>BSBM01000268.1:4243125-5657500 GCA_027924585.1 Larix kaempferi
CTCGAAGTCTTAGGGATTGAGATGACATCATAATCCCCTTCTCTTGTCAACTTTTTCTACTCAAAATTTCAGCAATTAATGTATTATATTTAAGTTGCATTTTCATGTTTGTTAGCCGCATTTTTATCCACAAAAACCCTAAAAATAAAAAACTCTAGAAAAACCCTAAAAATTAGAAAATTCATAACTCCAAAAATAGCCCTGAGTTTGTAATTCTGGTCCTCCCTACAAATTTGCCCTAGTGGATTTATCCAAAGATCTTTAAGGGTGTCCCGATTTTATGTGTAAAAAACCCTAAAAATAATATATTGTCAAAAAAGCCCTAAATATTTATATAAATTCAAAAACCTAAAAATATTTGGAATTTGCAAAAGCTGGTCTACCCCTCAATTTCGCTTGTAGTTGAATTTTCCACAAATCTTGAAGGGCGCCCCATTTTCCCCAATGCCCTAGTGCATTGGGAAGCGTGAGAATCCTAGATCTCACTTACCTTACGACACATTAGGGTTTTGACTTCACCTAGGGCTTCGCCCTAGCCTCCTCCTTCCTCTTTTCCTCAAAGCACATTTTTTTTAGGGTTGCCTTGGGATGCATGGAGGTGCATTAGTATATGTGAGTTGCATTGGAATCTGTGAAATTGGAAAGGTGATTGATGATATACATGATTAGCTATTGAACTAACTCCCTAATTAGGTCAAGTTGTCTTCTTTACATATTGTTTGACTCCATACAAGGCACTAATCTAGTTACAAGGTCATGGAAAGGTATTTGCATGTGTGATGTTTGCAGGTATCATTTAGGGCTCTCCCCTGGGTTTAGGAGTTACCCGAAGAAGTTAAGAGGTTGGGTTGTGCTTACCAATCGCTAGCATTTACTCTACCTCTTGTTGCTTATTTATGACTGCTAGTTTGAGCGGTAACATTTTTGGCATCGTTGCCAAGGACATTTTAAAGCAATTGATGTGGTTTATTCTGAGTCATACCGTTGGCAAGAACGACACTTGGTAAAACTCAAGGTGAGTCCTCCTCTTTACATTTTGAAGTGTATTATTTTAAAATGACTAACCTTGCAAGTCTTATCTAGCGACTCCATTGGCAAGTGCTTTCTTCAAGACATTTCCAGAATGTTCTTGTTTTGTACTTTGGTGAGATTTATATGACAGATCTCTCCTGGCGACTCCGACTGAAGAAATTAAAAGAGGTCATATCAAGCGACTCCACTGAGGAAAGCAAATTAAAGAAGTGCAATTCAAAGCAAGCAATCTCAACTATTAATAAGAAGAAGATATGGGAATCCTTGATCCGATGGATTTCACAAACATCCCAGGATATCCGAATAAGTTAGATAAACCTGCTTGTCTTAAGTCTATCCCAATATTTCATGAATGTGAAGATACAATTGTAGAACACATTACTAAGTTCAAAGAATTTCTTATGGCATGGGGTATCACATACGAGGATATTAGAATGAACTTATTTCTAATGTCCCTTGGTTTGGGAGGTGATAAGAACGTCGACAATTGGTATGATAGACTTCCTCCTAGGGGGATATCTTACCTCTTACAACTAGTTGAGGCATTTTGAAATGAGTGTGATTCCCATGTTGATGAAGAAGTCCGAGAAATCATAACTTCCCTTCTCGATAAGGAAGAACATGTGGATATTGTTGAGCAGGGTACCAGAAAAGCATGAAGTGATCCTTGACGAAGAAGTTCTTGATGAAGATCAAGCCTCAAAAGGCTTGCTTGAAGAAACTATTGTTCAAGACCTTGTCGATGAGATCTTAAACCTTATGTCCGAAGATGAAGGTTCTCCTGAAAATGAATATGATCGTGATGTAAGAAATGAAGCCCAAGAAGCCCTAGTTGAAAAAATTGAAGGACAAAAGGAAATGGTGAGTTCTCCTTACTAGCATATTACAGTTTCTTATGATATCTTGGGTCTCTTGGAGGGAAATAACACGATCCTTGAAGATGACGATTAGTGGAAGTTCGTGGGTCCATCAATTTATGATTCTTCAAGACCGAGCAGTATTGTTTCGGAGGCCTTCAATTGCACAGGTTTGAATGAAGAAGTCTTGATTATCTCGAGGAAGGACATTAAAACTACAATTGATAATGATATAATTATTCCTTTTCCTAGTGGTGTCGATGATGAGGATTGGATCAATCCATTTGCAATTACATTTGATGAAGCCCCTCTGGATATGGATCATATTGTAGATGATCATTATATGCAACCATTCCATAAAGGTTTGGAAGACTTTGGAAGCCACATCTTCGGTGAGATTCCTTTCAAATTAGTTTGGTCGTGCCTACCTAGCATCAAGGAAGCTATGGGATATCATACATAGAGTTCTTTTACAGTCATTCAGTAGATAGTGGACCTTGATCATCATTCCCAGCAACATCCCTCAAGAAGTATTGTAGAAGTTGATAAACCCTTTCCATCCGGTACCGATAAGTCTTCAATGATGCATTTCAACGGAACCAAGACAGGTATGTGGACAGGTATAATATTCACTTCTCATTTCCATGATATTTATTGTTTATCTTTTCGCTTGAAATGTGAAGGTATGAATTTTGTGGCTGACAATTTAAAATTTTCAAAGATTATTGGTAATACTAACATGATGATTACAAAGATGAAGAATATGCTTGCATGCCCGAAAGAATGTTTCAACAAGTACAGGAACGTATCGCAGTTAGCCCTCAAAGATTCACCAGAAATTTCCCAAGGCTTACCTTTGCAAATGATCTTCCAAGCTCAACCAGCCAATTCCATGTAGAAAGAATTCTCAAAGCAGATATATGATGGTGATGATATCTATTCGAGCTCAGTGCAAATATGGATAGATAAAGCTTGCGAAAGTGATCATTCTCCATGGCATGAATTTCAAGGTTTTCAAATCACCAAGTTCCTACATCAATTAGTCTTCCATCTCGCAAAGATACTGGTATGTACTAATCTTATCCTTGATAAGATTTTGTCTTGGATTATCTCTAAAGACAAAGGAAGAAAGTCCGGTATGAATGGTATGCTCAAGTGGCTACATTGGTGGTATAATTTTACTTGACCCTTTCCTATTATCATGATTAGGGTAGGTAGGTTTAGTTTCATTTTTAGTTCAACATCTATTGTTAACCATGCGTTGCACTTGTGGTTATCTCATTTTGAGTTATTTGCATTTTCATTCTGAACAAAGCAGGATGAAAGTGTCTACCTCCAATGCATTTGATGCCTTGGTTATTTGATATGTGTGCAGGTCTACAGGTACCCAAAAGATTAAAGAGGTTCTCATGGACTCCCGAGAAGAGCACATGTCCCGCAGTTGGAGGCAGCATTACGCACCAAAGATACTACATAGTTCCAGCAAGGCTGAGGCTAGAGCAAGGGGTCAAATTTTTTTGATTGTACAGGCCATAGTGGGATTTATTGTATGGATATTTGGTTTGGGGGATGCTTACCCCTAGATTAGACATGGCCAGCCCCTTTGGTTTCACTCTTATAAGTGCTTGGCTTAATGGATTTGCTGACTGCCCCTTTGGTGTGATGACGTCTCCACCATGCAGGGCTTTATGCCCATGTGTTGGTGCTTCGGGGCTTCTGGGGGTGACCCACTGGGGCACATACCCATCCTAGTTATTTGATTTGCAGAGATGATTGTGCTTTGTAAAGGAATGTTATCTCCTCCAAGCACACCTTCTTGCACCCACTTGGACCTATTTAAGCTTCCGGAGACCCCTCCTCTGATGCCTACAGCCCAATGCGCCCTTCTTCCAATTGTTGCACACCAGTCAAGCCTACAATGTCTTGGAGGGGGGGCGTTGAGGGATTTTCAGCATTTTGGGGTTAGATGAGGCATGACATCCCCCCTTGGCTCACTATTTTATCAAGTGAAGCCATCTCTTAGCTTATTTTAGCTTATTTTTATCTTTTTGTACTTTTTGGGGTAAAATTCTTTTGTTGTGTAGAATTTACCCTAAAAATAGTATTATTTTATATTTTAGACTTGTAGGTTCAAATTAAAATATTTAAGAGGAAAAGGTATAAATAAAACCTCTCCTCTCATTGTAAAATCATAAGACAAGGGTTCTATTATGAAGTTATTCTTTTTTCTCTTACTTTATGAGCTCTCCTGGTAATGTGCACTTCTCTTGGATATTTCTCTTCCTTGAATGGTGAATGGTGGATGAACCTAAGGCCTCTTTTTGCACATGCTATGGTTAGTGCTAGAATTGTTTGCTAAACACGTGCTCAAGAATGACCTAAAGCTCTTTCTTTGCTCATGGCTTGGAGAATATTGGTAAGTCAATGCTTCTACGTGGATTGAATGGTGGTGTATTGTTGCATTTTATCTGAATTAGGGCTTTTTTATTAATATTCTATCAACTTTGTGTGAAGGAAACACCTTGTATTAGGGTTTCCTTCTAAGTTGCACTGAAACAGATACAGATACAGGGGGGACACAGATACGACAAATTTTCAAAAAATCTGGATACGATATCACAGGGAAACGACATATATATATATATTTAAAATCTAACTAAAATTTAACATTCATCATTTAAATTTCAAATTAAAACTACATATTAAGTGGCAACCTACTATCATATTCATTGTTCAGTGATTGTTCATACTTCATTGTTCAAAAGTTCAAAACAAAATTATAAATTACATTTACATATCATCAAAAATGTCCTCGTCCATGTGACGAAGATCAACATCAACACTAGCACTTTCACTGCCTGTAGAACTAGAATTGGGAGCATTGTTGCCATGTCCACTTGATGGTGCCCCCTCATCAAATGGATTCATTTGAGACATGGCATTCAATGTCATATCCAAGTCAAGTAACTCTGGTTCTATATCCCATAGTTTGGTGTGCCCCGATTTGTATTCATCCTTATGTGACAGAAGGTGAAGATTGGAATGGACATATACAAGTTCCTCGGCTTTCTTGGAGCCCAATCTGTTTCGCTTCACCAAATGGATGAAGCCATATGTGCTCCAGTTCCTCTCTGCTGATGAGGAACTAGCAACTTGTGACAAAATCTTGGTGGCCAATTTTTGGATATTTGGAATTCCCCACCATGGAATTTCCACCAATTAATTGGACTTAGTCTGGTCTTGTCCCGCATAATCTCAATATCTGCACCCAGATTTCAAACTTCAAACCCTCAAATCTTAAACAAATATGAAATGTAATAAGAAAACAATATGAAATAACAATGATCTTGATTCTTAAGATGATAAAGGATCATTACATGCACCCAAACCCTCAGATCCCACAAAATGTGAAAACTCTTCATGAATTTGATAGGCAATATCGGGATCTACAAATAGCTTTCGAAAAGCTTTCTTAAACCCTTGGGAGACTTCTGGGTCGTCATTTGGTGCAGCTCTTTCTGGATCATTTAGCAACTCTGTAGAATAATATTTAGGATTCACTGCATAGGGCAAAAGGTGCAATGAAGTGGTCATCTTGTTCCACCTTTTGGTCAATATGTCTTTTACTTCTCTGTAAAAGACTTCATCTGGGTCCTGCTCCTTAACATTAATGACCACTCTTATCTTCTCTATCATGGAGTCAATGCCCTTATACACCTCTCCCAAATTGGGCCTATCTATGTCAAACATGCATAGCAAATCCACAATTGGCTTAGTAAATGCCAACAGGTACTCCACCTTATCCCACCATTCATCATCAACAACCAACCTCTTCACTACTTGTGCTCTTTCAGTTTGAGATTGCCTCCATTGATTCCAAAGAGAACTACATACCATTGATTGCAAGGCTTCTTTTACCTGCATAAGCCTTGTCAAGACCTATGCTATTGGGAGTGTGGAGCAGGAGCGGGAGTGGGAGCGAGAAGCGAAATTTTCAAAAGCTTCCATTTTGGGAGTGATTTTTATATAATACATATTTTACTATATTTTGGTGCATATATATTAAAAAAAACTTGTATTATGCCAAATTAGCTATAGAAAACATGAAAACATAGATATAACCATTTAGTACACATATAACATCAATCATCTAGGAGCTATAACTTATAACATTGTCATTAAATGATCAATCATCAACAACATCAACGTTAAAATTTCAGCATATAATATTTGCCATCAACAAACTCTATTACATAGCATCAACCATGAAATGAAACAAAGCATCATAACATCATATTCAATACCAAAGAGTTGTAAGATGCAATCAACAATTTAGAGTTTAAACTTCAAAGGTAGGTTCAACCGTTCAAGATTCAAAGGTCAAAGTTTAAAGGAGGCCATAATGTTTACAAAATAGGCCATAATAAACATGAAATACAAAGTACTATGATATTATCTACTAAGCTTTTTGCTTGCCACGAGAAACTTCCAATTTCTTTTCTCGTGGTCTAGGTGGAATAGGATCTGTTGGAAGTGATCATGGAACATGAGAAGAAGATGAATAGCTCCCACAAATTGCTGGACATTGTAAAGCTAAAGGAAAAACTCCTGCATCTGGAAACCTGCTACTGGTTGGGGGTGGCATCTTTGTTGTATGAATTGGGTCACCATCATGATCACCCAATAGTTCAGCCTCCAAGCGCTCTAATGCTATGGCTCCATCCTCCACATTAGCCTCCTCTGGATTGTTGTCCCAAGTAAAAAATGTTCTATCATTCTTCGCTACCTCACAATAATGGGACAAAACCTCAAGTTGTAGTGCACATAAACCAAGCTTTCTACGCGTTCTACATTCAAATTGTTTCTCTTGACACTGTAGATGAAGTTTTAGGTGTGCAGAAGAACTATTAACAACCTGTGAAAGCACCCTCACCACCAATTTATGCAAATATGTGGTACTGGAGCCATACATGTTCCATTAGCGGATAGGATCCAACCTACCTCGATCTTTGGTTGCATGCAAGGTACCAAAGACTCCATGTTCATTGATGTATTGGCTCAATTCACTCCGTACTTGAGCACACTCCTCCTCATCAAGGACCAACTTGTCTAATGCAATCATATACCCATTTTGTACCTCTGGATCTGTGTGTGGTTTTTTCCTAACTCCACCCCTAGGTGCAGGTTGGGCCAACCAAATTGGAGAATAATATTTTGGGGGTAAGGACATATGCAAGGGCATGGAGTGGACCATGTAGATTGTCCCACCTTTTGACCACATGTTTATGAATATGGTCATACAAGATTGCATCTCTTTGCTCAACAATGTCTTTGATTTGACCAAGCATGTTATCCATCTGCTCATATACCTCCCCAATCACCAGCTGATATGTATCTGCAAAACGAATCATACTATAAACAAGCTTGGTGAACTGCAGAACATACTTAACATGTGCCCAGACGCGACCATCAAGAACGGTGTCCTCCACCTCCTAAAGTCATGTCTATTAGCTGCGCTTGCAACTCTTTCTTTCAATTCCTGCCATGAATCACTTGAGACCATACTAGCCAATGCCTCTCTTACCTTCAAAAGCCTCCTGAAGGTGATGTAGTAGCTAGCAAATCTAGTCTTGGCAATCTTCAATAGCTCCAACCTAGAGTGATTGCAAAAAATGTGTGGGCCATGCTATGACTGGTAATAAATTTTATCATTTTCTTACCTCTCTTGTACAAGGCACCAATCCATCGGTAACTAGGGTCCTTCATCTTAACAATATCATGCATCAAAAGGTTCAATGTGTGAACCAAACACCCTGACCAAAATATGTTGGGATACTTATCCTCAATGATTGCTCCTGCTGCCTTACAATTAGCAGCATTATCAATGATGACTTGAATGACATTGTATGGCCCAATCTTTTGAATGGTTTTAAGTAAAGGTTGTACAATATTAATACCGGCTTTGTAGCGATCTAAGTAGTCATGGGCTGAAAGGAAGATCGCACCGCTAGCAGACACACAAAGAATATTTATCAAGGGCTTGCCTTTAACATTTGTCCACCCATCAGATACAATGGATACCCCATAGTTGGACCAATCATTTGTAAACTTTCCAAGAGCACTATTGATTTTGGCTCTTTCCCTATCAAGTCCCACGATTCTGGCTTTGTCATACCGAAGGCTCCTGTATCCTTTAGGGGCACCATTGATGGCTTGTACCATTTCATGCCAATAAGGTGAGCGAAGAACATTGAATGGCACACCACATGCATAGAGAAACCTATAAACTTTTGAAACCACATCATCCCTACAACCTTGGCCAAGGAAATCTGATAATGTTCTTCGCATAGTCGAGAATCCAGGGGATGAGGATCCCGATGGAGTCGATGATGATCCACTACCAAACATTCTATGTGAGTGAGAGGATTCAGATTCAACCCTTGATCTCTTGGAAGTGTTTTGAGCGACCTCTTCTTCCATCTTGTATTTGTTTCTCTCTTTAGTTGGCACTTTGTCACAGGTTTTGACTCCAACAGCCTTACCTTGATCACATGGCATAAGCCCACACAAATTCTTTCTCACCCGGATATATGAACGAGTGTAAGTTTTAGTGCAATGAGGGCATATAAACTTTGTGGTTCCACCCCCTCTCCCTCCCCCAAGCCTTGTCACATACTTCCACAAAGCTATTGTGTCTTTTTGTTTTTGCCCCTCATCACTCTCAAGCCCATCATTATCATCATCCTCTTCCCCTTCCTCCTCTTCCTTACGGTATGTGTCACTCTCTACCTCTTCCCCCTCATCACTACCACCACCATCAATATCACCATCATAATGAGAAGAAGTGGAACCAAAAGCCAAAACCACATACCCATCATGTTTCTTAACTCAAGATGAGAATCACTTGTTGCCTGCAACAGAATGATGGAGAAGAAGAAATTGGAAAGAGTAGGAGAAGAGAACATTGCAAGATTTAAAAATTTTAACATAGTGAAATAGTTTTTCAAAAACAAACAAAGAGTGGGGTTTGGAGCTTACCTCTTTAGCTCTCCAATGGTGGTTGGGGAAGCCTTCAATCTTCTCTCCAAGCTCTATCACCCCTTCAATCCTTCTTTCAAGCTCCCACCAATTTGCAAAGAACTAGAAAACCTTCTCAAAACCATAGAAAAGAGATGAAATCAATGAAAATAGAGTGGAATGAGTCCAAATGAAGTCACATTGTGTTTATATAGCCCAAAGCAAGGCTACCCAATCATCAAAAACGAATTTAAACCAAGCAAATTTCACCAAATGCCAAACCGGCCCGTCGAACTCGCGGAAGCACCCTGGGAAGCGATTTAAGGATTTTTTTTTAGTACTGGATCGTTGAGGGAGCGATGAGGGTTCACTCAGGGAGCATCGATCCCTCATCACTCCCTCAGCGATTCCGACTTTTCCAGGGATCGTTTTTTTGTCACCATGAGCGCGAATTACAGGATCGCTCCTGAATGGAAGCGAACGAGAATCGTGATTCCGGGAGCGATTCATGTTGCTTTCAGTTGGGAGCACGAATTGGGAGTGAAACGGGGGGCCCTAGGGCGATTCCCCGCTACCTTGGTCAAGATTATGATGTGAGAGACAAAACAAGTCTCTGCAACCTGCAAGTGCCAAGATTTCAATAAATTAAAATTTAGAGTCCTAGGCTCCTAACATTTATGAAACAAACTTTACAAGTTTAAACTTTAAACTTTAAATTTTTGGTACCTTAAGAAGCTCCAACTTCACAAATTCCCTGTAAATGCCTTAGGACATGTGGTGGTTTGTGATGAAGGATTGTATTTCCTTTGGCTCTTCAAAACTAAGTCACATCCACTCGATTTGAGTCCCCATCTTACTCAACATTAGGTTCAATGAATGAACAGCACAAGGGGTCCAAAAAAAGTGTTGATATTTGCCTTCAACAATTAGGCCCGCTGCTCTGCACACCATTGCATTGTCCGTTGTGACCTGGACAACGTTTTCTGCCCCCACAAATTTAATTGCTTCAATCAAGATGTCAGCAATGAATTGAGCATCTTTTTGCTGCCCCTCACAATCCACTGCCTTCAAAAACATTGCTCCTTTAGGGATTTGAGCAATCACATTGATCAAAGGCCTATTCCTTTGATCTTTCCATCCATCAAAAATGATGGACAACCCTAATATGCGCCCATAATTACGGATGGGGTTCAATGCACACTTCAAACGTAACTTCTCACATGTCAATAGTGTAGTGTGGATCTTTTCATAACCAGGGCCAACGTATCTTGTTGGGGCTTTATTAACTTCTCTAATCATCTCTTCCCAGTAAGGAGATCGCACAAGGTTAAAAGGAAGGCTATTTGCATAAATGCACCGGCCTATAGCTTCATTCGTTGTGCCTAGAGCATCATTATTAAAAATATTTTCAAGCGGTCCCAAATTAGACCGCTTTGAGTTTGAAGGACTACCAGTTTCATGAGGGAAATGGAGTCTTTGATGAATATGCCCCCATTATTGTTGGTTGTTTGAATTGAAAGGTAGCGCTTGACTCATTTGCTTTAGCATCTACCTCATCCTGTTCTTTCTTATATTTTGCTATTTGTTCTTTGCTCAAAACCCTTTCCATCTTTTCCATCTGATCTAGGTGGGCTGATGCATACTCGAATACCAGTATTCTTTATCGCAAATGTGCTTTCACCCGGGTGTAGGATGCCTTGAATTCCTTTTGACATTCACTGCAAATCCATATTAATGACCCCCCTCCTTGGATCTTCCCCACAACCATGACATACTTCCAAAGAGGAGACTTTGGATCAATTTTCTATTCTCTATAGTGGCAAATTCAATTTCTTGCTCCCCAACATTCATGAAGGACGATTCCATGATGCAATCTACAGATGAATAGTAAGTTGTAGCAATGCTGCTATACCCTGCAGAACCAAAAAAAATACAAAGTGATCATTACTGGATTACTAATTAGTACTCTATTAGGTAATAGGAACTTTATCTAATATTTTCTGATCAATATGGCCAATTAAAAAAAGTATGGGTATTTTAAGTTATATTTTTCTTAGTGGTTCTACCGTTCTATCCATTCACTATGGTTTGGAAATTTGACAGTTTGTTATTAGCAATAAACAGCTAACCTTAGATTAAACTTTAAGAATTATTTCATCAGCCATTTTGGCATTTTCATTGATGTTAAACTGTTAATTTTTAAGGTTATTCCATTTATGTTTTTATAAATTTTCATTCGGGAAATGAAAATCACTTATGAATTTTCTTTAACTGTAGGTCCTAGGAAATTTGCATGGTCTGGAAAAATATTTTTATTCATATTCATGGTCTGGAAATTTTGTTTAACTGTAAGAAATTTGGCATTTGCATGGTCTAAAAAAAATTTCATGCATATTTTTATTTTATAGGAATGTTGCTTATTAAGTTATTGCATGTCAACTAAGTGTAAGTGCCTGTCTGAAAAACTTTTTTTTAATATTATATATATATATATATACTGATTCCTGAACTTTGAACGATTATAAGTTGTAACAATGTAGTAATGTACCTGATTCTTATTGTCGCTGGGAACGATTGCCTGCGGCCCCTGCACACGATAACAATGCCCTGAAACTGAAGCTTGCTGCTTGTATGAAATCGAACCGGAGACCACCAACTGAAGCTTGATGCTTAGATGAACCCGAACTGGCCCACCACGACTCAGGACTGCTGTAAACGGGCACCACGAGTGACTGTTGCAGCATTGCTACGATACGCAACCACCACTGCAATGGACCACAACCACGACTGCAAACTCTACACAACCACAACTGCTCTGCTTCCACGACGACGAGTACTCTGCTTCCATGACCAAAAGTGCTCTGCTTCCATGATGACGAGTGCAACTTCAACGGGCGTTTAGAAGTATAGGAAAGGAGGTGTTTAGGGTTTCCAACTTTCCGACGTCCGAAACAAAGAGGAGACTGTTAGAGATTATGGTATCTCGGGATGTCCTCCATGATTCAGATGCCTTGCATGGAGGTACATCAATAGTACAGGCATCAGTATGGAGTAGAGGGTGAGATGTACTCTACTCAGTGGCATGAATCCATTGGCGGATGCATGCGTACCTTCCGAGGTGTTTTGCCTCATGCATGCATGAGATTTGCATGTTCAGTTAGTAATTAAAAGATGCATGCAAAAGTGACTTTTTGCACGCACAGATATTAGGTTTTTGGTAAACCTAATTGATCAGTGAGATTATATATAGAGGCAGGAGGTCCCCGGATGAGGTTGCTCAGTTGACTTATCAGAGAGAGATCAGTCAAGAGTGAGGAGGGCGCATTAGTGCATGCAAAGGGCGACTTTCTGAGAGAGAGAGGAGCTTCTATAGTAGGGAGAGTGGGGTGATCTGAGCTACATCAGATACTACTTGACCAGAGGCACTTGGCACCCAATTCTGTGGATTGAGAGAGTTCATCAGAGTGGTTTCTGCAGAGATTGAGGAGGACGACTCCCAGAGAGAGGGAGGGGCGCATTACCAAAGGAGAGAGGAGCTCGTTTTGGATCTGATTAACCGATTGAGTAGCTAAGACTTTCGGAGTATCCTTGCCTCAGTGTTTGAGGAAGGACTGTGACGATCAAAGCTCAGATCTGTTGAGATCTGATTCCGTACGAGCATTTGACATCTTGAGGGAGGGCACACTTTTCCATGCAGAGGAAGGGCGGAGATAAGATGGGAGAGTAGGCCCGGGGTAGGAAAAGGGCTTGGCGAGGACTGCAGCAGGTAGGCCGAGGGTGTGGGAAGCCCAGAAAAGGGAGACCGAACCTAGGGAAGGATAGGGCGAGGATTTAGGGACAGACCGAGGGTTAGGGGAGGGTTGTGGCTAGTGGCCAAAGCTAGGGAGGAAGGAAGAAGAAGGAGGAAAGGAGAAGGGAAAGAAGAGGAAGGGGATATGGAGGAGGAGGAAAAGAAAAGGCTGCGAAGGGAGGATAAGAAGAGGGAGAAGAAGAAGAAGGGTGCGAAGGAAGAGGGAAGCGAGGAGAGAGGAAGGAGGGGCGAAGGTGCAGAGATATGGAGAGATGAAGGGTGAGTGCAATGGAAAGGGGAGCGAAGGTAAGGAAGGGAAGATAGGGTGGCTACTAGGGATTTTTAGGTCTGCAATTAGGGTTAGTTTTTCAGAAATTAGACCTTTTTAGGGTTTTATTTGTGAAAAATGAAAGAAAATCAGACCTAGTTGAAACAACTAACTTATTAATCTATTAATTACAAAATACACAAGCTAGGGTTTTAAAACAGTAGAAGAAGATGCCAACCTAGGGTTTTAAAGGTTTTACCCTAACCCTAGGGCATCAAGGAAGATGGCCTTCCTCTTGAGATGGTACTTGCAAAGTTTGGCCAACTAGGGCCTTCCCTAACAACCGCAAGGGTTGGTTAAAGGAGGCCTAGTTAGGGTAAAACTTGGAGACCTAAAGCTGAAGCTTCAAAGGACTCCTTCTAAAGGAGGTCCTTCACAATGCTAACGTAACAGGTTGAAAATGACCTAGCTTAGACAAAATGCAACATTAATGGCTACCATTCAACCTTAAACAAACATCACATTCAACATTTAACAAAGAGAAATCAAGATAAGAAACTTAGATACCTTCTTGTACATGTATTAAGCAAAAAACTCTAGCATCACCTTAGCAAAGAGCAAGAACAAAGATACTTCACAAGATTGCCTCAAAACCAGAAAATACATCCATCCTCAAGAGGTGGGCATCACTCCAAGAGCCCTAAGAAGGGTAAAAAAGTAACATAATGTTTTCTCCCATAAGTTGTTTTTTTAAAATGAAGTGAGGAAAAGTCTATTTATACTTTCTCACACTCACTTTATAAAAATACAAGAATATCCAGGCCGACATGCCTTTAAAATGTCAATTTGAAATTATAAAATGTCAACTTAAAATTAAAACAAAAATAATATAAAATAATCAAATCTGTGAGTAATTTGGGACATTTTCCCCGGAATTTACCCACACGTGACTAAACAACTAAAAATGAGCATATCACTCCATTCTAAAGGCCGTATTGCAAAGGGGGGGGGGGTCGTCATGCCCCATCTAACCCCAACAATAGTGAAAATCTCTCAACGCCCCCCCCCCCCCTTAATCAAGCAATGCAGCCTGGCATGGAGGATGACGTCATCATCAAGAGGAGCCCAAGGAGAGAGGGCGTTGTTGAGCTAGAGGACCAGGAGAGTGTGGACGGTGGTCTGGAGTAGAGGCATGAACCTCAATGCTGAAAGAAAGTGCCACCAGTGTTATCAAGTAAGGTGGGGGTCATGTGACCCAATGACCCACCCCTGGGGGCCCCGGACACCAACTTCAGGGCTTCAAGCCCTTCTATGAAGCAGTCAACAATGCCACTAAGCCATAGTACCCCTAGGAGGGAACCAAAGGGTCTGGCCATAACCCTCACTTCAGAAAAAGGCTAGAACACATCCCTCCAAGTCGAAAAAAATGTTCCTCCCACCCTGGGGCATATCTGAAGGTGCATTGGTACTGGTACCACGTAACAAGGGGGAAGCGGGCTTTTGTGGGAGAGAGTTGTGGGGGCATAGGCTACTCATACCATCCATCCTTACTTATCTATGTTGTGGGTCAAAGTCTAGGAAACTTAAGTGGTCTCCTGGATTCACTGGGTAGATCTGATTTATCATGCATGGGCAACTCCGAAATCTGAGAAAATCTTGGAATAGAATGCATGTGGCAAGTCTTCATTTTCCTACATATATTCATTCAATTAACAGTTGAAGTTTTGTATATGCCATGAATATTTACACAAATAGATGTTTTTATTTTAGAATTTGGGTGGACTAGCGTCTATGCTTTTCTTAGCTTGCACGAGGATGAGACAAGTGTACTGCCCAGATTGATTTTATGGCAGTTGTTCCAAATTCAAAACAAACAATTATAAAAAATAACTCGTAGCTATGCATGGATAACTAGTAATTGATGCATGGATAACGAGTAGTTCGTGCAACTACACATGGAGAACAAGTAACTTGTTCGTGGCACTTAACTTGTTACATATTGGTGTTCACCAGCCACAAGTTAAGTGGTTGTGCTAAACAAACAATTATAAAAAATAGAATATAAAAAATAACCCGTAGCTATGCATGGATAACTGGTAGTTAATGCATGAATAACTCGTAGTTGATGCATGGATAACAAATAGTTCGTACAACTACACATGGAGAACAAGTAACTTGTTCAAGGCACTTAACTTGTTACCTATTGGTGTTCACCAGCCACAAGTTAAGTGGCTGTGCTAGTTATTTATAGCAGCAATGGTTGAAACATGTATAATCGTTTTCCATAGGTTATATGGTGTTGATTCTATATAGTATATATGATTATATGTCTATGTTGATGCACTATTGATTCTTTTTGTACATGAATAATGGTTTATTACATGCAAAATAGTTTAATATGTTGTTGCACTAGAGTTCTGTACATGATATTGATGGTTTACTATCAATCTACAAATTGTTCTTCCTTGTAATCTCAATGAGGCAATAAATAAAATATGTAAATTATTTCAATCTACAAATTGTTCTTCCTTGTAATCTCAATGAGACAATAAATAAAATATGTAAATTATTTCTTACACAAAACTCTGTATGTAACATTAAGTTTATGTGTTTTGTAACTCTGTATTGTCCTAAATACTTTTAAGGATCTAACTGATACAGCGAGAAAGAGTTTTGGTCACAGAAGAATGAATGGCCTAGCATTTTAGCGACTAAAGGCTAGAGCAATATACAGTATAGAGATATATACCATGTCAGAATTATCTATTACATCCGGGACTAGTATGTTAACTTCACTTGACTTAGCTGTTGTTATAGATGCTCCCATCGAACTCCTGCTTAAGTATATATGACAACCGGCTGTATTATCAACAGAAACAGTTGGAACTGTACCCTGATACAAAACAAAAACAGAAAGTCAATTAAATAATGCAAAGGATTACATACTCATTGCAGCCAATTTAAGAGAGCAGGAGCTCCTTCAATAAAAAGCTCTAAATTCCACACGGTAGCTTAAGTTGATAGCTGATGCAGTGCAGAGTACTGGATGACAAAATGTAACATAACATCTTATTTATCGCTAGAATATGTATAATTCCTCTGTACAATGCATTAAATGAAACCAATAAAAATAAATTCTCCTCCATCCAGTAAAAGCAGATCCTTACTCCAGTGCCTCAAACACTTGAGTATATAGTAACCAGTTCAAAGAAAATAAGCTTGTAACGAATTACCTGACACTGCACTTCAACTCCATTACAGTTAACTATCTCACAAGCTGCCACGACATCCTGCATTATAGAGAAAATGTCATTTTTCAAAGTTTCTTGTAGAAAAAATAGTATGGTAGTCTAAATCCTACAAAATCCTGAATCACATAAAATCAAGAAGGAAGCAATTGCACGAAAGCATCAACTTTAATTGCCTGGTTGTGCAAGCAATCTTATTACCATAAAGACAACTCCTGTTTTTGTGCATTTGTCAATGGAAATATTGTTAACTTTACCTGAACATTAATAAAGAAAACAATAAAAAGGTCATTGGATTAGAAATGGGCATTCAGAGGAAAAAGTTGAAAAGGAAAACAAAGGTGTCAACACTGTAAGACAAAACCAAGTAATATTTGACAAATAAAAACAAACCACTGCTTACCCTGCATTTAAAATTTCTGTATTTGCATTGATTAAGGAAAACAAAAGGACCCAGCAATGCTAGATGCCAAGTAAAAATATTGAACAAGAGACCGATGTTATCACCTTGAACTTGCACAACAGAATCTTTGCAACCAAAAATGTAGACCGATTGTTTGGAATTGCACTCATCTATGATAAGATTATTCTTACCAATTTGATTTTCCACTGCCCATCTATCAAAAAACAAAACAATTATGTAAATAGTAGATCTGCATATGCCAAAAGAAAGCCAACACAATTTAAGAATTTGCATTTGTAAAGAACTAAAGTACAAATATGCAACTTGTTCAATGTGTTTGTTTGTTGGTATCCAAAATCGATTCATCATGTTTAAGCAGAAAAAATAACATCAAGCACTTGTTACCAAAAAACACACATTTCTTTTCTCCAAACGAATAGAATGGAGAAGTTAAAAGCTTGCCTGCGACCCATTTGGAGCTCCAGCTTAGGAGGCCCTTCTTTAGAGAAGGCAGACCCACGAGATCTAGCTTTAATGCTTCCACTTCCAACAGTATCACATCTTTGTCTATCCAGGCGATTCTTAGTCTTCATGTCAGCTGTTACCTTTTTAAGACCTACATACTTTGAATGATTTGGATTAGTTTGTGGGAGTTAGAATTTCTGATGTCTAATTTGTTCAACTATCATTTTAAACACACCTGCAGTTACACTTCGTCCCCTGTTGATCTCTTGAAATACTGCACTGGTGCCTCCTTTCGGGCCACCTGTACCATCTACGGAAACAGGGATTGGTCTAGGTGGTGGTGGCGGTGATGGCAATGAAGTATTTTGAGGCAAAACCTTTGGTGGAGCTGGAACAAATGAGGAACTATTTGCCTTAAATTCTGTAACATCCACTCCTGTAGGATTCCAAGTTGGTCCTACGGGATAGTTTTTTCTAACATAGTCCCTCAGGCCTGGCACAAAAAACTCCTTTAAAGTCTTCGCCCATTCAACATGGTTGCTATCCTTGCTCTTGTACTCCACCAGAACCTGCATTTTTGGGGAAACCATTATCTTCAAGTACACCTCAAATTAAGTCAAGATCAACGAACTCGTAAAAAAACTTACTGCCTTAAATATGCATATTCACCAGACCTAGGGCATTCAGGATTTAGTTGTCAACTTGTCATCCCTACCCATATAGAAACAACCCTTATTTCACTAAATGACTAAGAAAGATTTATTGCCGGTGTTTAAAATTTATCAGCGTATGTGCATTGTAAATATAAAAGAAAAATAGTACCATTGAAGGAGTTATGCTGAAGCTGACTTATGGCATACCTTGTTATTAAAGAACTCTGCACTTTGCCAGATTTCTTCTACATGAACAGCAGGAAGACTCAACCCTGAGAAATAGAAAATGAGAAATTAATAACAGTATGGTTTGGCATCTAGTCATTACCAAGTCAAACTGGAGACTAACAAACCTACTATCATCAAATGAAAAGCTTTACGATTAAAAATAAATTTTAGAAACTAACTCACCGCAGTCTTTCCCAGTATAGACAACCCACAACATTGCCGGCAGACACTCAGCAATGGTTTTTAAAATGTTGTAAGTATCAGAGCGTCTTCCTTCTGTAAATGCATTTGCCTTTGTGATCAACTCACTAAGCGGCTGGATCAATTTGGTCAAACCTTCAATATTGGGTTGCTGTGGTGCCATCAATAAAAGCAAGCATTATAGACCATGCATTAGGTCAATTGTTCCTTCCATAGTAGAGAGAAATATCCAACAATTACATACTATGAAGAACTCTTTTTAAAAAAAGAACGATATATCCATGGGTTTTTCTCTCTGCATTTTGTCAAATCAATAAACTGTCTACCTAATCTGGATCCAGAGCAAGCCTTTCTGTGATTCTAATACCCATGATTAAAACGATGGCAAAACATATTCGTCTCTGAATTCTAAATCTTGTTCTCAAGCATATCAGCTGAAACAGGACTGAAGTGATAGAGGAATCAAGGATGATTCTCAATTTTTCATATTTGTTTGCTGCAGTAACGCATTGCTTGTCTTGTTATTCTGTCATTTACAGAATAGAGAAACAAAACACAAAGGATGATTGTCCATTTCATCTTAGAGTTTTGTACCCATTATCATATTTTTTTTTTTCATCTTTCAGGTTTTATTAGAAGCTTGATGGATCCTATAAAAGGAACCTGTCAAATATAGTAAATACCAAAACAGTAATGTTATTTACTCACAAGAAATCAACATGGTTAGTTTGAGATCTACATCAACAGTATAACTCTTTTAGTGCCCCCTCTTCAAACCAAGGTAATCTTTTCAGTTCTGATCCCACCAAAAAACTAGTTTAGGTTATCCTCCAAATCGATCCCAAAATGCTAATGAGTGCCTATGTTTGCAATAACCTTATGGAAAAGCGCTTGGTCTTTTTTTATTATTTTTGAGTAATATTCAATTTTGGAGATAAATAATTACTCGAAAACTTAGGAAAGTGGCTTTAGGGGTTAAGTGGGTGCTCTGAGTTAGAAAACGAACACCCCCATGTCTAATTCTTCTTCCTAACCACACTTTTCTAATAATTTGAATTTTTCCAATTAAACTATTAAAAAATAGCCTAAGTTTACAGAAAATAAAAAATAAATAAATAAAAAATAAAATAAAAATTTGTCGGAACTGACTCAAACTCTTAGGGGACCTAGTACATGTCCATACAACTTATTATTGATGGCTAGCATGTAAAAAATACATCGACACATAGGCTTTAATAACTTCATAAGGTTCGACCACTGTTACCCGAGCAAACTAGCAGGGCTAGTTCCCGATAAGCAAAAATAAGGAGAGTGATCAAATGTCACCTCGATCACAATCCTAACTTCTTTGGAGTGTAGGAACTTCTTTGGAGTGTAGGAACCTGGAAGGAGAAGTACCCTTTGATAACCTGTAAGACACTGATGCAACCCAAAACTATCTTCTATATGCAAATACTAGTTAGACCAGTGCCTAGATGGAGTCAATATGAAAATAAGCTAACAAACTTGTCAACCAACGCCAATAAGTGTAAGTTAGGCAAAGCATATGATCACCAATTATACACAGTCATTCAATGAAAGTGTAAGATCAATTCAATATCATTACATTCATCAATTAGATATATTGAGTAGATATGCAAAGATTGTAAGCAGGTAATACAGTGATCAATGATAACACCATCTAAAAGATAAGAATAGGTGAGCAAATATCATTCGTCAACATGTATCATCGACCAATGCAAGATGTATTGTAAAACTAGTTGCAAATAAATTCAATATCCACTAATAATCATCAATAATCAATATATGTCGTAAGAGATTATGTAACCATATTTCAGTATGTATTAAATGACTAACTTCAAACTAATTAAATAAACAAGATCAAAAAATCTAAGTAATAAGGCTATGTTATTCCTTTCAACATTCAGTAAATACCACCATCACACTAAATAGATACTCAATAGAAAACATGTGATTTCCAGATCTGCATATAAAGTTTTCTGAGTTATATCTACACTGCAAATTAGCTTTAGAAATGCATAGAAAATGTAAAAATGGCTAATAAACTAACCACAATTAAATGTACTAAGATACTAACTTGCCCTTTTGTTTATGTTTGCAGATGAGGGAGACCAGCTAGGGCACGCAGGTTCTGCAATAAATATTGCAGACCTGTGTTTGAGAAAAAAGAGGGCTCGGATAGGTCAGTAGATGAGGTGGAGGCTGGTCCGAATGGAGGAGAAGGGAAGGAGGAGTAAGGGAGAAGGGAGGCTCGGATAGGTGGAAGCAGCGGACTGTGGTATAGGGCAGCAGGTCTGAAGAGGGCAGCAGCAGGAGATCTGAAGCTTTGAGGAGACCAGCAAAGGGTGAAGAGGGAAGGCTGAGGGTGTGAGTAGGTGGAGTGAGGGAGGCCGAGTATGCTGGAGAAGAGGGCGAAGGTTTTTAGAGAAGAAAGGGGAGGTCATATGAGGGAGAAAAGTTCTGAAGTTCTGCAGTAGGGTTTTATGCAGAAGAAAAACTCATAAAATAGGGCTTTTAACATAGTTTAAAGAATTGCAAAAAGATGTAAAAATTAACTTGGAACATGGAAAATCAACAAAAACTAAGCATAAGATAATAATTACAAATGTACAAAACTCAGAAAATTAGGTTTGATGAATAAATGAAACAACTTAGGGTTTCATTAATGACATTCACCTAACCCTAGGGCATCAAAGAGGATAGCCCTCCTCTTGAGATGGTGCTTGCCAAGTTTGGAAAGCTAGGGCTTCCTCAACAACTTCAAGAGCTGATTGATGATGCCCTAGCTAAGACAAACTTTGGAGACCTAAAACTCCAGTTTAACAATACTAGGGTAACTAAAGGCTAGAAAATTACTTATGCTAGGGAAAAATGCAACACTAATGGCTATCATTCAACCTTAAACAAGCATACATACAACATTTAACAAAAAGACATCAAGAGAAAGACTTAGATACCTTCTTGTGCATGTGTTAAGCAAACAACTCTTAGCATCACCTTAGCGAAGAAACAAGAGCAAAGACTTCAAAGATTTGTCCCCAGATTAGCAAACATGATCATCCTCAAGAGGTGCACATCACTCAAAGAGCCCTAGTTAGGGCAAAAATCAGAAATAAAAGTCTAATCCCATAAAGTTGATGTATAAAAATGAAGTGAGTAAAAGTTATTTATACTTTTCACACTCACTTTTACAAAAATAATTAAAATACAGGCCGACATGCCTTTTTAAAATGTCAATTTGAAATTAGAAATGTCAACTTAAAATTAAAACAAAAATAATATAAAATAATCAAAATAGTGGGTAAATTGGGGTTTTTTCTCCAGATTTGACCCACATATGACTAAAATGGCTAAAAATGAGCAAATCGGTTTATTCTGAAGGCTAGACTTGCGGAGGGGGGGGTCGTCATGCCCCAACTAACCCCAACAAAAGTGAATATCCCTCAACGCCCCTCCTAATAAAGCATCATGGTCTGCCAAGAAGAATGACGTCCTCATCTGAAGGAGGGTCGAGAGAGAAGGCGTTAGTGAACTGGAGGGCCAGGAGGGTGCTGGAGGTGACCTGAACAAGAAAGAGATGCCTCAGTGCTGAAAGATCTGTCATCGGAGTACTAAATCAGGGTTGGGGTCATGTGACCCAGTGATCCATCCATGGAAGCCCCAAACACCAACCTCAGGGCTTCAAGCCCTTTCATGAGGTAGTCAGCGATGCCACTAAGCCATAGTACTTCCAAGGGAGAAACCAGAGGATCTAGCCATAACTCCTACCCAGAAAAAGATGGCTAAACACCCCTCCTGGCGAGAAAAAATGACCCCTCTCTTTGGGGCACCTATGCAGGTGCGCTAGTACTGGGTACCATCGTAACAGACAACCATGGTAAATACTCTAGCTTTGGAGGTGTGAGTGAAAATCTCAGGAATTATACGTCACTGAAGCGCAGCGCATAATTCCTAAAGAAAAAACACTCTAGAGTATTCCCTTGATAGATAAACCTAAGGGAAGCCAAGCCTGTTACAAAAATGCTATGCTTAGACCAACTTATTACAATTCCCCCCCAGGGGGTTTGGACATATAAATTTACAAAAAGACCTGAAAATGGCCTGGTGAACTTCTGAACACATGTGATGAACAATTTAATTTGTTCAAGTCTTTGACTGCTCATTGGAAATCCACCTAAGTGCAACTTAGTGGATAACAGAAAGCAAGAGCCAAAATCCATCTACTCACAGCACAAGAATTACCATTCACAATTTTGATAAGTCAGAAATCATTGTATTGTTATAGCAAACTGTCTCCTTTACAAAATGAAACTCAATCTCTTTTTAAAGAAGAAAAGAGAGCAAAATCCCAAACTCTAAAGAGATAAAGGGTTGAGATCTTCAATTGAGTCTCACCCTTTACATCAATGGCTGAGATTAAAAGTTATTTTGCTGAGTTTTACATTTAAAATTTCTGAATATTACATGTGGAAAATCATCCTCTTCACGTGTGCCAAATAAAGATGCAAAAGTGTCAAAAATGCCAAGGAAAACATGTATGGATGTTGCCTTATCAATGTTGAATGGCTGAGTTGGATTTAGTGGGCCATATGAGAAGATCTTTCATGTTGAAAATCACCCTCAGGCAAATTCATCTAGCGAGGCCAAAGACATGTGGAAAATGCTAAGTAATTATTGATTTCTCATTAGATTCACCTTTGAAAAATACCCACTTTAAAATTTGCTCAGTTACATTCCCCGTTGCCACTTAAATTAGACTTAGGCAATTTTTAAATCAAACTTTAGGAAGTCTGTTTAATAATCACCTGTTAATTGGATCTTGATCAATACATGAGAAAAACACTTCCTAAAGTCTAATGCTTCACTAACCAATACCAATCCATACCATGCCAAGAACTGATCTAGAATCTTCATTTATTTGTTGTTCCAAATTATTAATATTGAACTTAAATCTTTTAATAGAAAATTTAGGCAAATCCATTAATTAATGCCTATTAGTCCGTATAAGCTAAAAAACAAATTTGGAAGGATCCAATTGATTTCCAAAGGCTTTAATATGATGAATGATGATGAGATATGACCACATACTGCTAGTTGGTCATGCTAATCAAGTCAAACCTCCCTTTGATCAAATCAAAAAAGTTAAAAAGTCAACTTTGGTCAAAGTTGGACAAACTTGTCCAATTAATGAATAGACTTTTCCAATGCCTTTGGGAGGACAAAATAACATCTCAAATGGTTTATATTGATGACAAACTAGAGTTACAACACTTACATTAGTGATCCATTTGAATCATTGCATAGCTTCAAGCATAGAAAAAATCACATCAATTAGTACAAAGCATGAGATTAATGTTTTAAAAAACACGTCACCATCTAAACAACATCAAGAGCATTACAAAAATATTTTCTCCTTTGGGTGGAGTGGGTGGAAAAAGTTAACAAGGTTGGTCAAGTGGAGGATTGGTCAAAGATGACTAATTGACTCAAAATAAGGAGACAAGGAAAACTTTGTAACAATCACCAATTAGGCAAACACTAGGGAGTGTCTCACAAATGGGTGATGTGTAAGGATGTACTACTCCTTTTGACCTGAGGTAGAATGTTGTACTTACTTGGAGGCTATAGCTAAATGATGCATTTGTGAAGGCTATTCCTGCAGAGATCAAGTGAAGAGTTTTTGATGGAGCTCCTGCTTCAGAATTTGAAGTGTCGGTTTGCCCCAAGTGTGCCCTCCTTCACCTGACACACAAAGATAAAAATCAGAATGTATAAGTGAATAAATAAACGACTAATAACGAAAGACAAATGATGAGGAAACAAATAATACAAAGATAAATTTACTCCCTGTTCAAATAATTCCAGAGAGAGCAAGAACGGAGTTTCCTCCAAGTGGTGCACCCCCTCTCAAGATGGCCTGTGTCCCTGTAAGCAAAATTAGATTGCAATGCTAACCGAAAATCACCAAAAAACTCTAAAATGCAAAGGAGAAATAGCACTCAGTCACATCCACAACATTTAGCTCACAAATTTGCCAAGTATTTGCTCAAGAAATTTCTCTATTCAATTACCAAGAGTCCAAGAAGCTAAGAGAGGTAAAAATGAGTGGGATCTCTCTTTAATAGAGAGTCCTCATACAAAATCCCTATCTCAAAAAGATGAAGGGCTGGGATTCGATCCCCAACATCAAAATCAATGGTTGGGATTTGTTGTTTATCCACATTACATTTTGCATAGTTTACCAAGTGAGGCGATTTTTCCCAAGTGCATCCCCATAGGGAGAAATACATCATGTGCTAGGGAGATAACATATGTGGGGTCACCAAGGGGGTGCCTTTTGGTTGTTTTGGCCCCTTTGGGCCCATTATAGTAGACATCAATATCAAATACATCAAAATTATGGTGCTGCCATGTCCAAGTGCACCCCATTGAGCCAAACTCGCCCCCCTCTAGAAGTTGGGCCAAGTATGGGCCCCACATCAAATGATAACCATGTACATCAAATGATAACCATGTACAATAAAGTCCAAAACATAAATAAAACAACCCATTTGCCATTAGTAACTCAAACATTAGCCATTTCAATGTTTTCACTTAGGTCTATGGTTAATTTTCATTATTTTATTGTGTTGGTAGGCTGGTATATATGGTTGAAGCTGTAATATGCACAAATATGCCATTTTCCTTGCCTGGAACCTCGAACCGACTGCACCATTGAGATTAGAGGCCTCAAATCCACTAATTTTGGTCACAAGAACCACTGGAATCCATCAAATATGCAATTTTTTAGCCCAATCCATGCTCACCATATTAAACAGGGTCTTGATGGCCAATAATAATTAAAAGTTTCCCAAATCAAGTCATATTTTGGCCAACTCATGCATGGAGTCATGTAAAGGACCCCAATGGATGCCAAAAACCCAAAATTGCAACTTCGGATCCAAAGTTGCCCGGGACCCTATATTGACTTGGTCAAACAAAGTTGACCAAGTCAAACTGGTCAAAATAATGGCAAGAGTCGAACCTGCAAGTCCCTACATGCACCATAAGATGTAATAGGCTTCCTTATTTATATTAGTATACTAACTACAACAATAAGTGACAAGTCATGGTGATCATTATAAGACTTTGCATAAAAACAAGCCTAAATCAAGGTGGGCCCATCACTTTTTCATTAAGTCTCCAAACTAAGCACATTTATAGACTTGGTTAATTTGCTAGCTATGGATGAGATGAATAAAACAAGGCTGAAAAGGTAGCAGGGAATGACTAAGACCTTGACAATGTGACCTGTTATCACACCATAGTAGCATGGCTACTATTCTTGTTTAGCAGATATCTGCACATTCCAGAGCTTCCATTATTCAGAGCATGGCTATGATGATTGTATATTTTGTGATCACCCATGATCAGAGTAGTGTATTATTCAGACTTATGTTAGACCTTGTGTCAAGGCTGAGCCTTGAGAGTTCAGATTTGATGACCGATGTGACCCTTTATCCCATACAGTTTCAGTTCAATGCTAGAGATGTATTGTAGCAATGTTTCAGATGGTATATGATGTTTATTACTATGATGATGTTGTATGATCTATGGATGTTTTATCATTGACTGTGGATTATTATCTTGTTGATTTAGTCATGTTCACAGCATCTGCTTGGTATATTATTCCTGATGTGGCAAACTGTTTAAAATGAACTATAAATCATAAAATGGACAATTGCTTGCACATTTAGGTCATTTAACAAAACCCACTGGTTTTCCACCTTACATAGATATGGTCTTTCCTGACACCAGTTGTTTGCTAGTGTAGGCTCCATATTCACTTGACTCCATCCATACATGACTTTCCTATTTGACTTTAAACCTTGACCTGTCTCATTTGACTTTCTGATACTGAGGACTTTCCCATTCTGTGTTTGGACCGCATCCCTGTATGTTCAGTGTCTCGGCTCTAAGTTGGTGACAAAACTTGCCTTTCGTGAGTTGGATTGTAGGCCTAAATCATTCTGGTCGGTTGTCCCGATGTTTGGCATTGGCTCGAACTCCCCCTAGTCACTTGAGATGTTGTTGGCTAAAACTGAAAGCTCATGTTCTACTTATGGAAACTTATAAATTCGCCCATGGAAACTAAAAAGGGCAAGAGTGATGAACTGTTGAAAATACTCCTCGAAGACTATAAGAAAGGTCCAAAAAGCAATGGTTCTTAAAAGCTATATCTAAACAATTGCTGACCTTATATGTTTATGAAAACATGCCCTAGATGCAAGCTGCAACTAGTTGTGCTTATCAGCACACCTAAGATCCGAAGGGTTATGTAGGCCAAAAAGGCCATGAAATGAAATTGAATGATCCTAATGAACCTGGATCAACTTGATGTAGACATGATGCCTAAGTTGAATAAGCACTCTCTAAACAACTTATCCATTTGTTAGACACAACCATCCCCCATGTTATTTTGTCCAGCACAGAGTTTGTAGCTTCCCCCTTCTCCCAGTCCAAAGTATTTTTGAGTTAAGTTAGACAAGTCAACCCCTTTGCCCAACCTTGTTCCTAGCCTTCATCCTTCACTAGCAGTTTGACCATGTCCAATGGGTGAGTTTGTCATTTGAACTATTGTGCAAGTAATTTTATAACAAAGGAATATGCTAACTTGATTAATGCCACTGAATGGATGTTATACTTTGAGCTTGGCTGTGAGAATGATTAGAGAAGCATGTCTTAGTCTACTAATGTGATTTATCCTTGGTTGTATATTATTGGGATCCGTGATGATGTGGACCATATATCTATACCTATTGATGATGATTGATGGTCCCACATACTTGATGATGATGCCATATGATGGACATATGGTTCAGATGATGATTGATGCAGTTCAACAGATTTTATTATTACTTCAGATCATTAGATTATGCACTATCCATATATGGTGGACCCTACAGCTAGCCCATTAGGGCAGCCCATGGTGTATGAGTACACATTCGTAGTGGATTTGGGTCTTCTGGATCCAATGAGACACTTATCTTTCAGTTCCGGGCACTTCTGACAGTGATTGATGCAGTTTTACACTTGTTGACCAGATTTGGGGCTGATTTCCCAGCCTGAGCAGCAGGGGCCATGAGAGGCCAGTTCACCTAGGGCGCTGTATGAGGAGGGGGTGGTCCAGCCACTTGTTTTTACCATTTACCCCCCCTTCTAGAGAGCCTGGTGAGCTCAGTTGGACAGCGCAGATGCCCTGGGAAGCAGTTTTGGCACTTTCACAGTTCCCGAGGCAGTTAAAAAATGGGATAAAGTGGTCACTGAGGAATTCGATTTGGGCAATTGAGGCAAGGTTTTGGCATTTGGTTTTCACATAGGTCTTCCAGGGTGATCCCACTATCTTCTAGCCAGTTTTCACCATGTGGGTAGGCCCACAGCGATCACAGGAGGTCTTTTACTGCTTGTCTGTCACAGATTTTGAGGACAGATTTGATCATTTATATTATCTTGGACATATTTTATTATTTTATTGTGCCTTGGGGATGAGCTAGTAAGGATTGATGCCTCCTAGCCCCACCATGTGCTTCTTATGTCATGTCTTAGTCATTATGAGGTGGATTTTTGTACTTTTACCCCTCTAGTGGATGACGTCATCCTCACTTTGTACCATTTAGTTAGGGCGTCATCATTATGTTGGGTGATCCATGTGATATATTGTTATGATTCATTATTAGCCATTGATCATGTATTGAGATCTTTTAATCTCAACCAACGTTGAAAAAGTTGGACTCGGCAAAAAGTCGGCAAGGGTCCCGAAAACAATTTCTCGGCAACATCGGCGAAAAAATCGGGAAAAGTCGGAAAAAGTCGGCAAACATTAAAAAATACAAAATACATTCATTTTTTTCAGAATTTTAAACATATAAAGCAACAATAACATCAGATAAACACATTGGAACATAAATATGGAGAAAGCACTGATATATATCATCATCATGTAGTTATGTCAAATATAAAATGATACATCAAAGTCGATACTGAATCCTGAAAGTTTGAAAGTTTGAAACACCATAGTTGTCCAATCAAGGACTCAAAACTCAAAAGTAGATAACCAATACAAAATGACATCACATATATAAATGTATCTCAGGAAAACTAGTAGCTATCTATCTAATATCAATGCCCTCTTCCCCTTTTACGGGAAAAGGTCATGGGTCGTTTGTCAGGGCCTGCCCCTAGCACTAGAAGTAGCAGCAGAAGACCCTGCCCCTGCATCTAACATCGGACGATGAGTGACGGATAGAGGACTAGATGTATCAATCGGTGTAGGCGGTGGTGGCGATGCTAGCACATCACCCTCCATGGTGGTTCTGACCTCCTCCTCCTCCTCCTCCTTCTCCTCCGCCTGCCCTTCCTCTCCCTCTAGCCATGTAGGTTCCTCCTCCATGATAGGAGTCTCAATCTCCACCCTCCAATCAGACAAAATATCAATATTGTCTAAGGCGATGGCATCAGCATTTGGTGTTTTATTTATCTGTGTCATCCATAAGCGGAGATTATAATGGACGTAGACCAAATCATTGAGACGTGTGAACTCCATCCTGTAAGAGGAAAATAATTTTTTTGTATGAGTCTAGAGGTTCAAGTTTCAAAAATTAATGAAATATAATTATAATATGTGAGGATGATAGATTCACAAATTATATTAAATGAAATTGATTTGTTGAAAATTTAAAGTCTAAGACTCTAACCTTCTGCGTCTCTTTGCGTGTACTTTTTCAAACACACTCCAATTCCACTCACATCCTGAAGCGGTACATGTTTGGCTAAGAATCTTGATGGCAAATTTCCGTAAATTTGGTGTCCTTACACCATAGGTTCGCCACCAAGTAGCTACAACAAATAAGGAAATAAATAAATCATAATTCAAAATTTCAAATTTCAACTTGCAAATAAAAGTTAAACACTTTAATAACTTACCTGGCATGAAATTGGTCTTGTCACGAATAGCATCCGCAAAGCTAAATACTCCAGTACCATCCTGATACACCTCTAACTCGCGATTGATTGCATTGCGAGTCTCATAATCAGGTACCATCCTCTGAATACAAGTGAAGAGCCCCTCCAACACCTCACCATCAAAATCAAATTTGCATTTGTAGGAAAATGCAGGGTTGAGGACGAGTGTTGCTGCATGAATGGGTCTATGAAGCATCCTGGTCCATCGACTATCAATCAACTCCCATAACAACATGTGCCTCTCGTGCCCCGGGGTACCCTTGCCCACATAATAATTCCGGATGGTCTCTTTGGCCCTATCCATGGCCTCATACAAATAGCCCATTGCGGGCTTATCACCATCAACAAGTCTCAAAACCCTTACCAAAGGTTCACTCACCGAGCACACTTCCCCCACTCCTTCCCAGAAGGAGTCAATGTACACCAACTTGGCAATGGTTCTCCCATCCTCTCTCCTGCTGTAAGCACAATCACGCCAATCATCAGAAACAAACATTTGCTTCAACTCAAACTGACATTGAAGCAAGGACTGAAGAGTAATGAAGGTGGTGGCAAAGCGCGTGATTGCGGAACGCCTCAACTCCCTGTTTTTGGTGTGCCTCCTCATGAGGCTGAGAACAAAAGTATGGTTGTAAATGAACTTGGGAATGCTCTTAGCTTGATCAATCACCACCTTGATAAAGGGAATTTTCCCCATATCCTCCAGCATCAAATCAATACAATGAGCAGCGCATGGAGTCCAAAACAAAGCGGGGTGCCTCTCCATAAGCATCCTGCCAGCAGCCACATAATTAGCTGCATTATCCGTAATAACTTGCACAACATTGTGCACCCCAATGTCCTGTAGGAACCCATCTAACAACTCACATAAGAGCGCTGCATCTTTTACATATGCCGATGCATCGACTGATTTCACAAACAAGGTACCTCTAGGACAATGTACCAAAAAGTTGATAAGGGATCTACCTGTTATCACCTAAACTGTAGTTACCCCTATGGATGGATCCAGTCATGGATGGCAATAGGGAAGGGCAACTCAAAAGGTGCAACCACGATCACCTCGACCTCCAATATATGGTTGTCACGCCAGTCGAGGCAACCTTCACTTTATGTTATCTAGCCCAGACAACAAAGGGGGAGACCCGATCTACTCCCGACAGGAGAGATCAAAACCAAGACACCAAATCAGGATATTTCTAGGTGAAGTTAGGTGTATGGTTTATCCTAGACCTAAGGATAAAGTCACAAGCCAAGTGAGGGGTTTAATAGGTATAGCTTTGGTTCATAGTTGGTGTGAAAGTGACTTACAATGTTTGAAGTGAGATCTAGGGCTAGTGTACTAGGTCAATGTCAAAAGATTCACTGCCTTGGGAACCGTGTCCAATGCAGGATAGTTAAGGGTTGTATTGGGGCTAACTAGTACATGAGACAATCTTGACCATGGTTCATGTTGTCTTCAAAGGTATAGTCAACCATGCATAGGTCAAACCACAAGTCAATCCAACAATCTAAGAAAGTTGAATTACCTTGTAGAGAAACCAGTGCCTTGGGATTTGGGAAGTGGAGTCAAAGTAGGGTTGACTTATGGTTTAGGACTCCTACAACATGAGATAAGTGGGCAATATAGGTCTTGATGGTTGAATGTATCTAGATCTAGGTTTAACCCAAGTGAACCACAATCCCTTAAAACAAGGAATGCAGTCCCCAAGGCAAGATTTGACAAAGTGACAGTCTAGACCTAGGTTTTGAGTTATTCCGGTTTCAGATCTGCAATAATCTCAAGTACCCAGTTCCTAGAAGTGAGTGAACTCACTTCTCCAAGGTGGTGCGACTTTACCCAAGGAGGCTTAAATTGGGGTTTAGGTGGGTCAAATCATGTCGGATGGCATCCAAACTTTAGATCCTAGTAGATCGGTCAGGTAGGAGTATGGATCTATAATTTCGTGGCAATCCACCGGTTAGATCTTAGTAGATCTGAGTTTAAGTGTTCCAAGTGGTCCAAAATGGGGATTAAATCCCTTAAAATGTGGAATGGGACCCACAAGGTGAATTTCAAGAAAGGGACAACCTGGGTGTATGTTATTTGATGTGTAGATGTCAAATCAAGTGGAATCTCAAACACCCATCACTTGGATCTAGGTCAACTTGCTCAAATGGTGAAGTGCGCCTTCCTTGGGAGAAGCTAAGTTGGCTTGGGAGAGGGGTTAAATGGAAGCCAATCCTCACCAAACTATAGATCCGGGATGCCGTGGATGCTATAGAGGTGGGTTTTCAATATCACGCCCAACAACCCACTAGATCTAAGTAGATCTAAGAAAATGTAAAATGGGGGTTTTGAAATATTTAGGGTTTTAACAATTTATGAGTTATGTCAATGGATTGGATAGAGGAAAGAGAAACAAACCTGTGGATCTTACCTGGGTAACCTTGTAGATGCCTTGATGATGATGATCTATGCAATCCCGATCAATTTGGAAGCTTTGAGGTAGTTTCTATGCAAATCGATTTTGTCCAAGAAGCCAATGCGCCCTCTCTCCTGCACAACAAACGTCAACAATATCAGATTTGATGCATCAAGAGATAAGACTAATGCCACAAAAGAAGTAACAGAAAGATAGCATAGATCACAATGATACTAATGATAACCCCCTGATACAAGCGAATCCCAAAAAAGTCGATTTGAAGAAGCCTTGCAAAATCGCCCTTGTTGAAGTCGCCCTCCTGTAGACAAACAATGATTTCCAAAAAAAATAGATCTTGCCACAAATTTCCAAATGCTAGGTTGCAATAGACTTTCCAATCACCATCTAAGAACACCAGATGCAAAGGAGACCACAAGAATTTCCACAAGAATATTTTTCTATACCAATAATCCAAGAGCCAAAGACCCTTTACAATGAGAGGCTCTCTCCTTTAAATAGGAAGGAGAGGCACCAAAACCCTAACCACTTTTTGAATGAGTGGCTAAGATTAAAAGATACAAATGTCTAATCAATGGTTGAGATGAGCTCAACAACATAATACATGGATCACACATAAAATATAACATAAGTGGACAAAGTCGCCCTAGGAGAGGGGAGTCCCACCAAATCATGATGACAAAATATCATAAGAGGCTCATGGTGGGTCCAAGGGGTAATTTTATCCCTCCTTGGTCAATCCCCATGGCACAATAACCAATAAATAATCATGAAAGTACCAAATCGTGCCTCCCTAGTGAAGTCGTGATCCTCAAAAGACCTCAAAAAATCCACAGAAAATGCCATAAGTGATGGATGCGGGCCCCGATGAAGCTGAAACTGCTGGAGGAGGTGTGGAAGGTCCCGATCTATCATCACTGATCATCCCATGCCATAACTTTGCCTCAGTAGCCCAAATCGATTTCCTCAATAGCCATTTCTACCAATCCTGAAATGCCTCGAGAAACGTGAAACTGCCCAAACAGCCTCCTGGAGTGATGGCGCTGTCAAGGTGAGGGCACCAATGTGTCCGGGAGGGGGGTAATATGGTAAAAACAAGTGGCTGGACCACCCCCTCCATCATCAGCGCCCTAGGTCAACCGGATAAAAGTCATCTCTGCTCCGACAGGGCCTCCAACAGACCAAAACTGCACTAGGACAGCCTACTGAGGCTAAATCATCACTGTAAGTGCCCGGAACTGAAAACAAACTGTCCCATTGGACTCAGAAGGTCCAAATCCATCCAAGATGTGTACTCATACACCATATGAATCTCTGCATGATCAAAATAAATATCCAATGTACCGGAACAAGGCCAATAATAATGATCTGTAAATGACCAAACACTGCTGTATCCCAAGAATCATCATCATAACCCTGTAGCTACTGCATAGAATCATCCTGTATGTGTACATAGACCATATATCATCTATCCATATCATCATAAGGTCCAACATCTCATGTCCCATGGTCCTCCATGGTCAAACTAGGTCTAACCAAGACCAAATACAACTCAGACCATCATCCATAGCTACTGCAAGATGTCAAGGTTAATACATGCTCTACAACTTATTCGAATAACAATTATAACACAGAGTAATCATGACTGGCGATCTAAATCCAAATATATAGTGTCGTTAATTATTATTATTACTCAGACTAAACTTTCAGGACCATACTCACTTCATAGTTGTGATCAATTTGCTAGTGAAGGGTGAAGGCTGAAATAGCTGGCTAGGCTAAGGGATGACTTGACTGACTTGACTTTGTGACACTTTGGCAAGGGAAAGGGAATACACCATAGTATATACTGAATGAGCAATAACACAGGGAATGGCGGTGTCTCACAAATGGATGAGTTGTTTAAAGAGGGTTTATTCACCTTCACAGATGCGCACAATCCATAATACAAATAAGGCCAGCAATTGTTTAGATATAACATTTAAGTTCCATTGCTTTTTGGGCCTGAAGTTTCCATAGCCTTGATCTATGTGTGTTTACAAACACATTGCATAGATTTACATTTATTTTTAGGCTTTCTGCTGCAGGTGTGTTTTTAAGGCACTTGTTTACCTGAGCACTTCTAGGTGTGTCATGGACAACTTGTTTACCTAGGTATTTATTTTTCCAAAAGATATAACATTTTATTTTTCATGGCCATTTTCAATTGGCATTTCTTTCACATACAAGATATAGCATTTCATTTTTCCAGATTTTGTATTCATGGCAGCACTAAAAGTTTCAGGTTTAGCCAACACAACTTAGTGACTAGGGGGAATTCACAAGGAACTCCAACTCACCATAGGTAAGTTTTGTCACCAACTCAGAGCCGAGACACAATAAACAGGGAAGCTCATCCAATACAGAGGCTACAGTGGGGAAGAGTCCTCCATGCCACTAGTCAAGTAGTAAGCCAAGGTGATAATCTAAAAGGTAGGCCATGGATGGATGAAGACAGTGAAATGATGGAGCCAACACTAGCAAGCCAAAGTATGGTGTAATGATCACCTCTATTCTCCCTAAGGAGGGTATGTACCAATGAGTATGAATAGTGAACTTCTAAGTCTGAGTAGGGACAGTATAATATATATATAATAGATCAACCAGATCCATATATCTATATGATCGCCAGATCATGACACTAAGTGCTAAGACATGCTATAAGAATAAGTATAAAAGCAATCTAACCATAACACCATGATATACCTGCTGAGTCATATACCTGCAAGCTCATCAACCTGTACCATCATCTGTCCTCTGAGACTGCTGCTGTAACTCTGGGCACTACTATCTGCTCTGTACCAATGATATAATGGCTACATCGGTCATCTCTCTGAGTGTCCTGAAACTCAGTCATGGCATGGGGAATGCAACTGCTGTCCACAATCTGATAGTGATCCAATATAGATGCTCATCTCGGCATCTCAAATGCAAGGGGGGATTGTGAACACTGATGTGTTCCAACACTGGCGGCTCAATAAGGTTTCAACTATTGTACAAATCAGTTGATAACAGTTGGGATTGTTTTGACCTCACCATCTGGAGAAGAGAATTTGTTTTCCTTTCGATTGGAGTTTGATTGCACTAATAACGTAGTTGAGTACGAAGCCTTACTCTTAGGTTTAGAACTTGCTCAGGAAAGAAACATTAAGACCTTATCTGTCATAGGTGATTCTGATCTTATTGTATCCCAGGTCAAGAATCTTTTTGCTGCCAAGAATAATAGACTTAGAGATTACAGGAATGCAGTTTGGGATACCATTGAATGTTTTGATGCCTTTGGAATCAAAGCAGTTCCCCGTGAGCAAAACACTTTGGCTGACGAGCTATCTGTCATAGCCAGTACCCTCCAAGCCTCTGATTCTTTGAAGCAAAGAAACTGCAAGGTTGAAGTCTTATTCAGACCCTCCGTCCCCGATAACCAATATTATTGGCAAGTCTTTGATGATGATGCACAAATCATCCAATTCCTGACTGCTGCTCAAACCCCAATGATAAACTTTGAAGATGAAATGAAGGGTAGTTCAATTGAAGGAATGGACATAACAGAAATTACTTTCCCCTTGGAGAAGAATTTAATAGGCATGATGAATTTAAAGGTAAGAGATCTGAGCCAATTGATGAGGTCATTGAAATCAACATAGGCTCTTCTTGTTCCCCGAAGATGATTAAAATAGGGAAAAATGCCTCCAAATAAGAACGAAAGAAAATTGAAGAATTGATTAGAGAATACAAGGATGTTTTTGCTTAGACCTATGATGATTTGAAAGCCTCCGATCAATCTGTTATTGAGCACACCATTCCTCTCAAAGAGGGAGCCAAACCTTATCGACAAAAGTTGCGAAATGTAAATCCTAAGTTAGCTCCCTTAGTCAAAAAGGAATTGGAAAAGATGTTGGCTGCAGGCATCATTAGGCCAGTCAGGCATACAACATGGGTGTCCAATCCTATAATTGTAAGGAAGAAAAGTGGGGAAATTAGGATCTGTATTGACTTTAGGAACCTGAATCAAGCTTCTCTAAAGGATAATTATCCATTGCCGAATATGGAAAATCTTTTGCAAAGTGTAACGGGGGCTGGCATTTTATCTTTACTTGATGGTTTTTCTGGCTATAACCAAGTCCAAATCAAGAAAGAAGATCGTGGGAAGACGACCTTCACTACCCCTTGGGGAACTTATGAATATATAAGAATGCCATTCGGACTTTTGAATGCAGGATCAACTTTTCAAAGGGCAATGGACCATGCATTTGAAGGTCTAATTGGCAAAAACATTGTAATCTATCAAGATGATCTGACTATTTTCACTAAAGAAAGGGGGGATCATGTGAAGCACTTAAGAAGAATTTTTGAAAGGTGTCGAAAGTTTGGAATCTCTCTAAATCCTAAAAAGTCTACCTTTGGTGTTGATGAAGGGAAGTTGTTAGGTCATATTGTCTCTAGAGAAGGCATTAGGATTGACCCTGAAAGAGTGCAAGGGATTCAAGCCATAGCTCCACCCAAAGATGTTAGTTCATTACGATCGTTTTTCGGGAAAATAAATTTTGTGAGAAGGTTCATTCCTAACTTAGCTGAGATAGCCAAACCTCTCAATGCCTTACTGAAGAAGGATGTAAAGTTCATCTGGGATAAGATTTGTAATGAGTCTTTTGAAGCCCTTAGAAAGCTATTTCCACTGCTCATGTTCTAGTGTGCCCTAATTATATTAAAGAATTTTTGATATATTCTTATGCCTCCAAGGACACCATAGCGGGTGTTTTGTTACAAAAGAACGAAAACAATCATGAACAACCAGTTGCATTCATGAGTAAAAACCTCAGAGATGCAGAACTAAATTACACAACCACTGAAAAGCAAGCCTATGCTTTGGTTAAGTCATTAAAGCATTTCAGGACATACATTGGATATTCCAAGATTGTTGCCTATGTCCCTTATCAAGCAGTGAAGGATGTCTTGTCTCAGCCTGATGGAATAGGAGTTGGAGGAAACTAGATTTCTAGGATTCAAGAGTATGACATTGAAATTGAAATCAAGCCAATTAAGATAGTAAAAGGCCAAGGATTAGCCCAACTTTTGACTGATTCCAAGATGCAACAAAGTGATGAGGAGGTGAGTATTGAAAGTGTTATGGTGCTTTATGTTGATAAAGACCATGAGTGGTACAAGGACATCATTTTCTATCTTAGACATATGTCTTTTCTTGACCACCTTTTAGACCACCAAAGAAGAGCTTTAAGGTTAAAAGCATCTAAGTATGTGTTGACAAAAGATGGTTTGGGTTGGAAAAATCCGGATGGAATTGTACTTAAATGTGTGAATTATGATGATTCCCAGAGAATCATCAAAGAACCACAGCTGCTAAGATCATGAGAGCTGGGTATTATTGGCCGTCCTTATTCAAAGATGTGCATGCCTTTGTTAGAACCTGCTAAGAATGTCAATTCTATTCAGGAAAGCCCAAATTCCTTGCTTTGCTTTTGACCCCAGTCATTATAGAAGCACCTTTCCAACAATGGGGAATGGATTTTGTGGGACCAATAGATCCTAGTTCCTCTGGTGGATATAAGTACATTTTAACTTGCACAGACTATTTCACTCGCTGGGTTGAAGCTATTCCTACTAAAAGATGTACCATGGAAGTGGTAATTAAGTTTTTGGAAGAAAACATAATCTCTAGATATGGTTGCCTTTTAAAGATCACGACGGATAATGCAAAAGCTTTTAGCAAAACAGATATGTCAACCTTTTGTTCCAACCATGGAATCACTCTTTCCCATTCTTCCAACTATTACCCCCGGGGTAATGGATTGGATGAATCAAGCAATAAGAACCTAATCAGGCTTTTAAAAAGAATGATTGGTGAAAATAAAAGAACCTGGGATGTTAAACTTAAATATGCCCTTTGGGCAGACCGAACAACAGTTAAAAAAATAACAGGTAAAGCTCCTTTTGAAATAGTATATGGGCAAAATTGTAGGCTTCCAATTAATCTCCAACTTCTTGTATTTGAACTTCTACAACAGTGTTCTTCAGAAAAAGAAGCCATGCAAGCAAAAATTGATAAATTGGTTGAATTGGATGAGACCAGAAGAGAAGCAGGAATGTTGCTTTTGGGATAAGTGATATAGTCTTACTTTGGGACAAGAATAAAGAGAAGCCAAGGAATCATGGAAAATTTGACAAGTTATGGATGGAACCCTATTGTGTGAGCAGAATAGCAGGAAAAGGTTCTGTGTGGTTGGAAACTTTGGATGGTGATGAGTTAGAGTTACCAGTAAATGGGGTATTGTTGAAACATTACTACCCCCTTATCCCCCCTGAATGATTGCCTTGCTTGCATGTTAGAGTAGGTAGTTTTATGAATAAGCTCGCTTGAGCAATAGGATTTGTGTGCTTTTTCTCTTTCTTTGTGATGAGTATTGCCATTTTTCTTTTCTGTTTAATTGTTTTCCTGCTGAGTTGTTGATTGAGTTGAGCCTTGCTCCTTCCTAAACTTGTCTCACCTCCTGCATGCATTGAAGAGTGGTTAGAATTTTTGAGTGCTTTTTGGCTTTCTGTGCAAGTTGAGTTGAGTATGCCTGCCTAAAAAAGTTTTATTTTCCTCCTATACAGTAAAATGAATAAAATTTATATGCCATGTTAGATTAGAATTTCTTTTACGCATTTTAATTTATGTCTTAGAGTAGATTTCATTTTCAGTTTTATTTTATATATCTCCCATACATGCTTCATGCGGTATTCTAGTGTCTGTGAACGCAAATACAGGTGCAAAATAAAACCTGAAACAAGGATGATGAGTTGCTGGATTGAAGATTGATGTAGAGCAGTTCGAGAGATTCCGAGGTTCTCAAGCGCTCTCTCCCTTAGAGCACTTGTCCTAGCTGGAGCCAGATGTTATCACACCATAGTAGCAGGGCTACTATCATTGCTGAGCAGATATCTGCACATTTCAGAGCTTTGCTTTTACAGAGATTGGCTATGATGAGATTGTATTTTGAGATCACTCATGATCAAAGCAGTATATTATATCAGACTTTTGTTAGACCTTGTGCCAAGGCTGAGCCTTGGGAGCTCAGATTTGATGACCGATGTGACCCTTTATTCAATACAGTTTCAGTTCAGTGCCCAGTGATGTATTGCAACAGTGTTTCAGATGGATTTATGATGATTATGATTATGATGTGAACTTCTGATTATTGACTATGGATTACTATCTTGTTTTTTTAGTCATCTTCACAACATTAGCTTGGTATATGATTCACGACATGGCAATATTATTTAAAACTAAAATTGAATATGTTGGATGATGTTATAACTATTAATGGATGTATTACTTGCACATTTAGGTTTCTTGACAAAACCCACCGGTTTTACTACCCTCCTATGCATAGATATGGTCTTTCTTGACATTATTGTCTGCTAACTTAGGCACCACATTCATTTGACTCCATCCATCCATGACCTTCCCGATTTGGCTTTCACCTTTGATTTGCCTTTCTTGACTTTTTGATACTGAGGACTTCCCTTTTTCTACCTCTGTGTCGGATCGCATCCATGTTTGTTTAGTGTCTCAGCTCTGAGTTGGTGACAGAACTTGCCTTTGGTGAGTTGGATTGTAGGCCTAAATCATTATGGTCGGTTGTCCCGATGTTTGGCACTAGCAGAAGTCCCCCTAGTCACTTGAGATGTTGTTGGCTAAAGCTGAAAGCTCATGTATTACTTTGTATTGGAGTCTTTATAAATTTGCCCATGGAAATTGTAAACTCTAGAATGTGTTTCTTACACGTGAGTAAAGGGCAAGAGCGATGAACTGCTAAAAATACTCCTCGAAGAGTATAAAAAAGGTCCAAAAGAGCAATGGTTACTCAAAGTTATATCTTTTATTGATGACCTTGTATATGTATAAACATGCCCTGGATGCAAGCTGCAACTAGTTGTGCTTCTCAGCACATCTGAAATCCGAAGGGTTATGTAGGCCATGAAATGAAATTGAATGATCCTAATGAACTTGGATCAAGATTGATGTAGACATGATGCCTAAGTTGAATAAACACCCTCTAAACAACTTATCCATTTGTGAAGCACAGCCCTTCCCCGTGTTATTTGTCCGACACAGAGTGTAGCTCCCCCTTTCCCCATCCAAAGTGTCACCTAGTTGAGTTTGGTCAAGTCATCCCCTTTGCTCAACCTTGTCTTAGCCTTCACCCTTAGCTAGCAGTTAGACCATGTCCAATGGGTGAGTCTATTATTAGAGCTCTTGTGCAAGTAAAGTATAAATAACACTAAATATCTATATGTATTAAACTGCCATGGAATGATGATGTACTTTAAGTTAAGCTGTGAGTATGATGAGAGGAACATGTCTTAGTCTATTGATATAATTTGTCCTTGGTTATACTTTGACCTAGTCAAACTTAGTTTGACTATGGTCATTCTTGGGATCCGTGATGATGTGGGCCATATATGCTTATGGATGATGATTGATGGTCCCACATACTCTTGTTGATGATAGCATATGGTGGACATATGATTCAGATGGTGATTGATGCAGTTCAGCAGGGTTTATTAATATTTGAGATCATCAAATTGTGCATTATCCATGTGTGGTGGACCCTATAGTTGACCCCTTAGGTCAACCCATGGTGTATGAGTACACATTCTTAGTGGATTTGGGTATTCTGGATCCAATGAGACACTTATCATTCAGTTCTGGGCACTTCTGACAATGATAGATGCAGTTATCCACTTAATGACCAGTTTTGGGGTTGTTTTCCCAGCCTGTCCAACAAGGGCCATGAGAAGCCAGTTCACCTAGGGCGTTGTATGAGGGGGTGGTCCAGCCACTTGATTTCACCATTATACCCCCTTCCCAGAGAGCCTAGTGGGCTCAGTTTGACAACGCATGCACTCCAGTGTCAGTTTGGGTAGCTTCACAATTACCGAGGTGAATAAAAAATGGAATAAAAGGGTCACTAAGGAATTCGATTTGGGAAACTGAGGCAAGGTTTTGGCATTTGGTCTTCACAGAGGTCTTCCAGGGTGAACCCCCCATCTTCCAGTCAGATATCATCAGTCAGTCGGGTCCACAGTGGCCACAGGAGGCCATTTACTGCATGTCTCTCACAGATTTTGAGGACAGGATTTGATCATTTGTATTATTTGGACATATTATTTTATATTATTGTGCCATGGGGATGAGCTAGCAAGGATTGATACCTCCTAGCCCCACCATGAGCTTATTGATTCATGCCCTAGTCATATGAGGTGGGCCCATGTATCTTAGCCCCCTCCTAATGATGACGTCACCCTCCATGAGTCACTTTAGGCTATGACGTCATCCCTCTTTTGAGTGATCCATGTGATATGATGTATAGGTTCATCTTAGCCATTGATTTGATTATGAGATCTTTTAATCTCAACCACTCATCTTGTTGTAATGTAAAGTGGTTTTGAGATCTAGGGTTTTGGTCTTTATTATCCTATATAAGGAGGAGGAGACCCCCTATTGTAAAAGGACCTTTGGGCTCTGGAAAACTTGGAATGAAAATAATATTTTGGAGATCTACTTCTTAGCTTTGATTGGGTTACTCTTGTATATGTTCTTGCATCTTGTTTCTAGACATTCTTTGCTTCTACGGGTGAAATCAACATCAATTGAAGGGAGGCCGAATTGCTTGAAGCTAGCTACGATTTGCTTGATGGGAAGATTGTAGGGGTTGCTCACATCCCCCATGGGCAAAACGTTTTCATCTTGAGGAAGTTTTTCAATTGTGCTTTGCCCATTGATTGCTTCTTTGATATGACATGCTTAGATCTTATGGATTTGTGGATAAAATCTAACTTGATGTAGTTTGATTTACAGGTTTTCATGAGACATCTCTCCTCCTAGGGCTTGGAGAATTTTGGTTGAAGACACTTGGATCAAGCTTGGAATTGTAACTAGGGCAATATTTCTCCAGATGCTAAGAGGCCGCAAGCTTTGAGGTAAGATCTACAAGGTACGTATTGATTTTGCTTGCCATCCATCCTATTGGTCAAAAACTCCATTAAAATCAAAACCCTCATTTTCTATTTTCTTAGATCTACTTGGATCTAGCTTGGCTTTGGGTAAGATATTGAAAACCCACCTCTATAGCATCCACGACAATTCGGATCTATAGTTTGGTGTGGATTGGGCTTCATTTGACACACTTTCCAAGGCACTTAGCCTTCCTTGGGTGAGGTCGCACTCCTTGGGAGGGTGAGTTTTGCTACTTCCAAGACATGGGTAGGTGAGATCCCACTTGATTTGCACTTGTCTCACTTGATAACCTCTAGTGCTTCACCTCTTTGATTTTTGCCTTGTGGGCCCCATTCCTCATTTTGAGGGTTGTGCCCCACTTGGGTCATTGGGTGATGCATTTTCAACCTTAGATCTATGGAGATCTAGCCTACCTTGGGGCATGCCACTTAAAACCCACTTTGATAATTGCCTCAACTACCCCAATCTACATTTTGGCATCATTTGGACTCCATTTGCCCCCTCATAACAAGGCACTAGTCTCCCTTGGTCAATTCGCACTCCTTGGGGATTGTGTCATGTGCTAAATCCCATATGTGGGTGTTGCCTAATCCATCTTGGATCCATAGATCCACATCATCAAACATCCCTTAGTGCCATATCACCCCTAACTTCACCTTGTGGGTCCCATTTGGACCATTTCCATATTTTAAGGAAGTGGGCCCCACTTGTGTATTTTTATGGTACTAGATCTATCCATTATGTGGCCTTATTCATTCATTGGTTGAAGTATTAGTCACTTCTTAAGCCTCTTCAACCACCACACTTAACTCTTGGGCCCACCTAGTCTTAATCAACACATCGGTTCCCGTAACTCATCTTTTGACACGCTTCCCTAGGAACCTTTGGGTTAGTTAAGCTTTCTTGATTTGCTAGGGTTTCCCCCTTGGTCTGGACTTGTCTTGATCTAAAGTGAAAAGTGCCTCGGTTATCGTGACTCCCAGCTTGCATTGGGAACCGTGGCATCTCTTGGGTCACCTCTTTAGTTGTCCATCTCCTCTACCATCCCAAATGGGATACCTTTGGGGACAACTACAAGTTGTATGATAACAGGACCACAGTGACATATGCACACTAGAGAACACTAGGAGAGGGAGGTGCCTCACAAATGGGATAGAGTGCTTGGGAAACCACCACTAGCCTCTAACATGCAACTTGCAACTCACATCCAAGCCTACATCAGACTCCGTGAGGATATTTTCTAGAACCGTCGTGTTGGTTGCACAACCAACCGTAATTTGAGGTTCTAGGGGACACTTAGAATTAGTTGTCCCTTGCACCATCTCACATCCAAGTCCTTCTTTGGGACTCCATGAGGAATAACCATTACATTTAATTTCACATGTGGCCAAGCAGTTATTTTGATTTAGCATGTGTTCCTCATTTGCTTGACCCTTTCTCATTTGATTTCACATTAGCCTTTTGGCTTGATTTGACTTTCATTTAGCCTTTTTTGGCTTTATTGCATTTCTTTGGATAGGACAATAATACTCATATGCATGTAATGGTGGCAGAGTTGGATGCTTCAAGGACAAATGGGGAGCATCTCGGTGAGCTATATAGTCCTATATTGCATCACAACATCGGGGGCAACCGACCATAAGTGAATCCCAAGTCTGAAAGTGCAGACACACACTCCAGAGACAAGACATAGTACAACATGGAGTCTAGCATACATGGAGGTCACAGGGGGAGGTCCTCAAGGTCACCTATCTCAGTCTCATTCAGGGGAAGGATCCAATATAAATGGGTCGGATGGGTGGAGACAATGATAAGTGGAGCCAAGGCTAGCAACAAAATGGGAGAAAGACCAAGTCTGTAGACCAATGTGCATACAAGGGAGCCTTGCAATCAAGGTGATAAACTACCCTTTGCAGAGGCCATCATGAACCACAGCATAATAAAGCTAGATCACCAAACAAGTCACTACATGCCTAGTTAGACTACTAATATAATAAACAAGCCAAAATATAGCATCTATGTGCATATACAATATACCTGCTCTATTGAAGTGGATCTAAAGAGTGACCTCTAACATGCATGAGCAAGGGAAAGGCATACCAACACTGAACTCTTCTGCTCCAAGTACACCATGACCAAGCAAAACCATCTCAGTGGGGTCATGTAGGAGTAACTATGACAAAGGAGGCCTAGAAAGATACTCTATATAGCTCTGGATGGATCTGCAAAATGGAGTGTATCACAACTGCACATGACTCTTGCTATGCTCAACTCATGTATACTCTAGCTCAAAAGGTCTCTGACAATGGATCTGCATCATGGTAGCTCCAGCTAACATGGATGTGATTGTTAATTTTTCGATAATTGCATTCAAACATTATCTAGGATCATACTAAGAGAATAACAATCATAAACACAAGAGACACGGAGTTTCCTCGGGGAAAACCAAGAAGGTGAAAAACCCCGCAACTTCCTCAGAGATAGAATAAGCCCCAATACAAAGATCACAATGATCAATCCCCAAAAGATAGATGACTCCAGAAGTTACTCCTCCTCCACTTGTGCGCACTCCTCTCTCAACTAATGCGAGTTGGATGAGTGAGTGAAATGAATAGAATGAGACACACTCACTCTCTATTTATGCACAACTTAACTTGCCTTTAACTCTAGCTGGGTCGATTTCCTAAGGAAGTCTAATAACCCACTCACATGATACAAGCAGGGCCAACCCCACACTGGTGGTCTAATAACCCATCAAATATTAGTTGTGAAACTTGCAACACTTGCGACACTTACAAATACAAATGACGACACTTCTGATTGGAGGAATAATACATCTCCATCATGAATATAATAAAGAACAAATGTAATACATAGAAGAATATCTTCCGAAGTTACAAATACATCAACACTCCCTCTTAACTAGGAAGGTATTCTCGAGACACTGGTCATCAATACATATCGCCACAAGTCTTCAATTCTGGAGCTGGATCATCGTTACTGGATCACGGAGCATCATCATCACTGCTGTTGTACTCGTCATCTCGATCACTGGGCTATCTCTCAATTCTTCTCGTCATAGGAAGTTCTACAGAGCCACCCCTTTTTCATGCTGGTTGTAGGCCTAGCCTCCTGTAGTTCTTCATAATTTCTGCAAGCTGGCCATCCTGTGGAATCCTCAGGACTGATTACGTGAGTCAACAAAACCTCGAAAGAGCATCCCAGGACTTTTACGAGCACACAGCTCAACCTATCGGATCTCCGAGGATCTTTTACATGTGACCTTCACAAAACCTTAAAAGAGTGTTGTTATCACACAACTTGTAGTTGCCCCTTTTGGTATCCCATCCGGGACGGTAGAGGAGGCAGGCAACTAAAGAGGTGACCCAAGAGATGCCACGGTTCCCAACGCAAGGTGGGAGTCACGTCAACCGAGGCACTTGTTATCACATATATAGTAGTCGGGCTACCATACATTATTTTTCTCATTCCAGTACACTATTCAGCCAGTTCCCTTGCATTTGAGATGCCGAGATGAGCATCTATATTGGATCACTATCAGATTGTGGACAGCAGTTGCATTCCCCATGCCATGACTGAGTTTCAGGACACTCAGAGAGATGACCGATGTAGCCATTATATCATTGGTACAGAGTAGACAGTAGTGCCCAGAGTTACAGCAGCAGTCTCAGAGGACAGATGATGGTACAAGTTGATGAGCTTGCAGGTATATGACTCAGCAGGTATATCATGGTGTTATGGTTAGATTGCTTTTATACTTATTCTTATAGCATGTCTTAGCACTTAGTGTCATGATCTGGCGATCATATAGATATATGGACCTGGTTGATCTATTATATATATATTATACTGTCCCTACTCAGACTTAGAAGTTCACTATTCATACTCATTGGTACATACCCTCCTTAGGGAGAATAGAGGTGATCATTACACCATACTTTGGCTTGCTAGTGTGGCTCCATCATTTCATTGTCTTCATCCATCCATGGCCTACCTTTTAGATTATCACCCTGACTTACTACTTGACTAGTGGCATGGAGGACTTTTCCCCACTGTAGCCTCTGTATTGGATGAGCTTCCCTGTTTATTGTGTCTCGGCTCTGAGTTGGTGACAAAACTTACCTATGGTGAGTTGGAGTTCCTTGTGAATTCCCCCTAGTCACTAAAGTTGTGTTGGCTAAACCTGAAACTTTTAGTGCTACCATCAATACAAAATCTAGAAAATGAAATGCTATATCTTGTATGAAAAGCCTATTCATGCAATGTGTTTCTAAACACACATGAATGAAAGGCATGCCAAATGAAAATGGCCATAAAAATAAAATGTTATATCTTGTGGAAAATAAATACCTAGGTAAACAAGCTGTCCATGACACACCTAGAAGTGCTCAGGTAAACAAGTGCCTTAAAAACACACCTGCAGCAGAAAGCCTAAAAGAAAAAATGTAAATCTATGCAATATGTTTGTAAACACACATAGATCAAGGCTATGGAAACTTCAGGCCCAAAAAGCAACGGAACTTAAATGCTATATCTAAACAATTGCTGGCCTTATTTGTATTATGGATTGTGCGCATCTGTGAAGGTGAAAAAAACCCTCTTTAAACAACTCATCCATTTGTGAGACACCGCCATTCCCTATGTTATTGCTCATTCAGTACATACTATGGTGTATTCCCTTTCCCTTGCCAAAGTGTCACAAAGTCAAGACAGCTAAGTCATCCCTTAGCCTAGCCAGTTAATTCAGCCTTCACCCTTCACTAGCAAATTGATCACAACTATGAAGTGAGTATGGTCCTGAAAGTCTAGTCTGAGTAATAATAATAATTAACGACACTATATATTTGGATGTAGATCGCCAGTTATGATCATTATGTGTTATAATTGCTATTTGAATAAGTTGTAAAGCATGTATTAACCTTGATACTTTTCAGCAGCCTTGGATGATGGACTGAGTTATATTTGGTCTTGGTTGGACCTAGTTTGACCATGGAGGACCATGGGACATGAGATGTTAGACCTTATGATGATATGGATATATGATATATGGTCTATGTACACATACAGGATGATTCTATGCAGCAGCTACAGGGTTATGATGATGATTCTGGGGTTACAGCAGTGCTTGTATATGTACAGCGCATTATTATTGGCCTTGTTCCGGTATATTGGATATTTATTTTGATCATGCAGAGACTCATATGGTGTATGAGTACACATCTTGGATAGATTTGGACCTTCTGAGTCCAATGGGACAGTTTGTTTTCAGTTCCGGGCACTTACAGTGATGATTGAGCCTCAGTAGGCTGTACCAGTGCAGTTTTGCTCTGTTGGAGGCCCTGTCGGAGCAGAGATGACTTTTATCCGATTGACCTAGGGCGCTGATGATGGAGGGGGTGGTCCAGCCACTTGTTTTTACCATATTACCCCCTTCCGGACACATTGGTGCCCTCACCTTGACAGCGCCAGCACTCCAGGAGGCTGTTTGGGGCAGTTTCACGCTTCCCGAGGCATTTCAGGATTGGTAGAAATGGCTATTGAGGAAATCGATTTGGGCTACTGAGGCAAAGTTATGGCATGGGATGATCAGTGATGATAGATCGGGACCTTCCACACCTTCTCCAGCAGTTTCAGCTTCATCGGGGCCCGCATCCATCACTTATGGCACTTTCTGTGGATTTTTGAGGTCTTTTGAGGACCACGAATTCACTATGGAGGCACGATTTGGTACATTCATGATTATTTTTTGGTTATTGTGCTATGGGGATTGACCAAGGAGGGATAAAATTACCCCTTGGACCCACCATAAGCCTCTTATGATATTTTATCATCATGATTTGGTGGGATTCCCCTCTTATAGGGCGATTTTGTCCACTTACATTATATTTTATTAGTGATCCATGTATTTTATTGTTGAGCTCATCTCAACCATTGATTAGACATTTGTATCTTTTAATCTTAGCCACTCATTCAAAAAGTGGTTAGGGTTTTGGTGCCTCTCCTTCCTATTTAAAGGAGAGAGCCTCTCATTGTAAAGGGGACTTTTGGCTCTGGATTATTGGAATAGAAAATTATTATTGCATCTATCTCCAGTGTTGTGGTGAATGCTTTTGGTGTTCGTTCGTTGGTTCTTCCTTTGCACTGAGTTATTGAAGATATTGTTTGCCATATATTTGTACCACGATTTTGCATCTACAGGTGGAGGCCGATTTGTTTGGAGGAGGAGGTATTGGTAGGGGAAGACTCTCCCTACTTCTTCTTTGGAGCTCTTCGTTGGTAACAGGGAGTATTACTGTCCCAGGACCTTCTATTTCATGTTACTATTTGCATTTCTCTTGTATTTCTTCCATACTTGATCTTACTGATTGAATCTTCATTCCTTGGTTTGACAGGTAGAGGAAGGCGCACTTGTGGGCTAGGGCATCATTTCGGCAAGCAAAATCAACAATCTCTCATTTGATCTCTGCGGGAATCTTCCTTAACATCAAGGCATCTCATCCACATCACTCAGGTATGATCTCAAGGTAAGTTCTATCTCCATGATCTATCCAATTGTCTAAAATATTTAAAAACCCTAAATACTTCAAAACCCCATTTTACATTTTCTCAGATCTACTTAGATCTAGTGGGTTGTTGGGCATAATATTGAAAACCCACCTCTATAGCATCCACGGCATCCCGGATCTATAGTTTGGTGAGGATTGGCTTCCGTTTGACCCCTCTCCCATACCAACTTGGCTTCTCCCAAGCAAGGCGCACTTCACTGGTTGAGCAAGTTGACCTAGATCTAAGTGGTGGGTGTTTGAGATTCCACTTGATTTGACATCTACATATCCAATCACATACACCCAGGTTGTCACTTTCCTGAAATTTACCTTGTGGGCCCCATTCCACATTTTAAGGGATTTAATCCCCATTTTGGACCACTTGGAACACTTAAACTCAGATCTACTAAGATCTAACCGTTGGATTACCACGAAATTTCAGATCCATACTCCTACCTGACCGATCTACCCGGATCTAAAGTTTGGATGCCATCCGACTTGTTTTGACCCACTTAACCCCACTTTTTAGCCTCCTTGGGCAAAGTCGCACCACCTTGGAGAAGTGAGTTGACTCACTTCCAGGAACTGGGTACTTGACATTTTTGGAGATTTAGAACCGGAATAATTCAAAACCTAGGTCTAGACTATCACTTTGTCAAATCTTGCCTTGGGGATTGCATTCCTTGTTTTAAGGAATTGTGGTCCACTTAGGTCAAACCTAGGTCTAGATACATTCATCCATTAAGACCTCTACTGCCCACTTGTCCCAAGTACTAGGAGTCCCAAACCACAAGTCAACCCTACTTTGACTTCACTTCCCAATTCCCAAGGCACTGGTTTCTCTCCAAGTTAATTCAACTTTCCTAGATTGTTGGATTGACTTGTGGATTGATCCATGCATGGTGTACTAAACCCTTGAAGCTATCATGTATCATGGTCAAGCTTGTCATCCGTACTAGTTAGCCCCAATACAATCCTTAACTACCCTGCATTGGACACGGTTCCCAAGGCAGTGGACTTTCCAACATTGAACTAGTACACTTGTCCTAGATCTCACTTCAAACATTATAAGTCACTCTTACATCAACCATGAACCAAAGCTATACCTATTGAACCCCTCACTTGGCTTGTGACTTCATCCTTAGGTCTAGGATAAACCATACACCTAACTTCACTTAGAAATACCCTGATTTGGTGTCTTGGTTTTGATCTCTCCTGTCGGGAGTAGATCGGGTCTCCCCCTTTGTTGTCTGGGCTAGATAACATAAAGCGAAGGTTGCCTCGACTAGCGTGACAACCATATATATTGGAGGTCGAGGTGATCGTGGTTGCACTTTTGAGTTGCCCTTCCCTATTGCCATCCATGACTGGATCCATCCATAGGGGTAACTACAGCATAGGTGATAACAGCACTCTTCGCTTTAGGTCAGGGTGTAACAAGACCTAGGGGGAGACCCTATAACCAATCACAGTTGATTGGACCCGAACAAAGGTTTCTAAAGGTAAGTAAATGAAGAGTTACGGAAACCAATGCAAGGCTAAGTGGACCTAGAAGTTGAGGTATGGTTGAAGGTGGTGTGAGAGATTGTTAGTGTTTCAACCAATGTATGACTTAGGCCACTTGATGAGCTAGAAAGACAAGATCTAGTATGATGATTTACACAAGTGGGTCTTATTGTCTTGGAATGTGTGAAATGGCCTTAAGTGGCCCACAAGGTCAAGCTTAGGTGTGAAATTGGTACTAAAGGATAGGTAATGATTAGATCTATAGATCTAAGTTGATTCTAGAAGTACCCATGTGTTAGATCTAGGCTTTGACACAAATCCCAAGGAGTGCGACTTGCTTTGAGGAGGACTAGTGCCTTGTTAAGTGGGCTAATGGGGTCAAAAAGTGTGTCAAAGTGTAGATCGGGACACCTAGAAGCCAAGTCAAGTGGGCTAAATGAGATCTTACTAGATCTAGGTTTTCAAGAAATGACCCTAAGTGGACCACAATCCCTTGAAACAAGGAATGCTACCCCCAAGGCATATCGTCACAAAAGGATACCCTAGACCTAGGTTTCAAGGTATGGCCGTTCCAAATCTCCAAAAATCCCAAACACCCACTTCCTCAAAGTGGACAAACCCACCTTCCCCAGGTAGTGCAACTTTGTTCAAGGAGGGTTAAAAGGTGGGTTTGGTGGACCAAATCAAGTCCAATGGTCACCAAACTATAGATCCAAGTAGCTAGTACCCCGATCTATGCATGTCCCAAAAATCAAGTCAATCCAAGAGCTAGATCTTAGTAGATCTGAGTTTTGAGGTGCCAAGAAATTAAAAAGGGGGTTTTAACCCCTTAAAACATGGAAAGATGTCCACAAGGTAGATTTCACCAAAGTAAGAATCTGGGGGTAGGTTATCAAGTGTCTAGATTGCAAATCAAGTGGGATCTCACCTACCCATGTGCTAGATCTAACCAAACAAGCCTCTCACTAGGAAGTGCGATTTGGGTCAAAGAGGGCTTTTTGCCTTGAAAAGTGGGTTAATTTTAAGCCAATCACCACCAAACTGTAGATCCAACTAGGGGTGGATGCTATAGAGGTGGGTTTTCAATATCTTCCCAAAAGCAAGGCTAGATCTAAGTAGATCTAAGAAATACCAAAATTGGGGTTTTAATTGATTAGGGTTTTATGACCAATGAAGATAGAATGGATGAAAGAGGCACATACCTTGTAGATCTTACCTCAATTGCTTGTGGCCACCTTGCAAATTGATAGCATTCTCCTATGTGTATATTCAAGAGTGAGATCCAAGAGCTCCAACCAAAACGTCCTTCTCCAAGATAGCCAAATCGCCCTCCTCCTACAAGACAAGATCAAAGAAACAAGTCAAGCAAGATGATTATGAAAATGGTAGAAAGATGTAATAGAAAGCATCAACTATGTCACAAAGATACAATAATGATACTCCCTGTCACAAGATCAACCCAAGAGAGAATATGTGGATCCCTCCAACAATAACCCTCATGAAGTCGCCCTCCTCTCCACCAATTCGACTTTCCTGTCAAAAGATTAGTAGAAGCACCAAAATCCACAATGATACATAGAAGAGATACTGTATATTCAATATGCAAGAGAATCCACAATACAAGAGAGATGTGCTCCACAAAGAAATCTTCTATTCCAATATTCCAGAGGTCCAAAGGTGAGCTATACAATGGGGAGTCTCCTCCTTATATAGGATAATAAAGACCAAAACCCTATACCACTCTACAATACTACATCAAATGAGTGGTTGAGATTAAAAGATCTCATCATACAATCAATGGCTAAGATGAACCATAACAATATATCACATGGATCACCCAATATAACAATAGCGCCCCCACTAAATGGTACAATAAGAGGGTGACGTCATCCACTAGAGAAACATAAGTACCAAAATCCACCTCATGGTGACTAGGACATGACAATATAAGCACATGGTGGGGCTAGGAGGTATCAATCCTTACTAGCTCATCCCCAAGGCACAATAAAATAATAAAATATGTCCAAGATCATATAAATGACCAAAACTGTCCTCAGAATCCATGACAGTCAAGCACTAAATGACCTCCTGTAATCAATGTGGGCATACCCACATGGTGAAAACTGACTGAAAGATAGTGAGATCACCCTGGAAGACCTCTGTGAAGACCAAATGCCAAAACCTTGCCTCAATTGCCCAAGTCGATTTCCTCAGTGACCACTCTATCCCATTTTTTAACTGCCCTCGGGAACTGTGAAAGTGCCAAAACTGCCTCCTAGGGTGCTAGCGCTGTCCATCTGAGCCCACCAGGCTCTCCAGAAGGGGGGGTAAATGGTAAAAACAAGTGGCTGGACCACCCCCTCCATCATCAGCGCCCTAGGTGAACTGGCCTCTCAGGGCCCCTGCTGCTCAGGCTGGGAAATCAGCCCCAAATCTGATCAACAAGTGTAAAACTGCATCAATCAGTGTCAGAAGTGCCCGGAACTGAAAGATAAGTGTCTCAATGGATCCAGAAGACCCAAATCCACTAGAAATGTGTACTCATACACCATGGGTTGCCCTAATGGGCCAGCTGTAGGGTCCACCATATATGGACAATGTATAATCTGCTGATCTGAAGTAGTAATAAAACCTGCTGAACTGGATCAATCATCATCTGCATCATATGTCCATCATATGATATCATCATCAAGCATGTGGGACCATCAATCATCATCAAATAGGCATCTATACATGGCCCACATCATCACGGATCCCCATAATATATACAACCAAGGATAAATCACATCAGTAGACCAAGACATGCTTCTCTAATCATTTTCACAGCCTAGCTCAAAGTATAAGATCCATTCAGTGGCATTAATCAAGTTAACATATTCCGTTGTTATATAAAATTACTTGCACACTAGTTCAAATGACAAACTCACCCATTGGACATGGTCAAACTGCTAGTGAAGGATGAAGGCTAGGAGCAAGGTTGGGCAAAGGGGTTGACCTGTCTAACTCAACTCAAAAATACTTTGGACTAGGAGAAAGGGGAAAGCTACAAACTCTGTGCTGGACAAAAGAACACGGGGAATGGCTGTGTCTCACAAATGGATAAATTGTTTAGAAAGTGCTTATTCAACTTAGGCACCATGTCTACATCAAGTTGATCCAGGTTCATTAGGATCATTCAATTTTATTCCATGGCCTTTTTGGCCTACATAACCCTTCGGATTTCAGATGTGCTGAGAAGCACAACTAGTTGCAGCTTACATCCAGGGCATGTTTTTCAAATATTTATAAGGTCAGCAATTGTTTAGATATAGTTTTTAAGAACCATTGCTTTTTGGACCTTTCTTATACTCTTCGAGGAGTATTTTTAGCTGTTCATCGCTCTTGCCCTTTTTTTTGTTTCCATGGGTGAATTTATAAGTTTCCATAGGTAGAACATGAGCTTTCAGTTTTAGCCAACAACATCTCAAGTGACTAGGGGGAGTTCGAACCAATGCCAAACATCGGGACAACCGACCAGAATGATTTAGGCCTACAATCCAACTCACCAAAGGCAAGTTTTGTCACCAACTTAGAGCCGAGACACTGAATATACAGGGATGCGGTCCAAACACAGAGGTAGAAAAATGGGGAAGTCCTCAGTATCAGAAAGTCAAATGAGACAAGTCAAGGTTTAAAGTCAAATAGGAAGGTCATGTATGGATGGAGCCAAGTGAATATGAAGCCTACACTAGCAGACAACTGGTGTCGGGAAAGACCATATCTATGTAAGGTGAAAAACCAGTGGGTTTTGTTAAATGACCTAAATGTGCAAGCAATTGTCCATTTTATGATTTACAGTTCATTTTAAACAGTTTGCCACATCAGGAAGAATATACCAAGCACATGCTGTAATCATGACTAAATCAACAAGATAATAATCCACAATCAGTGATAACATATCCATAGATCATACAACATCATCAAAATAATAATCATCATGTACCATCTGAAACACTGCTGCAATACCTCTAAGCACTGAACTGAAACTGTATGGGATAAAGGGTCACATCCGTCATCACATCTGAACTCTCAAGGCTCAGCCTTGACACAAGGTCAAACATACATCTAAATAATATACTGCTCTGATCATGAGTGATCCAAAATATATAGCCATGCTCTGGAATAATGGAAACTCTGGAATGTGCAGATATCTGCTGAACAAGGATAGTAGCCCTGCTACTATAGTGTGATAACATCTGGCTCCAGCTGGGACAAGTGCTCTAAGGGAGAGAGCGCTTGAGAACCTCAGAATATCTGGTCTCGATCTGCTCTGCATCAATCTTCAATCCAGCACTGCACCATCCTTGCTTTCAGCTTTATTTTGCACCTGTTCCTGCTCTCACAAACACTAGAATACCATCATGGAGCATGTATGGGACAAATATAAAATAAAACTGAAAATGACTTCTACTCTAAAACATAAATTGAAATGCGCCAAAATATAAATATAAACTAACATGGCATATATTATTCATTCATCATTCATCATTTTTATTACTGTGCAGGAGGAAAAGAGAACTTTTTCAAGCAGGCAATCTCAACTTGCACAAGCAGCCACACATAAATGACAACTAAAATTTCTTAAGTGTATGCAGGAGAAGAGACAAGCTTAGGAAGGAGCAAGGCCCAACTCAATAAAGAAACACAACAAGCAGACACTTCAGGCAGAAAAGAAAAAGGGGCAATACTCATCACACAGAAAAAGAAAAAGCACACAAATCCTACTGCTCAAGTGAGCTTATTCAGAAGCTACCTACTCTAAATAGGCAAGGCAAGGCATGGTAAGGAGGGTCAGGGATGATAATCCCTTAACTCCCTCTGGTTGATAGGGAGTAAGATACGTTGGCCAGTCCCAGTGGTGAGAAAACACATCTCACCCATACAGCGCTCAACAGTGAGTGGTCCAACCCAAAAGTCACCCGATCCCCTGGATCGTATATAGAATAAGTCATTAGGCATCACGACCCTCTCACCGATTTCGAACCTTCGGTGATTTACCGACTGAGGGATGGCTTCAACAACATGTTCAGGAAAAGGTTGGATATCGGAATTGCATTGAGGTTGAGGCGTAATTATGCTTGAATTCCTATTAGGAGGAATTGCATCAAATCTGGGAGATCCACCGTCTAAACGTACAGCTACCCTACCAATCAAGACTTCTCTTACTACTCTCCTAGGAGGACTTTCTACTTGTGGGTGAATGATGTACTTTGGAGTTTCCCCTACAGTCCAAAAGTCTCTATCAACATCCTCATCCACTCCAGTATGGGCTATGGGCGGCGGGTTTTGATTTTCAATACTTCTGCTACTACCCTCTCCATATGGGATAGGAATGGTCATGTTTTCTAACATTTCCAGGTGATCAGTAGGAAGGGACATATGACCAGGAACCGTGCTAGGGATACTTTGAGCTCTCATACCCAAAGATGCTGGTGAAGAAATATGAGAGTGGAATGAGTCTGTGGAGTCCACATTCTCCTCATCAGTAGTCAATTCTCTAGGCAAAAGGAAACTAGGGTAAGGTGGAACTTGAATTGGCTCAGCGGGTTCTTCCTGAAGAATGGCTAGATTATTCAAAGAAAAGTCTTCCCCAGGGGCATCATGGATCAAGGCATGTTCTTGCCAACTCATAGAGTTGTCATTCACTTGCCTCAAAACCCCATCTTCCAAGGACAAATGGGACAAATGATCAGGGACATCAGAGAAGTGATAGCTAACTGGTTCTTCATCATTCCCCTCAGGTGAGGGAAGGTGTGTTCCTTCATTGTTATTTGTCCAAGGAGTGATGTGAGGTAATCCTTGTCTTCCTCTTTCTGTGTTAAGGTTAACTAGGAACAACCACTCATGCACTGTCCTAGGTATATACTCACCCCTTCTAATTCGATCAAAGTTATCCTCAGAAGTGTTTAATTGAATAGTGGGCTCAGATTGTTCGATGTGTGGCTCTGTACTACTAGGTTGGTTTAGAGCCCTAAGCTCTTCCGACACTTCACCCCGAATGGACTCAGGGTCAACAGAAATAGTTCTTTCCTCTTCCGAACTAGGATCATCATTATGGCTACCCATGACCATAAAGATACCCTCAGGTAATAACTCACCCTCACCAAAGGTGTTCCTCACACATCCTCATAATTCTCAAGATGTCCATCATAAAATGGCTCCCGGTATACCCTAACCAAAGACCCATCCAAGTTGGGGATAGTAGCATATGATAAATCCATCTGAAGATGTCCCCCTAAACCAGCAGACCACTTCCTACAAAGGAGCATACCGTAGGATGGAGGGAGATCTATAACTACTATATCCATTAACATGGATATGTCGGGGCATGAAAACAAGTCAGCTCTTAGGTTTTTAATCAAACCAAAGACTTTAACTGGTTTAGAGTCAATCCCACAAACGTTCCCACAAGGTCTAGTTATTTTTAATCCCATGGCTTCCATGACCTGCAAAGGCATCACATTCATGGAGGCTCCAGAATCCAACATACAATTATGAAGAAGGATACCACCAATGCGAAGTGTAAGATAAAATGGTTGGTGACCCCCATTCTTCCTCTCATAAAGGGCAGTTTGGATGTTAATGGGAGGGTCATCCTCTTCATCAACCATATCACAAGGTGTTGGGTTTTGAGAAGATGAACCCTCACCACTACTTGTGGCAGTCTCAGGGATACTCTCGAAAAACTCTACCACTTGGTCCTTTATTGATGGGATTTTCATCAACTCAGTGAGTGGAATGTTATGCATAACTTTGTCTAACTCTCTTTCGATGTTGATATCAAAGTCATACTCAGGCAAAGGGATTGGCTCACTCACTGGACTAGGCAACTCATTGCTTCTCTTTTCACTAAAAGGTATAGGCTTTTGGCCATCCTTTCTTCGTTGATAGGTTTTATGGGGAACTTGGCCACTACCAACTTGCTCAGTAGCATAGATTGGACCACTAGGGTTGGTTTCTTCTATGGTGTCTTCTTCATGATCAATCAAAATCCTTCCGAAGTCTTTGTCAAATTTTAAGTCATCAACCCAATTAATGTTCTTTGGAGAATCTGGAGTATCATCGCCATGGGTGGTATACTCAGGATCTTCCAACTTTTGCTCTTCAGACCAGTTTATGATAGGAGGTTCTTGGTTCACAGGGTTTCTTCTATCACCTTCATTAGGCTTCTTTTGTTGATTCCAATAAGGTTTAGGGCCGTAGGGCTGCCTATATCTATCCCCCTCTCTGTTCTTAGCTAGGTCCCTAGTTAGGAGAGTTAAGTTTTTCATCATTTCATGCATACTCTCCATCATTTCATTGGGATCTTTGCTAGGTTCCTTACTCTTCTTAAACTTAGGCTCAGATCTGGAGGAGGAAGGTCCACTGATTAGGTCAAAGAAGTTTTGTTTTCCCATGGAGGCAGCGTTTGCCTCAGCTTTCTTAGCATTATCTTGGGCTATCTTCAAACTACTAGGGTCTTTGTCCTTTAGATGGTAGCCCAAGTAACCTTCATATGCATTGAGGTAATGGATCAAGATAGCTTGATCAAGGGGCCTTATGTTACTTGGGATGTTGGCAACAGTTTTATCAAAGCGTTGGTTAAACTCATGGACAGACTCATTCTCCTTCTTTTTGATGTCAAAAAGTTGGTGCAAAAGGAAACGCCCATCTAACTTGACTGACCACTCTTGCTTGAGTTTATCGGTGAATACATCATACCCATTGATTGATGATGCAGGCAAGCGGTCAAACCATTTGCGAGCATCACCCTCCAAGGATGCAAAGAGACCCCTAATAAACACATGCTCTTCCTCAGCCCCATAAGCTTCCATATGAGCCCAAACATTGTCTATGTGATCCTCAATAGAGGTGGCACAGTTGCCATTGAATTTTGGGATCTTTTCAAAGTACTTGTCTGGCATACTATGGGGAGCACCCAAGATCTGAGAGAAGTCTAAGGGAGAAGCCCTAGCCTTGTGACCAAAAGCACGAGCAACAGGAGGATTGTTTTGGTTGTTGTTACCGGAGTTAGATTGACTTTGTCCGGCCATTGGATTGACTGGGATTGAACTAGAAGGAGGAACCGAATTAAACAAAGGGGATCCTAAGACACGGTTTGGAGAGTCTGAGTTAACAAGTTTCCAAAAGAAGTTAGATGATTGGGCTTTAGGATCTCTTTTGTGATAGGTGAGTGGGGTTCCTTCCAATTGATTTGAATTTGATTTACTTCGAGTGTTGTAAGGATGACTATGAGCTCGTTCCTCAGCGGAGTCACGATTAGGAGTCGCCAGGTAGATTTTTAGGCTCTACCACCAAGAGGTATGTCGTTTAAAGTGCAGAGAGATAGTGAGACACAAAGGTGTGTTGAACCAAGGTAGGCCTCTACCTCCCCGGCAACGGCGCCAAAAATGTTATCACACAACTTGTAGTTGCCCCTTTCGGTATCCCATCCGGGACGGTAGAGGAGGCAGGCAACTAAAGAGGTGACCCAAGAGATGCCACGGTTCCCAATGCAAGGTGGGAGTCACGTCAACCGAGGCACTCTTCGCTTTAGGTCAGGGTGTAACAAGACCTAGGGGGAGACCCTATAACCAATCACAGTTGATTGGACCCGAACAAAGGTTTCTAAAGGTAAGTAAATGAAGAGTTACGGAAACCAATGCAAGGCTAAGTGGACCTAGAAGTTGAGGTATGGTTGAAGGTGGTATGAGAGATTGTTAGTGTTTCAACCAATGTATGACTTAGGCCACTTGATGAGCTAGAAAGACAAGATCTAGTATGATGATTTACACAAGTGGGTCTTATTGTCTTGGAATGTGTGAAATGGCCTTAAGTGGCCCACAAGGTCAAGCTTAGGTGTGAAATTGGTACTAAAGGATAGGTAATGATTAGATCTATAGATCTAAGTTGATTCTAGAAGTACCCATGTGTTAGATCTAGGTTTTGACACAAATCCCAAGGAGTGCGACTTGCTTTGAGGAGGACTAGTGCCTTGTTAAGTGGGCTAATGGGGTCAAAAAGTGTGTCAAAGTCTAGATCGGGACACCTAGAAGCCAAGTCAAGTGGGCTAAATGAGATCTTACTAGATCTAGGTTTTCAAGAAATGACCCTAAGTGGACCACAATCCCTTGAAACAAGGAATGCTACCCCCAAGGCAGATCGTCACAAAAGGATACCCTAGACCTAGGTTTCAAGGTATGGCCATTCCAAATCTCCAAAAATCCCAAACACCCACTTCCTCAAAGTGGACAAACTCACCTTCCCCAGGTAGTGCGACTTTGTTCAAGGAGGGTTAAAAGGTGGGTTTGGTGGACCAAATCAAGTCCAATGGTCACCAAACTATAGATCCAAGTAGCTAGTACCCCGATCTATGCATGTCCCAAAAATCAAGTCAATCCAAGGGCTAGATCTTAGTAGATCTGAGTTTTGAGGTGCCAAGAAATTAAAAAGGGGGTTTTAACCCCTTAAAACATGGAAAGATGTCCACAAGGTAGATTTCACCAAAGTAAGAATCTGGGGGTAGGTTATCAAGTGTCTAGATTGCAAATCAAGTGGGATCTCACCTACCCATGTGCTAGATCTAACCAAACAAGCCTCTCACTAGGAAGTGCGATTTGGGCCAAAGAGGGCTTTTTGCCTTGAAAAGTGGGTTAATTTTAAGCCAATCACCACCAAACTATAGATCCAACTAGGGGTGGATGCTATAGAGGTGGGTTTTCAATATCTTCCCAAAAGCAAGGCTAGATCTAAGTAGATCTAAGAAATACCAAAATTAGGGTTTTAATTGATTAGGGTTTTATGACCAATGAAGGTAGAATGGATGAAAGAGGCACATACCTTGTAGATCTTACCTCAATTGCTTGTGGCCACCTTGCAAATTGATAGCATTCTCCTATGTGTATATTCAAGAGTGAGATCCAAGAGCTCCAACCAAAACGTCCTTCTCCAAGATAGCAAAATCGTCCTCCTCCTACAAGACAAGATCAAAGAAACAAGTCAAGCAAGATGATTATGAAAATGGTAGAAAGATGTAATAGAAAGCATCAACTATGTCACAAAGATACAATAATGATACTCCCTGTCACAAGATCAACCCAAGAGAGAATATGTGGATCCCTCCAACAATAACCCTCATGAAGTCGCCCTCCTCTCCACCAATTCGACTTTCCTGTCAAAAGATTAGTAGAAGCACCAAAATCCACAATGATACATAGAAGAGATACTGTATATTCAATATGCAAGAGAATCCACAATACAAGAGAGATGTGCTCCACAAAGAAATCTTCTATTCCAATATTCCAGAGCTCCAAAGGTGAGCTATACAATGGGGGGTCTCCTCCTTATATAGGATAATAAAGACCAAAACCCTATACCACTCTACAATACTACATCAAATGAGTGGTTGAGATTAAAAGATCTCATCATACAATCAATGGCTAAGATGAACCATAACAATATATCACATGGATCACCCAATATAACAAAAGCGCCCCCACTAAATGGTACAATAAGAGGGTGACGTCATCCACTAGAGAAACATAAGTACCAAAATCCACCTCATGGTGACTAGGACATGACAATATAAGCACATGGTGGGGCTAGGAGGTATCAATCCTTACTAGCTCATCCCCAAGGCACAATAAAATAATAAAATATGTCCAAGATAATATAAATGACCAAAACTGTCCTCAGAATCCATGACAGTCAAGCACTAAATGACCTCCTGTGATCAATGTGGGCATACCCACATGGTGAAAACTGACTGGAAGATAGTGAGATCACCCTGGAAGACCTCTGTGAAGACCAAATGCCAAAACCTTGCCTCAATTGCCCAAGTCGATTTCCTCAGTGACCACTCTATCCCATTTTTTAACTGCCTTAGGAACTGTGAAAGTGCCAAAACTGCCTCCTAGGGTGCTAGCGCTGTCCATCTGATCCCACCAGGCTCTCCAAAAGGGGGGGTAAATGGTAAAAACAAGTGGCTGGACCACCCCCTCCATCATCAGCGCCCTAGGTGAACTGGCCTCTCGGGGCCCCTGCTGCTCAGGCTGGGAAATCAGCCCCAAATCTGGTCAACAAGTGTAAAACTGCATCAATCACTGTCAGAAGTGCCCGGAATTGAAAGATAAGTGTCTCAATGGATCCAAAAGACCCAAATCCACTAGAAATGTGTACTCATACACCATGGGTTGCCCTAATGGGCCAGCTGTAGGGTCCACCATATATGGACAATGTATAATCTGTTGATCTGAAGTAGTAATAAAACCTGCTGAACTGGATCAATCATCATCTGCATCATATGTCCATCATATGATATCATCATCAAGCATGTGGGACCATCAATCATCATCAAATAGGCATCTATACATGGCCCACATCATCACGGATCCCCATAATATATACAACCAAGGATAAATCACATCAGTAGACCAAGACATACTTCTCTAATCATTTTCACAGCCTAGCTCAAAGTATAAGATCCATTCAGTGGCATTAATCAAATTAACATATTCCGTTGTTATATAAAATTACTTGCACACTAGTTCAAATGACAAACTCACCCATTGGACATGGTCAAACTGCTAGTGAAGGATGAAGGCTAGGAGCAAGGTTGGGCAAAGGGGTTGACCTGTCTAACTCAACTCAAAAATACTTTGGACTGGGAGAAAGGGGAAAGCTACAAACTCTGTGCTGGACAAAAGAACACGGGGAATGGCTGTGTCTCACAAATGGATAAATTGTTTAGAGAGTGCTTATTCAACTTAGGCACCATGTCTACATCAAGTTGATCCAGGTTCATTAGGATCATTCAATTTTATTCCATGGCCTTTTTGGCCTACATAACCCTTCGGATTTCAGATGTGCTGAGAAGCACAACTAGTTGCAGCTTGCATCCAGGGCATGTTTTTCAAATATTTATAAGGTCAGCAATTGTTTAGATATAGTTTTTAAGAACCATTGCTTTTTGGACCTTTCTTATACTCTTCGAGGAGTATTTTTAGCTGTTCATCGCTCTTGCCCTTTTTTTTGTTTCCATGGGTGAATTTATAAGTTTCCATAGGTAGAACATGAGCTTTCAGTTTTAGCCAACAACATCTCAAGTGACTAGGGGGAGTTCGAACCAATGCCAAACATCGGGACAACCGACCAGAATGATTTAGGCCTACAATCCAACTCACCAAAGGCAAGTTTTGTCACCAACTTAGAGCCGAGACACTGAATATACAGGGATGCGGTCCAAACACAGAGGTAGAAAAATGGGGAAGTCCTCAGTATCAGAAAGTCAAATGAGACAAGTCAAGGTTTAAAGTCAAATAGGAAGGTCATGTATGGATGGAGCCAAGTGAATATGAAGCCTACACTAGCAGACAACTGGTGTCGGGAAAGACCATATCTATGTAAGGTGAAAAACCAGTGGGTTTTGTTAAATGACCTAAATGTGCAAGCAATTGTCCATTTTATGATTTACAGTTCATTTTAAACAGTTTGCCACATCAGGAAGAATATACCAAGCACATGCTGTAATCATGACTAAATCAACAAGATAATAATCCACAATCAGTGATAACATATCCATAGATCATACAACATCATCAAAATAATAATCATCATGTACCATCTGAAACACTGCTGCAATACCTCTAAGCACTGAACTGAAACTGTATGGGATAAAGGGTCACATCCGTCATCACATCTGAACTCTCAAGGCTCAGCCTTGACACAAGGTCAAACATACATCTAAATAATATACTGCTCTGATCATGAGTGATCCAAAATATATAGCCATGCTCTGGAATAATGGAAACTCTGGAATGTGCAGATATCTGCTGAACAAGGATAGTAGCCCTGCTACTATAGTGTGATAACAAGTGTCTTGCCCAGCAAGATCTCTAAAGAGCATCCGAGGCCTTTTACGTGACTAGCACAACCTGTCCGTATCTCCAGGACCGATTACATGTGATCTCCACAAAACCTTAAAAGAGTGTCTTGCCTAGCAAGATCTCTAAAGAGCATCTGAGGCCTTTTACGTGACTAGCACAACCTGTCCGAATCTCCAGGATGCATTACATGTGGTCCCCACAAAACCTTAAAAGAGTGTCTTGCCCAGCAAGATCTCTAAAGAGCATTCGAGGCCTTTTACGTGACTAGCACAACCTGTCCGGATCTCCAGGACGTATTACATGTGGTCTAGCAAAACCTTAAAAGAGTGTCTTACCCAACAAGATCTCTAAAGAGCATCCGAGGCCTTTTACGTGACTAGCACAACCTGTCTGGATCTCCAAGACGTATTACATGCTACCCTTGCACAACCTATCCACGGCCACAGAGTACCATCCTGATACTCAATCAACCTGATCATCCTCACACAAAGCATCATCCTGATGCTCGTGATCATACTGATCATGATCATACAGTACATCATCCTGATGCACATCATCATCGCATGATCATCCTGATCATCGTCACAGCATCGTCCTGATGCATATCATCATCGCATAATCATCCTGATCATCGTCCTGATGCATATCATCTGGAGCATCTTCCTGATGCTCATCACACATGATCATCCTGATCATCATACATAGCAGTAACCGGAGCATCGTCCTGATGCTCATCACACAACGCTTACATCCACAGCCATGGGAAGGATCCTCCTACCACCATGCTTGGAATGGCTCCTGCAAATGTGTCCCATCACTTCTTCCTCGAAGTATCTTCTATCTGAAGAACACCAAGCCTCTCTCTGAAGTACTCAAACTTCACTCTGGCTAGTGGTTTGGTCAACACATCTACAATCTACTCATTTGTCGCAACATACTGGAGCTTCACTGCTCCTCTCTGCACCATATCCCTGATATAGTGATATTTGATCTCGATGTGCTTCGACCTGTCATAGAACACCGGGTTCTCTGACAACTTCACACAACTCTGGTTGTCACAACAGATACAGGTAGCATCCAACTGGAGATCAAGTAAATCAGACAGTAGCTTCCTTAGCCATACTGCCTCACAACTAGCCGAACAAGCTGCAACATACTCTGCTTTGGCTGTACTCAGTGCTATGCAGGATTCCTTCCTGCTAAACCAAGAGATCACACTTGATCCCATACTGAAGTAGCACCCCAAAGTGCTCTTCCTATCTGCAGCACTGCCTGCCCAATCTGAATCAACATAACCCTCCAGGTTAAACTTTTGATTCGCATCATACTTGAGCCCATAATCAATCGTACCCTTCAAGTACCTCTGAATATACTTCACAGCAATCAAGTGAACATGTCTAGGATCTGTCAGAAACTGGCTCAAGGTGTTCACCGCAAAGCAAATATCTGGTGTCGTGTTCGTCAGGTACATCAAGGACCCAATCATCTAATGATACACCATGACATCAACCAACTCTGATGAAGCATCACTCAATAGCTTCAGGTTCAATGCCATAGGTGTGGCCATGGCCTTGTAGTCCATCATCCCGAACTGCTTCAGGATCTCTACTGCATACTTCCCTTGTCCAAGGAAAATTCCATCTACACTCTGCCACACCTCCATACCTAGAAAGTAATGCATCATACCCAAGTCCTTCATCTCGAACTCGGCAGCAAGCTTCCTCTTCGTGTCGGCAATCAATCTATCCTCACCTGTCACAAACAGGTCATCCACATATAATAGGAGTATCACTGGATTGCCTTCCTCGACCTTGTAGTAAAGGTTGGAATCCGCTTTACTCTTGGTAAAGCCCAAACTGGACAGGAAGCTGTCTATCCTGCCGTACCATGTCCTAGGTGCTTGCTTCAAGCCATACAAGGCTTTCTTCAATCTGCACACATATGACTCTTTGTCATGTGTCTCAAAACCAAGTGGCTGCTCCACATACACTTCCTCTTCGACTACACCATTCAAGAAAGCTGTCTTGACATCCATTTGGTGTATCTTCCACTTCATCACTGCAGCCAGAGCAAGTATTGTTCTGATGGAAGTGTATCCGGCTACAAGTGCAAACGTCTCTTCATAATCTATCCCCTCTTTCTGGGAGAAGCCACGAGCTACAAATCTTGCCTTGTATTTCTCTATTCTACCATCTACAGCATGCTTGATCTTATAGATCCACTTGGAAGTCACAACAGACTTCCCTTCTGGTCTTGGGACCACATCCCAAACATCATTCTTCATGATCGACTGGTATTCTTCGTGATCGACTGGTATTCCTCGACCATGGCATCCTTCAATTCTTTCTTTTTCGCTGCTTCTTCATAACTGGAAGGTTCTTTGTTCATAATGTCATAGAGCAAGGCAACATAGCTGGTGTGTGATCTTGTCCTTTTCCTTTCTCTGTGTTCCTCCTCTGGAATACCATACCTTTCTGCATCTTGGATGAGCTCTCTAGCCCATGCAGGTTTTCTCTTGTGAGAGTTCTTCTCACTAGGTGGATCTACAGGTTCTTGTGGATCTTCTATTTCACGATCCATTTCTGGTATTGCTTCATTCATGGTGGTGTCTTGTGTTCTGGGTATCCTTGGTTCTTCATAGTCTTCAACAGGTGTCTTCCTTGATTTGATGTATGTTGAGTTTTCATCAAAAGTCATATCCCTGCTGATGTCAATCTTCTTGAACCTTGGAAAGTAGATTCTATAAGCCTTCGAGCTTTCACTGTACCCCACAAATATACCCTTCTTTTCTGAAGGATCCAACTTTGTCCTCTTTTCTATTGGAACATGTGTATATATTGGACAGCCAAATATTCTGAGATGGCTAACTTCTAGTCTCTTACCAGAGAAAAATTATTTTGGTGTCTTGTTGTCAAGTATCTTGTGTGGTGTTCTATTTTGTACATATACTGTTGTTCTTGCTACTTCTGCCCATAGGTGCATGGGTAAATCTTGGTCATGAAGCATTGCCCGTGTTGCTTCCATGATTGTTCTATTCTTCCTTTTTGCAACCCCATCTTGTTGTGGATTGTAAGGAGTGGTCAACTCCCTCTTAATCCCTGAATCACTATATAACTTCTTGAAGTCTCCTGAAGTGAATTCTCCGCCATTGTCGGATCTAAAGATCTTGATCTTCTTATCAATTTGATTTTCTATCAAGGCTTTGAATTCCTTGAATTTATCAAACACTTCATCTTTGTTCTTCAAGAAATAAACCCAAGTCTTCTGAGAGAAATCATCAATGAAAAAAACATAATATACATACCCACTTAGAGAACTGGATGACATTGGTCCGTGTTGCCGCCTGGTTCCACACCTGGGGAAAACGCAGCAAAAGTCTTCAAGTTGCTGGTGTGGCCTTGGGGGCAAGTCAGAGTCAAGTGCTGTCACTTGGGACTCGACTCCTCCGTCTAGGCTTTCCTAGCGAAGCCAAGGGGGGTGGACCCTAAAAAATAAAAAGAAACTAAGGCCTCTAACCTAGGAGTTAGGAAAATATTTTTGGTAACCAAGAATAAACAGCATATACTTTGATCAAATAAAACAGTCATTCATCATTTACTCCCATTTTAAACTAACCATCATTTAACTGCACATTAGTCAATAATATAAAATAAAATTTAAACAAGACCAGTGCCTTATAATGGAGTCAATAAACAAATGCATAAGCAGAAAAGTAGATGTTGTGCGAGTGTTCTTGGTTTATTTTAAAATTAATATGATGGTGATCTTTTTTATTATGGCAGGGGGGTTCCCAATATACGCAAGGTACGGGGGAACATGTCCGGAGTTTTGAAGCGTGGCTTCCCTCTCAGGCTTGGGCTGAATCGGAGTCTCGAGGAGGTGTTCAGATGCTATACCAACGAGGGCAAGCCTAACGGTTTCCAAGAGGTCACTACTTAGTGTGGTCCCAAGCCTTCTGAGAAATTTGCCCACGACAACAAAATACGCGTTGTGCCGGATTTTCACAAAATGATTTTTTTATTGGGGCGGTGTTAGATCCTATTACTAGTCATCCCCTCCTTTCTGATGTGTACCAACTGGATCAGACTAAGCTGCAAGTCGGCCACAGAGCATACAGGAGAAGACCTTGGTATTTTTATAAAAATTTTATGAACCCAAATTTTATCTTTTTTTTTTAAAACCCCAGGAGTCTCTTTTCAGGCACGTATTTCGGGCAAGCCCTCATACAAAAACCCTACTTCGGGAAAGCAAGGGGGGCGTTTTGAGTTTGTAAAAAAAATGTGAAAAACTACGTTGTGAGTGAACTTGTGGCCCGCCAGTGGAACGGACCAACAAGGTTTATTTTAATCCTAATTAAGTTTATTAAATGCCGGAAAACAAAGAAATAAACTACTCTAAAAATCACGCCATGAAAATGAGACGACACAGGCCACCCCTGGGGGGATGGGGTATGGGCGCTGGCTAGCCCACTTGCTCTCGTTTAATAGTTGTTTACAATGATTTAGAGAAGTGCCCCAGTCTACTTTAAGTGACTTGGTGGCTTACAAAATTTGAGGATAAAATTGACCGGTTTTTAAAAATATGAAAGTTTGTCCTCCGGATTGCCTGGATGCTCGAAATTTCGACAGCACTTCCTCCTACCTGTTCGTCTTTTGCTGCAAACCAGCAAGCAATAATTAGTATAAGATGCCCAAAAACACTTTAAGAGTGTCTTTGGAACACCTCCTAAAAAACCCAAAAAATTCTAAGTTAAAAACTAAGTAAAAATGACGAAAAGTAACCAAATAAAACAAGCTATGGGGCTTGTCTACTTGGGATCTTTGCTAGCCTTTAATGGCTGCAAATTTCAAGCTCTAGGGCAGCTAGGTAATACTTTGAAATCAGATCTAATACTACTTCAGAAAAACTTGAAAGATTTTGACAACTTAAACCAGTTTTTGAAAAGAAAGTACTAGATAACCAAGAAGCTTTGATCTATGAACAATAAACTCTTTATGAAATGAAAAAATAAAACTTCTTGATGACAGAATCTGATTTATTTAAGTTTTAACAGCAGTATGTAAATCAGATCCACTTTTGATTAGTAACTAGTAACCATAAAATTTCATTTTTTCTTGAATGAGAGAGAGAGAGATGGAACAAATCCTTGTTGAAAATCGAAGCTATGAAGATGGTTTAGTGATGTTTGAAGGGACTATATCTGCAAACAATGATTAGTAAAAAAGGGAAACAAACAAGATCCTCCTTCTTGCCAACTCAAGAAAACACCTGCACATCACAGATCTCACCAAAAAAAATATTAAGTGTAGATATATACTCACAAGAAACTATGATTGCATATCCATAAACAAATGAAAGATACAAAAATAATCTCTTACCAAGCACACATCACTAAGCTGCTACAATAAACAAATTGAAAACAACTTATCTCATAGATTGGTAACAATCTTTCCGATGAGCACACCACACCCTTGAAGAATGAAACTTATGCACAAGTCATCTTGGAAAAGGAATCAAGATATTACATCCACATATGACAAAACACCACAAGCTGACCTCCAAAGTCTTCTTTTATTCAAATGAGAAAAAATATTACAATCATAAGTCTCTTGCTCCAATTCTCACTCTAGAAAATGGAGTGGGCAGCCATGCTTAAATAGCCAAAGATGGAGAGAAATGGGTGGAATGAGTGGCATAACTCGTGGAGAAAATGAGGCTGCCCACTCCCATGTAATGGGCTGCCAAAATCAGCCCCAAATCAGCTAAAAATCAGCCATGTGACAGCCCATAAACATAGCTGCAAATTCCATGATTAAAGGGGCCCAATTTTGGGAAAGATGCCCCCCTCAAATGGGGAAGTAATCCCACTATTATAGCTGCCCGGAATCTTTCCAAAATCAGCTCTTACAACTCCTAAAACATAGCTGAAAAAATCAGTCCATAAATCACTCCCAAAATTTAATATTTTTATGCGTCATTTTTTCACTTTTTTATATTTTCATGACTTTTTTGGGTTTTTTGGGTTTTTTGGCCATAGGTAAAAATTTAAGCACCCAAACATTAGGAAAAGTGGGTTTAGGGGTTAAGGGGGTGCTCTGAGTTAGAAAACGAGCACCCCTAAGGCAAAAAATACCTCCAGACGCCCCTTATAGGCCAATTACAAAAATTTTTAATTGAACCATTAAAAAAATGGCCCAATTTACGGAAAAATTAAAACTTGCCGAAAATTAAAAACAACCTAGGGGGACTTAGCACATGTCCATATGACTCAAAATTAACGCCTAGCATGTTCATATACATTGACCCATAGACTCTAATAATCCCCTAAGGCCCGTCAGCCTCCCCAGGCATTCCAGCTTTGGAGGAGCAGGAGAAAAACCAATTAATTATGTTATGCACTGATGCAAGACATAATAGATAGGTGAAAAAACTCCTTGGAATACCTGACTTAGCCAAAAAGTCCTAGGGAACCAAGTCTTTTACAAAACACCATGCTAGTACGTTTTGTTACAAACCCCGCAGGGCCATGGACATGTGGAAAAAAGTTAAAAACGGGGGCCTTTAAAAAGCCAGCTGGATATCAAATCACCAAAAATGAACATGTATCATGTTCCACTCTGCCCGCTCGCTTGATAGTCCATCTAAGTACAATTTAGCTGGAAACAGTCCGCATACATCGGAGTGGACAATCTCTAAGATTCCTTTTGCTTTGCTTTCACTGCTTGGAAATGTCTTCTTTGTGTTCTTTCCTTTTGCACATCCTTTGCAAACACCTTCATGCTTTGACTGGATTTCAGGAAGACCTTCTATTGCTTTGCTTGCAATTGGTAGTGCCCTATAGTGCACATGAGCAAGCCTTCTATGCCAAAGTTCACTTGGCTCCATGGATTCATGTACCATGGCATGTTCAGGTTGTCCCTTCAATTTGTACAATCCTCCCTCTTGCTCTCCAATCACTACTGCATCATCTATGGTCTTACCTTTTGGCCACATAAGTACTTGGCCATCCACAAATGCAACTCTCATCCCTTTTGCATCCAAAGATGATATGGAGAGAAGATTCTTCTTGAGTCTAGGTACATATAAAACATCTTGCATTTTTAAAGACTTCCCGGAGTCTAGCTTGTAGGAGGCTTCACCACTTCCTTTTATAGGGTATTGATAGTCATCCCCAAGTTTCAACTTATGAGGTGACTCATGTTCAAATAGGTCCAAAAGAGATTCTTTGAATCTCGTCATATGTTTAGAAGCCTCACTATCAATAAGCCAATCATTACACCCATGTGTAACAGTACCTGTGAGAGCAGAGATTAAAACATATTCATCGTCACTTGAGGAGTCTTCACTTTCTACCTTAGTCTTCTTCCTGGGAGGTTCATCATCCTCAGCAGCATGAGCATGATATCTCTTCTTGTTCTTCTTCTTCTTCTTCTTCTTGAAGCCCTTTTTGTTCTTGGGACAATCTGTGGCAAAGTGTCCCTTCTCATTACATGTGAAGCATCTCAGATCTTTCTTATCTCTTTGATGGTGGTGAAAAGATTTCTTGTGATGAGATTGCTCCCTCTTGGGCTTACTTCTCTTGGTGTGAGCTGTGAGAGCTTGGTCTTCACTTCCCATCATTTCTTCTCGAGCTACAAGCCTAGCTTCTTCTTGTGAACATTCCTCCCATAGTCTACTGAAAGAGATCAACTTCTTTCTTGCACAAATACCTTGGATGAAGGAGTCCCATGACCTAGGTAGGCCATTCAATGTGGTCATGACAATTTCTCCATTCTCCACTACTTCATCCACTGCTTCGAGTTGTTCCTTGATTTGAGAGACCTTAGTAAAGTAGGATTGGATGGTCTCTCCAGTCTAGAACTTTACCCCTTTCAATTGATTCCGTAGAGTCATCTTCCGATTTATATTCTTACCTTCAAACAGCTTGGTCAAGGAGTCAAACATCTCCTTAGGTGTCTTTAGAAAAGACACATGGGGTATGAGATGGCCTTTTATAGAATCATCAATGATTCTCTTGGCTTTGACCAAGTTCTTCTTGTGTAAGGCCTTAGCCTCATCTCCCTCTGGAACTGGAACCTCTTCTTTAATGTAGGTGTCCAATTCATTCTCTTCTAGGATTAACCCAATCCTATACTTCCATGCTCGGAAGTTGTCAGCTCCTTCAAGCTTATCCTCAAGCTTGGTGTGGTGAGACATCTTAATGAGAAACTCAAATGGAAATAAAAGATTTAGGTCTTACCACTTGATTTGTTGAAAACTAGATCTGGAGTTAGATTAGGGTTTGTACAAGAAACCCTAAAAATTCAAACTTTGAATTCCAAACTTTTGAAAGGATGGAAAGATGCACCTTGTTGAGCTGATCAAGCTGGTATACTTCAATTTTGAGATCTGCAAAATTTGACCCCTCAAAATTGCCTTTGAAACTTCTGGATCTTCTGGACAAAATCCTGAACTAGGGTTTGATAATACTCGAGGTTCTGCCCAACCAAAAAATTCGATCTTGGTCTCTAAACTTCGATTTTCTGAAGGAGCATCCAGCCGTGGTCTCGGATTCCAAAAATTCCAACTTTATCCGAAACCCTAATTTCCCGCAATAGTGACGGGCCAAAAACTGAAAGTGCTTAGAATTGAATTATGTCTCAACAGAAAGATGCGCCCTTCCAAGGAGAGTTAGCCTAGCCTCCTGCCTTTGATGATCTGAGGAGAGAAACCCAAAGATTAAGAAGCCCTAGCTTCCGCAGCTGCACAGTGTCTTCTTCTTAGCATGGCTCTGATACCATGTTAATTTTTCGATAATTGCATTCAAACATTATCTAGGATCATACTAAGAGAATAACAAGCATAGCATAACAATCATAAACACAAGAGACATAAAGTTTCCTCGAGGAAAACCAAGAAGGTGAAAAACCCCGCAACTTCCTCAGAGATAGAATAAGCCCCAATACAAAGATCACAATAATCAATCCCCAAAAGATAGATGACTCCAGCAGCTACTCCTCCTCCACTTGTGCGCACTCCTCTCTCAACTAATGCGAGTTGGATGAGTGAGTGAAATGAATAGAATGAGACACACTCACTCTCTATTTATACACAACTTAACTTGCCTTTAACTCTAGCTGGGCCGACTTCCTAAGGAAGTCTAATAACCCACTCACATGGCACAAGCAGGGCCGACCCCACACTGGTGGTCTAATAACCCATCAAATATAAGTTGCGACACTTGCAACACTTGCAACAATTACAAATACAAATGACGACACTTATGATTGGAGGAATAATACATCTCCATCATGAATATAATAAGGTACAAATGTAATACATAGAAGAATATCTTCCGAAGTTACAAATACATCAACAGTGATAACATGTTTGAAATTATCATGTGATACCCTAACAGGTTTAACCTTCTTCTCAAAGATCCTATCCATAAAAATAAATCCAAGCACCTGCAAAATTGAAAAGAATTTTTTTTTTGAATTAAATGGAAGAAATTTTGGAAAAATGAAATAAAATTTGCATAATTGAGAAATAAGAGTCTAGTGCCAAGATGAGAAAGTTGGGCAATGATAGAGTCAAGGAACATGTAGAAAATCAGGTAAAATTGTTGAGATCCATCAAAGGGAGGGACACCCAATCCAATCACATGGTTGCTTCCAAGATACCCTTGAAACCCTAATCTAATTCAATCACTTGGATCCTAAGGCAAGGGAGGTAAACACAATCACAATGCACTCACTAGCCCAAGTAAAATCAAACCCATTAATCTATAATTTTTCCAAGCAACAATAATTCAATAAGATCAAGGAGGAAAAAAACATTCAATCCAAAATTCAAATTAAATTAGAATAAACTTAGAAAAATACCATATTACCTCGTTGGCAGCTTACCATCCCTCCTACAATAGCTTGAAACATTTCCACCTGTTTTCATATCCATAGTGGGTGGGGCCACCATGATGCAGATCAGTTTTGTTAGAGGCATGAGTCGGTCCTTTACATGAGATGAGCATCTAGTGCCACAATGATGATCATTGGTAGAGTACATTCAACGACAGCTAGACTATTCAGGAGCAATGTGTCAGGTTATCCTTGTCACTTCTGAGCCCTCTTCAAGATCCGAGAAGAGCATTTGCTAGGCCATTGGTTCACTTATTAGAGCAGTAGAGCAGACAATTGATATATTTTCCTTACCCACTAGACAGTCAGAGGTATTCTAGATCCAGATGCAGTTGATTGAGCAGGTATATGGCATGAGGATTGTGCTTATGGTATTTCTTAGTCATCTTAGTAGATTTGACTTGGCATGTGTAGTTGGCATTGGTGATCATAGTTTATTGGTTGTCTGTGGACTTGTAAATTTTAATGGTTAAGTGACTTAAATGTTAAGTCTCTGGTATATGCTCACTAATAGTGTTAGCCTATATACAAACTAGATCATTCTCCACTTTGTCTGGCATCACTTTCACTTATCTTCCCATCCATCCGTTGTTCCGTACCTACAAGCTTTAACCCCTTGACTTGGATAAGACTAGTGAACCCAAGGATCTTCCCCCACTGTGACCTCTATGTTTGGACAGCCTCCATGTTTTGCTTGTGTCTCGGCTCTGAAGTGCGTGGCTTTGCTCTCAACCATGTTTAAGTTGTTATGCATAGTTCACCGAAAGTGTAGACCCTAGACTTGAAGCAAGTTATCCTTTGTGAAATGAAATGCATCGGAACACATAAATGTTATATCTAAAGGATGCAAGGCCAGCTGCGATTAGTTGTGGTTTTAAACACTTGGCCTAAATCAATGAAATTAATTAAATCCTTCCATGGCTAGTTAGTGGCCAAGGGATGAGCACTCATCCTTTGTATGATGTAAGGCCATTTTCCCCTACAAGGAAACAAGGTGGTAACTCCATCGCACCTATGGACGGTGGCGGGCAATGGTGGTAAGACCGAGTCATTATCTAGGGCCTACAAGACTATCCAAGGCACTTGCCCTTGGAGGCTGGCTAGTGAAGAAAGACTATCTCAATGTATTTTGAAAGTGAAATGAAAGTTATACAATGAATCAAATGTAGGATGCTTGTTATAGTCAACAAGGTGTGTTTCAAGCACTTTATTCCATTTGTGAGACACTTCCCTTCCCTAGTGTTCGTTTGTCCAACAAATGTCACTGTGGTCCCCTATGTTCCCAAAATCTCCAAGGGTGAATCAAGTCTTTCTGAAAGTCAAACTTCATTTGACCATAGCCTATGTCATTTCTCCACATCACCCATCTTAATGAGGAATTATCTCTTTTGTATATTGGATTGAATGTGAAAGTGAGTATATGGTAGTGACTTCATTTTTATCATGCAACTGTTTTAACTACAAGTCTTACTTATGTATTTGCTTTATCAATCACCATTGTTTCAAGCTACTAATGCTTCTAGTATGCTACTAATATGGTTAAGAATGTGCTACTTATACCTCTTGCATGCAGAGACACTCATTTTTCATCTCAATTAGTATTTTGATCAGTTTCGACATGGTCAACGAGCAGGGCCCGTATGTGCATGTGGCTATAGGTATTCAATTGTTGTATTTTGGTGCTTTTGGAGGCCATCTAGACCACTCCTGTGCTTCAAAAATGCAAAAATCGGTTTAATACAGTGATTGGGTGAATTTTTAATGAAAAGAACTAGATTTTATCAAATTAAAAACAAAAATTGAAGGCCCTCCACCAAAATCGTTTTTGGGGTATGAGTAATGAGTATTACCAGATTGCTTTTTTGGGAATTTCTGGCATAGTCAGATTTTTATTCCGAGTAGCGGAAGATGAAGTTATGGGCATTTTGAGTATTTACAAAGCATTTCAGGCAATTTAATTATAAATGATCAAAGTGACCATAGCTTAGCAAATGAAACGATGGGCTAGTGAATGGCAACAATTTGACTTGGATTATGTTTCTTACGCTCCAGAGGGTATCTAGGCACATTTCCACTTAGTTTTATCATCTCTAGCATCAGCACCTTATTGTTTTGCCTCTCTTGGGAAAATTGCACTTCCTAGGGAGGGTGATTTCTTGAGATACTTTATCATGTATTGAGTACCATGTACCTTATGGGATGTTATGGGATGTTATGTTATGTTGCTAGGAGGCACACTTGGCCCTTAGGTGACCCATTTTGATGTATTATCATGTTATATCACTTTATATCTTATATTTGGGTGTTATGAAGCAACTCGCCCCCCTCTTGTCTAGTGATCCATGTAGTGAGTGTGAGAATAAATCTCCACCATTGATTATCATAGTATTATCTTTTAATCTCAACCATCCATCAAAAAGTTGGTTAGAGATTTGATCTCTCTCAAATCTATTTAAGAGAGTAAACCCCTCATTGTAAAGGGATTGGAATTTGGCATTTGAATCTAATAGAGAATAAATTTGTTCTTGGCCTATATCTTGTGATTTCATTTGTGGATGTTCGGGCGAATGTTGTTGTGATCTACATCTCTGCATTAGATATCATATATTCCACGATTTGGAATTTTTGGAATTAAGTTTTGTATACAGGGGAAGAAATCAATTTGGAGATAGCGACTTGGCTTAGAGTCTTCATTCTTTCTGGATCAATTTTGTGACAGGGGGTTTCTTGCATTGATTTTGCTAGTCATTCAATCAAGTTTCTTTCTTGTCAACTTGTATGCAAATTCAAGCTTGCTTTTCATACTTTATTTTGTAGAACTAATTCTCTATACTATCTGGCAAGGGCGCATTGGCAAAATTGAACGAACAAACCAAGCGTGGATATTGATAACTATTTTGTGGACAAGTGAAGACTAACAAGGATCAATCGGCATCTCTTGGATCCAAGTACGACAAGTCTTTTCTTTCTCTAATTTTCTATTCCATTTACCAGGCACTAAATAATAAAATTAAAACCCTCGTTTTATAGTAGTAGTTCCAGACACCTTTTGCTTTTATGGTTAAAAACCCAAGTTGGAATTGGCATAAAACCCTTAGAAACCAAGTTTGGTATACATCCGACTCCATTTTCCCATTTATTAGCACTGGTCTCTGTTACCGAGCAAATTAGCAAGGCTAATTCCAAGAAAGCACAAATAAGAATAGTGACCCAATGTCACCTCGGTCACCGTTCTAACTTCTTCGGAAGTCGAAACCTCCAAGGAGAAGTATCCTTATGGAATCCTGTAGAACACTGAGACAACCGAAAACTATATTCTCTATGCAAATTGTGGTTAGACCAGTGCCTTATGGAGTCAAATGTATTCAGCTTTAACCAATAATGCTTTGTTTATTCAAAGAAATGTAAGAACGTATACACATGTATGATAATCAATACTGGATCAAAAGACTGTATTGCAAACCAATCCAACCATTTACCAAATACGCCTTAAGTATTTGTTGTCAATGTCATTCATTAATCCGATATAAGACAATTCATAACACTTAAAAAGGATTATAACTATCAACCAATGAAATATAAAGGATTATAACTATCAACCAATGAAATATAAAAGATCATTAACCAATAGTTATCACGTGAATAAGTATCAAACTAGTGGAGTTTCCAGGTTTGTATTCAAGTGCCTTTAGGAATGCTTTAGGCCAAACTTTGGTTTGTAATGGATAGTAAATGCACATCAGCTAAGGCAGGAGCATTCTTAACACTAAATAAAATGTGTGCATTAACAAATAAAGAACTCTTATCAACAACCAGCGTTAGTCAAGCATCATAGGCTATAGCTGAATTAATTCAATTGTAATTAGCTCCAGGATAGATGTAAGTTTTATGCAATGTAACTCACTGTAAATCAGACCACAATAATAAATAAGATCTGTACATGAGAGAGATCATTAACCATAGAAATATAAGAGTGCTTGTGCATGGATCATTCAATAATATACTCGTGCAATCATCAATAAATTGAATGTCTATGTGGAAACTAGATGGAATTCAACATCATTTGCATTTCGTGGGATATTAGTTATAAAGAAATCAAGAGATAAATAATTTTATTTGTCCACAGTGCAACTTTCAGACTTGTAAGTAATTACATAGTACAGCAGGGATATGGCAGTCAGTATGCATTCAAACAAAAAAACTAGGTTCAAATAATATGGCAATATATCCAGCTCGAACTGTATGTAGAATACACAGTACAATAACACTATAGATTCAGGTTTGCCACAAGACTTTCTCTATCATCCAATGCGCACCTTAACCTTAACACAATAATCAGTTTTAACCATCAGAAATTAATAATAATTCAATCCACGGTGAACTCAAATCTATGAGAAAGTGTAACTAATTCAAGAAATACTAACTGGAAATGATGAAGTCCTTGATGTTCCAACTTCTAATTTTATGTTTGTGTATTGCAGGTGAGGAAAAGGAAAGCACACAGGATGAAGACACTTGGTCTGCAAATTCAATTTGCAGACCTGTGTTTGCTTAGGTGAGGGTTCGGATAGGGAAGGATGAGGCCCAAAATGGAGAAGGGATGGAAGATAGGAAGGGAAGAGGGAAGGTGGTAGAGAAGGAAAGGCAGTGGAGGAGAAGAATAAGGGAGATGCGGACTGTGGTGGAGTATAGGGCAGCGAAGGAGCAGGGCAGCAGAGGAAGAAAGATGGAGAAGGTAAGGTGGAAGGGGGAAGAAAAGGTAAAGTAGAAAGCCACAGATTAGGGTGGGATGGAGAGGGGGCAGCAGAAGAGAGGGCCGCAGGTAAGGAGTAGCAGGTCTGGAGCAGATTCAGACTGTGGGAGCAGCAGGTCCGAATTTGTGACAGGGGCCAGTGAGGGGGAATTTTGGGAGGCCAAGGGTGTAGGCTTGGAGAAGAGAGGGAGGCAAGCAGGATGGTGAAGAGGGTGAAGGAGAGAGAGGCCTGCCAAAGAAGTCGTTGGGGTAGATTAGATCTGCAGTTCTGCAGTAGGGTTTCAGGGTCTACAGCTAGGGTTTTTGCACAGAAAAACTCAGAAATTGGGGTTTTTTACAAGTTTTTTAATAATACAAATAACTCAAAAATTACCTAAGACATGAAAATTAATGACAACTAAGCTAACAATAATATGTACAACATATACAACTCAGAAATTTAGGTTTAGAAGTAGATGAACAACCTAGGGTTTCAAAAGAAAACTATCTACCAAATCCTAGGGCATCAATGAGGGGAGTTACCCTCCTTGAGATGGTACTTGGCAAGCTTGGCAACTAGGGCTAACCTCAACAATCTCTAGGATTCGTTGAGGAGACCTAGCCTAGCAGAACTTGAAGACCTAAAGCTCGAGCTTGAATGCAAGGGTGATCAAAGATAAAAATGAAATGCTAATCAAGACAAAATGAAGCAACAATGGCTTCCATTCAACCCTAACAAGCATCACTTTCATAAATTGACTAAGAGACATCAAACCAAAAGTATAGATACCTCCAAGTGCATGTGTTAAGCAAACAACTCTAGCCTCACCTTAGCAATGGCATGAACAATAGTAAAACTTCCAAGAAATGCTTCAAACTTGCAAAATAAACTTCATCAAGGAGTGCATCCCTTCAAAGAGCCCTAGTTAGGGCAAATAGCAAACATACTAATCTTAACCCAAAAGTTGATGATGAAAATGAAGTGAGGAGATTGAATTTATATGATCTCACACTCACTTTTACATAAAATAAGGTCAATTTAATATTAAAAATGTCAACTTAAAATTAAAACAAAAATAATATAAAATAATCTAAGTAGTGGGTAAATTGGGATGTTTTCCCCATATTTGACCCCTACTTGAGCAAAATGGATAAACAAGGCCATATTTGACCAAACTGAAGGACAGACTGTGTAGGAGGGGTCGTCATGCCCCAACTAACCCCAACAGTGATGAAAATCCTCAATGCCCCCCCCTTTTAGCAAGCAAACAGTCTTACCAAGAGGATGGCGTCATCCTCTGAAGGAGGGACCAGAGGGAGGGCGCTGTTGAACTGGAGGACTTGGAGGGTGTTGGAGGTACTCTGGAAGATAAGAGCGTGTCTCAGTGCTGAAACAACTGCCGCTGGAGTGCTGAAACAAGGTCAAGGTCATGTGACCCAGTGATCCACCCCTGGAAGCCCCGGACACCAACCTCAAGGTTTTAAACACTTTTGTGAGGCAATTAGTGATGCCACTAAGCCATAGCACTTCCAAAGGAGAAACCAGAGGGCCTGGCCATGCCCCTATCTCAGAATGAGCTAGCTAAACACCCCTCCTTGTCAGAAAAAAGACACCCTCTCCCTAGGGCACCTCTACAGGTACGTTGGTGCTGGTACCATCGTAACAGTCTCGTTTGGATCAATTCGTCTTCCTTGGGTATTTGTTCATTTTTATGGTTTTGGTGACCTGGGTGTTGCTCGAATCTTCACTAATTGCCATATCCAGCATCTAGCAACAATTTATAGTGCCGTTGAAGTATTGAATTGCCAATTCATAGCCATTTCTTATTCTAATTGCTTAAACCCTAGCTTATGTAAATTGGGTATTTTTGTATTGGCACTTATTTTATCTTAGATCCGGTTTAAAATCACAGTTATTGGGGTAAATTATCTTGGTTGACAAATCTTGATATTCAATAAGCCTCTCAACTTGTTCCTTGAATCCTCACCTCAATACTCTTTTCTATGGATCTAGGATATTAAGTCAAGATACCACTGCTTACAATCTCCTCCCATTAATTGGTTGTGTGTGTCTTGTCTAAAGAGTTAGTCTTTCTAGGCTAGCTAGGGTCTCCCCCTTGGTCTTGCTTTTAGTTTGATCTAAGTGATAAGAGCTCATCCAGTGTGACAACTCCATCAGTAGTGGACGATGCCCTTGCGGTGTCACTAGGTTTAGCTGCTCTTCCTCTACCGTCCTGGATAAGATCCTTTCTAGTAGCAGCGACAATCTTGTTGATAACACCACCAATACACCAACAATCCACAAGACAAGAGCTCCAAAATTCAAATGCAAATAGAAATTTTATTTCCCCAAAAATTCGACCCCTGCTAAGGAAAACACCCTTCCTTTTATAGCACAAGGAGGGCGCCCTCAAGTTCTAGAAGGGTCAAGAAGTGGTTAAGTGGTGTAGCCTCATCAATGGCTTAGATTCACTCTCAAAAAAAAATTATTACATTTCAAGAGCCATTTGTTGGGCTAAGGGAGGACAACTTGGCCTCTTTAGGAGAAAAATCATAAAAAATGAGCAAATACCATGGGTCTAGTGGTTTACACAAGCAATACCAAGGGCAAGACCCAATACCATGGGGCTAATACCATGGGCTTCTCCTTGCTTCATGCCCTAGTCAAATCATGGTCCTCCTTTAGTGGGACGATTTACCCCTTTTAAGATAAAATAATACATTATTACCACAATACCAAGGGTGTGGCCTAATACCATGATCAAAATACCAAGGGAGGCTCAATACCAAGGGGAAATACCATGTGTTGTATCCCTTGCTCCAAGGAAAGGCCAGTTAATTAAATTAACTTAGGAAAATTAAATTTAATTTTCCTTAATTAATTAAAAAGTGCAATCTCACTATGAAATTACCAGCATAGATCCATCTTAAACCTAGATCTATCAAGCACCGAGAGGGATCCAATTTCTTGAAGTATAAATTTTTTTTAATCTTAAATATTTTACTCATCCAAATTGATGGTAAAGTTTTTTTAATCTTAAGATGGATCTATGCAGATTTTAATTTTTTTAATGAGCCGACATGGATTTTTTTAATTATTTTTCATTTGGTTTTAATTTTTTATTTTATGAGCCGAAATGATTTTTTTAAATTACTTTTTATTTTGGTAATGTAACGTTATGTTACGTTACATGACAACATCTCCCCCATACTGAGCTGTAAAGCACCTCGTTCCTCTCGGTGCAATAAGCTCTAGTACACTTTTTAACTTCCCATAAATTAATTAGGCTAGACTTAGGAAAACTTAAATTAAAACCATAGTCTTAGATTTAATTAATTCCTCATGAGCTAAAATAAGCATGTTTAAACTTCAAACCCTTCATGCCTAGAAAACTACCAAGGAATCCAACATTCCCCAATCTGATGTTGGATCTGAGCAGTAGGGTCTAAGAGGATCCCAAAGATGTCAAAACATTGTCAAAAGTCCAACTGAAAGCTTCCCATGCATGTCCATGAAATTTGCAGGCTGGCCACTAACAAAGTGTTATTTCGATCTCAGATCTTGCCCAATTGGTGAGGGCGTTTTGACATGCAAGTAGATAGGGTGAAAGTACATGCTGAGAGGAATCTAGGACATCTCTTGAATCGAAAAAAAATACTGATTTTTGCTCAAAAAGGTATGTTCATGACAATTTGTACTGCAATCACAAACAAAATCCCCACCACCTTTTTTGAACTGACTAATTTGTGGCAGTAGTGATCAATTTGATGGCACATATATGAATAAAGAGCCAAATGGGTATCCAAAAATGTCCTTGGATTGAAATTATACTGAGTATATCTCAAGATATAGCATTACCCCCATTTGACCACCTTGGAACACTGAAAACCCTGTTTTGGTTGATAACCCCCGATACACTGCCTAGATGATGCATACCTCTGTCTTATGTCCCTGATGGACCAGCAGCAAAGAGTGTCCATGTGGAAAGATACAAAAATACAAGTAATCATCATAACTGACTCATTATACAACTAGTCATGCTCTACATGATGATATACCAACCACAGAGATCTTCAAAGTTCAAACAAGTTCGCAGGATGCATGAGTTATCCATTAACCAGTACTAAGACAACACCAGGAATTAATAAGAGTTATTTTCTCCTTCGGGATGGAGTTAATTGTGGTCAAACAAGGTTGGTCAAGTAAAAGTTCTAGTGCAAGGAGACGGATGGATTCTTGGATAATAAGGAGAAGGGAAACTCTAATTCTTCACCATTAAGATAAACACTAGGGATGTGTCTCACAGAGGGGTGATTGTATAGTGAGGTAACCCCCCACCTAACCATTAGCAATCAGACTTGCCCCATTACTTTGACTTTTTTTAGCTCCAATTGGACTTGATCTTCTCAGACAAGTCTTCAATTTGATTTGCAAACTTCTTTCCTGTACTTCTTTTGTATTTGAGACCTTGGCCTTTTTATTTTCTTTTATTTTTGAGGCAATTTTCCATGGGTAAGTTTTTCTTACCTAAATCCTTTTTGGATTTGACTTTTTATCTTCGCTGGTCTTCAACTTTGAATTTGACTTTTTGTAGGTACAAGGAGTCTTCGACTAGGAGCTTTTTCACATGCCCTCATTTATTTTTCGAGCATAGGGGAGGAGGAATTTCATGCCAACAGTCTAGGAGGATCATTGCTCCACGACAACTCTCTTTGCTTGATAAGAAGTCCACCACAGGGGTCTACAAGCGAGCTTCATGAACCGTCACAAGATCGCCACAATACAACATTGCCCGAGACACATGGGATAACTGCGAGGTATTCATGGTGAAGAGGTCACAGAGGGGAGAGGTCTAGAATCCATCTATCAAGCCTTAACTAGAGGATTAAACCAAAATGGAGTGTATATGGATAATGGATGAAGGCAAAGGTGGACCCGAAGGAGGGGATAAAAGCTCTTAACAATACCAAGAGTAACCTTGGTGACTTGGCTAATAAACAAACCACACATCTTTCACCCTCATCAACCTAAAAATGATACTACTAACTATACTCATCAAAGAATCACAAAGCATTCCTGTTCAATAATTTAATAGGTATACATCATCATCACCATAGCATTGGCACATAGCAATTCATATATCTCCTCTGATCATCCATCATGCAACATTTCATTCATATCATGGATTGTCCAAGAGCAGCGAAGATGGACTCCCCTCCTTTGGGAAAATGCAAAAATATGTCTGAATATAGGGGTGCCCCACAAAGTGTGGCACAACAGGACCTAAGAATATGAAAACCGTAGGTAGATAGGAATTGATCCCCACTTCAATAAAAAAAAATCGATGGTGATGAGAACAATGGTTTGGCCCTCCTAAGGTTAGTTGCTGATGATGGTAAACGCCTTCCCTCTTATTCCCTTACAATTGCAAAGACAATTGAGTAAAAACAAATCGACACCTTAAGAGGGTCAAAATCGACATAGCAAATTTTTCCATCATGGTGTGATTTTTTTCCCGACTTTTTATCATTTTTTCAAAAAAATCACAATTTCTCGATTTTTACCCAAAATTCAAAATTTTCTTGAGCCGAATTTTCATTTGGTTTGGCATCCCAATGTTGTCATTTTTTTGACAATTTTTTCATCTATGTTGAAAATAACCCATCATCAAAAGGAGGAATGTTGTGGGGTCCCTGAAATAATGCTTTTCTACAAGTGTTGAAAATGATAACCAAATCCGAGAGTATCATCTTGCACAGAGCAAAGCTTCTACTTCTACTGATTCTGCTCGTTTTGCTTTCTGCCCAACATGACACTCAATGGGAGCATCTTCTGTGACAACTTTTGAATATTCACTTTGATATCTCTCCATGAGCTCGACTTGGTAATTTTTTATGTATTTGTCCTCTCTGAAATTCATATTGTCATTTTGGGGGCAATCTGTTGCTTTCTCATCTTTTAAATATCCACCTAGATACACTTTCCTGCCTTTGCATGTCTGCTCTTCCTGTTGTCCCATAAATTAGCTTCATAATGCCCCATCCACCTATGCCTGGGTACTCCACAATATATTGAAGTTTATTGTTCAACAAATGTGTTAATGGATTTTCTTGTAGCAAGTGTAGTAGTTGGCTTATCTGGGATAAGATGCTTCTTGCTATCAGACAAAGAGGTGTCAAGGGTATCATTTTGAGCTATAGCTGGAACAATGGCCAACGAGGTGGTGGACTAACAAGTTGAGCTCATAGAGAGCTTCAAAGACTGGATATTTGTAAGCATATCCACGCCCTCTTTTGGTTGCTTAGGATTTGTAGTGGTGGTAGTTGTTGAAATTATTGAACATGAAGTAGCATTACGATAATTGGTATTGTCCGTATTAGTCATCTTACTTTCTACAGAGGAAGAAATGGGTTGAGTCCTCAGCCATGTCTTGATCATGGAAAGCCCATTTATATTATTATTGTTAACATTGGATGCTTGCAGGAGTTGGAGGGTGCATTCGGAGAATATGTATTCATTGGAGTTGTGATCATATGAGTCATGGAGATATGCTATCTCCTTGGCCAGTCCACTAAAAGCCTGATTTTGTTGCTAGATAAGTTGGATCTACTGCTGTAACAACTGTTGTTGTTCTTGGAAAAACTGAATCTGCATACCTATGAAAGAGACATCTTCACTTCATTGTTTTTTGGGAAGCGCCATGTGTGACACTTAACAAAACAATTATTGTTGTAGATAGAAGGAGTGACTCCCCTGTAATGGCTATGGAAGCCTGAGGAAGAAGGGAATAGATCTCTACAATGGCAACAGAATCCTGAAGAAGGGAATGAATCCTTGTAATGGCTATGGAAGCCAAAAGATGAAGGGAACGATCCGTGATGGCTACGGAAGCCTGAAGAAGGGGGGAACAGATCCTTGTAATGGCTACAAAAGCCTAGAAAAAAAGAGAACGGATTGGCCGCTACAAAAGCCTAGAAAAAAAAGAGAACGGATTGGCCGCTACAAAAGCCTAGAAAAAAAAGGGAACGGATTGGCCGTTACAAAAGCCAGCCCTTATAGGAATTGATACAAATTGAAACAGCCTCTTAGAACCTGAGAAACAAGAGAATTATTATTCCATTGGTAATAATTACTCTCTATATATCACTTTTGATGTGTCTTCGTTTATATATATATAAAATAGCTAACTAGTTAGTAATCACTAACTAAATTATACTATAAAATATAGGTAGTAATCACTAACTAAATTATATTGGTATTAAAAACCAGTAAATATTATAATTAAATAGGTTCAAATAATAAAAATAAAAAGTTAGGTTTTTTCTGTTCATTGGTTGTAGTTTGAGTGGTTGTAAATGGTTATAATAAAAATAAAAAGTTAGGTTTTTTCTGTTCATTGGTTGTAGTTTGAGTGGTTGTAAATGGTTATTGTCTTTTTCATATAGATTTAATTCTTGACATGCTACAAATTTCATTACTAAGTAATAAAACAAAAACACTATTCAATTAGACTGGACCTGCCAAGAACCTAATTCAAACACACACCTTACCTTACATTTGGTGAAACTAAGCATAACTCCTTTTTCTGCTGCCAGGGCCTCTTTGAGTAAATTGGTGGGTGCAAGGACTCGATCCCCAATCTTCTCTGCTGCAGCCAACACTCGCCCAAATGATGTCTGGACCAGTGCATCATATTCCAATATTTTGGGATCATCATCAAACGACGGTGACATATTCTGAGACACTGAGGATGATGGACGACTCATATGGGCAGCAGAAGAAGAAATTGAGGGAGAGAAGTTGCTAGGGACTGATCCCAATTTGTTCTCCAATGTGGAAACTGCAGTCTCTAGTCTACCTACAAGGGCTGTTAAAGATTCCATTTTCGTGGGTAGGATCCTTCTTTTTCTGAGTACAGTGAACCCTCCCTTCTGTATAAGTAACAGCCCGCTACAAATGCACCATCATTTTTTAATTCTATTACCATGCCTTTCATTCCATTACCGACCTGATGGCATCCTCCCTCTCTATTGCTATCGTGTCTGGTGGGCCTTCTCTGACCCGGGATTCTTATCTGCAGAATATATTATAAAGTGTTACAAGTCGTTAATATACCTGCATCCTTGTGTTCGATACATCGCTGACCAGCTATTGCTTTAGTTGACTGACTATTACTTGCATCGTTATTTTACATTTTAAAAAACTTGCGTAATGCATGATTTTATGTGATTCGGTTATTTTAGTTTTTCCATATTACGCTTCCATGGGATTGGTTAAGCGAATTGGGGTCTTATTGCTAAGCCGGCGGCAGGATCTTGGATGTCCACGCTTAGCATTGAATGAGCATGCCTCCTTCTCTAGCTTCCTGCATCTCCAGTTGCATCATCGCCACTGCACCGCCTCATCCATATCGCCACTTACACCACCTCATCCATATTCCTTGCTCTTATAGCTTTAATTAGTTGAATCAGATGCAAAAATTGTAGCTAAGAGCCAAGATGATGCTTGCACATCCATATTCCTTGCTCTCGCATTGCACACGTGGAATTGTGGCAGTGTTGGATGACCTACAACAACAAAACAAACACATAGTCGAACATGGGCATGAATAGCATATAAGTTTACAAATAATTGCATAGTTACAACTTCTAAATCATATACATAGTCGATTATGGGTTTGTGAATTGTTTGTTAACATAATGGATTATATAAGTTCTCTCACTTTGATAATCCGTTGCTAAGCCTTAGGATGCTTTGTTAGTCTAATATTGGTGTGAGGAGCTTGAGCAAAGAGAATACTCGACCTACCGTATTGATATAAAATGACACAAACAAGTCTTTTTTCTTATTGTTCTAGAAAAATGATTTCAATTTACAAATTCCATCATCCCAACCTTCAAATATTATGTGTTCCTACCAATTTAGATCTGTACCCATCCCCAAGAATTCTTGAGATATTCCAATCTTAACCTTTGATAATGCAAAGGTTGTAATTACACTATTAGGTTTTTGGCATTCGAAAATTTGTAGTAGCCAAAAAAATTCAAAAACCATGGAGGGGAATCCAAAAAGGGGATTTTGATGTAGGAGATCTGCAAATTACTACAAAATGTCAATAGAAGTTCCATAACTATATTGGAATGCAATTTCATAGAATTATGCAGATGATTCTATTGATTTTTTCTATATGGGTTTCTAAAGGTTTTCCCTTCATCTAAAAACTAATTCCCATTTTCACGGTCTCTTCTATTGCTCCAGTTGTACTTAAATTTGTTTAAAGCAACCCCACCCTCATTGAAAACCGAAGAGTTTTGGTTTAAAAAAAAGATGTTATATGGAACTAGACAGCACAAATATTAAAAATTATGTATCATGGCCAGTTGACGGTGTTTGGTACCATTAGGTCATAATGTCGATAGTTTTTTTTTCCTGGAAAAAAAAGCATAATTTCATTTTATCCTTAAGAGTACGAAATTACATTGATCAACTCACTCATATAGAGTGGTGTATAGAACTACTAAGTCTAGCTGCATGCTTAGAACTGAAATAAACATTGATGTTCTCACTACGTGAGCATTAACATCTTATCCATTGATATTCATAATCACTGTGTTCAAAATTGTTGAGTCTTTTTTCAAAAATAAAGAGCCTATTTTCCTAACTGTATAGTCTTTTTACAAAAATATAGAGCCTGCCTGTACAGGATTTTAAGTGCCGAATAATCTGTGTAGTACAAAATATAAGCTGATAACCATCAATCTATTCACAAGTGCAAGCTTCTATGTCAACAAAGAAGAGCAAATATGAACTTGTCTCGTTCTTCATTCTATGAACGGTCTATGGAAAAATTCTCTACCCACCCCATCTAAAAATTCAGTAATTTTCCATATTCCGACCCCCAACAGCAGCCCTTCCTTTGAGGCCTTGTCCGCCTCGACATTATTTTCCCGATATGTGTGCCTGCAATTAAGAGTATCAAAAGTGTGAGAGACGTTCTGTATTTGTTCCAAAACTGCAGCAATCCTCCGGTTGTTGCATTGATAAGAGCCATTAACCCACTTGATCACATTCAAAGAGTCCCCAAATACAGAAATTTTACCGATTAATTGTTCCACAGCAAATGAGATAAGTAGTTTAAGACTGAGAATCTCAGCCCAGTTGTTGGTCCCCCTCCCAAATCCAAATGACATCACATAGAAGTGAGTCGGTGACAAGTAAATGAGAGCCCCTCCCCCACAATGTTCATTTTGACAAGCCCCATCAAAGAATCCCCACGGCTGGGTACGATCTATTTCCACAGGTTGAATATTTCTAGGACTGGAAGCATGTCGGATCCACTTGAGGGCTAAGAAGATCCCACAGCTGTTAATAGCCACTAAAGCCGGAAGTCCCATTTTTGTTGAGAACAAACATTTGTTCCGAGAGAGCCAAATCCCCCAAATAACAATGGGAGGAAGAGCTTTATAGGCAGTAAAAGCATGATTGAGTGACCACCGTCTCCATGCCTCCTCAAGAGTGTTCCCATCCCATAGAAAAAGTACTTTTAAGATTCTAGAAACAATATTCCAAACCTCCGTGGTAAAGCTACAATGAAGAAACAAATGTAAAGTGTTTTCCTCATTCTGATTACACAAGTAGCACCTGCTAGGACCTTGAAAACATCTTCTCTGCAAAAAATCCCACGTCGGGATCCTGTTGGCCAAGACACACCACATGAATAATCTAGCTATGAGTGGGCATTGTAGTTTCTAGAGATTTTTCCACCACCAAACCAGTTCTCTGTCCACAAAGTTCTCACAAATCCATTGATACCCGTATTTTGGAGTATAATTTCCGGAGGGATCCCCATCTCATACAAGAGTGTCATCATCTTCATTCAAGAAAATTTGATCCCTACTGAGAGCCCACAAGTACTGTCTTAGTTCTTCCTCCAACACCTCATCTAATCCGAATGTATCTGCCCTCCTCCAACCAGGACTTCCCACCCAAACATTCTCCACATCTGCCAATTGATTAAGAAATAACAGGACTCTCTGCCTCAGCTCCTCAATCAAGCCAGCTGACAGTAAATGTTGTGCATCACATCCCACCTAGGGATCACGACCAATCCTCACCCTCTGACCATTACCAACATCCTAGACAAGGTTCTGTTCAATAACATGAAAATAAGACACCAATGCTTTCCAAATGAATGAACCCCCTTTATGAGACTTGTGAGGGGACCTGATCCACTCTTCCACAGTATCAGGCTCAACATATTTCTGGACCATAACCCTCGCCCAAAAGCCCCCTAACTTAATTAACCGCCAACCACACTTAGCAGCCAATGCTTTGGAAAAATGAAAAATATTTTTCAGTCCCCACCCACCCAAAGATTTTGGGGCTGCAATTCTGTCCCATTTCACCCATGGAGTAACATGTGCATCCTCCTTGCCATTCCACAGAAAATTAAAGCAAATTTTCCTTGCAGCATCTAAAATGCCTTTAGGAATCCAAGCTAGTGACATCCAGTATACAGGAATAGCTTCCAGCACGGACTTCACCAGGACTAACCTCCCCGCTCGAGAAAGCCACCTAAAGCTCCAGCTTTTTAACCTTTTTTCCAACTTTTCCAAAAGCCAAAACTAGTCCTGTTTCAAATAGTCATTAGGCTTCAAATTGAACCCCAAATATTTTAACCCTTCCGAAAGAGTAAGTAAAATGTAGGGAAACAAATTAGTATATATAAATAAATCCTCCTCCCTTAATAAAGAAACAGTAAGAGAGGATTTCCCTTCATTTATCTCCATCCCAGTTGCTGTAGAAAAAAGGTCCAGAATCTCTTTGAGTTTGACAGCATCCCTTCTTGAACTGGAGCAGAAAATCAGGATGTCATCCACAAAGAGCAAATGTGAAAGTGAGATGCCCGGAGCCACCAAAATCCCTTCAAAATCTCCAATTCATTTGGCTTCCTTAATAGCCCTACTTAAGCTCTCGACCACCAACAAAAATAATAATGGGGAAAGGGGACAGCCCTAACGCAGACCACGACCAGAATGAAAGAAAGGAGTCGTCGCTCCATTCATTAAAACAGAGAAGGAAACAGTAGATATACAGCTCATGATCCATCGAATGAAACCAATCTCAAAACCTAAATGGGTAAGCATAAGACGAATATAAATCCAACTCACCTTTTCATATGCTTTTGACAGATCAATTTAAGAACTGCTCCTTTCAACTTTCTAGTTTTAATGTTGTGTAATCCTTCCTGAGCAATTCCAATCGCTTCATGGATCTGACACCCTTCCAAAAATCCAAACTATTCCTCGGAAATATGTGTAGATAAGATAGGTTTAAGCCTTCGAGCAATCACTTTAGTAATAATCTTATACACACAGTTGCATAATGATATGGGCCGAAAATCATTAAGAGTGGAAGGAGTATCCACTTTAGGAATAAGTGCAATGAAGGTGGAGTTAAAGCTGGATGGGACCCTGCCTTCTTTCCTAGAATCTTCAACTAGCTGTAATAGATCATCACCTATAATGTCATAAAGTGCTATAAAGAATTCAATCGTCCATCCATCAGGCCCAGGGCTCTTATCCTTTTGAAAACTATCCAATACTGCCTTCAGTTCATCCCCCGAAATATTGTCCATCAACATCCTGTTATCATCCACTTCGACAAACCGAGGGAATAGTTGAGCTACCCTGATGACCTCTTCAATATTCACTCTCTCACTGACTTTGAAAAGATCTCGAAAATGATTAACCCCAACATCAGCTAGCCCTTCAAAAGTGGACTGAGAAATACCTTCTGAGTCCTCAAGGCTCCAAATAGTATTGGCAGATCTTCTTCCTTTTGCATAAGCATGAAAGAATTTGGAATTCTCATCCCCACTTTCCAACCAAATAGCCCTGCTCTTCAATCGCCATGCCTCCTCATTTTGTTGAAGAATCCTATTCCTATGTTCCTCCAAATGAACCAGATGGTCCTTCGTTGTCTGAGAACAATATCCACCTCCAGTCTCTTCGGAAATAGAAGAAATTTCTTCTTCAATAGTCAAAAGAGCCCTATTGTCCCTATTCCTCTTATATGCAGCCCACGATTTAATAGGTTCCTTGAGTGTTTTAATATTCTCTGCAAAGTGAAAAGCTGCAGAGTGAACCGACCCCGAATGAAAAGGGATCCAATGTTGATGAAAAAGTTCAATAAAGGTAGGATCTTCCAGCCAAACCTTATTAAATTTAATGGGCACAGGAGGTTTAATAGGGCCAGCCTTCATTTCCAGAAAAATAGGTTCATGATCTAAGCTTCCTCCCAACCCAATCCATTGTCTCACAAAGAAAATTGACTCCACAATCTATTCAGAAAGAAGAAAATGGTCCAACCGCTTTGCCACTCTATCTAATCCAATTCTCTTGTTTCTCCATGATGGCTTCAAATGAATAGGCTCCACATCAATATCATAATGTAGATAGTTACCAGCCTTTGGGTTGATTTTAACATGAGCCATTTCATGCTACATTAACCTTAAAAAAATGTACAAGGTTGTAGAACTTGGGCAATCCATACCTTTGTGATAATGCCTGAAGTGGGGTTTAGCAAGAGATTTATCCTCCCGACATTTTGGCTTCCTATAATTATTGATGACCTTGGCAATGGGCCTTTGTGGAAGGAAAATATTCTTTACATGTCATTTTTTATTCATAGCAACAGCGCTACATATTGTGCTTCATAGTGTTAAAGTTACAGCATCATGAGTCATTTTCCAGGTCAATCTTGTGTGTCAAGATTAAGCCTCATGGGTCGAGGTAGTGCCTTATAGGAGCCTGAGTTGGACTCAGGAAACTTGGAGAAGAATCTTGAGTTGGACTCAAGAATGGTTAAGATTCATGTGTTGAGGCAAGTACTTTGTATTTCAAAGTGATGATGTTGTACAATCTTGCTAGTCAAGGCTAAGGTCTTGCGTGTCAAGACAGATTCTCATGTGTTGAGGTGGTGCCTCATGTGTTGAGGTGATGCTTTTCATGTCAAAGCATGTATGGTGTGTGATGTACTACTAACCATGGTTGAGCTATGAAGTCTCCTCTAGAGACTCGCCACCTCTAGATTGAATTACTTTATCTTATAACCACTTGGAATGATAGTAGAACAATACGATCACATCATTGGGAAAATATCCTTAGTATATTTGATATGATAATTAAGCTTGTTGGCTTTGTCTTCTTCTTTCTACTTTCCTTGGGGCTGACCCAGGTTCTGCGAGGTTCTTTCCAGTCTTTAGCCCAACAAAATCCCCTTCGTTGGCCCTTTCGGCATCTACCTGCGAGTAGGCTGAAGTCTCACCTGAAGCGAAGCTGGGTGGTTACAGAATCAGGTTTCTGTAACCTAGTGACGCACGATTATGTTATGAGAACTGGTGTGCATAACTTACTCAACATCTACTTTGCAGATCGTGACCAATAGGTATCTGTGCACTTCACAGATCTTGACAACATACAGACTTCGCCAAATCGTTGTTACTTTGCTTCTATGACTACGCATTTACCATACTTAACATAACTTCACAATGTTCACACATGCATGTTCTGCTACTTATCATATTATTCTCATTCACATTCATATGAAAACACATATATAAGCATAAACATTCATAAACATTCAATATAATAGAGATTCAAACACACAGCACAAGTATTTACGTGGTTCACCCCCCAGATGGGAGCTACGTCCATGGGAACTGTTCTTATATTTCATGGAAGGGGTTAACAGTTCCAGTCTGTGCACTCAGCTGCAGACTCTTCTCTACAATGGATCTCTGCACACACAACTGCAAAGTCTTTTTCCTCTCTTAGATCTCTCAAAATCTAACATAATTCTAATATCTTATCTATCAAAATCCAACCCTTCCTTATACAAAATTGCCCTTTTTATAGATTGTGCTCGAAGGTCACATCTTTACAATAACTATGGGCCAACCCCCATAGTACCCTTAAACCCAAAATGGCATGGCTCTCCTGTTGACAATGCTTTTTCTTTACTTCGTTGGAGCTCCGTTGTCCTTTTGTGCCACTTCTCTAGCTCTGACGCTTCTTCTGACAGTCACGGTTCTGACCGTGTGGCTTTAATGCTACAGTGGCGTGTCCTTTGCACCGTCTTGATTCGTTACTCTTCGCTCTTGTAGCTGACAATCTGTCGCTTCATTCATAACTACTCCAACTACTTCGACCATCCTTAGTACTTTGCATTTACTAAGGGGACAGATCCTTATATATCACTTCGCTGCGCTCCATACCCTGCTCCCGAGAATTACGGAGTTGTTTCTCCCAAAAATGACCGATGTTAGGCCTCCCCTAACTTGTACTTTGCCATCAAAACTTCTTCCACTTGGGATGCGGCCAACAGCCCCTTGACACTTACTTGTGGCTGGCCCCTGAGCCACCTTTATTGGGTTGCTTCGATTGTGCATCCCCTGGGATGTTTGAATTCGCAGCGAATTCCTGGATAGTTGCGCTTAGCCTCATAATTGTTTCCTTAGTTTCTTGCTCAAACTCCTTAATTGTTTCAAGCATCTCCTCTGAGATGGCTTCCTGAAGTTGCGCCTTTACTGTATTCTCCGTTGCGCGGAGTTCTTGCAACTTTTCCTCGATCTCCCCGGAAAGAGCCAGCGCTTCTTCTTGGATGGGTTGTAACTTCAACGAAGCGTTAGCCTCCTTCATTCTTAACGCTTTCAATTCCTTCTGTAGCTGTTTCGTCTCTGCAAATTTATGGATCCTTTTCCTTGGCGGAAAATCCTTCATAGCCAGGTTCAGTGAGTCGAGATCCTTCTGCCTTTCTTGAACTTCATCTTGAATCTTCTGTAGTTCTGGATCCTCATGTAGCTCAACCCAAAGTCTAGTGACTTCTTCAAGTAGGCCCTGACATCTCGTCACATCTACAAAGATGTTTTCTATGGATTCCTTCAACTCTTCGGCTCATGCTTCCTTCTCATCCTGTGGAGTTCCTGGTTGCTATCGAGATTCTAAGTTAGCAATCTTCTCTTTATAGGCGATCTCCATGTCCACCATTTTTGCCTTAAGATTGTCCATGGATGCACCAATCTTTATGATGATTTCTTCAACTTCTGGCTCTTCTGCGCATTCTGGGATCTTCGCACAGACCTCAGCGAAGACATTTTTCAACTTGTTGTGCTTCTCCTACGCATATGCAAGCTCGTCTGTCTTTAGCGCGCATTCATTTTGCAGCTTCTTATAGCTTTCTTCTAGCTTCTGATTTTGGTTTAAAAAAATCATATCCTTATCTCTGATCTCTTCTACAACTTGTAAATGTAGATTGTGCAGTTCGTCAATGGGTAGCATTCCTACATTAAGATCCTGTTACCAGACAATCCACTCGGGCAGACATGAGCAGGATCTCCCTAGCTCAATGTGAGTCTAGAACAAATAGAACAGACTACAAACACGTTTCCTAGATCTACTTAAGGATCAATTACTAGATGTATTACCTCTTTGATTCGCTATCCTTTCTCTCAAATGTTGCTCCACGTCCCCCGGTCGTCAAATCCAAGCTGCAAGACCTGTTAAGACACAGAAAAGAGAAACGAGTAAAGAGAATCTATACAATAAGAGATCTATGTAAATAGTTAAGCAGGTAAACAACACAACATCATTACACATAAGAACGATATTGGTGGAAAGCATTTGTATTACTGTAAATAGAGGAGTACATGATAGAGATATAGGACTACAACCAGAGACTTAACGTAGCAGCCCTTCTCCGACCAAGCCAGTTGCCATGTTCTTCCGAAGAAGTATGAGTTCTCCAAGAGGTGAGTGAAGGTGTCTTAAGAGAGATTTCCCAGCATGTAAGCACTATAAGCTTCCTCCCAAGATAGATTTCACTAGCATGTAGATACCATAGCCTTCCTCTCTCCCATGGAGAGAGTGGGTGTTTATATACGGCTAAAGAGATAGGGTAGGTTGAGGATTAAAGGTAGATGGTTAAGGGATTTTCCCATAAGGTTAGGAACCGACATGCCACCTCACCTAGAGCCTAGGGATAGGCCTCCACATCACTCATCTTCGAGAATGAGCTCGAAGATACTCTTTTATCCAAATAACTGACATCATCGCAGGTTGCATTAGGACAACCTGCGACGTCGCATGTTGCACAAGGGTAGACTGCGACGACCTTGAAAAGTAGGTCAGTTAAGCCCTCCAGTCATGGGAAACTTTAGGGATGTATTTTTACTCTAAAATGGGTTTAGGTAAAATAGCAAAGAGTTTACACAATGGTCAAGATGACGACATTATCACAACAGTCATGATGACGACACTTGGTCATAATGACGATACTTGCAATGGTCATGGTGACGACACTAGGTCAGGATGACGACACTTGCAACACTTGCGACACTTGCACAAGGGTGACGACATTTTGGTGTAATAGAATGCCCCCCAAAGCATGAAGCTGACGGAATGAGACAGGTGAAATGCTTGTAGTAAGAAAAATGGCAAGGACTTGCTGGTTGGAAGGAGTCGCTGTAGAAATGACCTAAGATCCACAAGTCTCATACAACACAAAACATGGCTGCCGACCAATACATTACAGATCCATGATAGTAAAGACCAACTGAACACAATCATGGCGACTAGACACAAGCATAGATCCATGATGAGATGATAACACAACCACGACCAATACAAAAGTGGATCCGTGTAATATGACTCAATACAAACTCCATCGCAACCTGGGTAAAACATGACTCCCCAGGGTCTTCAAGTTGAACTCGCAATGATACGAATCTATCCATGTGATTACAAATGTCTTGACGTCAAACATGGTAGAAACCACTTGATTACCGGCCATTGATGTAAACTGTTAACAAGTGCGAGGGAGATCACCATTGATGTCAATGATTCCCAAGGTATCACAGTACATATCATCAAGCGTGAATAAATGAGTTGAAGTCGAACGCAAGATGAAATCTTCCAATCAAGAGTCAATGATGTAAACTCATGATGAAAGCAAGGTAACCTGCCATTGAGGCATGCAGAGCCAAGGTACTTGGTTGGTTTCTAGATTTAATCCTCGGATGATGATTTGAAGTCGACAAGGATGAACCCGTCGAAGGAGGGCCATGATGAATCCCCCATCATCGACACGAAACTCGATACCAGATGTTTGGTGTAAATCGGACAGTAGAGTAATGTGCAAGACTGACTTAAGGTAGACCAACATGATTGAAGGTGTACTGACTGCAGATAATGAGGAACAAACGTCTCTTGAACATGGGCATGGCATGACTTGGCAGTATTGACTTGAAAATAATTATCCCAACCCCTAATGCAACTGATGGTGGAAGCATTCTTTGGCTGATCCAGAGGAGTGGCAAGACTCATGGGATTGACAGGATTCGAAGACAAACAGATTACCCAAGTACTGAATGCAAAATGCAAACTAATGCCATGTTCAAGAGTGACTATGTACTGCCGTAATTAAGATGTAACACAAAATCTTCCATTTTTCTCCATCATGATTGATGAGTGCCTCATGTGTTTTTTACGCACTTGATGAGGGTAACCAGATGCTCGGTATAGCTCATCTCATAGATGAGTCCAATCCCAAACGTTTTACGAACCTAGGAAAGGAGGGGTTCATCCCATGGATGGGCCCTTCGATGTTTGAATTTTAACGAGTCCAAAGAAGGAAAACTCGGTGTCATTTCATGTTTAGAGAGTCTGAAAAGAACTAAAGGAGACTCCAAAAGGTCCTTTTTCGTAAAGTTAGCCTCATTGCCCGAAAAAGGGTAAAACAACACAGGAGAGGACTCTTCCAACCATGGTTGGTTGGAGTATTCCTTTTTCGTAAAGAGTGCTTCCTGGTCCGAAAAAGGGGTAAACTATCACCAGAAAGACAATCATTCAAATGCTTTTACAAGCGTGAAAGCATCAAGTTCGCTTGGCAATCTTTTCCTATTTAGGGAGTCTGAAAAGAGCTTAAAAAGGAATCCATGAACAACTTTGTCATGGTTGATGACCGAGTACAACAAAGGAAAAAGTAAACTCAGCATAGCTTCTTTTCCGTAAATAGTCTAGCAGGGCCGGATAAAGTGATAAACCTATACTCGTTAGACACACCTTTTTAACTAAAATTTTTAACGAGCACGAGAATGGTATCAAAAGCACTCGAAATCTTTTTCATATTTGAACCAGAGCACGAAAAAGTAAAAAGTAAGCTCAAACCACTTTTCATGTTTCAACCAGAGCACGAAAAAGGTCAAAAGTAAGCTCAAACACTATCTTACTATTTTTAACGAGCTCGAAGATAGGTTGGAAGAATGCTCATGATGTCTACTTCATTTTTTAATGAGCTTGTAACATAAAATGAACTATGCTCGGGATAATTTTCATGGTTTAATGAGCTCGAAACCTAAGAAAGGAAAGTATGCTAAAAATTTTTCCCAATGGTGGACTTTTTCCCAATATGGCATCCAGAGGTTGGTGTGTGCCCCCAACATGATTGCTAGAAGTAAGTGACTTAGCTCCAACGTGGTGTGGAGAGGCAATCGATTTGACTTCAACGTAACTTCTAGAGGTTGAAGACATGCCCCCAAACTTCATTTCATTCGCCTAAGGCATAGGTGGGTGAAAAGAAGGTTCAGGTACTAAGTCTATGAGGAGACTCGACTCAAAGGGAAAGGATATGTTTCATTTTTTAACGAGCTTGACACAGGAATATAACTCTGCTCAGACTATTGGTTTCATTTTTTTAATGAACTTGAAGCCAAAGGTAAACTCTGCTCACGGTTAAGGCCCATTGACAGGTTCCTTCCCAACATGATGCCCAAAGGTTGGTAAATGCCCCTAGCATGATTGCTAGCGGCTTAACATGGTAGTGTTCCTTCAACATGATTGTTGATGGTATGACATGTGACATGCCCCCCTAGCTTCATTTCATTTGAAAATGATGCTTGCTAACCCAACTACCAACCTGGCTACTAATATGAAAATGTTCACCAAGGGGGAGAAAACGAGAATCAAAGGAAATGAAGGTTCAAGTTCTAACTCTAGCAAGAGACTCGAACTAATGGGAGGGAGATCTATTTCATTTTTACACAAGCTTGAAATAGACAATAACTATGCTTGAGGGGGGGCCATCTTATTTTTTAACGAGCTCGAAATGGAATAAAACTATGCTCGAGGGGCCCATATTATTTTTTAACGAGCTTGAAATGGAATAAAACTGTGCTATAGTGGATTGGTTTCATTTTTATGCAAGCTTGAAACCAAAGGGAAACTATGCTAGGGTGGTTGGTTTCATTTTTTAACGAGCTTGAAACATAACATAAACCGTGCTCGTAGGAACCTATTTCATTTTTTAACTAGCTTGAAACATAACATAAACCGTGCTCGTAGGAACCTATTTCATTTTTTAACGAGCTTGACATAGAATGGGAACTATGCTCATAGGAACCTATTTCATTTTTTAACGAGCTTGACATAGAAAGGGAACTATGCTCATGTGAAATGGTTTCATTTTTATGCAAGCTTGAAATCAAAGAGAAACTTTGCTTGAAAGTTGGTTTCATTTTTTAACGAGCTTGAAACAAAACATAAACTATGCTCGTACCCTATTCTTAGGGGGAAGAAACCACTAAAGCATGTGGAACATTTAGGGAAGTTTGATGACTAGGAGTCATATGATGAGTGGGTGTCACGAAGGAAAGATGATCAACGATCACAATCCTCCCATCATAGGGAAAATACATCACTTGAAAGAGTGTGGACACTACAACTTTCATAGCATAGACATAATCACGTCCAAGGAGTAGATTGAAATCTAAAGGACCTTGGACAACCATGACATCAACATAAACATTTTTACCTCTGAACGTGATAGATAACTGCGGGAGAATCCCTAAAGGTCCGGTAATTAAAGGCCAAAATCTGGTCAGTCACTGGAATAAGCTGAGGGGAACCTATAGCTTGCCAAGCAGTTGAGGATAAAATACTAACAGAAGCTCCCTCATCAACTATCGTACGAAATATTTCTTTATCGAAAACTCCTACAGATATTTGAAAAGGAATACTCGAAGGAAGACGAGATTCTATTAGACCATTCCAATCAAAGGAAATGACCTTAGTACTTGGAGGGGGTCCTGCAGAAATGGACAGGGTTTCCCCTTACTTAGGAAATTTTGAACTGACTAAGAAAACATCAGCGGTTTCCAATTATCTCTCACTTGGAAGATAAGAATGAGACAAAGATTGTGTCATGGTGACTGCTTCAGTCTGGACTTTCTCCAATGAAAGAGTGGGATCGAGTGGAGATGACAGCAACTCGATCACTTCACTCTCTAAAGAAGAGTGGGATCAATTACAGATGAAACTGAATTGATCACTTGATCAACCAACGGGGGGTCGAGGGGCAACTTACTATCACTTGTTGGAAGCACCTGTTGAGAACTAGTAATATCTTCCAACCACCGTGAAGCTTCATCCATGCTTGGATAAAGGTAAGTACGATGCATTCCCCTGCATATCCAGCAAGGTTCTGCAGCTCTACCTTTCTGACCCTTCACAAATGGGTCACTGGTCGAGGGAGTATCATCAACATGATGGTCAGAGGTTGACGACACAAGCGGTTTGGGGTTTTTAGACCACACTTCTAACACATGGGAAAGACCGAGACAATCCTTGAGAAGGTGATCACCCTTGCAAAGTTTGCAAGGGAACTTTGGCTTACGAGGTGTTCTCATAGAATGAGTGCCATTAGAGGCAGATGGTTGATGCTTGGTCTCTTTCTTATCTTTCTTCTTTTTAATCTTCCCTTTCTTCTTCTTCACACCAGCCTTCTTACTAACATCAGAGTTTTCAGTAGGAGAAGAGGAAGAGATGGAAGCTGATTCAACTTTCGACGGAGAAGGAGAAGGGTCATCATGAGATTGATGCTCATGTGGTGAAGGACCTAGGTCCGACACGATGTGTGCACTTGGCGTAACCGGATTGGAGAATAACCATACTGGTAATCCTATCTTCAATCTAGGAAGACTCAATGCAGCCATAAAGGGAGGACCAACAGTTCCACAAGGGGGAATAACAAATGGCATACCCTGAAAAGGGGCCCCTTGGTTGGTAGTCCCAGAAGAATCTTCCATATTTAAACTTCCTAAGAGTCTCTAAAGTACCACACAAGTCAAGCACTACTCAAGTCTAAAAGCAACAAGCAAACTGTGTGAATAGGAGTGGATTCAAAGTCTGGAACCTCACAGGATTATCAAGGCATCGCAAACCGCTATATACTGCAGGGTCCAACAATATGACGCGACAAGGAGGATTGGGACCGTACCCTTGCCTGCATACCCGATTACCTAGACAGCACGTGCGTGCTAATCTCCCCGAGTGTTGTTCTCAGTGTATTGCTTTTCCAAGATGGCCAAATGGTTAACTCGGTTGGTTTCAGGAATCCTAATGGTGTCTCCCGATATACGCTAGGTACGTGGGAGCTCAAATCCGTAGTGGTGTTGTCTAATGCACAGCCGTTGGCACGAGACCTTCCGATATACGTGTCGAGTACGTGATACACGCTTCGATATACGCCAAGTACGGATTATGGTACTTGGTGGGTACGTGACGGAGCTCGATATACCGATGTACGTGGAAGACTATAATACCCTCGGACTACAGTGCTGGCAAATAACGACAGCTGCCACGCTTAAAGATGCCGAAACACATCTCTAACTTACACACAGTTACTAAATGATTTTAACCTAATCTAACATTAATTTTATCTTGTACAGTTAGGTGGATGCATGAGGTGAGTACATAAATGTAAACATAATGCAATCTTCAACTACATGATAATGCACATTTTCCTTTCCTTTTCAATGAAAACTACTTAAGGTAGGGAGAGATTTTTCTTTCTTTCAAACCAAAAGTACTTAAGTAGTAGCAAAAAGAAGAATTCCTTTCTAGAGTGCAATAATTATAACTTTCTGCAATAATCAGCCAAAAAGCATAAAGAAAATGAAAGATGCCGTTAATCTTAACAATGTATAAGACAAGATAATGAAGCACTTTCAATTTTCAAATGCATGCACCAAAAATGGAATTTGATAACTAAACATTTTTTATATTTATATACAGGAAGTGAGAGGATATCTACAACACTCTAATCTTTCAGAAATTCCCAAAGAAAAATGGCAAGCACCCAAACAACTCAAAGGCACTCAAGAGAAGCTCAAAATCTACCAAATGCAATAATTATAACTCATTTCCTATCTTTTTACATTTGAAAAAGACACATCTAAGCTACGGAAAGAAGGATTTCATAAACGTTTCCAATTAAATGCATGACAAAGATAAGCACTTAACAATTTTATCTAACTCAAATGCACACAAAACTGAAACAAGTCTTTCTTCTTCTTATGATGATAAGACCAAGAATATCAAATGATCAAAATAAAGTAAGAAGAATATTTACATTTTCCAAATTCATGAATATAGCAAAAGAGTGACAAAATCAAGCTTTTCTTTGAACTAAAGTGAAGACAAAGAATCAATCTTTCCCAAAAATGATTTAATAGCTCAACATGTAAGGGAAACAAGATGCATAACCCAAGAAAGAGAGGCTCAAAAAGACATGGATATCCCATACTCTTAAAGTCTTTAAAACAAGTCAATCATACCAAACCAAAAAATGATCTCAAAACCTTGAGATGGATCAAAACGACTGAAGAATGCACGATTCATAGAACCCATTTCGCTTAAAAATGAAAACAAAACACTAGTTTTTACTCAAAGGGCCAAACATGAATCCAAAACTCAAAAGACCCAAAAACCAATACAAACAAGCCAAACAAAACACAGCTGGACAAAAGGGTCTCTGCCTGGAAGGTACAGTGCAGAGGAGTCTGCACACAAACCAAAACTCAAATCATAAATGGAGAAAAGGTGCCTGTATGGCAAAAATGGCAGATCGACGCACTCTATGCTTGTGCACAGTGCAACGTCACAGTTCACTAGTGTGGGAAGTGCGACGACGTCGCAATATACCAATGGAAGGGATGCGACGACAAACTAACAAGCAAATAACAGAGATCAAAAACAACGCAGTGTCGCTCTGGGTACACTGACCAGGTGCAACAGGTGAGATCTAAGTCCAAAAATGAACCAATTCTCTAGATAATGAGCATAAAAAGGTCTGCCAATGAGAAGTACAAACTCAAAGGAAGGCAATCAGACTCTTCAAAGCGAATATCTGATGGTGAAAGGGCTTAAGAAGCAAATGGCCAAAGAGATGGCTCGGAAAAGCAATCAACTGAAACTGACATTCAGATTGAAAACAACAATGTTCTTCCCCAGCGGAGTCGCCAAATTTGTTACCAGACAATCCACTCGAGCGGACACGAGCAGGATCTCCCTAGCTCAATGCGAGTCTATAACAAATAGAACAGACTACAAACACGTTTCCTAGATCTACTTAAGGATCAAGTACTAGATGTCTTACCTCTTTGATTCGCTATCCTTTCTCTCGAATGTTGCTCCACGTCCCACGGTCGTCAGATCCAAGTTGCAAGACCTGTTAAGACACAAAAAAGAGAAACGAGTAAAGAGCATCTATACAATAAGAGATCTATGTAAACAGTTAAGCAGGTAAACAACACAACATTATTACACATAAGAACGATATTGGTGGAAAGCATTTGTATTAATGTAAATAGAGGAGTACATGATAGAGATATAGGACTACAACTAGAGACTTAATGTAGTAGCCCTTCTCCGACCAAGCCAGTTGCCATGTTCTTCCGAAGAAGTATGAGTTCTCCAAGAGGTGAGTGAAGGTGTCTTAAGAGAGATTTCCCAGCATGTAAGCACTATAGGCTTCCTCCCAAGATAGATTTCACCAGCATGTAGATACCATAGCCTTCCTCTCTCCCATGGAGAGAGTGGGTGTTTATATAGGGCTAAAGAGATAGGATAGGTTGAGGATTAAAGGGAGATGGTTAAGGGATTTTCCCATAAGGTTAGGAACCAAAATGCCAACTCACCTAGAGCCTAGGGATACGCCTCCACATCACTCATCTTCGAGAATGGGCTCGAAGATACTCTTTTATCCAAATAATTGACATCGTCGCAGGTTGCATTAGGACAACTTGCGACGTCGCATGTTGCACAAGGGCAGACTGCGACGACCTTGAAAAGTAGGTCAGTTAAGCCCTACAGTCATGGGAAACTTCAAGTATGTGTTTTTACTCTAAAATGGGTTTAGGTAAAATTGCAAAGAGTTTACACAATGGTCAAGAAGACGACATTATCACAACGGTCACGATGACGACACTTGGTCATAATGACGATACTTGCAATGGTCATGGTGACGACACTAGGTCAGGATGACGACACTTGCACAACGGTGATGACATTTTGGTGTAACAGATCCAAGTGTGCAAGCTTATTCGCACTTTCAACGATTTCATCACTTGGGAATATCACATTTATCGGCTTTATATGGACTAGCCGAGGTCTCATTGTTAAGGCAGACGCCTACCTCTTCCTTTGGCTTGACTCATCCGATCTACCTTTGAATTTGACTCCTTCACTAATTCTTGTTGGACTTGCTCTACCTGTGCTACGAGACTCTTAAGTTCCGTAAGGCTCTACATCACGCTTGCCTGGACTTCATCTTGCTTGTTGTCCTTTAATGCAAGTGTCTCTTCGAGATGCGCAGTGACTTGGGTTGCGATGTACTCACAGTCATCATCATGCAACTATGCATCAAGCGGAGGCTTATTTGCTTTATGCTTTTTATTCTATGGTCCCGCCGGCACGGTTGTTTCAGGATTCTTTCTTTTCTCTCTTGCTAATAATTCAACAGCTTCTTGATGTTCTTCTTCTTGGTTCTGCGCATTTCCAGCTTTGCTTTCGTCGGATGTAATGATGACCGTTTTTGGTATATTAACCTTCCATTCTAGTGGCCAGTCTTCCATGATCAATTCAATTTGCTGCGTATCTAACTGATATAAACCTTCGAACCATTCAGGTTTATGCTTTTCTGCTTTTGGCTGAATATATATGAAGTGAAGGTTGACCTTGAATATCAGCTTCTGAATGTACATGGTTGTTACTTCCTTAGTAATACGTGGAGTGCACTGAATCACTTCGCCTAATTGTTTGTAGTATGTGAACAACTGTTCATTATTCAGCCTTTGTCTGTTTGGCTCCGGGTTTTCCCACATGTTTTCAAACCTTGGTCCTCGGCAATCTCCCATGATGACTGGTACATTCTGTTGGTACATAGGCTCTTTCTAGCCTATGAATGCGATTAGAACAAGCAACCAACTATAGTGAAAGGCAGTCCCATTGTCTTGAGTTTCTCGAACATCGTCTAAGAACTCATTCAACAAATAACTGGACCAATTATAAAAAATACCATCCTTAGCCTTCGCAACCAAGGAAACTGCAGCGGCTGACACCTCGGTCGGTCTGCATTTTCTCAAAACTTTCCTTGCCAGTAGCTGGACTATAAAGCGCGTAGCTTGATCCTTGATTCCAGCTGTGATATATCCACGGATTCCTTTGAGCAAGCTGAATTATTCCTTCATTCTCTTCGCAAGCTCCTTATGTTTGGTTTTTCCTACGAACTTCGTTGTGGGATCAACACCTCGCTTACTTAAATGTGTGATTCGGTAGATTAGATCAATGTTTATGTCAATCTTGTGGTCTACCCACAAGTATCCTTGATGTGTACATGATAGTAGTGTGTGCACAACCGTGATGAGCTCAGGGATTCTATTGAAGTGCGGGATGCGCAGAAGGCTCAGCAATCCGGACGGCACTAACAGGGTAAGCCAATCATGTGCATGAATAGTGGATTGCTTCGTTGCTTCGTTATACCTTCGGCACATGTACTTGTTACACCCAAAATCTACTCATCATTAGATTCAGTGTATACATCCTTGAAGTCACCTGGACTAAGTACTTTCATTTGGGAGGATTTGCACTCAATCCTGCAAACTTTTGAGAGGTCGTCGCAGGTTGCACACTAGCAACATGCGACGTCGCAGCTTGCTCCACTGCAAGGTGCGACGAGGTCTGTTAATGGGAAAAAATAGCCTATTCGAGATCCTTCTCGAAACTTACCCATTTAGGGGCTTATCCCTGACCTCTAGGAGAGCTGGTACTTGACCCCTAACTCTTTGGGAAGATCCCCTATCTCTCTCCTATCATCTCTCAACCTATCCTATCCATACCCTATCCACTTAGTCCTATATAAGTGAAGCTCACTCCAATCCCAAAGGGAGGAAGGCTATGGTATCTACATGCTGGTGAAATCTCTCTTAAAGCATCCCCATTCACCTATTGGAGAGCTCATGCTTCCTTGGAAAGACATGGCAACTGGCTTGGTCGGAGAAGGGCTACTGCGTTAAGTCTTTGGTTGTAGTTCTATATCTCTATCATCTACTCCTCTATTTACAGTAATGCAAATGCTTTCCACCAATATTGTTCTTATGTGTAATGATATCGTGTAGTTTACCTGCTTAACTGTTTACTTAGATCGCTTATTGTATAGATGCTCTTTACTCGTTTTCTCTTGTTTTTGTGTCTTGACAGGTCTTGTAGCTTGGATCTGACGATCATGGGACGTGGAGCAACATTCAGGAGAAAGGGTTGTGTAACAGAAAGGTAAGACATGTAGTATTTGGTCCTTAAGTAGATCTAGGAAATGCACTTGTAGTCTGTTTTATTTGTTCTAGAGTCACATTGAGCTAGGGAGATCCTGCTCGCATCCGCTCGAGTGGATTGTCCGGTAACAAATCTGGCGACTCCCTGGGGAGTAGTGTTTGTTTTGTTTAGTAGTCATCAATCTGAGAGTCATTTTCAGTTGATTCCTTGACACAAGCCTCTTTTATCATTTTTTGCCATGTACTTCTTAGGATTGATTTCACTATCATATCTTCGCATTGAAGATTCCGATCTTCTTCCTCTGAGTTTGTACAACTCATTTTCAAGCCTATTTTTGGTTCATTATTGAGAGATCTGGTTCATTTTTGAATCTAGACCTCGCCTGTTGCACCTGGGCAGTGGAAACAGAGTGACACTGTGTCATTCTGAGCTTCTGTTCTTCACCTGTTAGTAACCCGTCGCATCCTTTGCATTGGTATACTGCGACATCGTCGCACCTCCGTGAAGGAAAACTACGACGTCGCATTGTGTATGAAGACAGAGTGCGCCGATCTGTCAAAAGTTGGCATACTGGCATCCCTTTCCCTCATCTGACAGTTTGAACCTTGTTCTGATGTATGAACTCCCTCTGTGCTGCAAGATCTAGCCATAGACCCCATTTATGATTTGTGTGTTGAGAGTTTGGTTTCATTTGGATTGACTTTGGGTTCCATCTTGGACAAGTTTGAGATTGGTAGTGGTGGATACTCTTATCTCCTCCACCTTCATCCATTCATTCTTGCATGCCCTTCCTTCCATCCCTGATCTGATCAGTACATTGGATCAGCTTCCAGACCTCATTTACTTTTGTTTTGAGACTTGCTTGCTTAGTTTGCTTGCTGCTGCTTGATTTTGAGTTAAGTGTGTTTTTCAGCTTGGTTGAGTGCTTGTCTTTCCTCGAGTTTTTTGAATATATGAGTGCTGAAAGTAGTGTTTTCTTTTCAGTCATTTAGTTCTGAGAGCAAAGTTGTTATCAAGTTTATTCTTTGATGCATCCATTGAAAGATTTAAAAATGCTTCTTTCCCATTGTTTCTCAAAAAAATATTGAAGAAAGATCGTTGTGCATTGGAAAATTCTTGTTTACGTTTTGTAAAAATTGAATGAACGTATGATCTATTGTGTTTTTCTCGAATTATGAATCGCTTATTTTCTTGAAAGGCTCAAAGCACACTTCGATTTCTACAAGATTAGTTCCATGCTAAGGAAAGATAGATGTTTTTTTAATTCTTGTTGCTCTTAGATCATTGAAATTGAAATTGAAAAGCTTGCATTTCTTGTTTTAGAATCCTCTCTTTTCACCATTTAGTGTCATTTTACTTTGAAAAGAAGAAGAAAATAAAAAAGTTGTTTTGATTTGGTTTAGTAGTGTTGTGTACTTTTGTGTTTCATTGAAAAGGAAAAGAATACTTTCATTGTCAAATTTGTTTGCATTGGGAATTGTGTTGCATTGAGTTTATTTTGGCAATACCATTGAAAAAAAAGCTTTCTCCTTCCCATAGCTAGAATTCATCAAAAGAAAAGAACATTTCGTGCATGTAGTCAGGGCTTGCATTATGCTTCCGATTATGTACTCACCTCATGCATTCACCTAACAGTCCAAGATAAAATTAACAGTAGAACTAGGTAAAATTGTTAGCAACTTGTGTGTAAGTTAGAGACGTGTTCCGGCGTCGTTAAGCGTGGCAGCTGTCGTTATTTGCCAGCACTGTAGTCCGGGGGTATTGTAGTCTTCCATGTACATCGTGTTATCAAGCTCCTTCACGTACCCACCAAGTACCATAATCCATACTTGGCGTATATCGAAGGGTGTATCACGTACTCGACACATATATCGGAAGGTCTCGTGCCAACGACTGCATTAGACATCACCACTACAGATTTGAGCTCCCACATACCTTGCGTATATCGGGAGACACCATCAGGATTCCTGAAACCAACCGAGTTAACCATTTGGCCATCTTGGCAAAGCAATACACTGAGAACAGCACTCAGGGAGATTAGCACGCATGTACTGTCCAGGTAATCGGGTATACAGGCAAGGGTACTGTCCCAATCCTCCTTGTCACATCATATTGTTGGACCCTGTAGTATATCGCAGTTTGGAATGCCTTGATAATCCCATGAGGTTCCAGACTTTTTAATCCACTCTGTCACATAAGTTTGCTTGTTGCCTTAGTTTGAGTAGGTTTTTTCTGGACTGCTTTTCTTTTAGCATACCGTTAGGAGAAACGCTGTTTCGGCCATTCTGGCTGATTTTCTTGATACTCTAGCGGATTTTTCCTGGAGAAGATCCCGTAGGATCTTGAACTTACCACCCAAATATCCCCTTAATCCGGAGGTTATTTCGAGGGTAAGAATGGATCAGCGTGACACGGTTGTAGTTACTGAAGTAGGGAACCCCACTTTGAATGTTGACGGACTTTTGTTTCCACCAGATTCACCTGCCTCTCATCCCCCGCAGGATGAAGGAGCACAAACCCCCACTTCGCAAGGCCTTTCTCCCATCATCCCAGGAGAACCTGGATCGTTGGAATGGATAAACTAACCCCAGGACGACCCTACAGCAGCTGTTGGTCCTTTAGCAGCTTACTGGACATCTTCTACAGACCACCTAGTGGCTCATTTTGTCGTCTCATCCTGACCCAGTGAGACTACTCTGGAAGACACTTTAGCCTACTTTCGTGACCAATTGGCTCACTTTCGTTCCATGGATGAAGAGTGTCGGTAGTCAAGTCTCCAACGACGGGTTCAAGACCCATCATTACCCCCTTACCAACCCATCCCAGTTCGTATGATATCTTTGGGATCACCTGAACCACCCCACCACGTGACCACTAATGAGACTGGTCAACCCTGGCAAGAGTCTAGTCCTGCACCTCAAGTGAACCAACCGGTGGAGGGACAATAGTCCAACACACCTATCACTACCACGGTTACTTTACCAGTTCCTCCTCCACCTCAGAATTCGAGGGGAGGGTATTCCATTCCTACGGATTATCTTATTGGTAATGTTATTACCACGGTAGCTAGTCAACAACCTACATTGGTTCAGCCTTTGAATAGTGGTCAACCTGTTGTGGCTGGGGGGAAACCCCCGTTTCCTAACTAGAACATAGGCGGCGGAAACCCCAATGGGCCTTCCGTTGGACCGTCCCAACCCGCTAGACCGTCCACCACGAGATTATCTCATGTTGGAGGGCTGTTAAATGTAACTCAACCCTCATGGAGTCAAGCGTATCCAAGTTCCGTTAACCCTGTACTGGGTCAACCTAATCCCGGAAACGCACCATACGGGATACCTTATCCTGGGAACCCATACACTCTATAGGGGCAACAACCTGTGTTGCAACATGGACCCCAACCAACTATCCCTCAAGTACCACCACCCCCGATCGGTCCTCCCCCACCTCCTGCTGGAGGCGACGGGCCCCCACCTAATGTTGGTGGAGGCCCACCTCATGTTACCTACAACATCCCTCACCCCTCTGGCGGTGGTGGGAATGGTCCACCACCCCCTTCCGGTAGAGGCGGCGGGGGACCACCCTATCATGGTGGAGGAGGACATTTCCCTTCGGGTGGTGGCGGTGGTCCACCACCCCCTCTAGGCGGAGGTGGTGGAGGACCTAATTACTATGGTGGTGGCGGTGGTGGAAACCCTCATCCTTCCGGCAGTGGAGGTGGTGGGGGCCCCCATGCATCTAGCGGCGGAAGTGGTCCACCACCCCCTCCAGGCGGAGGCGGTGGTGGGCCACCTTATTACGGTTATGGACCCCCACCTCCTCCCGGTGGTGGCGACGGACCTCCACCCCCTCCCGGAGGTGGAGGTGGACCCCAACCTTATTGGAATGGACCACCTTATGGTGGCAGACCTCCTTAGGGTCTGAGCGGCACACCCCCTTACGGTCATTTTCATCCTGGTACACCTCACAGTCAGTTATTCCTTACACGCCTTTTCTGTATTATCAATACGCGCAGCCTAACCCATAACTGCCCTTTCTGGCTACTCTGGACTTACCTGACCTATCTCGGTTAACCAACGATCTTATTTACCATGGATCTAACTGGCCATTGATTTCGGTGAAACTTCCATCTGATATCCCTAAGTTTGACGGCAAGCCGGGTGAATACCCTAAGAACCACGTGATGACATACCACTTATGGTGTTCATCTAATTCCTCAATGGACGATTCGATTCATCTTAGAGTGTTTCAAAGGACTCTCACCGGTTCGGCTACCAAGTGGTACATTGAGTTTCCACCGCACTCTTTTCCTGATTTTGGCTTTCTTGCTATGAATTTTTTGACGCACTTCCAACTGCCTATATGGTATGAGACTGGTATTGAGCTTTTAACCTTGCTCCGTCAGAATACTGCCACTCACATTTCAGATCATATCCACGAGTGGCGAAGGAGACGACGTCTCATTAAAGCTCCAATTCCAGATCAGCTCCTTGCAGACTGGTTTACAAAATCGCTCATTCCCACCATAGCAAAAGATGTTTCCATGAGAGGTGCTGTCACCGAAGAACAAGCCATCGCGAGTGCCCATCTGCTAGACCTGGTCTACACTTAATCTAGCACTTTGTTTAATATTCTACCTGACGCACCCCGTGACGTTAACGATCCTGCGAAACCACATAAGCGACTCCAAGTTGATGGAATCATTGGATCCCTTAATACCCAGCCTATTGCTAGCACTGTTGGATCATCCAACCCAACTCAGGCTGGACACAGCACCACCACGTCAACCACTCCTGCTGTAACTGAAGAGGTAAATTCTGTTCAATCAGCTTCATCTCAGAAGTTTAATGGCAAAAAGAAGAACAAGGGGAAACCCAAAAAGTCTTCTGCCCAGCAGGAACCGAAGAGAACTCCTAACGATACCAAGCAATAAAGGAAATTGAAGTATCCTTGCTTACTGTGTGGAGAAGACCATTTCTCCAAAGAGTGTCCCCATAGAGACGAAGTGCAAAAGTTTCTTAGGGGTAAACCGACTCCCGCAGTCGTCAACGATCCATTTCCTACTCAAAACAAGCAGATGATTGCTCAAACCCCCCAGCCCAGGGGGAACCATCCAATACCGCACATGTTCTCATGTTGCGTAACAAGACGATCAATTTTAATACTCACTCGCGATCTTACGAACCGGTCCCTTCGAAGGAACCCGCCGAAAGTAATACTGAAAAAGCTTCCAACTCCTTAATTGATGTCACTATACCATCGACTTCTCTCACCATTGAGAATCCCTCCTTAGACTCGATATTGCATCCACCCAAGAGTACGATTTGAAAAGCTGTTTTCAATCCTAATGCTCGAGCGGCACATAATTACAATATCGTAGAGGACCTGGCACAAGCTCCTTGCGCCATGTCTACCTTGGAAGTTTTGCAGAATTGTCCCAATCAACGCAAAACTCTCCTTGCAGCCATTGGTGCAGTAGACTCGGATTCCTCGAACACCATCATGTTCCGACTTGACAACTTTAAGTCCAGGCTCTCACACCAGCTCGCATTCCAAGTTTCTGTGAACATTGCTGGGACGATTGTTCATCGTACCCTTCTAGACGAAGGTGCCTCCACTTCTGTCATGTCCATCGCCTGTTGGAGAGCCATTGGCTCCCCCAAATTGAATCGTTCTCCTACCACATTGAAAGCATTCGACGGGCGTGGCTTTCAACCTCATGGGCTCTTACAAGCTCTTGCAGTTGAGTTGGGAGGAAAGACCGTAACCATTAACGTGGAAGTGGTCTCAGCCCCATTAGATTATAATCTCTTGCTTGGTCGCAATTGGTTTTACACCATGCAGGCGGTAGCCTCTTCAGTCTTCTGCATAGTACAATTCCCCCACCAAGGACGAATTGTTACTATCGACCAATTAGATTTTTGTACACCAGACGCCACTACTCATCCTGGTGACCATATTCCTTCCATTGGATAGATGTCAAAACAGTATGAGAGTGTCGGGGTTGGCCTTTTGAAAGATTCATCTCTCATTGGAATTTTTCCAGCCCTAGACCCCCCTAATCATGTTGCTATGATGAACATGATCTCCACAGAGATTTTATCTCACTTAAACGATGCTTTGCTTGTACCGGATGAAGCCACAACACATCTGTTTGGAGATATAATGCCTCTTTCACCCGCTGAACGTATTTACGAGGCTATCCAATCAGCACCGGAGGACCATTTAATCGTGGCCTCCCCATCTTGTTCTCTACGACGGACGTCATCTCTACCTGATCTCTTACTTCAGACTTTTCATTCAGACGAGTCCATCATGGAAGTAATGAATGTTGACGACAGTCCGTGGGATGATCTCCATCATAGGTCATCTTTTCTTCCTCCTTTGGAATACATAGAGAACAACATCCATACCCTCTTTTCGCCAAATATCTTCCCATCCCCTCGTTCCCCCATTCTTACATGTCTTACGGACACAGAGGGAAACTTGGCCAACATTGAGCCAACCACCTCGGTAGACATCTCGGTGAAACCTGGTATAGTGGAATACATTTGCATAGGCCAGAAGTGTTCCCCTGAAGAAATCACCGTTAGCACGGCCTTGTTCAAGCAATTTTGAGACGTATTTGCTTGGTCCTATGAGAGATGCCTGGGATAGACCCCGTGATTGTTTCTCACGAAATAAAAACCTATCCCGACATCAAACCTGTACGTCAAAAGTTGCGACTGGTACACCCCCAGAAGACTGCGACAATAAAGGCAGAAATTGAAAAGCTGTTAAAGGCTGGTTTTATTTATCCTATCCCATTGACGGATTGGGTCTCAAACAATCATCCTGTGAACAAAAAGCAGGGCACCATTCGCGTCTGTGTTGATTATCGGGACCTTAATCGGGCTTGTCCAAAAGACAACTACCTGACCCCCTTCATCGACCAGATCATCGACAACTGTGCCGGAAGCATCATCTTCTCATTCATGGATGGCTTTTCTGGTTACAACCAAATTGAGATCAACCCAGCCGACCAACATAAGACGGCTTTCATCTGCCCATGGGTTTCATTTGCATATCGTGAACTCCTGTTTGGCCTTAAAAATGTTGGCGCCATGTTTCAGTGGGCTATGTCGTACGCCTTCCACGATATTAAGGACTTTGTGGAACCCTACCTGGACGATCTCCCTGCTCATTCAAAGCAGTGTGAGTTCCACATTGATCATCTGATGGCCATTTTCCTCAGATGCAGACGATATAATATCCGTCTGAATCCTCATAAGTGTATCTTTTGCATTGAGTCCAAACGCCTCTTAGGATTTATCGTTTCGAAGGATGGGATCCACATTGATCCCTTAAAGGTGGAGGCCATCATCAACCTACCACCCCCGACTGATGTTACGAACTTCAAAGTCTCCAAGGGAAGGCGACTTATTTAAGACATTTTGTTTGCAATTTCACGGAGAAGACTCAGGGCTATATGAGACTGCTCAAGAAGGACGTCCCGTTCATTTGGGATGATCAAGCTCAAAAATCCTTCGACAGTATCAAACATGCCATCACGCATGCCCCTGTGCTCCAACCATCTAATTATTATCGAGATTACATCTTATATCTCACCTCTTCTGCTACCACTATCGACATGGTTTTGGTATAGGAGGATCAAAACGCCCAGGAACATGTGATATACTATGCAAGTAAGGGTCTAGCTGACGCTGAAACTAGATATTCACATGTCCAAAAACTCGCATTCGCGGCAGTCATCGCCATCCAGAAGTTTCGGCACTATATTTTGCTCCGCACCACCACCATCATTGCCGACTCGAACCCCATGTACCACGTACTGACACGTCAGGTGCTTGGGGGCAAGTATTCACGTTGGATTGTGATACTGCAAGAATTTGATCTTCTTTTCGAGAAAGCCAAGTCTAAGAAGTCTTTGGTGTTTGTCGAGCTCATTTGTGACCTTCCCTGTCCTAATGCAGAAGTTGAGCACAATGACTCATTTTCGGATGAATCATTGTTTCTCATCAGTACGACTGATCCGTGGTATGGAGATATCTTGTTATATCTTCAAACCCAACGCTTCAATCCTCAATTTTCTCGTGATGACCGTCGTAAGATTTGTCACCATGCAAAGTATTATTTAATCATCAATGATACTTTGTATCGTCGTGGCATCAATTCACTTCTTCGACGTTGTCTCACTCATGACGAGGCTGAACGCGTTCTGAATGACTGTCACGCTGGGGCATGTGGTGGTCACCTCTCTGGGATGGCTACAGCCCAGAAGATTTTGCGCGTAGGATATTTCTGGCCTACTATCTTTAAAGATTGTATTGAGGCCGTAAAAAAAGTCCTCCTTGCCAACACTTCCATACAAAGAAGTGCACTCATCCTGTCCCGTTACATCCGGTTATTGCCGTTGGCCCATTCGCAAAATGGGGCATTGATTTTATGCATTGTAAGCCTACCTCGGCCAGGGGCCATAGTTACATCATCGTAGCTGTGGATTACTTCACAAAGTGGGTCGAAGCTATGCCTACATACCAAAACGACGGCAAAATCGCCGCACTCTTCATGTTCAATCATGTAATAACATGGTTCAGAGTTCCTCAGGCAATTGTTACCGATCATGGTTCTCATTTTCGAAACCATATGGTTGATGAATTGAGTGATAGGTTGGGTTTTCGCCATGAAAATTCAACACCCTACTACCCGCAATCCAATGGACAGGTTGAGGTCATTAATAAGGTCTTGAAAACTATGGTCCAAAGGATGGTAGGGACACATAAGTCCAATTGGCACAACATGCTCTTTTTAGCGTTATGGGCCTACCGAACTTCCATCAAAACCGCCACAGGATTTACTCCTTTCCAATTGGTATATGGATTGGAGGCTGTTCTGCTGATAGAGTGCGAAATTCCATCTCTACAACTCGCTGTCGAACTTCTTCCTAACACTACTGCTGAGGAAGAATGTCTCTTGCACTTAGCAAAAATTGACGAGTCTCACCGAGATGCCACTCTCGCTAATGAAGCACACAAGAAACACATCAAAGCCCAATACGATAAGTCAGTTGAACCTCGTATCTTTAATGAGGGTGACCTGGTCCTTACTTATGACCAGAAGCACGACAAACTAGGAGCAGGGAAGTTTGAGTCCATGTGGCATGGACCTTACATTGTAAAACGTGTGTTGGAAAAAGGCGCTTACGAGCTTGAAGATTATGATAGAATCTCTTTGGGTGAACCTCGCAATGGGATTTACCTGAAGAGATACTACGCTCGATCTCTCACGCATAGACTTGCTTGTATATACTGTGCATGGCGTGTTTTTGTGTGGTGTGACGCATTTCTTTTTCGAGTGTCTTTTGATCTTGTTTCCGCTTCTTATACCATGTTCTGTCTGCGTGTGTAGATGGCAACGTGCCTAGGGTTTTCGACCAACAACGCCGCAGAATATAAGGCAGTAATCGGAACCCTAGCTAATGCCATTTCCTTGGGTATGAACCACATTGTCATCCACATGGATTCTCAATTAGTGGTTTCCCATCTTAACCGGGTCTATGCCATCCGTGATCCCATCTTACTCCGTCTCTTCAGACGAGTACGTCTCTTGGAAAGGTCATTTGAATCTGTTCAATACCTACACATTCCACGGGAGTTAAACACAGTTGCTGACTCGATGGCCAACTTCATTTTGGATTGGTACATCACACACACACATAATACTCATAATATGTAAAAGCATTCACAACATGTAAGTATAATGTATAAAAGCAAACATGTAAACAAGATCACATCACTAATCATTTTAAAAACACATAATGTATAAATCGCTGGTAATGTCTGTATATATATAAATCGCTCAAAAAGTAGTGCTGGTACAAAATCTGAAGCACGATGGCTTTCAGTGAGTCTCTACAAAAATATGAAGCATCATAGCTTTCAGTAAGTATAAAATCTGAGGCCTCTAAGCTCTTAGTACAAGTATAGCAGTGTCATCAGGCCTGGCGCCTCACCCGTACACCCCTAGCTCGAATGGCATGCTACCGCTAGGTGAGAAAGCAGTCCATGATCCGCGCCACTTTGCGGAGTAAGATGTTGAAGCGCACGGATGCTCCAACCCCAAATCTCTGCATGGGCCTTGGTAAGTCATCGATAGCTGGCTCTGGTACCTCCACAGTCAGCTTGGATAGGTTCCTATACACCTCCTCCATCTCCTCGATGGCAGCATGAGCACCTGTAGGAAGAAATGCCTCCCCACCTCTGTCTCTCCTCGCCAGAAGGGAGAGACCTACTGGTCTCATGGGACCCACATCTGCACACACATTACATACTTGTCAGCACTACATAAAAAAAATGATATAATATACAAAACTAAAAATATATACAAGGTTTTTTTTTTCACCTATATCACCCCATGCTGCACCCTCTGGCAGTGCCAAGTCGGGATCCTCTCAAAAGTTCATGCCGCTATATGGAAAGTCCTCGACCATAAGTAACTGGCCCTCTTGCCAGCTGAAAAACTCGGGACCAAAGCTAATGATGGGCCCGCCACCATGACGGGTCATGACCTCAGCCCATCTGAGCATATGGGGATCCCTGGGATCCCTGTCATCAAGAACCAACTGCGGACGTAGAAGAGGAATCCGCTCCAAGAGGAACGATACTATGATCGATCCATATCCAAACTGCTTGAGCTCCCCGCATCGACACTTGGTTAGCTGAGCTCGGCTGTTGGTGAGGAGACCCTTGCACAAGTTGAAAACCTTGGGAGACATACAGTCTTCCGCATACAACATCTGGTCTCGAGTAGCCGTGTGTGGGGCTTGGCTACCCGCCACCCTAGTAATGGTAAGCAATATGGTCCGCAGTGGACGACTCACCACATCTCCGATGAGTATCTTCCCGCTGGAAGGACGAGAAGCAGCAATGCAGTGCTACGACACCATGTCCTCAACTATATGGTCACTGGCCCATGTCCCAGTGAGTTGTACAGCGTCCCCTCTTCGGGACAAACTGGTCAGAAAGTAGATATCCTAAATGTCAATCGTGAGGATATGCTCACCTATCACAAAGTATTGTTGGGCCGCATCCCAACTCTGGAGCATGTGTGTCAGTAGCGGGATCTGGGCTCTCATCCCCTGTATCTCAAAGAACTTGAGTAACCCGCAGTTTCTCAAAGCATCCACGCATTGTGGATCATTTGCAGCTTGTTCATCCTCGAGCTCGTGTTCTCTTTCTCGCCACTCCAATACCATTTTTGCTTGCTAGTAACCTGCCAAAAGGGACATTTAAACCCTGTTACGTCCTTCCACAACTTTCACAAACTCATTTTTTGGATTATTTTTGATGTTTGGGTTTTGGGTTTCCATCGTCGCACTGTGCCTTTAGGTACAGGGCGACATCGTCATAGCTCTCGTTTTTGAGACTTGCGATGACTCGGCCTCGTCGCATGTCCCGAAAGGCCAACCTGAGACAAGCCGAGGGCGCATAAAGCCCTCCATAACACCATCAAAAACCCAAAAAATGAACATAAAAGCAAAAAGTAAACCACTGGAAAGTTGCAGGATGAGATTTAGGCCTACCTGGTCCGGTCGGCTGGTGAAATGGCGGATCGTAGCTCCCGAAATCAGCAAAGGAAGTTTTGGCTCCAAATTGGTACTTCTCCACCCAAATTGGCAATTTGAACAATGTTTCTATTTTTGGCCCATATTTCTATTTATAAATATAATGGAATATTCCTTTTCAAATATTTTGATGCTTTTGGGCCATTTTACTATAGTTTCGACCGTTTTTCATTATATTTGGGACCATTTGACACTTTTTCTAGTGTATAGGAGTCGTAAAGTGGTCTTTTGTGTCGTTTCTCGCATTACCAACGGTAACTACAGGTATGAACACCCCCTTGAATGTTTTGTCATTATTATTTTTAGTTAGTCATAATTATTGCATGAGGATGAGTTTACTCTTCGTTTGTTCTCGTACTCACATAACTATGAGAACAAGTACCGAGTTATGATTTATCACTTTTTCGGGCTCGTTAAACTCCCACGGAAAAGGACACTCCCCGGAGTCCATAGTTAAGCTCTTTTCAAACTCCCTAAATATGAAAAGATCACCAAGCGAACTTGTCGCATTCACGCTTGTTAAAGATTTTGAATGGTCGTCTTCCTGGTGATAGTTTACCCCTTTTTCGGACCAGGGGGCACTAATTACGAAAAAGGAATACTCTAGCCAATCATGACTGGAAGAGTCCTCTCCCGCATTGTTTTACCCTTTTTTCGGGTGATGAGGCTAACTTTACGAAAAAGGACCGTTGGAGTCTTCTTTAGTTCTTTTTAGACTCTCTAAACATGAAATGACAACCAAGTTTACCTTCTATGGACTCATTAAATTTTCACATTGAAGGGCCCGTCATGGGACGAACCCCTCCTATCCCAGGTTCGAAAAATATTTGGGATTGGACTCATCTATGAGATGAGCTATACCAAGCATCTGGTTACCCTCATCAAGCTCGTAAAAAACACATGAGGGACTCATCATTCATGATGGGGAAAAAGGAAAGTGTTTGTGTTACATACCTTAGTGGCAGTATATAGTCGTTCTTGAACATGGCACTCATCTGCATTTGCATACAGTACTTGGGTCATCTGTTTGTCTATGAGTCTATGCTTACTTTCTGAGTCCTGTTACTCCTTTGAGTCATTCGGAGAAAGCTTCCATCATCAGTTGCATTAGAAGTTTGCATCATTCTCATTATGTCAATACTGCCAAGTCATGCCCATGTTCAAGAACACGTCCACTATCTATCATCTACAGTCAGTACACACGTTGTCATGCCGTTGTTACTTTGAGTCAGTCTTACATGTTATTGGACCATCCGATCCTCTCTACACATCTTTTGTCATGTTTCGTGTCGATTGATGGGGGATTCATCATGGCCCTCCTTCAACAGATTCATCCTTATTGACTTCAACTCATCATCCAAGGATTGAATCTAGAAACCAACCAAGTACCTTGTCCCTGCATGCCTCAATGGAAGGTTACCTTGCTTTCATCATGAGTTTACATCATTGACTCTTGATTGAAAGATTTCATCTTGCGTTCGACTTCAAATCATTTATTCACGCTTGATGATATGTACTGTGATACCTTGGGAATCATTGACATCAATGGTGATCTCCCTCGCACTTGTTAACGGTTTACATCAATGACCGGTAATCAAGTGGTTTCTACCGTGTTCGACGTCAAGACATTTGTAATCACATGGATAGATTCATATCATTGTGGGTTCAACTTGAAGACCCTAGGGAGTCATGTTTTACCCAGGTTGCGATGGAGTTTGTATTGAGTCATATTACACAGATCCACTTTTGTATTGGTTGTGGCTGTGTTATCATCTCATCATGGATCTATGCTTGTGTCTAGTAGCAATGATTGTGTTCAGTCGGTCATTACTACCATGGATCTGCAATGTATTGGTCGGCAGCCATGTTGTACTTCATGTGAGATTGTCCGTTCAAAGTCAGTTGTACTGCATCAGTGTCCTTCATCCTTCGAGCCTATTTCCATTATTTCTTTCAAAGCACTTCACCTGTACATTCTTAACAACTTCATGCTTTGGGGGGCATTATATTACACCCAAAATCTACTCATCATTAGATTCAGTGTATACATCCCTGAAGTCACCTGGACTAAGTACTTTCATTTGGGAGGATTTGCACTCAATCCTGGTAACTTCTGAGAGGTCGTCGTAGGTTGCACACTAGCAACATGCGACGTCGCAGCTTTCTCCACTGCAGGGTGCGACGAGGTCTGTTAATGGGAAAAAATAGCCTATTCGAGATCCTTCTCTAAACTTACCCATTTAGGGGCTTATCCTTGACCTCTAGGAGAGCTGGTAATCGACCCCTAACCCTTTGGGAAGATCCCCTAACTCTCTCCTATCATCTCTCAACCTATCCTATCCATACCCTATCCACTTAGTCCTATATAAGTGAAGTTCACTCCCATCCCAAAGGGAGGAAAGCTATGGTATCTACATGCTGGTGAAATCTCTCTTAAAGCATCCCCATTCACCTATTGGAGAGCTCATACTTCCTTGGAAGGACATGGCAAGTGGCTTGGTCGGAGAAGGGCTACTGCGTTAAGTCTTTGGTTGTAGTTCTATATCTCTATCATTTACTCCTCTATTTACAGTAATGCAAATGCTTTCCACCAATATTGTTCTTATGTGTAATGATATTGTGTAGTTTACCTGCTTAACTGTTTACTTAGATCTCTTATTGTATAGATGCTCTTTACTCGTTTTCTCTTGTTTTTATGTCTTGACAGTTCTTGCAGCTTGGATCTGACGATCGTGGGACGTGGAGCAACATTCAGGAGAAAGGATTGCGTAACAGAAAGGTCAGACATCTAGTACTTGGTCTTAAGTAGATCTAGGAAATGCACTTGTAGTTTGTTTTATTTGTTCTAGACTCACATTGAGCTAGGGAGATCCTGCTCGCGTCCGCTTGAGTGGATTGTCCAGTAACAGTACTGATCAGGATGAAACTGAGGGTAATTCCCTTCCTGCAACAGGTCGTGATCCACGAACTTGCAATCTGGAATCCGACCGAGCAAGTTCTCCTTTAGGCGGACATGGCTCGACATTGGCGGTAATGAAATTTCATACTGTGGATTCTTCAAAAGCTTGATAGGTGGTGCATCGACTCTTCACAGAGGGATATACTCTGGAATGGGACATATGGGTCTCTTGCGGGGTGGTTCTTGTGGGCCTTGCTTCGGAATTATTGAGGGCTTCGACCTCTCTTGTTCAATCGCCTACTGCTTATTCTTCAGCTCTACTGTGTGGCGCGGTGAACTTCTAAATGAGCCACCTTTTTCTTGGACAACCTTCTTCACAAGTGTTTTCATGACTCCTTTCAGACCAAAATGTCTGAAATCACTCAAAATTTCTTCTAATGTTGATTGCTCAGACATCCACCTTCGGATAACTATTGCTTTCAACTGGTAAACACTTGGAAATTTACAGGCATTAAAAATTAAAATTTGCGGTAAAACCAATAAGCATGCAGTCCTCACCTATTTATAGGCGCACCCAAAAACGACTAGCCTAGCATTAAATGCTATGTCCGTTGGCCAAATATTACGTAGATCTTGGTCCTTTTTTTCATTGAATGTGTCTTCAACGGACGAATATGCTTTAAATGCGGAAATCTCTGGTTCCCAAAAGTACTGTATAACGACTATTTTCCGAGCAAAAACTGTAATGGCTAGTTTTCCTTTACTTTGCTAGCGGTCATGTGAACTACGTGGTTCAATGGACATTTCTCTTTTACTTGATAACGGATATGTGAATTGCGAGCTTCACTGCACATTTCCCTTTTATGGATGTTAACTTCACAACGCGAGTCCGCTCTTACTTCGCAACTCAGCTTACTATGTGTGCTTCGCAACACAACTTACATTTGTGTGAAAACTTCGCATTTTACCCAAAACTGTGCGCAAACTCTTTGTTCTTTAATTTTTAGTGTCCAATTTCAACTGCACTTGACACTTAAAATTTTCTTGTGTTGCTTAACTGATATCTGGAAGAGTAGGGCCATCCTTGTAAGGCTTTAGTCTACTCCCATTAACAAGTCCTTTCAAATTTTCTCCAAGTAGCGTGGCTAACTGAACTGCGCCACCACTAGTGACATGATTAACAATATAAGGTCCTAGCCAATGCATTTTGAATTTTCCAGGAAATTTCATAAATTTGTTATCCTAGAGGAGAACAAGGTCTCCTACTTGGAAAAACTTGTATTTGATGTGTCTATCATGCCATGCTTGTTCTCTGTCTTTCTGCACTTGTTGGTGAAAACCTACAATGAAGCGATCTTCCTCCAGTCCAACTAAATATAGTAGTCTTTCTTGCATTGTTTGATCATCTACCATATCTATAAATGTTGCAATTCTCAAACTTGGTACTATGTACTCCATGGGCATGACAACTTCCTGTCCATATGCTAATTTGAAAGGTGTATGACCTGTCAACTTCTTACAAGTTGTTCTATATGCCCATAATACTGTTGATATTCTTAGAGCCCAATCATCTTTGTTTGTGTTGCATACTTTGGTCAATGCATTCTCCAAGACTTTGTTAAAGGCTTCTACAGTGCCATTAGCTTGTGGATGATATGGTGTGATCTTTTGATGGTAGATCTGAAATTCTTCTGTCAGGGTTGCAATAGTTCTATTTAGGAAATGGGTTCCCTGATCACTCATTAAAATCTTTGGACAACCAAATCTTGTCAAAATATTCTCAAAGATGAGCTGCGCGGTAGTAACTGCACTACAATCCTTCACTGGTTTTGCTTCTTCCCATCTCGTTAAGTAATTTGTAGTTGTGATGATATACCTTGAGCCAGTTTGCTTCCCTGGTGGGTTAATAGGTCCCACGAAGTCAATATCCCATTTATCAAAGGCTTGAAGTGTTAGTTGTGGCATCAACGACATCTCATCTCGACGAGATGGCTTTCCTGTCCTTTGGCATACATCGCACTTCCGGCAATGTTCTTTTGAGTCTTTGTGTATTGTAGGACACCATAGTCCTGATCTCAAAATTTTATGCACAGTAGCTCTTCCTGCGTAATGCCCTCCAGATACACCTGAATGTGCTTCAACTAGTATCCTATATCTTTCATGTTCTAGCATGCATCTTCGTAATACTTCATCTGGTCCTAACTTATACAAGTGTCCAACAATTATGGTAAAGTCAGCTGCTAATTGTTTCTTATGTTGCGTAGTAAAATATGTAGGCGCTACTCCTGTAGTTAGATATTCTATGATATCTTTGAAGTAGTCATCTGCTATATGGATAGCAAACAACTGCGTATATGGTAGACTATCCTCTAGATTACTCGGTTCTTCTCCTGACTCAATGTGTGATAGACGGTCAAGTCCTGCGTTCAATATTCCTGGTTTCACTTTGATTTCAAAGTCATATTCCTGAAATAGTAACAACCATCTGCATATTCTTCCCCATAACACTGGTTTATTGACCAAGTACTTCAAAGTTGAATGGTTAGTAAACATGTAGAAATGTGAACCTAGTAGATAGTGTCTAAACTTCTGTAATGCGTATACCATCGCTAAGCCTTCCCTTTCTGTCGTGGTATAGTTATTTTCTGCTAAAGAGAGCTTTCTTCTTGAAAATGCAATGGGATGATCGATACCTCCCTCACCTGGTTGAGCTAGTACAATGCCAAGTGCTATAGATGAGCATCTACATGCACATGAAATGGTTTATTCCAGTCCAGAAAGACTAGAATAGGTGTTGTGACCATTTTCTCTTTCAGTGTGTCTAATCCTCTTTGGAAATATTCAGTGCAATTGTACTTCGCATATTTCTTCAACATCCATAGGCACACTGATCTGTGCATATCAATTTGATAAAATTTCTATAGTATCATGTATGTTCCAATGTAGTGCGTAACTGCTTCACGGAGTTAGGTGATGGAAGATTCACAATGACTGCAATCTTTGCTGGGTTGACTATCAATCCCTGCTTACATACTATGTGTCCCAATAGAATACCATAGGGATCACAGAAGATGCTCTTCTTCAAATTCAAGGAAATATAGTATTGTCTACACTTCGCTAACAACATTCTTAAGTTTGCATAATGGTTCTTCAGTAGACCAAATACTGTCCAGTCATCAAAATAGAATTCTAAGAACTTATGAATATAATCATTAAATGCAGCTACAACAACTCTTGAAAAGATAGCAGGTGCATTCTTCAATCCAAACGACATAACAATGTACTGATATGATCCCCTTTCAGTAGAAAATGTGGTCTTGTGTCTGTCTTCTGGAGCAATTCTGATATGGTGATATATCTAGAAAATCCATCAATGAAGGAGTATGCTTCGTTACCTCCAACATTATATATCACTTCGTTTGTGAATGGTGTAGGAAATGGGTCATGCAAGGATGCATCGTTCAATATTCTAAGGTCCACATAGATTCTGATTTCACCTTTAGCTTTCTTATCCTAAATTACCATAGGACTTATCCATTTTGATTCCTTTACTGGTTCAATAATTCTTGCATCAAGCATCTTATCAATTTCTACTTTAACCCTTTCTTTATATCGGGGATTCAATCTGTAAGGTCTTTTCTTAATAGGCTTCACATCTGGATTGAGAGGTATTTTCATAACTCCCAAGTCACCTAAAATGCCTTTCATTTCAAAAAACTTGGTAGGAAATAAGTCTTGATATTCGCACAGTAGGTTTGCAATTTGTCCTACTGTTTCTTCATCCTAGTAATCCCTAATAGAAGCAAACTTTGGTTCATTCTCAGTACCATTGTTGATATTTATGGTCTTTACAGGACTACTTAGTTCTGGAATTTCTAAATCAGGTCCCTCAACATCGCGTTCTCCTTCTGACTTAGGTATATGCACATTGCAAGGATCTTCATCTTCATCTAATGTGAGGTTATAACATTCCAGGGCATGTTCAAACTATATAGCCCACTCTGGTTGTTTATATATTGGTAGCGAGGTATCATTGAATATCTTATGTTTAATCACCTGCAGAGCCTCACTGATACTTGAACAATCATCGTCAAAACTGAAAGTGGATTGAAAGTCAGTTATCAGTATGTGCTAGTCTACTGTGCCTCTGTGAAGTTTTGTTTCTGTATACCAATTCTTTGGAATTTGATCCAATGTGTGTATAAACATGTGAACCCATTCTTTCTTAGGTGTATGTATCCAAGATTTCAAACAAAGTTCTATATGATCTCTGGGATCAGTCTGTCCATTATATTGTGCTTGTGCTATCTCATTATATTATGCAAATCTAATTTCCATCATCTCCTGATATTCTTCCCATGTATTTAGGTTTTCTTTATGTGCAACCCACCATCTAGAAGGTGTAGCTCGCAATGCTATATCTATAGTGACTAACTTATGTTCTCCTGGAACTGATACTAGATATTCATGAAGAAATGCGTGGATATTTCCTAAACCATCATAAGTGGGAATTGGACTTACCTCTGTGCCAATCCAACGTAGTGACTTTGTTAGCTTCGCATATCGTCTTGCAGATACTTCGTGCATTCGACTCTGCCAGTTCTCCATTCCTGCGTCTGATTCTAATACGCATGAACTGTCGCATCTCCATCTTAATGTTCCATCATTCGTAGGATTAGTGTAATACGCTTGATTTACTGTCATTTTGTAGATATTATCAAGTTCTTGGGCTCTACATTCTTCTTGAACTGGATCAATATATCGAGGTCCTTGTGAAGGATCCAAGGGTGAGATGACCCTGATATTTGATCCTTCAAATATCATCTGTTTTTTCTTGAGATTGATGATTGTGAGGTTGTCAATTGCCTAGTCAATACCCAATAATGCAGGATAAGGATTGTTGTCATCTATGATTTCAATAACCTCAAAGTTTGCTTTACTTCGCACTCCATCAATGTCTACAAGAACACTTGATAATCTCCCGAAAGGTATAACCTTTTGTTGATTAGCTAGTCTCAACTGTATAGTCGACCATGATAACTTTGGCTTTCCCATATGTTCCCATGCTTGTTTTATCAAGACTTTCACCTCTCATCCTAGGTCGAGAACGACTTGGTTCATTTCAAAATCTCCAATATGCGCATTTAGCCTCATTTCTCTTGCTGTCCTTCTATGGTTATTGATATGATGAACTGCTCTGTGTGCATCATTTACTATATTACGTTGTTCAAAATTTCCCAATAGGTTCTGTAGTTCACCTAAGTCATTTTCATGTCTTAGAAATTGTATGCAGCTCTGTAAGAACTGCATTACAGGACTTATCTGCTCTGGCGGAGTTCGCGATCCATCATACGGTATCGACATATCCAGTATCGATGTCTGATCACTTCGCAACTGGGTTCTTGTGGTCGAAGGTTCTGAGTTCTGAATGCATTTTCTTGCTTCCATGAATACCATTTTATCTTCTTCAGGGTTAAATGGAGGAATTTTTCCAGTTTCTTTTCTTACCCAAGGCCCATCAGTAGGCTTTGGTATGCTACAGTGATCTTCAGAAGTCGAATCTTCGTTTGTTCTGTCATCTCTTGTCATGGTTCCACTTCGCGTCACAACATGAATGTTGCGATCCCTGTTCCTCATCTCAGCTGTAATCATTTGTATGTTATGGTTATGTCCTTTTGGTCTTTTCTCTTGCATTTTTCCTTGCAAAATGGGACATGCTTCAATGACATGGTCAAATGACTTACAGTACATACAAGTAGTGCATGGGTTCTGACAGTATCTTGCTAAATGTCCTGGTTGAGCGCAGTTATAGCATACAATCTAGCCTCTTCCTCATCCTTGACCAATGTTGTGTCCTCTTCCTCTGTATCCACCACGTCCTCTATATGCGCCTTGGTCATACTATGCATTTTAATTATTATGCGGTGTTTCTCCTTGGTCTTTGTAGACATCATGTTTTCTTTCTATCATGAGATCATAAGCTCTACAGTTGGTATCATCATGTCCAACTGACTTACAGAATGTGCAGTACAGATTATTTGGTGTCTGTGCATATTTCTGAAGCTGGTAATAGTCTTGTGGGCGATGTTATCTACATCGAAAAATATCACACCATGGTCCTTGCTGTTGATTCAATGGGTTTGGTGCTCCACTATTGATGTAGTCTCTGAACACAGGACAATGTTCCTTGTAATGTCCCTCTCCTTTACATTTCGTACACCAAACTTATTCTCTGGTTTCATTTCCTTTCTTAATATCTCGTAGTTGTAATGTCAACTTGGCTAACTGTGTCTGTATTTGTAGCATAGCCGTACTATTTTCTCCTATAGGCGAAGCTTCTAGCTTCATCGCAATCTCTAATGCTTCGGTTTTCCATGCTACCTTCTGTTGCATCAACGATAATCTAATATGGGGCAACATCGCAGATATGAACCATTCTTGATGTTGTTGCGGTGCTATTTCAAAGCTAACTTGATCTAGTAATGCTTTGAACTTTTGATCAAACTCTCATACAATCTCATTAGGTTTCTATTTGATTTCTTTTAATTCTATGATGCACTACGATTCTAACTTAGGTTTCTTGAATTCTCTAATAAGCGCAGTTCTGATATCAACCAACGTTCTGTTCTGTCCAACATAATATTTCATAAACCATGTTAGAGCTCTATCTCTAAATGTAGTAACCAATTGAGCTTGTTTTATAACATCAACCTGGACTTGCTTAACATTCCACACGGCTTCACAAAGAAACCAATGTTGCTCTGGGTCTTCTAGGCCAGTTCCTGTAAAAATAGGTAGTTTAATGTCGTCTGCCATTCTTCTTCTAGGAGGTGTAGTGTTTTGGGATGATGAAGGTATACCACTACTTGACTGATTCTGAGTATTCGCTCCTGCAGTATTACTACTTACCAGCGTTCTGCAAACTAGTAATATTTCTATCCTCAACTGTGAGTTTCTGCGGATTAATAATCTGATAACCAATGCATCTAGTTTCTATTTCACTATCGAACTCAACCTGATATGAGTTTCTATCACTTCCTAAGTCCATTTCTAGGAATGTGTGAGGTTCAGTTCCACGAGACCTCTTTCTAGTGCTAACTTTATATCCTTTTCCACTTCTTAAAATACCAATATCTTCGTTTGTGTCACTATCTGTGTTACTAAACATTGCAGACTCAAACCCTAGGAATCTGATTGCATTCTTAAGACTCCTTTTTCAGCTAGTAACATCTTAATGTATAAAATGAGGTTTTTCATGTACTTACCTCTAAATCCTTGAAATAAATCTCTTTCTGCTGCACTAGAGGACTTCAACGTGTCCACAACAAACTTTGTAACATAGCATTCCAGTAAGCTATCCAACCAAAAGTTGACTGCTATTGAAATTTGGTTGTCAATGCTTTTAAGCCTCTTAATCAACTCTGGATTCCAAACTGTAGGTTCTTCACCCTGGAAACAATTTTTGCGTTCTATTATCCTTGATATCCACTCATGCAACTCATTAATGAATGATGCAAAGAAAATTTGATGTAGGTAAGTGAATATATACCTCTGCAACCATTGCTCTGTGGTCAGACGCGAGTTTCTGTTCTCTTTCTTTGCAAACTCAAGTTCTGTTTGGCTTACCTAGTTCTGTATTTCTGTCTTTTCTGGATACCACATAACATATTACTAGCTTTTAGCGCGGCAATGGAACTTGTTTATTGCACTTCCTTCTTCATGGTCTCATAACATAACAACATCGCATATCGCCAGTTCTTTAGCATGGCAACATAACCATTTGTTGTCTTTGTCTTCTTATTTCCACTTTCCTTGGGCTGACCCGGGTTCTACGAGGTTCTTTCCAATCTTTAGCCCAACAAAATCCCTTTCACTAGCCCTTTCGGCATCTACCTACGAGTAGGATGAAGTCTCACCCGAAGCGAAGATGGGTGGTTACAGAATCAGGTTTATGTAACCTGGTGATGTGTGGTTATGTTATGCGAACTGGTGTGCATAACATACTCAACATCTACTTCACAGATCGTGACCAACATGTATCTGCGCACTTCACAGTTCTTGAAAACCTGCAAACTTTGTTGAATCGTTGTTACTTTTCTTCTATGACTACGCATTTACCATACTTAACATAACTTCACAATGTTCACACATGCATGTTCCGCTACTTATCATATTATTCTCATTCACATTCATATGAAAACACATATATAAGCATTAACATTCATAAACATTCAATATAACAGAGATTCAAACACACAACACAAGTATTTACGTGGTTCACCCCCCAGATGGGAGCTACGTCCACGGGAGTTGTTCTTATATTTCTTGGAAGGGGTTAACAGTTCCAGTCTGCGCACTCAGCTGCAAACTATTCTCTACAATGGATCTCTGTGCACACAACTGCAGAGTCTTTTTCCTCTCTTAGATATCTCAAAATCTAACATAAATCTAATATCTTATCTATCAAAATCCAACCCTTCCTTATACAAAATTGCCATTTTTATAGATTGTGCCCGAAGGTCACATCTTTACAATAACTATGGGCCAACCCCCATAGTACCCTTAAACCCAAAATTTCATGGCTCTCTTGTTGACCATGCTTTGTATTTACTTCGTTGGAGCTCTGCTGTCCTTTTGCGCGACTTCTCTGGCTCTGACGCTTCTTCTTACAGTCACAGTTCTAACCGCGCGGCTCTGACGCTACAATGCCATGTCCTTTGCACTGTCCTACTTCTTTACTCTTCTCTACTGTAGCTGGCAGTCCGTCGCTTCATTCATAACTGCTCCAACTACTTCAACTGTACTTAGTACTTCACATTTACTAAGGGGACATATCCTTATCTTCCACTTCACTGCGCTCCATACCTTGCTCCTAGGAATTGTAGAGTTGTTTCTCCCAAAATTGATTGATGTTAGGCCTCGCTTAACTTGTACTTCGACATCAAAACTTCTTCCACTTGGGCTGCGCCCAACAAAGCTGGCGCATGTGGACCATGCAGATAAGAAAAGAGATAAAGATAAGATGTGATCAACTATGAGAGAATTTGAATTGCACATAAATAATTAATTAAGAGAGAATTTGAATTGTTAAACTTTAGTGATATTAATAAAGAAGACTTTAGTCAACCAAAGGAGAACTCGAATTGATCACTACAGTGATGTTAGCAAGAAATATTTTAGTTAAGAGAGTTAACTAATAGCAAAGAATATCTAGTTAACTAAGTGTTATTGCATGATGACACTTATGTTAAACTAAAAGACGACACTTATGTTAAACTAAAATACGACAATTGTAACAACACTTGAGTTGCGACACTCGCACTACAACACTTAAGTTAGCCACCTAACTAAGTGGGCAAGCTTTCAATTAAGGGGCAAGTTCATCCTAAAATCAGTTCAATGAGTTATTGCATTGCACAAGAAGTGGGGTGCACTTATCCATGCAATATTGATGTCTCCAAGGTTGGAGCGAATTTCTATGAAGTATTTTTGTGCATGGGACTATTTTTAGTGAGTTGGTTGTTTGGAGAACTATTCTCCTAAGTCTCTCTTATATATCTATCTTTCTCTTGATCTGTAATTGCACCGGGTGTGCTTGATGTAAAATACATTCTTTGTTATCTATCAATATACTAAGGAAGGTTTTTTCTGGGGTTTTCTCCCTCAAGTCATAAAGGGTTTCCCCAGGGTAAATTCATCTGTCGAATGTGATTGCTTATGTGTATGATTGTTATTTGATTTCAAGTACTATTGCATTTCCGAATTAAAGATAAAAAATTAACATGGTATCAAAGCTCAAGGCGTGAAAGAGCTAAGTTCATCAATCAAGCTTGATCCTACGTAGATCCTGAGTGAGCACAATACTTGAAGAACAATGGCTTCAATCTCAGTTAAACCAGAAGACCGCCTTGAAGGAACTTCGAACTTCAATACTTGGAAGGCCAGGATCCTGAATATCCTGGAAGAATGTGATTTGGATGGATATGTATCCAATTTTGTTGAAGAGCCTACTTCTAATGCGGGGTGCATTACCTTCAAGAAGAATCAATCCAAAGCAAAGAGAATAATTTATGATTCCGTGAGAGACAACTTGATGCATGTGATTACTACATTGAAGACCACAAAGGAATGCTTCGACACTTTGACAAATATTTATGAGAAGAAGGTGCCCAGTCAAAAGAGAGAATTAAAGAACAAGTTTCAAAATTTGAAGATGGAAAAGGACGAAGCTATGGCTTCCTTCTTCACAAAGATATCTTAAGTAAGGTATCAACTCATGAGCATTAGTGTGACGGTCGATGATGATGATCTCATTCATACTGTTGTCGATGGTCTTCCATCCTCATGGGATACATTCTTGGCTGAAGTAAATGGTCGAGAAGTGCAACCTAACTTTGAGAGACTGTGGCATGATTGCCTACAAGAAGAAGGGTGAATCCATAGCAAATATATTGCCTCCAAAGAAGAGAACCTCGCTCTTGCGGCACAGATGAAGAGAGGTAAGAAATCTCACAAGAAATTCTCTCATCAAAAGGAGAATGATTTCAAGAACTTTGATCAATCTAAAGTTAAATGTTTCAATTGCAATAAGAATGGATATTATGCAAGAGAATGTTGTGCAAAGCAAAGAGGAAATTTCAAGGGTAGGTTTCATGCTTCTACTGCTACAGAAGATGAACCTATAAGAAAGAATTCATCCAATGGTCAAGAGATGATGAAGGAGCACTATCTTGTCCCAACCCTTTTTGGATCCATTACCAATAGTGTTGAGACATGGCTGGTGGACAGTGGCACATCCAAGTACATGAATGGATATAGGAGTGCTATCACGGATCTGAAGGAAAATAAGTTTTCATGTAAGGTGGAGCTTGGAGATAATACCGCCTATTCAATCCAAGGAGTTGGATCCACTTCCTTTTAGTTGGATTTAGGAGATGTACTGCATGTGCTAGGATGAAATTTCATTTGTCCCTGGATTGAATAAGAACCTCATGTCTGTTTTGGTTCTAGAAGATAAAGGATGTAAAGTTATCTTTATGGACAACAAAGCGCTCATGTGGCCTAAGCATGAAGAATTGAGCTCTGCATCTATGATTGGATTTAGAGAGGGAGTTCTCTACAAAGTTCCTGGAAAACTCATTCAATCCATGATCCATGATACAATCAGTACTTGTGAGTTATGGCATATAGGGCTTGTTCATATCCATTTCAAAGCACTACCTATATTGCAGAAGATGATATGCCCATATTTAAATCTGATTTTGATAGTGTTTGTAGAGAATGCACTCTTGGAAATAACATCAAGAAGAGTTTTCCAAGTAGTACCAAAAGATCCAAATGGATCCTTGAATTCATTCATTATGATCTATGTGGTCCTATGTTTAGACCCTCCTTGAGTGGTTATTTGTATTATGTGCTTTTCATAGATGACTTCTCTCGCAAGTCATGGGTTTTTTTTTTGAAAGAAAAGAGTGAAACTTTCAACAAGTTTCAAGAGTTTAAAGCACTGGTTGAGAATCAGACTGGAAAGCACATTCATGTTTTGAGATCTGATAATAGAGGAGAGCTTGAGTCCCATGAATTCAATGATTTACATCAAGATGCAAGAATAAAAAGACATCTGACTGTACCATACAACCCATAGAAAAATGGGGTTGATGAAAGAAAGAACATAACAATATGTGAGGCTGCAAAATCCATGATGTGTGATCAGGATCTGCCCACATCCTTATGGGAAAAATCCTCTAGCACTACTGTTTATATTTAAAACAGAAGCCCTCATGCTATATTGGGAGAAAAGACTCCTAAAGAGGTTTTCACTGGTGAAAAACCAGATGTTGGACACTTGAATATTTTCGGTTGTCCCGTCTACATTCATGTACCAAAAGAGAATAGGACAAAGACGGATCCATCCAGAAAGAAAGGAACATTTGTTGGATATAGTGAATCCTCCAAAACTTACAGAATCTATGTTCCATGACAAAGAAACATTAAATTCAGCAGAGATGTAACTTTTCATGAAGAGGTTGCCTTCAAGCGCTCAAAAGAACTTCAATGTGATTCAAATATGGAGGAGCATGATACTCCTTTGATGGATGATCCAGTTTCTGATTCTCCCCTTTCATATGTTGAGAGGGAGAATTCAGAACAGCCTTCAGATCCACTTGATCCTAAAGAACCAGTAGAATTGATATAAAGATCCCTTGCTGAACCTCCTGCTAAGAGGAGATCTGCATGGTGTTGAGACATTCTGCAAAAGGCAGAAAAGCATGGTGCACCACCAGGATCATCCAGAGAGTGAAAGAGACCTGAAATATTTTCAGGATATGTAGCATAGATGAGTCACATCAATGATTCATAACCCTCTACCTATAAAACACTGCTAATCAATAAGTATGGAAATATGCCATGGTGGAAGAATACAAATCCATCATGCATAATGATGTGTGGGAAGTGGTTCCTAAACCCGGCGGGAAGTCAATAGTAACTTCTAAGTGGATTTATAAAATCAAGCATGCAGTTGATAGAAGTATTGAAAAGTATAAAGCAATATTTGTGGCTCATGGTTTCTCACAAAAAGAAGGCATACACTATTATGAGACATTCGCTCTTTTGTCCAAGTACACTACTATCCGAACCATAATATCCCTTGCTTCAGTTTTTGGATGGAAACTTCGTGAGATGGATGTGAAGACTGCCTTCCGTAATGATGAGGTTGAGGAAGAGGTTTACATACAACAACCTGAGGGGTTTTAGTTCATGGGAAGGGTTCCCATGTATGTAAAGTTAAGAAATCCTTGTATGGGCTTAAACAGGCCTCGATGGCTTGGTATTCGAGGATTGACAACTATCTTCTGAGCTTGGGATTCTCCAAAAGTGAAGCTAACCCCAACCTATACTTCAAGGTTGTGAAGAACCATCCATTGATCTTGGCTATCTATGTTGATGACTTGTTCCTGATTGGAGAGGAGCAACAGATAGCTCGGTGCAAAAGGGAGCTCACTTTTGAGTTTGAAATGAAATACTTAGGTCTTATGCACTATTTTCTTGGTCTAGAAGTTTGGAAAAGGAAATATGAAATATTTTTTTCACAAGAAAAGTGCACAGTTAATGTGTTGCGTAGATTTGGTATGATGGACTGTAAGTCCATGTATACTCCTATGATGTCTAATCTAAAGAATCTACGTGAGTCATATTCTGGATCGAATCTAGTGGATACTACCATATATATCATATAGATAATTGGTTCCTTGATGTATTTGATACATAGTAGACCAGACATATGTTATGTAGTGAGTATCTCAAGTCAGTTCATGTCTGAGCCAAGACATAGACATTGGGTTGCTTCCAAGCATGTGCTTAGATACCTTTGAGGTACTATTTCTTATGGACTCAGATATGGTTCCAGTGGTGGAATGATGCTACTTGGAAATGTTGAATTTGACTAGGGTGGTAGTATTGTGGACCAAAAGAGTACATTCGGGTTTTGTTTTAGCTTGGGATCAGTTATGATCTCTTGGTCCAGTAGTAAGTAGGGCTCCGTAGCCCAGATAACTACAAAATCAGAGTATATTACAGCTAGTACCGCCTGCCGAGAGCTATGTGGCTTAGGAAGCTACTTTCTGGGTTGTTCGGTGAGAAGCTTGAGACTATTATCATTCGCTATGACAATCAGAGCTGCATTAAGCTCTCATAAAACCCTGTGTTTCATGACAAATAAACAAATTGAGATGAAGTATCACTACATCATATACATGGTCCTGAGAGGTGCCATAATACTTCAATACATTGCTATTGGTGAGAATATTGTATATATATTGACTAATCCTGTGTTCGTGATGAAGTATAGGTACTTCCGAGACAAGCTAGGCATGGCAGAGAATGCCTCCCTCACTAAGAGGGAGTGTTAAGTTACAACATCATGAGTCATTCTCCATGTCAATATTGTGTATCAAGATTTAGACTCGTTTGTTGAGGTTGTGCGTTATAGGAGTCTGAGTTGGACTTAGGAAACTTGGAGAAGAATCTTGAGTTGGACTCAAGAATGGTTAAGCTTCATGTCTTGAGGCAAGTGCTTTGTATGTCAAAGTGATGATGTTGTACAGTCTTGCTAGTCAAGGCTAAGGTCTTTTGTCTCAAGACATATCCTCATGTGTTGAGGTGATGCTTTGCATGTCAAAGCATGTATGGTGTGTAATGTACTACTAACCATGGTTGAGCTATTAAGTCTCCTCTAAAGACTGGCCACCTCTAGAGTTAATTACTTTAACATATATCCACTTAGAACGATAGTAGAACAATATGATCACATCATTGAGAAAATCTCCTTAGTATATTTGATATGATAACTAAGCTGGCACATGTGGACCATGAAGATAAGACAAGAGATAAAGATAAGATGTGATAAGATATGAGAGAAGTCGAATTGCACATAAAGAATTAATTAAAAGAGAATTCGAATTGTTAAACTTCAGTGATATTAACAAACAAAGAAGACTTCAGTCAACCAAAGGAGAACTCAAATTGATCACTACAGTAATGTTAACAAGAAAGATTTCAGTTAAGAGAGTTAACTAAGTGATAACAAATAAGATCTATTAAAAACTAAAGGAAATCTGTGGTTGAATTTTTAAATTCGATAGTTTCATACCTCTTAAGCAGCTTCATCCTCAGGAGAACGAAAATCTCACTCTTTCTTCTGCACGTGGGTATGATATAAATACTTATTTATCATTTAAACTTTGTAGGGAATAGGGTAAGGTCGGTTTTTGTTTTCTAAGGTTTTAGGGTTTTATTATTCATAAAAAACCTAATTTCACACTATTAAAAAATAATAAAACCTAGGGTTTTTTAATAGTGTGAAATTAGGTTTTTTATGAATAATAAAACCCTAAAACCTTAGAAAAAAAACCCAACCTTACCCTATTCCCTACAAAGTTTAAATGATAAATAAGTATTTATATCATACCCACGTGCATAAGAAAGAGTGAGATTTTCGTTCTCCTGAGGATGAACCTGCTTAAGAGGTTCGAAACTGTCGAATTTAAAAATTCAACCATAGATTTCCTTCAGTTTTTAATTGTTGAACTGTGGGGTAAAACGAACAACCAAATAAGATCTAGTTAACTAAGTGTTATTGCTTGAAGACGCTTATGTTAAACTAAAAGATGACACTTATTTTAAACTAAAAGATGAAACTAGTGACAGCAGTTGAGTTGCGACACTTGCATGACAAAAGTTAAGTTAGCCACCTAACTAAGTGGGCAAGCTTTAAATTAAGGGGCAAGTTCATCCTAAATTCAATTCAGTGAGTTAATGCATTGCATGAGAACTGGGCGCACTTCTCCATTCAATATTGATGTCTTCAAGGTTGGAGTGAATTTCTATGAAGTATTTTTGTGCATGTGACTATTTTTAGCGAGTTGGTTGATTAGAGAATTATTCTCCCAAGTCTCTCTTCTATATCTATCTTTCTCTTGCTTTGTAATTGCACTGCGGGTGTGTATTGTAAAACACATTCTCTGGTAATTATCAATATACTAAGGAATGTTTTGAAGGGGTTTTCTCCCTCAAGTCATATAGGGTTTCCCTAGGGTAAATTCATGTGCCGAATGTGATTGCTTATGTGTATGATTGTTATTTGATTTCAAGTACTTTTTCATTTATGAAATAAAGATTAAAAAAATTAACACATAGTGTTGCTTATTGCAATTCATGTAGTTGCACCTCCCTTTATTGTTTCATATCTTGCTCCCTGATGATGGTTGAAGAGATCAACGAAAATGAAAGATTCACAGTGCTGCAAATTATACTTTAGGCAGCTACATTTCCCTCAATTTTTCATATTTTGTAGCATGCTCCCTAATGATGGCTAAAGAGAACAACCAAAACGTGACACAACACTACATATTGTGCTTCATGCAGCTGCACCTCCCTCTATTTTTCATTATTTTCTCCCTGATGATGGTTGAAGAGATCAACCTAAACACACTAGGATTTGTGTAGTTTACCCATAAATATTGCACAATATGCTAACAAACTGCAAAAAACCAAACTCTATAAGAATAATATGTATTTTTTAATCATCCTAGTAAAAAACCCTCTATTAACTAATAGAACCAATTTTCTTTGTAACAGATTAACCTTTTTGTATGTGCCCTCACTGTTAACTCTTAAATTTTGCACACATGCAACATTTTAGTTAATCTTGCTGTAAGGCATCATCAAAATATAACATGCAGCTCACTGAACACATCCTCACAAGATCCAAAAAGCAGTATGAGTCCAAAAATTTCAAAAAGAAGTCAAAAGAAGAGGTTGCACGGTTAAATCCTTGTTCACCCATGCTACAACGCGAGTTATCAGTTTTGTATTAGCGTGGATTTTCTTTGAAAATCAGTGTGACTGTCAAAACAACGGGATCTCAACTACCCGTAACACATTGAAGGCTATTGAAATATCCCTCACCAACAAAAATTCAAATTTGACTCTTCGCAAGTGTTTCTTTCATTGTTCTTCAATTTATTTAAAATTTATTGTGTACAAAAAGGACCTCCCAAAGGGATATTGTTGGCTTCCCTGAAGCTTACACCTCCCAGGTGACACTACATGTAACAAGCTTGACCATTGGGCAATCTAAATTGGTTATAGAATCTTCTTGTTGTTGTGGTTTGCATATCTTCACTTTCTTTGTTTATTTCATGTTATTTGTTTTTATTTTGTTTTGTTTTCTAGCAAGAACTTGCAAGTTCAATTTGGAGTTATCTCTTTTGCTTTAGCAACACAATGTTGGGTCTTGGTAGCAACCTCTAAGGATTTCACCCCTCGAGTGGGAAGAGTTGCACACCTTTGTGCTATTTTTCCCACAACAGTATTTATGGCTACTCCATTTCATTTTTGTTCATTTCTTATTAACTAGGTTGTTATTTTCTAAATAGTTAATTATGGGTTATTGTGTTTTGTAGGAGATCAGGTCCATACCCTCCATTCCCAGAAATCGACCTCCTCTAGGACGAGATTGTTTTTTACACAGTCATGTGGATCCCAATGCCCTATGTGTGCTTCTCGTGCGGATTTTATTTCGACAGTCGTGCTAATCGCGTAGTTTGTTAGACCTCTTCCCGCACGGTAATTTGTTCTATGCTCGCATAGCCTTGTCGTATTGTAACCAGACTATAGCGTGTCTATGTTTGGAATACCTGTGCTATTGTATTTTATTTTTATTTTTATCTACTTTACACAAATCTTAAAGTCCCAATGACTGCTCACTAATGAAGCATAATTAAAATAACTTCCAATAGTTGTATTTTTCTCTAGTAATTAGCTCACTTAGCCCAAGATTAGGAGGTAAATGGGTCTTCCCTCAAAAAATACTTAGGTAAAAGACTTTAGAGCTTTCAATGGGCCTCATAGTTGTCATTAGTGTTCAAGAGACCATGCTTTCCATTTCATAGAAGTTGTTAGTATAGACATCTTATGTTATTTGCTTACTTCTCATGTTTTAGGTAGGGTAGTGTAACTCACTTTTGCACACAAGCAAGGACCTAAATACTCCAATATACTGAATTTTTGCTCTTCACCTCGCACTCCTTGTGAACTTGGTGAATCAGAAAAGGGGGATAAGTGTGAAATACCTTTATTTCACACTTTTTACTTCATAAGCATTATTGATCAAATTGTTAGTTGCAAGCACCGTTAATATCTTTTGAGTTGAAGTTCAAAATACATGTGCATTTAATTTGAGCTCTTTAGTTAAATTGCAACAATCAATTTCATTTTCTTATTACACACGTGTGTTTCCACTAGCACGCACTAAGAGACCTAAAGACTCTCTTACTTTGAGTATGATCTCCATCTCGCACCTTGTGTGACCTGTATGGATAAGAAAGAAATAGGATTGTGAAATACCTCTCTTACACTCCTTAATCGAATTTGGACCCTTAAAATCAACACTTGTAATTCTCAACCAACTAAAGTCCTCCACGGGAGGTCACAATAACATTTATAGTTCGGTTAGGATTGATTGGGATAGGCATCCAAATATTGTTGACTTATAGGGTACTTTCAAATGATGCCATCAGCAAGTATCAAAAGAAAACCAAGATAAGAAGGCATGGTGCCCAAGAATGTGAATGTCGATTTATAGCTTCCCTGCTACCCACAAAGAGTCACTCATCTTTTTGTGGAGATGACAATATACCGCTAAGTTCAAACCGCTTATCCACACTTGACGTGGGTAACTTAGCGGCCAAACTTAGGATATCGCCAAGGTGCAATTGATTGGTGAAGTTAGATATTGTTGTTGGGAAATGTTTCCAACCCTTCTGGAACATAGCCCCATTTCCTTTATAACTAACTCTTTGTTACCTTCAATAGCCAATCATTGGGGGGATCCCATTACCACCAACAATTGTGCTTTTGGAAGGACTAGTTACATTTGAGAGGAAGGACGTTAGGTCTTTAGGGAATTTTACATTTATTTTCTTTTTAAATATAAGTTCACATAAATCATAATTAAAAAGAACCTACACGTGGGATCACTTGCACTAAACAACATATCGCATATCACTCACTTTCACTTTGCACCATTTTGCATATGTTGTGTATGCATATTTTTGCATTTGTTCAATTTTGTCTATTCCCAACATCACTCTCATTTGTCACACAAAACTTCCACCATTGAGAAACAAAACCACCTAAGGCACTGCCCTAGAATACAAGGCCTTTCCCCTCTCTCAAGGGGTGTTTTCCCACTCTCTCCCCATGGTTCACAAGGAAGATACTCTAGTGGGCCACTCTCAGGAAACATTGATAGGATATTCCGAGTGAGGCCGCTTTTGGCTTGATTCATTTTCTCCCCTTGGAGATAATTTATATTATTTTGGTTACTCCTCTCACAGAAGAGGCAACCCTTCATTTTATCCCCTCAAAGATAATTTAGACCCGTTTGCTTCATCCTATCATGGAAGAGGCCACCCTTTATTTATACCCCTCAGAGGAAATCCAACCTCTTCTTCTCCCTCTTTGGGAGAAGGACACACAACATCCTATTCCTCACATCAAATACAAATATCACCACCACATACTTCCCGTTCTCTCCCTTGAGGGAACAATACACAACGTATGATGGCGACACCTAAGACCAACCTACCTTTCATGGATAGCTTGAATATCCTTTATCTATCCAAATTGATCAATGACCCCATAGCACATGATTTAACAAGGCCAAATATGCCCAAAAAGCTCCCCTCATATATCGCTAAATTTGAAGGGAAACAAGGAGATGACCCAACAAACCATGTCATGTCTTTCCACTTATGGTGTTCCTCCAATAGAATAGTGGATGACTCAATGAGGATTTGCCTCTTCTAGAAAACCCTTACATGAAAAACTGCAAAACGGTATGTGAATTTACCAAGGGAAACCCATACCACCTTTGGGATGATAGCCATTGCGTTTCTCACTTACTTTCAACTTCCTGTATTCCATGAACTCGTCCTTGATATTCTCACTGGATTTTGACAAAATACCTCTACCCACATAGCAAACCACATCCATGAGTGGAATAGATGATGCACATTGTGCAAAATAGACATACAACCTCATTTCTTGTTGAATTGGTTCATCAAATCACTCCAACCCGTGATTGAAAAAGCTATGGAAACCTCATTGCCCCAAACTAAGGAAGAGGCCATCCTGAAGGCCTAATATTTTGATCTCATTTATGCATAATCAGGTTACTTATGCACCATCCTACCCAATTCCCCTCGGCATCGATCTTTGGATCCCATACATGTGGGGTTGTCACATTCAATAGATGGGATTATTGGGTCCAGTTCCCAATAGGGAAAGGTTCCCCCTCCCTTGATTTCTATGCCATTCAATATGGAAATGCAGTACCCTCCCACCCCCCTCATGTCAGCACCCCCTACAACTGTACCAAATCCTCATTTTGGGCAGTTACAATATGGACCCACATTCCTACCTACCCCAATGCAATCCGAGCATCGTCAGTACCTCCACCACAAATGGCACATGTAGCTCCTACAACCACATCATATGGAGCGCAAAACACGTATATCCCACCACAAGGGTATAATCCTTATTACCCATTTTAGTGTCCTGCAATTTTTTCCACCACACCACACATGGGGGTGATTTTAGTACAACCCTCTTTTGCACAACAAGCTCAACAATTTGAGCGGTTAAACACAACTAACCCCCAAAATCCTCAAAATTAGGGGAAGAAGAAAGGTGAGAACATGCAGAACCAGTAGCAGGTGTTTGATGGACAATCCACTCGAGTGGACGTGAGCCAGATCTCCCTAGCTCAATGTGAATCTAGAACAAATAGTATAGACTACAAACTACTTTCCTAGATCTGATTAAGGATCAAGTGACTAGATGTATTACCTTAACTTTGCAATCCTTTCTCCTGGATGCTGCTCCACGTCTCGCGGTCGTCATATCTCAGCTGCAAGACCTGTCAAGACACATAGAACAATGCAAACGAGTAAAGAGCATCTATACAATAAGAGATCTAAGTAAATAGTTAAGCAGGTAAACTACACAATATCATCACACATAAACAATATTGGTGGAAAGTGTTTATATTACTGTAAATATAGGGAAAGTACATAGGTAAGAATGACTACAACCAAAGCTTAACATGGTAGCCCTTCTCCATCCAAGCCAATTGCCATATCCTCCCAAGGAAGTGTGAGTCTCTCAATGGATGAGTTAGAGATCTCTCCAAGATGATTTCACTAGCATGTAGACACTATAGACTTCCTCCCTTTGGAGAGGGGTAGAGCTTCACTTATATAGGACTAAGTGGATAGGGTATGGATAGGGTAGGTTGAGATATGGTAGGAGAGAGATAGGGGATCCCCCCAAGAGGTTAGGAACCGAGTGCCAGCTCCCCCAAGAGGTCAGGGATAAGGATCCAAGTCAGTAGGCTTCAAGAATGAGCTCGAAGGACCTATTTTTGTCCATTAACTGACTTCTTCGCACCCTGTATTAGAGCAAGATGCGACATCGCAGGTTGCATGAGTGCAGCCTGCGACGAAATCTCAAAACCTAGCATAAATGCAATAGTATCCCTTCCAGGTAAATGACTTAGCCAATGAAACTTTAGGGATGTATACATTGAATCTCATGATGGTAGGATTTTAGGTATAACAATAGGGGCAAGGGGACAAACCCCCCTCCCCAGCAAAATCCGAACCAGGGTAACCAAAATGCGGGGGCTAATAACCCCCCCAAACAAGGAAAAAATGCAAACCTAAATACAAATTATTCTTTCTCAACTTGTGGAGAGTATCGTCACTATACTCACCATTGTCCACTCCTCCCATAATATCAGCAGTTAGTGGAAGCAAACAAAAAGACAACAACAAATCCTCCTCAGACACCTAATGCACCACAATCCTAACAAGTTGTCTTGCATCAACCCTTTTGCAACCAAGGGGTAGTCACCCAACAACAAGAGCCTCGCCCCCAAGGTGATGGATCTTTTCAAAATATCTACATGAACATGGCAGATACCCACCTACAAACTCAAGCCAAATGATTTGGGTCATGTCCAGGAAGCACGAGGGGGACAACAGTTCGACTGAATGATTCGACTTTGTTATGGCAGAAGTAATTAAGAATAAGAAGAATGAGCAAAGCAAGATTACACTACATAGATAAACACAAATACGCACACACAATATGCATGAATGCAAACTGATCTTCTATTACAGTAAACAAGTCTAAGACATGATAAGATTGCTATGTTACAAGATTATACATGTTTATATAGAATTCTGAGATGCTTGGGTGCTTGCTCGTTACGTTCAGTTACAAAGAAGAAGATAGAACGGTTCAACCGTTACAGTCGACTGGAAGACAGAGAGACAATCTGTTGAAGTTTGACAGTCGTTGGTTGCATGTCGAATCTACTTGTCAATGTCACAAATTGTGAGGTTGTTGAACATGTCAAAGGTGCAAATGTGTCAAGGTGTCTCTAAGTTGAGACTCGTCAGAGTTGTGTCGAATTCGGAACCTGTCGGATTGGAAACTTGTCGAGTCGAAGTCGTGTCGAATTTGCATCAACGTCGATGACTTGCCAACTGCATTGCAGATCAGACCTCCTTCCTTAAGAAACAATGGACCCCATTGTTTGCTCGTGAAGGTGAGGAAACTTGTCGGTCAATTCAGTAACCAAGTACCACTTTCCTTGAGAGGGGATCTAGTCAGCCTTGGCAACCTGAAACAAGGGAATTGTGTCATACTTGTATGGCGTACTCATCATCCCACAATGATGTCGCAAGGAAGAGGATCCTGAACATCTGGATGGATGTATTCAGGTTCTGCTGTCTGCAAGTAGTTCTGTTCCAACAAGGGTGCATGGTATGGTCAAAGTAGATCCACATTAAAGACTAGATGCAGGCCCATGCATGCAGGAATGTCGAGCTGGAAAGCGTTCTCACCAATCTGTCGAAGAATTTTGTATGGACCATATCACAAAGGCTTGAGCTTCTTGAATGGACCTGTGAAGTGCTCCTTCTTGAGATGTAACTAGACCTTATCCCAATTTGAAATGAATGAGGAATACGATGCTTGTCGTGTCGGGCCTTAGCTCTCTCACTTGCTCATTGCAACATTTCCTGTGCTTGCTTCTGGATGTCGCATATCTGAGCTCTGAACTTGACAACTTTATCAACTTCTCGCCGGCTGTAGTTGGTGTCGCTTGGCTGTGTCGAGGAGATGATCAAGTCGATAGGCACCGAGGGTTGAAATCTGTAACAGAATTCAAATGGACTCTTGCCTGTAGAGCTATGCTGAGCTCGGTTATAGCTGTGTTGTATGTATGGAAGATTTTCATCCCATGTGCGTCGATGCTGGTGATTGTACATGCGAAGCAATTGTACTACCAAGTGATTCACAACTTCCGTCTGTTTGTTGGTCTGAGGATGGAAAGCTGTCAACAATGAGAGTCGTGTGTCTAGCAATTGCCAGAGGGTCTTCCAAAAGATGCTGACGAATCTGGCATCTCGGTCAGAAATAATGGTTGTTGGTAAACCATAGAGTTTCCAAACATGTGTAAAGAAGAGCTGAGCGGCCTGTTGCGTTGTCGTGGTCTTCTTACATGGTATGAGAATGGCCATCTTGGAAAATCGGTCAACTACTACTAAGATTGCATCATGTTGTTGTTTTGTAGTAGGATATCCCATCAAGTAGTCGATCGAAATAGATTCCCATGGTCGACTAGGAAATGGTAGAGGTGTATACAATCCCTATCGTCGATTAGGTGGCTTAGCAATGGCACAAACCACGCATGATCGAATGTACTTGTTGACATCGGATTTAAGTGTAGGCCAAAAGAAATACTTCTGCAGAATAGAAAGTGTTTTTGCTACTCCAAAGTGTCTTGCAGTCTTGCTGTAGTGCGCGTCCCAAATGAGTTGTTGTTGGTGCTCACCGGTCAGTACACAAAGTTGTCCAAGCTTGTATAGAAAGGTATCTTTCAGGAAATAGTCGGAGTCTGAGTTCGACGACTTGTCAGTTTGTAACTGTCGGTAGACTGCTGAGAAGTCATTGTCATCCTCATACAACTGTGGCGAAGTGGTCAGTCGTGTCGTATCCCTGCATACTCATCAATATTAAAAGGACAGTAATGGGTGGTCGACTGAGGCAATCGGAGGCGGCATTAGATTTACCTTTTATATACTTAATCACCAACTGGAATTGTTGTAGGTAATTAATCCACTTGAGTTTTCGGTTTGTCTGCAACTTTGATTGTGTCAGAGCGAACCATAGAAGCTCATGATCAATGAGAATGACCGTTTCCTTGCCAAGGATGTAATGACTCCATTGCTTGAGAGCTCACACAATGGCGTACAGTTCTTTTTCGCATGTCTAGTATCTTCTAACTGTGTCATTAAAAGTCTCGGAATGAAAAGCGACTGGGTGACTAGACTGAGTGATCACTGCGCCCAAGGCATAATCTGATGCGTCTGTCTCAATCTCAAAGGGATGATGAAAATCAAGTAACACTAGTACTGGTGCAGTGCAAAGCTTGTGTTTGAGCTGTTCAAAAGCTACTTGTTGTGTTGTTGTCCACTGGAAGACATTTTTCCCACTTCACTTCGTCAACTGATTTAAGGGCCAGGCTATGTGATTGAAGCTGAGTATGAATCTTCGATAGAAATTCGCCAAACCAAAAAAAATTCTTAGTTATTGAATGCTTCTAGGAATGGGCCAATCTTTGAGGATTTGTACTTTGTCTGAGTCGACGTGAATGCCTGCAGAGTCAATTACATACCCCAAATATCTGATGCTGGTCATCGCAAAAGAGAACTTGTCCATGTTCATATATAGTTGATGTTGTTGGAGAGTGTCGAGGACTTGTCGAAGATGTCTGACATGTTCTTCCCATGATTGACCAAAAATTAGTATATCGTCGAGGTAGACAATAACCCATTTGCCGATCAAAGATCGAAGAAGGTTATCAATATTTCGCATGAAGGTCGCAGGTGCATTGGTTAAGCCGAAACGCATGACTAACCATTGAAACAATCCTTCCTTGGTTTTGAAAGCAGTTTTCCACACATCCGAGGGCTCGATTGGAATCTGATGGTATCCCAGCTTGAGGTCGAGCTTAGTAAGGAATTTAGCACCTTTTAGACAGTCGATGAGCTCGTTTATCCATGGCAAAGGGTATCGATTCTTCACCGATATTTTGTTGAGAGATTTGTAGTCGATGCACATCCGCCAGGTCCCGTCTTTCTTCAGAACTAGGACGACTGGACTTCCACAAGGAGAGGAGCTAGGTCGGATATGACCTTTGTCGATTAATTCTTGGATCTGTCTATGAATATTTTCATTTTCGAGAATGGATCTTCTGTAAATAGATGCGTTAGGAAAAGAAGAACCAGGAACAAGTTCAATAGAGTATTTTACCTGACAATGTTGAGGTACCCCGTCTGGAGCTTGAAAGAGGTTCTGGTACTCATCGAGAATATGATCGACTTGCTGCTTCTGTCGAGAACAACATTGGTTGGTGACTCAACTTGTTGTTGCAATCTTCTTAGAATGTTGTGGCTTGATCATGATTAATGCGAACTTGTGAGCATGATTGATGAGCTTCTTTTCTATTTGGCAGATATCAGTGCAACCGTTGCTTTAGGTTGATGCTCTGGTATACTGAACCATCGATTTCGGATTCTAACAATCACCTTCTGAGGCCATGACTGATAACTTCCATGTCTATCCCAGAGGTAAGGTTTCCCAAACAGGGCGTCGACTATGGAGAGTGGTGCCATGTCGCAATGTACTTCATCTTCAAAAGGTTTTATGAAGTAGGTGAGTTTGCATTGTCAAGTGATCCGGAGTTCTTGTCCATCCTTCATCCAACTGATGTTGTAAGGTTGAGGATGAAGAGTGGTAACAATACCTAGTTTCTTCACGAGATATTCAGAAACGAAGTTCTTCTGGCTCCTGTTGTCCACAATCAGATGCAATGGGTTACTCTGGACCCATATCCATGTATGGAACAAGCATTCTCATTCCTCCTCGTCGATGATAGTCAAGGTTGCTGGGGTGGTCGAGGTCAATAGGGTCATTGCATCTGGATCAGATTCTTCCAACATCTTGTCAAACGCGTCAGAGGTCGACACTTTTGCCAAAAATGTCTTCCCAGATTTGCGTTCAGACGTATCATGCCAAGATGAGTGGTGGTAATCACACCATTTTCCGGTCGGCGGTTGTTTGCTACGTTCCCTCTTATGAAAAGGCTTCTTACCGTGGTCTGGATTTGGTGGTGTCACCTGAGAAGATTTTGACTTGTCAAAGTGGGATGGTGCCTTCTTGTCCGGTGGTCATCCTGATGTCAGCTTTGTCGCGAAATGTGCTTTTCCTTTCTGCTTGGTTTCTAGTTTGCTAGTGTAGTGGAAAGCATCCGCAAGCATTTTGACAGTAAGAAATTCCATCTCCTGTTGAATGTATTGGGACAATCCGCTAACGTACTTTAGAACAAGCAATTTCTCTTCTTCTTGGACGCCAAGTCTAGCCATGAGTCGATAGAACTCATTGGTGTAACTCTATACTGATTGGTCTTTCCATTGCCTTAGCTACTGCCACTTCTTATACTGCTGCTCGAGGTATTTAGGTGGTTAAAATTCCTTTCAGATGTGTTCGACGAATTTACCCCATGTGTTGATGGGGCCTCCTCTTTTCTCCATCTTTGTCGAGAGGTTCTCCCACCAGTAGTGCACGGAGGTTGACATCTTTAAGGATGCAATGGTGATCTTTTCAGCTTTTGAGAGTTGATTCATAGCGTAATATGGTTCCAATTGTAGTACCCAATTGTTGACAGATTTCGCGTCAATCTTACCTTCAAGATTCGGTATGTCCAAATTCATTTGTACTTTGACGGGGCTGATTTTATTTGAGTGAATTCTCATTGAAGATCCTCTGGATGTCAAAGCAAATCGCATGAGAATCTCATTGAACTGGGTGAACATTTCAGTCCATTGTTGAGCCAGATCTTGCTCAATAAGCTGTGTTGTCTCGTCGGCTGCATGTCTATCGTTTGTTTCTTCTGCCATTTTTCGAGGTAGCGTCTGCTTGGATTGTTGAGATTGCGAGTGAGTTTGAACTGGCATAAGTCAAGTAACTTCGAGAGAAGTGTATACGCAGAACTTAATCATGAAAACTGAATTCTCTGATTTGAATCTGCTTTGATACCAATGATCCGGGTCATGTCCAGGAAGCACGAGGGGGACAACAATTCGACTGAATGAGTCGGCTCTATTATGGCGGAAGGAATTAAGAATAAGCAGAATGATAAGATTGCTATGTTACAAGATTATACATGCTTATATAGAATTTTGAGATGCTTGGGTGCTTTCCCGTTACGTTGAGTTACAAAGAAGAAGTTAGAACGGTTCAACAATTCAACCGTTACAGTCGACTGAAAGACAGAGAGACAATCTATCGAAGTTTGGCAGTCACTGGTTGCATGTCGACGCTGCTTGTCGATGTCATGAACTGTGAGGTTGTTGAACATGTTGAAGGTGCGAATGTGTCAAGGTGTGTTGAAGTCGAGACTTGTCAGAGTTGTGTCGAATTCGGAACCTGTTGGATTGGAAACTTGTCGAGTTGAAGTTGTGTCGAAGTTGCATCAACGTCAATGACTTGCCAACTGCGATGCAGATCACCGAAGGCTATAATGGGCTCGAACCCCCACAAGGGGATGATGTACCTACTACCTCGGGAGGACCATTGCAAATGTCATGCCCAAGAGGTGAACAAATCCCTAGGATCTCAAAGGTACCACTTGGGCACACACCCCATAATACTCACATAAAAGGTGCCCACAACTACAATATTATGGATGATTTGGCTCAGTCCCCAGCTTCCATGTCCACTTTGGAAGTGCTACATCCATGCCCCACCCAAAGGAAGACATGATTTAATGCACTTCGCATTGTCGACCCTTATGACTTTTGGTCTCTATAAAGGTGAACCACTACTATCATCGTCAGTCACATTCCAAGTTCTAGTTATAATTAAAAACATTATGATCCATAGATGCATTATCGATGAAGGTACATCCACATGCATAATGTCATCTAACGTCTAGAAATAGTTGGAATCACCCTAGTTAGTTCCTTGATCTATCTCCCTTCGTGCATATGGTGGGAGACCATCACACCAAGGGGATTGTACCAAAATGTCCCTATTGATCTAGGGGGAAAGATGGTAATGATTGATGTTGAACTAGTCAATGCGTAAATCGACTACAACATCTTTTTGGCTCGTAGTTATATGTACGCCATGAGGGCAATTGCCTCTTCTGTATTCTGCATCATGATGTTTCCATTTAATGGGGAGATAGTCACCCTTGACCAACTCAATTACTATGATCCTCATGCCAAAAAAAACCCCGAAAATGTCCTACCTACTTTAGGCGAAGTGAATCAACTCCCTTACGGTCATATATGCCTAGGCATGTACAAAGATTTTGAATTGCTAGGGGCATACTCAAGTCCTCCACCTAAAATCCCCACATTGACGGACGACCTTATGTGCACTATTTTCACCTCTAAAAATACATCCCCAATCCCATCGACATCATCATCAACCCCTCCCATGAGTCATGGCATAAAAAGACATTGATTCCATCAGTGCTTCCCATATTTTAGATACCATTCTTGTACCTCCCATGGGAGTGCAAGGGACACCTATTATGGCTCAACTAACTCTACCTGTTCTCACTTTGGGAATACCTGTGTGGTACCTTTCTCCACCCTACGCAGTAATGGCCTCAAAACCATTGGCCCACTATGAGATTGTATCGACATTTATAGTTACGCCATCTAGGATAATTACGCCATCTGTACCGCACGTCGATCCAACAACACATGTGATGTTACACCAAAATCTCATCATCATGAGTTATGTGTCCTCTATATGCCTTAATTCCTAAATCACTTGGGCTAAATGATTAAATGGAGAGTTGATGTCAACCTTTTAACCTTTTTCTGTCACCCCGACGCGCCCTTCTCCTTGGCAAGGTGCGTCAGACCTTAGGTGACACACTCTGTACATTGACAGAGCGCGTCGGTGGCGTTATCTGCCTTCGCACAAGATGTGTCATCCTTAAATACGCAGGTTTCTAGTGTGCAAGGTGCATCATTGTTGGTTAAAATGGAAAAAGAGAAGCTTCGAGCGACTTCTCAAACCTTTGATTGTGTGGAGGCCTATCCCTATGTGTTAGGAAAGGTGGCACTCGATCCCCTTACCTAGTGGGATGATCCCTTAAGCTTCTCCCATAAATCCTCAACCTCTCCTATCCTTTTAGGCCTATAAATATAAACCCCCTCTCCATGGTTAGGGGGAGGAAGGATAGAGTACCTACATGTTGGTGAAATTTTGCTAACAGATCCCTTTCATCATAAGAGGATAAAGTTTTGATCTTTGAGGCTAGGATCATTCGGAAGGTGTTCTGATGTCAAATATTGATTGCAACCTCTCTCTTTGTACTTTCTATAATTATATTAATGCAAATTATTCCATAAACTTTTTGTCATTATAATGTTTAGGATTGGCTTCTTTGACCGCTAATCTAGATTGCTTTATGATTACATGCTATCACTACTTGTTTGTTTCCACTTGTTTCATTTTGTTTTGCAACTGAAGATATGGAGATCAAGGAGTTGAATCAAACAAGAAGGAAGGAATTGCGTTCATAAGGCGAGTTATCTCCTAAATTACTCTGCAATTTGATCAATCTAGGAAAGTTATTTGTGTTGTGTATTGGTTTTGTTCTAGATCTGAACCATTCGGACTAGGGAGATCTGTTTGTGTCCACACTTACATATTGTCCGTAAACAAAATTGGCAACTCTGCGGGGGATAGGTAGCCCATAAGTTTTGACTTGTTAGTAATTCTTGGTTTCTTGACTTCCTTTCGGTCAACATCTTAATTGCCTCTTTATTCATTAGATTTGATTATCAGAGGGCTTCTGGGTGATCCAAAATATGATTGGGACTTTTTATTAAGCCATTTATCTTTTTGTTGTTGATATTTTTTACTTTTTCATACTTGGATCCCTCTTGACGCACTTGGGAAGTTTTTTGCCTACGTCACTGTAACTCTGACACACTTTACCTTCAAGCAACCTGCGTGTTACACCAAAATATCATCATTATGAATTTTGCATCATTTATATGCCTTATTTCGTAAATTACCTGGGATGAAAGACCAAAAGAATAATTGAGGTTTATCCCTTTGACTTTTGTTGTCACCCCGACGCGCCTTGTTATCTGGAAAGGTGCATCAGACTTAAGGTGACCCCCTCTACAGATTAAAAGAGTGTGTCAGTGACACCTTCTTCCCTTGAACAAGGTGCGTCACCCTTCTAATGGTGCGATTTTTCCATGTGCAAGGTGCGTCGTTGTTGGTTAAAGTGGATAAAGAGAAGCTTCGAGCGACTTCTCGAACTTTGGTTGTCATGGAGGCTTATCCCTAGATACCTGGAAATGTGGCATTCGATCCCATTACCTAGTGGAATGATCCCTTAAGCTTCTCCCCTAAATCCTCAACCTCTCCTATCCCTTTTGGCCTTTAAATATGAACCCCCTCTCCATTGTTAAAGGAGGAAGGATAAAGTACCTACATGCTGGTGGAATTTGGCTAGGAGATCCTCTTCATCCATAGGAGGCTAGAAGGATTTGATCATTTGAGGCTTAGGATCATTTGAGTTGGTGTTATGACGTCAAAGCATTGGTTGTAAATCCGTACTTTGTATTTGCTACAAATTACATTTAATACAATTTCTTTCATGAAATCATTGTCTTGATAATGTTTAGGATTGAAGTCTAATGAATATGGTTGTCATTGATGAAAACATTAATCACAAAGGTGAAGTGTGCAATGATGACATGGAGAACACATGACAAGCATGACAATGACTGGACCAACTAATAAGCCAAATGACCCATTCTGTGGTCATTTGGAGATGGCCCTAATACCATAGGTGATGAGGTGGACAAAGGTCTTGACAAAACAAGCAAGAAAGACAAGGTTGGACATGATGACAAGGATAAATACCAAGGCCAAGTTTGAAAAGATTGAAGGACAAGGACATGGACAAAGGCCAAGCATGGATGGACAACATGGATGGAGAAGACATGCCAAGCAAGCATGAGCTTGTGGGCATGCTTCATGAGGCATATGCGGGCATCATTGGAGATGGGTAAACAAACCCTTGAGGGCACTTGAATGACTCCATTATGGGCACCAGAAATGGACCTCCTTGCGGGTATGCTACATGGTGCTGCGGGCTTGATCAAAGGAAATCCCGCGGGCATGGAGAGGGCGTGAAAGAAAGCCCTTGCGGGCATCTTACTCAACCACACCTATGGGCATCCTGAAGCATACATTGTGGGCATCTTGAACATGACACCTGCGGGCATTCCTCATGAACCAGTGCGGGAATATGACATGGCATGAGACGGGTGTGAAAGCCCTATTGATGTGGGATCAAAGACTAAACAAATAATGTGGAGGAAAATGCATACTTGTTGAAGATAATGTGGAGGCAAATAAAAATCATTTGATTAAATGCTGGACAAGTCGGCCTTCAGGTTTCATGTGTTTTTGAAATGAAGACATGTCGGCCTCCCTAAGACACAGTTTCCAGTATAAATAGAAGGCCAACTTCGTTGTTTTGGGTAGTGGCGAGAAAGTAACCTCGATGGAGCGTGAAGGCAGGTCTGAACTCGGGGAGGCATAAGAGAGGAGAACAAAACGTTGAGGATTGTCTGATTTCAGGACAATTAGGAGAATTCCGTGGATGCATGAAGGATTTAAGTGAAGCTTGAAGGAGCAGCTCGGGAGGCATAAAGGAGGAAATTTCAGGTGCTGCAGTTAAGGAAGACAGGCTTGAGGACAATAGCATGGATCAGTAAGAGATATGTTTTTTTTGGGGCTACAGATTGGTGAGATCATGCTAAAGATGTTGATCAGTTAAGTTTAATTTTTAGTTTTATAAATCTCTGTAAATTGGATTGATTAAGGTCAATCCCTGATTGGGAGGAAGGGTGGTGCTAGGGGACAATCTGTTGTCCACACTCAGGTTGCATCCTAACTAAAACAGCTCAGTTGAAGATGAATATGAGTTATTAATTGAGGTTGGAGCCTCTGAATGACCAGTTGTAGCTGGTGTATGTACTATGTGTTGCAGCACAAACCTTCTGTATATAAATTACATATTTATGCAAAGTGGAGCAAATTCGTTGTAGATGTTATTTTAATGGTTATATTTTTTTCTGAGTAAAGTTTACTAGATCAATATATTGTTTGAATTTGGAATTTAATTGAAGAGCTTACAACACCAATTCACCTCCCCTGCTTAGTGTTGTTGTTGGCTCTAAATAACCCAGAGGTTTTCTATAAGACCCAGGTTCTTCACGGTTTCCCTTTGACCAACAAAACCCCTTCACACCGGCCCTTTTGGAAACAACCTACAAGTAGGTTGAGGTCTCACCCGAGGTGTATCTATGGGGTACTGTGGAATCAGGGTTCTACAGTAAGTAATAAGTTGCTTGGACGGACGTACTGCGCAGCACAACAGAGGGTATGTGCTGCAAGGTGAGACTGCGCAGCGATGGGCCACGCTGTGGTATGCACCACTATGTTCTTCTACCATCGGACTTTTGCTGAAGCTACGAACAATGCAGCTTTATTCCTTACTGGGATTATTTTGAAACACCTAAGGTGCTGAAACGAATATCACTCATCCACTCGTTCAGGTGCTTAACTGACTACTCTTCTAACATTCATTTGTTAACTCAGGATGTTATGATTTGCACATAGACAATTGATCTAATCCAACTATTATACATTCCTATACTGCGTATAAGAAAGTACTTAGCCAAATGACTGATTCACTGCCTTCATACACAAGACTAAATGTTCACCATTCAACTATTCATACAGAACTTAACATATCATTTCCATACTTCCCTAATGACAATTGCATATAAAATCTCTCTCATAACAGTATGCAAGGAAACATCTAGAAATTCATTGGCAGAAAACACAAGTAATCATTCATTCATAAGCACAATCGCACAACACGAGATTTAACGTGGTTCACTCCCCCGGGCGGGAAGCTACGTCCACACGAATGGTTGGTTATAAATTTCTTTAAAGGGGATGGGGACAACCGTTCTTAGTCTGCGCACTCAACTACAGACTCTCCTTCCTCTTAGATAGGTCTCTGCGCACACAGCTGCAGAGCCTTTACAATCTTCTTAGCTCAAAGAGGTTTTACAATACAACGATCCAAAATCGTAACAACAAAAGTAAAGTGTAACCACATCGTAACCCCATCCCATACCAAATTGTCTTCTTAAATAGATCATGCCCGAAGGTCATGTCTTTACAATGCTGAAGAACTAAACCCAAAACCCTTAGGGTTTACAAAACTGTGTCGCTTTCCCTAAACCGGCTTGCTGGCTCTTGGTAGCGTCTAGTTCATCATGGCAATTCTCCACGTCTTCATTCTATCACTATTGGCCTCCCTATCACAAGTGTGCCAATAGGCTGCTTCCGTCGAACCGTTCATCTCTAATGGTCTCTCCCACTAGGTGTGCCAGACATCGCTTTCCTTAACAAACTCGCACGTCGGTCGCCTTCCTGATTTACTCCTGCCTGCTACTCGACACTCCCGGAGCATCTTTCCCAAAAATAGGTTGCTATCTGTTTGACCGGTACCTATACCTGTCCTTCATCCAGCATTCCGCTTTGCTGGCTTCACGTGGCCTCCTATCTCTGCAGCACTGCTTCTGCGCAGTAATGATCTTTGCAGCATTGCTCAAAACATGGATACTGCGCACCTCTTCGTAGCATCCCCAGTACTTAGCCAAAATTCAATTTGTTTCAGAGCTGAGCTCATCTTAGGTTCTTCTGCCTTCAAAAATGTTACCAAAATTGGACCAGTTGGGCCAAGCCCAACATGCCCCTAACACTTACATGTGGCTCATCCCCGAGCCACTTTCAATGTCCACCGTCGAAATCTGCTCTCCGACCTGTGCAGTCAGCTTTGCCGCGAAGTCATTGTAAGTGTTCATCAGTTTCTCCATTCTTTCTTTAGTTTCTTGCTCAACCTGCTTGACTGTATCAAGCAGTTGTGGTGTTATCTCTTCTCCTATTTGGGATTCTACCTGTTCCTGGTTGTCGCGCAGCTCTTTCAGTTTATCTTCTATTTGCTGCGACACCACGGTGGCATATTCTAGGAGTGGCTGTGACTAATTTTCTAACGCAGTCTCCTTTTCCCTTAATAGCTGGACTTCTTTCTTTAGGCTGGATATCTCCCTGAATTTCAGTAGCCTATCTCTTGCTGGTAGAGTCTTTACCTATGCATCCAGTGCTTCCAACTCGGTCTGTTTCTCCTTTACCGCAGTCTTGATCTACTGCAGCCCTGGATTCTCTTCAAGGGATGTGAATGCCTTCAAGGATTTGTCAAGCAAATTCTGGCACTTCACAACTTTTCCTGCAATGCTCTCTACTGTGATCTTTATTGCTTGACCTCTCAACTGCTGATTAGTGATTACAACCTCTGGTTTGATCTTTGCTTTTAGCAGGTTGATATTGGCTTCATAAAGGATTATCTTATCCTCCATATCTGACTTAAGGGAGCGCACCGTGTCCCTTATTTGCAATACAGTATCCGCAGGATCATCTTGGATCTGTACTTCTTCAATATCTTCTGCAACAGAGTTAATGGTAGCCTCCAATCTCTGCCTTCACGCTTGTTCATCTTCAAGCAACATTCTGCTGCGCGAGCTTGACTCCTCGAGCTATCTATTTTCCATTTGTAGTTCCACTTCTGCTTTTCTTGAGTCCACAGCTCTGTCGTGCAGCTCATCCCCGATATGCATATTCAAAAAATGTAGACCTGGTATCGGAATTTTTTCCAAGTCAAGCTCTACCCGCTCAACATTTGTCGTATCTAGGGCCACGTCCTCCAACATGGGCAATGTGATCGCCATTGGATCGAGATAGACAAGTCTCATTTTTATTGGTAGCGCAACAAAAAATTGCGCTGGCCTCGGCTGCGAGGTTCCTCTGGACCTCCCTTCTGCTGCTGGGTCACGTGTCAAGGCCAAGCTATTGTGCACATCTTCGACTTTTTTCATTATCCCTTGCATCGCGAGCCAGTTCCTCTGCAGGTCATCTTGGTTGTCCTTATCTTTCTTGTCTTTATCGGCCATGAACTCCTCCATCTGCTCGTTGACTTTGTCTGCTATCATGTCAAAGTCGTCCTCCTTCAATACTGTGTCAGATGTTGGTTTCGTTGCTTTCATTTTCTTCCTCGCCTTTGGTTGCGTTGGGTTCTCTGGTTCCTTCCTCTTTCCCGTTTCTTCCAAAATTGGACATGGTGGTGGAATTATTTCATCATCCTTTCAATCTGTGGGGACATCTAAAACTTCCACACAGTACTCCGCGGGCCAATATTTCATAATGATGCCGATGTCCTCTTCTGTCATGTGTTAGTTCCCAGGGAAAAAATGTGGCTTCTTCATCTTTGCCTTCAGGGAAATAAACACACAACGCATGTCAGCAATAAAATTAACAATGCGTATGTATTTGCTTGTTACCTGCTTTGTTATCCTTGGCGTAGAGGCGATCACGGCACACAGCTGCATGTAATACTTGTAGAACACTTCTTGAGTTGCATGCTGGCACTGCGGATCGAGATTTGCCCAGAGGTTCATGTACCTGACTCCTCTGGGTTCTGATTCATCAAAGCTGATGCCGACGTAGTCCTCCAGCTCCTTCCATCCAATAAATGCAATGAGTACAATCAGCCATGTGAAATGGAAGTTGCCTCCATTCAACTGAATGTCATTGAGCTCTGCTATGAACTCGTTCAATAGATATTGGCACCAGTTGAACTCAATGCCTTCAGCTACTGCGGCACCGAGAAACACTGCGCTTGCAGGTACTTCCAGGGGTCCTGCCGTCCGTAATACCTTTGCTGCGAGTAATTGGGTGACAAAATTGGTTGTTCTGTCTTCAATTTCGTCAGTAGGAAAACCCCGTTTTACTTTGACCAGTGCATGAGTTTTCTTCATCTTGGCTACTGCATCCTTTTCTGTGCTTTTCCCCTAGAAGAATGACTTTGGGTCTTTTCCTCGCTTACTTAATCCCGTAATGCGATGGATTAAGTCAATGCCTATGTCAACTAGCCAATCCATCCATAGATATCCTTGGTGGATTCGTGCCATCAAGGTATGAACCACTACATTCAGCTCACCCGAATGTTCAAAGTGGGGTAGTTGCAACAGGTTCAGCAGTCCTGATTGCACTACCGGTGTCAACCAGCTTTCAGCAACCAGATTGAGGGTTCCTTTGGCATCTTTCTTCCAGCACATGTACTGGTCTGGCTAAAAGTCTGGGTACTTGGGATCATGTGGCTAGTCTCTCTGCACTCCTAAGAGGTCGTAGTCCTCCCATTTACAGTCCGGTATTTTGCACAACAGGTTGGTTGTAATTTTGACATGCTTCAAGATTGGCGACAAGGGGATGTCGTATTTTGCATTCTTGGCTAGCTTATAGATGGGGGCAATTAGTGCCCAAGGTGAGATGTACTCAGGGGTCATATTTAGAGGGATTTCTTTCGTAAAAATGGGTTTCCTTGGCGCCGTCGAACTCGGCTTTAACTGTTTTGTTCGAGGTGCAGTGATTGTCTCCTTCCCCTTGTCTTGCATAGCTGGATTGGTTCTTGGTGATCTACGGGATCCTTGGCCTTGTTCTGTTACAACCTTCTTGGCAGGGGTTCTCATTAACTCTTGTTAACAATCAAAATAGCACCCTCGTCATGTGACAAAAGAGGCATATTTTTCCATGCACTTGCAGCAGGAAGTCATAACACAGTTTCATCCAGAGACAAATCCTCTCTGAGACATGCATTAAGATGCATTAATTGTGATTAAATAATTCTAAATGGTGCAAAAGGGCCTAAAAACTATTCAGATGTGGGTTTCCACTTGAAAATAATCAAAATTGAGAAAAGTGACTAATCCCACATCCACTAGAAAGACCTAAGGCTCATTTACCAATGTTATATAAGAATGGCATGGGAGGCATGGTAAAGGGTGATAAAAAAAGCAAAGGCATGCTGAGGAGATTCTGGAGGAGGAAGAAGAGATTCAAGTCTTCAAGAGCAAGGGTGAAGGAAGGGAAGCTCATGACAATGGAGGAAGGGTTCACATCAAGCTTATTGGTAAAGTTGTACTTCTTCCTTGTTTCAATATGAAGTAATTCAAGTTTCTTCCATTATGATGTTTAGACATTGCTTATGTTGGATGATTTAAACTGTTAAATGGCTGCAAATCTGAAGGTTGCTTATCTTAAATGATGAATGAATTTAGATTTCAAAATAACTTGTGTTAATTACTTCATTTCTGACGTAAGATCTCACCAATCTTTAGTAAGATAGTTAAGTTTGTGTAGACACATCCCTGCACAAATTACTGTTATCAGAATGGCGACTCCACTAGGACTTTCCTTGAACACATAACACGATGCAGAATGGACACTTGGAAACATAGGACTTTGAGTAACCAACCTTAATGAAATCCGCTAATGCCAGATGCATTAACGAAAGCTCCATTGGTGATGGGAAGGATAACCCATCGGTGGAGATCTGTTCAAAATACTGGTACAGTTTCCTAAGGCAAATGCAAATGGTGTACTGACCGCGGATACAAAATTATGTGTCGTGTTCAAGGGCGACAAGGACCGACTGTTGCCGTTTTATTCGAAGTTTAAAATATGAAGTGATTCAAGTCTCTCCCTTTTTGGATTTTTGTGTTTTCCAATTTTTTTTTAACCTTTTTCATTTATTAGCTTGAAAAAAAGAATAAAGTATGCTATGATACATTAGAGGAAACAAGTGTCTCAAGGGCATGGATCAGGCCAAGGCAAAGATCCATATTGCAAACCAGGGCTGAGCAAGTTATGTACATTCTTGCAGATGTTTCCTCCATGGGTATGGGTCAAATATACATAAGTAATGGTTTATAGGAATATTGTAATAGAAAGTGACTATATAGGCAAATAAGCAACATAAGCAATAAGCAACGAAGCAGTTTGCATGGATGTTCAAGTGGATATCTTAACGCAAGATTATGTAAAATGACAGAAAAATGGGAGCCCACCAGGATATGGTCCTAAATAAATTGTGTATGAGGCACCATATCCTCTTCACTCACACCTTCTGGAGATCTTGTGAATGAGAAAGTGTATCTCGCGTGTAATAGTTTAGGGGTTGATTTTCAAGCATCCTGTATGAGGCACCGTATCCTCTTCACTCGCACCTTATGGCGATCTTGTGAATGAGAAAGTGTATCTCGCGTGTAATAGTTTAGGGGTTGATTTCAAGCATCTTATATTTAGGCACCGTATCCTCTTCACTCGCATCTTAGGATGACCTTGTGAATGAGAAAATGTATCTCACGTGTAACAGTTTAGGATTTAATTCAAAAGCTTTCCAAAAGGGCTCTGCTTATCCTCTTCACTTGGGCTTTCGAGCGATCTTGTGAATGAGAAACAAGGATCCCCCGTGTAATAGAATTAGATTCATGTTTACTTGAGATATCTGTTTGGATTACATTGATCTTTACACATCGATTATTATCCATACTTCAGGAAAACTGTGCATGAACATATACTATAAATTTTGCATGTTGGAATGAAGCTCATCAACCTCTAACCCTTCCTTTAGTTAGGATATTCATCAAACTGAAAGATACCATCGTGAGCATTCTGCATTGTGTGGTTCATTTTTGTTTTCGAGTCAAAACACCATCAGTTTCACTTCCACTCCTGAGACTAAGCAAACTTCCACTAAAATTGGTGCTTAATCTAAAATTGATAAACTTTTGATTTTAATATCACCAACAATATTAGGTTAGTTTCCTGGATTAGGTTTGGAGAGTTAACACTCCTGGGCTGCAAAACTTTGAAACTAGCATTGATTAAAGAGAATAAATCCATTATCGCAAAAAACGCTTGTTGGGAAAGCGCCTCTGAGACATGCATCAAGCACGAGGTCAATCTGAATAAGTAAGGGTGGTTCCCCCGTCTTGCTTATTTGGTGGGACATGAGCTTATTGAAGGGATTCTATGTTCAGTGACAAGTCCTCGGGGTGACATCACTGTTTCTAGAGTTTCTGGTAATAAGAGTTTTCCTCGACTTACAACTGTCCGCTCGACCGTCGATTGCGAAGTGGTAACTTTAGTGGCTATTTTTAGGGCATCACATAGGCTGTTGTGAGTGGGACACACTTTCAATACTTGAGACAGACTTTGGAACTTTTACTCCTTGGGAGGGTGAGTGGTCAGGTACCAACACTTGCACCCCTGGCGATTAAAGTTTATTGTAAATGTTTCTCACACCTTTGCTCCTAGCAATTGTATGAGGACATGATATCCCTCAATAGCTAGTAGTTTCGGAAGTCCCTACAATCCAGCTTTTCACTGAGCTTCGATTCTTTGGAAAAGTAAGTTTGCTTGCTTGAAATGTCTAGGGAATTTTTACTGTGTGGACACTTTATTTTGTTGAGTCTAGCCTGCCTTAGGATTGTTTGATTCAAACTATTATTTTAAACACCTCCTTTTATCAACTTCTTAGAAGTGACTACTATCCTGATCCGCTAGTCATGGCGGCAGCGAGGTGAGTCACTAGAACCTGAAGGCCTTGCTACAGTGCATAGACAGACACAAAAACCACATTCTAATGACTTGGAAACAAAACTAATTTTCAACTCAATTAACATTGCTCGAGAACAACATCAAATCAACACTAAGAATTCATCGTCACATCACGAACTGAATATAGATGTAGTTGATAATCTTACTCTAGTTGAAATTGAAACATTGAAACATCACACACATGCTCATGAAATTCCTCCTTTGATGAGTCTTTCAGAACCAGTTACACTTACTATTCGTGAGTCACTAGGTAATATCAAACCTCTTTCTGAACGGTTGCATGACATGCACAATCCAACACAGGACCCCATGGCTTTCTCAAACATTGATTTTCCATATGGATCAGCTAATCAGGGTCAACACACACTAGGAGTAAATCAGAGTCCTCATGGTATACAAAACACTTGTCCAAGTTCTACTTCCGGGAGTAACCCTTCACCATGGAATGGTAATATTCCTGGTGGAAGCAATGAACTAGGGAACATTTATGCCAATTGGGGCTATGCTCCTCAGATTAGTGGAAATGCCCCGGGGGGTTATCCTCCAAATTATCCTAGCACAATGCCTAGAGGCAATCCACCTATCAACCCCATTTCATCATGGAGTGGGGAGGTTTCAGGAAGTATCCAATCTTCTTCGGGCCCACCTTCGCAAGGAGGATATCAACCTTGGAACACTTATCCAAACTAAGAAAACCTTCAATGGAGTGGTCCGATTCCAACTAGTAACCAATCTAATTGGGGCCCACCCCCGCGAGGAGGCAATCCACCCATGAATCCTATCCAGCAATGGAGTGGTAACGTTCCACCAAGTAATCAATCTCAATGGAACATCCCCCCACAAGGGGGAAATCCACCCGTTAATCCTATCCATCCATGGAATGGTAATGTTCCACCAAGTCATCAATCTCAATGGAACATACCCCCGCAAGGGGGCAATCCATACATGCAACCTAGTTCACAATGGACTAGGCAACATTCAGAAAGTCACCAACCTTTTTGGATTCTACCTCCACAAGGAGGCAGTCAACCTTGGAATGATTTTCAATACCAAGTTAAACTTCCATGGTATGGTTGGGATCTAGGAAATAACAAATCTCCTTGGACCCCACCTCCGCAAGGAGGCAATCCACCCAATGGTCACGTTTCAGGAAGTTTCCAAACTTCTTAGGGTCAGTCTCTACATACCGGAAACCCACCTTGGAATTACTATCACACCCAAGAACCACATCAATGGAGTGGTCAGGTTCTAGAAAGCAACCAATCCTTTTTGGGCCTAAGCCTACAAGGGGGCAATCCAACCATTAACCCCATTCCGCCATGGAGTGGTCAGGTTCTAGAAAGTAACCAATCTTTTGGGAACCAACCTGCAAGACCTACGTTTGATCCAGCTAGGCTGCCACATGAACCTCATTCCAATGGTATGATGGATTCCTTCAGCTGTCTTGAACAGATTACCCCACATTCGGGACAAGTTTCTATTCAGAATTCGCAACCCATAGCTGGCCAGGTAATGCAGGAACCTGCTAATCCCTCCAACACTTCTGACATCCCCACAGTCTCATCGATAGACCTTAGAGCTAAGAAGGAGAAGTATAAGAGTAAGCAAGATGCTAACTTTGGGAAGAGAGATGCACCGACTGTGCTTCAATGCCGTGGGAAACAACAACCCACTATTTTGACACTGGTACCTCTTCCAGGAGGCAACCAGCCACACCCCCCGCAAGGGGGCAATGATCCTAATGCCGATGTCTTCATGTGTGATCCTGAGATGAACATTCAAACGAGACTTGCTTCTTATGATGTCTTTCCTAGTACATCAGATCAGTCGGAATCACAACTAGATGGTTATCTCTACATTGAGAAACCAGCCATAGACTTAGTACCACACCCCCCCAAAGGTGTTCTGTGTAGAACAATGCATAATCCTAACATGCGAGTTGCTCAGAACAGTAATGTTCTTGAGGACCTAGCTCAAGTACCATGTGTCATATCGGCCTTGGAGGTATTGCAATGTCATTCTGCGCCAAGAACGGAACTATTGTCTAACATTTGTGTTGTTGATCCATCCGATGAGACTTTGATCACATCAGACATAGACCATTCGATATGTAGGAGCCTTCCCTAAGTTGCTTTTCATATTAAAGTAATGACTCATGGTAAGAACATATGTCTAACCATAGTAGATGAAGGAACCTCAGCTTGTGTAATGTCATTTCCATGTTGGAAAACATTTGGATCACCTCTATCTGTCATCGAAGTTTCAAACCCAGCTACTCAAATAGCTTTGACAGATTTGGATCAAAATTTTCCCTTAATGGAGAAATATGATTCGGTTACCTGGCCCATTTGGGCTGTGAGATCTCCCAGCTCACATGACTTCTTGGATTACGTTTTATCATCAAATGAAGATATCCCTGAAGTTGTAAACATTTGGTTGTACCCACCTAAGATCATCTTTTGTGGTGCCACTGGAAGCATACTTGATATACACCTACCCAAGTATAGGAGCATGATCTGCATGTTCCTCGATCTTATCTGGTATATTTGGAAACTTGCATATAGGTTTAGGCCATCCCTTTGTGAAGAAGCATTTGAACTTCTTGCAACCCAAACTTACCATAGGGTCGAACCTGTTGGAAATTGGTGGGTCAACCCTTCATATCTGTATTTTCCACCATTCTGACAACAGAGCCTACCGAACATGGGACACCCTAGTCAGCACCCCATTGCCATTTTGGTGCCCATGCTACGTTATTCCCATAGGCCCAGGAGCCCTATTAGTCCCATCATGACTTGGAGTTTGAGACCACATATTTCTCTTTCATACATTTTTGACCATATCCTGATGGGCTCCCATTTTTCTGTCATTTTACATAAGCTTGCGTTAAAATATCCACTTGAACATCCATGCAAACTGCTTCATTGCTTAATGCTTATGTTGCTTATTTGCCTGTATAGTCACTTTCTGTTACAAGATTCCTATAAACCATTACTTATGTATATTTGACCCATACCCATGGAGGAAACATCTGCAAGAGTGTACATAACTAGCTCAGCCCTTGTTTGCAATATGGATCTTTGCCTTGGCCTAATCCATGCCCTTGAAATATAGGCACATTTCCTTGAGACACTCGTTTCCTCTAATGTATCATAGCATACTTTATTCTTTTTTTCAAGCTAATAAATGAAAAAGGTTAAAAAAAATTGGAAAACACAAAAATCCAAAAAAGGGAGAGACTTGAATCACTTCATATTTTAAACTTCGAAGAAAATGGAAACAGTCAGTCCTTGTCACCCTTGAACATGACACATAATTTTGTATCCACGGTTAGTACACCATTTGCATTTACCTTAGGAAACTGTACTAGTATTTTGAACAGATCTCCACCGATGGGTTATCCTTCCCGTCACCAATGGAGCTTTCGTTAATGCATCTGGCATTAGCGGATTTCATTAAGGTTGGTTACTCAAAGTCCTATGTTGCCAAGTGTCCATTTTGCGTCGTGGTATGTGTTCAAGGGAAGTCCAAACCGAGTCGGCCATTCCTCAAATATTCCTGACCAATCATGTCGGCCTTCCTTGTGTTAGTATACAGTGTTGGATCTTGCAGTTCTACCAAGTTATATCATACTATTGATCTTTGTTTCGTATCGGTTGATGTGGGATGCATCAATGCCCTCCTTCCGATGGATCTATTCCTATCGACATCAAATCATCATCTAGGACATGGATCTAGAAACCCGCGAGTACCTTGGATCTTGCAGTCATTAGTGGCAAGTTTCCTCGCAAATGATAGTGGGTATACATTAATGACCCCTGATTGTTTGATTCTACAAGTGTTCGACTTCAGAACATCTATTCGTAGTTGCTAGTTTGTACTTAGTACCTTAGAGTCCATCATCATTATCGGTGGGTCTCTTCGTGTCTGTTAACGGTATACATCAATGACCGGTAATCAGATGGTGTTTTATTATGCTCGACATCAGATCACTTATTCGCATAATATAAACTAGTACTATCGTTAGTTTGTATTGAAGACCTTGGGAAAAACAATTCTATCACGTATCAATGCACTGCCCGAGCTGCACAAGATTAGACCGCCATGTCAGAAGCCCAAAAAGACTTTGTCATCGTACTCATCAAAGTGCACATTTACATTTTCAGAAAATTTGCTTTTGACATGGATCCACTGTGTATTGTTCGTGGCCATGCTTGTTTACTATTGAGCATGGGTATGCCTGCCTCAGGAAGATATTATATATTTGAGAAATTGCTAAAGTTTGCCATGCAAGTGTGTTCCTAAAATCCTACGTCCATGAGTTTCCCTTCCCTCATCCTTGCTTTGAAAGATAAAGCGTATCAGTACAAAGCATATCAGTACAGAGTATCAGTATACAAAGTACAAATTTCAGTAATGTATTTCGGCCCTTAGCTTCACTTCGGACCTCACACATTAGGGGGCATCTGTTAACAATCAAAATAGAACCCTCATCATGTGATGGAAGAGGCATATTTTTGCCATGCACTTGCAGCAGGAAGTCATAACACAATTTCGTCCAGAGACAAATCCTCTCTGAGACATGCATTAAGATGCATTAATTGTGATTAAATAATTCTAAATGGTGCAAAAGGGCCTAAAAACTATTCAGAAGTGGGTTTTCACTTGAAAATAATCAAAATTGAGAAAAGTGACTAATCCCACATCCACTAGAAAGACCTAAGGCTCATTTCCCAATGTTATATAAGAATGGCATGGGAGGCATGGTAAAGGGTGATAAAAAAAGCAAAGGCATGCTGAGGAGATTCTGGAGGAGGAAGAAGAGCTTCACGTCTTCAAGAGCAAGGGTGAAGGAAGGGAAGCTCATGACAATGGAGGAAGGGTTCACATCAAGCGTATTGGTAAAGTTGTACTTACTTCTTCCTTGTTTAAATATGAAGTAATTTAAGTTTCTGCCATTATGATGTTTAGACATTTCTTATGTTGGGTGATTTAAACTGTTAAATGGATGCAAATCTGAAGGTTGCTTATCTTAAATGATGAATGAATTTAGATTTTGAAATAACTTGTGTTAATTACTTCATTTCTGACATAAGATCTCACCAATCTTTAGTAAGATAGTTAAGTTTGTGTAGACACATCCCTGCACAAATTACTGTTATCAACTCTTGAATTCCTCTGTGCCGAAAGACTCTAAGTGATTCTTCAATGGTAAGCTCTTCTTCTCGATAGAAAGGTTCAGACATTCACTGATTAGATGGTGGGTATGGTAGTCAGACGACATATGGATATTAGCTCAAGGAGTGGTCGCAAGAAAATTCTAAGTGCTTAGTAACGCCCGTGAGTCCTCAAGCGGTGTTATTTATAGGCGCAGCTAACCTTCTCCTGTGCCCTTCAACGTCTAAATATGCATTAAATGTGTCCTCTAGCGGATGAATCCATCGGATTTTCCAGTCCTTTCCTTCGTCAGTCTATCTAGAACGGCTATCTTCCCTTTAAATGCTGAAGCGATTGCTGCAACGGTCATCTAACCGCTATTTTCTCAAAAGTGGTGTAATTGCTATTTTTCTCTGGGTGCTGCGCTGAATTGCGCGGCATGCCACTTACACTCCTGCACAGTTGACTCGCAGTGCAAATTTTTTTTTTCTTTTTCTTCTCCTGCACAGCTTCAACACTGCTGTGGGGTACATACATCATCTTTCTTATCATACATGTACAAGCTCCTTTACACTTCTAGTGCCCAATTTCAACTGTACTCGGCACTTAGAAATCTCTTCCTCCACTTGTTATCTAAGGTTCTGTGAAGCAGGACTATCATGGTACAACTTTAGTATGCTTCCATTTATCAAAGTTGGTAAGGTATCGCCAACTAAATTGGCTAACTGGACTGCACCAGTGTTAGTAACATGTATCACAGTATATGGGCCAAGCTAATGCATCTTAAATTTACCAGGAAACTTCATGAATTTGCTATCATACAGGAGGACTAGGTCACCTACCTGAAAGCACTTGTTTTTGATATGGCGATCATGCCAGGATTTCTCGCGGTCTTTCTGAGCTTGCTGGTGGAAGCCGGCAATGAAGTGATCTTCCTCCAACCCAACAAGGTGTAGTAACCTTTTGTCTAATGCTGCGCGGTCTGCCATCCCTCTGAACGCAACGATCCTCAAACTAGGGACAATATATTCCATTGGCATTATAGCCTCTTGCCCATAAGCCAACTGAAAAGGTGTATGTCCTGTCAATTTCTTGCATGTAGTCCTGTATGCCCATGACACAGAGGAGACGCGCAGGTCCCAATCATCCCTATTTACATTATAGACTTTAGTGAGTGCGTTTTCCAGTATTTCATTGAAAGCCTCAATAGTGCCATTCGCCCGTGGATGATATGGAGTACTGTGCTGATGACGAATGTGGAATTCCTCTGTAAGTGACTCAATGGTCTTGTTCAAAAAGTGAGTACCTTGGTCACTCATCAAAATCTTCGGACAACCAAATCTTGACAATATTTTTTCAAAAATGAACTGCGCAGCAGTACTAGTGCTGCAGTCCTTTACTGGCTTTGCTTCTGCCCATCTGGTGAGGTAATCAGTAGCAATAATAATATACCTCGCACCAGTTCTTTTCCCTGGTGGGTTTATAGGACCCACAAAATCAATTGCACATTTCTCAAATGCCTGCAAGGTCAACTATGGGTTTAATGGCATCTCACCTCTTCGTCCTTTGATAGACATCACAGTTCCTGCAGTGTTCTTTGGAGTCTTTGTGGATCGTGGGCCACCATAGCCCTGCGCGCAATATTTTCTACACGGTAGCCCTTCCTGCATAGTGACCTCCCGCGATCCCTGAATGCTCGTCTGCTAGAATAAATGGTTTCTCATGATCTAGTACGCATCTGTGCAGGACTTCATCTGGTCTGAGTTTGTATAACTGACCTGCAATTATAGTGAAGTCTGTGACGTACACCACTAGTTGCTTCTTCTGTTGGATAGATAATTCCTGTGGTGCCAGCCCTGTTGTTAAAAAATTAATGATACCCCTATAATAATCATCGGCAACCTGTATAGAAAATAACTGCGCATCAGGCAGACTATCTTCAATGTTCGTCGGCTCTTCTCCTGACTCAATCCTTGACAGATGATTAGGTCCCAAGTTCAGTCGACCTGGCTTAACAATAATCTCAAAGTCATATTCCTGGAACAACAGTAGCCATCTGCATATGCGCCCCCTAACACTGGCTTATTGACCAAGTATTTCAACACAGAATGGTCAGTGAACATAAGGAAGTGCGCACCAAGCAAGTAATGTCTGAATTTCTATAGTGCATATGCCATCGCAAGGCCTTCCCTCTCGATAGTAGTATAGTTCTTCTCTGCTGTTGAGAGCTTCCTGCTCGAAAATGCAATAGGGTGGTCAATACCTCCTTCCCTTGGCTGAGCTAATACGATTCCCAAGGCAATGCATGATGCGTCAACATGGACGTGAAATGGCTTCGTCCAATCTGGAAAGACTAGAATCGGCATAGTCACCATATTTTCTTTTAATGTATCAAAACCCTATTCGCATTCCGTGTTCCAAATGAACAGTGTGTCTTTCTTTAGTAGCTTTTCCATTGTTGCGGTTATCTGCACGTAACCCTTTATAAATTTCCTGTAGTATCCAGTATGGCCTAAGGTAGAGCGCAATATCTTGACGGAAGTTGGTGTTGGCAAGTTCAAAATAATGGAAATCTTCGCAGTGTCCACCATCAGTCCTTACTTATAAACAATGTGCCTAAGTAGAATGCCATAAGGAACACAAAAAATACACTTCTTTAGATTTAAGGAGATCTGATGCTGTCGACATTTCTCAAGCATCATTCTAAGGTTCGCACAATGGTTCTTCAATAAACCAAACACAGTCCAATCGTCAAAATAGGCTTCGTGAAACTTATGCATAAACTCTTTGAATGCTGCGACGACCACTTTGGAGAATATGGCAAGTGCGTTCTTCAGGCCAAAAGGCATTACTGTGTACTGGAACGACCCCCATTTTGTAGCAAAAGTCGTCTTATGCCTGTCTGCAGGATCAATCCTTATCTGATGATATCCGAAGAAACCATCAGTAAAGGAATAGGCCTCATTCCCTCTAACATTATCAAGCACTTCACTTGTAAAGGGAGTGGGGAATGGGTCGTGCATAGAAGCATCGTTCAGTTTTCTGAGATCCACACAAATCCTGATCTCACCCTTCATTTTCTTGTCTTGAACGACCATGGGACTAATCCACTTAGACTCTTCGACAGGTTCAATGATTCTTGCTTCAAGCATTTTATCCATATCTTCGCGTACTCTTTCTTTGTAGCGCGGATTTAGTCTGTACGATCTCTTCTTTATAGGCTTTGTGCCTGGCTTCAAAGGTATTTTCATGACCCCTAGGTCTCCCAAAATTCCTTTCATTTTTGTAAATTTTGTTGGAAACAACTCCTGATATTCATGCAAGGTGTCTGTGATCTCTGCAACAGTCTGATCGTCCCAATAATCTCCGATTGCTGCGAACTTCGATTCTTCTTTTGTGCCAATATTCACCTTCTGTGTTTTTACTGGTCCGCTCATATCTAGGATTTCTAATGGAGGTCCTTCTACATCGCGCACACCCTTCGATTCTGGGATGTTTATGTTGCGCGGATCATCGTCATCATCTTCATTTCTATCCTCAATGTCCTCAGCTAGGTTGTAACACTTGATAAAGTGTTCTTCATGTTCCTTCCATTCCGACTGTAGGTGTGCAGGAACGTGATCTGCCTCGAAGAATTCCTCCAATGTCATATTTCTGTGAGGACAGTCTTCTCTGAATATGCGTTCCTTAATTATCTGCAATGCCTCATGGATCAATGGGTTCTCGTCCTCGAAGCTGAAGTCCCTCTGGAAGTTCGCAGTCAACATTTCCCAATCAATGGTTTCTCTGTGCAACTCCAGGTCTAGGAACCATTTCTTTGGAATGTCATCCTCCAGCGTATGTACAAATAAATGCACCCATTCTGTGTGTGGCCTTTCCGCCCATGCTTGTGAACAGACTTCAATGTGTTGACTAGGATCTGTCTGTCCATTAAACTTTCCAAATGGTAAGGTAACCCGGTCAGCAAACCGAATCTGCATCTTAATTCTACATTGATCCCAAGTGGTCAATGTCTTCTTGTGCGCATTCCACCATCTGGCGGGTGTGTCGTGCAGTGCCATGTCCAATGCTGGTAATCTATGCTCATCTACAATAGCTGCAGTGTATTCTTGGATGAAAGTATAAACATTAGCAGAACCATCATATGTGGGAATAGGACTTACCTCTTTCCCGATCCAGCGCAGTGATTTTGTAACCTGCGCGCATCTTCTTGCTGATACTTCATGCATCCGACTTTGCCAATTTGGTAGCCATGCCTCCGAATCAGAGACGCAGGAGCTGTCACATCTCCAACTGAGTGTGCCATCTGCGGTAGGATTAATGTAATCTTCCTGGTTTGCTGTGAGCTGGTATAGTGTGTCCAAATCTTGAGCCTTGGATTCCTCCTGAATCGGCTTGCTGTATCTGTCACCATCTGCAGGATCCAACGGTGTGATGACCCTAAGATGCTTGCCTTCAAATATCATCTTCTTTGTTTTTAAGTTAATGATAGCTAAGTTATCCATGGCCCAGTCAATTCCTAGAAGTGCAGGAAAAGGCTGACTATCATCCACAATCTCGATAAATTCAAAGTCTGCATGACTTTGGACTCCATCGATGTCAACTATCACGTCAGCTAACCGACCAAAAGGTATGACTTTCTCTTGGTTATCCATTCTTAACTGGATAGGTGACCATGACAACTTTGGTCGACCCATCTGCTACCATGTCTGCTTAGTCAAGACATTTACTTCAAATCCCAGATCAAGGATGACTTCATCCATTTCAAAATCTCTTATCTGCACGATAAGTCTCATTTCTTGGCCCGTTCTTTTATGCTTCCTTATGTGATGTACTGCGCTATCAGAAGTCTCTGTTCTGGCCTGCGGCTCATACTAGTTTATGACCTTTTGCAGCTCTACTATGGCATTTTCACTTTTGAGTAGCTTCATGCAGCTTCACAGGAACTGTGCAACGAAGGTGATGACATCCATCGCGGTGCTTGTTTTATCATAAGCTGCTGGGATGTCTTCAACATGCGGTGCTTTACTGCACAACGGGATCCTCTGTGTTTCTATTGCTGGCTCTCTGAATGTATCCCGTGTGTCGATAAAGACTTCCTTGTTCTTTTGTAGGTTGAAAGCAGGTATTTTTATTAGAGCTTTCCTTATCCATTCTGTCTCAAGAAGAGACCGCTTTGTGTGAGTCTCCCCTGACGTGGACGCTTCTGCTCCCCTATCGCGGCCTATTTGAGCTCCATTGTGCGTAACCACATTGATGCTCGGGTCTACTTGTCTTTTCTCTACTGCGATCCACTGGACGTTCATGTTTGGTGCATTCGTCCGTCTTCTTTTTTGCATTTCCACCTCTAGCACTGGGAAATCTTCAATAACATGCTCAAATGATTTACAATAATTGCACATAGTGCATGGGTTAACACAATCTCTAGATACGTGACCTGGCTGGCCACAATTATAACAAATGACCTGGCCACGGCCTCTTCCCTGTGCCGGGCCAGCATTTCTTCCTCTGCCGCGGTATCCAACACCATGACCTCTGTATCCTCCTTGGTCATATTGCATATTTTTCTGTTTGGGATGGTTATCTTCTTGTACGCGGTACAAGCCGGCGCCTCTCATTGAGTCCATATCTCATTTTCTCTCATTCATTAATTCATATGCTCGGTAGTTGGATTCATCATGTCCAACTGATTTACAGAAATTGCAGTATAAATTTTTAGGTGTTTTCACATATTTCTGTATAAGATAGCAGTCTTCAGGTTTGTGTCCTTGGGTTCTACAAATTTCACACCATGGGGCTTGATTTTGATTTAATGGGTTGGGCACACCAATATTAAGATAGTCGCGGAATAACGGGAAATGCTCTCGGTCATGGCCTTCTGCTTTACAACCTGTACACCAGACCTCATGTCTAGGTTCATACCTTTGTTCTTTTCCATTCTTCATGCTTTGCAGCTCTAGTGTCAGGGTGGTCAGCTGGTTTTGGATCTAAGACATCCCAGAACTAGTCTCACCAATCGGTGAATCCTCTATCTTCATTGTGATCTCCAAGGCCTCTGCCTGCAACATAACCTTCTGTTGCATCAATGGTAATCTAATATGGGGCAACAGCGCATCAATGAACCATTCCTTGTGCTGTTCCGGAGCTATAACAAAGCTCACTTGGTCCAATAGGGTCTTGAACTTTGATCAAACTCCCAAACCATTTCAGTCGGTTTTTGCTTTATTTCTTTCAACTCAGTTATACACTGAGATTCAGATTTGGGTTTCTTAAACTCAGCCATGAGCGCAGCTTTAATTTCTGCTAAGGTTCGTGGCTGTGTGGTAGAGTACTTCATGAACCAATGTAAAGCTCTGTCCCTGAAAGTGGTGATGAGCTGTGCTCTCTTCACTGCATCATACTGGATTTGTCTTACACTCCATACGGCTTCACAAAGAAACCAATGCTCATCAGGGTCTTCTAGGCCAATTCCTTTGAATATTGGTAGGGATTTTTCATTTTGTAAATACCTATAAATATGGTATGATGTAATATTGTATAAAGTGATGATGTGTGTTGAGTAAATATTTACACATGAGACTCGATTGAGAGTTGTTGATCATTGATCAATAGATTGATTATTTTGTAATGAATAAGAGGGAGTTCTATCTCAAAAGCTTGTTGGTTTTCCCAGTCAAGGGTTTCTGGAATAAAATCTGTGTATTTTGTTTGTATGTCATTGTTTACTTATATGCATTTCTCAGTTAGGTAGGTTGTGGGCCGAGCAATTACATAGCTATAGACAATTATTTTAGAGGTTGGTGCAAAAAAAGGTAAACATCCTAAGGATAACATAGTCTAGAACATTAAAGCTTTAGGCCCTTTGGTGGAATCAAACAGTGATTTGACAACAATTGGAGAAAATGCATCTTTAATTTTTCCAAATCAATCAAACAAATTCAATAAGCCATTGGAATCTCATCCATTTCTTATTGAAAAGGATCCCATGGGAATTTTTGTATTGGAGGAATCTGTTGACCAAGGTTTTGTGGACAACATCCCTGGTAATACTCCTACTATTAATTTTGATAGTAATGTAGCAGTTATTTTGGATATCAAATAATTTTGTCCTACACTTGTATAGCGGGTTATTGAAAAGTTGAATGCTAAGGGTGGTAGGCCAAATCCATTAGGCTCTTCCATTAATCCCATAGTGAATGAGGGAATCGCATTTATAACTTCTTCTATTTCTAACACTGGAAGTGATGGGGGACTATGGAAGAAAGATAAGAGGAATTTTTAGAGCGATGTTGTTGATTCTCCAATTGGAAAGTGGGGTGGGGGGGACACTATCACTTGAGGTACAAAAAAGCATGCTTTGCATGCAATAGTGTATTTTCGAAAGCTTTAGGTATGGATAAACACAAAGAATGTCTTCATGCTCAGTGGGGAGAATTTTACTTATGCATCACACACAAATCATCATAGAATATGGTAATTATATATTACTTCTCAATGTTTACAAGTACTTGTCATTATCACACTAAATAAAATAGATGATGAAGGTCAAACAAACATTTAGCAACAAGTTTAATGAATGCGATCCAACTTGGGTTAGAAGGTGTGACTTGTTGAAGTTTGAATAACTACATCTAATATTTGAGGTATGGGAACATAAAACTAAAAGAGGAACCATATGAACTAATATGGAATAGGAATAATGTAGGTGGGACTTACTCTACTAAATTAGGTTGTGAAGTGATAATGCCTCCTACATAGAGGGAAGGTAATTGGTGGTGGACAAATGTATGTAAGGTGAGAGAACCTAAGAAGACAAAATTGTAAGGTGAGAGAAATCCAACTCGGGTTTTAAGGTGCACTTTTCAAAGTTTTGAATAACTAAATATCGGATTTGCAGTATGGGCACATAAAACTAAAGAGGAATCGTATGAATTAATATGGAATAGGAATATATAGGTGGGAATTACTCTAATAAATTAGGTTATGAAGTCATAATGCATCCTACATAGAGAGAAGATTGTTGGTGGTGGAAAAAGATATGTAAGGTGAGATCTCCTAAGAAGAAAAAATTGCTCATGTGGCCATCTATGAAGAATAAGATACCTACTTGGGATATCCTACAAAGGAAGAATAAACATGGACCTATTATTTGTTATTTATTCAAAAATGAAGATGAAAATTGTTCTACATTTGTTTTCCTTGTGTCCTTTCTCATTACAAGTCTGGAAAGGAATAATTCAATGGGTTGGATTTAACCATGTGTATAATGGGGGTTCCATTGAGGAGAGTGTCTAACAATATTTTGAAAGACAAAAACTACATAACTTCCTTGTTATCACTTTCCTTACTTTCTAGCGCATTTGGCTAGCCCACAATTCAAGCTTGTTTGAGGATATAACAATGCAGACCTTCCAAATTTCCTCTTTGTTTGTGCCATTGCTTAGGATTATAAAACAAAGGGGAAAGCCTCAAATATAAGACATACTAGTGAATTAGTTATGGATAGATCCCATCCCTAGGGATTTTTTATGAAGCCTTCTAGGGTGATGAACATATGTGGAATTAGGGGTGCATTACATTTGCACGAACAAGACTTTATACATTTTAGTGCTTTTGTGGGTTGTGGCACAAACAACCACTCTAAAATTTTAGGACTAAGAACACTTTTACATGTAGCCAAGTATAAGAACCTTATAGATTTTCAATTCTTTGAAAACTATATGTTGGTGGTCAAATAGATGAGACATGATTGGATCATATAGGATATAACTCTCCAAACATTATTTATGGAACTTAAGATGATACCCATATAGAGAGTTGAATACTATAGCAAGTTCATTATACAAACAAGGTTTGAATCAAATTCTTAGCCTTTTATACCCCCAAGGAATTCAAGGAGGGGTCATATTTTAATTTGAATATTTGAAATTACTTCACAGGGGATGATGATGATGATGATAGTTATTAACATCCATTGAGGACAAAATTGGTCTAATGGGCCTTAAAAAGGAAAGGGTTCTCTTTGTTTTCTTTAGAATTTTATTTCTATGCTTAAAAAGTTTTAAGAGAAGCATTCTTAAGTCACCATGGTTATGATGAGTTAAAATTTAGGGAGGTTAGTATTGTAGAAGATGTTTTGAAATTGTTCTCTAATATGGGTGTATGCAAGACATTCTATGAGAAAGTAATTTTCATCTTCAACCCTCTTTGTGTCACAAAGATAACAGATTCTTTCATTCCACGACATTTTAGGATTGTCCAATGCTCACTTTCACTATGTAGCTCATGAGAGTTTGTTCTTATTTAGCAATGTTTATTTTATTCTTTAGGATAGTTAAAACAGAGAGATACTTTTCATATTCTAGATTATGGTTGATCACCTCCTTATAATATATTAATTTTATCTAATCTTCTAACTCTTTATCATACCACGTATTTTCCTTAAATTCATATATAATAATACTTTTAATATTTTCGCTATTATGCAAAGTGACCTCTTCCTCGACTCCCCAATGGTTTAGCCAAGACTTGGCATCTTTATGCCAACCTCACTTAAGTCTCGGGTGGATTTGACTAGAGTATGAAGAAATATTAGGAAGTTTCTTGTCTCCCATGTTGTTTATCTTGTTCTTGTACATTAGGTACCTTGCTTCTATGAGAAGGATAGGATAGGGTGTATTTATTTTAATTTTGAGATTGTATGTTATAAAGCACTTTTGGATTTAATTTATCCTTCTCCAAGATTCTCTATATATTTTGAAGCCCCAAACTTCACAACCATATAAGATAACAAGAGTGACAAGATTCTCAAAGAGAAGTTTCTTCCTATCCCAAATCCAAAGGTCTTCTAATTTACAAATTTACAACTATTTTCAAATACATAATAAAATTTTCATCCTCTATTAATCCTTTTCTCAATGCTATAGTTCCAGTTAAGCTTGTGATGAAAATTGATTCCAAGATATTTATATGAAGTCGCTTCCTCCAAGTTGTTGTTGTCATACATGAAATTATCATAAGTGATATTTTGAGATTTGATTATCATAGCCTTTGTTTTGTCAGTGTTAACAGTCATATCCATACTAGAGAAAAAATCCTTGACTCAATTTGTATTTGCTTGTCAATATCATAGGGACTCCTCGCCATACGAAAAATATGATCAGCATAGAGAAGAAGGATGATGGCTATGCTTGTCAAAGTCATTCCAACACAACCTACCTCTTCCAAAAAAACACCTAGCATGCCAATGTAAATACCAAAAAGGGTAAGGGATAGGGACAACCCTATTTGACTCATATATTACAATTAATTTATTCTTACCATCCCTCGGAGTTCCTAGATTGGAAATAACATTCTCATGCAACCTTATTCAGGCAACTCTCAACTCAAAGGGGACTTTTAGCTCTTCTAATCTATTCCAAAGGTTAGTTATGGGAACTTTTTCAAATGATTTTCTAAAGTCAACAAATCAACAAAGAAGATTAGTTTTATTATTGTGACACTACTAGGAAATGGTCCTAAGACTAACAAGGTGGTCCACGGTTGAATGATAACCCTAAAATCCTACATGGCCTTTAGCTCTTTTTTCATTCCTTTCTACCCATATGATGATCTTCTTTTCCAAAATAATTCCATATAATTTAGATAAAAGAGGGATAATCGTAATGGTTATGTAATTAGATTGATTGTTTTTATCCTTACTTTTAAAAATAGGAACAATGATACTTTTTGTTTAGGGTTTACGGAAACCTTGCTTGGCTACTAAATTGAAGAACTTGTGGATGTGAGGTATGAGGATAGGCCCACCAATTTTTAAGATTTCAGCTCGGTATCCTTAAATGTCCTTAGATGTCCCTTTTGTGATTCGCTTAACCCCAAACTCTATGTCTTCTAAAGAGAAAACTTCTTCCTTTGTAGAAAGGGTTTGAATGTTATCCATGAAACCATGAGATTCGTAAAGCTTTTTAACGTAAGAATTCCAATCCCTTAAGGAAATCATATTGTTTTTTATTTCTATGCCTCAGAATTTGTCTCCAAATTTTTTTAGGAACTACCTTAGAGAGGTGCAAAATATTCTCTTTCTTTTTATTTATATGACACATTTTTTCTTTTAATTAGCGATTTGTACTTAGAAATCTTGACAGTTTTTAAGGACTCGCTAGAAGAATCTCTAATAGATTTTCTAGCATGCTTGCACTCTTTATCATACCAAGGATTAGTTGTTCTATTATCCTTTTTACATGACACCACGATAGAGAACTTGTTAATGGAAGTAGAGAGATTCGTGGTAAAATTATGATAGAGGTATTCAATATTGTCCTTAGTTAATAGTATATTAAATTCATTACTAAATCTCTTAAAAAATTATCAATTTTATCTTTATTGAAGATCGGTGATTTTGGTTAGTATAATTCTCTCTTATGGGGCTTATGTTCCTATCAAAGTTTATAGTTAGGGTTAAAGGTCTATGGTCAGATTTGGGATCATGGTCATTATGTCAAATTTTACTACTTGGTTGTATACAGGGATATCAGATATCAAATAATCTACAAAACTACTACCCAAACCATGGATACAAGTCATCTAGTTGGATTTCAGCCACTTCATAAAACCATTACAAATTATTAGATCTTGAGAACTACAAAGCTTGATTAGTTATGTACCAAACAAATTCTCAACAAAGTATTCATAGTTTCTTTTGTATCTACTAGCTAAAACAAGGTCCTCATCTAGCCATAAAGGATTGGGGTTAGAATTATTCCTTAATATAATAGCTTAATTAGTTGTTGTTCTAGCATTAAAATATCCTAGGAAGAGGATGATTGCCTTCATTTCTCAGGCTATAAATATCATGTTCCAAGCCGTTGTAAGGACAACTTTATCTAGATTGTGGTTTTTATCAAAAGTAGAATTAATAGGTGTGAAATAGCATATTTATATATAAATATTCTTAGCATTGATATTTGAGATCTCCATCCACAATTGTTGATTGAAAGGATATTTTTTGTGAAGCCTAATATAAGGAAAAATGTTATTTTTTATGTAACAAACTGCGCCTCTGATCCCTTTATGCTAATATATTTGATGCCATACTGGACACAAGACAAATCCTTCTATGTTAGGGACCTTAGATTCTTCATGCTCCCAAGTTTCAATAAGCAATATAATATCAATTTCATTTGGGATCCAACTTAACATGGGACCCTTGCTCCATGGAAAGTCACGACAATTACAAGAGAGGATATGGAGTGTCCTAGCTTTCTATTTATTATTATATATTTGGTATATATCCCTAATAATAGCTTTTCTATTCGTGATTATTGCTCATTTTCCTTCCTTTCTAGATTATTTTACCTATTGAACTTCCTTTATTAATTCAGCTTGAAATTATGGAATTAGATCTTCTTTTATAAATATTTATATCCCATCTAGACTTGGAGTTTTACTGATTAATCCATATTTGTGGTCATTAGAGATTACCTTGACACAAATTAACCTATCTTTGTGCTTGATTATTTTTCCTAGCCTCTATGCTTCTATGAGACAAGATGTTTCAATTTGTAATTTTTCTTGTAGCTTTTCCTTGACTAGTGCTAGTATGTCCTCTTCTTTCTCCTCTTTCAAACAAAAAATTATGAAGTTCAAGGCTCTTTTGGTATGCTCATGGTCTAACTCTATAATCTATTCATTTCCTCCTTAATGGGTTTGATATCCAATTTACCCTCCAAACTATTTAACGCCAAATTGCTATTTAGTTTTTCTTCTAAATCTTTAAACTTGTTCTTCATATTATGATTTTCTAGATTATCAACCTCTCCTTCTTGGATTAATTGTTTATTTTCTTGGCTTTGATTTTCTATCTCTTGTAATCTCATCTCCATTTTCTCCAACTTATTTTCCAACCCAATTAATTTAATGTCTCTATGTTTCTTAATCTTGTCTTCAAATTATGCAAACTTATTATCAAGCATTTCCTCTAACTTTACTTGAAGTCTAGATTCTATTTCTTCCCTATGCTTATCTAAAGATTATATATATTCACAAAGAGTTTATAGGGTTACCTTGCTAGGTCTCCCCCTCTTAGATGTTTTTGGAAAATGTGGTGACTTGTTCATATTGGAATAAATAAATAAAGAGGAAATAAATTATAACCAAGACTAGAAAAAAGATCTTGTACCCCTTGTTAGTTCAATATGCCAATGATAATACTTAATGAAAAAATATCAATGATAATGTCCATAGAATTGATTTAGTGAAAAGGCAGAGTAAAACATTTTTTAAATAAAATAAGATGATAAATAAAGTAGAGATGAAATAAATTAGAACCAAGGTTGGGAGAAGGAACTTGTGCACTTGATTGGTTCAAACTCATGGATTAGGGTTTTGGAGGCATGTCGTGAAAATTCCCAAATCTTTGAAAGTGCTTCCCTGGATCCCTGTGAAAATTATTTGATGAAAATGTTAGTGAAAGTGCCTCAGTGAAAATGGGTGAAGCTCATAGATTAGGATTTAGGTGTGCCATGAAAATGTCGATGAAAAATCTCAATATTGAAAGTGACTCTATGAAAATGCTCGGTAAAAAAATGTCTCAATGAAAAAGCATTGAAAGTGACTATGTGAAAATGTTGCAGTAAAAAAAATGCCTCAATGAAAAAGCTCAATCTTGAAAATACCTCGTGAAAGTGCCTTAGCAAAAATGCTCCACAAAAATGCCAAATGCCATAGATTGTGCTCAATCTAGAAAATGTCATAGATTGTGCCTCTGAAAAAGCCCAATATTAAAAATTACTCAGTAAAAATGCCCCGTGAAAGTGTCACTTTTCTTTCTATATATATGGAAAGAGGAAAGGTGTTTAATTCTTAATCTAAAAATAGAAGATACAGGCTAAATTTTTTTTTTATTATCAAGCCACGGGATTTTTTTGTAATAAATATAAGAAGATAAATCTACTTTGAGAGTTTCTTAGATCCATACACTATGTTGGACGATTAGAACATATGTACTTGATATAAACACTTTTTTTGTAAAAGCGCTTTAAAGCACTTTAAGGATGTATTTTTCATTCTACTTGTGAATAAAAATGAGGCTTTTTTTTTCTTTGGTAACAAACACACATCCATAATGGAATTCACTCTACTTGTGAATAAAAATAAAGCTTTTTTTTTCTTTGGTAACAAACACACATCCATAAGGGAATAAACCATCAAAAAAGTAAAACCAAATGTTGGAAGGAAAAAACATGTGCAAATACCATCAATTGATTTTGAAAACCATGAAAATTCTCACACGTGAAGTGAACCTTCCAACTAGCACATGTGACTCCAACTAACTTCCCCATAATAACACTCGTGTAACCTTCACCATGCAAAATAATAAAATATTGGATTTTCCTTAACATTGTTTTTGTTTTTATGTTTGTATTTTTATGTTTATAAAATATTTGTATTAGAATTTATGGTTTAAAAAGTAGCTAGATGGACTTATCTTTTTAACCAAAAAGCTTGTTATAAAATTAATAATATTTTCAAAAAATAAATAAGTGGGATTACTATGCGATGAAAACCTTCAATATAGCTTTGCGGTGAAAAACTCTCGGTGAATCTCTGCGGTGAGAAATCCTGGGTGAAGTTCTTCAGTGAAAACCCTCGGTGAAGCTCTTCAGTGAAAGTTAATATTTGTGGTTAAACCTTCGTTGAAATTGCGGTGAAGTTCTGGACATTATGTGGTGAAAACCTTCAGTAAACTTTATGGGCATTATGCGGTCAAACCTTCGGTGAAAAGAACCCTTGGTGTGAAACTTGCGGTGAAACATTCGGTGAAGCTCTAAGGTGGAAACCCTCGTTGAATCTCTGTCATGAAAGTTAAAGTAACTTAGCATCTACAGCTAGGGCATCTTCATCATTTTATCTCTAATACAGGTGCATACATTCCTTCCCTCTCCACTTTCTTCTTTTTTGGGGGGTATACATATCTACATTTTCACATAAATATGAATAATTCACCACATTTACCAAAACTGTTAAAGGAAGACCTAGCACGGTTACCCTACAGAGCCTACCATAAATGTTGTGAAGACCATGCCATAAATGTTATAGCCCAAGTAAAGTGTAAACTATACAAGTGGCAAATTTATAATTTATCTAAATTTTTGTTTTTTTATTTAACAAAAGCCGTATACATGTGGCAAATTTATAATTTTTCTAAATTTTTATTTTTTATTTAACAAAAACCACATCCTAGTAGGGGATATTTCTCAAATCAAACCTTAAAACCAATCAAAAAAATAGAAATTATGAAATATTAAAATTTTAAATTATAATTTTATTTTTAAAAAAATCAATTTCATAATTAAAATTCATAAAACATTAGATAACTACATACAATTTTTTTTTTAAATTAGAAATTGAAATTGAGTTTCACTTCAAAGCCAAAGCTATAATCTGCGCCTTAGAAAGGACTATTAACATATATATATATTTAAAACCTTTTTTTATGAATTAATAGTAACATTTTTTTCTTTTTACCGAACGCTAATATACACAAGTTTTTATAGTACATGTACAATGTATAAACATATGTTTGTCTTTTTATTAGTATATGTATTTTTAATTAATAAGAATATATGAATATAAGTTTCTTTCATATACTTTTTCTTTTCTTTTGACTTAGCACTAATATAAAAAACTTTTGTGGTTACACAAACAATATATGTGTGTGTTGTCTTTTTATTTTTATTTTTATTCAAATATGTATTTTTAATTAATACAATCTTTTTGACTTACTTTTTATTAACATGTAAGATATAATTGCACACTATCATTTATACTTATTTTTATTTTTACAAAATATATTTTTTAAATATTATACAATTGAAATTTATAATAATAAGCATTTAGTTTGATAGTTCTACAAGATATATATATATATATATATATATATGACATAATATATACTTTAAAATGGTAAATATAGACACAAGCAATTATCATACTTTATTTTAGTTGTATATATATCATATTTAGAATTTTAACACCACTTTAATTGCAAAGAAAGTGGCAAATTCTTTTAAAAATAAATATATGAATTAAATTTTATTAATAGTATTTTTAATGTTAAATAAGTAACAAAAATAATATCATATATACTTAAACAAATTATAAACATATAAATCATATTGTAACTATAAACATAATCTTTTGGTAGGGACTAACTGATTTGCAGCTATTTCTCTTGTTATTGGAATTCAATAGGTTATTGGTATATTATTATCATGTTATAATATTGAATGTGGTATAAAAATGTTATTAAAAAATTATAAAAGAAATTAAAATTTTAAATTTTAACTTTGATTTATCATATTCTAAGAAAAGTAAATAATTATTTGGTTTGTACTAGAATTTTATTTGTGTTCATAAAGTTAAAAAAAACAGTTTTGATGAGTTAAAATATTAGGAAGGTTGGTATTGTAACAAAAGAAATTGAAATTGTAAACCTATGTGGGTGTATGTGGGACATTTTAAGAAAAAATGGTTTTAGGAGTTTTCCAAGACCTTGTTTTACTATGGACCTCTTGAGAGTTTGTTCCTATTTTAGAATTGTTGGTTTCCTTCTTTAAGCTAGTTAAAACAAAGAGATACTTTTGATGTTCTAGATCTGATTTGCTTGCCTCCTTATAGTATCTTAATTTATATTATCGTCTAATTATTTATCACACCATAATTTCTCCTTCAATTTAGATGTAATATTATTTTTAATATTATTCTACATAGTGACAATTTCCTCGTCTCCACAATAATTCAACCAAGACTTCGCATCTATATGCCAACCTCGCTTGAGCAGCAAGTGGTTTTCACTAGAGTTTGAAGCAATCTTAGGAAGTATCTTGTCTTCCATGTTTATCACGTCCTTGTAGATTAAGTACCTAGTCATAGCCATGGTCTCAATGGGGGGAGACATGCTTCTCTAAAGAGGATAGGATAGAGAAAATTGTCTTTAATTTAAGATTACAAGTTATAAAACATCTTTGGATTTACTCTATATTTCTCTATGATTCTCTAGAGATGATGTAGCTTGAAACTTCACAACCATATAAGATAATATATGAGCATCTCACAAAGGAATTTCTTCTTATCCCAAATCCAAAAGTTTGTTGATTTACAAATGTTTTCAAGTCCATAATAAGATTTCCACCCTCTATTTATCTTTTTTCTCAATGCAATAGTTCCATTTATGCTTGTGATGAAGATCAATTCTGAGATATTTATATAAGTCACTTCCTCCATAGTATTGTTCTCATACATGAAATTAGCATAAGTGATCTTTTCAGATTTTATTATCAAACCCATTGTTTTGTTGGTATTAACAATAATACCCATACTTGAGAAAAATTCCTTGCGAATTTTTAGTTGCTTGTCGAGATCTTAGGAACTCCTCATCAAGATAACATTATCATTAGGGTCAAGAAGAAGGATGATGACTATACCCACTAGAGTTGTGTCATCACAACCTACTTCGTCCAAACAAACCTCTAACATGTCAATGTATACGTCAAAAAAGGATAGGGGACAATCTTGTTTTACCACTATATTACAATTAATTTCTTCCAACCAACCTTTTGTGTTCCTAAACTTGGCAATAATGTTCACGTACAACATAATCACAACAACGCTCAACTCGAAAGAAATTGTTATCTCTTCTAATATATTCCAAATGTTAGTTTTGGGCATTGTGTCAAATGATTTTCTAAAGTCAATGAAGCAAATAAAGAGACTCATGCACAATGATCCTAAGCATAACAAAGTGGTCTACAATTGAATGATAAGCCTTTAGCTCTTTTTTTGTGGCTTTCTATCCATACATTGATCTTCTTTTCAAGAATAATTCCATATAACTTGTCTAAAAGAGGGATAATCATAATGGTCATGTAAATAGCGGGATTTTTTTACTGTCCCCACTTTTAAAAATAGGAACAATGAGGTTTTGAGTCCAAAGTTTAGGGAAACCTTACTTGATTGTTAAATTGAGGGACAAGGATAGGATTTACTCTTATCATAGCTTTATCTGTGATGCAACTCCAAACTTCACAACCATATATGATAATACAAGGGGATCTCAAAGAGGAGTTTCTTCTTATCCCAAATCCAAAAGTCTCTTGATTTACAAATGTTTTCAAGTCCATAATAAGTTTTTCACCCTACATTTATCTTTTTCTCAATGCAATAGTTCCATTTAATCTTGTGATGAAGATCGATTCTAAGAAATTTATACAAGTCACTTCTTCCATAGTATTGTTCTCATACACGAAATTAGCATAAGTGATTTTTTTGGATTTGATTAACATAGCCATGGTATTAGAAATAATACCCATACTCAAGAAAAAAGTCCTTGAGAATTTTTAGTTGTTTTTCGATATCATAGGGACTCCTCATCATGATAACAATATCAACAAGGTCAATAAGAAGGATGATGACTATACCAACTAGATTCGTGTCATCAAAACCTACTTCTTCCAAACAACCCTCTAACTTATCAATGTATATGTCAAAAAGGATAGGGGACACATGACAATCTTGTTTTACTTCTATATTACAATTAATTTCTTCTAACCAACCCTTAGTGTTCCTAAATTTGGAAATAATGTTCATATACAACCTAATTGCAACAACTCTCAACTCGAAAGGAACTTTTAGCTCTTCTAATATACTCCAAATATTAGTTTTGGGCGTTGTGTCAAATGATTTTCTAAAGTCAATGAAGCAAATAAAAAGAATGGTTTTATTATTGTGACACTCCCCGACAATGATCCTAAGCATAACAAGTTGGTCTACAATTGAATCATAACTCATCAATCCACTCTAGCCTTTAGTTATTTTTCGTGGCTTTCTAACCATACGTTAATCTTATTTTCAACAATAATTCCATATAACTTGACTAAAAGAGGGCTAATCATAATGGTCATATAATTAGAGGCATTTTTTTTATCCACACTTTTAAAAATATGAACAATGAGGTTTTGAGTCCAAAGTTCAGGAAAACATTGCCTGAATATTAAACTGAGGGTTGAGGACAAGCCCTCCTTTTTTTAAGATTTATTCGTTATAGCCTTAAATGTCTATAGATTTTCCTTTTGTGGGCCACTTAACCCCAAACTATATGTCTTCTAAAGAAAAAAATTATTCCTTTGTAGAAAGGATTTGAAAGTTATCCATAACATTAAGGAATTTGTAAAGCTTTAAGGTAAGAATTTCAATCCCTCAAAAGAATTATATTGTATTCTCTAGTTTTACAAAATAGAATTTGCCGCCAACATTTTTTTTTAAATCTAATTTAGAGGCATACAAACTTCTCTTGCTTTTTATCTATATAGTACAATTTTTTCCTTTTAATTAGGGCCCATACCTATTTATCTAGTCATATTTTAAGGGATTTCTAAAAACATTTCTAATGACTTTTGTAATAATCTTACAATTTTTATCATAACAGTTTTCTATTTTCCTAGAGAACTCATTATTGGAAGTAGACAAAGTTGTAAAATATTAATAATACTAATTGTATAAGAGACATGTTTTTTATTTAAAATGAAAATTAATATTACTAATGCTTACATTAAAGGTCAAATTGGCATTAAGACTATAATTAATATTGATTTAACTAAATATTAATGCTAAATTTAACTTATAGTTATTATTAAAGCTTAAACTCAAATTAAAATTAAAATAAAAAATATATAAAATAAAATTTAAATCTAAATTCTTAATTATAAAAAATAGTCTTTTAGTTAATTTCATATTAATATAATATTAAATTTAGAGTTTCTCTTAACATATAAATTTATTTGTGATGATGGACAACATCAATTACGTCCAAATTGTCAATATAAAAAATATGGATGCAATATATCCAAAAGTTTTCATACACATTTACTTAGGAACATTAAGAGAAATACAATGCAGGGTATAATGATAATGAATACAAGAGCTTTCTCCCTCCTTACATATAAATATGGATGCAATATATCAAAAAGTTTTCATACACATTTATTTAGGAACATTAAGACAAATACAATGCAGGGTATAATGATAATGAATACAAGAGCTTTCTCCCTCCTTACATATAAATATGGATGCAATATATCCAAAAGTTTTCATACACATTTACTTAGGAACATTAAGAGAAATACAATGCAGGGTATAATGATAATGAATACAAGAGCTTTCTCCCTCCTTACATATAAATATGGATGCAATATATCAAAAAGTTTTCATACACATTTATTTAGGAACATTAAGACAAATACAATGCAGGGTATAATGATAATGAATACAAGAGCTTTCTCCCTCCTTACATATAAATATGGATGCAATATATCCAAAAGTTTTCATACACATTTACTTAGGAACATTAAGACAAATACAATGTATCCAAAAGTTTTAATACACATTTACTTAGGAACATTAAGACAAATACAATGTAGGGTATAATGATAATGAATATAGGAGCTTTCTCCCTTCTTACATATAAAAGAGGTAAGCATGGCTAACATAAAATAAGGATATAATTCTATATAAGTAACCAACAAAACAACCCCACATGGAATGCCATACAATAAAAATTTATACCTATGTATGTCAAATTATAGCTTATCCAACCAAAGTGAAATACTCTCTCAGCATGATCTTCCTTGGGCTCAACACCCCTCCTCCGAGATGATATACTCTCCAACAAGATGATAGCCCATATGCTCCATCTTCTATGTTGATCTACTATCTAAGTGTCATGATGCAAGGAACTCTTCTCACATGTCCAAGATGGTATACTCTCCAACATCGAGATGGAATGGTTGTTGAAGTACTTCATTTGGAGGGGAACCAGCGCTACGTCTTCGAACAATGTGGGATTCGGGCGGAAACCCTTCGATTGCAATTGCTTGAGGGCATCTTGGACTGCCGAAAAATTGAAGGTTTCGCATATTTGGAGGAAATTACATTAGCAGAATAAACGTTTGAAATAAAGCATGTAGTCTCCTCTACCTTCGACAAGCTTTTTATTGTACCACCTATTGGGCAAACATTATTCAACCAGTTGCAGGCCATTTAATGTGGCAGCAATAGGCCTGTTGGCCGTTGGATCTCAAGTAGGTCCAACGGCCAACAGGCCTGTTGCTGCCGCATTAAATGGCCTGTAGCAGGCTGAATAATGTTTGCCAAGATATTGCAGTGGGATAGGGGAGGGATGCCATTTGTTGGACACCCCATCTGGCTCCACTACCCACGCCATGTGGCCACCTCGGCAGGTGGCATTTGCGGGATGAGATGGCAGTGCCACCTGTCGGGTAGCTGGACGCTTTAACTCCACACATGTGGCGCGCTTTTCCACGGTCGCATGCACTTTTTCCCGCGTTCGCCTTCTGCCCCTGTGCTATTTAGCTCGGGCCCGGTGTCTGAACATTTTGTTTCCCTGGTCCTTGTTCACCTCGCCCTCCACTGCGGTGATGTCCTTCCTTCGTCCCTGTTCACCCTGCCCTCCACTACGGTGATATCCTGCATTGGTTATTAGTTGGTTGCTCCTGCTCGGTGCCTCGGACATGGTCTCCTTGCGTTCACTGGTGCGCATGTTGTTGTTCAGTGGTGGCCACGACATGGATTATCCTCGGTTCGGTGGTGGATATGGTGGGTTCCTTCTCCCGTGGTTTCGGTGGTGGAAATGGTGGCTTCCTCGGTGGTGGCTACGAGCTGGTTTAGTGGCTTTGGTGGTGGCTTCGAGCTTGTTCTGTGGCTTCCTCGGTGGTGGCTTCGAGCTTGTTCGGTGGCTTCGGTGGTGGATTCCTCGGCGATGGCTTCGAGCTTGTTCGGTAGTGGCTTCAAGCTTGTTCGATGGCTTCAGTGGTGGCTTCGAGCTTGTTCGATGGTTTTCGTGGTGGCTTCTTGCTCGAGCTTCGTGGTGGTGGTGGCTTCTTCGTGGGTTTGTGCTCGCTTGTTTCTGCGTGGTCGCATGGAGGTGGCTTCGTTCGGTGGCTCATTGGTAGGAATCTCCTACCAACTATCTCTGCAAACCGTGTTTTTCAACACTTTCAACCTACTGCTGGGAATTGTGTGGACCTTGTTTGCTGCATTTCTAGGATAATGTTGCATTTATTAATAGGTTTATGTTGTAGTAGTGTTTAAGTTGGGTTTGTGTTGTTGGTTTATGTTGCATTCGCTGCAGTGGGGTTTTGGTGAATTACTCCGAACTGTTGGTTTAAGTTTGAACTGTTTGGTGGTTTTGGTTTGCGTTCTGGGGCTATCGGGATTTGATATTATGGGTATTCTCCTGCTTGTGTTTGTTCCAATCCGTGTTATGCTTGAAATTCTTCGACTGGTTATGCTGGAAATGGCACAATACAGAATACTGTTTATTTATGGAACAATACAGAATACTGTTTTTATTGAAAATTTCAAGTTTGAATTGTTGTTTTAGGGTTTATGTGGGGTTTATGTAGGGTTTGTGAATTGGTGAATAATGAATGTGCTCCTTATTATGGTCGAATTATCCTCCTGTTAATGCTCGAATTATGCTCCTTATTATGCTGGGAATTATGGTGAATAATGAATTCGGTTTTGTGCATTCAAGTTTGAATTGCATTTCGCATGAAGATTCAATTTGTTGAATAATTAATAATAGTTTGGTTTAGGTTGCAGAAGGGTTTATGCAGGGTTTATGAATTTATTATGTTGTTGGTTTTTGTTTCAATCCCTGCAGTAGGGTTAGGGTTAAGGTGATTTTTTTAGGGTTTATGAATTTATTGTGTTGTTGGTTTGTGTTGCAATCCCTGCAGTAGGGTTAGGGTTAAGGTGAATTTTTTAGGGGTTTATGAATTTATTGTGTTGTTGGATTATGTTTGCAATCCCTGTAGTAGGGTTAGGTTTTATGAATTTATTGTGATGTTGGTTTATGTTGCAATCCAAAAATTGTTATTATGCAATTTTTTATTCAAAACTGTTATGCAAAATTGCCATGCAAAAGTGTTGCTGAATATTATGGCTAGGCCTACTTATTACAGAGTTAAAAAATTCTTATAATGCATAATTGAAATGCAAAATTGATATACAAAATTGTTGATGAAGGATATGCTAGGCTTGCCTATTATAGAGTTCCATAATTGTTATTATGCAAAATTATTTATTTAGGGCACATTACAGAGTTTTGTTATTGTTATTGTTTAGGGCACATTATTATTTATTTACACATTATTTAATTGTTATTGTTATTGTTGCTGAAATGTTTATTTAGGGCACATTACAGAGTTCTGTTGAAATGGTGAAATTGCATTTTGCATGAAGGTTTTATGGGTTGAATAATTGATAATAGTTTACATGGCATAATTGTAGATATGAGTGTTTTCCTATGAGAGGAATTTGAGCATTGTGACCAGTAATGGCCATAAAAAGAATGGTACTCATGGGACAAGTCATAGTTTGAGGCTCAAAAGTAGGGACTTATTCCCCTAATATTTTATTTTAGGGCTCATAGGCATTGCACAACCAACTAAACCATGAATCAAACCTTGTAGAAGTAATCATTGGCCTACAAGAGGCATTAAGAGTCAATTTGAAGGATTAGGTAAAACAAAGGTGGGTCTTGTGTCCCAAGCCATCTCTCAAAGTCAAAACATTGTATTTAGGTCATACTCATTGCTCGTAGGTGTAAAAAGTCACGCATGAGATCCCTCCATGGAACGTTCCTTAGAGAAGCGGTTATCTGTCTTAGGAGAGAAATATGGGTTTGATTTTAGCATTTAGAAATAGTGATGGACCTCGTGGGTGAAGCCATTACTTCGGCCAAACCATGTATTTATAGACTAACTAATATGTTTTGTTATCATAAGCCATGTATGGATCCTTTAATTACAACCCAAACACTAGGAATATAGTCCCCAACCATAATTACTTTGGGGCTCATAAACCATCCCTAAGTTAGCCCTCAATCCAAACCCAACACCTATAGAGGGGAAATTTAACATATTAGAGGAATATTAGAGAAATTTAAGTAATGATTTAAGCCCTGAATAAATCAACCTTTGGCCTACAAGATGCTTATGTCTCCAATTTTAACAATTAGGAATAGTAGTGATGGGTTCAAACACCCAATTTATAGTTTAGGACCAAAACCATGGGTTTCTATCCTAACTATTACTTTAAGGCTTATAGTCCATGTTTAAGGATCTAGACCATGCCACATACATCATAGAAGGAATATAGGGCTCTATATGTACTGCTCTATATAGAAGGAATATATGGCTCTATAGAAGGAAGGAAACATAGGGGTGTCATCTCGAAAGAGTTGTACATTAAAAAAAACACATTTAAAAATACTTTAAAGTTAGGACTATAAAATATTGTCCAATGCAACATTAAATACAAAAAAAGTGAATATATAAAATCTATGTCATACTAACCTCATCCAAGAAATTACTGATGAAATGTTTAATTAGGGATCATTACAACGTTCTGTTGAAATGATGAAATTGCATTGGGTCATGAAGATTTTATGGTATATTAAACCGTATGATAAACCCCTGATTAGAAGGCCGCAAACAGTAGGGAACTCTATGGCATAACATTGTATCCAAAATGGCCATGTTACAAACAATAGAGTCAGTGATTACAAAATCAACATCGCAATGTGGTCACAACAAAAATTATGGCACCCCCATATGTCGCCCCTATGCTTGATGTCCTCCAAGATCTTCACTGCCCAATATTGTTGAGTTTCCTGCTTGAGCCAAGTTGGTTGGCCTACCTAACAATGGTTGATTAGGTTGTGGTTGATTGCCTCCATATGATATCCAATTTGCTTCTTGTAGCCATGGAGGAATTGAGTACCCATAGTGCACACTTGTGCTACTAACCCCTGCATTAGGTTGAGCCCCTCGATAATCATACATAAGATTGACACCTGCACTGGTAGGAGGGAATAAAGTGGGCATGTGCACTTGTTGATAGTGGGGAACTTGGATGTTTAGGAGGTCTTGGAAACATGGAGTATTATCTGCAATATGTTCCAATGTGTTTGGCATCATCCTCCTTTCCTCCACTATGTTTGCATCAATGGCAACCCTTTCTACCAGCCCTTGTTCATTTTGAAGAAATTGTTGAGCCTTTCTCAATTCCTTTTCCTGCCTTGCCATCTGTTTTTGATGGGCCTTTTCTTGTCTTTCTTTCTCTCTTTCAATCCTTTCATGTGCTCGAAGTTCTGTTGCAGCAATCCTTGCAGCCTTCTTTTTCTATTTTAAATCCTGGATTTCAAGTTTCCTATGCTCAGACTCGACCAATAGTTTTATATAGTCTTCTAAGGTGAGTAATTGTGAACTTCGGCATAGACAAAAATTGTCTGTTGTTGCTTGCCTTCTTTTTGCTGACACTCTCTCTACTAGTATCTTTAGGAACCGACCAAGCAATTGGCCCTTCGTTGACACTTGCTGCTCCTTGCTTGACACTTGCCTTTCAATATTTGGGTCAATGTTCTCCACATCTATTTGAACCGTATTGTCCTCTTCAACTGGAACCTCATTATGGACAGTATCTTCTTCCAGATTTCCATTGTCCACAAAATAATGAACAATTTCATCGTCCAATTCTCTTGGTTGTGAAGGCATGTTCATGGTTTCTTCATTGGTTCTTGAGACATTATTTTTGTCCAAATTCATCATGGCTTCTTCCAGCCATGATGGTGGGGTAACCTGGCTTGGAAAATTCAATTCTCCATTGTTGCTTCCTGGAGCATGATCAACGTTTTCATTTCCAACTATATTCTCATTGACATTCTCATTGGCAATTGCATGATCAATAGAGACATTAAGAATATCACATGTAGAAGTTGCAGGTGTTTCAATTGGTCTAACAACCTCCATGTTATTGTCAAATGGTTCATTGTTATATTATGTTTCACTTACATGTTCATCATCATCACCACAGTAGGGTCCTCCTTGAGAAAGGGATATCATATTATCAGCAGCAGCAACGTCTTCCTCTACTTCCACATCTTCTTGGCCATCAACATGTGCTTGGACATCCCCTTCATCCTGACCATCCAGTTCAAATTCCTTGCTACAACTAGTATCATGCATGAGAGCCTCAGAATTCAGTGGCCATATTCTAGTCCTCTTAAACCTAGACTTGATATTTGAAGATGTGAGAGCCCTTTTAAAGGCTTTACTTGCAAGCTCGGCTAGCTCAAACCTTTTTACCTCCACCCCTTGATTCTTTTCCATCCACAAAGTTCGTTCACCCCTGAAATAGTTCTTGAAAGGACCAAACACACTGACATCTAGGGGTTGCAGTCTGTGAGTGGTATGGGCAAGCAGTGTCAACAGTTCAATGCCAAAATTGTTAGCCTCCTCAATTGTTTGCATAACAATGTGGCTTCCATGTCCATCTAAAACCAGCAGGTGTTTATTTACAGGTGAGACGCCACCTGGTATAGATGCAGCAAAGTGAGTAATCCAATTCAAAAAGAGTTCTTTAGTCATCCATGCATGGGGATGTGCAGCCATGCATGCACCTGGTTCACAATTTTGTATATAGTTTTTGAGTTGAGTTTTACCTTTAAATAGATAAAATCCAAGGATTGAAGCGCCAAATGCATTGACACAATATAGAATAGTGATCCACTCCTTGCTCCTAGGAAAACTATTTGGCACATTACGATTCCCTCTCTTGGAAATTACATGCATGCCACAGTTCTTTCCTTCCTGTAAACCTATTTCATCATAGTTCCATATATGGTCTGGAGCATAACCATGTTTCTCGTATGCACTAGAAAGGGTGGCATAGAACTTAGTCTGAATTGCAGGGCATAGATTTAGAGCCCTGTCTCTATCTAGTCCCTCAGTTGTACACAACACAAGGTCTAGATGCCTTTTCTTAAACCCAAACCACCATGACTTAGCAGGAAATCCATCTTTGAAGGGGTTTTGCCTCCCTTGACAGATTTGAGCTACTGTGGATTTTAACTGTATCATCTCTAGCCCATGTCCCATTTGAGCCATCTCCTTACACCACTGAACCACCTCGGTCGCCTCCTCTTCACTCATAACTGTAACAAGCCCTCTGCGCTTTGTATGTGTGAGCCCATTTATCCAATAATGTACTGATGAGGTAGCAACTCCATTTTTTTTAGCACCTGCACGAATGGAATATCCATTGAACTCTATATCATCAATTGCAGGTAACATATCTTCTTTTGTCCATCCTCTTATTGCACTGATTTTGTTGGTTGAACTTGTCCCTTGAACTATGGTTGACGATGGCTCTATGGTTGATGGTGGGACAACAGTGTCCTCTACCATTGCATGGTCATTCTCAACAACATTGCTGGGAGCATTGTTGGCATTTGAATGATCCACCCTCTCCTCGTCCGATGAGGTGCAGCATAGATGGGAACCCCTACTCAGTCAACGACTTGTTCTCCTTGCATTGCTGACTCTTGCCATGCCTGCAACTACTTGCACATTTATAAGGGAAGTTGATTATATACAAGGACACTGGAAGCTGATTATAACATAAATGGAAATAACATAAACATTGAAGCTGATTATAACATATATAGAAGTAACAATACTATTATGCAGTTACCTGATTATACTTGCACATACTCTCTAATGGTATGTTTCCATTGTGCACACACTTTGCAGTTTGAATGTCTGAAATGCAACTTCAATAAGGGTTGTGGTTCTTTTATAGTTTTTTGTTGTTGAATTCGATTGGTAAGAAGGGTGCACATGGATTGCAATCTCTCAAATTTGAATGTGTGTTGTGGATTGATTTAAATGTGATCCAATGGTTGGGAACTTGTCATGGTGGATCCTTGTGCCTTCATATGTTTAATGATCCTTGTGCTTTCATCTATTTAATGGGTGCATTTAATGGGTAGGTGTCATTTATTGAAGACAGTGGGTTGGATTGTTGAACAACCATGCAGTTATGGATAACACTCTATCACTGGTTCTTGAACAATTTTCATGTTGGCTGGGATATTTATGCTCCAATAGATATCTGTGGGTGTTGATTTAATAGGTACCTTGCAGTGGTGGAAAATACTAGGAGGGTTATTTAGTAGTTCATGTACTTTTGTATGTTGAGGCAGATCTGTAGGTAGTTGGGACAAGATTTTTTGTACTCTTTTGCACATAAAGACTATTTATGGACACATGTTGGCCCAGACAATTAATGGGCAATTTTTGGACATAATTTAAAGTTTCTACTGCACTTAATATGAAATATTTATGTGCAATTTTTGGGTGTTTTTATGTCAATATTTGGTGGTTGTGTGGGGCCAGTACTATGACAACTATTGGTCCTTGTTCAAGAATAGACATCCCTTTCCTAATTAAAATCATCTTCTTATGGATTTTCTGACCTCTTTACCTTCGACAAGTTTTTTCATTGTACGGTGATGAAGGTATTGCAGTCAGATAATTAAAATCATCTTATTCTAGCTTTTGTGACATGTAGGATAAAAGGCTTGAGCATTCAACAATGGTACTTTCCCAAACAAATTTGAGAAACAAAGCTTTGTTGAAATGAATTCATCATTGAAATAAACTCTACTTAAAATTCAATCAAGTACACTGTCGTTAGGCAAGGGTGGCAATGACCATTAAATTGGATGGCATAAACCATTAAATTCAGAGAAAATTCAATGAACACATATAAAAACTGAACACAAAAAAAATCTAGGGTTCAAAATTGAACCCATCAAAGGACTCCCAACCGTCTCAGAAGTGGCATTTAAAAAATGCCCGTCATTTAAAATGCAGTTTTTAATTTTTACCATTTAAAAAAAAATGGGTTATTGAAATTAAATGCTATTGAAAGTGCACGTCAACTATTAATTCGAACTCTCGATTTCATACTATTGTGATTGGTGAGTCTAAGGCTTTTACAATTCAGAGAAAATTCAATGAACACATATAAAAACTGAACACAAAAAAAATCCAGGGTTCAAAATTGAACCCATCAAAGGACTCCCAACCGTCTCAGAAGTGGCATTTAAAAAATGCCCGTCATTTAAAATGCAGTTTTTAATTTTTACCATTTAAAAAAAAATGGGTTATTGAAATTAAATGCTATTGAAAGTGCACGTCAACTATTAATTCGAACTCTCGATGTCATACTATTGTGATTGGTGAGTCTAAGGTAGATTTAGAATTTCAATCTACCTATACCACAAGATTTTACAACAATATTTATTTGTATGTACAACATTATTTATTTATTTATACGAATTAGATATGAAGTGTTACATTGAAATTCTAAATTAGATTCGGATCAAAATCAGATGATCTAACATTAAATTATTTCACATCATGTCAAGTTGGCAGGAACCAAGAAGTACTAAATCGGTAGCCTTCACAATGAAAGACGAACATTGAGGTCGTAGGCCTTCACCGCTTGGGATAAAAGACAACTAAAACGTCTCTCTTTTTAGGCGATTTTTAAACAAAAACTGGTCAAAATTGTTCCTGCAAATTGTTATTTTTGCAATTTTGTAATTTCAGCAATTGTGTTTATCCATTCTAAATTAATGCCCAATTTTAAAACAACCCAGATAGTCCAAATTACAATTTAAACACTCCAAATTATAATTTCAGCAATAAATATTATGCATGATTCTGACAAGTCGAAATCATTTTAGTTAACCCATATACTACTCTGGCCTTCACTCTCAAAGATGAACATTGAAGTTGCTACTCCATCGTCATGTAGCATTTGTTATTGCCATTGATAATCCGAACCAACTTTTAAAGATCTTGCAGCGATTAATCATTCCATTGGTGGTAGCCTAGTAGGTATACTAACACAAGCTCCTATAAAATCTCATTAAGACCTTGCAGCCATTCATCATTCCAATGGTCGTGGATAAATTGCCACCAACTCCGTAAAATCTCATTGGTATGTGATTTGCTTAGACTCTCTTTTTGGTCCACAATATCACTCAACATTGTGCAGCAGTGTGTCAGTGGATAGATAGGATACCACCCTCTTCAAAGCTAGTGAGGAGAATGCCCTTGGATATCAGTGCTCCCCTGATTGGAGCCTGGAGGATTTAGTGTCATTATGAGCCTGTGACTTCTTCGTTGTGAATTTTGGGGCTTGAAGGATTTAGTATCATTGTGAGCCTGTGACTTCTTCTTCTGCCTATTTCAGTATATCAAACAGAGAGTAGCTTGGGCGTATTTCCATGGGAATTATGTAGCTGCAGCAGAAAAGGAAAGGAGGGTGCATTTCTCGCAGAAGTAATACATATTGCTTGATCAGTGGATCTTTGGCAAGATTTCCAGCATGTTCTAAGATAGGTTCGAACCAGTTTAGAAGAATATAAATGTAAGTTTCAAACTTTAATATTATCATTGACTTACCCTACAGAACACTTTGGGGAACCATGCATTTGTTTGAAGTTTTTGTCACACAAATATGGAGAATTTTGAAAGTTTTTGGGATAGATGTAAAATCCCAAATCTCACTTTGCTAAAACAACAAAAATTATATTTTTGAGGTTATGCTGGTTGTAGATTTGATAATTCTGTATTTATTGAATTTTTTAGTAACATAAATTGGATTGAGAATGCAAAAGAAATTAACACATATTTTTAAAAAGTGTGTAATTAATTATTATTATCACTTTAAATGTGATTTTTTGGAAGCCCTTCATCATAAAAGAGCAGCACCGTTTTTTAACTTATTGTCACTTGAAATGTGATTTTATTATTAATTGTTTTTTAACTTATTTTTATTTATTTTTAACTTAATTTTAATTTTATTATTAATTTTTTTAACTATTTTTATAATAATGTTTATATAGATAGTTAAATATTGATATGGGTTTGATATATAGTTAAATATATATATATATATAATGAATTAGATATGAAACTTTATAAATGGTCAAGAAAAAAATTAAAATGCATAGTATTTTTTGGTTATTTTGTGAGATTTGTTTTTAATTAATTTAAGATTTGAATGTAATTTAATTTTAATAGTTTTACTATATATCAATATTAAAATTAGTTTAATTTTAATAGTTTTATTATATAGTTGAATATGGTCAAATTAATGTCAAATATGGTTAATCAAAGTCAGTCATGGTTTGTTAAAGTGTCTTGTATATGTCGACACAACTCAAGATGCGAAATTCAGAATGTGAAATTTGACGTTCATCAAGGTTTATGTCACATTGTGATGTTTATCAAGGGTTACGTTGTATTGTGGCGTTCATCAAGGGTTATGTCACATTACGACAATGCCCAATATGTGAAACATATGTCGACACAACCCAAGATGCGACATATTCACAATGTGAAATTTGACGTTCATTAAGGTTTATGTCGCATTGCTAAAGTCAAATATGGTTAACCAAAGTGAGCCATGGTTTGCTAAAGTGTCTGGTATATGATGGCACAACCCAAGATGCGACATATTCACAATGTGAAATTTGACTTTCATCAAGGTTTATGTCGCATTGTGATGTTTATCAAGGGTTATGTCGCATTGCGACAATGGCCAATATGTGACACATATGCCGACACAACCCAAGATGCGGCATATTCACAAGGTGAAATTTGACGTTCATTAAGGTTTGTGTCACATTATGATGTTTATCAAGGCTTATGTTGCATTGTAGCGTTCATCAAGGGTTATGTCGCATTGTGACAATGCCCAAGATGTGAAATTTGACGTTCATCAAGGTTTATGTCGCATTGTGATGTTTATCAAGGGTTATGTTGCATTATGGCATTCATCAAGGGTTAGATGCGACATATTCACAATGTGAAATTTGACATTCATCAAGGTTTATGTTGCATTGTGATATTTATCAAGGGTTACGTTGCATTGTAATGTTTATCAAGGGTTACATTGCATTGTGGCATTCATCAAGGGTTATGTCGCATTGCAACAATTCCCAATATGTGACACATATGCCGACACAACCCAAGATGCGACATATTCGCAATGTGAATTTTGACGTTCATTAAGTTTTGTGTCACATTGTGATGTTTATCAAGGCTTATGTTGCATTGTGGCATTCTTCAAGGGTTATGTCGCATTGCGACAATGCCCAAGATGTGAAATTTGACGTTCATCAAGGTTTATGTCGCATTGTGATGTTTATCGAGGGTTATGTTGCATTGTGGCATTCATCAAGGGTTAGATGCGACATATTCACAATGTGAAATTTGACATTCATCAAGGTTTATGTCGCATTATGATGTTTATCAAGGGTTACGTTGCATTGTGGCGTTCATCAAGGGTTATGTCGCATTGCGACAGTGCTTAATATGTGACACATATGCTAACACAACCCAAGATGCGACATATTCACAATGTGAAGTTTGACGTTCATTAAGGTTTGTGTCACATTGTGATGTTTATCAAGGCTTATGTTGCATTGTGGCATTCATCAAAGGTTATGTCGCATTGTGACAATCGGCCCAAGATGTGAAATTCAAGGTTTATGTCACCTTGTGATATTTATCAAGGGTTATGTTGCATTGTTCCATTCATCAAAGGTTAGATGTGACATATTCACAATATGAAATTTGATGTTCATCAAGGTTTATATCACATTATGATGTTTATCAAGGGTTACGTTGCATTGTGGCGTTCATCAAGGGTTAGGTTGCATTGTGACAATGCCCAATATTTGACACAAATGTCGACACAACCCAGGATGCGACATATTCACAATGTGAAATTTGGCGTTCATTAAGGTTTGTGTCGCATTGTGATGTTTATCAAGGCTTATGTTGCATTGTGGCATTCATTAATGGTTTTGTCACATTGTGACATTGCCCAAGATGTAAAATTTGACGTTCATTAATGTTAAATAATGAATGTCAAATTTCAAGTAAATAACTTGTACAAAAAAATCCTAAAAGGTCTGTAACAAAAAAGATGGAAAGAGCAGGGAGAACCAGCCTTTCGGGCTGACATGAGGAGGTTATTCAGGAGGGATTTCCTCCAGAATTAGGAAACCACCCCGAAAATCTTCATCGGGCTCTGGCAGCTTGACAGGAAGTGACTCCATTTTATGAGCATCCATGGGGTCATGTTCTGCTGGGTTGCATAATCTCTTGTTGGGAGAAGAACCAATGGTGGACGGAACTAGGAACGAAGCTGGAGGAGCCGCAGGCGAAGCTGGAGGAGCCGCAGGCGAAGCTGGAGGAGTTGTAGGCAGAGCTGGAGGAGCCACAAGAGGAGCTGGAGGAGTCGTAGGAGGAGCTGAAGGAGCCGTGAATGGAGTTGATGGAGCCAGGAAGGGAGCTGGAGGAGTTGTGGGCCCTTCCGAGGGCACGTTGTGGCCAACTCTATGAGCACCCGAGGCACTACCACTACCCACCTCTTTTGAGCCCCAATTATTTAACATGTCATCCATGAGCTTGCCCATCATGTTCTTCATTAGCCAGTAGTGGTTGATGTTGCTGCCATCTTTCCTTGAGGCTAAGTGTTCTGAGACCAGTTGTGCTTCCCAGTCATCTATCAGAGTGTGGACCGTAAATGATACACTCAGGCCATACCCATCCCCGATGACAGGAACAGGGGGCATCGGGTTTTTCCCCTGCTTCCACTTCCCTGACAAGGAGAACACGTGGCTTGGTCATGATTGGGAGCACAGAGTGAAGCCCCACCCAATTCCACAGATCAAAGCAATAATTCGCAAAGCAGAAACAGCAAAGACAAAGACAGAGCTGAGTAGAAATGGTGAAAGTGCTTTCATCGATGTTCTTTGTCCCGCTTAAGGGGCAGTAATCCTAACTTGCACGCGCCATATCAACTAGCAGAGAGCCGAAGTAAATATGCACTATACTAGGAGCGCATCCAGCCAGCGGGTGAGGGGACGTCCAAATGAAGTTTCTTGAATATGCCATTAACGATGAGAGGAGGAAGGAATCTAGGAGGGTTAATGCATGTAATGCATGGTGCCACATCGTGGGATCCCATGTCGAGGAACCTCCAACACGTTCCACCTAGTTATCATGTTGGCGCCCACATCCGGGGATAATATATTATATTGTTATATTGTTCTTCATCATTATTTTAATATTCTTATTTATCATCAACCTATATTAATTGTTTTAATTATATTATAATAAAATACTATAATTTAATGAAATTTTTTTAATTAATTATTATATTATAATTGATTAATATCATATTTAATTAAATTATAATATATTTAATATCTTTATAATTTAATGAAATGATTTTTAAATTAAGTATTATAGTATAATTCATTTAAATATCATATTTAATTAAATTATAATATATTTAATATCTCTATCTATCAAGTATATATATTATAATATAATTATATTATAAATAATAATATTTCGAATTAAGTAATATTATTTTATTATTACTTTGATTATAATATTTTAGTTAAATACTATATTCTTATCATAGAATAATATAATATAATTAAAAATATTATCATTATATTTAAAAATAATATTATTATTTAATTAATTATTGAATTACAATTAATTAAATATTTTTTATATTTTTTAATATTTTATCATTTATTAATTTTATTTATTAAAATATAATTAAATAATAGTTTTTATAATATATTATTATATTATAAATAATTAAATAATTTTATTTTATTAAAAATTATTATAAAAAAAAACAGTATTAATGTGTCAAATATATCATAATGTTAATAAATATATCTAAAATAATCAAAATATTACACATATCTCCAATATTAATAAATTGATAATAATAATTAATTATTTAAATAACAAATAATTATTTAATATATTATTAATTATTTAATTAATTAATATTATTGTTCACTAAATTATTTTATAATTATTTTGTTTAATTACTTATTATAAAATAATAGTAGTATTTAATTAATAATATTGTTTCATTAAACAATATTATTAATCAAACAATTGAAATATGTATTTCATTAAAATCATTAAATAATATTAATTTATTAATATTTTTAATTAAATAATCATTAATTAACTAACAATATTATTAACTAAATAATTGTAATATGAATTAAATTATTTTATAATTATTATGTTTAATTAAATATTACAATATAATAATATTGTTTAATTAAACACTTAAATTATGTATTTCATTAAAATTATTAAACAATATTATTTTATTAATATTTTGGAGATATGTGTATGCGCTCACTCGTTATTAGCAATAGCTACATTAATAATAATATTAATGTGTTTGAATACACTGATAGACGTAAATTGGGCACATACTTTTTGTATTAATGTTTTTTCTTATAGTATGTGTCCCATTTACGCCTATCGACGTATTCGAACACATTAATATTATTATTAATGTAGTTGTTGCTAGTGTATAACCTTCTAATCAAAAGTAAGACCGGTCCTTCAAATTTGATCCCTTAAAGCCAATGCATTAATCTATATTTATCATTTCATCCTTTAACCAAATACATGAATAAGATGATTTTGTTTCACGATTTTCATTATAAATGAGGATGACACAACTTTGCCATTAATATGAAATGATAGATAGTATTTTATAAAATTCTTATAATTTTTATTTTTATTTCATTTTTTTTAATCTTTATTTCATTTTTTTTAATCTAACAATAGCTTAGCGGCTTTAAAGAGGAAATTAGTCATTTCCATATTTTCAACTAATTAAAAAATAAATATTTTATTTTTAAACAAATTAAATTAATATAAAAAAAATCAAATACTTTAACTTATACCTTGCAAAGCTAATAAAATCACTATACTATTCACTGGGAAACAATCACTATAATCCCTGCGTGTCCAGGGACTAATAATGAAATGGCACCTGCTTGTGTTTTAAAATGTCGATTGCGAGCACAAAAATATCTGAAAATCAATATTTTATCTTCCTAAGATATTATAAGAAATATCTTATGATGGAGGAACCTTCAACGGTAATTGATTATGCACATTTATTCAGAAGCAACCGGGATTATGAATTGGAGTGATTTGTTGATACACAACCAATGGATTACTCTATCAACGAGCAATCTAGATTCTTAATAGGATGGCTCCATTAAAATGAACTTTTGTATTCACTCTCGGTCACTCTCAATTTAACTGCCATAAAATATTTACTCGCTGGTGTGATTATTTTTGCATTGTACTACAACCATGGCAGCACACCAACCAAATTAAAATTAGCATACCCCCACAGTGGAGGAAATGAAACGTTTAGAAGAACTTGAATATGTTGTAAAATGAGAGAAAGTTGTGTGTACGTATACAAAGGGTAATTTTTGCAACATATGGCAAGTTTCTTGAGTAGTGATGTTTCGGTCAACAATTGCTTATGAGTTCGGACGATGATAGGAATATGAGGTTGAGTCACGTGGAAATGATGTAGTTGTGATTCTAGTCACCATATGATGGTAGGTCTTTTTTTCCCTCTGTTTTGGAAGCATATTTGGATGTGTATTTCAAGACAACATATTTGGTGATGTACATTTGCTCACCATGTTTGAAGTATGCTCAGATTATGGTTTTTCATACAAGGGTTAGTGCATGTTGGGCGATATTTTGTTTCCATAAATGTACATAATGATGATTCATGTTGTACTTTTCAAGGGAATTTATATATGCATACAAGTGTATTCCCTTTTCTGTGTAGGCATGAATTTTCATTGCACTTTGTATGTTTTTGTACTCTGTTTAAGAGTTGTTCATAGTCCTAAAGTGGGTTGGATGAAAGAATATATTTTATATCTGGCAAGTAAGGGTCATCCTCAATGGATCAATGCATATGAATCTGTCTATCATGATTTTCTCTTGGATTCCATGTTGTAACATATGTATCAAATAAACTCTTTACAGCATTGATTTGATATGCGTCTTTCCAATTTAATGTTTCCATGTTAGGAGCTCCATCAAGCCACATAAAACCATGTATATGTGCAGAGCCATGATATTATAGGATTAGAGAAAATGAAGAATATGTAACGGTTTTGTATAGACACGTGCAAGTAGTATATAATGTGTACATGTGCCAATAATCTGTTGTGTATATGTTTTTTAATTATCTCCTCATGGAAGATTGAAATCTTTTATGAATGTATGCAACTACATTTTGGGGCCTATCAATGATGTTATGATTACACCATTGTTGATGGATTGTTGTCAGAAGGGCTATCCTCTTGCATAACAGCATGCAAGTTTGGCCATTTTGTGTTTGTTGCAATGAGAGTGAAGAATAATGCAGTCCATTGCAACTGTGTGATCATATTTGTCAGCTCACTTCTGCGTAGTGTACAAAATTCTTTGTCCCCATGTAGGTGTGCTTCAAAGTGCATGACATGTTTCGAGAGGTTGTTTGTAAGTATTTCTTGTAGATGTACGTGTAACTCCTCAATTGTGGTTGGTGTAATTTCGTTTTAGCCTATGATGCACTCTTTTAAATGAATTATTTTTATTATTTAATGGGTTATGTTGAACACACATGTTTCACTATGAGTGTAATGTAGGCATTCGAAGTTCAAAACCTTAAGGCTACATTGTTTTTTTAATCTATAAGAAGGATGCCACAAATAAAGAGATTATATTACATGGAATCCAACACATTAAAAATATATATATCGCTATCACCAAGAGGATAATCCCTGATCTGCTCCATTCCAAAGACCACGCTTTTACTGAAACGTATGATCATTAGTTACATAATCAAATTATGTATGTGTGGATGCTTGTCTGGAGAAGAGGAAAGATTGGTTAAAGCCTAATATGCCATGATAAAGGAAATAAAGCAAATTTATGGTTTAGATCACCATAATTTATTGAAGCAAAAAGAGAGATATACTTCATCAATCTACCTAAACCTCAATTCTTAACTCACATCATGTTAAGGTAGAATCTACCAAGAGTTTGGTCTCATGAATGCATTAATCGGATTATTGCACTCCACATCTAAAACTTGAAAAGGGAAAACGATAATCACCATCTTAAAGAGTTTGTTCCAAACACAAACAATATTTCCACATGGTTATTCATGATACATGATTCACTCATGAACATGCTAGCATGCACGATCACTTTGAACCAAATTTGAGAATGAAAACAATAATAAAAAGGGAGAATACGGTTCAAAAAGAAAATAGAATATGGCTTAAAAGTCCAGTAGAATTTAAATTGTGCCAAGCGTTTAAGCTGCAACAAATAAAAAAATTACCTCTCATGGAAAAAGTAAAAATGACCAAACAGCCTTATATCTTATCCATCAATCTTTATCATCTACCCTATCTTCATAACTTAAATTATAATAACAATTCTCTTTTAAAAAATAGAATATCAAATGATAACACTTGAGAAACAAGTAAGTAGCCATGGACAAAGACATTTAATAACCAACCTACACCAAAAAAAGGTTGGTTACCTATACATATCTTGGTATCAGTAAACTCTATGTCATAATTAATACAATATATGCTTAGATTTGTAATAAATATTTATAATATTTCATGGTGCATAATGTGTGTCAAACATTGATATTGTGTAAAGTAAGACAAAATGTCACATGAAAAATAAGCACTCGATGTCAAAGATGGTCATATGTGATAAATCATGGAGTTGTCTGCATGTTACCTAACAGTAACCGCTACAATCAATTGCCATCATTGTTTGGGATTCAAAAAAACTACCAGAATCCTAAAACAATATTTCATTGTATTCTTGGCGAAATCAAATCATTTCTACTTTTTGTCTGTCCACGTGTTCACAATACATTGGTCGATGTGTCATCAAAGGGAACCAAAAATGGAGGTGATGCCATGTGTACATGTGCATGATAATGAAGAGCAGTAACACAACATGCCACATGGTTGTAATCACAAGTCACAGCTTTGACCAATGGATTCTACCTACTTCCAGGAAATCCCAACTTGGAATTCATTCTATTTCCAATTTTCAAGATTGCCACATAGGATTCTTGCCTATGCTTTATTTGGCATGAGACAATCCCAATGTAAATAGGCAACCAAAAGAGTCCAACAAAAAAATCAAATGTATTGATGGACAACATGTCGATGAATAATCTCATATGTACCATATCCATGATTTCCAGGATCCAAACAGGAATTTTGTGTGTGACATAGGGTAGGAGGAAGTCCAAGGTTTGAATCTCTCCGTGCATGCACCTGTTCTTCAACAACGCGGTTTCTATACTTCAAATTCTTTGTCCAAATTAAATGAAACAATTCCGAAAGGCACTCAATGAGTTAATTAAATTTGGTGGTGCGTAGGGACATATGAGAAGAATTTATATTGCACGTGGTATGTTGGATACAACTTTGGTATGATTTTCCACGTTTAAGACATGCATAAAGAAACCACCAAGCCACCAGGAAACCGTTTATGCCATGCATCTGACTTCCTTATGCATGCCATTAAAGAACTTTGTTATGTTGCAAAATGTGAGAAAATTGTGTTTATATAGATAATATAATTTATGTGTTGAAAGCAAGTATAGCGAATCTATGGTAGGCATAGTAGTCAATGAAATTGAAAGGAAAAATTTGTTGTAGGTACTAATAAGCAATAAATAGAAACCCATGCAATCGATGGCACGTAAAATGAAATGTACATTAATTTGTCATACGAGAAAGTATATATATGTGAGTAAAACAATAAAGGGCTAGGTAGTGATCAAGTTTAACTCTAATTATATAATCAACATTGGTATTTTTATTTGGTAGGGGGAGTATAGGGATTGGGGGTTGCAATTTTAAGTGTGAATGGATAGGGTATTTCACATCATCCAACATGTAGTCTTGAGATTTATTCCAATTAAACACTAAATCTTTAAATAATATCTAGCCAAACTTTATATTCCAAAGTCAACTGACTACTGGAAGAAGATGAAGACATACATGAGTTTGGGAACATTGTTTGTCTATGCTAAGTCACACAATGTTTTGATCTGAGGATGAATACATACATGAGTTAGGGCACATTGTTTGTCTATGCTAAGTCACACAATGTTTTCATCTTCATAGAGAAAGTAAATGGTCTCAAGAGTGAATTCTATTAAGGTATGGTAAAGGCATGCCCAAGAATTTGTGGAAATGATTCAATTTAGTCTCACTTTGCTAACCATGTGTGTATTATGCACTTGTGTATGTTTTTTTCAAGACAAAAGTATTGGTATGATAATAGACAATGTGTGGCATATGACTCCTATAGGTGCGAATATGCATAGCTTAAATAGCTCCTAAGCACTTGTGTGAAAGCCTAGGAAAATTCATGCAAGTGATGTTGTAATGCATATTACTATATTATAAGAAGGATCATTGAAAATAAATTGTGAATGTCATCCATGAGTGATTAGGTTTTTTTGGAGCATCTCTCTATCACTATTGTTATTATGATGACATATTTATGTGGCCTATTCCTTTCTTGGAGGCCTTTTGTGAATGGTTTGTATGCATTATTGTTATTATGATGGCATATTTATGTGGGCTATTCCTTGCCTATAGGCCTTTTGTGTATGGTTGGTATGCAAGCTTGGAAAGGAAGCTTTCTGAGTCTGCTCATTTGCCCAATTTTTATGCATTTGAGTCATCTCTATTGTTATTGTTGCCTAGTTGTGTAGGTGTAATCCGTTGCACATTCTTGTTCTTGGATAGTCTTTACTTGTAATTTGTTCCTTTTCTTTTACATGAACTTTTACATAATTTTGAATCACAGTTTTGCATTGAAATGCTTGAGTAAATTTCAAATTTAACTGGTAAAATCAAGAGTATATATGAGAAAATGACCAATATCACTACACTACCATTAAATTTGATAACGTCCATCACAACATTATAAAATGGTATCTACTAGACACTATTGAAACCATTAATACCTAAAATCAACACAATTACCATTGCAATGATGTGTAGACATAAGGAAGCTATTAATGATGTTTGGAGAATTTGTGTGAGAACATACAAACACAAGAAGCCATTTAAACCACGTCAAAGACAAATTATATATTGTTAACAATTGGAAAGAGCAACCAAATAATGGTAGTACCTACATCACAAGTCAAATTATGCCATAAATTCCTACATCTAAGAATTCAACTAATATTCCATTCAATTTAGAGTGATGGATGACGAAGCAATGATTGCCACCCAATTCATTGATTGGTTGTATTGATCCCTAAACAATCACATGCCAAAAAAAACATGAGACCCCTTTTTTTTTAATTTTTGTATGTAGGCATGCTCTATAGGCTTTAGGGAACCATACAATATCTATAACATACCCCTTTGCTAAAACATTTTATGTTTGAAGAAAACATTATCTTAACTTTTATTGTAAAGTTTTATATTTGGCCAAGTGGCCAAGGATGAGTGTAATTGCACAATATTATTATTGTAACAACCCTCATATACGAATATAAGGGATATTTAATATAATATAATGTAAGATAAAAAAAAAGAAACATGAAAAAGAAGTAACAGAAAACAAATTTTGCATAAAGAAAGAAATTAAATAAGAAATGAAGAAATTGGGAGAAGGAGGAGATAAAAGGAGGAGAAGAAGTGAAGAGAAAGGTCTTTTTTTGTCTTTTGGCATCTTGGAAGAGGAGCTATGGAGGAGAGGAGAGCAAGATAGCACTGACATAGGGTTAATTGTTGGGGGCTCGGGGGCCTCAGCCATTGGCTGGGGGTTGGTTGGGTGGAGAGTCGTCCCCCCACCTTCAGTTGCACACATGGGAGTTGTCAAGGTAATGGTAGCTATCAGTCATCTAAACAGGTATGGCTCATTTTGATTTTCACAGCATATTTTATGTTATTGTGATTAGATCCTAATTGTTTTTGTGAGATCTCTGTGCCTTTTGTTCTTTCTTTGATTACTTGGATTTATATGAGTATAGAGATCATTGTTGGTATATGATTCCATTTGCATGTTGGTTCTTTGTCTTATATGATTTATATTGAGTTTGTGAATCTTACATTTGGTATTAGAGCATGGTTCAAACCCTCAAGACCTATGGTATTTTCCCAGTTAATCTAAATTAATAAGGTGCTTATGTCAAATCTAGAACTCTTTTAGTATCTCTAGGTCTGCATGTTAAATCTCCTAGCTTGTACAAAATAGGGCTAAATCTCTGTAAAATTTAAAGACTTAGACTAAAATCAGGGCAATGAGTGTTGGGATTTGAACCCAAATGTCCTGGCACAATAGGAGCCTTACTTAGGCTACACCCTTGACTCACCATAAAGATATAATGTAAACCCTAAGAACTTGCTAATAAATCCATGTCATGTAACCACTGTGGAATCCCAAATATCCTCGATAAAGATGCATGATGAAAATATTAGTTGTTTCATTATTGTGACTGTCTTTGGTGAAAACTCTTAGCCCAATGATTTTAATTTTCAGTATTTCTTCAATGGTCTTCTCCTTGACCTTATATGCCAAAGTTTGACTGGCATGTAGATCTAAAAGACTATATATGTTGAGATAATTTACAGCCTGCACAAACCCAAAAGCTTAATAAGCCAAATTTACCATATAAAATATATAAAATATCTGCAACTTCGACATGCAAATAAACATGCACAATCAAAGCCACAAAATAAAAGAATAAATTCAAGTGTTTCAGTCAAATACTCATACCTAACGAATCAAATAGCCAAGGAAATGAGGGTTTCAGACAGAATACCCAAAGTGGGTTTATCGACTTTAATGAACTCCTGATCCCAGGTCTTGATTTCAGCCTCGGTAAGAGCTGACCTCTGAGCCTCGACATGATAGTTGCAATATCCGATGACCTTCGAAAGTGCCTTTCTAGAAACGTTAGGGAGAGGAAGGCCGTGGCGGTGCCAACATCCTCTACAATGTTCTTGATCATCCGAGATTGCAAGGCGACGGGCTCATTCACCTCGATCAATACCTTATCTGAGCTTTTCAAAGTCACCTTGGATTCTATGGCCATATGAATATTGTGGGAAAACAAGGAGGCCCATGAGAGATTGATTCTGGCTCAACATAGGTTAACCGCCCTCTGCGTATGCCTAACGGTCCATTCGTATTCTGCCAATATTTTCCTGAATATTTCTGTCATGAATGCCAGCCTGCGTGCTTTCTGGTCTAACGGACCCTTGTGTGAGATGTCCTGGTAATGGTTAGATGATTCAGCGACCTCCCCAGTCTGACAATACTTACCTGGAAAGTTACCATATTATGTGGCCATTGTTTTCGTTGATATATTGTGTGGAATATAACTTAAATTGTTTAATATTATGTGTAACTTAAATTGTACGTATTAATAAATCCATCCGTTATGGTTTGTACGTGATTGATACGAAGAAGCTTTGGATAGATGCACTAAGTCGTGACTGTCCAAGCACTTCTAGAAATCCGCAGTTAATTTTCCACTGTGTAAATACTGTAAACTAGAAATGACATTTGCCTATGCTACTGGTTAGGGTTTTTAAGCGGTTCGGTATAGAAAATGTTGTAGGTAATATTTCTAGACAGCACCAATACCTGCATCGATTACACTACTATTAAACTTATGTTTAAACTCCCTATGGAGTACTATGTTACTATCGTTGATTTGCAAGGACTGTCAGTTTAAACATACTCTCAGATTTAAACACAAAAACAACTCGTCACTATCAATATATGCCGATGACAATCATAGGGAATAAAATTTCTAGAAATATCTTCAGATTTAAACACAAAAACAACTCAGTTATGCAATTCACCTTACTATCTGGCCAAGTTGGAATATAATTCAAAACAATATGTAACCACACCAAACATTTGAAATAATCCCTGCCAGAGAAAACATGTCAAAGTGAAAGGTTGTTAAACGAGTTGTGTCCAGAGAAATGACGGATCAATCTTCAAATGTAGCTCCACTCCTACGCTTCCCAATTGTAAGAAGAATAAATCATCTCTGCACTTACAGGTTATCTGCTATAACGCAGGGTAACAGCAGCTTTTAACAACTTATATTAATTACATTAATGCACGGGTGCCAGTCATGGCAGGCAAAAATTTTAAAACCCGTTCACAGCACCATTTGTCAATAAAGTAGACATTGGGGATAGATGGAATGCATCGTATGTCTGAGAAACATTGTCTATGCCCTGAGTCCTGTCTGAGATAGACTGATTAGCTGTATTTGAATTACTCTTAGTTTTTGGTTGTAACAACCGCATGAGTGACCATAAAAGGTCAACCCTGTGTACATCCTTGTTGCCTGCATTCAAAGGAAAAGGGACAACATAAGTAGAAAAAGACAAAGGATATTGAACCCGAACACATTGATAGCATCAATTTGAAAATTGGCCCAACTTTTCTTATCCTGTTCAAACTTTTCTGCAACCCTGAATGGACAGAATCACAGTAATTTATACTGAAAGTTTTAAATGATAAAAGAATGATTCGGCTCTCTTTTGAAGAAGCCGCTCTCCAATCGTAACAATGGTTTGCATTAAACAACTAGGTTGAAGTTTGGGCTCTCAAAGTTTGTGGCCACACTCATACCCTCGGTAGAAAACCAGTTTGTGGCCACACTCATACCCTGGGTAGAAAACCAGGACTTTGGGGTTCGGTCTCTCTCTTCGTAAAGCCGTCCATACCATACATTAAACCTCTCTTCGTAAAGCCGTCCATACCATACATGAAACCTAATAAGAATGAAATTCGGACTCTCTAAAGAGATGTTGTTCTCTTCAGATGAGGTTAGCTAAATAACTATTCGCACCCGAGAATAACAATTCCCAGTGACTCTCCTCACACAATCTGTTTGACTACACAACATTTCAATTTGGAAGATCCCTTACATGACGATTTCAATAACAATTCATAAATGTTTGCGTCATAGTAAACCCCTTTGTAATTTATTCTGTAGACATGAATAATCGAAATCTGAGGCACTTTCGTAAATTTAGTGCTAGGGTTTTTCCAGTAAAAATTTCTCCCACGTGAAATTCAATATTGTGTTTCTTTCGTTTATTGTTCCTGTTGGTTATTGTGTTTCTTTCCTTTAAAGTTTAAGGTTTCAATAGACAAGTGGAAATATAAGAAACAAATTAATATTTAGCTTTGAGGGAGCTACTTGTAGATTAAGTAGCTCTAGATACCCACCTATTTGTGAAAGAGCCTTAAATTAAGTCTAAGAGATAAACAAGGGTGTAAAAGGCAGTTTAAGCCTGATAAGTCTAAGAGATAAACAAGGATGTAAAAGGCACTTTAAGCCTGATAAAGAGTTGAAATTATGGTAAAAATGAAGACAAAAGGCAAGTGGTAAGCCTTATAAGAAATTCTTTAAATATTCAAATAGTTATAATTAAAGGAATACATTGCTATGATTATTTAAAAAAAAAAATTATTATTCTATCAAGGGTTCCATCTAACCCAGACCGAGTAAGTAATCGTATTATGCTACATGTTATTTTTATACAAAAGTTGTAATAAACCAAATTTCTAGGTTGTAGAAATAAGTTATTATGTAAACAGAATCGAATATGAACTGTTATAATTAAGCTGAATTGATTTCTACCATATATGTGATTTAGGATAGAGAGTAGATCTCAGTCGAGGACTCCAGTTTAAAAATTGTAACAATCCCTGAGTAAGGGATCGCGCTTCCTGTGGGTGTGAATAGTCATTATTGTCATCATACCATTTATTTTTCCCTTACGTTCGTCATGTTGTGTCAATAGTGCGTGATCAAACAGATCATAGTCTCGAAGAGCAGCATTTCGGACATCGAATTATAGAATTAGTATTTAATTTCTACTGACCATGCATGTACTCGAAGAGTATCACTCTGGTTATAGATTTGTGAAATATTATATCCTTTTTTTGCATGTTCCTTACTGTTTACAACTTGGCCCACCCATTGTGATTGCATGCATTAATTAGGCAATGATATAAGTATGCACCTTATAGCCTACTCTACCTAGCGACAGAGCAATGGCTTTGCCAATTCCTCAGGAATCCCTAGCGTTAAATTCTTGGAGGCTAACATATAGTGCTTGTGTCTAAAACAAATCCATTTTCCCTTACATGAAAGTGATCCCCACTCACAGGTATGTAGCTGTTCTACCTTATGCAAACATGTTAAGGTGTATTTTAACTACCGCCCAGACCAAAGAAGCCTACCAAACAAACTGTAACAGCAGTAAGATCTATGATTTAATATCTCTGTAATTATTCAACCGTAGGCCTGGGAAGTGAAGTGTTGAAATGAAAGGAGTCTGGAAGCACTTCAAAGGTAGAGAGGAAGCTAAACAAGAGGAAGTTGGTTTATGACAATAGATTAAATTAAAGAAGCGTGTTTGGTGAAGAATTTAGAAATTTGTTGGGGAACGCATCTGAATTTAGCTATTTGTAGGAAAGAGAAGTCCAGGTGATTGAGGTTTTAACCATTAAATAATAATATAGAAATAAAAATCTCAGGACCACCCACTTGTATAAAAAAAAAACTAAAATTAAAACAGCTCTCTATTGTAACGACTGTGAGTATTATAGCGCATTAAGGTATTATTCTCCCATGCGTTCATCCTAGGCATAGGTATGGCTCCCCAAATATATTTATTTATGAGATTAAACTTGAAACACCGAAAGTTGATCTGCATGCATGCCACCAGGTGGGAAATCAATGAGTTAAGTGCGACGGAGAGGAGGCCATTAAATGCTCATGCATGCGAATCTCTTAGCTATCCTTCATCTGCTTTTGGTGAATGGGTAACGTGGCATATGTTCTTGGTATGTTGAATGTCTCACCTGTCATCAGGTACCATATTAATTTCATTGTTTTCAAGAGATCAGGGGTCCCTCTGTCAACTTCAAAAGAATTCACATGACATCAAAAAAACCAAACCTAAATTGAATTCCTTCACAACATTGAGATCAATTTGGAAAATTCAAAAATCTCTTATACACAACTCAACAGAAAACATAGCTTAAATGAAAAGGAAGAATGAAATTGTTATTCCTACATAGTTATATTACCTATTGTTATGAAGTAGTCTTAACAAACCTTGTTAGTGGAAGTGAAAGAAGAAGTGAATCTAGTGGGTGTGAAAATTCATTTGTAGGGTAAGAAAAATGAGTATTTTATGAAGTAGGTACAATATCACTTCATGAGAAACAAGAAGAAAATTAAAGAAATGAATCTAATCTGAACTTAATATATATACTGGTTGAGTGTGTGAATGCCTCTTGTATAGTGGATAGGTGATATTTAGGTACTCATTCTCATATGATCAAAAAAAAATATTAAGGTATCGATATCTATATATGCCATGTAATGAATTGGTTAATCCATATAGGAGTGTTCTTATGTTCCATGATCACGACATGAATGTTCATAATATCATGCATCCTTGTGTTACTTAAGAAGACATGTGGTTATAGCATGTGACTCCTACATTTGGTATTAGCATGTGCATGTGATACTTTTGGATGTTACTTCATGACGTTATGGTGCTTTATAAGATAGATGATTTGTGGAACATAAAATGATATTATTTCATGATGATATTAATTTAGCATTTTAATAGCTTTATCATGGCATCTAGAGATAAATGACATTTGGTACATAAAATGATATTAATTCATGTTGATATTACTAATATTGAAATATGACAGCTTATCATGACATAATAATGAGATGCTTAGTGAAATTATGAAGGTATCATGACCAATTATGTTATAATGGTAGCACAGAGCACCTAAATGCATTAGATGTTAAACTTGCCATGACTTATAGTGACAATGGCTTATGATGCAATGTATTGCAATATGAAATGGTGGCTAGAAATTCTTGTTAGCACATGATTCAAGGTTGATCCATGATATATTATTATATTGAGAAATGGTTACTAATGATTATTCATTATGGAAAGTGCCAGTTGTTCCAGGTGATCCACTCAAATAGCCTGATGAGACTAAGTATTCAATGATTTCATGGGAGCCCATAACCACGAATGAGAATGACTACTATAAATAAATAATGGGTTGGGGAACAAGCCCAACAATTAGCTCTATGCCAGCAGCGCTTGACTTTTGTACCAGAAGTTGGGAAGGTGGCAATGCCACGGATACTTCCCGAAGAACTTCTGATGTGACCAGGGTCCATGGTTGGAGACATACTCACCGAGAGGGATGTTTATGTAGAAGGACTTCTGATGCCTGGGGCTAGTGCCTTGAGGGTGCTGTGGAGGATGTTTAGGCTAGCCTTCCGAGATGCCTGGGGTATAATGATTCTGATATCAGGATAAGGGTACCGAGAGTATCAGGATCCGGGTACCGGGAACCAGATGCCGATTAGTACCGATGAGGCCCAGATTCCGGTTAGATTTCGATGAGGTCGTATTATTACCAGAAGTTGGGAAGGTGGCAATGTCGCGGTAACTTCCTGGTGAACTTTTGATGCCTACTGTATGATCCGCGGACAGGTTACAATAGAGGGCCCGTGCCATGGAGAGCAGGACCATCCGGAGTTGGAGGGGAGGTTTATGGAGGTTGATCGGATGGTATGATTCTCAGGGAGAGGGTGAGCAAGGAAAGAGGAAGTAAACAGATACACAGTTATTAATTATTAATTAATTATCCAATGCTTTTGTAAGTATGATGCATAATTGTTGTTATGGTTGCATACTAGACTCATAGGGAATTACTTAAGAGCATGTTGTAACTTAGGGTCTTTGATTGTATTAGTGTGGTTTGGAGACTTCTATGTGGTGGCCACACATATAAATCTCTTAACTTCACAATAGTACTAGATACCTATATATTCTAGTATTTACTTGATTGATTGATTGATTGATTAAGTATTGTATTTATTGCTTGAATATTATAACTTCGGGACGAAGTTTCTTGAAGGGGGGGAGTATGTAACAACCCTCATATACGAATATAGGGGATATTTAATATAATATAATGTAAGATAATAAAAAGAAACATGAAAAAGAAGTAACAGAAAACAAATTTTGCATAAAGAAATAAATTAAATAAGAAATGAAGAAATTGGGAGGAGAAGAAGTGAAGAGAAGGGTCTTTTTTTGTCTTTTGGAATCTTGGAAGAGGAGCTATGGGGGAGAGGAGAGCAAGATAGCACTGGCATAGGGTTAATTGTTGGGGGCTTGGGGGCCTCAGCCATTGGCTGGGGGTTGGTTGGGTGGAGAGTCTCCCCCCCAACCTTCAGTTGCACACATGGGAGATGTCAAGGTAATGGTAGCTATCAGTAATCTAAACAGGTATGGCTCATTTTGATTTTCACAGCATATTTTATGTTATTGTGATTAGATCCTAATTTTTTTTGTGAGATCTCTATTCCTTTTTTTCTTTCTTTGATTACTTGGATTTATATGAGTATACAGATCATTGTTGGTATATGATTCCATTTGCATGTTGGTTCTTTGTCTTATATGATTTCTATTGAGTTTGTGATTCTTACAATTATTTAATAAAATAAAATAGGAGACACTCACCCAAAGAGACTGTTGAAAGAGTGTTTACTGACCCACTAGGTGTAATGGAATCTAGGGTAGAAGGCAATGGACAAGTGGTAGCATCAGGAACTCAGTAACTAGATGTTGTTATGGGACAACTCCCTTGAATTGTGGTCAAAGTTCCTTGAAATATGGGACTGGAGCTTGAGGCTCATTTATTTGGAAACTGACCACTAAAATACCTAGGCATATTTTATAAGCCATCGAATTTGAGCAAAGGCTCACACTTTTTCTAACGAGAAAATTTACCTTGTGGTTCTGTTGTATGCACACAAGAGATTCTATGAGGGGAAGCTATGTTTTGAGTTGTAGCGTAAGTCTGTTTCACTTCTGCTAGGTGCAGAGTTTACTGCTGAGTGCAGAGAGTTATTTTGAGGTGTATTGCAAGTCTCCATTGATTGCTGGAAGTACAACCTGAGTGCCTTGCTTCTACACAGATTCTTCTACCTAGTGGTTCAGTAAACAGGCTCGGGGGTCCAAAGAAACAAGTGATATTGGTTGCTTCTTCTGGAGAAGGTTGGGAGGAACATGCCTCTTTGGGTGTTTGTCCACCCTATCTACATTTGCAGGTTCTACTTGTTATTTCATTTCCTAAGTAATTATAATTCATTTTCGTAAACTATTGATTTAGAATTTACTAGCTGAATGTTGATAGTTATCATCATGCAAAGATAAATGTTTGATTTTCTGAACTAATTATGATTCTATAAATTGTTGAATAAATTGTATGAATTGATAGAATAAATTACTTCCCTGTATTTTTACACGCATTGTTCGTGTGCCATACTCTAGTACAGGGAAGGGTGTTTTAAAAATAGATGAATGATATGTAAATAGATAGAATAATGAAATAGACAAACTATGTTTTATTTACTGTAGTTTTCTTATTTGTTTATGAACTGAAATTGACATATCTCATGTATCAGTCATAGAAAAACATAGTAACTAATTGTTTATTTGAATAATTTAATACATTTACAGTCACAGCAATAGAAATAAAAATACATAAACATTTTCCATTTTTCTTTCTGCGCAAAGCCTAAGGTTCAGTTTTAAGGTAACTAGCCTTCATAGAAGACAAATAATATATATATCTTCTTACTATATTCTTTTCATATGTTTATTCTATTTAAAACATCTTAATATTTTGTATTATAAATACTAGCAAAATCGAAATAATGATTGTAGATTACCATCATTATTTATGAATTTAAAACAACTGTAGAAAAGGTTGGAAACAAACATATCTATATTACAGAGTTTCTAAGCACTTATTTTATCATTAATAACATATATCGAATAAACATAGAACAACCTCTATTTTGGACGAATGTCCTAAGTCTCAAACACTTATAATTCTCATTAAACTAAGTTAACTTTTCTTAACAAATCGAAAATAGAAATACAGAGCTCGATTTCATGAAACCTTACACGTACAAGTTTTCATTTAAAACCCTTATCATTTATACAGTAAGTAAAATAAATTAATACTAGTATTGGTTAGGGTTTCACAACCCTTATAACCGAAACCCTTTAACCTTAAGAGCACAAAAAAAATTTCGGTAGGGTTTCGAACCAAGGCCTTTGGCCTCTTATAACATAGGCTAACATCTTAGTCACACACAGAATCTACCTTCGACAAAGGGCTCAAGGCCATTGATAAATAAACAGTTGAATGTATACAAAACAATTCTATTTTAGTAATACATCATTTGACGAAACGAAAAGATTCATACAAAAACCAGGTCTCGGTAATTACATCTATCGATTACACAGTCCTTAGACTTTATCACTTTACAAAATAAGTTCAGGGGTTTTTGAAACCAAAACAAAACTAGGCGTTTAGCCATTTGGCTCTCGGCCTTTAAACATTTAGGATTTTGGACTTTCGTCCCTAGCCTTGTTTTAGTAAACATCAGTGAAATTAACGCAGGCTGCCAGGAGCGGTGCTCACAGGCGCAACTCTTACAATACAACATTAAAACAACCAAACGCATAACAGTTACAATAAATTATTTTCATTTCAACAAATCAACCGAGGGTTGAAACCCTTTCACACAGTTGTTACTCGTTCAAGAAAATAACACACATTAAAACGTTGTAGAGTCAACATAAGTGGTAGGTTGAGGATTTAATCCTACCTACATTGGCCATACAGCTTACAAACATTACAAACAGCGGCAATATCCATAGACAAACCACAAACTGAAGTTTCGGACGAAACCATACAACGTCCATTAGTTTTCCAAGTTGAAACGTACAGGAAACCACTGAGGCTTACTGGGCTTTGTAAGCCTCCAACACCTTGCATTGTAACATGTAAACCATCAACCGAGGAGTTACCTGCCACTTCAAACAACATTACGGTTAAATCTTAGAAAACAGTGCTAACAACAGTTACAGTTGAACATTATAAATCACGTGGAAATAGGAGAAAGAAATACAAGTTTACCTTCGAAAGGAGAATCCATGTTCTGGTCTAAGCACCCTCATATCCGTCGTAAACCCTTGAAACCACTCAACTACTAAACACACGCAACAAACAATTCGGATCTTGAGCTCTGAGATGAATTTTACATAGCATCAGGTCTCAGTATTGAAACCTGGGAGGAGCCTTCAAGCACTACCAGCAAACCCTAAAGACCCGTAGGCCTGTCGGCCTCTCCAACCCCACTCTCTTCAAACAAATGAATGTCGGGTTATGCTCTCAATGAATTGATACCAAAGAGCAAGTAGGGTATCACTACTATCGAGACTTAGCACGTGAAGACCGCCACAGTGGATGCCAACAGGCATTCCACCAAGTTTCACTTTTAATGCACTTCAATAACCATATCTACCACCAATACGTAGAACTACCAGCGAACCGTGCAACAAATTTATAATTCGGTCTTACAATGGGTAATCACTACGATTGCATTATGTTCGGGTTACAAAATATCAAGCCATTACACTATTATGCAATGTATCCAAAGTGCTATACCATTGCACGATGACCAAGGTTAAAGTTTCGACCACCACTTGGGAAACTTACAACTATAACATGACATGGTTATATTTTATTCCAAAAGTCTTCTAACCTTTGCTTATAGTCAACCTTTGCAAAGTAATAGCTAAAGTATTACGTAAGAATTATATTTCAAACAAACCCTTGTGTATTGTATAAAGACCATAAGATGCATATCGCAACCATAGTATAAGCTATTGTTACAATGCTCTAATAGTTATATTATCAATGGTATAAAATATAGGAGTGCAAATAGCAATAGTTATAACTATAGAGTACTATTACAATATTCTAGCATTAAAATAGCCATCGCATAAATTAATAGAAGAGAATGCATAGAGTGCATAGTTTGCAACTTTAGACTTATGTCAAAGTCTCGATAATAACATCACATTTAATGCATAGGATCAAAGGATAGGCATAGAATTACAATAAAAACATTTGAACCTCGGATATGATCCTATTAACATAGATATTTGAATACATGTTATAAATTCCTAAGTGTAGAATGTAAAACACCTTAACATTAATTTCGACGCTCAACACTTTCAACATTATACAATTACATGTGTAATACGAAGAACATAGATGCTGAGAATTGGAGTGATTTCATATAAACAACTTATTACAGATTATAGTTGAAGAAACAATCGAAATAGATCTCACCCTGAAATGTTTTCAAGTATTCTATTTCTCTTTTTAAACTTGAAAGCTAACTGACGATAAATAGGATCTCCGTATTCACTTTCGAAACACTATATCTCTTACCTGTGATTTGCGAGAGAACGTTCAAATGCTTTAACTAAATAGCTAAGTAAGCATCGGGGTGTCCATAGGACCCCTTCATCATCAACAAGCAAAGGAAACAGTTAGCACACATAATGAATTCATCATCAGGACTCTAGAGTATCATCAGCTGTATAATAAAGTATGACTGATCTAGGTTGCTTGTATTGTGGTAACAACATCCAACATTATGAGACTATAGATATAAATACATGACGCATATTTTGTATTACTTGTACATACATAATCGACGAAACATGTTTAGTACATTGTGACGAGTAATTAAACAAACAGACATTTAATATACTTCCGCACGGTAATTATAGCAATTAATGCTACTTTGAAAAATTATAAATTTTTGTGATTTTCAGGATGTTACATCCTAGTGCAATTAGACCTTGAAAGATAATTTTATCATTCTTAGATACGTCAAGATAATCCTTGGAGTGTTTTTTTTATGTAGGTTTTAGCACATGATTTTTTGTCATTTGTGAAGACACACACTATTACTTCTTATGCATTCCACACATCATTGATAATTATGAGAGTTATTTTGTGTGCAAGCTTGATAATTTCTTTGCTTAGTTACGTCACTAACCACGTCTTCATCATTTGACAACAATAAAAGTCCAATGTTAGAGCCCATGCTTAAAGTTTGTCAATTGATCCATTAATGTATAATCACAAACAAATGTGACTCAATCTTTTGTGTAATTAATGTAACAATATATTGATGTGAGCAAAAATGCTCTTTATCAACTACATAGATTTACCTAGGAAAAAATGCCCAATTAGACTTAGACCTTTCTAAGATATTCTATCTTGACACCATCCTAAATAGAAATTAATAGAATAATTTTAAGGATATGAAATGAAAGAAAAATTAGGCAAGATTTAGTTTATCAAATTTAATCTACATTATCAAACCAAAAACGCTTTCTCTTTAAATTTGGTTTCAACTTTATTACCCTACCAAGACTTGAATTTAGCTTGTTTATTTTCTTTTACTTTAACTTTTACATAATTTTGCCAAGTTTTTACATAATTTATGAGCCATTTAACTTCAAGGATTAAATTGAGCTCCCGAAAGTTGGTGTCGAGCCTGCAGGTTCTGGTGCGAGCGGTTGCGGGCGTCGAGGCTGTGGTTGAAGGCCGGGAAGGGGCAGCGACATGTGCGAAAGCAGCATTTGGAGGTGAGAAGGGAGGCACAGGAGGATGACGGGGGATTTTACATTGGATTTCTCCACAGAGCAATTTTTGTTTGCATTTGCCTAGGAGGCTCCCTTCCCTGCCTGGCACATGTAGAGCAACCATTGATACTGCACTTTATTATAGTTCGATTGGAGTGCTCGTCGTCGTGGCATTCGTTTCCACTGGTATAGATGGGGAAAGGGTAATTGATTGATTATGGGACGATCAGTTCAAACTTGCAAAAACACGTTTTTGTTAATTTATATTGATATTACTGTACTTAAGTTGACCTATACTTGCAAAAACTGGGAAGAACAACCAGTTCAAACTTGCTAAAACACGTTTTTGTTAAGTTATCGTGTAACGTCCCCTTCCATCATTCCGGTGCAAGGGAGGGAAACGTGACCAACATACCGGGCTTAATTGGTATACTCAGCCCCCATACATTACTAAGAAATGCATGGATAATTAAAAACTTGTGTGTGCAGGCTCATACTTCAAATAAACACGGTGGAATTAAAACTCGTATTAACACACACACAAACTGAAATGCATCATCATATTTATCTCAAGCAATTGATGAATCAACAGGCAGAGAATCCATCGCATTCTTAAGCTATGCACAAGCTTCATATCAGCCATGCTAAGATAATCGTTTCATTTCATTAACATAAACAATTAACATTCAGAATTAACACATTGCAACACATAGAATGCATATAATGTAAATCACAGAAAACACTTATCTTGAAGATGAAGTTGTCCAAACAAATGGCTATGTGAGAGCAACGTTCCACCCAACCATAGATCTTTGTCTAGCTTGTATTCTTTCAGCTGAGAGATCACCCCTGAGCTGGGTTGTGTATCCACTAAGGAGGAACTAAACAGGCTCACTCACAGCCATGGTTTCTTTCAACATCTATGCTAAGCCAACTCACAGTTGGGTTTATCAAGCATGCAACAGACAAAGGAGGGCAATGGTAAGCCAGTGAGCTCATCCACAGAGCTATAGGAATCTCAAAGGAATTCAATAGTCAAGGCACCCACATTACCTACTAAACCCAACACAAGGAAGGTCCCCTTCTCTGCTGCACAGTCCCTCAGGCATCCCTTCCCTCCAGTTCTCTTCAGGATGGATATAGAAAGGTCCAACTGCTAATTCTTGAGATTCTAGCCTTCACTGGGTTTATCAAGCAAACCCAGCCTCTGCTCAGTCATTCACAATTGGATTTCTCACAATTATGTTCATCAAATAACTCAATCTCGTCACTGGTTTTCTAGGCTATAAAAACTGGGTTTTCCAATGGATTTCGGGGTATCTAATACTCTCAAATTTGCCCCAAGGTTCATATCTGTGGATCCCCCATTGTATTTTACTGTCCAATACCAAATTTGGGCATTTTTGGCTCTTCAAAACGTGGGTTCTTGCAAAGTTGCGATTTCTGGTTTTTCTCACTGCTGGGAATTCGTTTTTGGATGGAAAATGATGATGGGTTCTTCCACCATGGAATGGGGATGAAGAAGAAGCAACTCCCATGAGGTAGAGTGACTTGTGGTAAAATAAAATAGAGCCCATACTCTACCATACGAATTTCTGGGTTGCCCATGCTCCATTGAAGCCATGGACTGAAATCTTCAACAACTTCCTTACAATAGAAATAAATGCCAGCAAGGTAAGTCAAATGGGTTCACAAGATGACATTTGGCAACTCATGGATCAATCCCACAACCCCCTCACCACTCCCTAGTGGATACGCATGGCCCCTTCTCATTCATTGCCTCCATAGCCAGTTTTGGTATTTTATTGCATGATGTTTATTTACATCATTTTTACAATGTTCCATGGCCAAATAGCACATGGGAAACATGATATCCAATGCTTTGCCTTTAAATAAAATTTGAGCATCCACTAGTGGGGCATTGGCCTTGAGATCCACGCTAGGAAAACATACATCACATGTATACAATATTTACATTAAAAGCTAATATATCCTAAGGGTCAAAATGGGGTATTACATATCGAGACATGGAAATCTATTATCTCAAAAGTTAGAAAAACAACAATAATCTCTCTAGTGGGTTGGCCCATAGATTTATTAATCAAAATCAACCGCAAGAGGTTTGTATTAAATGATTTATATTACTAAAGTATAATAAGCTGAAAAAGTTCATGAAGATGATCCCAGTTTCGCTGCAAAAAATATCAATCTGAACACAGTTTCCGTAGTTTCTACTCTTCTCCAATTATCGAGACATGTATGAACATAAAATTAGTTATCAAACCGATCCACCCGCTCTTGATTGTTAAATATTTGAATAATATTAAGTTTGAAACAAGTAGACATGTTTTTGTTTTTGCTGTTAAATTATCGATCCCGCATACACCTTGAACAACACGAGCATGTATACTTGCACTAGGTAGATAGCATGCAGATTGAGTTCACTGCCACATAACCTCAAAATACCATTGAGTTCCATGCATTCTCACTTAACTGCCACTTGGTCCACAGAGAGACGAGAGAGACGACATCAGAATCCTGTAAGAGGATTTACTCAGCTCTAAGGTTCACATTATTTTCTAATACCATGAATAAATTCTGCTATCGAATCTCTCTGGGAACGCAATAACGGGGGAAAAGTGGTAGGTGTTTTCGTTATCTGGTGGGGGGGAGAGCTACACCAACCTGTTTCTATTTGATGAAATTGGGCGGGCATTAGGTAGGCAGCAACAACCATGTCACACACCAACAACTCGGAGGCAGATAAAATGTAATTTTTATGCTCTTTCATTTTCTGCCATTAATGCTTGCTTTCTAGTACTGAACTAAGCAGATTGTTGATGATTGGGCTTGTAGGCTAGATCTCATTCTTTAAGTATTTTCATGGAATATTATTCCTTTATTTGCTTTCATCTTATGATGCTTTAGTACCGGTGTTTGGATGTTCAGTGATCACATGTTCGAGTTTTGTTCCGGATTAGAAGAGCTTGGGATTGTTTTGGGCACATTGCCAGACTTTTTAAAGATTTTTTGTTGGATTTTTGATGTAGCTAGGATTGAAATGGGAAGTTTAATGATGGGAAGGTTGAAGGAGAGGCCGAGATACTGGGGATTTGGATGTGTGTTAATCTCGGTTCAGTGGCAATGGAGGCTAGAACAAACACAACGGCAGATTCTTACAAGAGGAATGGGAACGTTTCAGTTCGAGATGATGGTGAACTTGAGGTTTGTATTCAGTAAGCATTGTAATTTGATTTTGACAGTCACTGTTTGCATGAATGCTATGTCTTATTGCAGTTCCTTTTTTATTTGTAACTTAATTTTTATGATAAATTTTACAGTTTACAAACATGAATAGTTTTCTGTGTTTTTTTTAAATCTTCATTTCGGTAGTTAATTTTCTATGTTTTTTTTTAATGTTCATTTCGGTAGTTTATTTTCTTACGTGCTCCTTTAAACTATAGAACCATTGCAATTATCCTAAGCACCTCAGGCACCACACTGGGCACCTCAAGTGGACCTACTATTCACGAGTGAGATGGGTTTCGAAGAGGGAGGGGGGCCTCTTCTGTCAAAATCGCTCAGCACTTGTACCTAGACCCTATTGCTTATTCACGACTCTTGAGAAATTGAACTTTCGTGGGTGGGAAGATACGCCACTCTTGTTGATTCTTGATAAATTGAGAAATTGAAGTTTCTCTCGCTGACTCCTGAGAAAACTGAACTTTGGTGGGTGGGTGGATATGCCACTCTTGTCGATGGCATAAGCGGAGAAGGAGGCGGACTCGGTGGTGGCGGAGGGATGGGAGGAGGAGGCGGCTTGGGCGGAGGGGCCAAAGGTGGTGCAAGAGGAGGCATGGGCGGTGGCGCTAGAGGCGGAGGTGGTTTGGGTGGTGGTGCTGGTGGAGGGTTTGGTGGCGGTGGAGGCGGAGGCAGAGGATTTGGCAACGGAGCTGGTGGTGGTGGGGAAGTAGGGGTAGGCAGTGGGTTTAACGGAGGTGCAGGAGCTGGCGGTGGATTTGGTGGACAGGTGGTGGTTCCCCATAAGCCGTCGACAGACGATGAAAGCCTGAGAGGAGCCGACCCCTTAAAATACGCCTTCGGCGTAATTATAAAATGACACTTAATGTAAACCGTGTGGAATGAAGAAAGTAGATCAATGTTTTTAAACTTGGAATCGGTCCAGGGTCAACTCGAACTCAAAGTCTGACTTGGTAATGACTTGACCAATTTGAATTTAATGACTCGATTTATTTAAAAATACATAAATTATTTAAATTGCAAAGAAAAAGAATATTTTAAAGATTATAATCCATGATTTCAAAACATTAGAGACAATATATCCAAAGTCTGCTCATGTACATACCATATAAAAGTGGAAATTTCAAAATGGCACGAAGTGTACTGAGCGATACATATCTGGAACAAAATACATAATCAATGAGGCCTAAATGACCTGTAGAGTCCAAAAAACAACATGCTATGATGCAACTACATCATACATCATATATCAATCATCATATATCATAATGTCATTGATCAACATGATCAATCATCAAACTCATCACCACTGCTAGAAGTAGAAATAGAACTAGAATCAAGATTAGCAATGGCCTAGGCAATGGCATCATTATCTAGCTCAAGCTCGAACGCCTCAAGGTCATATACCACTACAGTTGTAGTACTAGTTGAATGCTTAGAAGCGCGAGGTTGGGGTTCATCTTATAGCTTTAGGGTTAGGGTTAGATTCTAAGTTGCACATAATGGGGAAATGGGGACAAATTTTGGAAACAAGGAAACATGATATATGTATGTATGTATGTATATTTTAATTTAATAAATGAACAAGGACATTTTTAAAAAATGAATGTGAAACATAAATCATATGTCATACATGTCAGTGAATCATTGTCTGTATATTGGAATCATATTCATCAATAGCACCATATGCCTCCCTCCTCTAGGCTCTATCCCTTGCCTCTACCTTGAATTTCAAAGTCGATCCACCAAGGACATTATGAAACTTCCTAATCCAATCGGTAAATAAGGTAAAAAAAGCTTCCCATGCTTAACAAGTGATTTTGCTTGAGTGAAGAGTACATTTTTATTAAGGTCATGATAGTGGAGTTCAACAATCAACACCACCAACATCAAGGTATATAGAGGGGTTGATGTGCTTGATTAAATGTCAATCCCATACCCTCATAATGATAGAATTTGGTTGAATTATTTGTACACATCGGTGTTTCTAGAATATAATCACACTGGTGCAACAAAGTATTCGTTGCATGGATACCTAAATTCCCAAAGGATTATCGCTCTCAGAAGCTAGGGCTCGGAGTTTACTCCAGGATTAACAAGTTCGGCGTGGTCATCAGGGTTTGGTTGGATGGATCCTCCCCTTCCTCTGGATCCAGATCCAGCGGCTCTGCATTAGCTTTTGGAAGATCGTTTTCATTATCTTGTGGAGAACCAACCCATTCCTTGCAAACCTCCTGTGGTAAACGACTCCAAATTTGTTAAGAAAGCTGATGTACCAAAAGTTAAGCTATCCTCTAAGGCCGCTAAATGCAAAGTTGTTGCATTATCAGAAAAAAGGATTAATAGGCCATTTCACGAGCCTTTGGCCTTCTCCTAGAACCACGAAGATATGTTTAAATAAAAACTGGAGGTCGTTAATCCAAGGAGAAGTCCAACAAATATTATGTGGGAAAGGGTTCTTGGTTTTTTTGTTTGAGAAAAAGGAAGCTAGAGACCTTATCTTCATAAATGGGCCATATTTTATGGGGCCTAAAGGGATGTATATCGACAAGTGGGACCTGTCATTCAACCTAAGAAAGATATTCCTACTGCAGTTCATGTGTGGGTTAAGTTGCCTCATCTCCCTCTTCACTACTGGAACAATGAAGATCTGAGAGCAATAGGTAACTCACTCGGAAAATATATTGTTGATGTATATGTAACTTCGGAATGTATTTCATATATGTATATTGTACTCCTATAGAGATGGTATTATTCCTCTATACGGAAGTGTTTGTATTCCTATAGAGATGTTATTATTCCTTTATACAGAAGTGTCGTCATTTATATTGTAAGTGTCGTAACTTATACTTGATGGGTTATTAGACCACCTTGTTGGGGTCGGCCCTGTATAAGTCATGTGGGTCAAAGGGTTATTAGACCACCCTATTGGGGGTAGGCCATGTGGGTCAAAGGGTTATTAGACCACCCTATTGGGTGTCGTCCCAGTCAACATTATGTTATGTGGTTAAGTTAAGGCCGACCTAGTAAAGGTTATTAGGCAAGTCAAGTCAAGTATAAATAGAGTGCGAGAGGCACTCTATTTCATCATTCTATTCTCTCTCACACTCTCGGGAGAGTGGCGCACTTGTGGAGGAGGAGAAGCTGCTGCTAGGAGATGTCTATCTCTTATGCTTGGGTTGTATCATTGCTCTATCTATCTCTGAGGAAGTTATTGAGATTTTTCACGTTTATGGTTTTCCCCAAGTAAACTCTATGTCTCTTGTGTGCTTGCATTATTGTGTCCATAATTGATATGTTGTAGATATGTTGTACATGTTGTTCTCTCAGTTAAGATCCTATATCATATTGAAGTAAATTCTGAAAAACTAACATGGTATCAGATCTAGCCTGAAAGAAGGCATGGTATGGCATGTATGACACTTGTTGCACTTGCGAAGCTAGGGCTTGATATAGCAAAAACCAGTCATCGTAGCACTTTCGCTATAAATAAATTTTGGCAAGGTTTCAGGGTCTAAAAATCGTATAGGGAGAAGATAAGATCTTCATGTGCCTTGTGTCCAAAGGAAAACTTTTAATTCATTGTACTTTGTGTTTTATGATCTGTACAATCTAGGGTTTCTGCCTCTTCCAGATTTGAGTCATAAAAAGGTGACCTAGGAAAAAAGGTCATAACTTGGTCTAGGAAGATCCAAATGAAATTTCGTAAAATGTGACAGGTAGTACACGGACTATATTTTACCAAGTAATGTTTTTAGAGGCCGAAACTGACCCAGTGACACGTGGTATGCCGTACAAGTTCTCTCTCCTGTTTTATCCCATAAATAGGTCACATTGCGACACTTGGCATAACTCTCTCTCAGAGAATCCATTTGAGGTCAGACCTGTGGGGTTGGAAAGATGATGGGTTAGAATATCACAGAAAAAAATTTCAGACCCTATGGATCAAAAAGTTCAGAGTTACACCAGAAACTATCCGGTACATATTTCTATCAAAACAGAATTATTTTTTAGCACCTTCATTCATGGCTTCCGGAATTTAGGGTTTCGGAGAAAGTTGGAATTTTTGTAATCGAAAACCACGGCTGAATGATACTCATCAAAATCTAAATTTAGAGACCAAGATCATAATTTTTGGTTGGGCAGAAGGCCGGGCTTGATCAGACCCTAGTTCGGGACTTTGATCGGAAAAGTGGAAAATTAGTGCTTCTGCAAAAATGGGAATTTTTTAAATCTATAACCACGGCTGGAAGCTCCTCAGAAAAATAGAAGCTTAGAGCTTTGGATCGAACCTTTTGATTGGGCAGAAGGGTGGGCTTTATCAAACCTTAGTTCGAGGTCATGTCCAGTAAATCTGGAAGTTTCGAAGGCAAATTTGAGGGGTGAAACTTTGCAGTTTTCAAATTCTGAGTATACTAGCTCCAGATCCAGTTCATGCAAATCAAGTGGATTGGGTTAATCCTAGAAGAGAATGGATTGGTCACCTGCATAGATAAAGAAGTTCATGTTTCAGAAGGAGATAAGGCTAAGGCCTTACATAAGAATATTACAAACAATCTCGACAGGTATAGCTTACAGGTATGTTTCAAATTCAGTTTATGATATGTTTGTCTTCATATCATTATGGTTAGTACAATCTTGATTAATTACTAGACTTGTCGTATCACCTTAATAGAAGATATTCATTGACTAAGGTTTTGACACTTATGATTGTACTAATGCATTGTGATGTTGTATGAGGTTTATGTTGTTCGCTAACATAAAAGGTACACCAAGAAAGACAAATCATGTTCTACTTCAAGAACATATGATCATGGTGACATGAAGACAAAGATTCATCCATTGTCATGGATCACATAGAAGATCTGCTTACGAGGTATGTATAACTTGGTTCTACAATGGTTAACTTATGAGACATGCAAGTTACTAGCACAAGTCATTGAAGAGAACCAGAAGACATCATGCGGATATGTTAGACATAACTAGCTAACATAGTAATCCAGGTATGTTTTTCCTATATCAAGTTAGAATCTTACCTTGTGTTAGGATCCCTTATATAAGTATACTTGGTATGATTGGTTATGTTTATTCATAAAGTTATAAATGTAAGTAATCAAGGGTTTATGCATATTATGTCTCTTATCTTGATTGATGATTTAACTAACCAGAAGAGTCCTATGATCAAATAAGAATATGCATGAGTAAAAGAAGACTTCCCTGAAACCTTGAATACTAATGTTGCTTATTTGTGTTTGAAATGATCATGACTATACATGTTTAAGATTATTGTGTTTTGATAGTATTAAGATTATACTAATGAATGTGTGATTATGTATGAGACCTCGAGGATAACACAATAATGATACTAATAAGAATGCATAGCGATTAAGGATGGATATAAGTTCATGGACAGGGAATCCAGGAAGCAAGATCAAGAGGGAGCACACTCCAGTTGTTCCTGCAAGGAAGCAAAGATCAAGAGGGAGCACACTCCAGTTGTTCCTACAAGGAAGCAAAGATCAAGAAGGAGCACACTCCAGTTGTTCCTGCAAGGAAGCAAAGATCAAGCAGGAGCACCTTTCAGTAGTTTCTGCAAGGATGCAGATATTCAGAGGGAGTTGACCACTTCTCACAATCCACATCAGAATGGAGTTGCAAAAAAGAAGCAAAGACTGAGAGGGAGTCAACCCAACAAACAAACAAAGATAAGTATTTGAATTATCATTCCTTGCATATTTTATTGTTTAAATAATATTGTTCAATAATGTATATACTCATGTTTCTAGAATTAGGTGGTGTATTATGCATATTAGAATAGTTGCATTGATGAACAGTATACTACTAATATACATGGGTAAGTGGCCTATGGCACTGTACAACATTCCATTGCTACTTATCTAGAATGAAACATCTTTGCTTACATGTTGGGAGGAGTTGTGCACACTCGTAACAATGTTCTGGTAGAGATTGGAAGGCATCTAGAAAGTTATGGGATATGGATAAATGTTGTATTGAAGCATTGGCTAAGATAATTGCATGATTGTATGACATATTTCTTTATGTGTAAGAATTTGTTCTGAAAACTATGAGATGTTTTCTAATCATGCAATTTAACTTGTTGTGTAGGAAAGATCGTATACCATCACCTACAAAAGGACTACAACATTTGTTTAGCAACAAAGTTATCTATTGAAAATATTGAAGATATTGAAGTTCCCGGGATCTGGGCAGAATGCCATGATCAAGGAGTACCAGTCGATCATGAAGATGTTTGGGATGCAATCCCAAGACCTGAAGGGGAGTTTGTAGTGACTTCCAAGAGGATCTACAAGATCAAGCATGTTGCAGGTGGTAGCATAGAGACTCTTGCTCCTGTAGCCAGATACAGTTCCATTAGATCAGTACTTGCTCTGGCTGCAGTGATGAAGTGAAAGATACACCGGATGGATTTCAAGACAACTTTCTTGAATGGTGTAGTTGAAGAAGAAGTGTATGTGGAGCAGCCACTTGGTTTTGAGACACATGACATGGAGTCATATATATGCAGAACTTGGTATGGTAGGATAGACAACTTTCTATCTAGTTTGGGCTTTATCAAGAGTAAAGCGGATTCCAACCTTTACTACAAGGTTGAGGAAGGAAATCCAGTGATACTACTTTTGTATGTGGATGACCTATTTATTACAGGTGAAGATAGATTGATTGCCGACACGCAGCGGAAGCTTGCTGCCAGATTCGAGATGAAGAACTTGGGGATGATGCACTATTTGTTTTTGGAATGGAGGTGTGGCAGAGTGCAGATGGAATCTTCCTTGGACAAGGGGGAAGTATGTAGTAAAGATCTTGAAGAGGTTCGGGATGATGGACTGCAAGGACATGGCCACACCTATGGCATCAAACCTGAAGCTTCTGTGTGATGCTTCATTTGAGTCGGTTGATGTCACTATGTATCGTCAGATGATTGGGTTCTTGATGTACCTGACGAACACGAGACCAGATATTTGCTTTGCGGTGAACACATTGAGCCAATTCCTAACGGATCCGAGGAGTGTTCACTTGGTTGCTGTAAAGCATATTTTGAGGTACCTGAAGGGTACAAATGATTATGGGCTCAAGTATGATGTGAATCAAAAGTTTAACCTACAGGGTTATGTTGATTCAGATTGGGCAGACAGTGCTGCAGATAGGAAGAGCACTTTTGGGTGCTACTTCAGTATGGGATCAGGTGTGATCTCTTGGTTTAGTAGGAAGTGGTCCTGTGTAGCACTGAGTACACCCGAAGTAGAGTATGTTGCAGCCTGTTCGGCTAGTTGTGAGGCAGTATGGCTTCGGAAGCTACTGTCTGAGTTAGTTTGATCTACCGCTGGAGGCTACTGGTATATTTTGTGACAACCAGAATTGTGTGAAGCTGTCTGAGAACCCGGTGTTCCACGACAGGTCGAAACACATATAGATCAAATATCACTATATCGGGGATATGGTGCAGAGAGGAGCAGTGAAGCTCCTGTTGTTGCGACGGATGAGCAGATTCCAGATGTATTGACGAAGCCACTAGCCAGAGTGAAGTTCGAGTACTTCAGAAAGAGGCTTGGTGTCCTTCAGATCGATGACACTTCGAGGAAGAAGTGATGGAGACATTTGTTGAAGCCATTCCAAGCATGGTGGAAGGAGGATCCTTCACATGGCTATGGATGTAAGCGCTAGATGATGAGCATTAGGATGATGTTCTAGTTTCTGCTCTGTATGATCAATTGGATCATTACATCATGTTGATGCTAGATATGATCAGTTGGATCATTTATGTATGTATGCATTATGTTGATGTTGGATATGATCAGTTGGATCATTTATGTATGTATGCATCATGTTGGATGCTGGATATGATCAGTTGGATCATTTATGTATGTATGCATCATGTTGGATGCTGGATATGATCAGTTGGATCATTTGTATGTATTTTGTATATGCATCATGTTGGATGCTTGGACCATGTATCTGTATATGTATCCGTTGGATACGTTGTATGATCAGGTAGATCATGTATGATGATATGTATCGGGTATGATCAGGTGGATCATGTATTTGTATATGTATCAGGTGGATACATTATATGATCAGGTAGATCATGCATGATGATATGTATCAGTCAGATACTGTGTATGCATCAGGTGGATGCATTGTATGATCAGGATGATCATGGATGACGAGCTTCAGGATGTTGCTCCAGATGACATGCATCAGGACGATGCAGCAATGATGATCAGGATGATCATGTGTACATCAGGATGATGTATGGTGAGTATCAAGTTGATACTTTGTGGCTGTGGAACAGGTTGTGTAGATAAGCATATAATTTGTGCCCTGGGAGATTTGCAGATAGTATTTCGAGGTTTTGTCTATGGCATGTAATTTGTACCCTGGGATATCTGGCAAATGCTCTTTCGAGGTTTTGCTCTGGAGGACATATAATTTGTGCCTTGGGAGATTTGCAGATAGTCTTTCAAGGTTTTGCCTATGGCATGTAATTTGTGCCCTGGGATATCTGGCAAATGCTCTTTCGAGGTTTTGTCCTATGGCATGTAGTTTGTGCCCTAGGAGATCCGATAGGTTGATCCGTGTGCTCGTAATCAATCCTAGGATGCTCTTTCGAGGTTTTTCCATGACCACATGTAATTTATGCCCTGGGAGATCCGATAGGTTGAGCCGTGTGCTCGTAATCATTCCTGGGATGCTCTTTCGAGGTTTTGTGGTGACCACATGTAATTTGTGCCCTAGGAGATCCGATAGGTTGAGCCATGTGCTCGTAATCAGTCCTGGGATTCTCTTTCGAGGTTTTGTGGTAGAGTCACATGTAATAAGTCCTGGAGATCTGGACAGGATGAAAAAGGCCTCAGATGCTCTTTAGGGTTCTTTCTAGTCAAGAGACTCTTTTAAGGTTTTGTGACACACGTAATAAGTCCTGAGGATTCCACAGTATGGCCAGTGATGATGAAGACCTGCAGGTGGTGGACCTACATCCAGTATGAAAAAGGACTGGCTCTATAGAACTTCCTATGATGAGTAGATTCATAGATTGATTGAGATAGCAGCAGCAGTGACGATGACGATTATCCAATGACGATGATCCAGAGAAGAAGACTTGTGCTAGAAGACCTGTGTCGAGAAATACCTTCCTAGTTAAGAGGGAGTGTTGATGTATATGTAAATTCAGAATGTATTTCATATATGTATATTGTACTCCTATAGAGATGGTATTATTCCTCTATATGAAAGTGTTTGTATTCCTATAGAGATGTTATTATTCCTCTATACGGAAGTGTCATCATTTATATTGTAAGTGTCGTAACTTATACTTGATGGGTTATTAGACCACCTTGTTGGGGTCGGCCCTGTATAAGTCATGTGGGTCGAAGGGTTATTAGACCACCCTATTGGGGGTCGGCCATGTGGGTCAACGGGTTATTAGACCACCCTATTGGGTGTCAACCCAGTCAGCATTATGTTATGTGGTTAAGTTAAGGCCGACCTAGTAAAGGTTATTAGGCAAGTCAATTCAAGTATAAATAGAGTGCGAGAGGCACTCTATTTCATCATTCTATTCTCTCTCACACTCTCGGGAGAGTGGCGCACTTGTGGAGGAGGAGAAGCTGCTGCTAGGAGATGTCCATCTCTTATGCTTGGGTTGTATCATTGCTCTATCTATCTTTGAGGAAGTTATTGGGGTTTTTCACCTTTATGGTTTTCCCCAAGTAAACTCTGTGTCTCTTGTGTGCTTGCATTATTGTGTCCATGATTGATATGATGTACATGTTGTTCTCTCAGTTAAGATCCTAGATCAGATTGAAGTAAATTCTGACAAACTAACATATATAGACAAATCAAAACCCAAGCCGCCAATGTTTTCATGTGCAAGAATCTGTGTCGAAGTAGACCTAGAAAAGGGTCCTCCAGAAGCCATTAATCTCTCAATGGATGGTTGGACTCACCTTCAGACAGTAGATTATGAGCAAATCCCCTTCAAGTGAAAAATGTGCCACGAATATGGCCACTTTGCAAGATTGTGCCCTTAGAATAAAAAGCAGGATTCAGAAGAAGGACAAGGAGAAGAATGGAACGAAGTTCTGAGAAAGAAAGGTAACAAAACAAACCCTAACCCACCACAATCTCCAAATAAGAGGAATATCAGTACAAACAGATACCAAGCTCTCATTAATGAGGATCAAGAAGAACAACAAGAGCAAACAGGGGGGGGAAATATGGATGACTCCAAGGAAAATGAAAAATCAGAAGAAGCCTACAAGGCCAAGGAAAAGACTCCTGAGTTGATTAATTTAGATTAGGAAGAAAATCACGTCTTTAACAACCCTATGCAGCATCACGAGGATATCAGGTCTGATATCTCGCTAAGATTTGGGGGTTCGGTGACCAAATCTAAATATAGGGAAAATATGGAAGACACATCGGAAAGCAGAGAAGAAGAAGAGGAGCCTCAAGCAAAAAAAGGACGGAAGCCCAATAGATTCTAAGAGAGCGGGAAGCAGCAAGAGAAAAAGCGGCAGGTAAGCAAATCATCTTAGACCAACACATCAGGATAGCTGAAGGAAAGCAAACCCAAGGAACCACGGAGGAAAAGAAGGACAAAGCACCTCCCCAACTCAAAAAATAATGAAAGTGGTCTCCTGGAATTGTAGAGGATTAGGAGGCAAATAAAAGATGGAAGCAGTGAAAAGGATTAAGAGAAATGAAAATGCCATAATCTTCTTGATACAAGAGACCAAAATGCAAGCTGAAGAGTGTCTTCACGCTTTGGGGAAAATATGGGAAAATGGATAAGGTAAAGCAGTCAGTGCAGAAGGCGCTTCGGGTGGTCTTATCTCCTTGTGGGATAAAGCTCAATTCAAGCTCAGGTCCTACATTACCAATAGATCCTGGATATTGGTTGAGTTAGAGGATTTAATGAATGAGATAATATGGATAGGGAATGTGTATGGTCCAACCATTACAACTCAAAAAGAAGAATTTTGGAACTCCCTAGCTTCACAACGAGAGGGGAAATTGTCTAACCAATGCATTATAGCAGGGGACTTTAATGCAACCATCTCAACTGAGGAGAGGAAAGGAGGTACCAAAGTTAGAGATCCCTTCGGAGAAAGGCTGGAAGATCTTCAAAACTATTGGAACTTAATAGACATCAAACCAAAAAAAGGGAAGTACACTTGGAACAACAAGAGATCTGGTCTGAGACACATAGCTTCCAGGCTCGACAGGTTTCTGGTAAGCTCTTCCTTGCTCACCAAACCTTGCATTCTGGATGTAAAAATTATGTCGGTCACTATTTTTGATCATGGGTCCATAGCTCTTTACTTCACTACTTTGGGTAATTTGGGTCCGATGTCGTTTAGGTTCAACCTTGTTTGGTTGAAAACTAAGGGTTGTATGGAGGTCATCAAAGTGGCTTGGAAACAACATGTAATCGGATCTCCAAGCTATATATGGGAGACAAAACTAAAAAACGTGAAACAGGCCCTGAAAAATTGGGTAGCGGAAAAATATAAAGACCCTAGGACGGAAAAGAAAGAAGCTCAAGCAACTTTGGAACAACTTAAAGTTAATATTGAAGAAAATCCAGTCACAAAAGAAATCTTGGAAAAGGAAAAATCACTGGATAGGAAAATTCAAGACCTTGCTAGAAAAGAGGAAGACTCAATGGCGTATGCGATCGAGAAGCTTATGGCTAAAGGGAGGAGATAGGAATACTACCTTTTTCATAATCAGTGCAAAGAAAGACAGAGGAAAAACACCATCATAGAGTTGGACAAAGATAATGGGGAAAAATTACTAAGCAACAAGAAATTAAAAATGAGGTCAAGAGCTTCTATGAAAAACTATATAATGAAGAAGAATAAGTGAGTATGGAAGAAATGGAGCAGATATGTGAGGATGTGCCCTCTATCATATCGAAGGAAGAAAATGACATCCTTTGTGCTTCAATATCTGAAGAAGAAGCGAGAAAAGCAGTCTGGTCCCTTCACCCGAATAAAGCCCCAGGACCCGATGGCTTCACTATCCAGTTTTATCGGAAAAGTTGATCCTTTATCAAAAAAGACCTCATCAGAATGTTGAACTGGACGAGAAGCAGAGACCGCATAGGTGGAGCCACAAACTCTTTGTTTATATCCCTAATTCCTAAAGAAAAACATCCCTCCTCCATAAATAGATATCGCCCCATATCTCTTGGTAATTCTTCCTACAAAATCCTGACAAAAATCATTTCTGGCAGACTCAAGAAGTATCTCCCAAAAGCCATCTTTGCTAATCAAGGCGGCTTTTTCTCAGGGAAGCAAATATATGACAACATTCTGCTAATCGAGGAAGCCATCCATTCCGGTCAGAAAAGGAAAGAGGCAGGCATGGCGATCAAACTTGATCTTTCCAACACCTTCGATTGGGTTAGACATGACTTCTTATATATGGTTCTTGGAAAGTTTGGGTTCTCTGCAAACTTCATAAGATGGATCAAATCTTGCATAGGGTTTCCTTGGATAGCCCCTCTTGTAAATGGAAATCCCACTTACTTTTGCAGAATTTCTAGGGGACTTCGACAAGGTTTCCCTATGTCCCATTTCCTCTATATCCTTGTGGAAGACACTCTAAACAGGAGACTCAGTAGGTTAATGACATAAGGAAGCATTCCAGGTATCACCATTGCTAGAGGAGTTCAGCCAATAAATCATTCACAATTTGCAGATGACACTATCTTGTTGGGTTACACATCCATCCAAATAGCTAGGAAATTCAAAATACCTAGACCTCTATCTCCGGGCCACGAGAGGAAAAACCAACGAACACAAGAGTAATCTCTATGGCTGGAATTGCACTCCTAGTCTTCTTAGGGATCTAGCAGTGGCTTTGGGGGTCAAGGCTAAGGTTGATTGGACTTCCTTCAAGTATCGTGGAGTTCCCATCAGTAGGAACAACGCGAATATTGCATCCTGGAAAATTGCAACCCAAAAAATAAAAAAGAAGATTCAGTCTTGGGGAATGAGGCGGCTAAATTTGGCAGGTAAATTCACTCTAATAAACTCAGTTCTTTCTTCCTATCCAGTCTTTATAAGTGCTATGCTTCTGGCCCCAAAAAATGTGATGAACAACATCAGTATTGAAATCAGAAAATTCCTCTCGCAAGGAGGAAGAACACAAGGTAAAAAATTCCACTTGGTCAACTAGAACATAGTAAAGCCAAGAGAGAAGGAGGACTAGGAATTAGAGAACCTAGTCAAATGAACAAAGCAATGGGAGCCAAACTAATATGGAGAATGATATCTGGTAAGAAGGAATGGTGGAAAGAAGTGCTAAGGAGAAAGTACATCACAAAATCCAGACTGTGAAGTATAGACTCTCCGTTAAGTGGAAAAGGCACCAACATATGGAATTTATGCAAAGCTTCTGTTGGTCTAATTAGAGACAATCTTTATTGGATTCTGGGGAATGTGAAGAAGACTAAAATATGGATGGATACTATTCTTGGCTCCCTCCCTCTAGGTTCCTTTCCCGATTTATCTGGAATTCAGGATTGGATGCAAAGCTCGAGACTTATTACCCTGAAGGGCATTTCTGTCTGGAAGAATTCAGGAGCTTAGAAGGGATGGCTTCCCTTGGACCCTCCAGCAAACCTAGCACAAGAATATTCTCATCTCCAAATGCAGCTCCATGGGAAAGTTCCAGTTCATTTAAGAATCAAAGACAATCGTGGTTGGGGGCATTTTGGACATTATACTGTCAAGGAAGGGTATAGCATATTAGCGAAACTTAAAAAGAAGCCTACGTCCAAATTTTGGCTTAAGGTTTGGAATTCGGATTGCATCTCCAAGATAACTTTTTTCTTTTGGGTCCTTGCCCACATCAAACTCCTCACTGTTGATAACTTGCTTAAAAGAGGGATAGAAGGCCCCTCTCATTGTGTGTTATGTAAAGCATCCATAGAAAATGTCCAGCATCTCTTTCTGGAATGCGCTTTCTCCAAGCAAGTTTGGGAGATTGTCGTTGGTCCTTTGTGTGACAATTTCTCTCCTCCTGGACAAGTAGACAAAATGATAAAAAACTGGAAAAGATGGTACCCGGGCAACACTTTCAAAAAACCCACTCTCAACAAGATAAGGAAAATTGTTCCTATGAACATCTCTTGGCAAATATGGTTAGCAAGAAATAGAAGTATATTCAAAGGAAAAAAGGTAGACCACAACAGAGTTGCTTACAGAGCCATAAATCTAATTGTCGAAAGCATCAATGTTAAAGGAATATCTCTCTCGAACTCGAAAGATCTTTTCTTGAAGGAAGACCTGTGGTGCCAAAACTTTGTAAAAATGAAAATTACTCAGCTCTCCAAAACAAGGATCAACTATGAATGGGAGATAAGAATGAGTAAAGAAGAATTATCAGTGGTGGATCTCACAGAAGAGCCACTCCATGTTCTTTGACGGGGAAGCAAAAGGAAACCCAGGGCAGGCAGGTGCGAGGGGGGTCATCTATGACCCTGGAGGAAAAATAGTCAATTATTATGCCTAGGGATTGGGGGTGAATTCCAACAATGTAGCTGAGTGGCTTGCTTAACTTCATGGCATGGAAATCGTCTCCAAGTTAAACATCGGGAAGCTCTTAGTTTTTGGAGATTCAAGGCAAGTCACCAAAAAATGAGGACTAGTTACGCCAAAGGATCCCCGTGGTGTAGAAAGATTCATCAAAGAATCGGCTTACTAAACATCTCTCAAGAGGTAAATTACCTTCATATCCTTAGAGAAAATAATGTTTCAGCGGACCACCTTGCAAACAAAGGTGTTAAACTTGGTCCTGGAAATATAATCTATGAGGATGGTCTGCAAAGACTCATCCCGATCCCCTAAGGCTCCAAGTCCCACATACAAGTGTTCAACCCTTCCGAACTTATGTCATAGTGGGAAGACCTCCTTTAGGACGGCATCGACGCATGTGTGGTGTCCTTGCAGCACCTTCTTGTTGAAATATTGTAACTTCTAAGAATATTATATTTGTACTTTATTTTTTCGGAGATGTTTCATTCCTCTGTGAAGACCTTATTGTATATCCAGAGATGTTTATTCCTCCGTCGGAATGTGGTAACTTGGGTTATTAGACTTCCCTAGTGGGGTCGACCCAGAGTCAGTTGTAATGGGGTGTTTAACCCAGTGGTTAAAGATGGGGCCGACCTAGTTAATGTAAAAGACAAGTCGAAGTAGTGTATAAATAGAGGAGGTGTGTTCCTCATTTAACACACTCACTTAGTATTCACTCACTTGTGAATGGCGCATAGATGAGAGAGAGATATCTGCTATGGAGGAGAAAGAGCTCATGCTTGGGATATACATCTCTGTATTGTTGATCATCTATGTTGAGGAAACTTTGCTAGGTTTTCTACCCCATGAGGGTTTCCCAGGATAAATCTGTGTCTCTTGTGTTTATGTTGTGCTTGTTGTTCTTTCAATGATCATGTATATGCTAATTGTTGTGAAATGAAATGCATTGCTAATATTTTCTGTCTTATCATATTAAATCTTAACATGGTATCAGAGCTAACCTGAGAAGAAGACACTGTGTAGTTGTGGAAGCTAGGGATTATTGTTTTTTGGGTTTCTCTCCACAGATATTGAAAGGAAGGAAGCTAGATTGACTCTCCTTAGCAAGGCGCATCTTTCTGTCAAGATAGAATTCAATTCTGAGCATTTTTAGTTTTTGACCTAAAAAATAGGGTTTCAGAGAAAATTGAAATTTTTGGAATCTAAGTCCATGGTTGGATGCTCCTAAGAAAAATCGAAGTTTAGAGACGAGCTAGTAAATCCGAAAATTAGGGTTTCTGCAAAAATTGAAATTTCTGAAATCTAAGACCATGACTTGAAGCTCCTTGAAAAAATCGAAGTTTAGAGACCAATATCGAACTTTTTGGTTGGGTGAAGCTCCGGGAAAATCAAACCCTAGTTTGGGGTCCTGTCTAATAAATCCAGAAATTAGGGTTTCTGCAAAAATTGGAATTTCTGAAATATAAGACCATGACTGGAAGCTCCTTGAAAAAATCAAAGTTTAGAGACCAATATCGAACTTTTTGGTTGGGTGAAGCTCCGGGAAAATCAAACCCTAGTTTGAGGTCCTGTCTAGTAAATCCGGAAATTAGGGTTTTTGCAAAAATTAGAATTTCTGAAATCTAAGACCATGGTTGGAAGCTCCTTGGAAAAATCGAAGTTTAGAGACCAAGATCAAACTTTTTGGTTGGGTGAAGCTCCGGGAAAATCAAACCGTAGTTTGGGGTCCTCTCTAGTAAATTCGAAAATTAGGGTTTCTGCAAAAATTGGAATTTCTGAAATCTAAGACCATGGCTTGAAGATCCTTGGAAAAATCGAAGTTTAGAGCTTTGGATCGAACCTTTTGGTTGGGTGAAGTTCCGGGAAACTCAAACCCTAATTCAGGGTCCTGCTCAGTGAATCCAGAAGTTTCAAAAGCAATTTTGAGGGGTGAAACTTTGCAGTTTTCAAATTCTGAATATACCAGCTTGATCTACTCAGAAAGGCGCATCTTTCTATCCTTTCAGAAGTTTGAAATTCAAAGTTTGAATTTTTAGGGTTTCTCTAACAAACCCTAATCCAGCTCCAGATCCAGTTTTCAGCAAATCAAGTGGATTGGGTCAATTCTAAAAGAGAATGAGTTGAACACTTACATAAGTGAAGAGGTTTCAGTCCCGGAGGGAGAAGAGGCTAAGGCCTTACATAAGAATGCTACAAGCAATCTCGACAGGATGATGATGTCCGCTAACATGAAAGGTACAAATCAAGTTCTAGATCAAGAACATATGACCATGGTGACATGAAGACAAAAGACTCATGGATCACATAGAATCTCTACTTATGAGGATCTTAGATCATGAAGATGACACTAGTGCACACTTAAGCATGCTTAGTGGTACAGAATGAATAGAAGTTCAAAGACATATAGAGATCAAGCGGGAGGCAACCACACAACATAAAAGATAAGTATTTGGGTTGTTATATGAATCTCTGAATAGTTAATGATATTGCTTGTAATAGGTGCATGTGTATTTGTATATATCATGAATAGTGTGAGCATTCATATAGCATTGAACAGTGTACTACTAATATGCATATGATGGGTAAGTTGGACAAACATTCCATTGTTGCTTGTCTAGAATGAAACCTTTTTTCTGACATGTTGAGAGCTGTGCACACTCTTGAAAGTATGTTCTGGTAGAGATGGAAGGCATCTAGATATCCACTATATGCATACAGGATATGGAAAAGTGTTGTGTTGGTAGTTGCATAACTATGTGAATCATATATGTATGCATTATAGGTTATCATGTCAACATGATTTGATGATTATGAAGTATTACTAATCATGTAATTAACTTTGATTTGTAGGAAAGATCATGAAGAATGATGAACACCGAACAAGTGATGGATGTTCAACAAGAAGACTTAGAAATCAAAGATACTATAGAAGGCTCATGGCTAGAAGATTCTCTTAGAAAGAGGAAGAGGATCATGACGAGATGTTTGCTCCAAGTGGCTAGATAAGACCATTCTCTTAATGGTGTAATTGAAGAAGAAGTATGAATCGAGAAAAATCCCAGGATTCAATTGAAGAAAGCTCTGTACGGGTACCCAGGATCGATAGTCATTTGATGAGCTTAATGATCACCATGGGTGATGCGGATCTCAACCTCTGCTACAAGGTTGAAGATGGTATCTATATACGGATGACATTCTTCTCTTAGATGGATGCAAGAAGGAACTCACCACAAAGTTCGAATGATCTTGAGGCTCATATCAGTAGACCCATCTGACGAAAGATTACACGGATAGATATGCAGAAGATCACTCAATGCAAAGTGTGAATGATGTTCAGTCACAGAGGGAGAATTGATAGCTTCTTGACAAGCTTGGGCTTTACCAAAAGTAACGTTGATCCTAACCTTTATCTTAAAGTTATGGATGTTGAACCTGTCATACTATTACTGTATGTGGATGATCTCTTTCTGACAAGGAATGAGAAACAGATCATAGAAAGCAAGAAGAAGCTAGCTACAGAATTTGAGATGAAAGATCTCAGATTGATGCATTACTTCCTAGGTCTAGAAGTATGGAAAGGCCCAGAAGGAATCTTTCTCAACCAGGGAAAGTATTTGATATGTTGGAATGCAAAACCATGGCCACTCCTATGGATTCCAGCTTGAAGCCGTTAGCCGATAACTCATCATAGTTAGTGGAAGTAACTCTGTACAGCCATATTATTGGGTCATTGATGTATCTAACGAATACCGGGCCAGATATATGCTTTGTTGTGAACACCTTGAGTCAGTTCACCTGATAGCTGCAAAGCATGTGATGAGGTACCTGAAGGGTACGATAGACTTTGGTCTATATTATTTTGGAGATCATGACTTCATATTGTATTGCTACACAGATGTTGTTTGGGCAGGAAGTGTATCAGACATGAAGAGCACATCTGGTGGATGTTATAGTTTGGGATCTGCCATGATCTCGTGGTTTAGCAAGAAGCAGTCTAGTGTGGCTCTCAGCACAGTTGAAGTGGAATATATAGCTGCTTGCTCTACTAGATGTGAAGCGATATGGCTTTGGAAGTTGTTATCAGTATTGTTTGACTTAGAGATGGACCCCACTATGATCCTGTGTGACAACCAGAGTTGTATCAAGATGACAGAGAATCCAGTGTTCCATGATAAGTCAAAGCACATAGATATCCAATATTTCTATATACGGGATATGGTGCAAAAAGGAGATATAAAGCTCGAGTATGTGAGCACTGACTAACAAGCTGCTGATGTATTGACCAAACCTCTGTCTCAAGTAAAGTTTGAGTATTTTCGAGACAAGCTTGGTGTCGTTCAGAAGGACCCTCCTCGAAAGGGGGAGTGATATGGCCGATGATGATATTTTTGGATACTGGTATCGATGTGGATACCTATATCGATGATGAGATTGCCTACATCGATGGTAAGGTCGATGATGAGGATACCTATATTGATGAGGATACTATATCGATGATGTGGACACTTGTATTGATGATGAGGATACTAGTGTTGATGATGAGGTTACCTATTCCGACGATGAGGTCGATGATGAGGTTGTCGATGACATGCATGGTCCCTAGTGGACGAGGAGGGATTGTATCATCCCTGGGCTTAGGTCCCTGAACAGATTCGTAGACAGTTGTCTTCGAGAAGTGGTCCCTAGTGGACGAGAGGGATTGTATCATCCCTGGAACTTGGTCCCTGAATTGATCCGTAGACATATGTCTCCAAGAAGTGGTCCCTAGTGGATGAGAGGGATTGTATCATCCCCAGACTTCGGTCCCTGAATTGATCCGTAGACTCTTGTCTTCGAGAAAGATGTTGGTGAATGATGTAATGTGCGCTCCTAGACTGCTTAGCATAGTAGTAGGTGATCATTCACAAAACCGGTAATGATGTAATGTTCGCTCCTGGATTAGCAGGTGATCATTCACAGGTTGTAAATCCTAGATCTGATCTATGTCACACCCCAGTTGAAATAGTATTGGCTCTGTTGTTGACTGGAATAATGTAATGTGCGCTCCTGGACTGCAGCAAGTGATCATTCGCAGGTCCTGTAATGATGTAATGTTCGCTCCTGGACTACTCAGTGCAGCAACAGGTGATCATTCACAGGTGGTAAAATCCTAGATTTAATCTAGGTCACATCCAATATGAAAAAGGACTGGCATTGTGGTCGGGATTGCATCGTCCCTAGACATGTTGAGGTGTCTTAAAGTGATAAGGATTGATCATCCTGTAAGTAGATCGGGATTGCATCGTCCCTAGACATGAGAGGTGTCTTAAAGTGATAAGGATTGATCATCCTGTAAGTAGATCGGGATTGCATCGTCCCTAGACATGAGAGGTGTCTTAAAGTGATAAGGATTGATCATCCTGTAAGTAGATTGGGATTGCATCGTCCCCAGACATGAGAGGTGTCTTAAAGTGATAAGGATTGATCATCCTGTAAGTAGATCAAGATTGCATCGTCCCTAGACATGAGAGGTGTCTTAAAGTGAGAAGGATTGATCATCCTATAAGTAGATTGGGACTGCATCGTCCCTGAACGTTTGGTTCAAAATGTACGTGATAGGACTGCATCGTCCTTGAACATTTGGTTCAAAATGTACGTGATAGGACTGCATCGTCCCTAAACGTTTGGTTCAAAATGTACGTGATAGGATTGCATCATCCCTGAACGTTTTTGTTCAAAATGTACATTATAGGACTGCATCGTCCCTGAACGTTTGGTTCAAAATGTACGTGATAGGACTGCATCGTCCTTGAACATTTGGTTCAAAATGTACGTGATATGACTGCATTGTCCCTGAACATTTGGTTCAAAATGCACATGATAGGATTGTATTATCCTTGGACTTATGTCCTAAAGTGAGCGGGATTGATCATCCTGTAATTGGATCATGTGTATTGCAGAGTATGCTGCTATGATGATGCTGTTGATTGAGAGGATCCAGATGTTGATAATATTGTTGTAGCTGTTCGAGTGCTGCAGAAGATGAAGATCCAGTATTGAAGATCTTGAAGATGTTCCAGTAACTATTTGAGTTACTAATGATGTATTAAGAAAGCTTCCAATGATTTATAGATGTATCATGTATCATGTAGTTGATGACTCCTTGCTCCTACAGATGTTGTTATAATATCCTTCTCGTTAAGGGGGGGTGTTGAAATATTGTAACTTCTAAGAATATTATATTTGTACTTTATTTTTCCAGAGATGTTTCATTCCTCCGTGAAGACCTTGTTGTATATCCGGAGATGTTTATTCCTCTGTCAGAATGTGGTAACTTGGGTTATTAGACTTCCCTAGTGGGGTCAGCCCAAAGTCAGTTGTAATGGAGTGTTTAACCCAGTGGTTAAAGATGGGGCCGACCTAGTTAATGTAAAAGACAAGTCGGAGTAGTGTATAAATAGAGGAGGTGTGTTCCTCATTTAACGCACTCACTCATTATTCACTCACTTGTGAATGGCGCATAGGTGAGAGAGAGATATCTGCTATGGAGGAGAAGGAGCTCATGTTGGGGATATACATCTCTGTATTGTTGATCATCTATATTGAGGAAGCTTTGTTGGGTTTTCTACCCCATGAAGGTTTCCCAGGATAAATCTGTGTCTCTTGTGTTTATCTTGTGCTTCTTGTTCTTTCAGTGATCCTGTATATGCTAATTGTTGTGAAATGAAATGCAATGCTGATATTTTCTGTCTTAGCATATTAAATCTTAACACTTCCTTCACGACGGTTGGCCGGCTAATGCATTTATGGGGAGTCTTGTCCAAGACTCTTACCACTCTTGGCTCACGCGCAAACAAGATGTTTCTTTTCAGAAATGTAGATGAGGCAGAGGTGAAAGGGCATGTCAGACTCCAGTCGCAACAGCTCGAAAATCTTTTGAGAGGTTTGTCCCTCATCCCCCTGAATTGTGAGGAAAACTGCAAGTGGGAGCAGAGCCTGAACATAGCCACCCTTCTACAAGTGGGAGCAGGACCCAAATACATCCAACTCGAAAATCTCAACGAACCAACGGGAAGTTTTCAGCACCCCGGAGTAATGGTTGGAATTAGGGAGGCCATGTCTTATTTGAAGGCTAGCGTCGAAGACTTTAAAATGAATCTAAGGAAGGTTTTTGAGGTTGCATATGTTGGTCTCAAGGAAAATAAGGAAACTGTGGAGGACATGAAATACATATCCCGACAGCTCGCCTGTCAAGACTCTAGAATAGATGACCTTGGGAGAAACTTGTTTGAGCTTATGGGAACCGTGGATTTCATAAAGGATAAATGTTGAAAATGGCCAAAATGACCCAATGAAGTCACTACTAAGAGTCCCCATATTAAGGCGCGCTACCAATGGATGAAGCTTCAATGCAACAGCGAATGCAAGGCCTTCATGGGTTTCAGGGATGATTCTTTGTCTCTTTCAGTTATATGTTTTTTTGTGTATTGCTAAATAGACAGTTTGTAAGGGTTTACCCCTCCCATGCTTTTGAAGTTTCTAGGAAGTTTAAAAGAAAATCTGATAGAACTGAAATGGTGGAAGTTTTCTTTTTCTCTCTTCAGCAAATTACATAGCTCGGGGTGAAGCTCTCCATTTAGTAATGAATGGTTGTGCATAGCTCTTTTATAAATATTATCCCTTCTTCGGTTTCTGTTTAAAAAAATGATAGAATTTGGTGGAAACTTTGCAATCTTTAAATTCTGAAATTAAGTCCAATGAGGTTGAAACCACTCATAAACATCATGAAACAATTAATGGTAATGTTAAAAATTTAAATAAAATGATAGAAAATGAAAGATATATTACTTTTACTTTAAGAATTTAATATTGCCAATATTACCATTTAGTATTGCCAAATACAATTGAGAACTTGGCCAGTTAAGGTCGAGACTCTCGGCTGAGTTGACTAGTTTGGTACCGGACCAGTCCCTCAATCTGGTTTGAAGGCCGAGACGGACAGATAATGTTAGTGTAAAAACTGATTTTGCCAATGAATATTGCATCTTTTCTGGACAAATGTGTCTTATATTTCCAAAAACTTACAACCAGTAAACCAAAGGATATATACAATGAACATCATAATCTCTTTCGAAGAGCTTCCAAGGCAGAAATAAAAACAGAGTGCTCAGAATGATGGTGAACCAGAAAAGTCCTTTTGCCAACCACTCATGGTGAACCTCGTCCTTCCATAACGAACTAAAGGGAGACAAGGAGCTAGGCTCATGATCAAAAACAAATTTACACCGCGGTTTCCACAAGACAAAAAGCACCATTATCCTCGAGCAATTGCCAAAGCCCAAAAAAAGCAGCATAAACAAGAACGCGACTATCACCCAAGAACGCTGCCTGCCAGTGAACCTTTCCATGAAGAAGCTACATGTGAAGATTCTCAAACCAACTCCAACAACGCCTGGCAAACCAGCAGTACAAGAAAATATGCCTAACTGCGTCCGTCCAAGGCCTGGGCAAGACTGGATGAATATTATTCCTTGAAAACAAAACACGTTACATTTTAAGAACTGGTGAACAACTTTTAAGAGAGCACGTTACAAAATCCATAGCATGCTAAAAATTCAATGTGATGATGTTGTGATAAAAAAGTCCATACGTCCGCAGGCGAGCTAAAAGATTAATCCTAGCCCAAAGAACACAAGTAGTTGATAGAAATGAAGAATGATACTCGGAAATAAACATTTTCATTTATAATATAGCTGAATACAGAGTTTATTCGAAGACTCGAACATAACTTCAGAACAATGCTGCATTAAGTACACCCTTTGTGCAAATACAGGGATTACTACATTTCAATTCCTATTGTATACAACCTACAAACCCAAAATACCCCAAAGAATCTTCGTAAATACTGGTTCAAATGATAAATTAAGCAGGAAAGTTCCTGCCATTTTCCCCTTCAAAATGCTAGAATAGGCAAGCTATAATTATAGCTGGATAAAATTACAATAACAAAGGCTTGGAAATGCTGCCTTTGTTCAGAAATAAACATACAACCAAATCTATCACCAACTGAAAATGTACACTTTAGCGGAACTCCTTCCGTAAATAGAGTGAAGGGCTAGAAAAATCATTTGTATTCCCGGCAAAACTCTGGCTCGTCTCTGCTCCACCACTAAATCCTCCACTTCGACAAGGTGTGTTGAAGATCTGAGCAAAGTCCATTGGAAAGGGCTGCAGAAAAACAAAAAATCGTTGAATCATGAGACATACATACATCCATAACAGCAAAGAATTATATCCTGACAGCAATCGATAAACTGCAACGATAAGAAATTTTGTAAAACTTTGTAGTATTAGCATATTAAAAAATGTTTCATGAAGGACGACAAAAAATAAAAAAAGATTGAATCATACGGCATGCAGATACACGTCCATAATAGCAAAAAAAATTATCCTGACAGCAATGAATAAACTGCAACCATTAGAAACTTTCTAAAACTTTTCTAGCAGTAGCATATAAAAAAAAATTCATGAATATAGCATTTTCTTCTTATAAACACTATACACGCACTTTATGTGCAGCCCATATAAAAGATTTATTCCAGCCGAAATAACAAGCAATTTTAGTTCATGATTATAATGCGGAAACAACTGACTTCCAAATCAACGATCTGAGTATAGCTCAAGGTAGTTCATTCTGGGACCAGGGGACGATCCTGTAAAATTCTGAGGCTTATTGTAATACAAATCACTCGCTAGGCCTATAAATCCAGAAAATTCGATTAATCAGATAGTAATGCAGCCTAATAAATTAAGCACGATAGTTGTTGTTGCTATTCATGTAAATATCATATAGAATAAACATGTCATGATAGCATTTTATCTGATTAAAATTACGTCAACTAAGTATTGGAAACTCCCCTTGTTGAAAAACAGGCATACAAGCAATCGACTAAACTAACGAAACTTTTCCCACCCTTCCCAGAGAGAATAAAGGACTAGAAAAGTCCCAACTGAATTCTGATTCATCTCCTCTTCAACATTAAGTTCTCTATTTTTTTTAGGTGTGATAAGACCATCTAACTCCGTGCTCTTCAGACTCCCTACATCTCAATTTGTAATCAGACAACTATCAAATAATTTAGGCACGATGATGTTCGATACCCTTTTTCCAATAATATGGCGGTTGTAGAAACCAAGTTTATGGAAATAATACAAACTCGTTCAACTGTAGATACAGATTAGTGGCCACGCACCCCTGGCTCCATAGAGCACCAAAACCAGAATCTGATATAACAAGGATCGGAAGTTCTCAATAAAGAAACATCCAGTTCTCATCCTTCGTGCTAGAAAGAACCTCTATTAAGATGGTATGGGTTCCAGTTCTCTAAATGAGGTTAAAGGAGATGGGCAACCTGTATCATATTTATTCAACTAATATTGGGATAATATTTTATAGTGCATGAAATGCAAATTAATTAAATCTGTTTCCTAAAATAACAGACGCTTACAAGTTTCCTTTTCCTAACCATAAAATGGGAAAGGGAATAGTGAAGAAGTTAACCTGAACACAAAACACGGCAATTATTCAGACATCCTGGCATGATAACAAGCTCAAAGTCCATCAAGTGACAACTGGGCATTCTACATGACAGCTACAAAAATATCAAATGACTATTGCTGATGAAATATTACACTTCAGGTTTATTTTCTATATACAACCATCATAACTGGTTTTTGTACAAAACTCTATCACAATAACTAATTAAACTGTTTACTCTTACAAACTAAATTCAAATAACAAAACTACTTCAAAATAACATCCCTTCAAAATATTTGTGTTCTCCCATAACCTAGAAATCAGCACGTCTTGGTGACAAACTCCCTTGGGCCATTAAGTTTCGCACAGCAGATTAGAGTCAATTTTCTATCACATCTGGAAAATGAATGTCTGTTTAAAAAAGCTACACTTTTTTACCTGGTATGGTAACTTTTAATATGTGCCCATCAGAACTTGTAGAATCAGGTAACATTCAAAGTGGAAATGGAGGTGGCCAGCTGGCTTGCACCATGAACAGGGTACACCCTGCTGATCATTTTCCGGCCTGATCAGATCATTCTCGAGCTTCTGCTGCTGGTCGACCTCGACATAGAGCTGGCCATGCTGTCCATGAGTGCCAGGAGACAGAAGCTGGCCTCCACCCATGAGTATCAGGAGACAGAAGCTGGCCTCCACCCATGAGTGCCAGGAGTAGCTCAGAAGCTGGCCCCTGCCCCAGGCTCCTGAAATATTCAGGTTTAAAAAGTTTCCAACTGTGCCTCTGGCCATCTCTGAACCAGAGCGGCCTGCAGAGCCCCAGCAGGGCAAAGACGGATGGGAGCCAATTCTGGCACATCCTCAGCCTGCAGCAAAAGGATCGGGGCCAACCCCCAAGGATAAGGACCCTCCTGATGCAGTCACCACTATTCTGGCAGCAGCTTAACATGACAGTCTGCACCAGTCAATTGACCTGATGATTTTGTTTTTAGATCTCTAGTAGTTTTGTCTATGCTGCCTTTATGGTAACCATTTATTTTTTGGCCATCTGTGGTATCCGCTTTGATCTGTTGATAGGACTGGTAGATATCTGCATTATGCTTATGGTGTCTGTCCTTGCGGCCCTTTTTCGTATAAAATACATTACTGTATATTAAATTTTAATAGAACTAGAAGCATTTTATTTAAAAAATACTTACTAGTCGACTGAATGTTCAGACATTTATGTTATAGAATTATTTTAGTTGTTTACTCTGATTATTTTCAATGAATTTCCAACCTTGCGATTCTAGAAACAAGTTTCTTCCATTATCCCTATCACATCCAACAGAAGGAAATAACCATGCCTCTCTACCACTATGCACAGATATAGCTCTTCGCCACTTGGCTCTTTAGAGATCTTCGCCACTTGGCTCCTAAAAATGGCCACATCCACCAGTTAGAGTTCATGTAAAATAAAATGATAGTCAAAGCAAAAGTAAAAATGAAACTGGCTCTCAATTTATCTGAGGAAGATGACTTCAAGAAAAGCTTGAAAATCTCAATGAGATCTCCTTTTACTAAACAATTGTATCCTAAGTTAGATAAAATATGATCCTGGGGCCTGCATAAAAAACAACAGGGCCAAACAATCAATCAATTAATAAAAAATCTGAATATGAACATCTTACATTAGTTCGAAGGAAATAAACAACCAAGTGTCAAAAAATTTAATGCTTTATGCTTTCAGAGTGTTATTACCTGCAAGAGTGACAAGTAAAAATTGCATCGAATCTCTAAATTTCCCAGTCTATTCATATATGATAGACTAATCCTTTCCTGTGATATAACTTAAGAACTCATGCCAAAAAGGATAGCACCTTCAAAGCAATTCCCTGGGTGCTCTAAAAATGGACATATTAGCATTTGTGTGTTTTTATTATGCAATCAAGACGTGAAACTTAATACAACTATTATTTGACAGAAAAATACATTAAGATGTGTGTACAAATGAATTGAGTCAGCATATTCAACTTAGACCCAATCTCAAGAGTGTCTACATCTTAATTCTGGCTGAAACCAAGACTGCCAATTCTGCTAAGAACAATTTGCACTCACCCAACTAAAGGGGGAGGCATCACCATTGAATGTAAGTTGACGTTTCATTTCCATGAAAAGATATTCCTATTAAGTTATTAACCTTACAGTGTCGCACATTTTTCTACTATTTTGTCTAAATCCTCCACTTGTCTCCCAAAATGCATCCTTTCAAATGAAGGGGTCGGATGAAAAGAATGGTCTACTCAAGTGCAACCTATTTCCAAAACACTCATGCAATTCTGCAATCCCAAAATAAATACCTGATATATTGGATTTGTGACATGTCACACAATAGGCATCTGTTAAGAACATAAGACCTAAAGTAAAGTCTCCCTTCAACCAGTAGGCTCTAATTGAGCACTAACCATCCAAACACCCTGATCTTAAACAACGAGTGAGATTTCCAAACATAAATCAATGTACCCCCTAATCGAGTGAGCTTTCCGAACATATTGGTTACCTCCTAATCAATCCACCCTCAACATCTTGAAGGACCATCTTTCCTGAAGTCACAGTGCAATTGGGGGCTTTGGCCATATATTGTTTCATATAATGCCTTAGTCCTATAATAATCCATAAACAGATTGCCATGTGACCACATCCAATCCTTCTAAATCAGTCCCCAGCCATCCAAGCCCATCTTAAAATAGACTAGATTTTGGATTTACTTTAAAAAGTTGTAGAAAATATTGTTTATTAGTAGGGTGTCATTGTGTATGATGGCTAACTCTGCCATCCTCCCATCTCTGTCCAGCAAGACTCCTCAAGTTGGAAATAAATTCTTAGAGAATTTATTTCCTGGGAAACAAGTAATTAAATCAATGTACCGCCCCTAGCAGAGGAAAAGTGCATATCAACCTGCTAACAAATCGAATCCACTTCTTGGGTGCTCAAGTCCCAATGTATCCCAAGGTAGCTCCTTTCATATTAGCTTCCATGCCTACCAAATCTTCTTAACAATGCCTAATCCATATATTTTAAAAGCATTGGCCCCACTAATTACATCAAAAATTCCAAAAGGACCCTTTATGCCATCCACGTGGACATCATTCTCTATGGAATGGGGTACAAGAACCTAATGTATCCCAAGGTAGCTCCTTTCATATTAACTTCCATGCCTACCAAATCTTCTTAACAATGCCTAATCCATATATTTTAAAAGCACTGGCCCCACCAATTACATCAAAAATTCTGAAAAGACCCTATGCCATCCACATGGACATCATTCTCTATGGAATGGGGTACAAGAACCTAATGTATCCCAAGGTAGCTCCTTTCATATTAGCTTCCATGCCTACCAAATCTTCTTAACAATGCCTAATCCATATATTTTAAAAGCACTGGCCCCACCAATTACATCAAAAATTCTGAAAAGACCCTATGCCATCCACATGGACATCATTCTCTATGGAATGGGGTACAAGCACCTACCACAGGGTCTTCCCATTCTATGGCCTTTCAACGTATTTATCTATCAGTGCACTTCCTCCTGAGCTATACATAAGTAAAACAACACATTCTGGCCTCTTTAGGCCTCATACAAATATCACATGATGTTAGTGCAAAACCCCAACGAACCACCCAAGGAGCATCCCAAATTTCCTATAACTTGTCGCAAAGGTAAAAAGGTGAGAGGATTAATAGTTATGACTTGCAACCCAGATTACATTTGCCATGGTGATTCTCCTTGAAAGTTAATATCTGAACTGAACTATATCCCTAAAGCTTGTTCTTAAATGGGACATCCATGTATCTTATAATCTGTCTGTGTTGTATAACTTTCCAATTTTTAATATGCCAATTAGAAAAGGGCCTTTACATCTTCTTCACTAGTTGGAAATTTTGGTGTGCTCTAAATATTCCCAGAGCAGGTCGAAATTTCTATGGGCAAAGAACTATCGGCATTCTGTGCATTCTAATAAATATACCCAACCTTAAATCACCTCTGATACTACTGTTATATGGATTGCACAACCTTTCCAAACAACACCAGGAATTTATCCACAATGGTATTGATGGATCTGCTACTACAAAATGGTGTGATTCCTTTGCTGATTCATATTGTTTATAATAGGAAGCATCTATCTTACCAGACAAGACCAAAAGTATCAACACTATAACGCAGTACTTGGTAGATGCAACTTCAAAGTTGACACAGTCTTGGTATATTAAATAATTTATTCTTTGCACATGCTTCTAACGTAATAAATACAAATCACACAAGAAACACAAAACTCCAATATTGCAGAAAAGCTCACTTACTTAACTGAAAGATTGCAATATGAATACTACATACAAGAATAGAAAACCCAAGAGATCAAGTATGCAAGTAGGAAGGAGATTGCCGTGATGTACACATATGCACACTTAATATTGCATTCCATATATAGGTACAAAATTGTTGGCTAGTGATCAAGTCTCCTAGGTTTACAATAAAATATACATGTTTAGGTAAGTGATCAAGCTTGACCAATTCAACTATAAATTATTGAGAAAGATAAAGTGCAAAGTGTAAACTACAATTATAACACATAGTATAAGGCCACTAGGAACTATATCTTATCAAGTTTTCCCTTAGTAGAGAAAACCGTCCCCAGTTTCAAGTGTAGGTGGGCATATAACCCTCTCAACAAAGTACAACAAATCATTTGGTTTTGTCTATTGGAGGTCTTGGTATGAACCCCCCATTCCTACAAAGAATAGCAGAATGCTTGAAGGGAGGTTCAAAAATCATTTGGCGACCTTCGTGCTTAAGAACAAAACCAATAGAAGCATGTTGAACCCTAAAAGTCTGAAGTCAAAAGGACTAATGCAAAAGATCTATTGCATGTTGTGGAAGGTCCATGAACAAGAGGATCTACAGAGATAATGTTGCACTTGAAAGGGTTCAACCCATTCTACTTCAGAGTTGAGATGTGTGAGAGCAATGAGTTGAATGAATCCTTGTCCAAACGCAAGATGAGATATGGAGGCTTGTGTGGTCCAAGGAGTGTTTTAGAATATAAGGCTTACATGTGCAGTAAAGTTACCGTAGTGATAAGGCTATAAAAATTAGGGCCTCAATTATTTTTAGCCTCTAGAGTTTTGGATAATTATGACCTCTCAAACTAAGAGAGGCAAATCTCATAGTAAAATTGTAAATTTGTGGAGTATTTTTGTAATATAATATTGTGCTCATTTTTATTATAATCATCTCTTTCTTATCTTTAGTGTCTTCACAAAACCCTAATTAGGGTTTCATTATTTAATGGCCATTACTATTTTGTTACAATCCCTGCTTAAGTAGAAAGCTTCTATGAGTTGTTTGTAAACTATTTAGATAGTAAAAGATTGTGAGCAAAACTCTAAATGGATAAAAGCAGAGTTGCCCATTGAAAATCAAAAGACTTGAGAGGATGGTTTGGAGATGAATTGTAGATCATTATCCAACAACAAATGTTTTAAAAGTAGTGGAGCTACAATAGTCTGATGCATCTTAGTTGTTTGAGCAACTTGAAGAAAGGGCAATGAAACATTTTCCCAGAAATAGTAAGCATAGGAACAAATTGCAACGGAGATTTATGAGGCTCATTAGTTTCTTCCTATGCATTGGCATTTAAAGGAAGATAATCAAACAAGATGAAAGATGTCAAAGGATGATCGTAAGCATGAACAAGTGCAAGCATTGTGGACATTTCTACAAAAGGTGAGGCAAAGAATGTCAAAGAGGTTTAAAGTTGTAAACCTCTTGATTGTTAGACAAGTTATTGGAGAACTTGTTGAAACATGGACATCATGTCTTCCATCAGCATGGTCTAAAACTCTTCTTGTTGTTGCAAGGGTTTCCCTAAAGAGATCTTTTTTTGTTGTTGATTTGCCAAGACTTGAGCAATGCTGGGAGTCTAAAGTTGGTGTAATGATTATTAAGCTCCACTTTATGGTCATTCAATTCAACTATGAATCACCCTTAATAGGCAGTTATAGTCCACATTTGTATTGGTGTTTCCCCTTAGTAGCCCTATATTAATATGATGATTAGAAGGTGGCCTAGGGGTCCATAATTAATGGGACATTTAGCCTAAAAATAATAACTATAAAAAGGGGTCTTACACCACTTTGCAACACACTATGAAAAAATGTATCGGAATGTTAATGTGGAGTTTTGCACCCCTCAAAGTTTCTCCACTATAGATATAGTATTGTGGTTTTATCTGATGATGTGTAATCTGTAATGTGACATGTGTCCCCCTAATTTGTGTAGGTTGTTGCTTTCATTTTGCAATGTGGCTCAAGAATTTGATAATGTTGGTTTCCCTTGTTATGCAATAGCAATATCCACATGCAACACAATATCAAAGTGAATTATTTTGGGCCCTGTGTTTCTCTCCCAATTGCAACCACCAAACACCGTAGCATTTTTCCGTGCAAGCCCACCCTCCTTTCTATGACATGCATAGGCTCTTTTTAGTGCACTTTTGACTACTCCCCATAGCAAGCATGATTGTACATCAACATTTAGGCCATATTGACAAAGTGTAATAGTGTTTTCTTTCGGAGCATTATTCGTTATTTCTTCAAACATTTCCTTGTATGGCAAGGCCATGCCAGCAAATCATGACCAGATTGGAATTGTGGGACAATTTTGAAATGGTGCATCTTTTCATAGCGTTCCTTGCTAAGCTAGAGATTAATAAAGCAACATCAACATTTTTCGAAAGCACTTTTTGCATGTGGGTGTTTTTACCCTAGACCATTTGCCCCTATCACCAAAACTAACACAACTAACACAACCAATTGGGTAGGGTAGATTCATCTCATCTAGTTGTTGGTGCTTGCTTGAAACAACTTTGGATTTGTGATATGTCATCATTTCACCCCTCCTTAATTCGGTGCAGTGCAACAAAACTCAAAATGATCGTTGTAAGACTAAAATGCTTGGTAGACTAATAAAGCAATCTCAACATTTTGCAGAAGTAATCTTTATTTGTGGGTGTTTTCTTCTCGATCCCTAGCTTGGCCCTTTCATGGCATCTAGTTGTTGGTGTTTAATGGGGACAGCTTTGGAGTTGTAATATGTTGCCATTTTGCACCTTTATTCGATGAAGTGCAACAAAACCCACAATGATCATTGCTTATCCACTCCCTCCATGGTCTCTATAATTTGGTGAAGTGTAGCAAAGCATATCTAGATCATTGCATGTGCACTCTCTCCACAATTGCTTAGCAAATTAGCTGCACAAATTTAGTTTTGGAATGTGCATTGTTTTGGCCTACTCGTGGACACCATACAACTCCAATGAAGAGTGATCCACTCCTCTAGGATCGCAAACTTCAAACACCCTCATCTAACTAATAACTAATAAGATTGTTTTATAGTTTGACCAATGATTTTGTGCATTGTTGGGGTCCACTTCTTCAACTCATTCACTATCAAGTCCCTCCCCCACCCTCTCTTAGAGATAATCACTGAAACAAGTTCTGACTATATTTTTTTTATTTTTGAGATTCATTAGAGAAAAGAACAGTCTGCTCCTCTATGATCATGTATGTTGAACACCCTTGTCAACTAAGATTCTTTTGTCGTCTAACTACCAAACACTCAATATATTTTCCTCCTAAAAATTATTGAAGTCATTAAGGGAGTTAGTGAATTAGCAAGTACACATTGGAAAATAATAAACAATATTTTCCAAACTTAGACTTTAGTTAAGACCTTCACACTACCAATAATAAACCAAGTTTCATATTCAAATATTATATGAACAAATTTACTTTTGAGCTTTTAACAAATTTATCTAAGTATAAAATAACCAGAGCTAAAAAATGACCAAACATGTGTGCAGTTTGGAAGGAGGGTAAGACAAGGTGGAAAATCACCAAAAGCAAACTGTGTCCAAATCTGGAAGACAGAGGCCCAAAAAAATTAAGAAATTCCTGAAATCATGTCATGCATTAGTTAGTTGTGCTTGATTCAAAGTTTCATTGCACACACTTGTCAACAATTTTCTACTAAAGGAGATATCAACAAATCTATTCACAATGTATAGACCAACAAGACTGGCATATCAAAATGAATCTAGGCAAAATTGTTATTCCCCACAGCTACCAGCAACTTATCAGATTAGACGATGGGCAGTCTACTGTCCCCGAAAGCTTAACTCCAACATGCATGGTCTTTGATTTATCTCATTCAATCCCACATAGTGGTTGTGCTCTTCACAGATTCATTCTTCTTCAATCTTGCAGCTCTGTTGTGATGGCTCTCCTCGACAACAACTTAAAGGACGACTCTCCCCAATAGCTAGCTCCTTATCCACAAGAGCTGACAACGCTTCACGGCCTCTCACACACAACAACAGCTTTTGCAGGTAAACATGGAAACTTCAGTTGTTCAAACTCAAAGTGAACATGACAACTCTCCCATAGTGGTTGTGCTTCACCAATCCAAGAGGGTGAAAGAGGAATGGCAACTCTTGCAGTGTAAATTGCATACACCAAACAAATGCATACTAGGGTGCATTTTTGTAGGCTTGAATAACATCAAAAGCACTCAGGTTCAAAGTCTATCTGCAGAGATCAACCTAGTCAAAATGAAGTCATCGTGCCTTTCTAACTGTAGATTAAATTAGGCAGTGACAAATTCCTTTGCTCAACAAGAGGGCCAACAACATTATGAACTGAGTAGAACAGTGGTGTTCAAAAAAACCTTTAAACAACGAAGCACATCTTCATAAGAATATCCCAAAGAGAAAACTGCATTGTGTGTATGCAATGTGCATATCAAATGAGGCTAGAGCCTCACTGATAAATACGTTTAGGGTTTTCCTCTCAGAGCCCAAAGAGCAGGACGACAATAACCAATGAAGTGGTTAATAATACATGAAGGAGAGATCAAGCGATCCCAATGGTTCAATAAACCCCTTAAGTTGCATTTACATTAAATATTCTCACACTCTTGACAAATATACAAAAATACTGAGTTCATTTGAGAAATTGATTTACCAACTTTTTTATTTATGGTTGTCAACATTATTGATGAACAACACTCCAATACATAAATGTAATAGGCTACTAATAGCTATCATTAGGATTCATGTTGTAGACAACTCATGCATATGTGTAATAGTGATCATTAGGATTCATGTTGTAGACAACTCATGCATATGTGCTGTTAGGAGCGATTAGTTGTAAGTTAATGAGTTAAAATAAGGAAGTTTGTTAGTGTAGAAGTCGGGGTCTTTCAATAGGACTACTAAACTGTGTATTTATAGATGCATCACTAAATACAAAATATAAGTTTTTGTGTGCACATCTTGTTTGCTGCAATCTCTCGATGTTTCTCATTATTAAGTTACCAGGATACGGATACGGATTCGGATTCGGATACGGATTCGGATTCGGATACGGATCCGGATATGGATTCGCCAGATTTTTTAAAACCCAGGATCCGGATACAGAGTGAAGAATCAAAACTATTCATGAAACACAAGAGTAGAACTATATGTTATTGCCAAAAGAGAGATTCCATGTACCATAATTGACAATTTGATGAGTTGTACTTGTAACCATGATTGATATTGATAATTTTGAAAACCATTTCAGCATGAACTTGAAGTAGGTCATAATAGTGTTTTTGTGAGCCACATTCCCATGTCCCTATCAGCAGGGAATAAAGTAGGTTTCTTGAAGTGTATGGCAAGACTACATAACAGTGTAGGTGAAGTGAGCAACAACATAGCACATAAAGATAGATCAGCCTTTGACAACAGACCTTGACCGTAAAGATAAATCAAATAAAAACATTGAGAGCAAAACTTGATTTTGATCTTGACATAAGGATAGATCAGAGTCTCAGACCTTGAGCTGGAATGGCTTTTACAGTTTAAGCCATTCGTTTTTTAGGGTTTTCTAAGCTTTTCATTAAAAAACAATTTTTTGGGGGCATCAATGGGTCATAGAAGCACTGGAAGTTTCAACCTCAGGATCTGTTTGAAAATTTCAGGAATTGTTTGATTTTTCAGAGGATTCGTTTCATAGGTCCAGGATACGTTTCCTTCTGCAGGGGATCCGTTTCGATGAAGGATCCTAAGTGGATACGTATCAGATCCACAGATCCATGGATCCTACACACTGGGGTGGTGGATCCAATAACATAGTTATTTATCATGGTATCAGAGCATGGTCAGGCCTGACTCTATTCGGAGTCTTCTATATGAGGAGGTGAAAAGTTCTTTATCTGTCTTTAGCCCCTTTGCTCAGGTTTACAGAAAATTCAATTCTGAAGCCCCCTCTCTCAAAAGTGTTAGGATGTTAAGAATCTAATCCAGCAGTCAAATATATTTTCTTTCCATCTCAAATAGAATATACAATATTTTTACAAAGGAGGAAAAGTTGTAGAGTTAAACATTCTTTAAATAAATATAATAATTAAGCAAAGGGTGACCAGAAATCAATTGAGTGACTCAAAGCTAACAAAGTTGTTTTCTACCCCAATTCTAGTATGGGTTTTCCTTTCAGACCATATAAAAGGAAAAAATAATGCAATGGTTGTTACTTACCTTGGTGAATCTTACTAATTATTAAAATGTCAACTATAAAATGTTTGGAGATATTTTTGTAAAAATATTCAAATTTCTAAGGATGTTATATCGTTTCTATAAAAAAAATGGCAAAATTTTAAGTAAAATAATTTTATCCTATAGAATTTGGGCAACCCACCTAACCAATAACCTTGACACCTCAATGCACATTGCTCACATATCTATTAATCACTAACATTAAGATCTGTTCACATAAAGTACACAACTGGTTTATAAATAGTCATTGGTCGATTCCAATTTGAGTGTGGTTTGACCTTTGGCCGATTTCAATCTAAGTATTATCTTACTCTTGGGCAATTCCAAGTCCAATTCAAACCTTTAAAACATTAATGTAGGTATATAGAAATTCAAAGGTGCACGTAACAGCCACCAACTCTTACCCAATATAAGGTGAGAAGAATGCAAATTAACAATAGGCAAAGGCCATGTCCCTTGAGCTCCCAAGTGGCAAGGCTAGCACATGAAGACATTGTGTGAGATTTATGGGAAGGACCTTTGTCCACTCCCTTAGTCCATCAATATCGCATTTACTCTACTCCTCGTCGTGATAGCTCATTGTTGGCAGTCACATGCAACTGTTAGTTTGTTAGCTTCAATTGTGTTGGATCAAAGATGAATATTTTTCCTAGAAGGGGTGCTCTGAAGCACCAAGGCTTGTGGTTATTGTTACTTTTGATTGCTATCATAGATAATGACTCAATTGGTTCAAGCCAAAGCGGCTTAGTTCCTAGGACTTCAAAAAACTCACACCAAGGTGGTCGAGAAGCATAGGGATAGGGCAAGTGCAGTGGCTCTATTAGCTCATAACCCTCTTAGAGAGAGCGCCCTAGCCCTTTTGTTGTGTATTTATATAACAACTCCCATTTTTAATTTTCATTCAAGTGTATCTTTTTTCCGCATCAATAAGGTATTATGCCTAAGGACACCATCGAAGTGTGGCACTCTCTTGTGCTTGGTAACACCTTAGCACCTGCAAACACCCCTATGTCCTCCCTCATGTGGCCCTCTCGTGGTGGTCAAAAATACCTCCACACATCATGCCCATCCACAAGCCAGATGATCTGAACGCAATCGTGTAGCTTGTTCTTGATCCCACACTCACCTACTCCTTCATCAGACTCTCTCCCCATGCAACCCTCCTTTCTCACCCACACCCTTCTCCACTCTCTCCCCTATGTCCTCCCTCATGTGGCCCTCTCGTGGTGGTCGACAATACCTCCATACACCATGCCCATCCACAAGCCAAATGATCTCAATGCAACCATGTAGCTTGTTCTTGATCCCACACTCACATGTTCCTTCATTAGCCTCTCTCCCCATGCAACCCTCCATTCTCACCCACACCCTTCTCCACTCTCTCCCCTATGTTATCCATTATACCTGTGTTCTCTATTCTTACCCTCCCTCCACCCCCTCTCCATACTCCCATTCCTTTCACCACCTTGACTCCTCACACTAAACATCTCATTCCCGTGACTACTTCATCACAGGAAAATACTCCCCAAAAGCCCACAAGACCTTCAATAATTAGAGGACCTAAATCCCAAGATCAAGATATGTGTTATATTAATCTTGTTGCACCATATTCTATTCATTGTTTATCAATGGAGTGTGAATGGTATCCACCTGATCGCTTAGGGAATTATATTACCTATCTACATGATGAATGGAATTTTTGAGTCCCAGACGAAGAATACTGTCCACCATTGATTTGTGCTCAAAATTGATTGTGGCGGCATTGATCCTTGAGGTGGGGTGACATGTAATGAATATAATTAGCCTAAATAAACCCAATTACTAAAATTCACAAGTCGTGACTATTCATCTTGACTACACCTTCACCTTATGAATAACTTATACTCGAAACATCGTAATCATCACTTTTCATAGCAAATTTTCATTATTATTTAATGTTTATCATCTGCATTATATGTATGATCCTTTGTACTCTTTTCCAATGGAAGCTTGGTTCAAGTATCATTTGGCTCATAACAATTCCATCAATTTGTGTTTCTCTTTATTGATATAGAAAAAGGAATCGTTGTCACACCTATTGGCCCATGTTCTTATAAAACCATATCTCTTACTTGTAATGACATGTTTTCTTCCTAGTTCATTACATTTGTAAGCCTTTAATTTTTTATTGTAACTCGAATAGATGCATTTATGCTTTTGTCTTCTGATTTTGTTTGTCCTTCCTGAAATGAAGAAATTCGTTTTCTAAAGAAATACCCAATGTAGGTAAAATAGATAATCCATGATTGACAAATAATAATAAAATATTGATTGAGAAAAGATATGATGAATAAGATAGATTACAAATAAGGGCTTGTATATATACCCATGCAGGGTGCCCTTTCGTAAAGAGGCATAACCTTTCATCAAGGTGTCCCTTCATTAAGTATTAGTTGTTTAATTATTAATTTTTTATTATTATTATTATTATTATTATTATTAATGTTTATTTATTATATATTTTGTTCATCACATTGCCTCTCCCTTAGAAATGCTTTGTCCTCAAAGCATAATTATGGAAAACTTTTATCCCTTGTTCTTGCTCATAACGTTTTTTCATGATCTTCTGTGTTGGTAGCTACAACGCTTGACGAGACAAGACGATGTGTTCTTTTAAACATTGCACAGAGATGTTGCGTCATTTGTGAAGTGGTCCATCCAAGATCTATCTTCACGGAAACTGTTTGTTGATCGATTGTTCTAATAGAACTTCTCATTTTAGGCTTTTCTACAAGTCGTCAAATTTGTCTTTGCGCTTTTTCAATGTTGTAGTTGGTTTCTCCATAAGAAGAATGTTGTTTATTTCCCTCTTGACTTTGTTGTTGGTCATAATGACTCTTATGATTTGGATGACGATAGGGTATTTGGGTCGCTTGTGAAATGTTTGTAGGAACTTCCACTTTTGGTGCTTCAAATGATTTATTGATCGATACCTTTTAAATATAAGCTTTTTCCAGAATTTGAACATTGATTGAGTTTGTACTAGTTTCTCCTTCTGACATCTGAATTTGGGTCGATGATGTCAATGTGTTAATGGTTTCGGTCATTGTTTCTTCTTCCATAGTTTGGATATCCTTTGCTGAAGATTTTTCTAGCTTCTCATCTTTTAGTTTTTTAATTTGTTCAGTCAACTCTTGATTTTGATTTGTAAGGTAGTGATTTTCTTCTTGCGTTTGTAGTAATGTCCCTTCAATGTCTTCATTAACATGCTCTTTTTTTCAAGTATTTTTTAACTTCCTTATTTTCGTAACTAGTGACGTGTTATGGTTTCTTAGTCGGAAGATTTCTTCAGTCTGGTCTAATAACGTTTTATCGATTTTTGTGATTTCTAACTTGTGTGTGTGGATAATGTCGTCCTTTTACTGCTGGAGTTCTTTTATTTGTTACTAACAACGATAGTCCTCTAATTCTTGAGCTTCAAATTTCCTTTGGAGTTTCACAATTTCATCATCTTTATCCATGAGAATTTTGTTCAACCGTTTTATTTCTTCTTTACTCTCTACAATTTCCTTCTTGATATCTGGGCTTGGGAAATTCTGATGGGAATGCCTTAATTCCTCAATCTGAGTGGTTAGACTCTCAATATGCTCTTCTAACTGATGATTTTTCTACTCCATTAACTTATTTAAGATTTCCTGCTTCGTACTCTCAAATTGTAGACGATGATTGGTCACTTCATATTGCTCTAACTTGCCCCATAGTGCTTGTAATCGTGACTGGAATTCTGATTTTGTGATTGCCATAGTTTGCAATTACGACTTCTGGTGTTCTTCTTTGACAATGTAGTCTTTAGATCTTCTTTTCACCCTTTGACTTCTTCTCCTTTTTCTTTTTTTCTTTTTCCTTCTTTTTTCCAAAAATAAGTTTTTTCCCAAAGATAAGTATTATTTCAATAATAATAACTATTATTATAAAATAATAGGTTTATAATTATATGGTTTAATATTTTGTTTATATCAAAATATTACAATAATAAAAATTATTATTATAATATTTATTATTATTATTATTATTATTATTATTATTATTATTATTGGGAATGGGAAGGCAATGGAAAAATAGTGGAAGTGGTAGTGGAGAGTGATTGCGATGGTGAGGATTGGGGCAGCGTGGAGTAGGTGACATGATCTGCGTGTAGCGTGGTGGTGTGGGATAGGGCAACAAAGTGGAGAGTGAAGGTAATGGAGTGATGGGGCACGTTGATGGACGGCGAGGCTGGTGTGTGGAGGTTGTGGTCGCGTGCAATGAAGGACGTTGGTGAGGGGTTTGGAGAAACAGGTGCAGAGAAAGATGGAGGAGGAAGGAACGGAGGAGGAGGGGGTAGTAGTGGCATGAAGTGGCAAATGTGATGCACGAAGATGGAGCAGGGACGGGCTGGAGGGAGGACACGGAGGGGAGGAAGCTGATAGCAAGAGGAGCTCGTGGTGGATGGATGGGAGGACGAGGTGGGACGTGAAGCGTGGAGGAGCGAATGGGGCATGGGCATGTGCAGACGAGTGTAGATCGTGAAGGGAAACGCAGATGGAGGAGGGGGGAGGCACAGGGAGTGGGACGATGCAATGGGGTTGGTGACCGACAGAGTGGCCGGTTGGGTGACCAAGCATGTGCAAGGAGTTGGCGCAGGTTATGAGGGGCAACGCAAAAGGTGACTGCGCATGGAGGCAGCCAAGTGGAGGGTGGATGCATCGGAGTGTGAATGGCACGTATGAGAGAGGCGAGAAGAGTTGCAGTGAATGAGGGAGGGATGCAAGTTGCGCGGGAGGTATGAAGGGAGTAGCACAGGGGAAAAGCACGGATATAGCGACGTATTCGTGGAGCGCAGCAGAGGTTGTGGTGCGTGGGAGTTGAGGAACAGGGTTTTGATGAAAGCCGTGTGAAGGAGTGTGAGCGAGAGCCAAGGGTTCGATTCGTCAAAGACCATTGATTCAGAGATACTCTGAGACGACGACTAAAAGCCTGATCAAACTAGCTCTGATAAAAGACCGTTTTCTAAAGAAATACCCAATGTAGGTAAAATAGATAATCCACGAATGACAAATAATAATAGAATATTGATTGAGATAAGATATGATGAATAAGATAGATTACAAATAAGAGCTTGTATATATACCCATGCTACATGAAAGAAGGTGATATTTAAGATGTGATGAAGAATGTGATTGCAACAATAGCATTTCCATCCAGTTCATTATAACTGTTTAACTCTTTCATATCAATATGTTTCACCCAACCATAGACACACTATCCCAAGCACCCATTGAAGAAAAATACCACTCGTTTTAGTGTTCCATGTGCTGTAGTTGTTTCCAGCAAGTTTTTCTTGATCAAAGAGAATGTGTGTGGCTGCCAAGATAAATAAAAATTAAAAATAATTGACTTCAAGACACAAGACTTCCTATAGGTTTCGCACAACCATAGACACTATCGTACAACCCTAGACACTATATCTCAAGCACCTCTTGCAAAAAAAAAACTATTCATTTTGGTTTTCCATGTGCTGTAGTTGTTTCCAGCAACTTTATCGTGATCCTCCACGCTGATTTTAAGTTTTTGAATTTAATTGGTAAGTGTAAAATTCAGAAGCTGAGAAACAGACTTATCTTATCGCAGTCTGTTGACTAAGACTGTAGGCCTGTGTCCTTCCTTAGTCTGCTTCTTGTGTGCATGACTTCCACAATTGTAAATTTGTGTGAAGGTGGAGGGTTGAGAAAATAACCTGGAGAAATACTACAAAACCCCCGCATCCATCATTGCACATCTACCCAAGATAATTGTCTTTTTATTCGTGAGACTCAAAAGCTCAACTAGCGAAAATAACTTTGCAGCTAAGAATTGTTACCTACAACAATGGATGGCCTTATATAAAGCTCATGCCCCCTTGGACATCAAGCATATCTCCCTTCGAATTGACTTGCATGAACTTTTCCTTGTTGAAGTTATATGGATCTGCAATTAGTTACTAATGTTTGGGTGCGTCTAAAAAATTCATACAAGAGCGTAATTCATGATGATCAAACATACATGACAATCCCAAAATATTGAAATATTCCCAAATTAAGCAAGATAGTTGAAATAATACCTGAGCAAACTAACCTTATCTATAAAGCAAAAACAATAGATTCTGCTATCAACGTAGTAGGGGACAAGGGATGCAAACTAGGTACAAGAACACATACCTTATAGCTGGTTTGGGGTCAAGGAGAACCATCTTGCACTGTCCCGCAACCAATGATCTAGTGGGATGCAGAGGACACTAGCATTGCATTGATGAGCATGGAATAGATAAAATAATATGTGTGATTAACCCAATGTTTTAAAACTCGGAACCAGACTTTGAAACCGCCTCAACTTGGCTCAGATCTAGACTTTGAAACCGCCAAGGGTCAACTTGGCTCGGATCTGGACTTTGAAACCGCCAAGGGTCAACTTGGCTCGAAACCGGACTTTGAAACCGCCAAGGGTCAACTTGGCTCGAAACCGGACTTGGAGCGGTTTGATTTCAATGACTCAGACTACTAAAAAATACAGAAAAATTACAATTTTAATGGAAAAAATATATATTAAAGATTCCAAGCTATGACTTCAAACCATTGGAAACAAAATATACAAAGTCTACTTATGTATATACCATGTAAGGGTGAATATGTCAAGATGGCACCAAATGCGATAATAGATACATATCTGAATAAAAATTGAAAATACATAATCATCAAAATCATTGCATATATTGGGATCATATTCATCAGTAGCACCCTGTTCCTCCCTCCTCTAGGCTCTACTAGCTCTTGCCTCTACCTTCAATCTCGAATTTGATCCTCCAAGGACATTATTCAACACCATACAATTTTGATGAAACTTCATAATCCAAGAGTTAAAATAAGGTAGAAAAAGCTTTTAAGAAGTGATTTTGCTTTATTGAAGGGTACATTTTTATTAAGGTCATGACAAAGGAGTTCAATCAACTTCAACAATTAGGCATCAGAACCACCAACATCAATGTACATAGAGAGTTTGAAGTGCTTGATAAAATTCCAATCCCTTACCCTCATACATGATAGAATCCAGTGGAAACATTGCAATCCTGAAGGGAATCTAAAATTTTACTTTTTGAATATGAAGTCCAATGAGGTTGGAACTGCTCTCAAACATCCTGAAACAATTAATGGTAATGTTAAAAATTTAAGTAAAAGTGGCATTTTCCTTATCTTTTAAGTGATAAGGAAAATGCCACTTTTACTTTAAGAATTTAACATTAACATTTAATATTACTGAGTTCAATGTCACATGCACGAAACTGGTCAAATTTCTTTAAAAGTATCTGTGTCTAACCTCCACATGTACGGCTCGAGTAGATTTGGATTAACTTGCCCAAGTCAATGCAGCACCGGCGGGTTTGAGGCCAGTTTGGTACCAAACTGACCGAGTCAAGGTATGACTCGGCCGGCTCGGTACCAAACCAGCCCCCAGGCCAAGTTTTCTACCAGTTCGAGGTCAATAATGATTAAACCAGTCAACTCGGCCAGTTCCAATTCCAGGTTGATCGGTTTTTAAACCCCCATCTGCTGATGAAACCCACATTTCAATAATGGCATTTCCATAAAAGTACTTGCACCCACAAATTCTGTCAACCTCTTTTGGTACTAATACATAAGCTCAGTTTGTCTCAATGAAAAACATGTGACTGAGCAAGTATAAAACATAAACACAAACCGATCAGTTGGAAAAAAATTGGGAACATTAACAAAATCAAATAATAATAATTAAACAATAATTTTTTACCTGGGTAGCATTCACAGATGAAGTCGCATTTTAGCATTTTACAAAAGAGAATTGTCAGTGGATTTAAGAGATAAATCCACTTTGAACACTGTCCTATAATTTTTAAGAACACGTTAAGTTCAGGGAAAGGAGTCAAGGACCTTCAGTCCAAAAAGAAGTGGAAACCCTACTGAAATGTGAATAATTATCCACAGCAAGTTTGCAATATAATGGGTTAAAGTTTTAAACTAGGGTTTGAGTAAAGTACATAATCTAACAGGCATATATTTTTATCCATGCAACATAAATAAAATGTCATGCAGTTTGAAAGTGAATTCACACAATCTCAGGATAATTTCAGGGGCTCAACTATATCAGCCATTGCAAAAGCCCAAACTTGCTCAGTCAAATACACCTAAAAAACTTTTAAAAGCATCTTTCATAACAAGCACCAAAATTAAATTGAAATAAGACTACGATTTTACTTGACCATAATAACAAAACAACCAGACGTTAAAGAATCAAAATATGGACAATGTAATGTATATAACATACCGAGAAGCAACTGAATGGTGGAGAAGAGTTGTCTGCTCCAAAACTAGGATCCACAGAAAACATATTTTCTTTACAACTGGAGTCATCCTCAGCAGTCCCGTCCTGGAAAGTTGGAGAAGCTTCTACAGTTAGAGATAGAGGCTCTTTAGCAGGATCAGTGGCCAGAATTTCCTCTGCTTCCAAGTATGCAGAAGCAGCATGTTCACTTAGCTGTTGGATCAATCCAAGGGCATCATCTGTTCCATCTTCATGGTTTAGAAAGATCCCCATCTCCTACAGTGTAAATTTAGAAATTTAGTAAGACTTCCTATTATGTATGAAACTAAATGTCAATAATAAAAAAGTATACCCTTAGTTTGTGAGATCTAGTTGCAAGAACAAAACTTATAATTTACTTTAAAGTTTAAAATCCATTTACACAATTAGTAGGATGATAGGAACTCTTTCATAACACTACAAATTTCAATGATCAAGTTTCCACACCAAAAATACTCTAATTGTTTCCAAAGACAACTGTCTGTGAGAATGGAGTCTACTGTCAGTGTTATATGCAGAAAGACAGAGGAAGTTAGGCCTGACCAAAGAACCATTGATTAATTACCAAAGCCAAACACTGTGCGAAAGTTAAAGCTGCGGGATTCTAGTAAGAGGCAGCAGCAGAATATAATCTCATTTCACCCCTATCATTCTTTCAACTTGTATTGTACCAAAGGTACTGACCAACCAGAAATCAGCAATTTTCTAATTTTTTCCAATTTTTTCCCTTTGCTGATTTTTTTTCGATTTGATTTTTTTTTTTTTATTCCCAGTGCCTGCCATTTTTTCTGAAGTCCCCATCTTTTCCCCAGATTTTCCAATTTTCTGATTTGTTTACACCCAATAATTTTCCAAGATTTCGATTTTATAATTTGTTGAACTTGATCCCCGATATGTTTCCAAAGTTTTTCAAGTTTCCTAATTTATTGACCCTCTGCCTCGAATGTTACCCCCAAGGATAATGTTTTCAACATCGGCACCAATGAGAGACCACCTATTTTATGCAATTCTGGCAACTACATCTCACAAACAAAACGGAGAAATGCAGTTGATTAGTATTACCATATTATGCAGTACTTGTATTTTGGGATCTGCCAGCAAAATTTAAAACTCAAATATTGAAAAGACAGTGCTGGAATGCTGGAAAGTAGAATAATATCCCATACAGAGACAAACAGACTTAAGTAGTACCATGTCGTGAAAGCAATCAACATGTCACTGCATATCCATTATGAAGTATCTATACTCGAGGATTATAGATGGAAATCCATTAGAAACCGAGTATGAAGTATAGTAAATGCTGCATGGAGTTCACAAGTTGCTTGTTGATATGATCAAACATGGAGATCTAGTGCATTAGAGGGACCAAATGTGAAAGCTTTGCAACAAAATATTTGATTCTTTGCACTATGGAGCATTATCCCTCTTGAAGGAAATGGTGTAGGGATTGTCGAACTTCAAGATAGAGAAGGCAGAACTGTGTAAGAGTTGTACACTCTGCAACCATACCAAGATTGGCTTTCCCTAGCAATGAGCACAAATCGAGAGGTATTTTTTATCTAATTCATTCCGCTGTGGGTGGACCTATGTCATCAGCTTCGTAAACAAATTTTAATATGTTACATTTATTGATGACTTCTCTAGAAAAACCTAGATATATTTTATGGAGACCAAGCATGAAGTCTTCAACAAGTTCGACGAGTTCAAAGCTCTTGTGGAGAACCACAGAGAAATAGATTAAGGTGATGAGGTCAGATAATGGAGAGTACACCTCCAAAAAGTTTCATTCCTTTTGCAAAGATGTTGGGATCAAGAAGGAACTGACAATGCCATACAAGTTTACAACCTGTTATTGTCCAATTTGTACGTAAGCAGAAAAGATCTCAACCCACTAGCACAACCTAGGCGGCAACAAAGGTTGCTCATCACTGTCACCTCAACTCACAACCTCCCACTTCAAGCTTTGTCTTTTAATCTAAGCCCAGGGGGTAAGCCTAGATAAAATATATGTCAATATTAGAGTTAATCTAGACTATTGCTAAGCACAATACATAATGTAAATTTACCTCATGTACTTAGAGAGAGCTTAAACAACATGTATGATAATCATTAGCAGTAGATATCCAAACTTAGCCAATGAATTATTAAGCCAATGATGTTCTTGAGCTTGGTACTGTTTTACATGCCCTTGGTTGAACCCAAAATCTTCTTTCAATACCAGCCATGATAGATCTTAGACTTGCCTTTAAGTTTAATGATCAGCAAGTAATTATCAAAGATTGCAGTCAAGATCCTGGGATTTTGACTAGGAGTATGCAAGAGGGTGGACTTTACAAGTTGTTTGTTGACATGATCAAGCATGGAGCCCCAGTGCATTAGAGGGACCAAATGTGCAAACTTTGGCACAAGAGATTTAATTCTTTGCACTATGAAGTATTATCCCTCTTGAAGAAAATGGTGTAGGGATTGTCAAACTTCAAGATAGAGAAGGCAGGACTGTGTAAGAGTTGTACACTCTGCAACCATACCAGGATTGGCTTTCCCTAGCAATGAGCACAAATCGAGAGGTATTTTTTATCTAATTCATTCCATTGTGTGTGGACCTATGTCACCAGCTTCGTAAACAAACTTTATTATGTTACAGTTATTGATGACTTCTCTAGAAAAACCTCGATATATTTTATGGAGACCAAGCATGAAGTCTTCAACAAGTTCCACGAGTTCAAAGAAATTGTGGAGAACCACATAGAAATAGAGATTAAGGTGATGAGTTCAGATAATGGAGAGTACACCTACAAGAAGTTTCATTCCTTTTGCAAGGATGTTGGGATCAAAAAGGAACTGACAATGCCATACAAGTTTACAACCTGTTATTGTCCAATTTGTATGTAAGCAGAAAAGATCTCAACCCACTAGCACAACCTAGGTGGCAACAAAGGTTGCTCGTCACTGTCACCTCAACTCACAACCTCTCACTTCAAGCTTTACCTTTTAATCTAAGCCTAGGGGGTATCCCAATTAGATTGATTATTTATTTAATCCTAGATAAAAGATATGTCAATATTAGAGTTAATCTAGACTATTGCTAAGCACAATATATAATGTAAATTTACCTCATGTACTTAGAGAAAGCTTAAACAACATGTATGATAACCATTAGCAGTGGATATCCAAACTTAGCCAATGAATTATTAAGCCAATAATGATCTTGAGCTTGGTACTGTTTTACATGCCCTTGGTTGAACCCAAAATCTTCTTTCAATATCAGCCATGATAGATCTTAGACTTGCGTTTAAGTTTAATGATCAGCAAGTAATTATCAAAGATTGCATTCAATATCCTGGGATTTTGGCTAGGGGTATGCAAGAGGGTGAACTTTACAAGTTGCTTGTTAATATGATCAAACATGGAGCCCTAGTGCATTAGAGGGACCAAATGTGCAAACTTTGCACTATGAAGCATTATCCCTCTTTAAGGAAATGGTGTAGGGATTGTCAAACTTCAAGATAGATAAGGCAGGACAATGTAAGGGTTGTACACTCTACAACCATAACAAGATTGGCTTTCCCTAGCAATGAGCACAATTCGAGATGTATTTTTTATCTAATTCATTACAATGTGTGTGGACCTATGTCATCAAATTTGTAAACCTTTATTATTTTCATTTGTTGATGACTCCTCTAGAAAAACCTAGATATATTTTATGTAGACCAAGTATGTAGTCTTCAACAAGTTCCACGAGTTCAAAGCTCTCGTGGGGAACCACACAGGGATGGAGATTAAGATGATGAGATCAAATAATGGAGAGTACACCTCCAAGAAGTTTGATTTCTTATGTAGAGATGTTGGGATCAAGAAAGAATTAACAATGCCATACAACCTATTAACTGCCCAAATTGTACATAAAGATCCCAACCCACTAGCACAACCTAGGTGGCAACAAAGGCTCCTCGTCCTTGCCAATCCTAAACCTAATCCTAGAGGGTATACCAATAAGATTGATTATTTATTGATATGTCAATAGTGGAGTTAATCTAGACTATTGCTATGCACAATATATAATGTAAATTTACCTCATGCACTTAGAGAAAGCTTAAACAACATGTAAAATAACCATTCAGAGTAGAAGTCCAAACCTAGCCAATGAATTTACTTATAGTATTCAGTATCAATGGTAAATGAATAGCAATGCTTCTCAAAATATTCAATATGAACAATAAGCAATGAGACTAGACAACATACCAAATCCACAATTTAGAATAAACACTTATCAATGTGATTTAGCAATGTGTCTTAATTATCCCACTGAATCAATTATGTCTTATCAATTAGGCACAATGACTATTGACTTAGCAAGAATATAGCAATAACCACATATGTTAAAAAAATTCAAATGCCAAGACACAATCAATAACACTTAGATTATTACTGAACCTAATGGGTTAGCTCAAGTGGTTTAGATTTGTGAGTTGTAAGCAGAAGGTCTTGGGATCAAATCTTCGGGTGGCTATCCATAGATATTTGAGGGCCTCACTTGATGTCCCCATTGGGTTAGGCTCCGTAATCAAAGCCGACAGGGTGACACCTCTTCGGGTGGGCCCCTTGTGAATTCTTCCCGTGGACGTAGCAACTCCTCTCCAAGGTTGTGAACCACATTGAAAAAAAACACTTAGATTATTATGTCAGTGATTAGAGTTCAAAGGGTTTAGTGGTTAGAACCACCAAAATTTCATCCTTGTGTTTTACGATGTAAATTATTAGATATAAACAAGGAAATTAACTTTGGAAATTACTAAAAATAATAATAAAAAATGAAGAAATTTTCAAAATTACAACAAAGTAATTATTTCTAAATTTGAGATAGATAGATCTAACTGAAATCTGAAATATTTTTTAGGATTCTTCCTTTAGGGTTAAATTTCACCATGTAAAACAAGGAAAATAAAAGAGATTTAATTTTGATTTTATGGGTAGTTGCAAGAGAAATAAGAGAGACAAGAGCCTTACCTTTTTAGGGGGTCTATAGAGTCAACAAAGAAATTCTCTAATGGACTTGTTCCACAAAGATGACCTAAGAAGAATAAGTGCTCAAGGCATCTAAACACTACATAGATGGTATTAGAAGCTACAATCATGCAAATCACAAAAGAAGGATGGACTCCTCTACTTCTTACTTGAGTGAATGTAATGTCCTCTTCTGCTTAAGTACTAAGAACCCTCTTGCTAACCTATTTAATTCCCATAGGTTCGAGCGGGTACTGACAATCAGGGAATTGACTAAGGACTGATGCCATTGGAATAAAAGAAGATCTTATACAATGATATTAAGTCATCAGTAGGTAAAAGAAGGCCACCGAGGCAAGTAGAAACTGACATGCATAGCAAGTAAGCCAAACTCATAATGCATGCGACAAGAGTTCATTAAAGTGTTTGCATGCATCTGGATGTGGGTGCATGCAACCTCAACGTCAAAAAAGAAAGAAAAGCGAGTCAAGGCTTGCAAAAGTCAAGGCATGCGATCTCAACATGATAAAAGAAGGAAAAAGCGAGTTGCTCATCATGCTAATGTTATTATTGATCAGTAAGAATCTTATTAAGAGCTCAGGGAGCCAAGCTAGGGTTGAGGACACATTCCTTGACCAACCAGTGCATTTCAACAACAAAATATATCTGCACTAATCACTTCCAGGGGTAGATCATATAGGTCTACCATCACTCTTCATCATTACATCAAAGATTCAGTATTCTTCACAGAGATTAGAGCTAAAGGATGGAGAGGGCACTTCACATATTCTGAGATCATTGAGGGCGCATTCATCTAAGCCATTCAGGCTCTATCATTCTTACTATTCACCAATTACATTGCTATTGATCCCTCATGTTGCTTATTGGATCCATTCAACTGGTTCAGAGGCTAATTCCAGAGATCTAATCAAGATGAAGATGCCTTTACTTGCATGGGTGAATTACATATACTGGAGGTAACTCAAATCTTGACCTAACACTGACGCATGGCATGCATGTCTCGTCTATACTGCTGAGAGGGATATTATAACCGTGAGAGGGATATTATAAGCTTTACTCTGGATTATTGGGTTCATATCATCCTTTTGGAGCCTTATACATTGATCAAAGGATTGAGAAGGGTGCACCTTCTTTGCATGGGCGAATTGCCATAGAGATCCACATTCATAACTTGACCTAGTGTTGATGCATGGGCTGCATGCTTCTTCCATCTTGTTCAAAGGGCCACTATAAGCCTTACTATTGATTGCGAGAGCCTACATCATCTTTTTGGAGCATTTATCATTGATCTAAAGACTAAAGGAGGCGCCACCTTTGCATGGGCGAATTGCTTTCAGGAACAGCTTCCCAAAACCGGATCTAGACTTCATGCATATTTTGCAGGTCAGCTTTATATTATTCTATAGAGCAAGCACAACACATTAGTATGTACATGCATGTCTTTTGAATTTCTTTATGTTGTAGATCTGATTACTTGGGTGTTAGGGTCCATGCAACCCCATGCAATTCTCATGCAATCATATTATCTCTAAGTTTTGGGTATTGAGACATCAAAGGAACAACAACCTCATAAACTCTACACAAGAACAGAAAATATCAGTTGGGATGTTACAATGAAACCCTACACTGGAAAGGGTTTGATTTGCAAAATCTTAATGAGAATTAGTACAAAGAAAAGCCTCCCTCTACACAAGAACATCAATTAAATCCATAATAAAACCTTACCATAGATCTAATCCCTTTGGACAATGTTGCCCTTAAAAAGTAGCCCAAAAGAAATAGAACACAATACTAGCTAGCATAATGTTGCCTCCAATAGAATAACCATGAACAAGAGAAATACCATCACTAATGAGAAGCTCCGAGATATGACCTCCAAAACCAAAGAAAAATTAATTATAGATTGTCTTGAACAAAGATAGCTCTCTTGTAACTCCAACAACCAACAAATTAAATGAGAGGGGAGCTTTCATGTTATAGCTTTAGAGCTAGGTTACTAGGATAAGGATACGTATTTGGATACGGATACGGATTTGGATACAGATCCAGATCCAGATTTGGATACAAATCCGGATCCGGATACGGATTCACCAGAGTTTTTAAAACCCAAGAACCGGATACGACGGGGAAATAGCAAGTACAAAAAAATATAAAAATATTTATATAATAAATAAAAATATAGAGTGAAGAGTCAAAACTATTCATGAAACACAAGAGTAGAACTATAAGCTATTGCCAAAAAAGAGAGTTCATGTACCATAGCTAACAATTTGATGAGTTGTAACCATGATTGATATTGATAATTTTAAAAACCATTTCAGCATGAACTTGAAGCAGGTTATAATAGTGTTTCTGTGAGCCACATCCATGTGTCCCTATCATCAGGGAATAAAGTGGTTTTCTTGAAGGCTATGGCAAGACTACATAACAGTGTAGGTGAAGTGAGCAACAACATAGCACATAAAGATAGATCAGCCCTTGATAGTAGACCTTGACCATAAAGATAAATCAAATAAAAACATTGAGAGCAGAACTTGATATTGATATATCAGAGTTCAAGAGAAGATCTTCACATAAGGATAGATCACACCTTGAGCACGAATGGGTTTTACACTTTTGGCCATTAGTTGTTTAGGGTTTTTTAAGTTTTTCATCAGAAAACATTTTTGGGGGGGGATCAAATGGGTAATAGAAGAGATGGAAATTTCGGGATCCATTTGAAAATTTCAGGAATTGTTTGATTTTTCACAGGATCCGTTTCGTAGGACTAGGATACGTTTCCTTCTGTAGGGGGTGCATTTCCATGATGGATCCTACGCGGATCTGATTCGGATACATATCGGATCCGCGAATCCTACACACTGGGGTGGCGGATCCAGTAACACAGCTTTAGAGGCTCAACCTCTTCTCATTAAACAATTAATGTTTTCTCTCTAAAAGACTCAAAACCCTAATTAAATCATCTTGACATGGTAAAATAATAATAAAATTATTTTTAAGTGGTTGAGACAAGCTATGTCACATGGTTCGGGTTCGAATTCGAATTCGAGGACCTTAAAATTCAATTCAAATCTGAATTTTTTGGTGAGATTTGGAATGAGGTTCAGCATTAGGTTCACCAATATACATTTTTTCCAAATATAATATTTTATAAATACACATTTTCCCCAATATAAATATTTTGCCAACATCGATCCAGTTAAACCCGGATCTATCGAAAGCACCTGAATGGGATCCAATTCCTTGAGACGTAAATTTTTTTTATCTTAAATTTTTTACACATTGAGAAAAAATTTACAACGCAAGATATTTGATCCATGCTTGATATATATCTAAGTTTGAGATGAAATCTATATAATTTAATAATTTTTTTTTAAGTCGACATCATTTGCATTTTTTAATGGGAACGACATGTTACATAACGTTACACAACGTTATGAGTTACAATATCTCCCCCATAGGGCTTTAGAGCACCTCGTTATTCTTGGTGGAATAACATAGTAATATAATATAGCAATAATTATAATATATATATATATATATATATATTATGCTTTTACCTACTCTGTATTTAATAATTAAAATAAAAGACAAATCAAACACAAATTACTGAACCCTATCCTGTATTTAATAATTAAAGTAAAAGACATGTCAACTTCGTCTAGCTGGACATAAGGAATGCACCCTTCTCTCAAATCAAAATGTGAAGTACAATTTGCAAAATAGAGCCAAATTGTGTTTGAAAGTTTTCTTACGATAGTTGAGATGAGACTCCCCCTCCATCTAGAAGAGAGAAAGACCTTTCTAACCAGTGAAAAGTCAACATAACAGAGGTAAGACTCGTGGATATGCCTAACGAACATGATGGATGATCAAAATACAAGGATCTGACCGAGGAGGAAATATAGTAAATAAAGACTATTCCTTCACTCATTTTACTACGAGTTGGTACCACTTCGATAGGTTTGACTTGCATTACAAAAATTACGACGGCTAATAAAAGGCTTCATGGACTCCTCTGTTTGGCTTCCCTGACTCCTCTGTTTGGCTTCCCCGACTACAATATGGATGTATTTACTATTTAATAACTAAAACAAAGACAGACAAAAGGCAAAATGCCATGGTGGAATAAAAGGGCTTCCCCAATTCTTCTGATTGGCTTGTCGATACTCATTTTGCAATGAAAACTCTTATGTTTGAAGCGGCCATGAAGGGCTTCCCCAATTCTTCTGTTTGAAGCGTCCATGAAGGGCTTCCCCAGTTCAAATATCATGACCGAACCTCAACGGATTAGAAGTTTTTTTAGGTTCGCTGAATTTTGAACCTCAAGGTTCAAAATCGACGAACCCTATGACATAGGATACTAGTCCCAAAGGGTGTGTGCTAACCTTAGAGAGGGAAGCAACTTGCAAAAAGGGGGGGGCAAATTGGTCTCAAGGAGGGGTGAATTGGTTTAGGAAGGGGAAAAAAGGGTCTCAACTTTTTAAATGGCAGTTCTGGGTTTTCCAACTTCCTCAATATTTATCGACTTTTCTATTAAACCACTTTTCAGAAATCCCATGGCCACCACTCTAGATCTAATAATGTTGAGATGGCATAGTTCTAGGCACTCAGTCAAAAGATATGAGGCATATTAGATGGACAACATGGGGATATGTGAGACTACATAAAATATGTTGAGGGTCTCACATCAGAAGGGGCCAGTCTTTGAGTTATAAAGTTAATGAACAATTAGAACATTAAACTCAAAGTTAGACTTAGGGAAAAGACAATCTTAACATTATAACCTGTTTTCAACCACTAACACATTTAAATTATTGTAAACCATGACATTGTAAGAGGGACTCCTAATACTCTTAGAATCTAACCTGACATTACATAAGTGTTCATGGTGACTAAACACATGGGATGTTTGCATTACATTAACGCATAGGGCTCAAGTGCTCAAATGTATGGCGAGTTGCACCTAGCAAATGTCCCTGGCTTGGAAGACTTTTTCGAGTGAAAAAAACCTTGGAAGATTTACGATCGTAAAGATGTAAATAATCCTCAATAAAAAGAACACTCAAAAGACATTCCTTTTGTGCAACCGTCATAGGGGAGTTGAATATGTGCTACGATTGGCCCCTTACATATACAATATACATCTCAGTTACATCATTACATTACATTACATCACAACCATGGATCATGTGATACAAATGACACAGTTTACATAATTGGCTTAGACGAACCAAACATTGAACTTTATTTGGATCATCAGCATCTTTACCCCTTGGATAAGTCCTCGTACAATCTGAGGGGTAACACAACCCTCAACCAAATGGGGTTGCAAAGAGCCAAGGCTATGATTCATGATCCAGATCTCTCCATGATTCATTAAGTATAAGAATGCAAGTACAGTTGTCTATGTTACCCCCTATTTTGCATGGGTGTCTATATGTGAATTTCTTCACATATTCAGAGTTAAGGGGCGACTTGAACAGCACTAAAGACAGCCTGGAATCATGTGTTTAACAAAGTCTGTAGCAGAGAACCACCACTTGGGGCATTTCATGTAGCATGAACAGCAATATGGAGGATGGCAGAATGCTCCTTTTTAAAACTGTAAAATCTGTGTTCTGACCTGTGTCTAATGTTTTAGACTGTTCACTGTCACCTTTTGTCCTCTCAAAGAAAGAAATTTATGCCTTATATAACGAGCAGTAGTATTGGCCGGTCTATTGACCTGTTCTTTTCCCAGAGATTAAGTGAGTCAAGCAAGCATGTGAAGGCGGCGACAGTAGAAACCCTGAAGGGTGATCTGAGCAGCAGCGCATCAGCATCATAGACTAGTCACTAGAAGGGCACCTTTCAAGATTCATATATGGCAGCTTCATATTACATCTACAAAGAGAATGCTCTTTGATTTCTGGGTTACTAGTTTTGAACTAGCAATGGTTGATAATTTAGTTCTGCATAAGTTCAAGAGTCCGAGTATCATTGTTGATGAGGACCATCAGATAAAAAAAAATCATTCCAACCCTGGTGCCCTTCCTGAAGCAACAGGCAACAGATTTCCACTTCCTCTTAACTGGAACTCTGCATTTCTTCATTTCCTGGATCGATACAAAGTCCCAGATTCAGAGTATGCAGCTTATTCATTTTCAGAAATAGGCGGTAGAAACTTAAGAAGGCTTGAATCTGAAGTGCTCCAGGATATGATACCTGGGAAACAATTAGTGGAAGTGCCATCCCTCAGCAACTTTTGTATGGGAACCTCTTTAAAAAGAAATACCAAGGTCTATCATCAGCAACATAGCAGCAGTAAAGAGTGTTTATTAAGTGATCTGTGAAAGGATGAGCCCGGTTATCAGTTGAATGAAATCCCAAAACGTGATTTTATTTCTCAAGAACCAATGGTTTGTCACATGCTTAGGGACATTCCATTTTCAACAGATTTTCATCTCAGAGGTAGCAGTACCACGTTGTGTGCATTGTGGGATTCTGTATCGGTATTGTTGCACATTTTTAGTCTTGTGGGCATCTAAAAGAAGGTCAGGGATCCAGTTGGCTGCTGAAGATGTGAATCATCCAAATTCCATCGTATCAACTCACATAAACAAATGGTGTGTTAGTATATTATTGAATCCATTTTATTCTTCAATTGACATCATACGTAGGAAATGTACTTAGCGTTGATGGAAGCCATCCCCTCCACCTATGGCTTGGCATATGTTCCTCGGATCTTGTGGGTATTGTGGACTTGGCATATCAACTAGGCATTTTTTGTTATCTCTGCTCGAAAGCTGGGCAGCCCACATCAAGTGTTTATTGTATGAATCCATCCCCTCTTTGCGAATGATGCCTTCCCCTCTCTTTGACAATGTGCCTCGACTTCTTTAATGCATGGAGCATAATTTGGCATCATGTCGACTCTCACACCGTGATGATTTGGTCGGATGTGGGCACTCATCTATTACTATATATTATGCTTTCGACAGCTCATTGGTGGGGCACTTTATGGAGTGCGGATTTGGATTTTTGTAGACATTTTCTTTATGGACCATCTTATTGGAGCGTCCACATTTTAGATATGTCATTTGCATTTGCCTTGAGGAGGTAACACTTCCCTTTGGATGGTTTTCGAAATGTCATTGAATTTGAAGTTGTCTTTGTCCCTCTTTTGTTGAGGCATTCAACTCTCTCTCTCTCTCTCTCTCTCTTTGGAAGTAATCATGTGGACATGAAAGTTCTTGATTTGGCATTCAATCCTTCTTTTATGGATCTGAGTGGATTATGACATTGTACTTGTGGCTTCAACCACCATCTATTATGGAATTTGTTAGAGTTTGCTAGGGTTTAGTGGAGGTTATTCATTGTTTAGACTACACTAGGCTAGATCTAGGATTTTATGATTATTTTATTGTAAAGGAAGTTGAACTCCTCTCCTATATAAGAGAGCCTCTTCCTCATTTGTTTCTCATCTTTGGATTTGAGGGAGAAATCCCACTAAGACTTGATGGAAAATCTTTTGGCACTTATGGATGGTTGATGCTAGCACTATGATGTGGATGCCTTACTAATGCTTTGGTTTATTCTTGGATCAACAATTGCTGCTATTTTGGGATGATTTGCAAGTAGGCTCTTTACTTTGTAAGGTTAAGTTGCTTAATTGTGGATGAATTGGTGGTATGTTCTTGACTCATGATTCCATTGTTGAAGAATATATGCCCAAAGTAGCATTGAAGATACCACTCCAGTTATTCCTTTGTAGATATTTGGGTGAATTCTAGCCTTCCTTGGATTTGGTTGGGATGGCATTCAAATCCTAACTATTCTTTGATTTTAGCAAGCTCCCCTTCACTAGCCTTGATTGACCCCATTTTCCCATCTGAGACATTGGTCTCCAATCCCTTCATCACCTTGTGCTTCATCGCTCTTCATCGCTCCTTAAATTCAACTTCAAAGATTGGGGTTACTCTTCAAATTCATCTTGTGCTTCATTGCTAAATCCAAGTAATCCTATTTAGAGACTCCTCCCTTGAGCTAGAGAAGAGCAAGCCTAAAGAGCAGAAGAGGGTTGGTGAGGTGACACTGGCCCCGTCTTGGTTATCTATGAGCCATCCTTGGTTTAGGACTTTCAATCTAAAGATGTTGATCTATGTGGTAACAATCTACATTTTGAAGGAGTGTCCTCACAAGGTCTTGAAGGACAAGACACCAAAAGAAGCTTTTATTGGTGAGAAACCATAGTTGTCTTGGTTGTTTTTGGTTGTCTTGTATATATACATATTCCTGATGAGGAGATCTAATCTTGAACATTTTAGCATTAAAGTTTTTTTGTGGGAAACCATGAGACGTACAAGGCTTGTCAGATTAATCTTCCAATGTAGCATAAGACGATGATATGTGAAGTGAAGTTTCATGAGGATGCTTGGTACAAAGGTTGTGGTGGAAGATCAAATTTCTACCCTAAAGGTTAATTAGCAAAAAGAAGAGAAGTTAGAAGTAGAACAACGAGGTTTTAGTCGAGGAACAGTGACCCCATTACCTTCCAATGTGGCAAAGAAGCCTAGATGGCTTACCCAGCGGTTCCAAGCACTTTTTTTAGCAAGTCGTGTAAAAAAATTCCAGTGCAATTTTCACCTATATGAATAGAGGTTTCCTAGGTCTATTAAGAAATATAGAACAAAACAGCAGCAATAAATTAACAATACTTCAATTCTTAACAACCCAATCTTATAAGCAATCAACACCCACAATTTATAGTAGATGGCATGCCTCGATTATTTATATAGGTCTTCTGGTTAGCTCGCCTAGCTAGCTGGTACAAATTGGCTTGCTTTGTTCACCTTCCCACTCTTCAATTTCTCCACTTAGAGGGGTGCCATGAAATCTGCTCGAGTCTGTAGCTTATCTGTCCCGTACTTCCTCTTCCTGAAGCGCTCAATTAATTAGTGAGGTATCTAGGTCTTCCAGTGTTCCACACATCCCATAAGGGGGTAGGTGGTATCATGCTCTGCCATTCCATTTCGTCTGCTTGGTTCTTCGTCGAGGCAACTACTTTCTCCTTGGCTCGTTAGGGACCCGCTTTCCAGCCATAAAGATAAGCAAGCCAAAATTTGCGAGCAAAGGCAAGATGTTTAACAAAATTAGTTAATCCAGATTCAGAGTGGGTGGGGACTAAGTCATCTTGATAAGTTTCATCCATCTAGGGCAATCTTATTATGCATAAACCAGATTTGAAAACTCACTTTACAGCAATAATAACAACAGTAAAACAGCCCTTAACTTCTTCAATTATGATGCCAATCACTCAAAAAAATTGCCCTTTACTTATGTCAAATCAACAAGACATATATAGCTGTAAATAACAGTTTATGAAGAACATAGATGGTTGGAAATCAAATCTGCAATTTACACATAAGTATCGGACAAATGAAAACTTCAGTAATACATATAAGATGGTGTCGTTGTACATACCATAGCCTTATCACAAGGCGAGTACAATCTAATCGCCTCCAGAACCCTAGCTAGGGAAAACAATGAAAAACCCTAGTTCTACCAAGTAGCTCCAACATCTATGAATCACTCAAACACATCCTCCAAGGACATCCTATTCTCTTCGTCTTCTTCACCAAATACACCTTATGGTTTCATCACAATACCCTAATCTCAAACCTCCACGGGATGAAACCCTAACCCTAGATTTCAAGATGCTCCAAGAAGATCATGAAACCCTAGTGACTCCAAGAAAGAGAGGGAGAGACCAAGAACAAACGAAGATCTAAGAACGAGGAGATGACTAGTGCACTATACATAATCACATCTCTAACAAAAGAGTGATAAGCATAATGAGCTATGTGAGACAAATCTTCAACAAAAACTTCCTCCTCCCATGTATAACTTCACCTAGGGTTTACTCATGAACCCTAGCAAATCACTCCAAAAGTAAGTACAATGATGATGACAATAAATGGAAAGACTATGGGAGATAAGGGAGACCACAATACAATGCATGCCCAAGCCCTTGCAACCAACCTAAAACAAACTCATGTAGGCCAACACAAATGAAGCACTCCACTCCAAGGGTACACAATAAGGACTCCAAGATGATGTAGCTACACAAGGTGTGTTCACACTCATCCTGACATAAGCCCACATAAAATGACTCCATTGCTTTTCCTTAGTGCTGTATTCCAGTGTTTTTCCCAAAGCCAACAACAAACCTCCATATAGGAATCCAAGCTAACTGTTACGATGGTACCAGTACCAGCGCACCTGCAGAGGTGCCCCAAGGAGAGGGGGTCATTTTTCTCACCAGGAGAGGTGTTTAGCTAGCTTTTTCTAGGTAGGAGTTATGGCCAGACCCTCTAGTTTCTCCCTTGGAAGTACTATGGCTTAGTGGCATTGCTGACTGCCTCATGAAAGGGCTTGAAGACCTGAGGTTGGCGTCCAAGGCTTCCAGGGGTGGATCACTGGGTCACATGACCCCAACCCTGATTTAGCATTCCGGTGACGGTTCTTTCAGCACTGAGGCATCTCTTTCTCCTCTAGGTCACCTCCAGCACCCTCCTGGACCTCCAGTTCACCGATGCCCTCTCTCTAAGGCCTCCTTCTGATGATGACGTCATCCTTGGAGCCAAGTTGTGATGCTTGATTAGGGGGGGCCGTTGAGGGACTTTCATTTCTGTTGGGGTTAGTTGGGGCATGATGACCCCCCCTCCTCCGCAGTCTCGCCTTCAGAACGGACCGATATTCTCATTTTTTGCTATTTTAGTCATGTGTGGGTAAATTCTTGGGAAAATGCCCCAAATTACCCACATATTTGATTATTTTATATTATTATTGTTTTAATTTTAAGTTAACATTTAAAAAGGCATGTTGGCCTGGATTTTATTTTATTTTTGTAAAGTGTGAAAAGGTATAAATAAACTTTTCCTCGCTTCATTTCAAATCATCAACTTATGGGATAAAACTAAATTTTCTAATTTTCACACTTCTTGGGATCATGGAGTGATGCGCACCTCTTAAGGATGGATATGCTTGCTAGTTTGGATGCGCAAGTCTCTTTTCTTGATATTTCTTTGTTAAATGTTGGATGTGTGCTTGTCTAAGGTTGAATGGTAGCCATTGATGTTGCATTTTCCCTAGCATAAGTCATTTTTCATCCTTTAGTTACCCTAGCATTGTCAAACTTGAGCTTTAGGTCTCCAAAGTTTGTCTTAGCTAAGGCATCTTCAACCAACTCTTGTAGTTGTTGAAGGACACCTTGGTTTGCCAAACTTGACAAGTGCCATCTCAAAAGGAGGGCTACCCAATGTTGTCTAGGGTTCAATGCCTCCTCAAAGACTCCTCCTCCCAAGTAGGGTGTTCTCTAACCAAATGAACCTCTCCATGCGGTCATCATGAAGGACATCCACCATGATGGAAAAAGTTCAATGCCCTAGGTGAAAATGACAAGCAAGCAACCACTAAGCAAGCTATATCCATGTGAAAAAATCCATCACAGACAATCTACCATATGCCAATCCATCTTTCTTTAGACCATATAGGGGCTAAACATGCACCATGTACCTTAAATCTCATGAAGCACCCCCAATCTTTGGTGCAGATCCTTTCAGTTTTGAGGAGGCAAATTCAATGCACTTGTGGATTCCATGACAAAGGAGTATCAATCAATTTTGCAAAAGCAATGTTTGGAAAATCCAGTCGTGGCAAGATGGGATGTTAGTGATTGATTCTAAGTGATTGTACACGATGAAGCATGTGACTAACCAGTATAGACCCATCTAACTCCGATTCTAAGAAGTGCCAAGAGGGATCAAATCCCTTGAGGTGCAAACTCCCTTCTTCCACAGAGTAGAATTTGTATCTATGATCTATTTTGTTTGTTCTATCCATATTTGCTTTATTTTATTTACATAAGATTGATTTAACCAACTTGATGCTTGCATTCTTATTGTTTTATTTATTTAAAAATTTTATGGCCGACATAAGAAAAAAAAATCATTTTTTAATTGAATGTTTTGGACAGATGAGCACCTTCCCCCCACCTAGGTTGTAGAAATGTGCCTCTCAACGCAACAAGAGCATAGACAAGTTCAAAACAAAATTCGTTGCACAAGAGTTCTCAAAAAGAGAGAGAAATGACTTTGACGAGACCTCTGCTCCAATGCAAGATGCATTTCTATTAAGGTAATTATGTCTCTTGCATCTTATTTCAATTGGTCTTTACATGAAACAAATTTTGAATGCCAAGGTATCCAATGCAAGATGCATTTCTATCAAGGTAATTATGTCTCTTGCATCTTATTTCAATTGGTCTTTACATTAAACAAATTTTGAATGCCAAGGTATAGGAGGAGTTGTACACTAATAAGCATATAGGGTTTGAGGTTGAAGAAGGCAGTAGTAGACTACTACAAGGCAAACTAAGGCAAACTCACTAGACTACTACAAAGCATGTCCTAGTGGATTCACACTAGGCTAGGAACAACACTACAACATTTTGTTTCAGCTTGGGATCAAGTGCGATACCTCGATTTAGCTGGAAGCAGGCAACAATATCAATAAGTTCAACAAAGGAAAAGTACATGGTAGCTTTCTCTTGCTAATTGTGAGGTTATCTAGGTTCCCAAGTCAATAACAAATGTGGTTGATCAGATGTTGGATCTGACATTGTGTACTATAACGATTAAATTTGCATAAGCCTCTAAGAATCCAGGGTTTTACAATTGCTCCAAGCTTATAGACATTTGGTACTGTTTCCAAGGGGATAGAGTTTAGAAGGTGTTAATTTTTGAGCAAATATGATTAGCTTTGAACTTTAAAACTTTAAGTGCGGAAATACTGACTACTTGAATCAATGAACCATTCAATCACATGAAACATTCAACCATAACACAAGATGTACCTTGGGGAAAATCCTCAAAACAATGAGGATGAAAAACCCTAGCAAATCTTCCGAGTATAATTATGATAGATAGCAAAGAATGTCTTTTACAAAAGAGCAGATTGCTTTCGGCACTCGAGGTGCTAGATAAGAGAGAATACTAAACAATAGAAAATAGATATCAACTGTATCAACTTGCCATGTGCCCAGCACATTAATAACAAGCAAAAATAATATCTTGCTTGAAGATATTATTTTTGCCCAGAGTGAAGAAGTCCTCTTCTGTTCTTCTTCACCAATCCACCACCTTAGGGTTCTCTTTCAAAATCTTAATCTCCAATCTCAAGGGATAAACCCCAACCCTAGAACTCCAAGATGCTTCAAGAAACTTCAAGAAGACCAAGAAACCCTAGCAACTCCAAGAGAGAGAGAGAGAGAGAGAGAGAGAGATCAAGTACAATTGAAGATCCAAGACAAAGATAGAGAGAGAGGTCAAGAAAAATTGAAGAGCCAAGAGAGAGAAAGAAGAGTGATCATCACCAACATCTACTCCACAAGAGCAAACTCTAGATGAAAACGTCTCCTCTAGACTTCATAATTCCACCTAGGGTTCATGAGGAAAGCCTAGCGACTTCCTCCAAGAAGCTAAGCATGAAGAAAAGAAAACAAATGGTGATGTGAGTGGAACCTCTTACCTACTAGGCAGCAGTTGAATGTATTCACCCAAAATGATATCTATAGGTAGTTTGTGCACGTCACTTGGATCAACCCTCAGGGCAAGTAACGTCTAAAGATAGCATTTTACGCTGAGCACTTTATGGATCTAAGGGATGATCTCATTGTATGTTGTATTTGTAATTGGCATTCCCATCTATCATCTTATCCATCTAATATGTTTTGATGACATCAAATAAGGAAACTGTGGTTTATGCTACTATATGCATGATCTATGGGTGTACTCTTGTGTGTTGATAAATTGTACTTCATTTTTTGAATGGTTCAAATAGATTACCTCCTATCTATATTTAATTTGAAGCACTCGCGTGTGTGTGTAAAAAATCTGTGTCCTCATGCCCTCTTGTGGGGGTTCTATGTGTCTTGTGTCAGCCACCCATGTCTAAGTTTCAAGTGACTGACATTGAAAGTCAAACAATATGGAAGCTAATGAAGCTAATGATTTTGATAGTTAAACTGAAATGAAGAAGGATTGCATCTTTGATCTTCCTAATTTGAGAATAGCTCATACCCCAGCTAAGGGTATGTAATTCTATATCATACTACATATGAATTGGTGAGATCTTGTCAAGTAGGTCTAGTCCAAGAGGTTGCAAGGAAAATTGTTGTCCTACCCACCTGAGCCCAAATTCCACGTTGTGACATGATGCTTCATGGGCCTTTTGTTGAATATCATGATCATCAAGGGATTGTCGATAAAGCCTTGAGTTTCTGCAGAATCTAGTTTACCATTGGTAGCACCCTGAAAATGATGGGAAGTGCTCGATGAGTTTTCCCAAGATATATATTTCGAGTAAAAAATGAATTGGTGAGATCAAAGATATATATCCCATAAGCTTGCATTGATCACCATAAAGAACTTTCAATACGTACAAAATAGTTGGTGAAAAATTAGCAAGCATATGCTCTGTGAAAAACAAACACAAAAGACATGGAACTTTATTTGCTAGTATCTCAATTGCTAAGAATAGAAACTCAAAACCTGAGATAGCATACTTTATACATATGGTATATTATCTTCAAGAAAATGAAGGTTTAAGATTCAAAGGACATGTGAATGATCAAAAGTCTTATGGGAGTACTTTAATATTGAATCTCTAGAGAAATCATAAGAATGGCCCAAAGTGTCTAAGAATTAATGGTGAGTGTCCAAGAGGAAAACAAAGAGAAACAAAAGCAAAATGATCAAGTGGGTAAAAGTTTAGATAGAGAGATCTTCAGAAAAAACTCTAAATGGAATCTGCTTGAGTTGAAGAACTTTCCAATCCTCGATGATGTATGTTGACAGTAATTGAATTGCTTTAACTTTGACAGTTGTGCAATGTGTCTAAGAATCTTTAATATTCCCTTTTTAACATATAGTGGAATTGACTGAGGATTGATACCATTCAGACCAAAAGAAGATCTTAATCATGGTTATTAGATCATCAATAGATAAACGAGGCCCACGGGAACTAGGGGCCACCTGCATGCATTACATGCGGGCCATATTTCATGATAAATGCACAGAAATACCTTTATTAAGCCTTCATGCACACAGAAATCAAATCATGCAAGCCAACTAAGAATTAGAAGAGAAAAGCGACCTAGGCATACAAAAGTTAGGCCATGCACTGTCAAAGTTATAAAAGAAGGATAAAGTGAATGAATAGGTCTGCTTATTTGATTATTGATTTGAGATGTCGACTTGGAGAGCTCAAAGAGCTAGTTTAGGGTTGAGGGCACACCACTCAACCATCAAGAGTATTTCAGCAATGAAATCTATCTACCCTAGTCACTATCAGGGTTGGATCATCCAGATTCAACATTACTACTATCATCAGACAGCATTTTGCAGGGTTCAAGCCATAGACTGGAGCAGGAGGACTCGCCCTCTTTGCATGGGCGAATTGGACAAGTAGGGTATCTTCATATCTCAGCATACAGTGGCCTTTTTGTCTACATGCAGCCTCCATCCTTCCAAGAGCACCACTATTAGCCTAGTTACTGAATACAAGCTACTCATTCACCTTCTGGATCAAGTTATCATCAAAATCAGTAATTGAGGGGCACCCTTTCATGCATAGGCGACTTTCCTTGAGGATCTCCACGTTTTCTGCCAATGCCATATTGATCAGAGAGGGATTCTAACCCTAGTGTGCTAGCCCAATTAGATGAATTCCATTCATCACTTGAAAACATCTTCTCCTAGTTTTGTTCTTGGGAAAGGAGAGATTGCAACGTGAGGAAGTGAGTTGCAAATCTAGTAACTGCGGGCCTTACAAGTTCCCTACCCCCTGTGTGTCTCCTCATCAAGCTCAATACCCAACCATGGTTGTAGATGTACTTCGTGATGCTTTTGGCATAGTCCACAGTGAACTTGATCCAATCTTGTTTGCATACATCCTCAAGCATGAGGTCTATGCAATGTGCCGCACATGGGGTCCAAAATATGGTTTTATGTTTTTCCTCTAACATCCTACCAGCAAGAACATAGTTAGAGGCATTATTGGTGATGACTTGCACAACATTAGCAGGCCCCACCGCCTCAACAACCTCATCCAAAAGATGAAATAACAGTTTTGCATCTTTCACCCTATCGGATGCATCATGTGATGACAAAAACATGGTTCCCCATGGGCAAGAGACAAGAAAGTTAATAAGGTGTCGTCCCCTTTGATCTTTCCATCCATCCGACATGATAGTGCATCCTAAGTTTACCCATGAAGCTTTGAAATCCTTGAGGTATTCTTCTATGGAAAGTTTCTCTTTTGCAAAAGAGATCCCCTCAAGTCATGCATACTAGGGCCTTTGAAGCCCTTACCGACAGCTACAACGGCATCCCACATAGGTTGGTAATAAGAAGAGCAAGCAGCATTCAATGGGAGATCAGCATCATACCACCATCTTGCAATGTACTCATGGGCAACATCTTTGTACTGCTTCTTCCAGTGCTCATCTAAGGTGGGCTGAATTTGTGTTGCTGCATCTGAGAAGCATTGACACTGGCAGAAGTGGTGGGAGGTGTGAAATAGCCTTCAATGCCACCCCTCTTTTTGGCTTTGCCCTTATCTAGTGTACTCTCGGAGGGTGGAACATACTGGAAAGGATCCCTAAGAGTGGTAGAACGGATAGATGAAGAGCCTTCTTTCGAATTTGAACCAGGGGCATAGGTTCCACCCATCATTTCAGCAATCCTCCTCTTCCTCCCTACTTCTTCCTCTATCTCTCTTTGCATAGCCTTTCCCTCTTGAAACTTCTTGAATTGTGCTTGCATCTCAGCTCTAACTTGCCCAATAACATCCAGTGGGGCTTGGCATGCCTTAACTTGGCCTTTGATGGCAGCCAAGTGTTGTTTAAGCCTATAAATGCCCCCACACCTAATCAATTTCTTGCAATACTTGCAATAAATGTCCCCCTGAACAACATCGGCATGGATCCATGCAGGATCTTTTGCTTTTGGGGCCATGATCTGCATTCCAAAACAAACAAGAAAAAATTAAATGAATTTTGTTAATAAGAAAAAATTAAATGAATTCTGTTAATAAGAAAAAATAATTTTTCATTTCTGTTTAAAATGAAAACAATAAAAATTTCGTGCTATTCATTCCAGCTATTTGTGTTGATTAAAATTTTAAATAGTTTTTATAAATTCCGGCAAATTCTAAATTCTGAAAATTAATACTGTTAGTGTTATTTTGCTTTCTATTTATTAAAATTTTTGAAATTAAATTAAACTTTAAAATTAATTTAAAAACAAACAAACAAAAAAGTGTGCATAGTCTAACGTTTGAACTCTGATCTGAATATGAAAATTTGAAATACCTTGTTGTACAGTGACACAGTCACGATGTCACCAATGTAGGCTGCCGCTGCACAGTGGCACACAGCCCTCCCCCAGTCTCCTATGGCACCACCAGTCTACCAGACCACCGCACGGCGCACCCAGCCCTAAACTCCGTCGTCCAACCATTAGCTAACGAGTCACTACACAGTCCAGGGCCCATGACAACTCCACGCTGCTCCAGCCTCCGGATAGTAGACACTACCACTGTCCACAATGCACACGGCTAAGTCTCCGACTCTCCACAGATAGTAGAACTAGATACTCCCACAGTCCAGTCCACTGTCCAATTCCACACGGCTCCACGAGTCTCCACGAGTCCACAGTCTCCACACACGGCTGCTAACTGATAAATAAAAGTAGTGAGTGTTGGGGGGTTGGGTTGGGTAGGTTAGTAAGTAGTTTAGGTTAAAATTAAATATTAAAATTTAAAATAAAAATAAAAACTTGTTTACTGCCCACGAGCCCACCTTCAAAAACCGGACCAATTTTTTACGAAAATCGATCTAACCAATCCGATTTGACTGGCCGGTCCGATTTAAGTAAAAAATCGGTTTACTCGACCGATTTATTACCACCGGTCCGGTTTTGAAACCGGTTTGACTCGGCCTTGCCCTAAATCGGCGAATCGGCCGATTCCAATTCCGATTTTTCTGATTTTTAAAACTATGATAGAGACACGCTGTATTACAGGATTCGTTGATATCAGTGGAGTATTGGCTACAGTAGCGCATATAGGATACTCAATGGCTCAGGAGGATACAGGAGTATGCAACAGTATACAGGGGTACATAGGGGATGAGATCCCATGGAGTTTTGGAGTGTTTCCTCCTGGGAGACCACCTGACAGAGATCACGAGCATACCCTTGTGCTGGTTTTCCCCAGGATCTATGAGGGGAAGGACATGCTTCATAGGGTAGTAGATCCCTCGATATCCTATCTTTGTCGAGGATATCATCCGATGAGGATCAGAGAGCATGATGCTCACATGTCTACTTCTAGACCTAATTATGAGATTGTGGTCATGCCCATGGGGTTGACCAACACACTAGTTACTTCCCAATTGCATCTGTAGGAGCAGATCTATCTATTGCTATTACACAGGAAGACTTGGGAGATTCACCTGAGACAGTTAGATGAGGTGAATGACATCTTGGCCACAAGGGAGACCTTTCAATTGGACCATGGGATTGGTACACTAAGTACACAGGGGAGATTAGATTGGTTCGCAAGGATTGCAATTGAGAGAGTAGGGAATGACATCATCTCCTATAGAGATTGCCCCTGTACAGACCCTGAGTCCTCGCTTAGGGAGAGGATCATGAGGGCTATTCATGAGGGTTATGCAAGATTTGCAGTTGGTAGATTATTCTTGGTATCTGCATGAGTATGAGGCAGCACAGGTGGCGAAGCTATTCTCCAGAGAAAGGCTTAGAATCCATGGATTATTTGAGCACATAGATGATGAGTGGGTTAGCAGATATATAGATGCAGTTTGGCAGGAGCTGATTAGTTGAGTAGTAGCAAAGTCGGTTATTAATACTTGGTTTCTACCAGAGGATTACATGGAGACCCCGATGACTATCATCATGGTACGGAAACAGTTTGTTGGAGTTGGGTTTGGTGGACCCCTTAGTTGGTGGTGGGATCTAGGCATTCATCTGCACGATGGATTGTTTCAGATAGTAGAGGTGATCGACAAAGTTATGAGGGTGATTGATCCGCTATATTTATGGGATGACAGTGGAGGAGAGGTTGAAACTTCTTTATGGTAGAGCCGACTTTCTTTCTTAGTATTCAAGATTGAGATTGACAGTGGAGCCGCTACAGAGGAGATGGTCAGTTTCTGCTTTCAAGTGTTTATTCGTGGAATGCTTAGGTTTGGATGCATGACAAAGTAGTCTTCTGAGGAGTTTGTGCAACTTATGATTGCTTGGCTCTTTAGCAGCAGTCAGATGGATTCTGGTGTCAACAATAGGCAGACCAACACTCGGGGTAGAGAGAGCTCCACATCACACAGGCTAGTGAGGGACTTAGGTGACTTCACCTTTTACAGGCAAATGCGAGATAGGTTTGTATGGAGAAACTGGGTGGATATTATGGCGGGTCAACAGGACAAGTCAGGACCTGCATTAATGCAGCCTTCGACAAATTTTGAGCAGCCATGTGGGAGCCTATTGTAAGATTGCATCACAGGTATACTAAGGATGCAAGGTGCAAAGTATATATGTGCAGAGACTCACCGATTATCAGAGTTCTTGCAAATTCCGGTGATTTCCTTGGAGTATAGGGCGGCACGAGTGATAGAGCTATCTCTTGAGGAGATGATTAGAGTTCATGAGCAGCCCAGAGTTGTTACCAGTGACAACAACAGATTTCCTATGTCAATATTTGAGGTTGAGTATGACAGCAGAATTGCAGACTTCACCTGGTTGCCTATGAACTACACCATTCATAGTGAGCTACACCATTCGTAGTGAGGGGGGCAGCTCTTACAGATATTTCTGCTTGGAGTTCCAGGAGAGGTGGATGTTGATAGAGCTTGACAAACAGCTAATGATGATCAAAGTGGCTCAACGATTCCGGGATGGTCTCTTTTTTGGGGTAGCAGGGGACCGTAAGATTGCAGCAGTGGACGAGAGTCAACTATCACTTTCAGGAGCCTATCCATATGGAGTAGTGGATAGCTTCCTAGGTGGGGGACCTTATGAGAGATGGATACAGTGTTTACTAGCTTGGATGCTTAGGAGTCTACAGGATGCTCCTTGTGTTGATAATGCACAAGGATGTGGTGGATGCAGTAGGTACTCCATAATTCTCAGACTGATTTGGGACCCCTGAATTTCAATGACGGGCAGTTTAGTGGTTATTAGAGGATGCTTTCAGGAGGTCAAATGTCATGGTACCTCGCAGGACAATACTTTGAGTAGAAGGTGCTACAGATCTCCTAGGATAATTTGGGACCCTGGGATTTTTCATAGATTCAGTTGGTTCAGTTTGATTGATTATGGGGTTGTGTTGGTATTGCTTGAGGACAAGCAATCTTGGCAAGGGAGGACTGTAATGTCCCATTTTTAACATATAGTGGAATTGACTGAGGATCGATACCATTCAGACCAAAACAATATCTTAATCATGGTTATTAGATCATCAATAGATAAAAGAGAGCCATAGGAACTAGGGTCCACCTGCATGCATTACATGCAGGCCATATTTCATGATGCATGCACAGAAATACCTTTATTAAGCCTTCATGCACACAAAAAGCAAATCATGCAAGTCAACTGAGAATTAGAAGAGAAAGCGACCTAGGCATGCAAAAGTTAGGTCATGCACTGTCAAAGTTATAAAAGAAGGATAAAGTGAATGAATGGGTCTACTTATTTGATTATTGATTTGAGAAGTTGACTTGGAGAGCTCAAAGAGCTAGTTTAGGGTTGAGGGCATACCACTCAACCATCAAGTGTATTTTGGCAATGAAATCTATCTTCCCTAGTCACTATCAAGGTTGGATCATCCAGATTCAACATTCTTACTATCATCAGACAACATTCTTCAGCATTCTACAGGGTTCAAGCCATAGACTAGAGCAGGAGGACTTGCCCTCTTTGCAAGGGCGAATTGGACAAGTAGGGTATATTCATATCTCAGCATACAGTGGCCTTTTTGTCTGCATGTAGCCTCCATCCTTCTGAGAGCACCACTATTAGCCTAGTTACTAAATACAGGCTGCTCATTCACCTTTTGGATCAAGTTATCATCAAAATCAGTAATTTAGGGGCACCATTTCATGCATGGGCAACTTTCCTTGAGGATCTCCACGTTTTGTGCCTTAGAGTTATTGCATGTCTTGCATGATAGCAATGCCATATTGATCAGAGAGGGATTCTAACCCTAGTACCTTCATCCGGGAGCATTCCGACATCAATTGATATCTCATGCATCCATTCCTATACTGGAGAGTGCGCATTTATCATAAGGGGGCATTATTGGAGGAAGATCACCTCATATCGTGCCCGATACTTGGCACATATCTCGCATGCTGGTTCCATATTGATCTACATCTACTACTACTGCTATTGGTACGTACATGCATTATTTATATCCCTACTTTATAGCATTTCTGATTATTTGGGTTATTTAGGGGTTGGAAAACCCATGCATTTGCATGCATGCTCATGCAAGCATAGCTCATCACATGCATTCATGTTTCCTTTAAATATTGGACCATAAAACTACAAGCAAGCAACAACATCATCAGAAACTTCATAAACAGAACAGAAAACATCAGTTGGTATATTACAGAATCAAAATATCATTCAATAACATAAATAAACACTGACAAGACTATAGCGTTACCAATAACACGCCTCTTTCAATTAAAATGAATGTAGATTTCCTTAAGAAGAAGCAAAATTTAAAATGTAAAGGGAATTCAGCATTTCCTTTTTTAAACTGATGAAAAAGAACGATCAAAAAAATATTCTTCCGAGAGGTGGCAAGGGTATCTTCAAAAATACCTCAAGGATTGTGTCTGCACTGCTCTTTTGCACTGAGAAAGATGGATCTAGACTCCAAGGTGACTTCCATCCAAGAGGAGACCCAAGACCTTTGTCAAGGCCAGATGCACTACCCATTCTGGACAAATTACGAGGAAATGTTCAGTTCCCTGCTTTGGATTCCTAAAAGAGATATAGCAATTTGAACATTGATATAGATTAAAGAAAAAGATACAATTTAGATAGTAACACTTAAATACACTAGTTCAATACTGGGTACTGACAAATTTAATAGAAAACTTAGCTTGATTCAATATTGTTACACAAAAGCTTATCAGAATTAAACAATTATTATATTATATTAGGAAGAATAAACATAGAGACGTCTACTGAAGCTCCAAACACATCTGGAAACAGTCAAGGGTGTAACATTTTAGCATAAGACAATCTATCTTAGGGAATATAACTATTTTTATATAAAATATATAATTGATGAATGGTAGATGCAATTACAAACTGTCTATATGGTGTCTGTTAGTTAATCATGGTCACGTTCATATCAAGTTCACTCTCTTAGCATACTTTCTCCTCAAACTATAATAATAACTGACATTCACCTCTATCGATGCAGGTTTCACGATACTTTTTCACGATAGTCAATGGTGATACGGGAAATCCTACAGACCTTCCACTTTCATTTAGGTTCAAAATGCTCCCAATAAACACTTAATTACACTAGGTTAATACTTAGGTACTGACAAATTTAATAGAAAACTTAGCTTGATTCAATATTGTTACACAAAAGCTTATCAGAATTAAATAATTATATTAGGAAGAATAGACACCGAAACGTCTACTGAAGCTACAAACACATCTGGAAAGAGTCATGGCTGTAACATTTTAGCATAAGACAAACTATCCTAGGGAAAATAACTATTTTTAGATAAAATATATAATTGATGAATGGGAGGTGCGATTACAAACTGTCTATATGGTGTCTGTTAGTTAATCATAATCACGTTCATATCAAGTTCACTCTCTTAGCATACTCTTTATCCTCAAACTATAATAATAACTGACACTCACCTTTATTGATGCAGGTTTCACGATAGTCAATGGTGATACAGGAAATCCTACAGCCCTTCCACTTTCGTTTAGGTTCGAAATGCTCCCAAGAAACACATTTCCTTTAAAATCCAAGGCATTCTCCACAAGGATAAGATAATAGGCTAATTTTATTAATATCCAAGGGTAAGCAAGTAATAGGTCAGTGAGAACAGAGAGTACACTCAGTGGCTAGAAAACAGTGGGAGTGTCTAGAACATTCCTAGAGCTAAAATATTATAAAAGTACAACCGATATGAAAGATAATAAAAGAAAGAAATGAGAAAGAGCTACGCAAAACCTAAGAGGCACGAGAGATGCTTGTTCAATATCAGCATCATAATTGCAAATAGAGGAAGAGGAGGGAGAAGAGGCATCCCTGTCCTCATCAATGACCCTGATAAATTAATCATCAAACAGTTGTTTATTTCTCATTGTACTAAGTCAGTGCAGTATATCAATTGTTAGATAATTGAAATTTACGGACTAAACCATTATATATTAACTAAACCAACCTTAAATTTGCAATATTTGCCTTGAACCTATCCCAGAAGAAAACCCTAACTTATCTTTCTAAACTCATACATAAAAATAAAATCATTCCAACATATTCCATGTAATTTAGTCTCAGTCTCTATCAACATACTCATAATGTGCCTGAGAAAATGTTCCAATTCCTCATATCTTTGAAACCTATATTCATGTGGGTCTCTCTCTATATATATAACTACAAAATACAACAATGTTGAAGGTTTTACGAAGATCTTAACTATGAAATGAGGTTTGTAATGGGATAGCCCATTATATGATAACATGCAAATATATTTGTACCTCATCATTATCTCTATTTATTTGTTTGAATAAGAAACTGTGCTTAAAAACAATGACCTAAACAGAACACATGCACATGTGTGCAATTCCCTGAACATAGATAAGAACCAGGGAACATGTTAAATGAAAGAATGAAAACAGGCAACAGAGCTAGGAGGGCTCTTTGGTAGTTCTATAGGGATGCTTAGATGGAGTAACAGATCATCATGCTGTCAAGTAACACATGCATCAAAAGAACAAAGGATGATAATTGAAATGCCAGAAACATAAAGCCTAAGAAAGATTGAGGCACATAACATACATGCTCAAGTTGTCTAGATCGGGGATGTTGTTGAGCCAATCTATATCAAATGCATGATGAAGAGGATTTGCAGAAGCGATGACAGTAGAACTTTCAATGTTGTTTGTCACCATTTTATGTGTTATATTACGGGGTGAAGATGCAAATCCTGATGCGCGCATTTCAGTGTCCCCTTCAGAAACTCTTAGTTTTGCAGATATTCCCATACTTCGGCCACTATAAGACTTTGAAATCACAGTAGAAGCACTAGGACTGCCAAATTTTAACGAATTGTCTCCAATTGTTGAACAAAACTGCTGACCATTCAAATTCTGCTCAACAAGGACTCCAAAGCTTTGCATCTGCAAGAGCCGAAGGCTGTCGAATTTCATGAGAAGCTTCAAACAGAAATAATGTTTATTTGCGCAGGCAACTTCCCGAATCATTCACATACAATCAATATCAAATACTGAGTGCACAGCTACAGCATCGTGAAAGGGAACTACTGAAAGCATGAGAAAATGCACATTAGAAAAATAACTCAATAAGTGCTCCCAAGAAAAAATTTTGATAGTAAAAACTAAAGGAAGAAAAATCGAAAGAAGATGCACCCATAGAAACAAACAATTTCCATTCATTATTATGCAACTAGATAATAGCACAAACCATGCCCTGAAATGAAATTAGAAAAGATAGAGATGAGCCAACTCATTCCAACCTTGAAAACATGGCATAAACCTAGAAATTGCAAAAACACATGCAAAGTGAGAAACAAATAAGCAGACAGAAAAAACATTTGTGTTCCAGAAAGCCACAAAGTTGTGACGAATGTCAACATCCTTCAGAATCTGCAAATGCATGCTAGCCTGCACACTAATGAAAGGTCATTCATCTCAAAACAAATACCCAAAATGAAGGGAGACAACATAGATCACCTACATTTTGCATCCTTGCACCATGGTCAATCTTGTTCATATCCCTTACATCCCTCTGAGTGCATTCTCGATTTGAAACTTTCCAACCACTAGAATCTAGGCCTCTGTTACTTTGCCTAACATCACTTTCTGAGCCACCACTATTTTTCTTAGGAGATGGACTACTCCATCTATACCCAGCATCAGAGCCTTTTGTAGCTTCAGATGCATATTCTAAATGCCTGTCCATCGATTTTACAGGTGCAAAATGTTTAGTTTTCAAACAATACTGCGGAGACACTAGGGTCCTCCTTTTACTTTGGCATAGTCCAGGTCCACTGATGCCATCCTTCGCACAGTAGTCAGAAGACACATCATCTGGAGATTCCAACAATTCATTATACTTCTTAGCTAGTGAACCAGGTGTGATAAAATTATCATGAGCTTTCATTCTATCTGTTGCTTTTTCATTCCGGTTTGCATCCACAGGAGTTGAAGCATCACGTGGCCGTTTCCTTAATATAGAGGGAGTATTTGTAAAGCTCTTGGCAGCACTCTTCAGTATAGATTCTGGGCTCTTCTCATTAAAAGCAGATCCCCATGGATTGCAAGGAGGAGAAAAACAATCAACTGATGACATTATCGTTTGCCGAACACCAAGTGGACTATATGCCTGATGAAGATAGCCACATGAATTTATCAGATCACAATTAACAAATGGAATATCCCAATTTGACAGACGAGGTGGCTCGTAAAACAAAGACTCAGAATTTGGATTTTCTGATTGAACATCAGAATTACCACCAGCATCCATTTCACAAACCACCTTCCTATTAACATCAGCTGTCATTGACAGCACAGCTGATTGAGGCATTTCATCTTGATTACCAAGCTCTAAACTCTCATTAGAAGGCAAGCAAACCTGTAAAAGCTCATCACAGTGCAGTATCTCAGAAGAACTACAAGTACCAGCATCAATTGCAGAAACAGGATTTTCAGGAGAGCAAAGCAACTGTTTTTTTTCAACAAAACTGCTCAGAGACACATCCGGGGCACCCGAACCAAGTGGCGACCATGAACCAGAGAAAACTGATGTGACTGTGTTGGGGGATGACATGGCCACATCACAACAACTCGAAAGATGATATCTGTGCAGCAATGAAGAAGATTTGTGCTCTGCATCAGAGCTAGGCGCTATGGAATGATAGCCAAGAGCAGTAGAGGCCACACAGTTTAACATATTACCAGCATTAGAAACTTCCTGGGGACTGCCAACAGAGAAGGTATTTCCTGATACAACAGACTCCAAAAAATCATTCATTTGATAAGAAGGCACAGACATTGCTGCTTTGCCTCTGCCAACACCAGAAAATTCATGTATTCCATCTGCTGTCAGACAAACGCTGCCATCTGTCTCAAAGCAAAGAGGACGAGGAGGATTTGGCGAACCATTTACTTCATCAACCAATCTCCTATCACTTTCAGTTTTCTTGAGATCTAGAGTCGTGTCTCCAAGCTCCAAAGTACTAGTTGTTGCCACTTCCAGAAAGCCAGACTGGATACCAACTCTTGAAGCAGATTCCTGACTGCATACAAATTGCTGCTCTGTTACAGTGCGTACCATCACTACATCACTAGATGTTTCGGCAGCAGTTGATAAAGCAGGTAGCAGGGTTGGCTGAGCAGTAGGCAATTCTGGCAGCTGGATAGAGAGACCCGATGCCATATATGTTTCCAGTTTCTTTTTGATTGAGCTATTCCAGTGGTTCTTTATCGAATTGTCTGTCCTGTTAACATTAAAAAAAAATCCATGTGGTTAGGTGGCTTCACTTTCGGAAAAATACATAACAAAAGTCAGAAATAAGTTGTCGTATTTTTTGTCCCTGGCAATCAATCAAACTAACTGAAGTAAATTAATCAAAAACCAACCATAAATATGCTTCAAGAAATCAAGAAAACAAAGGTTTCTAGTGGGTATGCTAGCTAGGCATATCATCTTTTCAAAAGAAATATCTGAAACACTTATCCGAAGCATGTTTTAATATTTTATTAATACATAAAAGATCTGAAATCAACAAAAAGATAATGAACATTTAGTACTACAATGAATGTGCCATATCTCCTCACTTTTTGAAAGACTTCAGCAACCAATCAAACTAACTGAAGAAAATTAATTAAAAACCAACCATAAATATGTTTCAAGAAATCAAGGGAACAAAGGTTTAGTACTACAATGAATGTGCCATATCTCCTCATTTTTTGATTCTTGAAAGACTTCAGCAACCAATCAAACTAACTGAAGAAAATTAATTAAAAACCAACCATAAATATGTTTCAAGAAATCAATGGAACAAAGGTTTATAGTGGATATGCAAGGCATATCATCTTTTTAAAAGAAATATCTGAAACACTTATCCGAAGCATGTCTTAGTATTTTATCAATACATAAAATATCTGAGTCAACAAAAAGATAATAAGCATTTAGTACTACAATGAATGTGCCATATCTCCTGACTTCTTGAAAAACTTCAAATTGCGGAACAACACTTAAACCATAAATTATTCAGAAACAACAACACATTTCAAGAACTATAAACCCAATGACAGAGAATCATTCAGACAGGAAAACCACTATTCCATGATTGTTTAAAAAACATTCTCAGCAAAAAACTCGGTGATGACAGAGAATTAAGAGTTCAACACCGAGACAGACTTTGCAAAAACATGAGACAGACTACGTCGAAAGAACATTATTTCTCAGAAATAAACATTTTCAATAAACTTAACTATGAATGTTTGATTAACTTACCCTGCAGCACTCTGTAATCTAAGTGTTACATGCTTACGTTGAAATATCATTACTTTCAACATATTACTATGGTTAAAACCTATAACTATGGTTAGAAACTTAGAAAACCTTAATGTTTTGCATTTTAATAACCTAGATGCCACTACAGGGGAGATTTGGAATGGGATTTTCATATGATCCTCGTCAACTTTTCAAGACTCAAAATGAATATATTTTAGACAAGGAGTTCCTTCTTAGAAATCCTTTACATGTTGTCTTGAAAAAACTTCAATGTTTTGCATTTTAATTACCTAAATAAGAGTCTTAATTTCTATGATGCCGTGCATCTGTGTTTTTTCAAACTTTAAAGTGGCCATCGTATTCCCTACATGCATGTGGAACTGGCAAATGAATGGGCCTTCCTTTCTCAAGCAGAAGATCATTGAATGCTGAACTTACTAGAATGTTTCAACACACTCAGGTACAATCTGAGAGTGATGAAATATTTGGCTTGATTCATGATTAAGGTAGAGCAGAAAGTGAATCTAATAAATGCTTCCTTGTAGGATTTTGCTCTACATAAACCCACAATCTTTTGAGTAGCTAGACATGGTTCAGGTTCAGAGGATGAATATGAATGATCCATTTATTCAAACAAATCAGTAATCAGTCAAGTGGTTGGGCTCAGAGTTCCATTTGAAATGGTAAATTATGTTCCTAGTCAGGATGAACTGTTGAAAATTAATCCTTGACTGTTTTTCAGCATTAATGTATTGATAACGCTTCAGATACATTTCCCAAAAAAATGAGATAAAGATACTAAATTTTCCTATAGGTCATAGTTCTTGTTTACTTACTGTGCCCCTCATAAGATCTGAGCATTTGCAAGTGACTTGAATGGAAAACACTACAGGTCAGAGAAAATATCTGTTGAAGGGAAGGTTTTCTGCAAATGAAACTTCACAGTGGTAGATCTTTCCTTGTCTATATACACTTTATGTTACATGTGGTTTGAACTTTGAACTTTTCATCTTGGTTCGGCATATAGTTAGGCATTCCAAGCCAATTGAAGTGTAGTATGGTTGCTTATAATGTTCCTATGCATATGAAGTTTGCATATATTCGACTTGTTACCCCTCATATTGCATTCAGATTCCTGTGATGACTTTATTCAGATTCCTGTGATGACTTTATTCAGATTCCAGATCCCAACACAGCATAATCAGTTGCACATGGCCTAGAGCCCCTTAGAGCAAATTTATCATGATGTATGGTTGTATAATATAGAATAATGATATACACTCCATCTGAATCCAAGCTGTAAATAATCATGAAATGGAATGAAAGATGCCTTCTATGTCCATTAGGAAAGGCAAGGCAAATATTAGTCATATAATCCACTAGTATGAGTTATATTCACTGCAGAAAGTCATATCAGTCATATCAGACACCTGAACACTCCAAGGATAACACCAAATCCAAAAACTTCAGATATTTAGATTCTTACCCAGTCGACTAGTATTCCTGGTAGAATGGTCAGTGAAATACAAAATAAAAGGTGCCAGGGACTGTTTAATAAAAAAATGTTAGTCAATACCGCCTAAAAAAGTTGGGAACTAAATATGAGAAGCTGAGCTTCTAGTATAAATGAGAATAAATCCTATTAAACCATTTCAAAATCCCTGACAGCCTGCAATCAAAGTCATTCAGCTTCGCAAAATACTCAAAATGTCTGTCTGTTTAGAAATGCAATATACTCAAAATGCTTGTCTGTTTAGAAATGCAATTTATCTTGCCACAGATTCTTCAGAAGAAAGGACAGAATCCTACATCACTTTAAAGTTTATACAATTTGACAGAAAATAAGCAATATTTCAGACATATAGTTTACAATTTGAATCTTAATCACAAAAAGACATACAAAACACAAACACGGTACTTGCAGTAAGTCCTAATCTTAAACATCCTTAAAATAGGACCGTGGCAGTTTGCCATTTTCACATACAAAAACACATCCCCTGTGAAGATTTGATATACATCACATCTTGTGACAAATTCAAATTTTATCTGCATGTAAAGATATTTTTATTGCAATTTAAATTTTATACCTTCCAGGCAAACACTTTGCTATTTCTGCCCACTTGTTCCCATAGATTTGATGTGCACGAATAAGTGCCAACTCTTCATCCTGACTCCATGCATCTTTCTTTATTTCTGGATTGAGATGATTGTGCCATCTACATATATTTGAAAAAAATGTAACATTTGTACATTAGACTGCGTAAAATTTAATGAATACAGACGCATCCAAATGTATAATCTTGATTCTGTATTCATGGGTACTCTCTCTTAATAAAGAAATAAAAAGCAGCTTAATCATGTAAGTATCATTATGAAAACACATACTATAGAAGATAAAACATTAGACTCTACAAAGACTTAGCAGTGTACAACTTGAAGCTTGATGGAAGAGGCTTCAACCACAAACAAGATGTTTTTTCTGGAAATTCTTACTGGGGCACAGAGTGAATATAAAATCCATAGAAACTAAATTAACATCTCAAAAGGAACAATATCCAGATCCCCAAACCCACACAACATCAATTGCTAGTTCATTTATTGCAGGTCTTAGTGGTCAACTATGACTAGGATTAAACATGCCTCAAAATGTCGTGAGGCAATGACAATGTAGTATTTGTGATTTGGCATGGAGATGATCGAACCTAAGGTTGACAAGTGTGTATTTAAAAATTACCCAACAGATCCTTTACAATAAATGTACAACAAAGAGCAATTTTGGACATTATCATCCACTCCTGACAACAACAACCAAAGGCAGGATAAAGTACTTGCTACACAAGTACAATCAAAAGGAAGTGAATATAAATATCAACAAAGTACACCAGTTTCTGGCAATCAATACAGCAAAGTGCTGATAAACTTTAAAATATAAAGACAAAGTACTTAAAAGTTACAAGCATTACAATTCACACATTTCCATCTTGAAAATGCAAAAAACTGCTCTTAATTATATGGCCATGCAGAAAGCATGGTGCTAACACTTTCGGAGCAACCCCAAAAGTAAATGTGGCATATCTTTAACTATTGTCAAGACCAATCCATTATACCAAGGTATGTTTGATTTTGTCTCTATTGTTGGCATGGGGTATAAAGCCCCTACCTACAAGAAGTTGCAAAGGTCGCTCATTCAAAAGGAAAAGGTCAATATAGAGACTGTAATACCTCATTTTGCCCCTTGATGTTTAATGGCTTCAATGTAAATACTAAATACTGTGTATATGCAGTGTGTGTATTTGCCTTAGTGCTAAGTTACCGGAAACGGCCAGGTGCCCTCCCTGAAACGGCGTTCCAAGTTTCCGAAACGGAAACGGGTCCGATACGGGGTTGAAACGTCGTGGATCCGTATCTATTCTGTCGGGTACGGATTGGAGGTTTTGGAAACGGATCGCCCTATTCCTGAAACGGATCGGCAACTTCGGAAACAGATTTACCTTTTCCTGAAACGGATCGGCAAAACCTGAAATCGATCGGCAAATTCGGGATACGTTTTAGCGGGTGAGAGAAAAAATTGTGAAACATTTAAACCTACCCTACCGTCCGTGGGCCCGCGATATTCTGACTTCCGGCTACTAAATTCGGGCCTCCGTTTTTCATATTTAGTTTTCCGGCCATCTCACAGACTTGCCGCCATCTCACTGTTCACAGAGTCACAGACCGGAATAGCATTCGACGTGATGTCCAGATCTTGGACTCCCGTTTCAGACAAGTTGATCAACCTCATCAATTCAATGCTGAAGAAACGGCCAAACTAGGATCTCAGGCATTTCTATCACTGGAAACAACAATCCAAAACTGTAAGCTTCGTGGCCAAACTATTTTCGCAACAGCGCTTACAGTATGGGTTCTTCAAAATAAACAATTGGAGAGAGTTTGAGTTCCCTCGGTCCTCCTCAAACGCATCTATCGAATTGCAACAAACGATTCTTCAGATGTTAATAGGTTCAACATAGGTTCAACGATATATTAATTTTCTTTCCTTTAGCCTTTAGGTTATACTCTCAAAGTGGCGATTCAATCTTACCGTTTCCATCATTGTTTCAAATCACAAGAGAGATGCATAGTTGTGATCAAGGTTAAAATTTCACTTTCATTAGAACAGAATTTGACGACAGCACTTATTTTTTATATTTAATTAATTTATTAAAATATAAAATAAAAACACTCAATTTAAAATATAAAATACTGAGTAGGAAATCATTGAGCATTATTTGTTAATAACATAAGCGTCTCATTTATAGTGATCAAAATTGAAATAAATTATCGTAATTAAAATGTAAATAAAAAAAATCATACAGTGTGTTTTTAGTTTTTACAATTCTAAATAAGAAACTAAAACACCCAAATTTAATAATGGGATGTAGTTGGTTTTTCATAATTATTAAATGATATTTCATATTATAAGTAATGAAATTAAAAATAAGTTAATAACCGGTTCAAGTTAAATTAACCATTATTGTAAGAGCATTGAGAATTGAAAATCGATTGATTAGTAGGTATAATAATTTTAAGCTTTTAAAATTGAATTGACAATTATTGACATATAAGTTTACCAATTGAAAATTGGTAAATTACCCGTGCATTGATAATTGAAAATAGATTGATTAGCAGGTATAATAATTTTAAGTTTTTAAAATTGAATTGACAATTATTGATATATAACTTTAATTGAAAATTCAAGCATTTAGAACTGAAAAATAAGTTTTTAAAGGCATGCATGTTAAAGTCTTTATCTATCAAATAATCATGTCTATATATTATTATAAAGAATTCCATGTCTCTTTTTTTAAAATAAACTACTATGTCAAATGGCTAATATGTTAATATGTAGGTTTAAATTTTAATTTGAAATTTAAATGACGAATGTCAAATTTTAGTTAGATGATATATATATATATATATATATATATATATATATATATATATATATACACGCCGTTTCCCTGCCGTATCGTATCCAGATTTTTTGAAAATTTGCCGTATCCGTGTCCCCCCCCGAATCCGTATCCGTTTCAGTGCAACTTAGCCTTAGTGTGAAGCTCAAGGCCAAGGCCCCACTAGTGGATGTTTTAAGGTTATTGCATAGGCAAGTATTTGACAGTTTGATTATTCTGGGTTGTTAAGCCATGAATAAATGTAAATGATGTAATTATTATGAATGAATAAAATAACCAAGAAGCTGACTAAGGAGGCAACTAATGAGAAGGGGCCACGTGTATCCACTAGGGAGAGGTGAGGGGGTTATGGGATCGGTGCCCATGTTGCCACATGTCCGACGGTGAACCCGTTTGAACTCCCTACTGACATTAATTCGGTTGCAGAGAGTGGTTGAGAACCCTGTTGCTGAAGCCGATAGAGTATGGAGCATGCCTGCGATTTTGTATGGCAAGGCATGGCTCTGGTTTCTTGTCCTGGAAGGCAATCAACGCCTGGGAACTCGCAGAACCGGTTTTGACTACCCGTTGGGGAAGAAAACATTCATGTATGCACGAACCATTCACTCCCTCAGATTTCCACGATACATCGACCCGTCAGGAGGGAGCTTGCTCATACATTCCTGCATACGCAGAGCCAACCATGGGGGAAGCCTGAAGATAATCATGTTTCCCTATGTGATGGAAAATACCAAAGAGTTGTTAGTCATGAAAACTATTTGTGTGTGCAAACCCAGTCTACCGGGGACAGAGTGGTAAGAACCCGTGAGGAAACTGCAAGCTTGAACAGTGCAGAGGAACCGTGAGGACCTGGGATTGGATTGCCAGGAGAAAAGATTGCGGAACAAAGCCCTGTCCACAAGCCTGAAGGGAGTCAGCTTGTTGAACTGTGGTAGAAGGTTGGGTTGCTTGATAAACCCGATGAAGGCTGAATCTCATAGAATTAGCGACTGGACCTTTCTATGCCCATCCTGGAATAGCAAAGGAAGGGAAGAGGCCTTGAGGGACTGTGCAGCAGAGAAGAGGGTCTTCCTTGTGTTGGATGTGGTAGGTAATGTGGGTGCCAGGTCGGCTGAGTGTTGAGATGCCTGCAGCTCTGTCGTTGAGCTCACTGGCTTAGCATGCCTTCCTTGTTATCCATGTTTGCCTAATAAACCCACTGCAAATTGGCTTAGCATGGTCAGCTTGCCTGATATGCTTGATAAACCCAACTGTATGTTGGCTTGGCATGATTGTGTTGCTTGGTATGCCTGATAAATCCACTGCAGGTTGGCTTAGCATGATCAGCTAGTCTAGTATGCTTGATAAACACAACTGCAGGTTGGCTTGGCATGACCCTGTTGTTTGGTATGCTTGATAAACCCAACTGGAAGTTGGCTTAGCATGATCAGTATATCCCTGTATGCTTGATAAACCCACTATAGGTTGGCTTAGCATGGGTAGGAGCCCTGGAATGCTTGATAAACCCAACTACATATTGGCTTAGCATTGGGATGGAACCTTGACTGTGAGAGAACCTGATAGCCCTCCTTAGTGGATACACAGCCCAGCTTGGGGGTGATCTCTCAGCTGAAAGAGTACAGGTTGGACAGAGATCTAAGGTTGGGTGGAACATTGCTCTCACTTAGCCAGTTGCTTGGCAGCTTCAGAAGTTAAAAGATAAGTACTTCTTGTTATGTTAAATGATGGTGTTTCATTGTTATGAAATGATTGCTTATGTTCAATTGTGGAATTGTGGAATGGATGTTTACATGAATATTGATTGACAAGGAGTCATGTGTAGGCCTGAGTAAAGGGATGAATTCATTGTTATATGTATATTATCGTATTGCATGAGTTTAATGCATTATAAGTTTTGCATGTGATAGATGTATTTGTTAAATCTACCTTTAGGCACTTTACATGTCATGATATGTTTGATTAACCCTGTGAATGAGATGTATGACCACATTTGACCCTTGGGAAGGAGGGGAAGACCCTGGAAATGTTCAGAACCCTTCTGTGGGTCAGGTGGAAGGGAAGGTCATGACAGGAGGAAGGTCTAAGTCCTTTTAAGTGGAGTTATGGACAGAATTTTAGTGGGAAATTTGACATGGTAGGAGTGCTCATATGGGGTAGGGATTTCACCAATGGATAGAGCTCTCCAAGAACTTTCCAACGGTAGCGATCTTGTCTCATTTGGGCCAAAGATGAGGAATTTATGCCCCTCAGAAGATTGTGTGGAAAGTTACCCTGCAGGGGTGTGTTTCCACATGCCCGCATCCACAATGCGGATTAGGGATTGCGGAAACGTAAAAGTTTCGAAGTTACATTTTGGACTTCCACACTTCTACAGTTGCGGATTGCGGATTGCGGAAAGGTAAGTTTTCGGTTGTGGAGTTTTGCACTTCCGCAACTGCAGTTGCGGATTGCGGAAAGGTAAGTTTCCGGTGGTGAAGTTTCGCACTCCCGCATCCGCAATTACGGATTGCGTATTGCGGATTCGTAGTTGCGAATTGCGGAGCCGAGTTATTTCGACTGTGTGTGTACTCAATCGGATTTGGAGAAAAGAAAAAAAGTATTAGGGTCTCCCGTGGCCTAAGGAGGTCGGTAGGGGCGTGACAAAGACTTGATTAGAGCTAAGAAATTTATGGGAGGCCAGCTAAGAAATGTATGGGAAGCCACTAGATGCACAGTGATTTCTTGGTCAATTGTCCCAAGAGAACAATGTTTATGAAATCCGTTGATGCATCAGCACATGTTAAAGATGCAACATTGTTATGTGAATTCTTGGATGAATTTGTCAAAGAGGTAGGCATGCTAATTATGTGCAAGTAGTCTCCAATAATATTGTTAATTATGTGGCTTCCATCAAGTTGCTAATGGAGAGGAATCGCACATTGTCTAGGACTCTAAGTGTTGCCCATTACGTCGATTGAAACTTGAGGATATCGACAACTCACCTTTCTCAAGACAACCAGCAATCAGAGCAAGAGCATCACATAATACAGATATATAACATTGCATTTGTCCTTAGCATCATGAGGCAATTCACAAGGAATAGGAAGTTGTTACACATTGGCATTACACATTTTGCCACCAGTCTCATTTCCCTTCAATCCCTTCACCATTGTGAATTGGAGTTGAACAAGATGTTCCTTTTTTATGAGTAGCGTGTTTGTGCATATAGCACACAACAGGATGAGAGAGACATCCCTAGACTCACAAACCAAGATTACTTCTAGGAAGGAGTGGAGCAAGTGTGCACAATGAAAGAACCCTTGGTGAAGGCTCTTTGTTTGGTTGATGGGGAAAATTCCACAATCGGATACTTGTATATCCATGATGTCATGGATAGGGAAAGATACCTACAAGGACGATAGACTTGACAAACAAATGATGCTCTAGAAGAGGATCGATCATTGATGGAATGGGACGCTCCATCAAACCATTCATGTAGCAACACTTGTCAACCCTACCTTTATTTTCCATGTAGCAACACTTGTCAACCCTACCTTTATTTTCCATGTAGATTCAATCACCATGGCGAGGTTATGGAAGTTTTCATAAATATCCTCAGACTATGGTCCCATTTGCAAATGATTGCATAATCAATAATAGAGAAATGGAGTTGTATAGGAACATCACTAGACTATTTGGTTTTGACACTATTGTCCAAAAAAGGAATACTTTAATGCCAAGTATGAAAATTAAACTTTGAGTTTTATTTACAGCTTTCATTTGTTTTGTCACTAGTGTTTGGGTTTTACTGGATTGAAATGTAATTTTTGTCTTCGTTTTTTTCTTCTTAATTGTTGTAGATCTCAAGTGGAGAAATTGTGATGGAAAACGACCAGATTTGCAGAAATTTGTTGTTAGGTCCTTAGCCAAACCTGTTGCACTTCAGGTTGCAAGTGAAAATAGAGTGTAATTGAAAAAATATACACAAAGGAACAACATGTTAGCCATTAGAATTTTTATAATGATCCTCTAACTTTTGTTATGAGTATCAATGCCTAGCTGATTTGGTTTATGTCCACTACAATCTCCGAGTGAGTGAAGCAAATTGAGCACCCCCCAGATGTCGACATTGTTTCCTTACAAAGCTTTGACACACTGACTGAGTGAAGGCTCTTTGTTTGGTTGATGGGGAAAATTCCACAATCGGATACTTGTATATCCATGATGTCATGGATAGGGAAAGATACCTACAAGGACGATAGACTTGACAAACAAATGATGCTCTAGAAGAGGATCGATCATTGATGGAATGGGACGCTCCATCAAACCATTCATGTAGCAACACTTGTCAACCCTACCTTTATTTTCCATGTAGCAACACTTGTCAACCCTACCTTTATTTTCCATGTAGATTCAATCACCATGGCGAGGTTATGGAAGTTTTCATAAATATCCTCAGACTATGGTCCCATTTGCAAATGATTGCATAATCAATAATAGAGAAATGGAGTTGTATAGGAACATCACTAGACTATTTGGTTTTGACACTATTGTCCAAAAAAGGAATACTTTAATGCCAAGTATGAAAATTAAACTTTGAGTTTTATTTACAGCTTTCATTTGTTTTGTCACTAGTGTTTGGGTTTTACTGGATTGAAATGTAATTTTTGTCTTCGTTTTTTTCTTCTTAATTGTTGTAGATCTCAAGTGGAGAAATTGTGATGGAAAACGACCAGATTTGCAGAAATTTGTTGTTAGGTCCTTAGCCAAACCTGTTGCACTTCAGGTTGCAAGTGAAAATAGAGTGTAATTGAAAAAATATACACAAAGGAACAACATGTTAGCCATTAGAATTTTTATAATGATCCTCTAACTTTTGTTATGAGTATCAATGCCTAGCTGATTTGGTTTATGTCCACTACAATCTCCGAGTGAGTGAAGCAAATTGAGCACCCCCCAGATGTCGACATTGTTTCCTTACAAAGCTTTGACACACTGACTGAGTGGAGGATGAAGTCTAACAAGCCTATTATGGACGACGAACCTTCATGGTTAGAGCTAGAGGAGGAGCAACCAAAGCATGGGATGATCTAGATGACCCACCCCAGTTGGGGAGGAAGGAGCTGATCCAGTGAGTGAACATTAGGACTTGAAGTGGCCTATAAGGCAGCCTAAACACTAGCCTATACCTAGATTCATATTCAGGCACCCACCAGTGGTTGTCAAACTAATGCTACCGTTTAGTCACAGGCAAGCCCTTACCTTTTCTCATAAAAGGCAAAGAAGGAATCCATAGCTAGCTGCTAGATTGATCTTTGTGGATGACTGATCATGTTGAGATACCTTTTTTATATATTTCATGTCATTCTATATTGGTCATTGAAGAGGTAATTGACAGCTAGATACTAGATTGATCTTTATGGATGACTGATCATGATAAGATATAGATATAGATATAGATATATTGTATCAGTTATTCAATTCTGTATCCTTGAATGGACGACTATCGAGATTCAGTATTGACCTTGGTATATAATTTGGCATCCTATACATCTTCCATATCAGTTTGTGTTCATAGTTATGTGGCAATTTGATTATTTGATGTCATTGGTTTATATTTTAAGAAATTGAAAAAAAAATTGTATTTGTTGGCTCGTTGATTTTTCCCATTTTTTGTCGATTTAATCATTTTGGGACCCTTGCCAATTACAACTATTTCATCTATGCTTTGAAGTCCTTCCTCAAAATGATTATGGATGATTGGTCATTTTGTATTGGTTATTCAATTCTGCATTCTTAAATGGACAACTATCGAGATTCATTATCGACCTTGATATATCAGTTTTTGTTCATATTTATGTGGCAATTTGATTATTTGATGTTGTTGTTGGTTTATATTTTAAGAAATTGAAAAAAAAATGTATTTGTTGGCTTGTCGATTTTTCCCATTTTTTGTCGATTTAATCATTTTGGGACCCTTGCCAATTACAACTATTTCATCTATGCTTTGAAGCCCTTCCTCTCAAAATGATTATGGATGATTGGTCATTTTGTATTGGTTATTCAATTCTGCATTGTTAAATGGACAACTATCGAGATTCAGTATTGACCTTGATATATCAGTTTTCGTTCATATTTATGTGGCAATGTGATTATTTGTTGTTGTTGGTTTATATTTTAAGAAATTGAAAAAAAAAATGTATTTGTTGGCTTGTCGATTTTCCCAATTATTGTCAATTTAATCTTTTAGGGCAACTATTCCATCTATGCTTTGAAGTCCTTCCTCTCAAAATGATCAAAAAATCACATCTCCATGGAATAGAGTTTCATGAAAGCTTATCCAATCATGATGATCCTACAATTGTTAGGATCTAAAGCATTACCAAATTTGATGGGATGGTTGACATGTAGGAAGCGTGAAAGAAGGAAACCCGATGTCAACAACATGATTAAAAAGATCAATGTTGTAAAAGTGTAAGTAACCAATATCATGCTTAAGAAATTCATCTTATAAGCCTTCCTCATTAACAACTTTGAGGGTGGCACTCATAAAGTGTCATTATCCTAGACTACACTCATAAAATCTCTAGATAAATAATAAGCAACAAGAGGAAGGAGGAAACAATATATGGACGGAGGATTGACCCAATGCATCATAAAGAGAGGTGGTATGGAGAAAAAGGAGTGTTGATCAATCTCTCGAAGAGGTGTAGATTTTCTAGGAAAGAAAACCAAGACACTGAATCATCATAATGGCCATTTTCTTTGTAAAATTAGCACATGCAACGTATACATGCCCATCAATCAATAGCACTCCTTATAGAGATTTAATGAAATGAAATGAAACAATGTTAAAATCGGCTCTGACCAAACTCGTTGATGTGAGTAGATAGTATGGCATGCCATACTAGCAAAGATGCCTTTTGCACTCTCATTTTCGCTAGTATGGCATGCCATACTAGCAAAGATGCCTTTTGCACTCTCATTTTCGCTAGTATGGCATGCCATACTAGCGAAAATGAGAGTGCAAAAGGCATCTCCAAAGTTTACAATAGAAAACCTAAAGCTAAAGGAACAAGAATAAAACTCTACAAATTGTAAGTTGTTATATATAATACAATGTCAAAGTAGTGAGAAAGGCTGTCACTAAGAATATGGGTTGGTGGCTACCCACCTCAAAACCAACAATAACAATGTCCACCCTGAAAATCTGGATGATAGTGTTCCCTAGAGAATGGCCTTGTGTAATGGGACCATGGGAGTCATTAGTTGTGGCCTTTGAATGTTCTCACTAGGGATGAGAGTAACTAGCTCTAAAGTGGAAACCAAGGTGAAATATCTCCTAGCATCCAAGGGAAAAAAAACTCCTAGCAGTAAAGAAGTTTGTGTTGGTGTCGCACTGGGAAGCTTCAAGGCCCCAAACCTAACTTGACTTGGAGGTTGGGTGGAGCATATCGAAGGACAATGTTTGATGTTTGTATGATAGAGCGCTTGTATTGTAGTTGCCAAGTAATTAGCCCACTTAATAGCTGCCATAAGCTAGGAGGATATTTGCGTGATTGTTGTGGAGGAATGCTAGCACATGCCATGCCTCGAGGTAAGCACCTCCCACATGAACAATGCCAAGAGCCTCTGCTTGGGTTATCTTAGGAAGACAAAAAGTGAGCCCCCTAAATCCCATGAAGAGCTAGTGATATTTTATTATTTACCTTGGATCTCATAATAAACAAGTCATCAAAAGAAGTGTTCTTCTATCTCTACCTCATGTAAAGAGCATGACCTGCAAATCCATTCATCCCTAGGAAGAATGTGGTCTGTCTCCACTCTTGATCGGTGCAGAAACACTTGAAGCTGTCCAACAAGAATGTGGAGATTGTGCATCGACAGGTGTCAGAGGCAGCGTAGTTGTACAATGTTGCCATTAAAGATTTGGAGAAAGTGCACAAATAGAAAGCCAATTTGGGACTAAAGCATCTAGGCAATGCAACCTGAACAATCCAAGTGCATTATGGATGGCACTCCCAACAGCTAGGTTGATCTCCTCTCCTAGAAGTAGGAGACCTCATTGGGGGGTGGTGGAGAGAGACTTCATGTACAGGGGAATACAATCTTGTATCGATCCCTTCTTTTAAAGGCGTGTCACTCTCCCCCAAGGGATAGTTTTAGTCCACATAAATAGGATATACTGCCTTCTTATATGTCGAAATCGAAACCATTTGCATTGACCATTGCAATTATTCACTCCATTGCAATTATTCACTCCATTGCATTTGCATTCGTTGTGAACACATAATTGAAGCTTCGTTGTTTGATCTCCACTATAATGGAAATAACACAAGAAAGAGCTAAGTTTCAAATTTGAATCAATCATATTAGAACATTACACAATAGTTTTCTCACTTTTGTTCATTTCCTTACAGCAATGAGCAAACTATTTAATTGATGAGGAAACCTCAAAGGCTGCACACTTAGCCAACATGAACTTGAAAAAGTTAAAGAGAGAATCCATAGCATTGTTTCATGCGAGGACATTCTACAAAATTATGATGCATTGAAAGAGAATATTGAGCAACTATCAAAGCAATGTATACTCAAAATCTAAGACGCACAAATACGGATATGAACACAGTGTACGAAATAGATACAACAAAATTTTAGAAAATCAGTAGACAATATGGCTAGGATAAGGATTCAAATGCATATATGCACACATATGTATATGTGTGTGTGTATATTTTCCATCAGGTTGTGGTCTAACAGCAACTTCAGGTGGTTGTTGCGATGAAGGCCCAGTTTCAAACCCTTGTGAGCTCTCCTGGCCTTGCATGGTGGATGGCCAGATGTGGCCTTATTGTGCCTCTCCTCCATTGATTGCAGCAGCTTAGCCATCAAAATTGTAGCAGCCTCGGTGCCCATGGACTTAGCCTTTGGGCTGTGGATGTAAAAAAGCAGCCTAGCCACCAAATTAAAGGCCTTTGGGACAACCAAACATGACTGTCTTTCAACAGGTTATATATATATATATATATAGAGAGAGAGAGAGAGAGAGAGAGAGGAAAAAAATGTTACAATAACATTCATGAATTTCCATTTTGGAAATAACAACAAAATAAAAGAGTTACCATTTAGAGAGGCCCAGTCCCTCTATTTATACCTGATTTGTAATAAATTAGTTTTAACAAACTTCTTTATATATATATATATATATATATAGTGACCCAGATGTCAGTTGAAGCAGCCATTACGCTGGCCATTGTGACCAATAAGATGGTTGAAATGTTGGCTGAAACAGATGATAACTCAGCTGAAACAGATGACACAGCCTTTCAAAAATCTGAATGCCACTGAAACATTTCAGCTGTGTTTCAGGGTGTATCATCAAGAAAACATATCTGGAATGCCGAAATATGTTTCCAGCACCTCAAGGAGTAGTTATCATTAAGAGAGACCCAGCCCTTCTACTTACACCTGATTCGTAAGAAATTAGTGTTAGCATTATTCTTTTTTAATTTTTTTATTTGAAATGCTGGCTGAAGCCTGAAACAGATGACACCTCAGCCGAAACAGTTGATACAGCAATTCAAAAATCTGAAATGCCACTGAAACATTTCAGTTGTGTTTCAGGGTGTTTCATCAAGGAACCATACCAGAAATGCAGAAACGTGTTTCCAGCAAAGTTTGAAAAATCGAAATCGGACTCGGAATCGGTCGAGGGTCAACTCGGAATCGGAATCGGAATCGGTAATGAATCGGTCATAAATCGGCCGATTTGAATTTAATGAATCGGTTTACTCAAAAATACATAAAATATTTAAATTTTAAAGAAAAACAACATTTTCAAGATTTTAGGACTGTTGTTATGACCTAGACCTGTTGTTTGAAGGCCAAAGAGCACCTTTACTTGTTGTTTAGGGCTGCTTTCATCCACAGTACTGCTCACAATTTATTTTTAGCCTTTAAGGTGATTTTCATGACTTTTTACTGCTACAAAGGTCATAACAGGCACATGTTTGCTTCAAAATTTTTGTACGAGGGTTTGAACAGCTTCAACCTAAGTTGCATGAAATGGGGAAACGAGGACGAAACGGAGAAACTTCGAAACAGGGGAAACGTGACCCCCAAAATTGTGGAAATGAGGAAATGCAATATATATATATATATAAAATTAATAAATTAGCAAAGACATTTACAAAAATGAATGTGAAATATAAATCATCAATCATACATGTCAACGAATCATTGCCTATATTGGGATCCTATTCATCAATAGCACCCTATGCGTCCCTCCTCTAGGCTCTAGCCCTTGCCTCTAACTCGAATTTCAAAGTTGATCCTCCAAGGACATTAGTCAACGACTCAACACACTACAATTTTGATGAAACTTCCTAATCCAATCGCTAAAATAACGTAGAAAAAGCTTTCGATGCTTGATAAGCGATTTTGCATGAGTGAAGAGTACATTTTTATTAAGGTCATGACAGAGGAATTCAACAATCAACACCACCAACATCAAGGTACATATAGGGGTTGATGTGCTTGATTAAATGCCAATTCCATACCCTCATACATGATAGAATCTGGTGGAAACCTTGCAATCCTAAAATCCTGAAAACTATTAAGTCTGCTGAATTTTGAATGGGATCTAAAAATCTACTTTTTGCATATGAAGTCCGATGAAGTTGGAACCACTCTCAAACATCCTGAAACAATTAATGGTAATGTTAAAAATTTAAGTAAAAGGATGGAAAATAAAAGATAAGGAGAATGTCACTTTTACTTTAAGAATTTAATAAGAATTTAACATTACCATTAGTATCACCAAGTACTACAGCACCATGGGGATATAGGTTAAAAATTCAAAAAAAATTAAAAAAAACCATCTTTTACTGGCCCACAGGCCCACACCAAAAAATCGGCCGATTTTTGTAAAAAATCGGTGGACCAGACCGGTTCGGTACCAAACCGGTCCTCCGATCTGATTTGGAGACCGGTTTGAACCGGTCTTGCCTTAAATCGGTGAATCGGCCGATTCCGATTCCGATTTCACCGATTTTTAAAACATAGGTTTCCAGCACCTCGAGGAGGAGATTCCGGTAACATAGCTCAAGACCTGAATGAAAGTTCACTTACTAGATTGTTTATCACTTTTCCTCCAATTCTGTTTTATCGATCTGTTACTGATAGTGGATGCTCGAAATTTACCTACTTTGTAGTTTTCAAGAGCAAGAATAATTCTGCCTGTAAGCTACTTTGCAGATAGTTTTATGATATTTAGTTGTATCACAGTGAAGCCTCAAGATTGAAATCATAAAGCAGAGACTAGAACAATTAATTAAATTGGCTATGACAGTCAAGTCAACCAACTACAAAACATACAATGATGCCTAGAATTCTCACAGCTTTTATCAATTTCACGTTGAAATAAAAGTGCTCCCTGTCACCCCATTATGAATAAATATTATCTTGCTAGGTTGCATTCTGATCAAGTTTGGACAATAAAGTTGTAGAATTGACAATTGATTATTAACTAAACTAGAAATGATTTTTCAGCCAAAAAGTAGTAAACATACAGCCCAAATAAACAGATAAGTTACAATGAATCCAATAAAGAATACAGTCAAAATCACATGAAAGCATGCCTTTGACAGGCTAGGCTAGGAAATGAACAGTAATTTCATGCTAAATCTAACAATGTGAGAAGTACCTTTTTGTTTTTTGTTCCGTCCCAAAATTGGAAATAAAATACACAAATATAGAAAACTGCATTAATGAGGTTGACTACAGTTGATATCACTCATATGCTTAATAAATTTTATGTACCTTTCACGGCATTGTTTTCCAATGCGACCTGGCAAGGATTGTGAAATGACAGACCATTTTTTTGAACCGTACTTACTTACAAGATCCACTATCAATTCATCTTCCTGCATGACAATAAATGAGAAAAGCGTAAGTCAGCAGACACTAATATCCCTATCTACTATCACAAGCAAGTTTCTTTCTGATCCAGGTCACAGCTGTAGGCTACCTCTTTTGTCCAAGGTCCCTTGACAAGATCTGGATTAAGAACCTTTTGCCATCTATGCAAACACTGTACATCTGTACGATCTGTGAAATACTCAGCTGTAGAAACACAGGCAACAATATCAATGCCAACTAGAAACCGATATTTAAACCTTTAGGAGCTACCGTCTATCATTTTTCTCAAGAAATCTTTAATCAATCCAAAGACCAAAACCTATATATACATACACCAGTTACAAATTCATTTTGCGCATTCTTAAATTAAACACAAACACTTAAAAATCAAAAGTAACAGTTTAAGCTCAAATAAGAAAATCACTGCATTTCATGTCAATCAACATCAAGTACTTGCCTATTGTCTTAGTTCCAAAGAGATGGCATGTCATATTTGAAATCTGAAACACAGCAGTGAGTATTTTAAAATGTTGTTTTGTATCTGTACATAAAGTATCTTCTGTTGGAGCATGAGATTACCACAAGGATGATAATCAAATAAATTTCCTAGCCAGAACATCAGTGCTAAAACTAGAGTGACTCATTTCAATCGATATCAACTATGGTTTTTGTCAATGACTAGAGTGACTCATTTTGATGGCTTCAATCACCAATATCAGTATCCGACATTGCAAAAGTTTCTTGTCCGTTTGCCAGCAGAATGGTATTTGAACCATATCGTGCAGCAAGATCACAAGATATTATAGGAATCTCCTCGTAAAAAATGTTTCCCAATCACTGTTTACCATGTAAATTGTAAATAAATGCTTGAGCAATCCAAGTACCATGTAACTCTCTCTAATCGATTAATCACTTTCTTTTAGAGAAATATAATTACAAACGCTAATGGCTCCAGGTGGATAAGAAATTTGAGATTTCAGCAAAGCACGTGGTATGAATAGAATAACAAACATGTGTTTGTCAACATGTCTCCTTAACTGCCATGTCCATGCCCGTATCAGCAACTAGATGACCAACAAGTCCGCTTTTGGAATGTTTTCTGGGGTGCAACATAGATATAGATATATATAAATACATATATGTGTGTGTCCATATCAACATAAATCGAAGCAATGAAGCAAAATATGCAACATTTGCTCATTTATTAATGCATGTAGGGGTGCAAATAAGCAAAACTACATCAAGATATAAGTTATAGAATACATCCAATTAAAGCTCTAAGAGAACATAGCCTCTAGAGTCACAAAAATCATCACACGATAATCAAATGTGTACATAGCTCGTTAGAAGGACTCGCAAGAATTAAAGCCTCTGAAGTTTTAAATCAACTGGCACCATTTGAAAGCAGATAAATTTTGATTTGTTGGCACCATTGGAAAGCAGATAAATTTTGATTTGTTGGCAATATTGGGAAGCATATATGTTTTGATAAGTGGGCACCTTGGAGAAACATATTCACCTTCTAGGTTTCAATCTTATAATCCCATAATTCCCAACCTAACGGGTGGAGGAGAAATGGGGTAGATGATCATGTTTTGCATATTTGTTGAAACATTGAAAACCTATTTATTGTGTTAAATGCTTAAGAAAACCCAGTTTCTATTTTCTTTGAGGTCTAATGAGTTTGATTCCATCACAAAACATCCTAAAATATGGGGTCCCACTTTAAAGTTAAATATAAGTTAAAGAAACTAAAATATTAGAAGAGGTAAATGTCATATTATAAATTAAATACATTTACAAAAAGTAGGTCAATCAGCCAACATGAATAGGTCAAAAGTGGTCCACTGTCAACTAAATGAAAAATAGGGCTAGGTTTCGTCAATGACTGGACAATGAAGGGTTTTTTTCTATTCTTGTTTTTTTCAATTTCTTCCCATGCCCTAACTAGCAAGTTGAATAGACTTTTGATCTAAACTAGTTCAAACAACCAATTTGGCCAAATTTTGACCTAAAGTGATTCAGACAATTGATCCAGATCTGTTTAGCAAAAAAAATAGTTAGAAACAACTAGTTTAATTCAAACTAGTCAGTTCTAATAACACATTGATGACGAAGGCACTAGCTCCTCTTCATGCTCTTTATCTTTATTTGTACTCCCTTTTACACCTCAACTGCATTTCACACTCATTGCCATTTTGACTTGTATTCTCTAGTGCCCCCCCATTGGCCTATTTTGGTATTTTGTGGATTAATATAACTCCATTGCATTTCATTTCTGCACCAATACTTGCTCCTCTTGAATCTAACTTTCTTCTTACCTGTGGGCATCGCTCATGAGCTTCCTAAACTGTTCAAACGTGCTTAGTATCTTAACTCCTATCAAAAGCCCATTGGTGTCATAGATTTTGAAGTTTCAATACTCCAAATCTTATGCCTGCACAAAAACCACTCCTTTACGCATGCCATGTATAATTTATATTGGATTTCTTGTAATTGAATTCAATTATATGTCACATCAATTTGTGATAATTTGTCTCCCTTTGATTTTGACTTTTTAAACTTGCTTATTCCACTTCAAGCCTCTCGTCTCACTGGATATAGGTTAAACATCTTCACAGACAACCATTACAAACTACTCAAGTTTGACTCAACTCTTGGCTATTTGAAAACCCTAAAAACTAAGTTAAATTCAACTTGATTGTGCCTCTCCACTCTTTGAATGTTAGCCAAGCTAATTGTGACCTCTAGAATACAAATAATTTTCCATCGATGTTGCCCTTCAAAGGACAAAGTGTCAATAAATATAAACACAATAAGAAAGTCCAACAAATTATTGTTGTTTGAATCACTATAACTTTTGTAATTCATTGGACTTCAAGCATCTACAAAACAATCAGTGATAACCAATAAATATCTATTTCAAAATAAACCTACCAAAATCTCTATTAAAAAGTAAAATACTAAAGAACCATAAAATAGAGCATGCACGGGGGCCCAAAAGCATTGTTGTACATTCATTTTTTTCATTTGAAAATAAACTTTCAATACCCCTCCCTATAGAAATGAGACACTTCTCAATATTACATGATCCATGCATTTATCAACAAATAATTTGACCATCTGAAGAATGGGAGGAAACCGAAAATACGATTTATAATTTTCCCAAATTTATAGTCAAAGAAAATTTCCACCAAAGGCATTAAGCATTGAGTTGAAATTGGTGACGAGCATATACAACAAGAGATCAATGAGATGGTGCCCCTTGTATGACAGGCCACGTTGGCAAAGCTCTAACTGGTAGATGCCCATCACAAGGTTTTTACCCTCACTATGAAATTCGTTGAACAATGATGCTATGAGAGGTACAACGAGGGGTTCCTAACTTCTCCAACCATGGATACCATTGTCAAGTCATCTTGGCCCAAGCCACTCGCCAAAGGCACATTGGCACATTCATGGGGTTTTTTAGGAATGAAGGCTCCTACTATAACTCTAATGATGACCAAGGTGTTGCTCGTCCTCAACATCCCTAGTCCTTACGACATTCCAAAGGCTATTTTATGGCACAACATTGTTATTAGGGTGCTTTCATCTAACGTACATACTACTTCAATGTTTAGGGTTTACTCTTTTGAATCCGTATTTATTTTTTAAGTTCACCCCATATTTATACTATTGTCTACTATTTCCTTCATTCATTAACCTATGTTTAAGACTATCTTGGAGATACTCTAGACACTCCTTATTGTTGTTCTCAATTGGTGTTCTTCCCAATCCCAATGGTTTATTTTGGTCACTTGTAGATAGTATTATGATTTCAATTATTTTTTGGTATGTTCTCACTATGTGTTTGTCTTCTTTCTCACTAAACAACTGCATTTCTAAATTTTGTTCCTTTGTCTTTGAAGTCTATATTTCACTTCTCTAGTGCTCCTTCCTATTTGTCCATTCACTTTTTGCGTGTTCTCCTTAAGTCACTTATTGTTTCATTGTTTGATTTTCTACTACAATTCACATTGCCATTCCCGACTTGTGTTCAAGTCATTCATTTGTCATCTATATCTCATGTTTTTCTTGTTTGTTTGTTATTTCCTGCACCCATTTATTTGTATTCCGTCCTTTATTAGTTGTTCTTGTTTCTTGTTCCACGACACCCGTCTCTTCCTCTTGCTCATCCCTCATTCCATATCTGAAATTGAGTAATAATCTACTTTGACATTCCTCACTGCATTTTGCTTGCGCCTTCATAAATTTATTCACATCTTTCTATATCATTACAAACTCCAGCAATAAGATTAAGATTTTAAAGTAAAATAAAATATTAAATTCCAACAATCATACCAACAATGGAAAAGAGGAACAAGGATTTACATATCAGATCTACACAAAATAAAATATTACACCAAATTGAAATGATTATAACCTTAGTATTCAATATACCTTCTTCCTTCTCAAGCAAAAAATCCGCCCACTTTACTAGCCCAAAGAACTCTCATACCATGTCATGAAATGTAGACAAAATGAGAGTATAACTTAAGTACAAACTCAAGGTATTATGAGGCAAAGAAAGTGTGATTTAAAACTTCAAAAAGACCTAAGTATCAAAGGGAGCAATGCTTATACAGGATGCATATTTATACAAAAACATTTAGAACAGTTTGAATTCCTATGACTACTGTATATTTTTACTCTTCAACTATCAACTTACCACCTAAACAATATAAAACCTTCTACCTATTTTGTCCTATGTGAAACCATTCTCCATTTTTTGTGCTATATAATGTTTTGTCCTATATAGAATAGAGTATTACAATGGTCTCCTTGTTATTTGCAATATGATCATGAACAATACCCTTAACACTCTTTAAGTGCATCAATTTTATACACTCTTTAAGTGCATCAATTGCATAAAGTTAAACATTGCCACTTTTTTTGTGAGATCTTAAACGATCTTCACTTTCTAACTCAATGCTCAATTGAAGACTTTTTAAGATGTAGAGGACCGAGGTAACCACCTTCATCTTCTTCTTATATTTGGGCAATAATCCTTTTGGAAACCATCATATCAACATGTTGTGCATCCCTAATGTGTCCATCTTGCTAATTAAGGCCTTGATTTTTAGATGTACAAACCCACGGTTGGTTTATGTTCACTACAACTTGAGGTTGGTGTCCCATTATTGTGATGCAGTCAAGAATGAAAAAACATATGTGACTTGGAACAACAATCTAGAGGAGGCTAATTTGGAGGATGGAGCTATAGCTTTAGAGTGCTTGGAGGCTAAACCATTGGGTGATCATGATGGTGATCAAATTCATGCAGCAAAAATGCCACCCCCAACCACCAAAAGGTTTCCAAATGTAGGAGTTTTTCGTTTAGCTTCACACGATCCAACATTGCGTTGGGGGGGCACAGTTGTTGCTCATGTTACACGAACACTTCCAGTTGCTCCTACTCTTGTTCATAGATCACAAGAAAAGAAACTGGAAGTTTCTCTTGGCAAGAGGAAATCTTAGTAGACTATACTTTGTCTTTATTATGGCTTATTTTGTAAAACATTATATGATAGTTTAAGTTTGAACTTTAAACCTACCTTTGAAGCTTGAATTGTCGATTGCATCTTACAACTCTTTGATAATGAATATGATGCTTTGTTTCATGTTGTGGTTGATGTTATTAGTTAGAGTTTGTTGATGGCAAATCTTATATTTTCAAACTTGAAGGTTGATGTTGTGGTTGATGATTGATCATGATGTTATAAGTTATCGCTACTAGATGATTAGTGTTATATGTTATACGGTTTTCAAGTTTTTTGTAGCTAATTCGGCATTCTACTTTTTTTTAATAAATATGGAACAAAATATATTCAAATATGTATTACTCTACTCCCAAAATCCTTTTGAAAATTGCACATCCCACTCCAGCTCCGGCTCCCCACTCCCAACAACCTTGTTACAAACATGCTACCCTTTCCAACTGCTCAAGTTCTAAATTTCATTTATCACTAAAATGTGATATTGTAACAGCTTGAATTATCATTCAAGTTCAATCAACATAGTTTCCAAATTTTTAAAATGGATAGAGGGTAATTTCTATGAAACCAATTATGTGGATATCCCTTGATGTCATCAAAAATCACTTCACTCAAAATGCTTCTTCATCAACCCATTAATAATATAAATGGTTTTACAAATGTTGCAATGCCTCTGCTTTTTGAAAATTGCACTTCCCACTCCCGCTCCCGCTCCCTGCTCCCAACAACCTTGATACAAACACACTACCCTTTCCAATTGCTCAAGTTGTATATTTCATTTATCACTAAAATGCGGTCATGTAACAACTTGAATTATCTTTCAAATTCAATCCCTACAGTTTTCGAATTTTGAAAATGGATAGAGGGAAATTCTATCAAACCAATCATGCGGAATGTGTCCCTTGATGTCATCAAAAATGACTTCACCCAAAATGCTTCTTCATCAATCCATTAAGAATATAAATTGTTTTACAAATATCGCAATGCCTCTAAGAGTCTTAATCCCCAACAAAATAAAAGTGGGTCTTAATGCCTTTAGGAGTCTTAATCCTTAAAGCTTTTCGAAAATTGTGCTTCCCACTCCCCACTACCAATAGCCTTGGTACAAACACACTACTCTTTCCAACTGCTCAAGTTGTACATTTCATTTATCACCAAATTGTAGACTTCTTAACGTTCTCAAGCAGATGCAGGTGTAAAGTACAAACATAATGATACTACCTCCATCAATGATGATAGTTCAATTTGAAACAAGAGGTCTCTTATACGCACTACGGTCTTGCCACATTACTATTAGGGAAGAATTGTTCACCAAACAATTGAAGACATAGTTAGCATCTTCATAATGATGACCTTTGCAACATAATACACTATCGTCACTATAAAGGCAAAATATATCATAGTGACTACTTAGGGATAACATTTTACTTCAAGTATCTAGTTGTTTCCTTGTCTCAGGCGAACCTAATTGTTAAAATTCCTCGACACATGGTATATTCCTGGGTCAATTTCTAACCTACCTACTTAGGAAAACATAAAACTAAAATCTCTATCAAAACCATTATCTGACTTATACTAAGAATAGGAACACATCAAACTAAAGAAAGTTGCAGCAAGCACACATCTGAAAGTCAAATCACATCATTGTTTATAATCTTGAGAACAGGAATTACACTGAAAGTTGCAAACTCTACCCTTAGCCCACTACTTCCTACTCTGAAAACCAAATTAATAAACCTATACCTCTGCCTTCTCTTTTATAGATTGAGAAGAGTAGGTAAAATGAATCTAGACACATACACAACAATGCCTTTACTAGAGATGATCTAAGGCTTGTGAGCATGCATCCTCCTTGAGATCTACGCCTTAACTACTAGCCTACATGCACTTCACTAAACTAAGTTAGGCTACATGCCCCTTACATATTAATGCATACATACTTAAATTAGAAACTTAATGCATGCAAATTCTAACTAAAGCAAAACAAAAAATAGATCTGAATTGTTAAATATAAAAGGCAACTAAATTGGATCTACACTGAGGGTAGTACATGCATGCTTTTGGCATGCATATACCCTAAGGATGGCACATGCATGATTTTGCCTCTATCTTTGCATCCTTTTTCACTATGAGCTCTCTTCAAAATCTTCCATGTAAAGATCTTTTCTAAAAGGAACATTTTATCAACAACCTGCCAACCTTCTTTGACCTTCATGCCATCTTCATTGGTCAAAATTTTCTCACACCACATCATGAATTTTTTGGGTTTTCCTGCAATAATGAACTCATTTGTATATAGGGAAAAAACAAGTCTATCAAATCTATCAAATAACAAATTGAAATCTACACTAAACTCATAAAGGCCCAACATGAATACAAACTAATTGATATTGAAATCCAAAATTGGTGGTGCACACATCAACCCATTTAGGGAAACTAACTCTTGCTAGAATCCTCTAACAACTAGAATAGGAATCGCATCAAGGTCAACTCCCTCTTGTCAAGAGAATCCTTCTATAACAACCTTAACCTAGCATTCTTCCATACTCCCATTAGCTATAATCAAGGAATCAATCATCGATTCCCCAATTGGTTCTGTGACTATCTCCTCAAGGCAAGAGGAACATTCCTCCCATCATGGCTTCTTTCCATACCTATTTAGCTAGATCTATGAGTAGCCTATAAAGGACACCTTCTTACACTCCTCTAGCCAAAACTTGACCATATACATGCCCGTTGTCTCTAATGTTGACTTGCCAACTCAATCAAACACTGTAAATCTATCAGCAAGAAACTAAAATAAGACTCTTAGTTAACTTGGAAACATATAAAACAAAATCTAGCTCAAGAACATCACATGAAGGCATCTGGAAAGATAGGGAGCCCAATCCCTTCACAAGCTCTTGAAGCCTACTAAAGATTTTTCTACCATAAATCATATGTTTGGAAGCTCCATTGTCCACATACCATTCATCACCTAAGACTATGATCATGTAAAGACAACACCATGGCGAAGGTAGTATCAAGCTTGGAAATCAACTCATTTACACCTAAAGCTTCTGCACTTCCTACAAACTCATGTTGTTGTTGTTGCTTACCCTTCTTGCTTCTTCCTCTTAGGACGTTGAGAAGCGTATTGACCATGCTTGTCGCACCTGAAACACTAGATATGTTTGAAAGCTCCATGTTTCACATACCATCCATCACCTGAAACTATGTTCATAACTCATTTACACCTAAAGCTTCTGCACTTCCTACAAACTCATGTTGTTGTTGTTGTTTTCCCTTCTACTTCTTCCTCTTAGGACATTGAGAAGCATATTGACCATGCTTGTCGCACCTGAAACACTAGATATGGCTCATGTCTTTCTTCCTTTGACATGAAGAATATGAATCTTCCGCCTTGTTCTTCAAACCCCTCCTAGGTCCTCCTTTCCTACCTTTCTTCATCTTGCTAATGAGGACAAGATTTTGCTCCTCTTCCAATCTCCAATCTCATTTCTTCCTGTATGAAGTCATCCCATAGCCTCTCAAAAGTGGGAAACATTTTCTAGGCACAGACCCCACGGACAAAAAAATTGTCTAGAAGAAGAGAAACTATGTTGCAGGAAATGCTGGGAATAGTGGCGTATTGGTCCCTAAAACACTTTGAAACATGGAATGGGGTATGAAACGCCTTGGAAACATCCTTGGTTGTATCGTACGACATTTCCAAATCTGGAAACGCGATACGATATGGCCAAGGATGTTTCCAAGCCTTTTCGGCCATTTTCAACAACGTTTCAACGTGTTTTGGAAGTTTCTCGGACCAACCAAGTGCCCGTGAGAGATGTGGGACTCATAGAAAAATATCGCCTTGTTCATCCCGATGAGCCTTTAAGACCAAACAAAGATAGGGGATTGGGGTTTGAGGAGACTATCACCTTGTAATTAATGTTAATATTAAATTCTTAAAGTAAAAGTGGCATTCTCCTTTATCTTACCTTTTCTATCCTTTTACTTAAATTTTTAACATTACCATTAATTGTTTCGGGATGTTTGAGAGTGGTTCCAACCTCATCAAACTTCATAGATTCAAGATTCAAGATTCAATAGACTTAACAATTTTCAGGATAGGCGGGATTGTATCATTTCCACTAGATTCTATCATGTATGAGGATAAGAGATTGGCATTAGTCAAGACCACCAAGATATGTTGCAAGAAACTTGGGCCCCAACCCCATTTCCAATGTTTTGCAGTTTCAAAACCCCAAAACGCGTACCGTTCGGCCCAGAAACGCATTTCCTTACGGACAAAATGTGTTTTCGAGATGGAAACACGTTTCGTCAATACGGAAACGCGTTTCCATTACAGATTCAATAAACGAGGTCGCATTTCCAAAAACAATATCACCATGGTGCAATAGTATTTGGTAATATTAATGGCAATAAAAGTGACATTCTCCTTATCTTTTATTTTCCATCCTTTTACTTAAATTTTTAAGATTACCATTAATTGTTTCAGGATGTTTGAGAGTGGTTCCAACTTCATCGGACTTCATATGCAAAGAGTAGAATTTCAGATCCCATTCAAAATTCAACAAACTTAATAGTTTTCATGATTTCAGGATTGCAAAGTTTCCACTAGATTCTATCATGTATGAGGGCATGGAATTGGGATTTAATCAAGCACATCAACCCCTATATGTCCCTTGATGTTGGTGGTGTTGATTGTTGAACTCCTTTGTCATGACCTTAATAAAAATGTACTCTTCACTCGAGCAAAATCACTTATTAAGCATGTGAAGCTTTTTCTACCACAATTTAACGATTGGATTAGGAAGCTTCATCAAAATTGTAGGGTGTTGAGCCGTTAACTAATGTCCTTGGAGGATCAGCTTTGAAATTCGAGTTAGAGGCAAGGGCTAGAGCCTAGAGGAGGGAGGCATAGGGTGCTATTGATGAATAGGTTCCCATTTCAAAAACTTGGAAACATTTCCAAGTTTCGTGCAACTTAGAAGAGAATCCATTTAATGTGATGGGTACTAACTCTTCACCCTTGACCTTCTCTACAATTGCTACAAGCTAATCAGTATTTGTCTTGCTCATCCGCATGGCTCTAAGCTTATTTCTCAATAACATCTTCCGATTGATGTTCTCACTCTAATATAAAGTGACTAGAGCATCAAACATGTCGTTTCCCATGATTTTCTCATAATGTGAGGGATCAAATGATCCTTAATAGTGTCAAGGATGACTCGCTTGACATTGGGCATCTTTTTGTTATGTTCTGCCAACAACGCGGTATCAATAGGCTCGCTGCTCTACAACTACTCTCTCAACAAAGTCCCACAGATCATGCTCCTCCAACAAAATCTTTACCTGACACTTTCAAGGGACGAATTTAGGGGGGGCTTCCAATATATCTCCATATCTGAGACTAAATGTGGTCATATTGTTGCACTTGAATATTCTGCTAAATAAAACAGATCTGCAAATTAAAAAACAGCAACCTTATCAGAGGTCCATTGTGCTCTTCTAAAGCACAAACCACAAGCATCGCACCCCTGAAACCCCCCAACAGATCCCCCTTACAAGTAGCAGTCCTACTATCACTTCAAAGATTCCTAGAAGGTTTCAACGAATAGCACCGGTACCAAAAAATTGCTCAACACATGATAACAGTCCTAGGCTGATTTTTAACCTACCTACTTAGGAAAACATAAACCTGAAATCTCTATCCAAACTGCTATCTGATTGTTACTAGTAACTGAAACACATCAAACTGAAAAAAGTAGCAGCAAGCATGCAGATCTGAAACTCAAATCGCATCATCTCAAAAACAAGAATTGCATTGAAAGCTTCAAACTCTACCCTTCACCCACTGCTTCCTACTTCGAAAACTGAAATAGCCTATACCTCTACCTCCTCTTTTATGGATTGAGAAGAGTAGGTAAAATTACTATGGACACATGCACAACAGTGTCTCAGCTAGACATGATCTGAGGCATGCAAGCATGAATCCTCCTTGAGATCTGTGCCTTAACTAATAGGCTGCATGCACTTCACTAAACTGAGCTAGGTTGCAGTGCCTTACATAACTGAAACATGCAAAATTAAATTAGAAACTTAAAGCATGCAAATTCTAACTAAGGCAAAACCAGAAATACATATGAACTGCTAAATATAAAGAGCATATCTAAACTGAATCTAAACTGAGGATGGCACATGCATGCTGGCATGAGTGCACCCTCTATCTCTCTTTCCATAAATGCTCCTGCACCCTCATCACTGCTGTATGGAATTGCAAAAGGAGAGCTGTAGAAAACTATTGTACTGCTGTACAAAACTCTGTTGGGGGAGGGTTGCCTCATTGCTGTACAAACCTGCACACATATCACCTCTACTTGCTTCTCTGCCATACACTTTCTGAGATACTAAAAATCCAACACTTATCATATCTAAGATGTCAGTATTACAATCTATCAACAGACGGGCCATGGATTTCTTAAGGTAGAACATTCAGAATACAGAAAATAAACAAACATAACAACACAAAAAAAACATGAATGCAAGATATTACAGAGTGTAAGAAAACGATACCTATTTTCTTCCAATTTTTGCCCTTGTAAACTTGAACAGCTCTCCTCAAAATCTCATCCTGGCATGGTATTTAAAATAGGCAAACCACATATTAACCTTGACATTCAAGAAAAAGAAACATTGCCCACAGAAAAAGGAATAAAGAGATCAGTAGAAGTAATGAAGGATTCCTTCTTCCATGACTAAAAAGGTTCCATGTGGCAATAAATTTAGGATCATGATTTCGTAAAACTTGTATAGCAAATAACACTCCTAAATCCAATGGTTTAATATGAAAAACGTAGCAACTATTCAGATCTTCAACTTTGGATATTTCATATTCCATAACCCAGAGAAAGGCTGATTTAATTCAAAATTCACACTTCATTGCTGCAGTTGTTTTTCCTATTCCTATAAACTTCAAAATGCTGCAACTATCCATGACAGATTAGACAATAACTAACGTTCAGAACCTCACCTCTTCTTCTGTCCAGCCCCCCTTAGAAGAACGCCTTGTTGGACCACTCGTCCTCCTAGCAATCAATAAATGAATTTATTTATTAGAATAAGGACTCTCTTAAGTTACTAAGTATATATCTACGCATCATTTAAAATTTTTGATAAATAATGAATACATTAACTGAAAAGAATAAATTATAAATTAAGTATACATCAACTGAAAAGAACATCAAAATAACAAACTTGAAACAGCAACTAATTGATGAAATCAGCTAAGATTTCAGTTACATGCTCAAAGATAGCCGTTGTTCCAAAATTTACACCATGTTAGGGTGGCACCTATCAATCACCATGACCAGACTATTCTCCATAAAACAATAAATGTCAGATATCCCCATTAATGAATCACAGGATTCATGCATATCAATATGATAGGATTTCAATACCTAATCTCATTTAGCTTTTCTAGTGTTTATTTTCACATAAACAATGCAAATAAATCAGAAATATAATAACCTTGACACTCCAAATTTCTTTAGGTATATCATGGGCCAAAAACAAAAGGTACTTAGTAGGTTGCATCAGACATCTTTGAGATGCACTATGTAGGTCACACTCAGGATGTCATGTAACTTATCAATTACGTTATGAACCGGTAAACCTTATTCCCTTATGGTATTTTTTTAAGTTGATCATTTGATAACATTTGTTAAACTTTCTTTGTAAAAAGAATGAAGTATTCCATAAATGTACACTTCGACCAATTTGGCCTGTCAAACATGTTAAGCTTCTTTGATGACAGAGGAAAATTAACTCTGGGAGGTCAAACAGCTTCCCTCACACACACAAACACACATACCAAGGCTCTACAGAATATTTTGCATGGCCCCATCCCACCCACTACGCCACATCCCAACATAATATTTACCTTAGTTTTAGGAATATTTTATGCCAATCTTGATTGTTTATCTTAGCCCTAGGAATACTAAACATATTAATGCTCTTAAAATACTAAACATATTAAAGTATTATTCTTTACATGCACAAATATTATCGGTGGACTTTAGCTGGGCCATGCTCATAAGAAAAAGGCACCACCCTCTTCTTCATCCCGCAATTGTTTTGGTGTCCTGTCAGAGCCATGTATCTCTTGCTCCAGCTTTTAATCTTGTCATTCCACTCCCAATCATATTGCTGGGTATTAGAAGCTAGGCACCCCTAGAAGCCCATAAGCATTGCCTACAGTAACTTTTTGGTCTTATCCCATCTCTGTCCTAATTTCTAAAGCATTGTGGTCACTTCGGAAAAAAATTACCCTTGACAACCCTTGCACAGCAAGGGGAGTATATCACAAGCAAGCACAAAATAACCACAGGTAATTTAGTATTTACCCTAGAAACCCTTTATCAGGAAAATTAGCTACGAAGATATCGTCATTAATCCCTTGGCCAATCTGGCCAACACTACCCACTTGAGGCATTTCACAGTGGACTATGCCAAGCCTTTAAATAGGCTTCATCATATCAATACCATGGGCCCGCAAACTACCTATAGTAAACCATCAACCCACCCTTTATCGAGTCATATGTGTCAAGATTAACCTAACTTTGCCCCCTTTAAACTGGACATGGGATAAATACTTACCTGCCTCGAAGTTTATTAATAGAGTATCCAAAAAAATAACATGCACCCCTTTATTATGTCTCCTGGGTCTATGTCAAGACTTTTGACACTAGTAAACCAGTAAGGGGTATGCATGCTTAAATAAGGTCTTGCAGTAGTTATTCCCATTTACATGCGTTTATCTCCAAGTCCAAAAAAATGCTTATAGTTGTATACCTGAGCACACATTTACAATTACATGAGCTATGCACTTCTTAACATAGTACTTCTTCATCTTCATACTCTCTACAATTTAGTGTGCCATTCCTCATTTACTCTCAACATACTCATAAACCCATGGTAGTTTCAACAACAACACCTGGGAATGGAGCCTTGCTCTATCACTTCAAACCATATCACTTTGCCAATTCATCTACAGTTGCCACCATTTGAAATCATTTTTCAAGGCTCAAAAGCAATGCCAAAAATCAACTCAAAAATATAGATATTTCCCTTTCATGATTTTACTAACACAACTTATGCAACAATGGAATAAAACCTCAGTGCATTAATTTACAGCGAGTCAAGACCAGGATTCAAGGCACATGTTTGTTGTACACTTGTTCCCCACTAACCATTCGCCCTTCTACACATCATTGTGTTACCAAGCACGAATAGACATCAATTTTTATAATGCAAATCGATGAACGGTCGAAGTTTCAACTAGATGGGTCAATGCTTCTCATTCATGCAATCAATCAAATACAGCGACTTACTGCCCTAAACTTCTAGCCGCGAAGAGCATGAACAAATCACTCCTCCAAATCACATGTTCGAGCATGAGCAGATCACTCCTCTAGAAGAGCAGAGCCACAAAGACCATTATGTGCTTGGATCCCTAAGCCATCCATTCCACAATCCTTTTTCAGCATAAACAACCAAGCACATGTAATTGTATCTATGCCCAACATGGAGGCATCCTTGGCTTGCATTCTTCATAGATTCAATCAACAATCACACTGCAATCAACAAATGTCAAATAATCAACCTTCTATCATCAACCCTATCGTAGTGCACAAGGTAAAAAGTCGTGAAAAGATTCAATCTCAAATTGCTAATATGGACTTCTCTATCATTTTTCAAGTTCTGTGAGCAAATCTATGCTCACTAGGAGCATACCAATGACTTACTTGTGAGCACCATATATCAACAACATATCGATCTACACTCATTCATGCACCATGCTCCATGCAAGAGCAATAAGAGCTACCATGACCACAATCTTCCCTATCTAGCTAGTTGATGCTTGTCTCAAAGATCAGCGCTCTCTAGTTTCATCTAGATCGAGTATACACTTACTTGGGCATTTATTGTGTTCAATCATGTAAAAACCTCCATTGCACATTGTGTTTCACAATGCATATGAAGCTTCCATCTCCTTCATTGTTCCACGACCTTCTCAAGCCCTATAACCCTAGCCATTGTCCACAAAACACCCAAGCCGCTCTCATGAGAGAGTCCATACCTACTGGGCTCTAATACCATATGAAAAACTGAAAAACCTAGCATAGCAAGAGAAATATAAGAAACACAAGCAAGCACAAAATAAATAACAATGATCTACCTTGGAAACCCTTTACTAAGAAAACCAGCTACAAAGATATCTCCATTAACCCCTTGGACAATCTCACGATTCTGACCAAGTAATGGCCAATCTAGCTAACACCGACCACTTGAGGCAATTTACAATGGAGGATGCCAAGCTTTTAAATAGGCCTCATCACATCAATAACATGGGCGAATACCATGGGCTTGTAAACTCCCTACGATAAACCATCATTGACTAAGTCAACCATGTCAAGGTTAAGCTAGCAATTCTCATTGTTATTATCTATTGCTGCATGTTCAAATTGATGTAATTTATGTTGCCTATCATAAGTGTGGTCAAAGGAAAGATAAGTATTTTGGCAATTCCTTTAGGGAATTGGTTGATCATTCCTTAATATACTTCATAGATCTTCATTGAAGGGCATAATTGTTTAGCAATTCATGGGTCCTATGGCATGGTGTTAATTGCTCATTCTTTATTTCAGAAAGCAAGATGTAATGTGACTTTTGAAGGCTCCAAAAGATACTCTTGGACTTTCATAGGTATTTGGATGAGTGTCTAATCAAGTTTGTGCCAAGCTCTTTTTACTTGGGAAATAAATTATAGATTTTGATAGTTGGGCTCAATTGAAAACATGATTCCCTCCTTTACTTTTGTAGGTAGAGGAAGTTGTATAATGCCTCGTTCTCTTTATCAACTTATGTATTCTTTTGTGGGATATAAGACTCAACTGCTTCATTGGGAAACTATTCATTTTGTTGCTTAACAAAATTCTATTTAAATGCTTTTCTTTCCAATACTTTCACATCCCCATTTCAATAAATAGTCAACTTACTCCTAATTTAAACAACCACAATGTGGTACTAGGGTAAAGAACATATGTAGGGTTGCCCCTGCAAATTCTTCCACCTGGCGAACACTATCTGAAAAAAAGGAAAAAATTGTTAGAGTCAACATAGTTTGCTTCACTTACTATGGAGGGACTGAAGGGTCTTGAATGCAAGTATGTCTCATAAATTAGAATTTTAAATTCTTGGGTCATGTGTTCATACCATAATTGTATCCTTTTTTATGGTTTGGGATAACATAGTCCCCAAAATTGTTAGAGATAATGATCATATTTGGAACTTAGATATATTTGGACTTAGACAAATAATAAAGTTTCACTAATAAAGTGATATAATAATGGAGCATTTAAAAGTTAGGTATTTGAGAGTTAAGTAGTGTACTCCTCTCCTACTATGTGATAAGACATTGCCACCATCTAATGAAACGTACTCCTCTTTCTCATTATTAAGTGTATTCCTATCCACACTTCTATTTAAAACCAACATGGTATCAAAGCCACAATGAGAAGCAGCAGAGGAAGTGAATGAAGGAATTGAGTGACTATTGTGGTGAAAGAAGGTGTCGAGGGATTGCTAACCACAAACACACGAAACAGAGGGGTATTTCAATCAATTGTAATAATGACAAATGAATTGAAGGGAGAGAATCTAGAATATATTTTATGTAAATGAGATAGTGTCAAATTGTGAGTGTTTGAATACTTTGAAGAATGACGGTGCAGTTTGAGGCTATTAGGGCACGCAGATCCATTAGTAGAATGAAACCGTAGGGGATAAAGAGAAGAGTGAATCGTAGGTGAATTGCTGCCACAAATAAGTTCTTAAGTTAAGCCATCAAGTGAGTATGGGTCTGCGTATAAAGATTTTTTTGTGAAGCCACTGAGCCTCCAACAGAAATATGTTTTGCCATTGGAAGGTCAACTGAGGGGTGATTTCACAGCCCTTGGAAATGTTTCCATATAGCAACTGTTGTCGTTTGAGCGATTTTCAGAAAAGGATAATCAACCAGAACTCGCCATCTGTGTAGAGAACCATAATAAAGGTAATAGCCTTGTCATAAAATACCCATATATTCATATATGTTGAAGAGGGGTCATAAAATACCCATATATTCATATATGTTGAAGAGGGTTATGGTCAATGATTTATAAGCCACCACTATTTTGATAACTCATAATAAGTTAGCCACTAATAAAATTTATCGATGTCCAAGTGAAGCAATATTGAGGAACATGGGTTTTTGAATGTCTCTCCCAGCAAAGTTGGAAATGACAAAAGTTAACCAAATTGCTTGGAATATACATGACAAAAGTGAGCCAATAGTTAACCATGGAAGTTATCTTGTTGTTCAGAATATGCATGATATGCTTTTTAATGTTGAAGAAGACAGTTTTGAAGAGAATTCGAACAAAATAATTTGAAGTGTAGAGCTTTAGTTTGTGGAGTATGTTGTTTGGGAATGCAGTAGGGATATCAATTGTTGAACCTGTTTGGTGTATTAAAAACCTTAAAAAAGGCAAGTTTGTCACATGTAATGTTGTATGGAAATGAAAATTTAATGATTAGAATTTTACATCATGGGAACAAAAGATGATTGCCATATTTGAACACAAACGTTGATCCAAGAAGTGCAGAGTCAAACTAATATGGATGCCCAAGGGACATGATGCAAAGAATAGAGAGGTTGTGATGTTGATCTAGCTCTCGATAACAAATGACATGCTCCCCAAAGTTCAAGATGGTAATGATGCATTTCTCAGGTGAGGGAATCTATTAAAGATGCATGGAACCTCAAAAACAAAGATTAAGCATTATTCCTTAAAAATATGTTATTCTCAATTAAAATGGAGGATTACGACTCCTTGAAAGATCATTTGTTGAAAATCAAGAATATTAGAGATCAATCAAAATCAATTAAAGGAAAATGGAAGAAGAAGATATGGTGGTTATAACTTTGAAAATTTATTACCTTCTTCCTATACAAATTTTATTGAGACCTTGAACATCACTACGGCTAATAAAGATCTAACACTTGAGCAGTTGACCACCAAAAACTCTTGCAACAAGACAACTGGAAAAAGTAGTTTGGGAATAGCAATGTGAACGACTCCTCTGAGGTGGCACTTGCAGCAAAGTTTAAGAACAAGAGCAGCAAGCATAGAGAAGAGAATGATGGAAATAAAGAATCCAATGAATATAGAAAAGTTATTAAATGCCATAATTGCAGAAAGCAGTTATGGGATGAAAAGCACAACCAAGAGCATTCTTTCAGCGATCAATCCAAAAAGAAAAATGATGTGGTTGAACACAAGGGGGAGGAATAGTTCTATACGTTCATGTCCAAAAACAACAATTCAAAAAGTGGTAAGGATGATAATTGATTAGTACTTTGATTCAAGAACATCTAGACATTTTGCTACTAGTATTGATTGGTATGTTGATTTTGTGGAGGATACAGTTCCATCTGATTTTGTTGTGTTGAGTGGTTGAAAAGAATACAGGATTAGAAGGGGAGATGTCCTTCTTCATCAAAGTGGTAAAAGGGTAATGATTAAAGATGTTTATTATGATCCATGTTTGGAGAAAAATGTACTTTTCATAGATATTATAATAAAGCATAGCTAACACTTTAACATAAAATTCAATGATAATAGGTGTTTTATTGTTGATAAGAATAGCAAAATGATGGTTGCTATGGGTGTGGAAGAATAGGGTTTATTTCAGTTGATATAAGTTGAGAATGCAAGATTGGTTCAACAAAAAGATGATTGCGATTTCACCAAAAACTTAGCCATAATGCCTAGTCCAATATCAAGTGAGATAGAGCTCAAGGAATGAAGCGCTAGATGATGTTGTTGTTGAAGCCTGAAACAAGTTCAAATCAGAAAGGAAGAGAAGGCAAAAAACAAGTATAGTATGCATTATCTGTCACAATTCATAAGAAGACCCTTGGGGAGGGTGAAGATGAAGTGGTAAAATGAGATTGACCTTCCTCAAAGAAGCAAACATAAAAAATTATATGTTGGACCACCAAGATGTGGAGGAGGTGAGTTCAATGAACAGGCCAAATTCTATATCAATGGTGGAAAGGCAAACTATTCAGCCAACATTGGCTCTCATCCCACTAGTGAGCCAATGCTCAAACAAAAGGATGGTAACGTAAATTGTACTTCATCAACCTTGCCAGATACAATTCCCTTCCGGTTGCTATTTTAAAGATCTTATCTTGTGGACTTGAAACATCTTGCTTTTTTGTCTTTTTATATTTTGAACATGCATGTAAAATGACCATTATGGTAGGGTGTTAAAGATAATGGCCATATATAGAATTTAGACATATTAAGACTTAGCCAAATAATAAAGACTCAATGCAATAACAGGGCATTTAATATAGTTATTAATGTAGTCGTTAATATTTAGGTTTTTGGGGTGACGTAATGTAGTCCTCTCCTACTACGTAATGAGGCATTGTAAATTTGTACCATCTAATGAAGTAAATGAATCCACTCTTTCTCACTATTATGTGTATTCTTGTCCAAGCTAGTGCATGTATAACCAACAAAAACCAATTATAGTACCTTAGCACACCCTTTTTGCAATCATTCTCTAGTGATTGCTCCACAACAACACACTTGTGCAAGCTATTGTTTCTACCACCATATAACCAAGAACCCTCCAAGCTAGTGCATGTAAAACCACCAAAAACCAATTATAGTACCTTCGCACACCCTTTTTGCAATCATTCCCTAGTGATTGCTCCACAACAATACACTTGTGCAAGCTATTGTTTCTACCACCATATAACCAAGAACCCTCAATGAAATTTGTTGTTGGTGCATCATTGAGCACATACGGGTGCCTTGTTAATTGGGTGAACTAATATCTTAATGTTAGCAAATTCTTAAGTAGATTCCATTTTAACTCAAAGACTCTTTCCTATGTAGTCTACGGCCTTTTAATTAAAAGTACAATAAAATATTTTAGTCATTAAAAAGGACAATAAAATACTGATCTATTAAGTGGATAAGATTAAGAGGCCGTGTGAGAGAAGCAAGTGGAAATGCTAAAATATATTTTTGGCAGATTGCTCCACAACAATATGCCTTATAAAGCCGCCTTCTACCTAAATGCTTTATTATAATATTGTCAATGACCATGATCCTTTAAAACATGCGCTTAAAAATTTGTTGTCGTGTGAAGCAACTACCAACTACAAACTTTCTCCAATTGCTTCCATGGTGTCCAGATTGGAATTAATAAAAAATGTTAGGATGAATTATTATAGACACAACAAATGAACATTTGTAAAATGAATTACAAAACATTCATAAGTAATAAACTTCTAGAGGACTAGACCAAGGGGTTAGCTTAATCAGGTGTTGCCAATGTTAACGGGCATTTGGCTAGATCTCTGCTGACAAGTGCCCAGTTCAAATCCCCTTGAGTGAGGCGCACTAGTCTATGTCAACAACGAGTTTACTAGGAATGCCATCTACAAATGTGGGAAGCATCCCTTGGGTTCCCCCTCCACGAGGTTTTCCTTGCAAAAAAAAATGGAAGGAGCATTTAAGAAGTATTTGAAGAATTTAGGATCCTTAAAATGAATCGGTGGCACTGGGCACATAATCAGGCCTGATGTTCTTGTACAAAATGGCTATCTGCTTAGGAGACAATTGAAGGGTACAAATCAGTTTAAATCAAATGAACAGGCTTTGACCATAATTTTATAAACCCTGGCTCAAGATCCCAAATTGTCACAACGATGCTATTGCTTATGTTGCATTGCTGAACTGTGCAACATTCAGTCGTTCATTAAAAAATGCAAGAAGGCACAGAGATGTTTGGTCTGCACACCAAAGACAAATTTGGAGCCCAAAAAAAAGGACGGAATTCCCCTTATAACCACAAAAGGGCCTAGAACATGGAAACCAAGAGAGGAAATCATTGCTGCTTTTTGGAACTCCAATAGATGTATTCATACTGGTACTTAGAATTTATCACTCCAGTAGATAAGATCACTTTTAGCAGTTGGCACACCCAAGTTTCTTAGTACAGGATCCTCATGCAAAGCAATATCTACGAAGATTACATCAAATAGAAATTGCAACATTCAAAAGCTGGAGGATGTACTTTGGGTCAAGATGCATGCAGTTTGAGAGTGAAACATGTATTATGGACCCAGAGATATGAAAATAGGCACATATTGGGGAAGACACCAACTAGCTCAATATCTTACAAGAATACAATAAAAGCATCTGTCAGCAGGGGCTACACTATAACTTTTAAGGGGACGCTCAAATAGTTGTGCTGATGTTTCAGAGAATTATGCTCTTTCTCGCTGGTTATCCATGACTTGTGCAACTAAAGAATTGTGACTATGCATGAACGAAAAAGCTTTGAGATAAATTTTCTACCTAGATGTTTTTTTATAACAATGACTGCGATCCTTTAAAGCGTGTCCTTTGAAATTTGTCACTGTGTGCAGTAACTAGTAACTGCCAACTTTCTCCACTCAACTAAATGGTATCCATGGCTGGAATAAATCAAAGATTTTTAAGGAGAAATTAACACAGCAAATGATCACTTTGAAAATGAATCACAGAGCATTCACAGTTAAGAAACTTAGAAGCAGCATCCAAGGTAACGTACAGTGAAGAATCAGGAATCCCGAATCATTGAAAGACTATATGCAGCTCATAAGAATGCCTAGCATTTTTATACAAAATATCTAGCTCTTTTGGAGATAATTAGGAGATAAATCAGTTCAAAACAGGTGAAACAGGCTATGACCATTTTCTTCTTTAAACCTGGGTCAGGATCCCAAGATTATGACAAATATGCTTATGTTGTATAGCCTAATTGTGGATTACTAGCATAAATCCATCTTAATCCAGATATACTAAGCACTAAGAGGGATCAGGAAAAAAAAAACAGGACCCTTCAAAACATGTGCTTACTGCTTAGTGATTTGTCACTGTCCAGACTCCAAACTATCTGCAAATTTTCTTCAGTTGCTTCGATGGTGTCCATGACCGGAATAAATCAAAAAGTTTTAATAATGAAGTATTAAAAACAGAACAAATAATCATTTTGTGGAATGAATCCTGAGCATTCAAAGTTAAGAAACTTGGAAGCAACATCTATGTAGATGTATTGATAAAACAGGAACTCTTAAAAAAATATCAGCCATAAGACGGCCTGAATTTATTATACAAAAAAACTATCTTCTTAGGGGATAATTGTTGGGGGCAAATCAGTTCAAAATGGATGAACATGCTATGAACGTTTTCTTCAAAAAAACTGGCTCAGGTCCCAACATTACTACAAAGATGCTTATGTTACACCACTGAACTGTGCAACAATCAACCATTCATTAAAAATAAAAATAAAAAAGTAAGAAATCACATAGAATTTTGGTCTGTCCACCAAAGACAAGTTCATAGTGAAAAAAATATTGACCTAAATCCTGATAATCTTAAGACCAAAAGTGGCCTAGACAACAGAAACCATGAAAAGACATCACTGATGCTGGATGGAATAATAGTATTACCCAAGATTTAACACTCCACTAGATGAGATCACTTTTAGTATTCAGCACGCCCAAGTCTCTTAGTACATGCCTGGTTGCTAGAAACACGTCTGCAAGGTTTTGATCATAAAGATTCCAATATCTAGGATTCAACACTTGAATCTCTATGGACCGACATAACAGCTACATTAAAAATGATCTACAATTAAAAAAACCAACAATTGGTTGGGCCATTCAAAACTGCTGGAATTTGATGTATAGACTTTATGCTGCCACTAGTTGCACTCTTGTGATCCTCCTCATATCCAGGAAAAGACTAACAAAACTATGACCATTCATTTAATTCTACGCACTGGAAATGTTCCAGTGTATAAAGTTCAAACATGGCCACCATGTCAAATTCACTCAGGCCATTCAGTTTTAAATTATACAGTACCATAATTGATAATGTATTTTGACCTCCGAAGAAATCCCGATATTTGTTAGACATCATATAAATATACCATATCAATATACCATATCAATATACCAGATCAAAGCATTGACATAAAGTGGCAAGATGAAATTTATTTGCGAAAAAGTTAAAACGTCCAGTTTGTATAAAATTTGAATACATACCAGCATAGATCCATCTTAAACCCAGATCTATCAAGCACCGAGAGGGATCCAACTTCTTGAGGTGTATTTTTTTAATCTTAAACTCAAGAAATTTGATTCCTTAATTACTTTTCATTATTTTTTTATATTATGAGCCGACATGGATTTTTTAATTACTTTTCATAAAAAAAAATATTTTATTAGCCGACATTAATTATTTTAATTTTAGTAATGTTACATTACAACGTCTCCCCCATACTGGGCTGTAGAGCACCGAGTGGCCGCTCGGTGCAATAACAGCATTACCTACATTGTTTCCTTTCTTCTTCCTGTTACATTTCAAACCTGGTTCTTTTCAACATTCAAGATATGAGACTCGAGAGAATTGAAATTTCAATATTGAATCGATGCTCGGATTTGTACTCTGTTCCCAAATTCCAATTTCATATATAAAATGAACTTGTTGAATTTGAGGAATTCATTTCAAGGTTTGAATAATTCATAGGACCTTATTGCATTCCACATATTTTTCCATGCATTGGCATTGGCATTCACTTGAATATTTTTTATATTTACGTTGTGGCAGACACCGGCATATGGGGCTGGAAAGCAACCATTTTCTCAAATACGGCATAGAGAATGTAACTTGGAAGAGGTAATATTCTTGTCACCTGTATCCACCACAGTTAAACAAATATTTCTTCCTTGGCATTCATAAACACTTTGAGACTCTTCATTTTCTTGCCAGCTTCATATAGGTAGCAACAGTTGACCATATATCATACTGAAAGGTAGCAACAGTTGACCATATATCATACTGAAAGGCTCTCTCAGCCTTAATAGTTGCCATGTTGCTCGAGCAGAAATTTGCATAAAAATGGTAAACCTTTATTTGATGTCGAAATATCTCTATCCAAATTCATCCTAACCATAATCAGAGTGGAGGAAGTCGACTCTGTTTGGACAAACCTTACATAGGATTCACTTGTTTTTGTTTACGTGGAAATTATGGTGCAGCAGTTGTTTATGTTGACGCTATCTGAAACTGTTGTCATCTTGCTAGCATTTGATTACTTATTCAAGCTATATAAACTACAAATATCAGATATGGACATTTTATTGTCTTCTGGGATCACAAACTTGTTGAAGTGAGACAACAATGCTAGATATGAGTTCAAAGACTAACTGCAGTGACAACCGTTGTTGATCATTTCCAGAAACAAATATAAATGGAACATGTGTGCCCCGTTCAGACAACAGTTAGGGCATTCAGTGTCTGAGGTTTAGTTTGTTTTATTCCATTTATATTCCTATCCTCATATAAGCTTCTAAATAGATTATAATCGGTCTTCTATCTTTTATTAAGATATCCATTTGCAAATCGATGAGAAATAATGTCAGACAAATCATTGAGCTTCAAACGCAGGATTATTGACAATAAGCTTGAAGTTAGACTAACTTACCCTTGCACAGGAGGCAATCTCTCCAACGCACTCTCGCTGCAATCCGATAAGGACGAGCTGGAAGCTCCACTTTTCTTGTCCTTGGAGCAATCAGTCCGGTTATTCTTCACACTGGCCATTTTCCTCTTATCGAAGGAATTAACAACATGTCCCGCCATCGAAACCACTCAGCCAATCCTCATTACACTTCAAATCGCACAGGAAAAGCTAACAAAAATGCATTCTTCAAATTCAACCTCAGATCTGCTCAGAAAACAGAGTACCACATGCCAATTCTTCCTCGGCCCCCACGGCCCTGTTATACCTAATAAATAAACTCCTAACGGTCATATGCCGAGACCGCAGACATTTAGCCGAAAAAGAACAATGCCAGCCCTAATCAAAACCAGCAAAGACTCAAGCTCACTATAGGGTTTGCAGATCGTTGTTGAACCTGCTAACATAAAGGCCGTACAGTAATAAGAAAAATCTATATAGAAGCCGAGGCATGGCCTCTTTCACTTAATTTGTAGCGCAAAAGATATTAAATTTGCAGAGGCTGTCGTGCGGCTCTGATGTACCTGCGGCCCTACAAAATTACCCTGGAAATGAGAGGTGCTGAAAAGGCTCTGACACATTCTGGCACATTCAAGCACATCGTTTTTCTTCTTCAGGCAGTGTATATAATATACTCTCCAGGGATCGATCTGTGAAGCCTGCAAACAAAATCCATAAAGAACAAGAAGAAAAAGATGAGTAAAAATTCACAGAAGCTGTGCAAGAAAAGCATTCAAGCCCTGTTGAGTCTCGGAAACCTTACGATAGCGGATCCCGTGCGGCCTTCTGCCTGAGCAAAGGGACAATGTGATTCAGCTAGAATAGCGGAAGCTTTGTCCGCAGTGAGTCGCCGGCTGGTTTTGACAGGACGGAACAGTGCCACTGAGGTGTGTGGTGAGGATTTGTTTCCGTTGGCCCCAATTTTGAACCTCAAACGGCACTCTTCTTTCGGATTTGACCTCCACCATGGCCGACCGACCGGCCTTATACTACTCACTGTTCGCTCACAGTCGGCTTAAATATCATGCACCTTATTTCAATCCAACGGCATCTCCTTCACTCCATCGATCTTCGCAGCCGTAAAGTGTTGCCAACTTAAGCTCACCGCAATATTCATTTTATTTCCGGATAAACGTATTAAACACTCGCCCCATAACGTGATATACGCGTATATTCACGGGATACGACCTTTTGCCGGATTTTTCTCCCGTGCTTTAACGACGAATCGGACGGCGCTGAAAGAACCCAAGCATTTGAGTGTGCTTCTGTATCTTCCGATTTGTCGGAAAAGCGAGCGCTTTCACAACTGATTTCGTCCTCCGGCTTGGGGAGAAGATGTGGTCAAACGTGAGACACAGCAATTCAAAGCGCCTTTTATTAAAAATAATATATTTTTCGAAAATATTGAGTAAGCTACTTTGCCATTTGTCAGCTGGACACCTCTCAAGGTTCCATTTTGTGGACTACAGCCTGATTTCTACTATCACAACTGCTCCACTGGTCAACCACCTTTGCCACAATTTGTCCAGTTTTCAAATAAGGTGGGGACAAGCATGTGAGACATAATTGTTATTTATTCCAAGTTACACGCTATCTTAGTGAATGGGCATTGGGCATAAATTTTGTTATTTTGACTTTCGTTACTCATCCTGCCAAGTATATTTATATTTTGAAAATGTTTAGGAAGTGAAACCCTCCCATCGTAATACTATTTTAGATTTTAGAAATTTTAAAAACAAAAAAATAATTAAGTAAATGTGTTGTAAGGTTTAAGTCTATCCTTTATACTAATAATTATGAGTTTCGAGTAACTTTTTTTTCACTCCACATAACATTACAAATTAAGGTATAAGTCATGTTATTAACAATGAAGTGATGGCTTTTGTAATATATTAAGATGTAAGGTTTTTTAAAACCCTTACAAGTGAAATGAATGAAGTGATGGCTTTTGTAATGTAGAGTGGGTGAAAACGGATAGGTCACAAGTTAAATGCCATGTATAAGTTATTTATATGGCATGTTGTCTACTTCTTACCTTCTTTGGTTAAATGGATTGTGTGTTAGTTATCCATGCATGAGCTAAGAGTTATCCATGCATCAACTACCATTTCTTTTTTTTATAATTGTTTATTTTGAATTTTGAACGATACCCATAAAATCAATCTCGACAATACACTTGTCCCATCCTCCTTCAATCTAGAAAAAGCATAGATGGTAATCCAACCCAAATTCTAAGATATAAACACTAATTGGTGTAATTAAGGTATAAGGTTTTTGAAAACCCTTGCGAGTGAAATGCTTTGAGTAATCGAGGACTTCATGGTTATCATTCAATCTTGTAAAGAGGAAACCCCTTCCTTGGCCCACATCTTTTACGTAGTGTTTCTTCTATGCAAGCATTGCATTAAGCTAACACTCTTTCAAGTTAAGAGGTAGCATAATTGTTTTGTAATTGTTCTGTGAATGGTTAAATAACACAAGTGCATGATAAGTAAAATGACAATCATCTATCTTGTCAAATAGATAAGAGAAGGCCACCCGGTAACATGTTAATAAAAAGTTTGACCAAGCTTGTCAATGAGTATATCTCCAAAAAATTATGAAACTCATGAAGGATGTCCTCATAAAAAGCACATTATGGATGGCAGTGTAAGATGCACCGACACATCTAGGGTGGCAAGTGCAGGGGGTACTCTACGACCCCAAAGGAAATGAAAAGGATGAATACTTGTGGGGTATAGGGATAGCATCAAACAATGAAGCATGGGCATATATATGCTTGATATTGAGGAATATTGGTCCTTTAGTCCAATCAAGTAAAAAAGGTAATGATCCTTGGGGATTTGTTTATGATAGTGCATAAGGTCAAGAAAAGAAACGCAAAAGGAGGAGTGTGATTGAGCATAATAATTCAAAGGATCACATGGCATCTTGAATTTATCAAAGAGACAAGGAACTTCCACATTCATCATTGCAACAACATAAAAGCTGACCAAATGACTAACAAGGCCACATACATGGACAAAGGGGTTCTTATTATCAACCAAGATTCTCTAGACATTAACTGGGTGCCATAGCCATCCTCCATGGCCAAAATAAGTTTGCAAAGGGACTAAGGTCCATACACCTACTTTCAAGTTATAAATTGAAAGTCAAGTGACACTTCATCACGATCAAAAGGCATGCATGTCTACTACACTTACATGAGGGATCACTCAAATTGCATTATATAATTGATCCTCGTACCTGTGGTGAGATCCATCTTATACAGTGATTTAAACTTCATTTAATTAGGTTGGATTGTGAAGGTGGGATAAATCCCACACTCGAGATGGAAACAAATAGAGGAAGAAGCTATAGCTCCTGCTCTTGGAAGGTGGTGAAGCATCATTGACATGCACGTTTCCATCTTCTAGATAGTGGTAAGCTTGTTTGCTCCTCTCGATTTTCTCACCTGTGTTTCAACTTTGTTTGGTTTGGAGTAAGTGGAATTGATCCTAGGAAAATTAACATATTCTGGGTAAAGGGCAGTTTGGCTGTTGAAATTATCTTTCTCGTTGTCCATTGTCTAGAGGAAGTAAATCAATTGCTTGTTTGGGTTATTTTTCTTTGCATCACAGAGGTAGTCTTGGTGTATTTTAGGGTCGTAATTAGGTTGTTAAGGCTGACAATTAATCCAAGTGACTATGTTCTTCATAGACTAAAAATTACCCCGTCTCCCATCACTTACACTATGGCTAGTTTTTGTTGCTTTGGAGACGTTGGGACAGACAACATCTCTAACCTTAAGAAAATACTAAGGAGAATTCATGAGCAAGTAGATGGCATGAGACAAGAAATTGGGTACTTTACCAAGCAATTAGAACATCAAGAAGCTAAAATGGCATAATTGGACCAATGCTAGAAGGGATAGAGTCAAAGAGGGGATGAAAAAACACTACAATTTTCTCTTGGATTTTACTACAGGGATTCACTCGGCGACATGACAACCAATGTTTTCAGATGGTTCAACAAAGGAGAATGGAAATGAAGAGAGTTCATTGTACAACAGACAAGTATCGGTATTATTGATCAAGTTCAATTCCAGCTTGAAGGAAAAGGAATGAGAGCACGTCCAAATGGAGGAAGCCCGCAACAAGCATTATTTCCCTTGAAGCAGGCTCTTGTTTCATTTTTGTATATATTAATTTTGGCCATTTGTGTTCGCCAATATAGTTGAACGTGAAACAAGTGATTTTATAGTTATATATTAGATAGTCTCTTAGTGAAGGAATGTAGTTCATTGTCTCAGGTTCATAAAGCCTGATTGCACAAGTTTTGGTCTTTTTTTGTAACTTTAGGCTAATTTGGTTCATCGCAACCTCTTTATAATATATAAAAATTACTTTTTTGTGTAAAAAACGCATTGGCACATCCTTCCAATGTGACAAGGTTATGGATTGTGCATCTAGGAAGCATCCAATGCCATCATTCATGTAGGCAAGTTCACCTTGAAGCGGTGTTTGCCTCTCTTGCCATAGTGAATGTTTTTTTTTCATAGTAACAATTAAATATTTATATTAAAAAGGGTTATGACTGAACTATAAGGCTAGATTTACAAAAGGTCAGGTAAGGGTAGAATCCATGCCTTTAGTTCTTGTTGCGTACATGTTCCATCCAAAAAATACTTATACATTATTCCCAAACACATGTAATTGTTGGTGTACAAGTATATTGCCTAACAAGCTAGCCTAAAAGAACATAAAGAAACAATACGTATGAGAAACGTAAAACAAACCAAAAAATTTAATTCAGCCCAATATGCGTAATGATGTCCAGGTCCACTTATAATGTTGCTCCTTCTTGCTCCATCTCCCTAATGACAAAGGCATGCGAATGGTCCATTGAAGCTCTTATTAGATGTGCCAGGTGGATGCATCACTATCCATAGAATTTCCAGGTAGGCCACTTGAGTCCAATTAGTTAACAAAAGTGTATGTGATGTTAAGCATCATAGATGTTGTAATTGCTAGAAGTAGGTGAAGAATATCCTCCATTCTTCCAACTAGGGTTTGCAATGCTGATATGGCATAAGTCATGTGAACTTGCTTCCCTAAATGGACAATCATGAAAGCTCATGTCTCTATTTCCCATTCTCTCAAACTAAGAGTGTGCTCACCTACTCCTGAGGAAAAATGATCTCATACCTTGTTATTTTCCCTGAAATGGCTTTCTAATTCCTCATTCCATTTACTCAATTGTTTATCTAAGGAAGTGACAATTATGTTTATCTCCACGACATTCCTTTCACAGTGCCTCAAACCCATTTGTAACTCCTTTGACAGATCACAAATGACACAACATTGATTACAACAATGGCAATGCAACATGGAGGAATTCCCTTGCCACAACAAAAGACACATAACAAGACTACACAAACTTGGATGGAGAACCAAATCCACCCCCGAACAAACTTGACGATTGCATTTTTTTGCCTCTAATTTGGCCATATTTATTCCTTTAGGTTTATGAAGCATCCCATAAACGAGACCATTTTTCTCCCCTATACCCTTGTTAACAATGCCATGGAAGAGTCAATGGGTTCATGAGTTAGGTGAGGAGTATTAATGGAGACCCTTGCCATTGATTGCATGTTGAGATGCATGTGAAGGTGGAACGATATAATCTTAATGGCATTCGTGGTGGGTTATACGTGGAGCTAGTTGACTTACCCCCTCTTTTATACTTACAACACCCTTGCCAAGTGATACCCCTTCATTCACTTTTGAATCCACTTCCAACTTTAGTGAGTGGAGAATATAAAAAATCCAGTATAATTAAATTCCACTGCAATGACAATAATTTGTTGGCAAACTTTGGAAAGAGGGAATCGCGATGAGAGTATTTGATAATGTAGTGCTTTAGTGATAGCCATGGAGTTTCCAATCATTATGAATTTGCTAACTACATCATTTTTAATGATGGTGAGTCCCTTTAGCGTTGCAAGGGGTTTTGCTTCATTGTTTGTGGTAGCTCAAAGACCCCAAGTGTACTCAAATTTTTTTCTTCCTTTGGGGTCATAAACAATCCCTTTGCACCTACCTCTCCATCTTACCAGAGTAGGCAATGGAGCTCTCATTCATAACTCCCACTAATTACATTTTCCATCTCCTTGATCTTTGATAGATTTCCCTCATGTCTCATGCATTTCTCATTGACTTCAATCTCGTTGGCCATAAGCCTAGCCTTCACTAGAAGCCTCTACCCTCTTTATTGTTATTTCATTAAGCATTGAACCTTCTAAATCCTTTTCGTATGTCTCTCATCACCTCAGAGTGAGATGACCAATAATCTTCAACATTTGTTAAACAAGGTGGATGTTACTACTCTCTATCTACGATCACCTTGCAAACATTGCTTGCCATGTGAATTCTCCCCATCAAACTCTTGTTGTAGAAATCTCCTCCAACAAATACGACATGGATAATACTTCACGGTTACTAAACCAATCAAGTCAAAGTTGTTGCTCTCTTAAATGAAGCTTAAACGTTCTCCAACATTATATGTATTATTATTTCTTTTATGTATTATTATTTTTTTTAGAGATTTATTTATTCGAATATATCCCAACAAAAGTTTACATACTTTTTCTTATTTTATTTTGAACTTGTTTTACTTTAAATCTTATATCGCTTAAACCTTAAAATAATGACATTGTCAAACTATACAAAGTATCCCATATGTAAATAATTTATATTCCATGTAGAATGGAAAATCACATTCTTCGGGTGCTTAAAGAGCGATTACAAAAATTCCACATGTAATAATACCTTTCCACGACTCATAACCAAAAAAAGTAGTCCTAATCCTTTTAAAATACATAAATCAATAAGCCAATCCAAAATAGTGTTATTTTAAAAGTCTTAACATAGTGATATGTTGAATATACACCCCCTCGATAAAGAAAAAGGAAAAAATATATATATCTTTAACAGTTCCATATCTTTAATTAACAATGAAATCATTGCATCAAGGGATCCCTTGTATGGCATAAAAAAGTCTCATATGTCAATTGACATCTAATTAATTTGTGACCTTAAATTAGATTGTTAAAAAATATGATGAGTCTTCGTTGGACTAAAGTAATACCAATTAGCGATCCATTTTATTTTAATTATTTATTTTATAACCTAAGTCTTCAAATTCTTGTTAATTCCGAGGTGTCGAGGAAACATTGTAACTGAATAATGAAAAATGATGTTAATCTAACAAATAAATGTTATTTTTTAAAATCAAACAAAAAAATGTTAATCATAAAGAGAATATCTAAAATGTAAGAATTATATTTGTCTATTTTATTTTAAAATAATTTATTATTAAAGTTTTTTTCTAAGAAAAAAAAATCTATTTCATTAAAAAAATCAAAATATACATTTAAGAGTCCTATCAACACATCTCCATAAATAAACTAGCTATTTAAAATGTGACTTTTAAAAAAGAGTTATGCTTCTCCACCCTCCCCTAATTGGATGTAGAAATTTTGGTTTATTTCTTTACACCTCTAAATTATTCATTTAAAAGAGTTTTGTGAAAATTCACCTTCATGAAAAACAACATGAATCTCATAGTCATTCTGACTTGTAAGTATTTCCAATAAACCTTAAAGATCATCCAGAAAGAAACAAGTAAAAAACATAATAAAGCCGACAATAAACCTCACCCTATTGGATTGAATGCAAGAATTCATGGATCTGCACAATGTCTTCCTCCAGCAAGAGTGCTTCCTTGTATAACATGTTCGCCTTTTGAATGAAACCTCAATATATGTTCATAAACGAGAAGTATACAAATGAGCTTTTAAGCTCAACAATTTTTTACATAACTTGGTGAAGGCTCATCACATTGACTTAGATTTTACCATTTAACCAATCAATAACCAATTTTGAGTCTCCTAGCACCTGTAATAGGTCAAGATGATGGTCACCTGCAGCTTTTAGCATAATCCAAAGTGCATATAACTTGACCTTATTCTTAGTTCTTGGCCCAGCTCCAAGTTTAATAATAAAATAGTATGAAGAGTCCAAGAAAAGAATAGCCTCGACTCCATCGAAAAAGCTCCGAGGTCACTCAAAATCAATCTCGAGTACGATAAGAATTATTGTCATAGACACCTTTAAAGCCTTATTGCCTTCCTTGAATGCCAAATGAATGGTTTGTATAGTCGAACTAACAACAAGCTCCTTGCCTTCAAAGATCCTAGAGTTCATATTCAACCAAATACCCCAAGCCACGTAGGCCGACAAAACTTTAAAAGTCAAGACTGATTTATCAATAAGCCAAGATTCAAAAAAATCTAACAAAGTAGGTTTATCCCACTGGAAAGGAAACTTATAAATATGATGCAATTCCCACATTTCTTGTGTGGAAGGGCAACCCACCAAGAGATGGACTACCAACTCACCTGCTGACTTACGCAAGTAACACCAACCCGGGACAACCCATCATCACTTATGTCCATTATCCCACATGAGGATGTTATTGGCTAGGGAAATCCACAAAAATATTTTGATCTTTAAAGCACATAATAATTTCAATAGCGCCCTCCACCACCACTATCACTCCATGTCTTTCCCTTCAAACATTTTGGATTTATATCCAAGCTTAGTCGTTAGCACTTCATACACTTTATTCTACGATCATCTCAGCACGTCCTCTTGATATTTCAAATGGATGGCACTATGATTAAGAAGCTTTATGTAATGTGACCATTCCTCAAAGAAAACCTTAGGCAAATCCAAATCAGAGATTGATTTCCATCCCTACAGATTGAAACCATGAATCCTAGGAGTAGCAACATCTGCATAACTAAAAATACCCTTGTCATGAATCAGATTCCACTTAGAGGCTGGAATCTGGCCTAGCCAAAGTTCTTACTCTACACCAATGGTAATGGTACACAAGCCGGATGGACCATGGCGTACGTGTCAAGATTATAGAGAGCATGAACAGAGCAGAAATGGACCAAAGAGAGTATTCCATGCCTTAATAAAGAAGAACATAGATGAATAGAAAGCCACTTCGAGGGGGCAACCTCCTTATACAATGTACTGAGTACAAAAGACAAGATAAGATGCTAAAATGAAAAGATCTCCTTCCTATATATACGAGATTAAGAGGTATAATTACAAGTCACTGACCCAAGTCGACATAACTTATATAACCATACTAATGACAATTATAACTAATGGACCAAAGATGACATCAAAACTAATGTAATGCTCCACAATAAAGGGGGAAATGTGCTCATATTTATAGCTTAACAAGGTAGCATTAAATCCCTCGAGAACCCTACCATGCTTCCTTGAGTCCTCAATCACTCTTAGCATATCCTCCTCCATAATATTGATTATCCCTAAAAAGAATTTTATCAACATCCCATCAGTTCCTGGACTTTTATCTTTTTTTAAGTTATGCATTACCTCCTCTAACTTTGTTCTCGATACTTCTTGCATCATATACATGTTGTCCTCTTCCTTTACAAATCTTGGGTATAATTGAGCTAAACTTACCGCTTCAACCACTGATACGTTCTCATCCTCTTTAAAATATTTCCAGTGTGCCACTGCTTCTTTTTCCAAGCCTTTGATGTTGCTTAAAACTATACATCATCTTCATATTTTAATTTCCATATCGAATTCACACTTTTCAGATGATTGACGAACTTATGAAAATATTTAGTATTTTCATCTCCCCTAGCCAGCCACACGACTCTAATATTTATCCTCCACTCTGCTTTCGTATTTTCTGGGATTTGTCTTCTTCTATGTTCCAAATTTGACACCTCATTTCGCATCTCCTCCTCCAGAAAACCATGTCCTTTAGCCTCAAATAATACGAACAGTCTTGCCTCAATTACTCTGAGATATTTGCCTTCATGCATTTTTTTTCGAGCCCACCCAACAACCATGTATTTTTCCCGCTTCAAATTATTTGAAAACTGAATAACATTCGACCCCCTCATAGCATTGTCATAGGGAATCCAATATTTTTTCAACAATTGAACACATTCCTCATCTTCTAGCTAGGCTGGGTTAAACTTGAAAGGGCTTGAATACTTTGACCCCTCTCCCTCTAATTCCAACACCACAGGATGATGACCTGAATCCTCTCCCAGCCCAATCCACTGTTGAATTCGAGCTGAAATCTCTATCAACTCCTATGAGATAAGAAAGCGATCCAATCATTTTGATATTCTGTCGGATCCTACCCTTATGTTTGTCTAGGAAGGTTTTAGTTTTATCAGTTCAACATAAATAAGCCAATTATCCTCCATTATTCTCGAAAATAAGTCAATAAGGGTATCAACTCGAGCATTCGGCCCCTAAATATCCAATAGACCAAGAGAAAAATTCAAATCCCCTCCTAAAATAAGCATACACTACTTGATAATAGATTATGCCATAAGATTTTCCCAGAAAGGGATCCTATCACTATACAGCCCGTAGATATTCAAAAAAAGAGTATCCTTGTTTAAATCTGGAGAAAAACGATTCACACCCAAACCCTACTTGAAGGCCCAAGAATTTAAATACATCATACTGCAACAACGCCATCTCGTAATCAAGCCCCCCAATTTACCCTTTGCATCTAAAAAATAGAATTCCCAACCACTAAGTAAAACTTCCAACTCTTTCACAATCTTCTCTCCCATGCTCATTGATTCCTATAAAAAAAATCACATATGGCTTCAAATTTTCAACCAAACACCTAAAAGCTAGCTTCTTTGAGTCGCTAGTAAGACCTCTGTAGTTCAAATATAAACAAATCATAAAGGAACCCCTTTAGGAGCTTCTGCTGCTCCAAGCGCCCCAATAATCAACCTTTGTTTCCCTTAAGCAATATCCCACATAGCCTTCTCTTGAGCTAAATGCAAGGAGGATTTCCTACCTTTTTTATATTTAATACTTCCCACATCATCCCAAGCCCTCTCGAAAAATCAAAATGAAATCCCTCTAAATCCCCTTTCCTAGACAGAAGATAATATTGAACCTCTTCCTCCAAACTTTCCTTATTTACCAGATCCTTCCAAAAAGGAGTCTCGTACTGCTATAACCCCAGATAGTTACCATCAAGCTTATTTGTAGAGAGCCCATAGTTTTGCAATTCATCTTTACGGTCATGAGAAGTAAAAACATTCTTTAAAGTATAATGTGATAACTTCCTAAGACTCTCTCCCTTATTTACGAACATAGAATCACCATCAAGCTCTACATCCTTATAGGAATAAATTTGAGAAAGACTAAGAACATGGGGCATATCCCTACCAACAATCTCGTCTAGCTGTAAGGGTATCAAATCTTTCAGCTTACCTGGATAAATTGAGTCTAAGGCATATTGTTCAAGGAGCACAACATTATCCTTCAAAATCTCCTTTGCTTCCTAAGAAAACCTCGTTTCCTTCAACATTTGAGAATCAACCAGCTCTGTCTCTTTGGGTTCCTCATTTGAAACATCACGAAGAATATCAACAAGCTCCAACTCTTCATAATCTTTTATAACAAGAAAAACATGGTTTTGGAAGTCCTCCTCCCGAAGGTCTCCCTTGAATCCAATTCAACATCTAAACCTTCTCCCTTCTTTAGCCAAATATTTTTGCGAAAACAACACCCCAATATAATCCAACATTTGCACATGAACTTTATTCCCCGTAGATATCTCAATCTTCTCTCCCAAACCCTCCCTCATATCTAATTTTACAAGTAGTCGTGCCACACAATACACTCTTGTTTCCAAAAACAACCAATCTGAATCCACATAAGAACCCAATGCTTTACCTACAACTTGAAATATGTATGACAAAAAGAACTCCAAAGGTATATTTGACAACTTTACCCACAAAGCTTTTTTAATCCAATCTTTCCTTCCTAACATAAAAAAGAGGAGACCAATGTTTCAAGAAAATTACACAAGAGTTCCAACGCCAATCCTTTTTCAAGATAAGAAGCATCCTTTGCATAGTTAAATCTCAATGCCATCCATCCCCTAGGAAGAATGAGTGCATGCGGACTATACCTTAGAATACCACTCCAAACTTCTCCAGCCCATTTTTTCAAACTTTGAAAACTAGCTCTAAATCCTGAAACTCGCCCCACAAAAGTCGTTTCAACAACATCATTCATTTTGAAGTCTTCACTTAAAAACCAGAACAATTAGGTTATTCTTCGACTTAATACATTTCCTTCACCTTTTGATAATTGGTTCCTCCTCAAAACTCCTAGCTACTCTCCGCTTCCCTTGAGAATCACAATCTACACCATAACCAAGTTTCTTCCCACCTATTTCAAGGGAATCCTCCAAATAATCTTCCGAAGCACCAAATAGTTGGAAATTTGTAAGGTGTCTCTTTCCTGGAATAATATCCTCAAAATGACTTTTGTATACCTTTTTTGTTGACAAATCTAGAGCATGATATATTTTTTTCCCAATAACGCAGTCTCCAAAACACTCTCATGAATGATTCCATCCTTTGAGGAGATATTCCTGATGCTATTTACTCCCAAGACAGTCTCCACCATAGGATTAAACCCTATGTTGAAATTTGGCTCATCTGAATCCTCTAACCTTAAAGAATCCTCATACAAGTCTTTATTCAAGGATATACAAATCTGACATGTCTGATCCAATTCGGTAGAAATCAGCTCCCTCCCACACTTATCTCTCGGCGGAAAAAAAAAAAAAAAACCTAGCCTTTGCTTTTACTTTTCTAAGATCCATATTTCCCATGAGGTATGATCGGAAGGTGTGACCTATAACCTAAAAACAAACAAAACATTAGAGAACATGGGTAGTCGAATATGTATGTAGATAAGATATTGTAAGATCATATATTGTAAACATTTTATATAGCCTAATGATTGGAATAATGCTCACGAGTTTTTTTTTTTTTCAACGGAAAACAAATTCTTTGCAAAACTACAATAGTAGTTATTTATAACTAAGTTCAAGTGAAGGAGGAAATATGACCGTTAAAATATTGAAGGAATTAAATAAGACCGTTGAATTACCATGGTTACGGCCAATTTATAAATGGGGCAGACTAAGGCGGGAAGTCCCACAAATTCATGACCATACCAAAGCCTTATAATTATCATATTCTTCCCTAACTAAAACATGACCGGAAAACCCACCTCTCTTATCTGTCAATTTTCAGAAGAAAATAGAACATTCTTGGAATTATTTATTAGGTAGGACCCGCACTAGGAAACAAGTGGAGCTGGAGTTTGTTAGGTGTATATTTAAAAAAAATATTATTTTTTATTTTAAAACTTTTCGCATGTATTACGAAGGATACGTAGATACTCGGGATATGTATGTATATAAATATTTTAAAATTAAAAGATATGGCACACGAATCTTGTACGTTTATGTGGTATCGTTAAGGTCCAAAAATTAACCATTTATGCCACGTGATTATTGTACTTTTACATGGTGTTGTAAAGGTCTAAAAAAAATAATTTTTTTTATATGAGGTCATATTATTTATTTTTGAAAATGTAATGTTTAATTTTTTTAAATGATAGTTTATTGGTTAGTATTTCTCTTAATTATAGGTAAGTCCTTTTAATGATGTTTTTTTTTTTATGTCGAGGGGTTAATTATGGGTAGCTTTGGGAGAATGGATAATTGCACACTTTCCACTTATGAGCTAAACGTTAGCTAAATGTGTTTAAGTAATTTAATGTTGAAAGTTCATGATGTGTTTAAGTAATTTCATGTTGAAAGTTCATTATGTTTATTTTAATAATATTATTATGTTTATTTTAATAATATTATGTTGGGTATATTTTTTATATTTGATATGAAAGCAATTGCTAATAAAATGAAACCAAAATTTGTATTTTATTTAAAATGATGGAATGGGAATCAACATTTTTTAAGTGAAATTTAGTTAAAATAATTTTGAATGGATGAAATTGTAGATATCTATAGTTAATATTGCAAAACCAAGTTGAAATAAAGGCATTTGAGGACGTTGAGTCCATTTATGTACTAAAACAACAATTTTAACAATTCAAATAAGGTATTTAAGGGTATTGAGTCTATTTACTAAAACAACTATTTCAACAATCCAAATTTACAATTTCAACAAAAAAATTATAATAAAATTTTGATGATGACAAACAAAAAAAATGTGAAAAAGTCATTGAACATTTAGCCTTCTTCATATTTCTAATTAAACATTAACTAATAATATATTTAGTTAATGAATCAATAATAGTATTGAATAATTTTACTTGTTCTTATATGATCATTTTTTAATGGTAGTTTAGGTTACTTGAAATGAAGAGTGCAGGAATTTATGAAACCCAATATTTTTTGTGGAAACTCCTCCTATCATCAAGGGAACCAAGAAAATATATTTAACCGTAAAGAAAGTAATATCTTGGATGAGATTATAAAGAACTTAGACCAGACTAAACATTGATATAAAAATATTAGATAAAATAGTGAGAGAAAAATAGAAAAAAGTCAAAAAAAAATTGGAGTTAGGTTTAAAATGGTTAGAAGAAAGACGGGAGAAAACAATAGAATATTATGAAGAATCTTATACATAAGAATCTTATGTATAAGGTTCTTATATTACAAAGAAGGTGGATACATGTTAAGGAAACCTTGTGCACCTTCTTATGCCTTATTAAAATAATTCATAGTTTAGAAGCATATTTTTTATTTGGAAAAGGATTAGCAATATCCTATTTTATATTAACTTAATTAGTCAACGATTTTGATCTTTTTGGATGATGTATTAACAGAGAGAAAGTTAATAAGTAAACAAATTTAATGAAAATGCTTTTCCAAATTAGACAAGTTTTTTTACTATAAGTTAGAATTTTATGTAATTGGTTAGAATTTTAACCATGAAACTTTGACGCTAGGGTTTTGGGCCATTTTAAAATAATGGAGATCATATTTTTTAAAATGAGTGATAAGGAATAATTTTACCTCCATAAAAGAAAGAAAAAAATCATTTAAATTTGTCCACTCATTAACTCACTCCATATAAATATAGTAAACCAAATTTAACCTAAAATATAGTAAACCAAATTTAACCTAAAATATACAAAAATTAATATTGTCAATATTATGGATAAATTCAAAAATATCAAAAACCCTACCACATTTACAAAATGCAATTTCATAAAAAACCAAAAAAAAATCAAACTCTTCATTATTTGTTCCTTTTCCTTTTTCACATTTTTTCACATTTTTTTAAAATAAATAGATAGAACAATTTTACCAAACTTTTTATTTATTATTCATTCAACGTGTTTTCCATTTTTCAAAAACACTCACAAATTTGTTGAAATATTATTAAGTTGATATAAATGCATTTTCCTAAAAATTTATGGAGTATTTTTGCTCATTTCAAAATTATATCAAGAGTAAAATGAATTCAAATGAATTCTTCAAAAATCAATGTCAAATCAATAATCACAAGGTAAAATAAATAATCAACAATAAATATATATATATATTACAAATACAATTAAAATTTGAATAAAGAAAATAATGAATTTAATTTTAAACACTCAAACTTAATTAAATTTAATTTAATTAATTTTAATTTTAAATAATGAATATGAATAACGAGGCTCTAAGTTCAAGGTGTAGGGAACCCTTGCTTGAGTGCTAAATTAAAGAGTTTGTGGATGTGCGGGAAGAGGACAACCCCCCAATTTTTAAGATTTATGCTCGTTAGCCTTCAATGTCTTTGACTTTTCCCTTTGCTAAGCGCTTAACCCCGAAATCTATGACTTCTAATGAGAAAACTTATTTCATTGTAAGGAGAGTTTGAATGTTATCTTTGATATCCGAGGATTCGTAAAGCTTTTTAAGATAGGAATTCCAATCTTTTAAAGCAATCTTATTATCTTTTTTTTGTTTTGCGAGTTAAAATTTGCCTCCATAATTTCGTAGGAGCCACCTTGGAGAGGTGTAAGAGATTTTTCTGCCATTTACTAAGATAATGCCTTTTTTTCTTCTTCTTTTAATTAGGGTTTTGTAGTGATTTATCTTGTCCATTTTTATCGATTCTGCAGTAGCTTGCTTAATTTCTTTTTAACCGAGACCAAGGGTTGGTTATACTATCTCTCTTTTTAACCGAGACTTCAATAGAGAACTTGCTAAAAGACGACGAGAGGGTTGTGGTAAAATTATGGTAGAGATTTTCTATATTCTCCATACTAGATAAAGGAAACAAATCGTTTTTTAAATCATGGAGAAAAATGTCAGTTTTATTTTTATTGAAAATCATGTGCTTTTGGCAATGATAGTTTTCCTCTTTGGGATCGCCGTGCATGGCAATATTAAGAGTTATAATTAAAGGCCTATGATCAAAGTCAGGCTCATGGTCATTTAAGATGTCGAAATCCACTAACTTGTTGTATAAAGGGATATTAGAAATAACATAATCTACCACACTACTGCCAAGCCCGTGAATACAAGTCATCCAGCTAGAATTTGGCCATTTTGTTAATCCATTGCAAATGATAAGATCTTGGTTACCACAAAAATTGCCTAACTGAGAACTGAATAAATTTGCACCTAGGTGAAAAAATAATGCAAGTGATAAAAATACTTGGACAACATCATCTCAAATCACGAGATGACTCCACGCAATAAACAAATTTATTATTTCCAAAATTAAACTATGAAAATTGTTCATATAAATGACATCCGATAAAATTGGAATGATACCGAAAAAAATAGCATAACCCTATGCAAAAATAACACACAAATTAAAAAAAAATGAAAAAATGTTCCAAAAATGTTAAGATTAATACTCGAAACTCACATATCAATGCAAATCGACTACTATAACTCCACATGAAAGAACCAATACCAACTTTCAAATCTCACATATCAATGCAAATCGATTACTATAACTCCACATGAAGGAACTAATACCAACTTTCATTTTAAACAGTCAAACTACACCCCGTTTACATTGAGTATTATTTAATCGATTGCGTAGCATATATGATTACTCAGGCAATTTAATCCCAAATTACTTTGGTGCCGTGTGGAACACACTTATCATGTCATCATGTAGTGTGAAATACGTGGAACCTTTGATTTTATTAGTTATTGCAATGAAGAGCTTGCACTTGAGATCTATCATCTTTACATTTGTTCTTTTTAAATCCATATAATCTTAGTTTTTTTCACACGTTTTCTAATAAAACATGACCATGTGGACATGCTTGAATTATATTCTTCTACGTGGCATTTGTATTGTTGTATCGATGACCTTAGAGATGATGTCAATCTCTTCAAGGAATCCTATGCATGTTGGTCAAACTTTTTTCTTTCATTGGGAGGATATTGAATGACCTTTGTTGGTAGTAATCAATAAATATATAATACGATGGTGATGATTAGGAAAAAATAATAATCAATTATATTATTATTATTATTTTATTTTATTTAAATTTAATTATTTATAATTATTTTGAGTTTATTTTTTTTAACAAAAATGTTTAAGAATTTATATTAAAAATGGGTTGAGGCATACCTAAATAATCAAAGTTCAACATTAAAAAACGGGCAATAGCTTGTTTGTGCGGCGCCCTCATGGATTTATGGTTCTTGCAGCGTGATTCCTTCTGTCTCCGACCTTTTTTCTTGCAGTCAATTCATTCCGGCTGGCTTTTAGGTAGCTATGGGCTTTGGATCAAAGGGCTTGAAGTAATAAACGAGAGCTAATACTAGTAAGGTTGTAGGGAACCGAGGATATTTACTAATGATAGTTACAAGACCGAGGAACCATGTGGTCTTATCATAATGGGTGCAGGGGAATTCCCCGCTTGCATTAAGGCACCTCAGATAATGTGAGCTCTCCATAAAGTAATTTCTATATATATATATGGGAGTTTCATCCCTATTTAATTCACCGGGTCAAGTATCATCATGATTCTTTACAAAATGCTTTTTGTTCATTTAGGGACTTCAAAATAGCCTCAAACTTGTCTTTTCAGGTTTGCAAAAAATCACAAATTCTATATGTGCTCCTATACCATTTAACATATCGTCCCAACAACAACCAGTAACAGCTATACATAGTTTAAAACACAATCTAATGGACATTAAAACATCATTTTAGTTATCCACCTGTTTCACAGGAGCTAGGGAACAGACATTATCTAGTCTAGTGAGACTTGTTCGCTTGACCGTGTCCAATTCCATGTCTTTTTCATGAGTTTCTCCCATAATCGACTGCCTGCCTTAAGCCAATTCTTGAAGATACTCGTTTAGATAAGTCATATCGTTCTTCTACTGGCTTAATTGTTCGCCCTGCTCTGCAATCTGTCGATCTTGTCGCTCCCATTCCTGATCAACTAGTTCAACTTGACAACTCAGTCGTTCTAGAGTTGGTTTGAGGCCTTCCAAATGCCCCACACTACACTGAGCCAATTTTTTGAGACTACGAATTTCCCCAAGGGTGCACTAAATGTGTTGAGAGTCGTTATGAACCCCTTCCAATTCATCCTCCATGCTTGTGAGACCGACCGCAAGATGCCTGAATCTCTGTCAAGAATTAGCCAAGTGTAAAATTAAACTAGCTCGATCATTGTAATCCTAAGAGTGAGGAAAACTCACCAAAATTACCCTCCCCTCGCCATTCTTTTTGTATTTCACTCCTCGTCTTAGAAAAATCCTCACTCGATATCAAACGCGTTAATGGTCTAGGCCATGCCTAAACCGTATTTTAAACTTCCCTCTATCATTCGCCACCCCACTTCTCCTCATAATTCCTCTTACGCGAGCCAAGTCATGCAATAGATGACAAGACAAAGTTTTCATGGGAATTAAATCCCAGTCAGGGTAGGTTGATTGCATGTTATAAGCGAGTTGTCCTATGATTCCTTCCTCCACGTGCTGATCACCGCCCGAGCACGTTGCCATCATCCACCCATGCCCTTCAATGTGCAGTGCATTAATACCATCCTCCACGAAACTTACAATAATTCCTTTGAATTTCCCTATAAATTATGTTAAGGAATACATTGGATATGGGGGGCATCATTAACGATAATGACTCATTTGTCCAATCAAGAAGTAGCGTTGGCTAGATGATCAACCACACTGTTGTTTTTCCTTGTTATATGTCAGGAAGAGATGTGATTAATTCAATTGCAATTGCAATGATGCGGTGCAATATCCTTTAAGAGGAAGGGAGACCAAATCAAAGAATCTTGATAACCAAGGCACAGTATCCAAAAACCATTATTCTTGATATTGTTAGAGCATATATGAGCTCAATTCCACCTAGTAAAGCATGCATCTTGGCATTGTTGTTTGTGGTGTTGCCTAATCCCCATTAAAATCTATCACTTCTTTTCCTCTAGGGTCATAAAGGATCCCCCCTCGCACCCGCCACCCATGATTTTAAGTTTAAATTTATTAAGTATTATGAGAAGTAAACAAAGATTAATATGTAATTTTGTTAGTTTTAAATAAATTATTTGTATTACCATGTTGTATAGTTTGAGTGGGCCTAATGATTACGAATATGTGTCTCTTTCTAGGTTGTTATAGGTTCAAATCTGGAGGGGAGTAGGGTATGTACACCTCCAAAAGACTTTAGTAGTCAAATTGTTGCATGGAAGGAGTCCCTTGTCCGACAAACAAGGGGATCTCATACACCAATTTAGTGTTTGCCTTCGTTGTGACCTTATTAGGTCACCCACTTGGGAAACTCGACTAGCAACAGTAAAAAGTTTTGCATTGTTCACCAAGTTAACTAAAATGTATGAAACTATTATTGACTTTACATCAAGATAAAATTCCCGCATCTAGCTAATATACTATAAGTATTGTTAGACCAATAAAATAAAACATAAACACTAGAAGAGACTAAGCTAAATGACTGCATCATCATCATAACAAAGATAACAAGCACATTGATGCCCCGAGAGACCTTGTTTTTCTTCTTAGCAAATGATATTCAAGCGGTGGCTTTAATGATAATGTTGAGTTTGGAGTCGAGATGACAGATTTGGTCTTAAGCCTTGTCAATATGAAGCAACGATTCATGGTGGTCGGTTTTGGTGTCCTGTAACGCCTTGCCCAGGAGGGATTTCATTTGCTAATACAAGACAAGATTCATGTAGTATTTGATGTCACAAGATCAGGAGGAACCGACATCAAATACCCATGGGGTCATTTCATCCTCAATGTCATCTAGGCAAATGTAGTGCTCCTCTTGCTTATTCTAGGTTTCCTCAACAACAATGTCCTGTTTAATAATGGTTGGACTTGTAAAATTTCTTAGCAACAACAACTTCCTTCATGGCTTGGGTTTGAGGGACACCGATTCTATCCCTAATCATATTGTGACCTTCGGGCTTGCATGCCTTGAGGGATGAAAAAGACACCAAACAAGAGATATGAACCAAGATGGAGTACCAACCCAAACCAAGCTGAAACAAAACCAAACTAAACCAAGTCAGAAGCCTCTTAGAATCGGTGCGGGGGTAAAACTGAGGAAGGAACCTTGAAGGGCAATAGGACCAATGAAGGGGAGAGCCTAGAAAGCAAGGGAAAGGATGCAACACCGCCAAGAACTAGTGGGGATCCAAAATCGGGGAGAGTCCATGAATATATTAAATAAAAACTCCAACCAAAAATGAAGATTAGACCAACAACCCAACTTGAGGAGAGAGTCAATCGAAGCGATTTTTAGAGAGAACCAAAGCCATTGATAAAGATGCAAGAATGCCAAAACCCTGTTGAATAGTAGAAATGAGTGCTCACTAACCTTATAAAACTGAGATGGTATGAAATTTTTCAGTTTCCATGAAGTCGTGTGCAACTAGAAAACATAATTGCAAGCCATATCCATAATCAGAGTCTAGACTGAGTCCACTGTAAGGTTCGTCATGGCATGACAAAACTTGAATGAATAGGATGCAAGCTGTCGAAGGTCATTGCAATGGCGGTCAGGCAATATAGTACCAACCAAAACCAACTGCATGCCAAAACATGCAATTATATCCCCCATCACTTTAACGAAGAGGTTGTGCATGCCGGGAATGAGTTGTCCCGGTTGTGGATGATCTTGGGTGCCACGTGGCCCCATTCCTCATCCTTGCCATCCCATCAGGGGGATTAATTCTTTAATTATCATATTTATATTATGATTTTTTTTTATTATAGTTTAATATCGTTATGTTATGTTATACACTTCATCCATAGTAGGTTGTAAAGTGTATCTCATTTTTCTTTACGTGTAAGGTATACATTTTGCATTTTAGTACAATATACATATACCCACTTAGAGATATCATGGTGTTGGCTACTTACGTGTTGTTTCCCTGTGTGACCCACTCAATGATAACTTGTTTACATCTCTTCATACGGAGGCTATTATGAGTTGAACCACACTCCTTTGAGTCAACTTGCCTTAGTCTAGATATGCAACCTTTTGGGGATATTTGCATTTAAATTAACAACAAGAGAGAAATTTCAATAAGCAAGCACATAATAAAGAACAAACATCAATGTTTATCATGGAAACCCTTTACCAAGAAAACTAACTTCAAAACTATCTTTGTTACCGTATCCACTCTAACGAAACCAATTGCTTTGGGAAATTTACAATGGAGTACACCAAGCCTTTAATTAGGCTTCATCACATCAAATACCATGGTTAAAAACATGTTCCACTGTAACTACCTATGATAACATCACCCTTGACAAAGTCAAGATTAACCTAACAATCTCCCTTTCAATTTGAGACTTAAGATAAGCATCTATCCCTCTCTAAGTTGATAATATAGGCATTTTAACTTATTACAATATGCGCCCCAAAAACCCATCACTAGGGTCGATAGGCTTAACCAACCTCTTCTTAACCTTACACCAATGAAGACCAAACTGGTTCTCACATGTAATGTTTTCATATTGTTCCACATGTTGACCTATGTGCTTCCATCAATGCTCCACCTTGATCCTTGAAATTCCTTTCCAATTCCAACTACAAATAACCAAGCCTTTGCCACAAAGACCTCCAACTGCCTACAAAACTTGGTAGGCTATATCCACCACTAGGTGTCGTGTTGTTTTTGTCCATCTCTTCTTCTCTTCTTTATTGGAATGTATGGCTTCTCAAAAATACAATTCCATTTCTTCCATGAGTTAACATGGTTAATATCATCAATGCAAAACCCAAACATAGAGCTAAAACTATGCAACATTGCACAATTCTATGCCTCCACTCATAATCACGCACACACATCATTAATAAAACCAATGAAGCATGTATTATGTTGGTCCTCAAAAGTGAAGTGGCAGGACTCATGTCTAGGTCCATAACCTCCAATATTTTTTCATTACCCTCCTTAACTAGAGTATGAAACCACATAACATCACAACCATTTAACCCTATGGTAGAAGAACGAGCACCACAATTGCAATAACCTCATAAAGCCTTCTACAACTTCAATGTCGCTTCTCGTGCTCCCTGTACTTGGGTCCATGCTCATGGGTTTAATCAACCAAAAGTTTTATCTTCAACAAATCTAAACATTTATGCAAATGCTCAATATATTGTCACTAGTGCAATTCTCCGTGCTTTAAATAATGTTCAAGATGCTTTCTCCTCCACTCATGGGAACGAGAGGTGGCTTCTACAATCCAATGACAAAGCTGTGTAATTCCTTTCGTGCCCAACATGGAGTTGCCACATATATATGTTTATGTCTTTTTCTATGAGAGAGTTGTAATTCCTTCTGCACTTAATATGGAGTTGCCACATGACATTTAAAAAAATTATGAATCACAACAAAATATGAGAATGTCTAATGTAAATAAAGTATTTCAGTATCAATGTTATATAAAATACCAATATATCAATAACAAGGCACTACAAAATGATTTGGTACATTGATTTCAACTATATAGTGAAAAATATTGGGGCGATTGGTGCAGGCGGGGAGGGGAGGCGGGGGTTTCTTTTTGGCCTCGATGAAAAAGAAGAGATAAAGTTTTTTTGGGGGTTGGGTGTAATGACCAATAATAAAGCTGAATTTTCTGCCCTATTCCTAGGACCAAAATTTGTGAAAGGTCTCTGCTTGCATCAGGTTATGATTTTTGGAGACTCTCTCCATGTCATTAGGTATGTAAGAAATCAAGCTGCGATGCAAGGGATGGTTTAGGGTAGGATATACAACAAAATTGCTTGGAACCTTCAAGGTGTTAGAGAAGTCAAAGTATTGCACATAAGGAGGCATAATAATAGTTTGGCGGTTCACCTAGCAAATGAGGTAGTCAAGCTCGATAAAGGAATGATTGTATAACAATGGTACCCCAAAACACATATGGATGCAATAAAACAATGGAGGTAGTTACCAGATGAAATAGTAGGGCTAGTTTTCGATGACAAAGGTAAGAGAAGTGACCACTGTTACCTTAGCCAGTTCTCTAACTTTATTTGGAGAGTCGGAACCTCCAAGGGGAAGAGTTGTTACGTGGTTTGCAAGACACCTTAAGAAAATAGAAGCTATGTCTTCTTGACAAGAATATTAGTGACCAGTGCCTTAGACAATGAACTTAAGAGAATGAAGAAGATATACTAATTAATCATTCAATGGTAGCAAAGAAGTGTTTGTATAGATATTCAAGTGGTCAAATGCCACTTTCAATAGTAAATGTCATATATTGCCAAATAAGTGTGGATGTCAAATCAATCAAATATAGAGTACCATCAACAAATGTGTGCAACTTAATAATCCAAACACGATTATGACAATGAAGTAACATTCACATCCGATTGGTTAGAAAATATATTTAAGGACAATATTGTTATGATCAATTTACAAAGAACAATGAAGGTAATACCAACGTTGCAAACAACTCCTATTTCCCAATCTTATGTACTATATCACCATAACATCATAATTCATAACAACAGATAGGAATTAATAGCAGTAGTAAGAATGATGACCATTAACCATAAAGACAAATAGGGAAATAGAATAAGTCACTAACACTTTTGATTTAATTAATTCCTCACAATCACATTCAACAGATGAAGATGTATCAGAACTATGTTAGTATAGCAACATGAAGATGTATCAGAAGTATGCTAGAATAGCAGCATGTCAAAGATACATAACAACAGTATAATGATATCATGAAATGCCAAATGCTCAGAGAGATGCTAGCAGAGAATGATCCCACTTCAATCTTTCAAGTTTTGTCACTTATAAAAGATAATGTATCAGACTGAGAAAAGGCCTTTCAGACCTGCGTTATAGCATATTTCATACCTATTTACTATGGCACACAATTTATGTTGATTGACCAAGCTTGTTTTGCTTGTGTATGCAACTCTTAGGTGGAGGGAGGTGGATGTTGAAGGTCTGGAAATTTCACACAGAGTTAATGCAATAGTGAATTAACGGCTAATAAAGGTGAACTCAAGCTTTAGGGTAGGTTGCAAAATGAGGAGTGAGACTCTCCAAGTCAAGGTATGGAGCTAAGGCAACAGAGAAAGGGAAAATTGAGCTTCTTGGAGGGAATCGAGTCCTCCTTTAAGGTTGATCAAGGTTGGAAGGGAGAGCAAGGAAGAAAGGGATAAGAAGGAAAAAAAAGAGAGAGAAAGGGATGGAGAAGATGTAGAAAAAAGGGGAAAGAGAAGAGAACGAAGGGAAGGAAGGAGTATAAATGAGGCTGCTAGGGCACAAAATTCTGTAGCTAGGGTTTTAGGCTAGAATTTAGGGTTTTAGATTTAGGTTTTTTATTTTATGGAAATTTATGTACAAAACATAGAATAAAAAGCCTAAAATAAACAAGCACAATTAGCATAAAATTAATACTTAATTAGGGTTTTTATGATTTTTTTAATATTTTTAGGGCTCCTAAAATTTCTCCCTAGGGTTTCTAGGGACAAGAGAGGCATGCCGAAATTATAGGGAGGCCAAAAAATGAATTTTTATTTTTATTTTTAGGGTTTTTGTCATGAAATTGCAGACCTAATTCTAACCCTAATTCTACCATAAAAATGCAAAATTACACATGAAAATGCAAGTTTAACCTAGCAATAATATTTATAAAAATACAAACTAGGGTTTTAGGTGAATAAGGTAGACCAACTTAGGGTTTTAATGGATGTTACCCCAAACCCTAGCCTTAGAGGAAGGTGACCGGCCTTCCTCTTGGAGGTGATTCTCCTTGTCAACTAGGTTAGGGTTTCTTGGAACAACCTTGAGGGTTGGTTTCAAGAGCCTAAACTAGGGAAAAGTTGGAGCTCCAAGGCCAAACTTCATAAAAACCTCCTCTTGGGAGCGTTTTTACTATGCAATAAGGATATAAAGGTAGACAAAAGCCCTGTTCAAAGAGAATGTAGCCCTAGTGCTACCATTCAATCATCCAAGATGCAAAATTTACCTACCATTCATCAAGCAAACCTTACAAATGTAAATACCTGCTTGAGCATGAGTTATTCCAACCATTCTAGCATCCACAAAGCATTAGCAAAGCAAAGATATCACCAACTTTCAGAGCAAAGATTTATCCCTCCAAGAGGTGCGCATCACTTCATAAGGCTCTTCTAGGGTAAAAGAGTAGCATAATGAATTTTATCCCATCAGTTGTGTGTAAAAATGAAGTGAGGAGATTGTATTTATATGATCTCACACTCACTTTTTACAAAATAACCAAGCCTACATGCTTTAAAATGTCAATTTAAAATTAAAACATGTCAACTTAAAATTATAACATAAAATAATATAAAATAATCAAACATGTGGGTAACTTGGGGCATTTTCCCTAGAGTTTACCCAAAAGTGACTAAAATGACTGAAAATTAGCAAAATACTCCAAACTGAAGGTTGGAGTAGGCAGGGGGAGACGTCATACCCCATATAACCCCAACAATAGTGAAAATCCCTCAACGCCCTCCCCATATCAAGCAATGTAGGCTTGAAAGAAGGATGACGTCATCATCATTAGAGAGCCAAAGAGAGAGGGCGCTGTAGTACTAGAGGACCAGGAGGGTGTGGAAGGTGACCTGGAGGAGAGAGATAAGCCTCAGTGTTGAAAGAAGTGCCATAAGAATGATAAAACAAGGTGGGGGTCATGTGACCCAATGACCCATTGCTGGAAGCCCTAGACACCAACCTCAGGGCTTCAAGCCCTTTCACGAGGTAGTCAACAATACCACTAAGCCATAGTACTCCCAGGAGAGGGACCAAAGGATCTGGTCATAACCTCCACTCAGAAAATGCCGGATAACACCCCTCTTGGTCAGGAAAAAATGACCCTCTCTCCTTGGAGCACATCTGAAGGTGCGCTGGTATTGGTACCAGATAACAAAGGTTAAGCATTGTTTTTATTAATAATAATTTTTATTTTTTTTCAATTAAGCTTTGGAGGCAACCAAAGCATGCCCTTAAACTAGAAAATAAGTACTAAGCATCAAGTATGGAGTAATGTTAAATTCAATACAAGCAAGTGAGATTCCTACCTCTTGCATGCCTTATGCTTCGCTTCACCTTATCTTCCTTCATGTTTAAGCCTTGTATTATGGCTCTCTTCTCTGGAATTGGTAATGCACATGGGATTGTGTTTGACATTGTGGATTGGGGCATGTTCGGTGTTGTTGTGAAGGAATGGGATCTAAAGAGTAGACTCATGAATTTCAATCAAGTGTGTGAAATCGATAAGTCTCCTGTGGCTGGCCCTCTACTTTCAAAACCATGGAAGATATTTATTTTGAGCTTCAGATATTTGGTTTAGTTTATCTTGGAAGGGAGCAATCTACATTGCTTTCCCTCCCTCCTCCTCTCTATAGACCAATATTTTCCTTTTGATCCCGTGAACAGTTTATACTCATCGAGGTGGAATGGGGATGATATGGCCCATCCTCTAAACCAAGTTATTGTTACAGGTGAAGCTATCAGCGAGATTAGGGACATTAAGTGAATGTTAAGGAGGATGAATTCTCAGATGGAAGGCATGAAACATTCCATTGACCATATTAACACTCATATGGAATAGAAAGACAAGAAGCATGAGTGGCTTGAAACCAAAGTCAAGGAATAGGGGAAAAATATAGAACATCTTGTCAATGAAAAATAAATGCACTTCAATATTTTCACGGGCTCCACTCAAGGAAACAAGTCTCATGTTGAGTACTTCATGGGTTCAAAATAATTTGAAGAGGAGACAATCCATAAGATTGCTACGGGGAAATTTGAAGGTCTGAGTTCTCAGGTTTAGAATGAACTATTAATGGATGAAGTCTACAATGGTCATTGTAACGCCCCCTTCCATCATCAAATGCAAGGAAGGAAACGTTAACAACACACGGACTTATCGCAGACTTAGCCCCAATAATTCTTGCCCATAAATTCCTAACATTTTAAAACTTCTATATGCAGATTCGTCTCCATATAAAACATAGCGGAATGAACATGCTAACAAGCACTCAAACAGACAGTAATTGCAATCATATCAATCACAGCAGAGAATGATTCAACATATAGAGACCCAATCTCATTCGTATGCCATGCATGGATTCCATATTAATTCATTTCATTAAACATGGGCAATTTAACATAATTTGCAGAACACAAAATGGAATAATTTATAATCCACAGAACACTTATCTTGAGAAGTTGATGTCCAACAACTGGCTACGTGAAGGCAACGTTCCTCCCAACCGTAGATCTCTATCCAGCCTATATTCCTTCAGCTGAGAGATCACCCCCGAGCTAGGCTGTGTATCCACTAAGGAGGACTAGCTGGGCTCACTCACAACCATGGTTTCAGTCAAGCATCCAAGAAGATAGAGGAGGGTAACGCTAAGCCAGTGAGCTCAACCACAGAGCTACAGGCATCTCAAGTGAGATCAACAGTCAGGCACCCACATTACCTACCACATCCAACACAAGGAAGATCCCCTTCTCTGCTACACAGTCCCTCGGGCAGCTCTTCCCTCCAGTGCTCTTCAGGATGGGCATAGAAAGGTCCAGCTGCTAATCCTTGAGATCCTAGCCTTCACTGGGTTTATCAAGCACACCCAACCTTTGCATAGTCATTTCCAACTTGATTTCTCACCATTCTGCTCACCCAATTCTCAAATCCGTCACTCGTTTTCTGGGCTGCAAAAACTGGGTTATCCTATTGATTTCGGGGTAGCTAATGCTCCCAAATTCGCCCCAAGGTTCATGCTAATGGATTCCCCATTGGATTTCCCTGTCCCATGCCAAATCTGGGCATTTTTGGTCTTTCAAAAACTGGGTTCTCTCAAGGTCGCGATTTTTTGGTTCTCTCACTGCTGGCACTCGTTTTTTTGGATGCAGAATGATGCTAGGTAGTTTCACAATGGAATGGGGTGAGAATCAAGCAACCTCCCATGAGGTTGAGTGACTTCTTGCCCAAGCAAACAGAGCCCATGCCCACCCATACGAATTTCAGGGCTGCCCATGCTCCATTGAAGCCATGGGCTGAAAATCTCAACCACTTCCTTACAACAGTCATAAATGTCACTTAGGGAAGTCAATGGGTTCTCATAATGACATATGGCAGCCTAGGGTTTAGTCCCATAGCCCCCTCACCACTCCCTAGTGGATACACGTGGCCCCTTCTCATTCGTTGCCTCCATAGCCAGTTTTTGGTATTTTATTTCCATATTAAACATTTACATCAATTTACAATATCCCATGGCTTAATAGCACGTGGGTAACGAAATATCAAGCGTGTCTATTTTAAATAAAATCCGAGCATAAACTAGCGGGGCCTTGGCCTTGAGCTCCACGCTAGGGAAACATACATCGTGTGTTTACAATATTTACATTAGAGCCAATATTTCCTAAGGGTCAAAATTGGGGTATTACAGTCATGTATTTTCTTACATATGTCTTGTTTACATGTTTTATAGATGCATAATATTACTAGGGCAGTTTACCGGGTAGTATAGCTATAGGAATTTCTAAATATTTTACATGCAATATGGTCCTATAAGGTTGAAGCATTTTTGGAAGAATCTACTGAACTCTTAGTAGAAATTTTGTTTTTTGAAAATATTGTAAATCATGGGTTGTTAAGGATTTCCCTAGCCTTTTAATACAATTTACTATTACCATCTTTGCTAGGGAGAAGGGATGTCAACAGATTAATGTGTTTGGTGATTCAATGAATGCTACAAATTGGACAAATGGCACTCAACACTGCAGGGATCTTAGACTAGCAAACATTCTACAGGACATTATGCAACTAAAACTTTCCTTTTTACATTTTGCATGCAGACATATTTACAAAGAGAACAACAAGGAGGCGGACGAGGCTTCTCAGGTTGGCCGGGACATGGCAATGGGGTTGTGGAAAGTGAAGGAGTTCAGGAATGGAACTCTATATGAATACTTTCATAAACCTTTTGTTGATGATCTAGACTCTCAGGGACTATAAATGGAACTGGCACATATAACATTTTGTTTTTTTTGTTCTCAAAAACTATGATGATGCTTCGGATGCTAGCCTACTATGGCGATTTCTTTTTGATTTTCAAAACTGTAATGTACTTACTGGTTTCTTTTCAAGTGGCTCGGGGAGCCAACAGACATCTCTTAGTTTTTCACTTTGCTCCTTTCTATAATGGGGGTCTTATATTGTGGATTATAATGACATGTATGGGTCATTGAGTATACTGGACGGGTGTACAGAATCTTTTTTGTTGGACTGTTTTTTGATCCTTAATTGGATAACCGAATTCTTAATTGCATCTACAGAATGTAATTTGTTCACCTCTGCTGAATAAAATTACGCTTTTTTTCCGAGGAATTTTTTTTTTACTATTACATGTTTTTGTTAAAAAAAACTATACAGTGACAAATAATTTGATTCATTGATTTTTAATTATATTGTGCATTGATTTATGGTCATGTGAGAAGACCTAGATTTCTATGGAACCTACGCTCTGGTCCTTTGAGTGGTTCCCCAACCTTTTTTCCTGGTCCAACCTTGCATGAATCCAGATCTTGGTGGGGAGAGCCTTCCCCTCCTTGATGTTGATGCTCTTGCCTTTCGTTCCCTTGTCTTTTCCATTGGCTAGTTTGCTACTTGCTCTCATCCATTAAGATTTGTAAAAAGATTAGAAAACATCCTAGAAGGCCCCCTCTCGACCTCTTCATCCAGACTAATGGCCCTTTTCTCGGGAAGGTCGAGGTCTAATTGGTCAATTTACAAGAATATGACCATCCCACGCTCAATGGATTCTTGGATTCAAAATAATTGGTGAGTTAGGATAAAAGGAAATCTTACCCACTTGTTCTATGGTAGAGAGTTTTATGCCTTGTTATTTGAAAATAAAGAAGATCGAGACCTTAAATTTGGGAATGGCCCATATTTTTTTAATCTAGAGGTATGTATCTGAATAAATGAACCTTATACTTTGATCAAGAGCTAGCTGTTTTGTTTGCCATCCTTGTTTAGGTGATACTTCTGCACCTTCCTCTTCACTTTTGGAATGAAGACTTAGGAGCATTGGTAATTTGCTCATATAATACATAAAAAAATCTAAGCCCAAATAAAACATGTTTGTATGTGCCTAGATCTATGTAGAAGTAGCTTTGGCAAAAGGTTTGCCTGGATCCATTTTTATAGCCTTGTAATCTTGGAAGTGTTACTAGAAATTGGACTATGAGAAACTACCCTTTAAATGCAAAGTATGCCACGAATATGGCCACTTCACAAGAAGTTGCAAAAAAAACCAGACCCATATCTGATGCAAACAAAGGAGATCAATGGCAGGCTGTGAAGAAAAAAGAAGGATCTAAAACTAGTGGCACTTCCTCAACTCCTTCTACTCCGACACTATCATATTTAGGACAGGCTAATGTCATTCCTATTCAGATCGGTCCCTCCTCTACAATATTGATCTCTTGATAATGAAACTCACCCAGATCTAGTCCAAAATCAAGCGTTCCTACAACCTCATTCAATAAATGTGAGATACTATCCTAAGAAGAACCGATGTCGTTCTGAAATAGTTGCAGGCACAATAAAAGATCCGTAATATGAATTTCCATGGAGGTTTCCACCCTTTTTAGATCCATCTCTTGGAACCCAAGGAGATGAGTCTTAGACATGCCTTCTACAAAACATAAAATAAATCGATCAAGCCTTAGACATTCCTTCTACTCCCTCACAAATCATAACAAAAAATAAATCACAAAATAATTCAAAGGAGGAAGAAAGGGATGAAGAGGCAAAAGAGGAAAGGCACATGAGGAAGGTTTGTAGAAAATCGTGTAAAGAAAAAAGGGAGGAGGCAACTAACAAGGAGAAGTCGTTGGGTCTACAAACAACTCGGGATAAAAAATGGGAACAAGGAAAAAAAATGCACCTCATAAAAACATAAGAAATCAAGCACTTGGACAAGGAGGGTGCAATGAGGTGGTATCAAAAAACCTTCTTTTAAATAATGATGGTTGTCTCCTTGAATTGTAGAGGGATGAGGAGCAAGAATAAAGTAATAATAGTGACATATTTACTTAGAGCAAAAAAGCATGACATAGTTCTCATCAAGGAGACCAAGCTCAAGGAAAAATAAATTATTAGAATAAAAAATAGAATATGGAAAAATAGTGAAGGAACAATTATTAACTCAAGAGGTGCTTCATGGGGGAATATGTACACTTTGCGATGCTAGCCTATTTAGATTAGACTCTCCAAAAATTGTTATATTGGATTTATACAAGCCTGCATAATGTTCAATCAATTATCAAAATCTACGTCTTTAACATCTATATGCCATTAGTGTATAGAGAAACACAATAATGTTGGGAATCTATTATAGATTAAAGAGGATCAAAGTTAGCAAAGCAAAGTATAGTTGCTAGAGATTTCAATCTAACCTTGAATATCATATAAAAAAGAGGTGGAACCTTCATCCATGACAAATTTAGAGAATGTATGGAAGACCTCATTTTTACTAGAATCTTATTGATATCAAACCAACAAAAGGAAGATTTACTTGGTTAAACAAGCTGCTAGGATCTAGACACATAGCTGCAAGATTGGATCACTTCCTTATTCATAGTGGTATTCTTCTTTTGAACTACACCATATCAGTTAAAATTATTCCGTCTATGGTCTCTGACCAAAAACCCATTCTTTATCTTTTAGCTCTCATTTGAACTATGGACCCCTCTTGTTCTAATTCTCTCCTCCTTGGTTACAAGATTTACATGTCATCGACATCATCTCCATATCTTGGTGTCAATTCATTCCTAAATATCCTCACTTTATCTAGGAACAAAAGATGAAAATGACAAAGATCAACCTATAGGAATGGGAAGTGAAGACATATAAACAACCAGACAAGGGAAAAAGGAGTTACAAAATCAATTGGAACAACTTCAACTATAAATAGAAGAAGAAGAAATCCCAAGGCAAGTGCAAACATCTAAGGAATCATTGTGCACTATAATCCATAAAGTAACTCAAGAATAGGAAGAGATGTGGAGAATCAAGTCTCTGATCAGTTGGATACAAGGTAGAGACAAGAACACCACCTTTTTCCACCGGCATGTAAAGGCAACAACTCAATGGAACAATGTAAAAGAAATCAAGTTGGAGGATGGGTCCACCACCCAACACTTTAAAGCCATTAAATCAACAACTCAATCCCATTTTAAAAGACTATACACAAAAGAAGAGGAGGAAAAGGAGTAACCTATTAGAGAAATACTATACAATATTCTCACCCTAATCATGAGAGAAGACAATAAGATACTCAACAAGGAAATTAATGAACAAGAAGTCCTCTCAAATATGGAGCCTCACCCCAAACAAAGCCAGATGGGTTCTCTGTCCAATTTTACCATGCATGCCAGGACACAATCAAACTGGATTTGATACGTATGCTCCATTATTCCCATAAGAACCATAATTTGGGGGGAGAACTAACTCATCTTTTATGGCGCAATTTCCCAAGGAGGTAAGTCAATCTTCATTTGCAATATTTTGTCCAATTTCTTGATGTAACTCTTCTTATAAAATTATTGCAAAAATAATTGCCAATTGGGTTAAGAAAGTGTTAAATAAAATTATTTTTCCCCAATCAAGATGGTTTTATTCATAAAAGACAAATTTTCAATAATATCCTCATGGTCCATAGGTAATACATTCCAATTAAGTTGACAAGGAGAAGGGTCTGATTGTTAAATTAGATATAGATAATGATTATGATGGGTCAAGCATTCTTTTCTGGTGGTTGTCATGTTAAATTTGGGTTCTCTCCTCCATTAGTGAATTGGATCCATGCGTGCATAAAAGGGCCATGGATTGTCCCTCTTGTCAATGGGATATCCACATAATTATTTAAAATCGATCATGGGATACATCAAGGATGCCCATTATCCCAACTTTGAATATTATCATGGCATACTCACTAAGCAAGAAATTGGAAAAGGAAAGAGAATAAGGGAATCTACAAGGAACCAATACATCTAGGGGGTTTCTAACCTCAACCATTCTCAGTTTTCTAACAATACAGTTTTGGTTGGAGGAAATTCTATTGTGGTCCCTAAGAGATTCCAATTGGTCCTGGAAAAGTATCTAAACACTACAAGGGGGGAAATTAACAATGAGAGAAGTCAGGTCTATGCATAAAATATATGCTTGTATCTCTTATCTATAGCCATAATTCTACTTTTTCTAGATATTGAAGGTTAAACATCATTCAAATATCTTGGGATGCCTCTATCCTTGGTAAATCCTTCAATGATTCCCTGGAAGAACATTATAAGCAAGATATTAACAAAATTTCAACAATGGTCCAAACAATGGCTTAACTAACAAGGTAAATTGTGCTCATTAAATAATTGTTCTCAACCCTCCCCCTATGTCAATTCTTAGTAATGACAGCTCCAGTGGGGATGTGTTGTGAAAAATATTGCACAAGGGTGAATCCTTCCCACGTGGTAAGGTGCAAAGCCTAGTAGGTTGCAACAAGGCTTCAATATTAGGTGCCCATGTTGTATGGGTGAGTGCTCCAAGTGATCCTGCAAGTGGTTGTTAGTAAAAAGAAATGAAAACAAAGAAAATTAAAATGAAAATGAAACAAAAAAAGAACAAAAGGGGTAGGAATGTAAACTCCGACAACCAATTATAGACGCCAGACCACTTTTATATTGACCAATGGTCAAGCATATACAACACCTAGGGGATGTGAGTTGCAATGGAGGCAAACAATCCCTCTTAGGGAGGCCTATTTAGTCCACACTTGATGTTAAATAGCTTTAAGAACGAATGAGAAGAACACTTACCCCTTTTAGGAAGGTGGAAAGCTTGGTGAATGCTAGACAAGAGGGAAGAGGTGAGCTATGAGGGAGCTCAAGCACAATTCCAACATCATAACCTTGCTCTTTATTTCTCTCCTTCATAAGCATGCCCATGGATTCCTTTTATAGGCCAAGAGGTGGCCAAGAAATAACTATATCCCAATGTGAACTCCTTGATCCTATGATCTAGCTCCAAGGTATACAAAAGAGGCCATTTAAGGAACACAAGTGTGTGTGTGGGGGGGGGGAATTCAAACTTATGGAGGTAATGGAGCTTTCATGAGTCATTAATGCGTCGCTAGTGGTTGATATTTCATTGTTTCTGTTAGTCGTGCAGATATCGAAGGATTATCCACGTTTGTGGTTCTAATTACATGCGTGGTAGCGCATATTAATAGACACGTGGCTGCACGGTTGTGGTTTTGGCTATTTTTGGACGTTTCTGGATTCATGCTACTACTTGGATCTAATGAGGATGCCTTCGGTGGGTTGAATGCTATATGTTGATGACACTTTACTAAGAAAATTGCAGAAATGTCGCATGTGTGCGAGATTTGAGCGTTAACAGGGTGAAATTCGTAGGTTTCTCTGGAAAATAAGAAGATCCAATGAAAGAAAGTTTTATCTTATAAATTGGAACATAATATGATCTCCATTAGACTATGGTGGGTTGGGAATGAAAAATCTCGAATTGATGAATAAAGCAATGGGCACCAAAATCCTTTGGAGATTCATCATAGTAAATCTGTACTGATGGAAGAAAGCCATCCTCAAAAATATAAAATCAGGAACTTGTTAAGAAGTTGGATGTCTTTCCAACAACCAGTAAAAGTTCACACATCTAGAAAATAATTTTTGTTGTGGTGCCCTTAATCAATTCAAAGCTTATATGGAAGCTGAGTAATGGTAATCTTACTAACATTTGGAAAGACAACATCAACATGAAACCCCCAATTGATAACCAGGAACATCTACATCGTCTTAGCGATTGGATGAAAGCTCATGGGAAAAATAATCTATATGATATTTCATGTTGGTTGGGCTCCAGATGGATAGGATGGAACATACACCCTCGCCCTCACATAGTGCAATTGTTGATCAACCTAAATGGATGCACCCCATAAGATCCATTAGAGAAGGACAGTCATGGCTTGGGTAATTTTGGACACAGACTAAAACAAGGTTATCACACCATGATGATAAATCAAACTCTCCCTCCTAAATTGTCCTTTTGGAAGCATATCTAGAAATTGGACAATATTCCTTTTATGTTGGTTTTTGGCCCATAACAAGCTTCTCACTATGGAGAATTTAGGTAAAAGAGGAATAACCGGTCCATTAATGTGTGCACTTTACAAAGACAACTTGGAAACACAAAAACATCTGTTTAGGGATTGCAAATTCATAAAGCGAGTTTGGCACCAAGCCTTTCAAGAACTCAAAGGTCGATGGACTGAGATTGTAACTTGGTGAGAGATTTTACAAGATTGGGAAAAGAAATGCAATGGAATCTTAATAAAAAACCTTTTTTCAAGAGAGCATGGACAACGATGCCCAAATATGTTTGTTGGAAAATATGGTTAGCCATAAATAAGGCTATCTTTCAACAAGAGTTAGAACCTCCATGTATTAATGCAGTAAAAGTGAGAGGTCTTATGTTTGGTACCATTAAGAGCATGGGATTGAAAAATCATTACTCTCATTTATTGGAAATAGAAGAAATTGATTGGTTGACATATATTATTTTAGGCAAAACCGTGTCTAATCTCAATAACCACAACATGAAACATAGTTCTCATCACTAGCATAATAGGAAAATTGAGCAAGAGTTTCAGGATTGGCTAGCTCAACAAAAACACAATTTTTTTCCAATGGAGCTTCCAAGAGTAATTTAGTGGTGGCATGTGCGGGGCGGGGGATCATTTTTTATCCTAGAGGAACTCAAGAAATTAGTTGCGCATGGGACTAGGAATGACAACAAACAACCAAGCAAAATCCAATATTATACTACAAGGAATGAGAATGGAGTCCACTACAAAAATAGAAATCATTCTAGTATTTGGAGACTCTATGACCACCATACAACACTTAAAAAACAACACCCAACCTTCCGACGATGCCCTCTCAAGCATCATTTCAAGAATTAAAAAGGAAATGCAAATTACCCTTAAAGATGTTCACTTTTTTCACATCTTAGTAGCTATGAATAAGGGTGTCGATTACCTTGCAAACCAGGCAACCAATCTTGAAGTAGGACTTATATTAAAAAATGTGGAGGGAATCTTCAATCCAATCACCTATTGGGCTTGAACCACATTCTTTTGATTTTAATGTTTAGGACATGTAGTGCATGGAGTAAATTTCACATTCAATGAAGGGACACGACATATATAGTATCCCTAGCCTTGCACACTTTGCAGCTTCTCCCACTCTAAGGTTACGAAACAATGAGGAATAACATACATTTTTCATATGGGATCTTCGTTTCTCAGACCTGAACTAAGTCAATGGTGTCCTCGATGGGATGGGTCATCTTGTCACTCTTGGTTCCAGTATATAAGAATTTTACTCTTAAAGGCTTCAGCTAGGTGTGTTGGTCTAGTCTGTGGTGTCATTATGTCATGGATCCAATGCAATTAAGGATTGAGGATTTCTTCCTAAAAAACAAGCACAACCTTCGGTAAGTTTGCCTTGGCCTTGTTCTAGGCACTTGAATTCATATTATTGGATTTATGATAATTGGAGGGTGAACTTGAATGTCAAAACTAGTCTCTATTGGCTTGTTTTTGTACCAAGATTCTAGGAAAAAGTCTCGTCCCCATCTCATGTTCAACCAAAAATGCTACATAGATTCCATTTGAACTCAGTTAGTTTGCTTTTGATCTTTTTATTATCACTCCGGGGGATTAAATTTTGATTGGTGTATTGATTGTTGAATTAATAGTAATTGTTATGTGAATCAAGTTGTGGGAAGCATACTTTATTAGGCCATTTATGCACTAATATTGCAGGCATAAGACTTGACCTCATATAGAATTCACCTAGAAATTGCAAGTAGCCTTAAATCGTACTCGAGCCTAGGTTATATTTAATCAAATTTGGGTTTATCAATGAGAAAAATGGGTGAACAACATCACAATTGTTAGAGGGAAATTTGAGAAATTAGCTAGGTTCCCGAGGAGAAAGGAAGACCTAATTAACATAAATAGGACCTCAATCTTTTCTATCACTTCTAGGACTTATGGATTGGAGCATCAACAAACTTCACACAATATTATTATAATGGATATCATGGTTAAACAAAATAGACAATTGTAGGATCTCGAAGAATAATGTGCCAAGTTGAGAATCATGGCTATTTATCTGAGTAAAGATTCAAATCCTATAGCAGCCAACATTAACACTTTAGTTGGTTCTTTCCCAACATAATTCAAGGAGGAAGATAATGTACAATAGCTATAGGAGTGTATGGTGATTGACAAGTAGGATTCGTTCCCCTCTAATCAAGGCCAAGATGATGCCATGAGCAAGTGTGTCCATTTCTAATTTGATTTTAATCATGTTTTGCAAAATTGTTTTGTTGCTTGGCTCCTTTTGTTGAATCTATACGACAAGATGTAATAGGCCTATATACACTAGAATAAGAGGCATAATATACTGGACTCCTCAAGCTACAAATTTTGAGTAAAATTGCATGAACTATATCTTATTGTACTCAAGTGTTGTTCATCCATGTTGCAACTTCTTTTAAACATAAATTTAACCCGTTCTTGTTAAAAATAAATAAATAACATATTGTGGATTGATTTGAATGACAATACACTTCGAAGTAAATAATTTTTTGAAGTGGCTATGCGAATTATGAGCGTGAATTGCATTACTTATTGAGATCAAACAACATGGAATAAAATGGAAATAGAAATACGAGGAACTTGATGCCGAAAAACCTGAGATAATAAATTGCTAATAAAATGAATGTGATTGGAATAGGAATAGAATAAGGGAAAAATCCATAAATATAAAGGAATACAATGTGAATAGAATGAATCCCAATATAATGGACATTTGTTTTTAAAGAAACATATATGATGAACACATATTATCAATGGGGATTATATATTGAGATATATTATCAAAATTAGTTCTAATTTTATACACAGTTGCATGTTATTATAGCCAACATAGATCCATATTAACTCCAGATATATCATGCATCGAGAGGGATCAAGTCTACCGAGGTGCAAACTTTTCTTCAAGTTTTTGCACTATAAAAAGGTTTGCACCTCAAAATATTTTATCCCTTTGGGCACATGATAGATATGGAATTAATATGGATCTATGTTGGTTAGTTATTACCACCAAGCATGGTCATTGTGAACAACAATGATTAGATACAAGACTGGTCATTGATGCATCACCCTTGAGCGCTCTCCTTCCACAAGAGTCGAAATTATGCCATGGGAATTAGATCTTCCATGTTCCAATTATTATTCCCCAATAATTGCTACAACACATGGATATATAGTCCAATTGAATTATTTAGGTACAACATTGGGCCACACAACTATTACTAGTGCTTATCTCTTCAAACTTGTCATTATCAATCTTCTCAACTTGTACACAAAAGTGAATGCAAAGGCATGAGCAGATCATTACACATGTATATCGTCACATGTAGTAATAGTTTGATAATAGTTCGATCCAACCATTCTATCCATTTGAATTTTGATTAGCAAATCAATCCTGACATATTTCAAATTTGCACAACTTATAGATGTATGAGCAATTTTTTCACTAGCGAATAACTTAATAACATATTTAGCTAGTCTAGGTCGCATCTTTGTCATAGATATCAAGTGAGAGTTTTAGATCATACCTACATCATTGATCTCCTTCGTGCCAAGCACACGATAAGATATTGAATTACAGTTCTTCACGGGTTCATGGCATTTTCCTCCGTTCACACGTTTAGAGTATCATATTCTTGATCCATGCTTGTTGGTCCATGATCATTCACCAAGCATACAACAACACAAAGACAATACCATTTTGCTAGGCCTATGTAGATTACCCCTATTAGAGCCACCAATCTTCATAGTAGACCACTTCAACAAATAAAATCCATATAATGAAGCAATTATTGGCACAAACATCCACAATCTATCAACTTCAACCAATCTACACTAAATCTAAGTACACAAGCAGTATTTGCAACTAAAAATAATTGCAAGTCCAATCGGCACATGGTTATGAGCAATAACAACTCACAATCTCACCACATACCACTTTTGCTAGAGTCTAGGTTTGATGGGATTTGATAATAAATGAAGAGTAAATTAATATATACTTATTTAATAAAGACAATCCTAATGGAACATTAAAATAGAAAGAAACAATGTCGCATATACATTACATAAACAAAGATATACCTACACCATGAAAGCTTATAAGCACTCAATAACTTCGTCAATGAATTTGCAACATTAATTTCCATGTATAAATTTTTTCCCACAACACCTTCTTGTTTTCAACCATGTGTCTAATAAAATGGTACCATGTCTTAGAATGATAAACAAGGTTCTTTTCTAGAAAGATTGCATTTTGACTATCACAAGATATCCTTCTAGCTCTATGTAGGAGCTCAATGTTCGTAAATGCACAACTTCCTTACACACATGAGTGGGCACCGCGTATTAAATTTTTGTAGTTGAGAGTGAAACTATAGCTTGGCTCTTGCTCTTCTAGTGCCTAACTGCTCCAACAAACATGTTAAACACATAACCACTCGTGGACATTTAACTATCAAGATAACCAATCCGAACAACATCAATGAATCCTTGTACATCTAATATTCTATTTGTTACATGCCTTCCTTAGCGGAAGATTCATAATCTTATATGCAACACAAATATTTAAAAACCCTTTGTATAGCAATCCAATGTGCTTTCTATAATTTTGTGAAATATTTGCTCGAAACTCCCACTGCATGGGCGATGTTTGGTCTTGTGCAAACCATTACACACATGTAATGTCCCCCATTTTGACCCTTGTAATATTTTGGGCTATAATGTAAATAATGCATGCATATTATGTATGATTCCTAGCGTGGAGCTCAAGGCCAAGGCCTTGCTAGTGAACGCTCGATCTAGAAGAAGCAAGTATTTGATATAATGCTACCCATGTGCTGGTGAACCATGGGAATTGTAAATATGCATTTTAATATAAAAGCTCACAACTAGCTATGCAATGCAACAAGAGATGGGGGCATGATTTTACAAGGAATTGGGAGGGAAAACATTCAAACCCTTGAGCCAATCAAGTCAAGCCAAGTGTCAATGAGAGAACCCATCAAACCCTCAACTACCTATGCTGACTTTTGTACCCAATCATTTACTCTCCCAAGAGTTGGTTGAGGTAGTTAATGCCTTGGGGAATGGAGAGGTACGGCTGTCCAAATTCGAGTATGGGCAAGCCACCCTTCCTAGATTTTCGTGTTTGGCTTCTTGGGTAAGAAGGGAGCCACGAAATTCCCCCCAAGCCATTATTCAACCATCAGTCTTGCTCCTTCACGATTTTAGAGCGACCTGGGTGTTTTTCTCCATGGTTTTTGCTGTGTTTTCCTTCATTATCCTACCTGGGAAGGGCGTTTTTGTTTTGGATAACAGTGGGGAAGAAGGGGAAAACGATTTGGGGTTTTATTGAGGCCATTTGGCCCACTGAATGCTCATACATCTACGGGAGAAATCGATTTTCTTCCCTGGGATTGATTCCCTCTTCCCATAATCTGTTTTTGGGTGTACCCACATTTTTGGGAAAACCCTTGTCCATCTAGTTCCTAAGTCCCACTACTGAAAGTGTGTTCCAGAGCCCATATTTGAGTTTGGTGTGCAAGAGAATGCTGGGGTTGAGATGGGTATCCATTTCTTTGGGCTGTGCTGTGCTTGAGGGTTCCCTTTTCCTTGTAGATATCGTGCCCAGCTCGGGGGTGGTCTCTGAGTGCTAAAAGAAAACAGGCTGGGCATAGACCAATGGTTGGGAGGAACGTTGCAGCGACATAGCTAGTTGTGTGGGTCAATTGCACAGCAAAGATAAGTGTTTTCTATATATGTGTTTTACCTATGCAGTGTTTAAATTAATGACTGCTATTGATATATTGAAGGCATATGAAAATATATGTGTGGATGAGTTTATTTCCGCTGTGCATGTTTGTTTGATTTACATTTGCACACATTTGTTTTTAACTGTATGCATCTAATGAATGGGCTGAGTTTTATGAAAATCCCCATAGATTGGTAGCATGTTCCCTTCCTTGCATTGGGTCCAAGGGTGGGTACATTACATTTGGTATCAGAGCTGCTGGTTGCAGCATTGGGCCTTCATGGGCTACCTATCATAGTTGCAAAGGTAAGTATGCTTCCTGCTCAGCACTGATAATTTTCAATTTTTTTTCTAAGTGTCTATGAGTTTTCTGCCAAAAACTGTGCCGGTGAATCTCGGCGAGTTGACTTGAAACGACGGCAGAACTCGCTGAGTGGAGCTGACATGTTCGGCGAAATTGGCTGAGTTGCACCGACGGAGTTGCGGAATGCCCGGGAAAGGAAGAAAAATTTTCAAAATTTTTCTAAGTATCTTTCGGCGGAAGAACTCGGTGAGTTGGTCTGCAACGGTAGAAGGACTCGGCAAGTTGGTCCGCAATGGCGAAAGGACTCGGCAAGTTGGTCCACAACGGTGGAAAAAGTTGGCGAGTTTTTGCCGAAATAACGGAAAAAGTTGGCGAGTTTTAGCCGAAACAGCGGAAAGAGTTGGCGAGTTTTCACCGAAACGGCAGAAAAAGTTGGCGAGTTTTCGCCGAAACGACGGAAAAAGTTGGCGAGTTTTCGCCGAAACGGCGGAAAGAACTGGCGAGTTTTTGTCGAAATGGTCGGCCAGAAATTTTTAAGTTCTCCAACCGGAAGAACTCGGCGAGTTTCTCCGCAACGTGTCGGAAGGAAAAGCTGAGTTTCGATCGGAAGAACAAGGCGAGTTTCTCCGCAACGGTCGGAAGAGATGGGCGAGTTTCTCCGCAACGGTCGGAAGAGATGGGCGATTTTCTCCGCAATGGTCGGAAGAACTTGGTGAGTTGGTCCGACACGGGTCGGAGGAGAAACGATAAATCCTCCGAAGACAGTCGTTGAAAGTGTGAAATGCATTCTTGGGATGAGAAGCAGGAATTGCATGGAAGGTTTGTGGAAGCCTTATTAAAAGTAATTGGCTGTGATATGCATTGCGGAAGAGCAATGGGAGCAGCAAGGCAATGTTGATAAGAGGAAAATTCCTCACCTTAAACTATTTCTATTTATAGCATGAGAATTGCATGTTTGGAAAATAGCAAAAAAAATGAATGTTATACACGTACGTATATGTTGAATTGCTAATTCGTGAGAAGATCATAGCTAATGAATCCTTGTGTGCTTGGTAGGGAAGCCAAGAAAAGGATTAGCTATGATATGGAGGGGTAACTCCATACCATGATGAGGAATTGGAAAGGGAGAATTCCTTAACTCCTCTCTTGCTATTATATTTATATTTCCTAATTTTTATATACGGAAAATTATAGCATAGGGATGCTGGAAATGCAAGAGAGTAATGCATATGAATTAGTGGGTATGATTAGAGAATCATTGCATAATGCACATGAGAATTGCTTATGCATGAGCATGATGTTGCATGTTGACAAAATAGTGAAGTTACACATGTAATAGCCCACTAATGGTAGTTCCTATGGTTGATGACAACTAATGTTGTAGGAACCAGATCATAGAAGCATGATTGAAAATGCAAGATATTGGATAAATGAGATGAATATGCACTAGTTGGAATACTAATAAACATTGCACAGTGCATGTGAAAATGTTCGTGCATATATATGATATTGCATATTGGTAAAATAGTGAGGTTTTACATATGCAATGAACCAGTTAAGATAATTATTGTGGTTGCTAATAAATAGTTGTGTTCGCATTGGTTGTAGGACCAAAGAAAATCAAAGCACGGCTAAAGATGTGGATGATGTTGTTGCATATGACCAACAACCTTATGAGGAAAGGATGGTGCAACAAATCTATGATCATGAGGTTGTCAAAAGGTCTGTGTAGCATTGGTAAGAGGCTAACTGATCAGGTAACATCAAGCGATGTTAATAACAACCATGCAGGTAATGGTTAATTATGCTTAATTGCATGAATGTTGAAAGAGGATTTGGCGAGATCCCTTCAACTATGTTTAAACTATGTTGAATTGTTTGCATGTGAGACTAAGTGCCTGAATGTGAGTGTTAACCTACCGAGTATGGTCAGGTGTAGGTAAATAAAGGCAAGGAGCCTTACACCCTATAGTTTCTTAGAAACCTCAATGCATTCGTATGAAATTATATCATGCCATTTGTGTATGTTGGTTGTGAGTTTAGCAACCAAAGCAAGTGATGAATTATGGTCCCGTTGTAGTGTATGCCATATGAAATAGGCATGGTTAGGCCATAATATGTTTGAATGCATAGTATTCATGAATTAATGCAAGGTTGCATTGAGGGGATGTGCATATGTAGGTATGGGTGCACATGTTGAGATGCATTATGTGAATGCATGGTTGTGGTGTATGTTTCATTACACTTAGATGGTAGACGAAATGGTGAACTATTGTTAATCTTGAGACCATTTCATGAGTGGCCGGGAATGCAGGAGAAGGATTGAATATAGAAGGTAGACATGAGTTGCATAAAATGATACAGCTATGAAGTGATGAGTATCTAAAGCTTCATTTAAATTGCATAAATGATGTGACTGTGTCTCGCAATTTTATTATGATGATGACGCATATATATATATATATATATATATATATATATATATATATATATTTCGTTGCATTTCAAATGTTAATAGCTGAGGATGTTTGAGTTATTGAGTGTTATAATTCTGATATCACTTCAGTGGCTGTTGCAACAATGAAATATTATATGCACAAGAGACTTACAAAGCGTTTGGCTGATTGAAGTTTCAGATTTCAAGTAGATTGTTTTGGGCATGGAAAATGTGGGTAATTCCATGATGAAGATTGGAATCTGCCATGAGAAAGAGCCAAACGATATGAGAACAGACTCATGGCTAAGCAAATCAATTTCTGTAGAGAACAGAATTGAAAATTCATACTTGAATTTAATTATTAATGCCATTGAATGATTATTGTTAAATGCTGCTGACTGTTTGGCTATTTAATAAATGTGCCAGGAAGACACATTGCAGGAAGACCATGTGTGATGACCTGTAGAAGCCAAAATCCATGGGAAGGACCCCATACTTTGGAAATGGGTTTCGGGTGAAACACCATTTCATATTTTAAGAATGACATCTCAGCTGAGCTGTATGTTGGAAAACATGAGAATGAGATGGTAAAACTATGCTAAGAAGGCATGTATGGATTATGGAACGTGGAAAGATTGGGGTGGCAAACCGAAGAACTGTTGACTCAGAGAAGGGAGCCCCCATTCTTCGCAAATGAAGAAAAGATACATCTGCAAAATGAATGAGTATTCTGTGACCCTAGATAATAACATGCATGTCTAAATTATTAGGGTTAATATCCAGAGCATGCTCTATTTTATTTATATCATTTCAAACTGCTTGAGTATGATTAGGGCCTACATGGCTCAGATCGAAAAGGGGGTGCACACCTTTTCTGGTGGCAGGTCATGATAGGGTTGCCAATATTGACTACACCCTAAGGAAATGGACGCATTCTTGGTGTTTCAATACTTGATAGTGAATGTTATGGAATGCAGATACAATTTTGAGAAGCAATACTGATAAGCCTGCTTATCCTTCTTGTGTTGTCAGCCTACACAGATGCCAATTGGTACTGCACATTAAGAGGCAAAGTGAAGAAGGGTACGTAGAAGGACTGTATAGGAATTGGTAACCTTTCTATGCTCACACTAAATAATACTGGAAGGGATGGACAAACCCAAGGAGCTGTGTAGTAAAAAGGGGTATCATCCTTGTGTGAGTGGGGCTATGCTAACCTGCAGTCAAGAAAGTCACCTATAAAGTTCCTAAAGGGAACCACCGATTTGCACAATAGAAGGAGTGGAGTCCTTGTATAAATGAAGAGTTGATGTGTGTGTGAAGGTGTGGTGACATTGGTGAAGGCATAAAATCTCTATTGGGTCAGCAGTAGGAGGGGGGCGCCAAGAATGACTAAAAACCCTGAGATGCCTATGGCTCCATAGTAGAGCCTTGACCTATAATGGTTGGTGGCGCAGTTTCCTTCCATTGGTCGATGACCCAGATGAATGTGCTGGCTCGGCACTGGAGAGGGCCAACCAGGTATGGGACTGGTTGGGCACCACCAAATGCTTGGTAATTCCAGTCGGCATGAAGGTGTACTGGTTAAGCATTAACTACATCCAAGTCCATAGGTGATTCCAAGGCTTGCAAAGCGAAGCAGGACCCTGTGGACCAGAGGGGAAACACACAATACATATAAGTATTCGTTTTCATTTATGCCTTATTTGGAATAATGAAGATTTTAGGTATAAATATTCTAACAGCTAAGCTGATACACTATTGTTTCTTTGTTGGAAACCTTGGTCATTGTAGGAAAGCAAGACCCTGAAAGAACTATATAATTAATGGTAAAAGAATCCAGAGGGTAAATGAGTGAGTGATATAAATTATTGAGAAATCCAGAGAGTAATTGGTTGGGCATTAACTACTTAATATTGTGAAGTAGCGTGTATGCTGGCCCAATATCCCTTAAACAATTGATAAAACCCAGTCGACGTACTGGCTTGGCAATGCCTATTCGAATGATTGTGGAGTAGCCTACGTGCTGGCCCAACATTCATAATTGTGTTCACGGGAAATCCAAGGCTCGTAAAGCAAAGAAGGATCCTATGGAATAAAGTAAAGACATCCAATACAGATAAGTATTTGAATACCTTGCATCTTCTTGCTTATAAATATACGTGTGTATATGATTTGGTTATGATTTCCTAAACTCTTGTTTAGAGATAAACCCTATGAAAATAATCTAAACATGTGAATTGATTCAATGTTTGAGTGTAGGTATTGTTGGAAGCAAGGACCAGGAACGCATCATAGGGATGCAGATGGACATGTGACCATCCTAAAGAGCTCAGTATGACAAGTAATGAAAGATGGTGCTAGTGGACATGAGTGGGTCATAGCAGCCAAAGGTTCTGTAGGCAACTATGGAGGAGGGTTCCTAGTTGAAAATCCTTAGACAGACCTTAGACACTAAGTGTCATATCCAAGAAAGGAAAGTCAAAGCATTCACATTGAAGTGAAAGAGACTAAGGAGCATGAAACCACAATGATGGTGTAGCTCCATAATAGAACAAGACTAAGAGGGAGAAACTCCTACTCTTCTCTTTCTTTTCGATTGATGCATTTATAAAACAAAAGATTGTTGAGTGCATGTCATGGCTGAAAATAGATTGTGTTTAATTGCTTGAAATGAATTGTGAATGCTGAAATAGTAAACTTCCTGTGAAAGGATGAACATGAATGCGTTCATGTGTATGTTGGTAAAGCATGAAAAGTGTGGAAGTCCCATGAATAAAGCATGGACATTCCATGTCAATTGGGAAAATAATTGACTAATCTTAATGTTTATGTTATGCTTGTCCTAACAAAGAATTTCCATGATGAATTTCACAGGTAAGAAAGTGAAACAATTGGTTGCAGCCGGCACAAGAAAGTGTTGCTAGTAAGCAAAGTGTGGTTAGTTGTGCCCATTAACCATGGCGGCAGACCAAGGACTATTAGAGTTGGTTGAAAGTCTTCTTCAAACAATTGCCAGGACCCAAGAAAATCTTGGAGAGATGCTCAAGTTACAGAGGCAATAGAATGAGATGAACCACAAGGTTTTGCAGGACTCTATTCGTCTGCAAAAAGAGGTAAAAAGCATTCTGGGAGCAATCAGTAAGGGAAAGGAAAGTGGATCCATGAAGAAGCATTCATCCAATCGGTCGATTAAGAAACGTTCAAGGTGGGAAGACTCAAAGGAAACTGAGCAGGAAAAGGTAAAGCCACCAATGAAATGTTGGGGATGTGGAGGAAATCATTGCCTCCGTGACATCCCAACAATGGAACATCAAGAGGGTAGCCACCATAAAGTTTCCAGATTTGTAGATCAGTGGGAAGGTAAAGAAAGGGAAGGGATTGTTTTGGAACAATGCCCTCATGCAAATCTAGAAGGTCCCAGCCAGTAGGAGCCATTTGTGAAGACCAAAGAACTTGGTCCTGAAAACCCCCAAGTAAAGGGTGAAATGCAGGACAGACCTGCCACATTTTGTGAGTTTTGGACATGTATATAGCGTGTATGTTTTCCTAGGTATTGGAACACCGAGGACGGTGTTATTCCAAGGGGAGGGGAATGTAATGTCCCCCATTTTGACCCTTGTAATATTTTGGGCTATAATGTAAATAATGTATGCATATTATGTATGATTCTTAGCGTGGAGCTCAAGGCCAAGGCCTCGCTAGTGAACGCTCGATCTAGAAGAGGCAAGTATTTGATATAATGCTACCCATGTGCTAGTGAACCATGGGAATTGTAAATATGCATTTTAATATAAAAGCCCACAACTAGCTATGCAATGCAACAAGAGATGGGGGCATGATTTTACAAGGAATTGGAAGGGAAAACATTCAAACCCTTGAGCCAATCAAGTCAAGCCAAGTGTCAATGAGAGAACCCATCAAACCCTCAACTACCCATGCTGACTTTTGTACCCAATCATTTACTCTCCCAAGAGTTGGTTGAGGTAGTTAATGCCTTGGGGAATGGAGAGGTACGACTGTCCAAATTCGAGTATGGGCAAGCCACCCTTCCTAGATTTTCGTGTTTGGCTTCTTGGGCAAGAAGGGAGCCACAGAATTGCCTCCAAGCCATTATTCAACCATCAGTCTTGCTCCCTCACGCGTTTAGAGCTACCTGGGCGTTTTTCTCCATGGTTTTTGCTGTGTTTTCCTTCATTATCCTAGCTGGAAAGGCCGTTTTTGTTTTGGCTAACAGTGGGAAAGAAGGGGAAAACGATTTGGGGTTTTATTGAGGCCGTTTGGCCCACTGAATGCTCATACATTTGTGGGAGAAATCGATTCTCTTCCCTGGGATTGATTCCCTCTTCCCATAATCCGTTTTTGGGTGTACCCACGTTTTTGGGAAAACCCCTGTCCATCTAGTTCCTAAGTCCCACTACTAAAAGTGTGTTCCAGAGCCCATATCCGAGTTTAGTCTGCAAGAGAATGCTGGGGTTGAGATGGGTATCCATTTCTTTGGGCTGTGGTGTGCTTGAGGGTTCCCTTTTCCTTGTAGATATCGTGCCCAACTCGGGGGTGGTCTCTGAGTGCTGAAAGAATACAGGCTGGGCATAGACCAATGGTTGGGAGGAACGTTGCAGCGACATAGCTAGTTGTGTGGGTCAATTGCACATCAAAGATAAGTGTTTTCTATCTATGTGTTTTACCTCTGCAATGTTTAAATTAATGACTGCTATTGATATATTGAAGGCATATGAAAATATATGTGTGGATGAGTTTATTTCCGTTGTGCATGTTTGTTTGATTTACATCTGCACACATTTGTTTTTAACTGTATGCATCTAATGAATGGGCTGAGTTTTATGAAAATCCCCATAGATTGGTAGCATGTTCCCTTCCTTGCATTGGGTCCAAGGGTGGGTACATTACAATGCATCAAACTTCTAACATCACTTGCATAGTGAACATGACATGTGTTCTCTTCCTCTTCTTGTGTCTTTGGACATTGATCTACAAATAAATTTACACCAATGGGAATAGGAGTCTTTATTGGTTATGTTCCTGCATCTTAAAACTTTGCAAAATTGTCTAACATGTTTTTTGTTATTCAACAAGAGTCTCTTGTTTAAACAATCCCTGTTAATCTCCATGCCCAAAATAAAATTTGCAATTTGAAATTCCCATAGCAGATCTAAGAGCTGATGAATACCTCACAAGAAATAATTGCAGAAAGAATGAGCAGCATAACAAAGATGCAATAGAAACCAGATAGGAGCAGAATAATCACACATGTTTCATTAATCTGAATAATAAACAATAATGATACAATGCACAAGATTCGAATACCAGGGGTGTAATTCGAATTAGCCTGCATGGATAGATCAAAAGATTAGTGGAGTGTCATCAAAGCACAACTAGGAGTCCTCATCATCATCAATGGAGTCATCAATGCACAAGTAATGGTCAACTAGGTGTCAAACTGAGTCTAACTGAGTGTGGTAGGTGTAACTGGCACATGGAGGCACTAATTGAATGAAGGAGGCTCAGTGGAGGGCGCATGAGGAGCTAATTGGAGTCAGAATAGGCAATCTAGTCTCACTGGAGGTCCATCAGAGTGATACAGTCAGTTGATGAGTCAATCTAGCCTTAAATCAAGGAAAGATCTAAAGATAACTCAACTAACTGAAGTGCAACTGAGTGGTAGGTGAGAGAGGGCACCTTTCACAAGTGGTAGGTGAAAGGAGGGCGCGTTAAGCACTAGGAGGGATAAAACTGATAAAAAAGAATCTCCCGGGGCTAGCTAACTGAGGGCTAGGTCCTGGGATTGATGACTGGGATGCATGCATTTGCATGCCTGCATGACTGAAAATGCAAAAATGGAAAATGCTGTTAGGACTAGGATGGAGTATGGGAAAATCCCAACATGCAACACCTAAGATCCTTCATATCAAACTGAGATGTCAATTGAGACTTAACATCCTTAATGATTTCCCTGTTATTTTGACCTACCTCTATACTTCAATATGCCCATAGACCTTATTTTTATTTGCGTTGTGGGAATAACCTCTCATAAATAATGTACTTGGTTATGCCCTACATGGATTTTAGCCTCATTTCTTATGATAATAAGGATGCAACTATAAGGAAGCAAAGGTACAAAATATGCTTCCTACACTAATCAAAGAGAGAAGAATGTGCATAGAGTTAAATAATAAAAAAATGTAATAATGAACAACACAGAAACATATAATCATTAAACAACGATTTCCGGGCGAAACCATTCAAGGAGAAAAACCCCACACTTCAAAGTGCACTCAAATGTATTGATCAATAACTAAAAAATGGTGAGAATACATTATAGAGTCTCCATGGTCTCAACAAGAGTGTTCAATAGTAGAAGGATTATAGAGAAATTTTGACAACATAACACTAAATGAAAAACCCTCACACACTTTTTCCTCTAACTCGAGTAGTCACTAAATAGGCATGACAAACTATAAACCATTTATGGTTTTCCAATTGTATATACTGGAAACCAAAAACAATTAATTGGCCAACTACCATTGTTTAGAATTCATTATGTGCTGGTGATTTGTATTTATTCTTTGTTACTGCTCAACATTTATTCCTTGCTACAACCCAACAATCAGTGCTACTCTACTATAAGACTGCAAGGTGTATGACACACTTGTCTCAACATTCTCCCACTCGTTATATGCATCAAACTATGAGCTACCTACTAGGGGCCATAAGGCCCATAGATTCACAACACTACTTGAATTTACTTGTGCTTGTTTATTTTGTCAATGCATTTGCAACTGAATATTTTCTAATATCACCTTTCTGTCCTGTACCATGTCCCGAATGAAATTACTAGTTGTCAATATGTTTTGTATTTGCATTAATGGTAGGATTCTTAGCCAGAGAAATGGAACTATTACTACTAGATTAAACGATAATAGATATTTGAATTAGCCCTACATTTGACACAATTTCATAGGCCAAATGGGACCCTTATAGGTATCAGTAGCTACCATATACTCAGCCTCTATAGTGGACAAAGTGACCACAATCTATCACTTTATCATGTAACTCACTCCTCCACCAAACAGTAAAAATACACGTCCATATGTAGATCTCCTTCTATCTACATCCCCTACCAAATCAAATTTCACATAATATTTTATGTCCACTAAGTGTGAGTCATGTGAAGCATTGCTAGAATAACAAATGGAATAGTTAAAAGTACCTCGCAAATACTTGAATACTGTCTTCACTGTATCCCGATGTTCATGTCCAGTGTTAGCCACAATTTGACTCAAAAATCCCACTACTCTGGCAATCTCTAGTCTAGTACATACCGTAGCATACATCAAATTACCAACTACACTAACATAAGGAATATAATCCACATCCTCCATCCATGTGGGTTTTGTAGGATGTTGTTCAACTGAAAGATTTGTTCTTGTAAAAATTGGAACAATCGATGGCCTACAATATGCCATGTGAAAATGTTGTAACATAGAGTTCATGACTTACTTTGGCTCAACCAAAGCTTTATGCTTGTTCTTTCTCTCCTATAATTTTCCATGTGGAAAAATTGTAGCACAGAGTTCACATACATACTTTGGCTCAGCCAAATATTTATGTTTTCTCTATCTTTCCCGATCTCCATTCCTCATATATATTTTGCATCCCCCAAGTACTTCATGTCAAAATGCGTTGAAATCTAAGACTTCAAACTATGAATCACATCCCTTTTGTTACCAAAAAATAACATATGATCTACATACAAAGTGATAACAGGGAAATGCCCACCATCTTGTTTGTAATACACATAGATCAGATTTGGATATCGTAAATCCCAATCCCAACACAAAGGAATCAAACTTTTGGCACTGCATTCTAAAATATGGTTTGAGACCATATAAATACTTTTTTAATTTTCAAACCAATGTCTTTTTATATTTTTTTTATTGTGGTGCTATGGCTATGCCATATAGATCTCCTCCTTTGAGTTTCCATGTAGGAATGTTGTTTTCACATCCATCTACTCTATCTCTAAATCCAGAAGCCGCGACTATAGATAACATAAGTTCTGATAGATTTTAACTTAACAACTAGGGAAAGAAACCTCACCAAGGTCTATCCACTCAACCCAGGAAAATCCTTTTGCAACCAACCTTGCCTTTACTTTTTAGCATTGCCATCTGAACCAATCTTTCATTTGAACACGCATTTGCATCCCACATGTTTCCATCCATTAAGCAATCGTACAAAGTCCCATGTATCATTCTTTTTAAATGAAGTCAACTACTCATCCATGGCCAATCTCCATGACACCTTATCTTCCATTTCCATTGTCTCTTTCATAGTTCTAGGTTCATCAATGTTAGTAGATAAAGAAAATATACATCTTAAATCACATGGATTAGATTTATACATATCTGGTTGTGTTCTTTGCTGAATGTACCTCCTTGAAGTTTAAGGTAAAGTTTCTTCCTCTTCCGAATTATCTTGGGCCTCCTCATCATTAGGCCCATCATGAACTTCTTGTTCATTTTTCGATTCAACTTTCTCTACCTTGGGTGGTAGAAGAACCCCTAACTTCTTGTCATTCTCTTATGGCTACATCATTGTGGGAGAATATTTAACTTCTCTGAAAATAACATCTCTAATATACAAAAAATTCCCATCCATATGATCCCAAATCTTATACCCTTTCGACCCAATGCCATAGACAATGAAGATACATTTCACTACCATGTTATCCAACTTTGACTTCTTCTCCTTAGGAACATGAGCACACGCAAAACAACCAAAAATACGAAGATGATAAAGTTAGGGCTTCTTTCCTATCTAAACATGCACAAAGGTCTTCTTCACAAGAGCTGATGTGGGAAACATGTTAATTAGGTAGCATGCGATAGAAGTCACTTTTCCCAAAATTTCTTCTCCACGCAAACTCCACTAAGCATGCTCCTAGCTCTCTCCATCCATTAGAGGAAATTTGGGGTCTAAAATGGGCCTGATAAGAAAACGAGCCAACCATAATTTCTTGATGAGTTGGAATTCAAGAACCAAGAGAATTTCAATAAAATGAGTCAACCATAATGGTTGACTTGAGATATTTCTCATAAAAAAACTACTTATTTTGTTCGCATTTTCAACATATCTCCTTGTGTTTTTACTCAAATTTCGAGCGGGAGCACTCAATGTCATCATCACGTTTTTTCAGGCATTTCTTGTTTTTGGGGCAGCACGTTCTGTCAAAAGTATGCAGTGTGGGTACTCGTTGGATGCGGAATTTAATTTTGCATCCAACAAGTGCCCCTGCTCGAAATTTGAAAATACGAACAAAAAAGTAGTTCTTTTCTTTCTTCCTCCAAAATTAATAAATATTATATTATTATTCTAACTATTATTTTATTATTTTTCTTAGGAGGCCCATTTTAGACCTCAAATTTCCTCTAATGAATGTCCTATTAGTCCATTTCTCAACTCCATTTTGCTGAGGAGTACATGGAGTTGTCTTATGCCTTTCAATTCCATTTTCCTTACAAAACTTATCAAACTTTGTAGAGAAAAAATCATCACCAATCAATACTCAAAACCTCAATCTTCCTACTAGTATGATTTTCCAAGAGAGCTTTAAACTCCTTAAATTAAGAGACCAAAGAACCTGGATTTATCTATGAGAAAATATATTTATTTCCTTATAGAATAATCATTATTAAATGATAGGTAATACAAAGCCTTAGAAATTGAAGGAACTTTAAGAGGACCAAATACATTAGAATGGATTAAGTCCAATAACTTAGAACATTTTTGAGAACCAGAATAAAATTGAACACAATTCTATTTTCCATATATGCAATGCTCAGAAACATAGGCCCTACCTATATGGCCCAATCTTTGGTGCCATAGCATTGTCTTCTTTATAGGTAACTTGTTTAGGTACCCAAAAAGGATGATCATCATAAATAAATATATGTTTTGATTGTGAGGGTGTAGATTATACACATCTCTTTGCTATAGAAATTTAAGAACTATTACATTGAACATTGCATGCATCAAGATTGAACATAGTGCTGACATCACCACACTTAGCAAATACCATAGCTCCTCAAACCATTTTACACCCCTTATCAAAGAAAAAAACCTACACACCTGCATCATTAAGTTTACTTATTGCTAGTAGGTTATGCACTAAACCTAGAATGTACAAAACTACATAGATCCCCTTCACTCTACCATAAGGGAATCTGATCAAGAATCTACCATGAAAACTATATTGAGAGGAAAGTCATCACCGAGTATATCATCCCACTATCATATTTCTCATGCATTGAAAACCAGTTCCGATAGAAAGTCATCTGGAGGGAAATTTGGAGTCTATCAACCATGCAGATTGGCCTACAAGGGTTGCCAAAGCTGCAACATAGAGATCTACACCATCTTCTTGAGAATATTTTTCATACTCATCATCATAATTCTTCTTCTTTTTATCTTCCTTCCAGTCACTTTTAAAATTCCCAACCTTGCCATAGTTCCAACATTTTTCCTTGGACTTTCTAGGAGATTTATGTCTCCCTTGAGATTTAGATTTTCCCTTTTCCTTCTTCTTACCTTTCTTTTTTCACTCTTCCATGAACAACCAAAGTCTCATTACTGGATTCATAAGCTTTTTGCTTTACCTCCTTTGAGAGTAAAGCATCCATGACCTCATCAAGCACTCATGTCTTTATAGTGCTTCCAATGAACATTATTAGGTTGTCCCATGAATTTGAAAAAGAACACAAAAGAATCATACAATGATCCTCTTCATCCATCTTCACTCCAACTGAGATAAATTGGGTCATATTGAATTAAAGGCATTAAGATGCTCAACAATAAAACATCACCCATTTTCAAGGTGAACAATTTTTTTCGAAGAAATTTTTAACCAACCATGGCTATATCCTGGTATAAATCCCCCAACTTCTTCCAAAGATTTGTTGTATTTTTCTCTTTGGAAACATTCAATAACACCAAATCGACCAAATAGAGCCTTATAAGTCTTATCACCTTTCTCTCAAACACTTCTCATTCTTCATCTTTCATACAAACACGTTTGGTTCTAGGTACAAAAACCCATAGATCTTTATCTACAAGCAAATCCTTCGTCTTGAGCTTCCTTTTCTCTACAATAAGATTTTATTCTACATAAAATCCCACTCAAACCAAGATTACATCAGAAAACCTTGTCCCTAACACATTGGACCTAAGATGATCAAGATCTTATACCAAATGTAAGGAAGCAAAGGTGCAAAATACGCTTCCTACACTAAAAAAAGAGAAAAGAATGTGTAGGGATTTAAATAAACAAAATTGTAGTAATGAACAACACAAAACATACAACCATTACACAAAAATTTCTAGGGGAAACCCCTGCAGGAGAAAAACCCCACACTCAAAAGCACACTCAAATGTATTAATCAACAACTAAGAAATGGTTAGAACACATTACAGAGTCTCCATGCTCTCAGCATGAGTGTTCAATAGTATAAATATTTTAGAGAAATTTCAGCAACATAACACTAAATTAAGATCCCACGCACACATTTTACTCCAACGCTACCACTCACTAAATAGGCATAACAAAACCATAAACCATTTACAGTTTTCCAATTCTACATACTAAAAACCACTAGAAATTAATTGGCCAAATGTTGCTACTCAACTTTCATACTTGCTAGTGATCTGCATTTATTCTCTACCACTACTCAACATTTATTCCTGACCACTGCTAAACATTTATTCCATGCTACAACTCAATAATCGTTACCTACTCTGCTACATGAGTGCACGGTGTATGACACAGTTGTCCCGAAAACAACTGCATCTTCCAATGGTTACAACCCAATCATCCATGACTCCATAAAAAACATAATAGAGTAATACACTTATTTTATTCAAACATCTTAATATCAATAGAGGCTAACTGACTTACCACGGTGTTAAAATCATTAAGATGCTTTGTTAGAGAGTTGCCACCATTCATCCTAAGTATGTAAGGCCTCGATGGACCTTAAGGACTAGATTGATTAGAAAATCAATATATCATAACAAATAACTGAAAACAATTCCATGAGCAAGTAGATATAACACATAAAAGATCATCATAATGATATAACTCAAGATCTATCAAAGAATTGTACCTTTAGATCATCTCAATTCATGAAGGAAAACAACGTGTGGGGGTCAACTCTCCACCCAACCAACTCCTTAGTGAGACACTGAGAGCCGTAGAGCCCCCAACTAATAAACCATAACTAGATATATTCTCCTATCGTCCATAGACATTACTATCTTCCTTCAAAATCTAAGAGAATGAATGGAAAACAATGTGTGGGGGACGACTCTCCACCCAACCAACTCCTCAGTGAGACACTAAGAGCAGTAGAGCCCCCAACTAATAAACCATAACCAGATCTATTCTCCTACCGTCCATAGCCATTACTATCTTCCTTCAAAATCTAAGAGAATGAATGGAAAATAATGTGTGGGGGACGACTCTCCACCCAACCAACTCCTCAGCGAGACACTGAGAGCAGTAGAGCCCCCAACTAATAAACCATAACTAGATCTATTCTCCTACCTTCCATAGCCATTACTATCTTCCTTCAAAATCTAAGAGAATGAATGCTCTTCTCCTCCAATCCTCCTCCATTTTATAGTTTTTTTTTTCTCTTTTCTTTGGTATTTGAACCAAGTATATTTTATTAGTTTTAATAACAATTTTTCTTTTATTATTATTTTAATATTATTAGTCATAGTTATCCTATTATTGGTGGTAATAATTGTTTCTTTAATATTAAATTTATTCTAATTAAATATTTATTTATTAGTTTATATGTAATTTAGTTTTCCTATGTTTTTATTTATAGTTAAATTAATAGTATTTTGGGTTGTTACATACTCCCCTCCTTTAGGAAAATTCATCCCGAAGTTATGTCTTATGTAGTATATATATTTAATAATATTGCATAGGTGAGTGTCACTCATGTGGCTAGTACGAGTAGTTTGTCATTTGTACTAATAATAATTATAGTAGGTTATATTGTTACCTATTCTTAATTATTCTTATTAATTCATGTTATTATGCATTAATCAATTAAGGTTATTTAGTATATATATATATATATATTATCAAAAGAAATCATTGCCTACTATTATTATGTCATTTCAAGGACATCACATCATTATATCATTGTCAACAAAGATCGTAGGAATCGGTTACTCACATATCAACATAAATGTAATGAAGTCAAATGTAATGAAGTCATATGTATTCCTAATATTGTAGGACATCCTTAATACAATACGATCATAAATCAAATCACCTCATCATTCCTTCATCAAGATGTACTAGTACCACCTCATCAGTCCTTCATCAAGATGTACTAGTACCATCATAGCATGCCACCAAATCATTTTATCACTATACATACATACATACATACATACATACATATATATATATATATGATAAAACAACGTAAGATCGTGAACCCATAAATTGACAAGAGTTACCCCTGGGCATTCATCAACGGGGCCATCCAAGGGGAACCGCTTCTTGGAGGAGTAGGGGGAGTTCTTTATGTGACAAAAAAGCAAAACATTTGCATCAAGTATGCTCCTAGACATTCAACAAACAACAATGCCGAAGTCATAACCTTATGGGCAGTACTCAAGGTGGCACGCAAAAAAATGTATTGAAGATTCAACTATTTGGCAACTCAAAAATGGTTGTGGAGTGGGCCAAAGGGAAGATCCATACTGGGGATCCTCATATTCAACATCTTTTAACAACAATATGGGAATTGTTAATGACCTTTGAAAGCGTATCCTTCACCCATATCTACAGAGAACTGAATGCTGAAGCAAACACATTATCCAAATTGGCATTGGCATTGGCATTGCAACCAAGGATAATTGAGGTAGAAGAGAAGAGTGCAGGACAAGTCACAAAGCAATTTTTGATGAATTAGAATCATCAGGCGATCGACACATCAAGGCAGGCATAGTTGGAATGGATAGTGTTTTGAGGATCGCAACAGTGGAAAAGATAGTGCAAGGTCTGCTTGTGGAAATGAAGACATAGATGTGGAATTTATAAAATTTTGAATGTAAGACCTCATGCCAAGTAGTTATGAAAGTATATATGACAAAATGTAATGAAGCCTGATATAGGCAGAAAGGAGATGCTCTGGAAGCAATGATGTAAGTTTGCTCATGACAGTCTATGTTTATTCAATATGAATAAAACGATTTTTTTCTCTGGAAAAAAAAGAAAAAAAAAGAAATATATATATATATATATATATATATATATATATATATATATATATATATAAGTTTTTTTTCAACATAACATTATGAATGTGATAATAGTGTCAACACATAGCATATGTAAAAGCAATAAGACATCATGAAAATTCAAATCATGATTAATAAACCATAACCAATTCTACTAGTATGCATGAATAATCAACAATGCGTACAACATCACACTAATTCCATAAAATGATCATCAAGCACCCATCTAGTACATGGATAAGAATAAGTTTTCCAATCTAGGTGGACTCTATAAAAGGTCCATAATGAAATACCTTCATGAATGGCACAAACAATAATTTATGGGATAGTTTTGGTCAACACATTAGTAAGATGTGGAGTTTTCATATATTTTCCTCATTCAAGTTCACTAACATAACATCAGTTAATCCTAAATTATCTATATCTAGAGCCATTAATGCTCATTTGGAGAATACAATTGAGCAATAAGTTGTTAGTGGCATCTATCATGATATTACTAAGTGCGCCAATTGAGAAAATCCCTAACTTAATGTATTCTAAGGACAATTACTCCCAATAGTAAAGAATTTGGACACTCAATCATCATTATTAGAGTCTCCAATCACACTTTATGTAATATATTTTAACTAATCTTGTATACTATTTCTTTCAATTTTTGCATGCACATATTGTATCCATGGGAAGGCAGAGGTTCAATGCAGATTTTCAGCTCATGTTTTGGCTTCTAAAGGGCTTCTTTTCATTAGTTTCTTATCAGTTCTTATTATTCTCATAGTTGTCTATGGCTTGGCCATCAAAAAGAATTTTGCAGCCACCAAAGAGCTCATTTGCAGGATTGAGTCTTGGCATTACATGATTCACCTTGGCATTGTTCAAATTTAGTGCTCATTATGGATAAACCCAAAATTTTCTGACACCATTTTTGATACTTTATATATGTCAAATACTATAAGGCACTATTTTTAAAGTGATTTTTTTCTTAAAGACCTTTTTTTAGGTCAAAGGCTTAAAGACAATTTATTTTAAGGTGTTTTCTCTATGGCTCTAAGACTCTAAGGGACAACACAATCATCCTACTATACCACTTCAATAATACAAAACATCACAAATATATATAATGAATTTACTAAACATTTCAATTTACCTCAAACAATCAAAAACAAAAATTAAATAGAATTATATACTTCCAAAATTTTTAAGCAAATTCACTTGTCAAGTAGCAATCCATATATATTCTCCAAGATTACTTTAATTAAATACTCCAAGACTACATTATTATTTTTTCAATTGGAAAAAAAACCTCCTTCTTGATATTCATTATATAATCAAAGAGAGCAATGCTCATTACAATAGAGTCCATCCTTAAAATTACTTCAAGACATAACAATCTAAATATATGCAATAAAAACAACTATTTTTCATATGCAAATGAACCCATGACACAACAAAAAATCATATAGTTGACCAGTTTTTCATACATAACTTAATTCTAGATGATTGATGTATAAAGTCAAAAAGTTGTAGCTCCATATAGAAAAAAACATACAATGTAGGTCCTTCAATACATTGTAATTGTTCCACTGGATACTACAATGTTCTCCATATATTATTCAAAATGCAGCAGACCCTTGTCCAAATCAAGAGCTTCGTTAGATAGTGCACCTGCCTTCGAGTTCAATTCTCAATATATGTGTTGTAAAGATAAATAAGTGTACTCAAATAAAATTCTTTGTGTTAAGACACAAGTGATAAAGTGATAACATTTGCAGATATGAATTTCCTGTAGCCCAGTCTATTATCACCTGAGTCCCCTAGTACCTATAGAGACACAATACCAACATCAGAGGGAAACTTCAGTAAGGCCCATAGGGCTAGAAGTTCAACCCTAGTGTTGGTTCCATAGCCACATCCCATCTTTAGTTTGAAAAAATGCTTCTCGTTTAGTTTAATGATTGTTTCGCCACCACATTTTCTAGACTATGCAACCCCATCAAAGTTTTTAGTAGTGGTTGAATTAGAAATCACTGGTTCAGAAATAATTCTTTGCTTCTTTAATTTTTCATGTCTACAGAATTATAGAAAGAAACTTATGATTTTTGAGCAAACCATAGTTATATTTTGTTTCTCGTTGTTGAAATTGATATCATTTCTGAATCTCTAGATTCCCCAACATATGAAGCTTGGAAGTTCTTTGTACTTTTTCACCTTTGAAGCCCAAAGGTTCAAACACTGTTCTAAGGGAAGGAAATCCCAATCAATATTTATGTGCAGTTCATTAATACTCAACCTCCATATTTGTTTAGAAATACTCTAGTAGATAAACATATGATCTACATATTCATCATCTTAATGACATATAATACATAGATTTGGACTGTGCCAACCTCTTTTGATTAAGTTGTTCCGATTTAGTATTATGTTTTCTAAGCAAAGCCATAGGAAACATTTTATTTTAAGTGGAATATGTCATTTCCGAATTTTAGTGAACCACCATTTATCTCTAAAAACTGTAGAAGAGTAAGAGATAGCATCATAGAGAGATTTTGCACTAACCTTTCCATCATTTTTCCAATTCCACACAATGGAGTCTTCCAAATCTGGGAGTCAAATTCCAACATGTCCGAGTCCCGTTATATATTTGTTCCATTCATTAGTTTGTTCACCTTGAAGTCCTAGATCCTTTGAATACAAACATTGAGCAGGGCATGGATCCACATCAATTGGTTTACAAATGTGTGCCATATTTTTGTATCCCCTTCCTGCTAAAAAGTTAATTAGAGAGCCATATAACTAATAACAATCTTCCCCTCCTACATAAGGATCAATACCAATTTTGATTGCATTTATCCTTCCAATTTTCCAAGATAAACACCTCCTAAGCCAAGGATAGTGCTTGAAGAATCCTCTCCAACAAATTGACCCTTTGTTGTAAAATTTTCTATTATCTCTAATCCATTCCTCAATAATAGCTTTTTCAAATATTTAGTTTTCAATGTGTCACTCCAAATCCCCTTTTGAAAAATACCCCTCAAGAAACTTTTAAGACCGATTGTTGCATTGAACCACTAAATATTCTTGATTCCCTAACCACCTAGTTTTTTGGGTAGGGAAATCTTATCCCAATAAACCAAATGTATTTTTTTAGTGCTTTTAGACCATGACCATAAAAAGTGCATGGTTTTGTTTCTTAGGATATTTAATATAGACACGGGTATTTTTGTCAAAGACATCCATTAAAGTGGGATACTGACAAGAACAAACTTCACCAATGTTAACCTAACTCCCATAGATAGCCATTTATAACACTAGTGACTGATCCCATTCTCCACTTTTTTGACCAGCCAGAGTCAGTCCTTAGTTAAATAGTTATTTGGTTTTAGGAAACAACCAAGATATTTGAATCCAATATCTATGTAATTTGATTTGAAAGGGAGTAAATTATGGATAGAAGTAAAAACCTCTTTTGTAACAGCACACCTTAGAAAACCAGATTTAGTGGGAACGAAAGTCATACCTGAAGCTTCACAAAAGACTTTAATAATCTCATAAAATGCTTGCCAATATTCCATTGTACCATTTCTAAAAAGAAAAACATCATCAACAAAAAGTATATGTGTGATGAATTGTGAAGTAATCTTAACCCCGATAAATCTGCCTTCTCTCTTGGCCATTCCAATCATCCTGCATAGTCCTTCCACTACTAGAAGAAATAGGAGTGGGGATAAGGGGCATCCTTGCCACAACCCCCCTGCTTCCTTTGAAGAAAACAATAGGAATTCCATTGATAAGTATAACAACAAATATAGGAGAAGACACACAGGCCATGAGCCAGTCAGTAACAACAAGTGGAAGGCCTATATGAAGAGTACTAACCTTAGGAAAACCCAATACACCCTGCCATAAGCCTTTACCAAATCCATCTTCCGTATTATGGCTTCCAATTTCTTAGTCTTGATAGAGTGAATACATTCTTGAGTGATTCCAACAACATCCAAAATTTGTCTATTGCCTAGGAGCCAAACTATTCTTTTGATACCATTTCATCTAATTTCAATCTGAGTCTATTGGAAATAATTTTAGAGATAATCTTATAAATCAGATTGCACATGCAATTGGCTTGAAGTCTTGAAAAGTTTACGGTTTCACACATTTAGGAATCAGGGAAATAAAAGTTGATTTTATTGTACTTGAAACATAGCCTTTGGTTCTAGATTCTTCAACCATCTCCAATATTTCTTCACACATCAAAGAATAAAATCTAAAAAGAATTCCATAGTCCAACCATCAAGGCCATGAATTTTGGATCTAGCAAACTTCTTTAAGACCTCTTCAATCTCTTGAAGTATAACATCCATGCTAACCAGTTGGCCCTCTTCCTCTGAAAAGAAGGTAGGATATTTTCCAATCACTTGCATTTGAGAAGCTATGTTAGAATTTCCAGGGCCCTTTAAAAGTTCTGAAAAGTGGGTCTTGGCAACATTTTCCAAATCTGATTGAGAATTAACCCAATTTCCCTATGCATTCTTGATGTCCCATGTAGCATTGTAGTTTCTCCCATGGTTGGAATATTTATGAAAAAAATTAGTATTATTATCCCCTCGAGAGATCCATATAGGTCTACTTTTCAAACGCCATGTTTCCTCTTCAAACTTAAGAAAACCAACTTTCTTGTATTCAAGCTTTCCCAAAAGGTCTTTCTCTTCTTTGGTAAAGACCATGTCCTGGTTTAAAGTTTACATACTGTCGATTTTTTCTTCTAAAGTAATAAGCTCATGATCAAGTCTTCTCTTCTTCTCTTTTTCCCATTTAATGACTATTCTCTTGAGGCCAGATAGATTCCTCTTGATCTTTTGCATAACATTCTCTCCTTCCATATCTTTAAAACTTGTCCAACTTTCCCTAACCAGAGATATAAATTCCTCTTCTTGTAGCCAATAATGGTTGAACTTAAAAGGATTATTTTTTCTTGTCTAGTACCACTTCAAATTGCAAGCAAACATGACAGTGATAAGAAATCTCTGAATTTACAATCCATGATCTGTAATTTCCTACTATGTTAGCCAAAACCTCATCTAATAAGAATTTGTGAAGTATCTTACTCTCACCATCTAAACCTACCTGTCCATTTCTCTAGATTGGAGCGATTTTAGTAGGAATAACATCCAAAAAATTGGAATTAGAAAAGAGCCACTTGAAGAAGTTAGCCATATCATCCAACCTGGAGCTTACACCCCAAATATCAATAGCAGAGAGAGTTAGGTTTAAATATCCACACAATATTAAGTAAGGATCATTCAAAATACCATTAACATCCACTCTTTCCCAGAACTCCTGTCGGTCATTGTAAGGTGCATAACAGTTAATGATCCTAAAGAGGACATTCATTCCTTTGATTTTTCCTTCAAGGAGTATTGGTGCACAAGTAAAATAAGGTTTGAAATCAACCATAGTTGGATTCCATGAAGTTAACAACCCCCTCTGATAAACCCTTATCATCCACAACACTGACCTCCTATGCAGGGAAAATATTTAAAAATACTTCACAAGCCTTCGATCCCACACTCATAGTTTCCTGAATTAATACAATATCTGGTTTGATAAGACCAAACATACTTTTGAGGGATAATAATTTGTTAGGGCCCCCAATACCTCTAATGTTGTAGGATGTAATGATTATTGGGAAACCTAGTTCATGGGCATATTCACTCTAAGGGCCCAATAGTCATTGTAATTAGCAGTAGAATGCAAGGTTTTAGATGCTTCATTCAACCAAGAAGAAATATGTATGTAATTTGAACCATAAAATTCTCTTTCATCATGCATAACAGGTTCTTTCGTACTTGACTTCTTGTTATTTTGTTTCTTACGGATAGTCTCATCTTGGAAACATATGGAATTGATTGGGGAAACATCCGATTTGCTAGATTGTTTATCCTCATAAACATTTAAAGGAGTCTTGGCCTATATATATCTATATGAGGGCATTGGTTCCGTCAAAACCCTAGTCTCATCACAAGAATCCTAGTCTCCACTCTTCTACAAAATATTCCTTCCCATATTGGAGTCAATTGCAGGTTCACTAATTGAAAAAGATTCAAGGTTTTTTGAAACCCCAATATCAACATCCTTCCTCCCACTCATATTTGGCGGACTAGCCAGACTATCCAGAGTTGAATCAACCCAATCCTACCTAGGCTGATTTGGAGGGTTAGATTTCTTGGTGCTAGTTGGGATTGAGGGATTGTTTGGAAAAACAAAATTTCCATTACCAGATATACATGGCTAAGAACTTGGGTCACCAGGGTAATATATAGGATGGTTTGGAGTCAAGTTTCCTACAAGATTCAAATGTTCTTTAGGGTTCCTAGTACCCAATACCCTAAGGACATATTCCTTTTCCACTTCATCTAAAAAATTTAATTCAGTATTAAATAATTGATTAAGGAAAGAGGGACAAATTTGTTCCATCGTACCTCGGAGAGTAGCAGAGTTAGGCGAAATTCCTTGAGTTTCCTGCATAGTAGTAATCCCCAAAGCATGATTTGAAGCTTCCAATAGTTGTAGAGCTGAGCAGTCATCCTCCAATAGGTCATCGTCCTCAAAAGAACCAGGGAATTTATATTTAAGATGTTCAGTCCTTCGACAGTATTGGCATCGAAAGGGGATTCCCCTATAGTCAAGCTTCTGAACAAAAGACATATTTCCTCATTTGATTTCTATCTTCACCAGAAGACCCTTTGCAACATTAAACTCAACAAGGACTGAAGCAATTTTTTTTCCTCAGATACAAACAATTTGTCATCCAGGGTGACAAAATTTCCAATAGTGTTAGCAACATCCACCAAAGTATTCTTAGTCCAAAGCTGTAATGGAAACCCCGACATAAGAATCCAAAGATAACGTTTAAGGATTGGCTCTTTCAGAGGGTTAAAAGCAGTGTGCCACCTAGAGAGAACTAGAGATCTCAAGCCAATAACCAATGTTTATCCAAAATCAAAGATGCACCGTCAGTCGTCAAGAAATGAAAACAAAACCAACCTTTCATGAGCATGCTGACATTAGGGAAATAATCCAAAATGGGCTTCCATTTCTCCATAACCCATTTAGATATCTCTGATCTAGTCAAGGAATAATACTCGAAAAGTCAAACCAACGCCATCTGGACCATGCTCTCAACTCTGTCTAGGTTTACGTCCTTACCCAAAACCACAAAATTTCTATCTTGATCAAATTTGAATGCCTTTAATGCATGCTTTTCTTGCGCTCAAAATGCAGTAAGTTTTCTTGGACTGACCATTGGAGAAATGCCCCCATGATTCGCCCTTGTAGAATCATACAATACTACAACATCCTTCTCACCCTTCAATAGATTAGATTGCAAAATAGGGCCCCTAAAAAACCCTCTGCCAACATTCTTCACACCAGAAGTCGTTGATCCCACAATATCCCCATTGTCGTTCTTTGGGGTAGAAACACAATCACTCGAGCACAATTTATATGAAACCCTATAATTCGGTAAACGAGGAGTCTTGAATCCCAACTGAGCTTTGGGAGTCTAAAAATTCTTATGGATTGGAGGTTTGTTAGGGAGAATTGAATTGTAACATGATTTTTGACAAATCTGATGAGACCGCTCCACAAAACGTTTAGTAGCCAGAGATGGAGAAAGGACAACTGCTGAGGGAGGATCTACCTTTCGTTTTGAGAAAACCGTCAAATGTATGGCACACTTGAAGGATTGAGCCATTTGGAAGTCACCTTCCATGTGGATAGGAGGCCCTACCACAACAAGAAGAACTAATATCACTTGCAAAATGTCCCGATTAGTAAAAAACTAACACCAAAAATCAAACTTAGTCTAAAAAACATTCTCACTTTTTTTACATGGTTGGTACTAGGCCCTTGAAACCTTGAGGACTTAACCCCAAGACGACTAGAAATAGAAGATTTACGTGAACCCTAGATCCATGTTTACAAAAACCCTAGATCTGACACTCATGAGAATTTATTCTTAAGACAAAATTTACACTCAATGTCAAAACAAATTATAAAATAATAACATAAATATAAACATATAAACAAAATTATATATATATATATATATATTTCTTTCTCAAAGGAAAATAAAAAGCATGAAAGCATTGCAAGTGAAATATTTGAAATGTGACTCCTCCAAGACTACTTTAATTAAAATAAGCATCTATATATTACATATTATTTCAATTAAGATTGGTTTCATAAAAACAATGATGTCTTAAAAACAATGGTGTTTCTTTATTATAGTTGGTTTAATTAATCAATAAATTCTTTTAAAATAATAATATGCAATTATGTCCATGCTTTTAAAATGATTATTTATGTGTTAAAAACATTTTTATATATCAAAGTATTATATTAAAAATGATTAAAGCTTTTCTACTATATTATTATTTAAAATTTAACAAATTATTACTTCTTATTATCCATATAATTTTTTTTACTTTCACAAAATTTTTACATATTTTCCTAAGTCCTTGGTAACCATTATGGTTTCCTTAACTTGTTCCATTTCATGTATATATATATATTCTTAATAAAAACATTAATAATTTTATGACATTCCACAAATCAAAGCATATCATATCTCTTAACCGGGAACTATGAATATGTTTTTTTATTATATGCCTATGAGGTAAAAATAAAACTTATTAACATTCTAAGGAAATAAATTATTTAATTATATATATATATATATATATATATATATATTATTAAAATTATAGTAGTTTACTTATTTTAAGTTTTAGATTTATGGTGAGTTTTGGTCGGAATTTGGTATTTTGTTTTTGGTAAAATCTAAATTTAAAAGTATTAAATTGTGTTTTAAAATCCAAACATAGATTTAGCACCCTCTAATACCCCATGGCACCCAAATTATGCAAACCCAACTCCAAACAAAATAAAATAAGACATAAAATATACTTGGAAAAGATTGAAACATAGAATCTTTAGAGTACACCATTAAAATCAAATCAAGATTTAAATATCTTAATTATAAAGATTAAAAATTCAAAGAACACCAACATACTTAATCAACTTTACTTTGATTTTGACTTAATCATAGGAAGTCTAACATATATCATTTTGGGATTGATGAATACAAACTGGAACTTCTCAGAAGAATTGTGCCTTATTAGTTTTTCCAATTGGAGTCGGGTTTTAAATATCTGGGCTATTTTCTTAAGCTTTGTAATTACAGGAGGAATGACTGGCTATGGCTAGTTGAGAAGGTTGAAAAAAAGATAAACCATTGGACTTATAGGTTGCTGTCAGTTGGTGGGAGACTTACATTGATCAAATCTGTACTTACAGGTATACCTGTGTACTGGTTTTCACTATTGCAGGTTCCATGCTCCATTATTAACTGTATCAGGAAGTTATTCTTCAACTTTCTTTGGTCAGGGGGGCAGTCTAACAGTTCACTGGTTATGGCCCAGTGGGAACATATTGCTAGACCTGAAAGTGGGGGAGGTTGGGGCATAAGGAATATCGTGGGGAGGAAGATTGCGTTAGTTGTAATTACTAACACAGTCTTCCTCCCCACCATCTTCATCTTTCACTGCGTGATCATGAACAACATAAGGAATATGTCATTATTCAGCTGTGCCCTTAGGATGAAAAGCTTATGGAGAGGACTATTTGGGCCTACCCTGTGGACTAAGTTGCTCATGGTAAAATGCATCAAGATGGATGTGTTTCAGTGGATCCGATATCCATTCAAAAAAATCAAAGGTGCATCACCGATTTGGACTGGTTTTATCAAGGTATACAATCTGCTGGCAAGTGACCTGACCTGGAAGGCAGGTAATGGAAAAAATATTTTGGTGGGGAATGACCCAATCATGGGAATGGAGGAATATTATATTCTCACTAATGAAATTATCAAAACTCTGCATAGGTTTGATTATGCCACACTCAGCAAGATCAAAAGAGTGAATTGTAGATCTTCTCATTCATATTGGATCTCTGTTATGGAATTGGGACTTGAGGGGAATGAGGCAGTTGAATGAAAACACTACACTGACAAACTAAACTTTGTTGGATGCAGACTTACTGGTGAGAATGACAACATCATTTGGGCTAAAAATAATGCTACAGGAAAAGTTACTGCAAATTTGGCATACAAAGCAATTGTCTCCCATAAGGGTATGTATCCTTCACATTGGTGGTATAAGGCTATTTGGAAATGGAAAATACCGGTGAAGGTTCGGTGTTTTATGTGGCATGCTTTACAGGGTAGTTTGAAGACTTGGGAAAATTTGACAAAAAGGGGATGGGCTGGCCCAAGTATGTGCTATCTATGTAAGAACAATAATGAAACTACACAGCATATATTGGTGGATTGTGCTTTCACAAGAACACTGTGGCAGATAGTATTATTACACTTTCAGTTGGGATAGACTTGGGATGTGGATAAATTTGTGACTAATGTCTATAACTGGCAAAAGTTTTGTAGAAACTTACCACACCTTCTAGCACTGATCTCCTGGCATATTTGGTGGGTAAGGAATATGGCAATATTTGAAGATAGAGAACTCAGTTTATATTTCTCTTTCAACAATATTTTGAATTCTATCAAAGATTACAATACTAATGCTGGACAGAAACTTAGAAGACAACTTGGTACTTTTATCATTCCTTATCATAAACTGATGGGATTTTTTGATGGTTCGACCATTGATGGAGAATGTGCTGTTGGTGGTGTGATCTTCATCAACAAAGAACACCACATAAAACTTATGATGAATTGTGGACATGGAACAAATACAAAAGCCGAGCTACTTGGGTTATGGTGTATTATTACTGTTGTTGTCATCATGGGTCTACAGGAGCTGATTGTGTTTGGGGACTCCAGGGTGACGATTAAATGGGCACTCAAAGAATATAATCTAAATATCTTATCTTTACATTAGTGGTGTCGCAGGATTCGTGACAAAATACAACTTTTCAAAGACATTACATTTGAACACATCTACCGGCAATTCAACCAAACTGCTGATTCTCTCTCAAAAGAAGCAAATGGAGGCGATGAGGGTATTGTTCATTGGACAGAATACATAGAAGATCAAGTCTGTGATGTGGGCAGGGTGAATATGTTTGAACAATACTAATATGAGATGATCATATAGTAAATATGGGATGTAATTATTTTGTGATAATCACGGGAGAGCCAGCATAGTTTTTTGTTTTTTTTGTATGAGAACTCCTGGAAACTTATTTTGAACTTAAGTCTGGTTAAGACTTAGTCTATTTGTACTATTTGATTTGTTTAATGAATACCAGTAGTACGTCATTTTTCCACTGAAAAAAAAAAAAAAATTCACTTTGACTGTTCTTTTCTTTTCTTTTTCAAATATCTTTTTATTTTCCTTCTATATCATAATAGTAAACACAAATAATAATTATAGTAATAATTACCATTAGACACGATCTTAGTATCTTCGTGCCTGGTTCTACTTCAATAACAATTAATTAATAAGCATTACATGTAGCCACTCACTTAAGGAACATGAAGACTATTAATGCCAGAAAATCCAGATATGATACTAATAAAAATAATAATTATAATATATATTATTCTTATTCTATATGCCCTCCAAATATGTAAGAATAAATCTAAAACATTTTAAATATGACTTATTCTTTTCCTTTATACGCCACTCAAAATCAAAGAATGATTTATATATGGTTTTTATATGCTATTCTAAAAGCTAAAAGTGATATTTTCAAAACCTCTATTTTTTTTCAACAGGAAAAAAAACCTTGTTCCTTGTTATTCCATAGAATCAAAGAGAAGAAAGTCCATACTATATACAAAACATCATTAAAAAATGATGTCTTGTCTGAAAGATCCCTCAAGAGAACCAACTATCCAACATAGACTACAAAGCATACATACATATAGAACAAAAAATGACTTTCAGGGCTACTTACCCATACAAAATATCAAAATATAGTGGACTATTATTAGCATACAAAGTTCCAAAATAAGCAAAAAACATAATTAGGTGTAAAAGACACGAGAGCCTTTAGATATAAGGTGCTCCTCCATAAATTCTTCATAGAAAAGTATGCCTTCAGGACCACCAATAGCTTTTTTAGAAAGCTAATCTGCAATAGTGTTGTATTCTCTAAAAACACGACTGAAAGATAAGTCACAAAAGGAGGGAAAAAGTGATAAGGTTCTCTGACACCAATGCTCCAACAAAAGAACTTGTAACTTATAAGATCCATTAGCCCAATTAACAATCACTTTTGAATCTACCAAAACTTGAAGAGACACAATGCCATTAAGGGAGGCAAACTGAAGGAGTCCCCACAGAGCCAGAAGTTCTACTCTAGAGTTTGTGCCAGTGTCACAATTCATCCAAAGTCTATAGTTATGATCCTTATTGATTCTTAAAAACATACCTCCACCATAGTTACCCAACTGAGCTGCACCATCAAAGAATCCAGCCGTAGTATGAAAGGAGATAAAATGATTAGAAATCGGTCTAGATATTTTAATTTTTTCCTTCGTGAAATATTCATTATATAAGCCCAAAATTCTCCTATTGCACTCATAAACATTTGGGGCTTATTTTCAAAGACAACAACATTCCTCATTCTCCAAATGCCCCAATAGACAAAAATGGGAAGAAGCTTATGTCTTTGGACCTTCTCTCTCCACTGTCTAAAGTGATTTTCAATAGAAGATGAGCCCCACTCCTCATAAATCTCCAAGTCATCATAAATGTCCCTAGAAATCATTTTGCAAAATGAACAATTAGAAGATGGTTCACTGATTCACCATCTAATTTGCACAAAATACATAAATTTGGGCCTATCCATCTTCTCCTTAGAAGATTATCCCAAGTCGAAACATAGTTTTCCAAAATGAGCCAGAATAAACATTTGAGTTTTAATGGAATATTCCATTTCCATAATTTGTTGAACCACCACTTTGTCTCACCTTCACAATGAAATTGAGCTATACTAGTAGAATAAGTCGATTTTGCATTTACCCGACTAGAAGAGATATTCCAGGTCCATACCAGGGAATCATCTTCCTCAACTAATCTAATACCTGTACAATTTAAGGCCTTCATATAAGCATTCCATTCTATTTCCCATTAACCTTGAATACCTAGGTCTTCAACCAACAACCATTATTAAGAACCAGATGGTCTCATCCAGTTGTGTCTTCTGATATTTTCTAAAGTAATGCAACCAAATTCCATAAAATAATCCATGCGAGAGGTAGAGAGAACATATACATCATCCCCTCCAATGAATGGATCTACACCAATAAGAACCTGGGCTTCATTACCAATTTTCCAAAATAACCCCTTGCTAATCCAAGAAAAATACCTTACTAAACCATTCCAAAAATTTGAAACCCTTGTAACTGATTTGAAAAGATTCTTGATCCATTGAATAATAGACTTACCTTTAAGGTACTTTTCCCTGAGGACATCACTCCATAATCCCAAACTAATTATACCTTGCCAACAACTCTTCATACATAATGCCAAACTGAACCAGTGCAAACTTTTTATGTTCCAACCTCCCAAGGATTTCAGAAGGGATAACATGTCCTATCCAACAAGATGCATGTTATCACCCTTTAAATTACCAGCCCAACGAAATTTAAATATCTTCTAATGAATCAAGTTCAGAACAATACTAGGCACCTTTGCTAAAGAAAACCAATAGACAAGAATCACAATTAAAAAAACCCGAGGCAATGTGAGCCTGCCTCCTAAGGATAACAACCTATAACACCAATTCACAATTATTTTCTCAATTTTTCTAACCAACCACATCTAGTCTGCTATCTTGTAATTATTAGGTTTCAAATAATAAGCTAAATATTTAAAACCACCATCAATATCTTCAACTCTAAAGGGGAATACAACAACAATCTATGTAAAAGAGTCCCGAGGAACAACATTTTTAAGAAAGCAAGATTTATTTGAGCTCACCTCCATACCAATAGCAGTACAAAATAAGGAAATAATCTCCGAGAAAGTAATCCAATCCTCCATAGTACCTCTACCAAATAACACTACGTCATCAACAAAAAGTAGATGAGTAATAAACTAAGAGTCTGCAAGTTTAATACTTGACAATCTTCCTTCAATCTTTGCATAATAAATCATTCTAATTAGCCCTTCAATTACTAATAGGAAGAGTAAAGGTGAGAGGGGGCGTCCTTTCCTATGCCCTCTTGAACATTTGAAAAACTTTGTGGGACAACCATTTATCAGAACAACAAAACATGCAAATGAGACACAAGCCATAATCCAATCTGTGACTGCTAGAGGAAGACCAATATGAAGTAGTAACAGTCTTAGAAAAACCCAGTTCACTTTATCATATGATTTAACTGTTAAGATTATATGCTACTAAAGACTAAATTATAACTTCATGAGCATTTAATATATTTTCATAATAGCAGCATAAAGAGGATCTCTGAAAGACACACAATCACAAGGTACACAACAATTTATCTTGGGAAACCCTTAAGGGGAAGAAAACCCATAAAAAATTCCTCAATATAGATTACCAAAGTACAATGACCAAAGAATAAGTCTCATAAGAAAGAGAGACTAAACCTAAATACAAGATCCAAGAACAATCCTCCTCCATCGCAACCCTTCCTCTTCCTCTCTTGCCCAATGTTTGAGTGAGTGAATGATTAGAATGAGGGAGGCACCTCACATATTTATACTCAAATTTTCACTTGACCCTTTAACCTAACTGGGCCGACCTATAAAATTGATAGGGCCGACTTACCTAGGAAGATTCAAAATAATATTTATATTAAAATCTTTTGGTTACTATTGATCCAAATTACAATGGAGGATTTACCTCATGACTTTTACATGACCTTTTACATTAATGACATCTCCCGACAGAGGAATAATAATAATAATATAAAGTACAAGTAGAATATTCTTCAAAGTTACATTATTTCAACACTCCCCATTAACAAAAAGGGTAATCTACTGACAACAACATAAACATGTGTGGCTCTACATAACATCATTGGAAGGAGGTAGGAGGAGGCATCATCAACAACATCATTTGGAACATTGGTTGGTACATCTATAAATCATTGGAATTTTTTCAACAACATCAATATCAACAACTGGAACGTCTTGGAACATCATCATCATCATCATCTACAACATCATCATCTGCAGCACAGAGCTGGAACATCATCATCTACAACACGGAGCTGGAACATCATCATCTACAACACGGAGCTAGAACATCATCATCTGCAGCACAGAGCTGGAACATCATCATCTACAACATGGCGCTGGAACATCATCATCTACAACACGGAGCTAGAACATCATCATCTGCAGCATGGAGCTGGAACATCATCATCATTGTCAGTACAGAGATGAAGTATCATCATCATCACATTGGTATAAAAACTGATACATCAACAACAACGACAACACGAGGCTGGTTCATCAGCATAAAGCTGGAATAACATCATCGTCATCAACAACTCAAGGATGGAACAACATCATCTATAAAAAACCAACATGATCCTTCCTTTCAGAATTACGGGATCGAGTTCAACATTGGTGATCCTTCCTTTCAGAATTATAGGATCATGGACAATCCTTCCTTTCAGAATTACGAGATTCAGTCCAACAAAACTGGTGATCCTTCCTTTTAGAATTACGGGATCATGGACAATCCTTCCTTTCAAAATTATGGGATTCAGTCCAAAAACACTGGTGATCATTCCTTTCAGAACTACGAGACCATGGACAATCCTTCCTTTCAGAATTATGGGATTCAGTCCAACACCACTGGTGATCCTTCCTTTCAGAATTACGGGATCATGGACAATCCTTCCTTTCGGAATTAAGGGATTCATTCCAAAAACACTGGTGATCCTTCCTTTCAGAATTATGGGATCATGGACAATCCTTCCTTTCGGAATTATGGGATTCAGTCCAACAACACTAGTGATCCTTCCTCTCGTAATTACGGGATCATGTCTAAGGATGATCAATCCCAACTAAGCTACCCACTATGATCAGGATACTATAGTATCATCAACACTACTCCCCCTTTCGAGGGAAGTCCTTACAGACTACACCAATCTTGTCATGGAGGTGCTCAAACTTCACACGAGACAGAGGCTTAGTCAACACATTTGCAACCTGCTAATCTGTGCTCACATATTGGAACTTTACATCTCCCTTCTACACTATATCATGAATGTAGAAATACTAGATTTCTATGTGCTTTGAATTATCATGGAACACTGGGTTCTCTGTCATCTTCATGCAGCTTTGGTTATCGCATAGAATCACTGTGGTATCCAAATCCAGATCGAATAGACATGAGAACAACTTCCGAAGCCATATGGATTCACAACTGGCGGAACAAGCTACAATATATTTCGCTTTTGTAGTGTTGAGAGAAACACTGGACTGCTTCCTTCTTAGCCATGAGATCATGGATGAACCCAGACTAAAACATCCACCTGAAGTGCTCTTTCTGTATGAGACACTTCCTTCCCAATCTGAATCTGTATAACCATACAGTCTGAAGTTATGATCTCTAGTATAACTGAGACCATAGTCTAACGTACCTTTTAGGTACCTCATCACATGCTTTGAGCTACAAGGTGAACACGTCTGGTCTCAACCAAATACCGAATCAAGGTGTTCACAAAAAAGCATATATCTAGCCTGGTATTCGTTAGATACATCAATGAACCAATAATCTGTCTATATAGTGTCACATCCACTAACTCCGACGAAGCATCAAACAATAAATTTAAATTTGTATCCATGGGTGTGGCCATGGATTTACTTTCCAACATATCAAACCTTTTCAGGATTTCTACTGCATACTTCCCTTGGTTAAGGAATATTCCTTTTGGTCTCTACCATGCTTCAAGACCTAGAAAATAATGCATCAAGCCAAGGTCTTTCATCTCAAATTCTGCAATGAGCTTCTTCTTTGTTTCTACTATGAGATTCTCTTCACCTATTAATAACAAGTCATCTACATACAATAGTAGAATCACATGATTTCCTTCCTCAACCTTGTAGTAAAGGTTGGAGTCCACTTTACTCTTGGTAAATCCCAAGCTCGTCAGAAACCCATCTATCCTACTGTACCATGTCCAGGGTACTTGTCTCAAGCTACACCATCTATACTTCCTCTTCGTGAGGGGAGATATCCAGTATCACTCTAAGCATATCCTTGAGGTACTGGGGAAAACAACCTTTTCCACAAATAGATACTAAGTGATAATGTCTCTCCATCTATACTGTAGTCACTCCCTTTGAAGTGGAGCTTTCCTGCTCTCTCTATAACTAAGCACTATCCTCCCTCTGCATCTTGTACTCTCTGCATCGGGATATTCTGCACTGGAGTGACTGGTAGCCTTTTTTTTGATGATCTTTTGTGTATCCATCTATGTCATATTTTTGGGTCATTGGATACCAAGATCTTGAACTCTGTTGCAAGTTCTCTCTTGCACCCATCTATGAGCTTCTCATTTTCAACCTTGTAGCAAAGGTTGATGTCTCATCACTCTAGATGATCCTTGATTCATCATTCTATCCCATGGGTGCCTTCTTAGCCCGTACAAATCCTTCTCTGATCTGTGCACATGTGGTTCTCTATAGAGAGTCTAAATCCTGAGGTTGCTCGATATAGACTTCGATTACACCATCTATCCAGTGTAATATCCATCACTGAGGAAGTGTGTATGGCCACTAAATCAATGTCTCATGATAGTCGACTTCCTCTTTCTAAGATAACCCTTTCTTTGTTCATTTGTAGTATGCTTGATTTAATAAATCTTCTTTAATGTTATAGCTGAACCATCGTCACTTGTTCTTCAAAACAAGTCTCATCATTATTCTCTTGTAGGTTGTTGTACACGATCTTTCCTACAAGTCAAATTTAGTTGCATGATTAGAATCATTTCATAATTTTCAAAAACAATTCTTGCGCATAAAGACATAGGTCTCACAGTTATACAACTATCTTAGCCACTGCTTCAACACAACATTCATCCATATCCCGTATTCATACGATAACTTTCTAAATGCCTTCCATCTCTACCAAAACATCATTAAGAGCGTGCACTACTCTTAACATGTCAGCAAAGTGGTTTCATTCTAGATGTGTATAAATGGAATGTTGTACAGCACCAGAGGCCACTTACCCATCATATGCATATTAGTATTATATTGTTCATTAATGCAAACACTCTAACATGCATAATACACTTCCTAAAACTAAGAACATAAATATGTACACAACTGGAAACTACAGGAAATGACAATTCAAATACTTATTTTTGTTTGTTTGGTAGGATCTCTCTTGATCCTAGTCTCCTTTTGCACATCCTTTACATATTCCTTCATTATCGATGTGGTAAGGCTTTATAGCTTATGTGAGCAAGCCTTCTATGTCATAGTTCACATGGACTTGTAGTATCATGATCAAGACTACTTCTGAATGACCTTTTAGTTTATATAAGCCTCTTTCTTCTATCCCAATAACAATTGCATCTTCTATAGATTTTCCTCTAGGCCACATAAGAACTTCACCATCTATAAAGGCAACTCTAAACCCTTTCTTATCTAAAGCTAAGATAGAAAGTAGGTTCTTCTTCAGGGCTGGTACATATCAGTACATCCTTCATCTTATAAAACAAATTCTTCTACTTCTTCCTTTGCTAACTTCCTGGGAGGTTCTTCTTCTTCGGCAAAATGAGCATGATGTCTTTTGTTATTCTTCTTTTCTTACTGGAAAATATTTGGCAATGTGTCCCATCTTATCACAATGATAACATTGATAAGAAAAGAAGTCTTTCTGCTTGTAGTTTCCCTTTTTGTACTTCTTAGGAGGATGAAACTCCTTATGAGTTTCCTTCTTGTAATGAGGTTTTCCTTTTTCTCTTATAGTATGGGTAGCTAGAGCTTGATCATCATCTCTGAGTAGTGCTTCTTGATTTGCCACTCTAGCTTCCTCTTGAACACATTCTTCCCATACAATTTAAAATTGTAGACTTTCCTTTCTTGCATACATTGTCTGGATAAAATATTCCCATGGTCTAGTAAGACCATTGAGAGCGGTCATTACTAATTCATCTTCATCAATACTGTCTCCAATTGCTTCTAGTTGTTCTTTGAATTGAGAAACCCTTGTAAAATATTCTTAGATAGATTCACCGTGACTCATCTTTGTATTTTTGAGTTGGGTTCTCAAATTCATCTTCCGATTAATGTTTCTTCCTTCATACATTCTTGATAGAGCATCAAAAATCTCCTTAGGTGTTTTCTTGGAGGACACTTGAGGAATCAAGTGATCTTAAATGGAATCTGCTATGATCCTCTTGGCTCTAATCATGTCCTTCTTGTGTTTTTCCTTTGCTTCAGCTTCTTCGGGTTCCGGCACAACTTCCTTAATGAACTTCACAAGATCATTCTCTTCTAGAATGAGTCCAATTCTATATTTCCAAGCATGGAAATTTTCTATGCCTTCCAACTTGTCATCAAGCTTAGTGCTTGCAGCCATCTTATCCCGAAGAACATAAAAAGACCAAAAATTGAAATTTATCAGAAATGAAAACTAAAGTTGCAGAGAGATGTACTTGACTGAGGCGAGTATCCTGGTACAGTCAGTTTCTAAGAATCAAAATTTAACCCCTGAAACTGGACTTGCGAGATTTTGGACTGCAGTTTCTGGTTTTTTTGGTTTTTCTGGTTCCAAGTCAAACTAGGGTTTGACTTTTTGGAAGTTTTGTCAGCTGAAAAACTTCAATCTAGGTGTGAAAATATGCACCTACGAGGGGCACACTTCCCAATGTCACTTGCACTAAAAAATTCCTCTTTAGTAGGAAACCCTAATTTTCATGCCCAAAGAAAGATAGAGAGATTTACCCTAGTGAAAGCTGCTCTTTTCAGTCTAGCTCTGAAACCATGTTAAGATTATATGCTACTAAAGACTAAATTCTAACTTCATGATCATTTAATGCATTTTCATAATAGCAGCATAAAGAGGATCTCTGAAAGACACACAATCACAAGGTACACAACAATTTATCTTGGGAAACCCTCAAGGGGAAGAAAACCCAACAAAATTTCCTCAATATAGATTACCAAAGTACAATGACCAAAGAACAAGTCTCATAGGAAAGAGAGACTAAACCCAAATACAAGAGCCGAGAACAATCCTCCTTCTCCTTCGCAACCCCTCCTCTTCCTCTCTTGCGCAATGCTTGAGTGAGTGAATGATTAGAATGAGGGAGGCACCTCACATATTTATACTCAACTTTTACATGACCTTTTACATTAATGACATCTCCCGACAGAGGAATAATAATAATAATGTAAAGTACAAGTAGAATATTCTTCAAAGTTACATTATTTCAACATTAACTAAATCCATCTTAAGGATTAAAGCATCCAATTTCTTTGTTTTAACAGTATGCAAACACTCCTGTGTAACCTCGATAGCAACTAAAATTTGCTTGTTTGCTAAAAAACCAAATTGTTCTTTTTATATAACCTCAAACAACTTTGGTTTAATCCTGTTGGAAATTATTTTAGTGATTATCTTATAAACCCATGGAGATATGGGTTTGTGACTAGAGAAGGTCTCAGGATTATCATATTTGGGAATCAGAGTTATAAAAGTAGAGTTAAGGGCACTTGATACAAATCCATGAGAATGAGATTGTTCTACCACCTCCAATAAATCCTTTCCCAGAAGATCAAAGAAATAAATGAAGAATTCCACGGGACAACCATTTGGTCAAGTACTTTTGTCTTTGGAAAACTGTCTTAAAACATTTTCAATTTCCCCCAATGTGACTGCTCTCCCAATTTGTTGTCCTTCCTCTTCAGTGAATAGAGTTGGATAATGTCTAATTACCTTGAGCTGAGAGCCAATATCATATCCTCTAGAATCCTTAAAGTTATTAGAAAATATTCCACAACCTTATTTTCCAACTCTCCTTGTGATGAGACCCAATTTACACTATGGTGTTCAAGTTCCTTCTATAGCTTGCATACCTATGAAAGAAATTCGTATTGTTATCCCCTTGGGAAATCCAAATTTCCCTATTGTTCAATCTCCAGGTCTCCTTGTTGATTTTAAGAAGCTGAGATTTCCTATTTTCCAAATCGACCAAATACTCCTTATCTTCAAGGGAAAATGATCCTATCAAATAAGCCTCATATATCATTTCAAGTTCTTCCTAAATATCAGTAAGATCATGAAGGGAATTTTGCTTCTTATCTTTTTCCCAAGACAAAACTGAAATATTCAAATATTTAAGCTTGATGGTCAATCTTTTCATAGCATCGAGCCCTTTCAGAACCTCAACATTAATCCAATGTGATCTAACCATATCAAAAAAATCTTCCTTAGCTATACACACATGGTTGAATTTATAAGGATATATATGAATCACCAAAAATTCAACAAGTTGTAGACAAATCGAAGAATGATCATAAATAGAAGGGTTAATCGCCCAATATCTGAATCTACTCAGAGATTCTGCAAGGGAGTTTGCAATCATAAATCTATCCAATGTTTTGCTTAACCCTGCACCACCGACCCTACCATTTTTCCATGTTGGAAATAATTGGAAGGGTAAAACATCTAGTAAATGTGATCTACGAAATAGATCTTGAAAGTATTATGACAAAGGATCTAGCTTGGAATTATTTCCCCATATTTATGAGGCCAACAAGGTAAAGTTAAGGTAACCAACAAGTATAAGATTAGGATATCTAAGAAGTAAATTAGAGTCTACAGAATCCCAAAAAATCCTCCTTGCCCTATATGGACCATAACATATAATGATCTTCAATCCTTGATCTAAACCTTTGACTCTTCCTTCTAATAGAATTTATGCACATGTTTAATAGAAATTGAAATCAACAATCAAAGGGTTCCATATGGTCAATAGGCCTTATTGTGAAAAAAATTGCACAAGTGCACTCTTCCACTTGGTGAGCGGCTAAGCCTTGTAGGTTGTTGCAAGGCCTCAGTCCTTGGAGCCCCTTTTTGGTTTGGTTGGTATTTCTTCAAGTGATTCTGCAAGATATTGTTAGTGTATTTCACATCCAAACATGAAAATATTGTTGAAAATAAAATGAAAGAGATGGGGGAAAGACGCAAACTCCAACAACAACCAAATATATGCTAAACCACTCTTGTATTTCCCAATGGAATAGCTCTACAACACCTAGGAGGTGAAGGCTTCAAGGGAATACAACAATCTCCCTTAGGGAGGCCTTTCTTGTCCAAACTAAATGCTAAGTAGATGGAATAACAATGGAGAGAGACACTTGCCCCTTGATGGTAGGTGGAAAGCAAGCTTGGGAATGATGACAATGGTAGGAAATGGTGGGCTATGAGGAAGCTCCAACTCAAATCCAACAACATAACCTTGATCTAATTTCTCTCTAAAAAATGCATGCCAATGGCTTCCTTTTATAGGCCAAGAGGTGGCCATAAAATAACTAGATCCAAATGTGAACTCTCCTCCTTCATGAACTAGTTCCAAAGTACACAAGGTGGGATGATTAATGCCCCCAAGGGTGTGAGGAGCCGAATTCTGATCCTTGGGGAGGGTTGAGTCTTTAATGCGCCGCTGTGGGTGAGTGGTTCTGCTGTTTTTACAGTAACGCGACTATCGAAAGAAAGGCCACGTGGGTGTAGCGTGGGCATTGTTCCGGTAATCTGCGCTATATTGCGAGTCAATTGTGTAATACCCGCACTACCCTTTGTTTTGATTGTTTCTTGGCACTTATGGGCTCATGCTATGTTTTGGATCTATTGAGGATGCCTATGGTGAGATTCGTTCTTTATGTTGATGACGCTTTACTATATGGATCACCGAAATGTTGCATGTGTGCGACTTTTAGGTGTTAATAGATGCGCCCTTATGTATGAGGTTCGGAGGGTATTGTAGAGCCGATAATGCATCATGTTTTATGTTGTTTCTCTCTTGTTTTGTAGGACAAATCATATGTGGACAAAATAAGGTTCTCCCATGGGGAAGAGTGTTGGTGACGACCATTGGAGCTGTAATAAATAATAGTTTTTACACAAATGAGGCGGGTATACCCATGCTCATGAAATGCTGTCAAAGTGATTACAATGAGAGAGGACAAAGGTGTCAACTCTACTATACTGCTAGGACATGGATGAAGGTAGCTTCAATCCATGTTAGAGTAAATGCCCCCAAAGCTGCTGTGAAATATTGAAGAAGTGGAACTGCTGGTGACCATGATGAACCCACTGTGGTGGGGGGATAAACTTGGTATGTAACACTGCCTGAGAGATTCACCGTATCGAATATACCACTATCATGATTTCCAAATATGAACACTACTACCTTCAAAAGTATGGCTCTCCTTGATGCGATGATGTGTTGACGTCGAGCATAGGGGGAACCACCTAGTTAGGGATCACTGATGGCTCTCCTTACTAAGTTTGAGGTGATCCCTTATAGTGATTGAAAGGGATCCCAAGGTACAACTGCAACTCCTGCAACTCTCGAAATATAGTGTTTTGACGTCGATGAGAGCTAAAGTACATGATAGGACAAGAGTCCTATCCTAAGATCTGGTATCATATTGTAATCAACTGGTGGACGGACAAAACTAACACAAGACTGGTTAATAAGCGTGGGGCTCATAACTTCCTTTGATCGATGTGAACATGGGGAGTGGGGATGACAACTTTTCTTTTGGGGCAGTGTAGACTGAAATTGGTGGAAACAAACTGCAAGTGAAAGGGCTTTAATGGAGACGCAAAAAAAATGGTAATGGTAACCAACAAAACATATACCACTGAACATATAGAGACTTAAATACATCGATCAAATACGACCACAGGTTGCTGCCAAAATAATATGGTTTTCCCGCAATGTTGGGTGATGAGGGAACTGTTTGTACATAAAGAATATCATTGGGGTCCCCACCGTTTTGGGTGTATCGGGGTACCAATTTGATAATGGGCGGAATCCCCATGGTTTTGAGTGGATCGGGGGACACTTTCCAATGGTGGAGTGAAGGATGATTTGTAGACGCAAAGACGGGTTCCCCATGAAACGATGCTATGCATTATATACTTGTGAGATAAATGAATATAACTGGTTGTTTCTGAGGGTGGGAGCTCCATAGGTGTCATTTGCGGGGGTGATGATACGAGGGAAATGGAGAAGGGTAAAGTGCTCACCAAGGTATGAGGGGGATTTCTGAATCATTCTTGTAACATGTGCCGAAGAATTTGATGAGTGTCTACTGGGTGGGGTAAATTCCCAAATGCAAAAAAATGATACTCGAAGCCAGGGTCTTTTCAAATTTGGTCAGATTCGTCGGACTTGTGGGGGGTTGATATCATGGGTGTCGATTGATGTCGGGGATGATAATGGTGCGCACACCCATGGGAGAACATGCTATTCACGGAAATGATGTTGATGGCACATCAAGGCCACGAATGGGGACCCTATGGTTATCAACGGGAATATTGGGATATGAGTTGTAAACGGATGGTAAATAGTGTCTATATGCCAGTTTGAGAATGATACCTATTCTAGGGTGCGTGCCCCTTGTTGTTAGAGCTTTGGAGTCTTATTCGTATAATGGACAACCAAGAGGATCTATATTGGCCTGATCACGGTCCTGCACATGCGATGCACACGGTCCTGCACATGCGATGCACATATCCAAGTGTAGTAAAAGTTGTAACCAAGGTATTGATAATGCAGAAATCATATAATCAGAACGTTGCATAACTGTAGGGTACTTGGTAGTCAAGGATAGAACCTTTTGAGGTACAACCCATTTACCGGGTTGTTGAGGGTAGTACCTTCATGGTCTGTTAATATATAGGATCCTTTTGGGAGACAATGCTTAACGACATAAGGGCTTGTCCATTTAGATACAAACTTCCCAGGTCTTGGTTTACCATATTTCTTAACATTAAACAAAAGAACAAAGTCACCTTCAGTGAAGGTACATGGTCGCACTTGTCGATCATAGAGTGCTTTGGAGCAGACCGTCATTGCTTCATTCTTTTGAAGAGAGTCATGCCTTTCCTCATCAAGGTGTTCCAGAGTAAATAAGAGTTGTTCCAAAGAATGGGTATCTGGTAGCAACTCGACGATGGATTGGACAGTAGGGATTTGACACTCGATTGGGAGGATGACTTCTACTCCATGTACAAGGTGAAATGGGGTAAAACCTGTGGCAGTCTTAACGAAAGTGTGGTAGTCCCACAGGTACAGAAAGAGCATGTGGTGCCAGTTGGTTTTGTTTTTATCCATTGTGCTTTGGAGCATAGTTTTAAGGATTTTGTTAACAACTTCAACCTGACCATTTTCCTGAGGGTAGTAAGCGGTTGAAAAATCGTGTTTAAAGCCTAACAACCATGATAGTTCCTTAAACGTTTTGTCACGGAAGTGTATTTCATTGTCGGAGACAAGGTGATTGGGAACGCTGAAGTGGGAGATGACATGGTTGAAGAAGAATCGTGCAGCTGTGATTGCTTTGCAATCAAATGTGGGCACCTCTTCGGCCCATTTGGTGAAGTATTCCACGACGACGATGATATGTTGGTGACCTTGGGCTGAGGCCGAAAAACATTCCATAAAATCAATTTCCAATTTGCAGAATGGGCCCACAGTGATGTCTGGATGGAGGGGAGCAGGGGGAGACCGTGTTTTGTGGGAAAAGACCTGACAATTGGCACACCTTTTGACTGTGTGAACACAATATTTGAATACAGAGGGCCAAAAATACCTTGCTCGTAAGATTTTCTGGGCGGTGGCTAATCCAGAAAGGTGGCTGCCACACACACCACTATGGAAAACATTAGGGATTTGTTCGGCTTCTTCATGCGTTACGCATCGTCGAAGAATAGTGTTGACGCCACAACGATATAGGACGTCTCCGATGAGGATTTATCACGGTGCCTGGTGGCATATTTTGCGGCGATCGTCACGAGATAAGTGGGGAGCAAATTTCTGGGTGCGGAGATAAAGGAAGATATCACCGTACCAAGGATCTTCGGTTGTAATGAGAAAGAGGTGGTCATTAGGTAGTTGGTCCCGGACAGATTCGCTGGTGGTGGTAGAGGGAAGGTCTGTAATGAGTTCATCTAAGGCCATGGCTTTCTTGTTTTTAGGAATAACAAATTCGAGGTCGAATTCTTGTAAAATAGTGATCCACCGTGCAAACTTACTATTGATAAGACTTCGGCTAAGTATTTATTGCATAGGGTTGGAATCAACGTCGACGATTGTTTTTCGGAGCAAAATATAGTGGCAGAGTTTCTGTACAGAAAGGATGACTGCAAGGGCAAGCTTCTCATTATGGGTGTAGTTAAGTGCAGGTCCGATGAGGGGTTTGCTGACATAATATATGACATGTTCTTGATGGTTTTCGGTAGGTTGGACTAGTACTCTGGCTACAACAGAATCTGACACAGAGATATACAAGATGGAATATTTTTCAAATTCTGGAGGCGAGATGAGGGGGGCTGACAACAATGCGTTTTTAAGGGCATCAAAGGTAGTTTGGGCATAGTCATCCCACCTAAATGACATATCTTTTCTGAGAATCCATAAAAATCCATGGGCCTGAGTCGCATAGTCGAGAACAAAATGACGAAGAAAGTTGGCCTTACCTTGGACACTCTGCAACTGGCGTCGTGTTCATGGTGCTGGTAATTTAAAGATGGCTTGAACCTTGGAGGGGTCGACGGTGATGCCATCTTTGGAAAGGATGAATCCTAAGAGGTGACTGACGGTGACGAAAAATACACACTTGAGGGGGTTTAAGTGTATATTATACTTACAAAATCTTGTGAAGATGGTATGAAGGTCTTGAAGGTGCTCGCATCATTTTTTGGACTTGGCTGTGAGGTCATCTAAGAAGACGAGGATGATGTGAGCCAAATCATTAAAAACATATGCCATTGCTCGCTGGAAAGTGGCACCGGCATTTTTCAGAGAGAAGGGCATGACTTTGTAGGAAAAGGTGCCCCATGGTGTGGTAAATGTAGTTTTATACTGATCTTAGGGGTGGATGCATATTTGTTTATATCCAGAGAACCCATCCATGAAGGACAACATTTCACTACCGGCGCATGAGTCAACGATTTGGTCGATGAATGGCGTGGGAAAATTATCCTTGAGGAAGGCTAAATTGAGGTCTCAAAAATCGGTACAGACACGAATAGTTCCTTGATTTTTGTTAACCGGGACGGGGTTAGAGTTTTTCAATATCGGCTTTAATTGTTGGGGCCTTAGAAGGGTGGATTGGGCACTGTTTCTATCGGACGGGGATGGCATCGAGCCAAGTGTCAATGTGATGTTCGAAAATTGCCAAGTCAAGACCCAACATTTCTTCATAGGACCATGCAAAGACATCGCGAAACTCTTTCAATAGCGCAGTAAAATCAGTAATTTCTTGCGGTGAGCATGAAGCCCTGATAGAGATGTTTTCGATGATTTCTGGTGTGTCAGAGATATCAACCTGTATGGTAGGGGATATATTGGCGGAGTAAAAAGTCAGAGATATCAACCAATCGATGTGACTAGGGGGTAAAAAGTCTTTTGAATTGATGGTGTATTATTGTTCAGTGGGGAGTGTGTGTGGTTCTTGCTTGCTTGCTGTTGAGGACCTATGATGGAAAGAGTCCCATGGAGGTTTAGTAGCATTCATGGACTCTATTATCTCTTCATCTGTGGTGAATATGTATTCTTCTAGTATATGCTCGTCTAAAGACCCAGGGTCTTCATTTTGGGAAGAAAGAGAAATTGAATCGAGATGCAATATGTTAAGGTACTCAGAGATGGTTGCAGTGGGTGCTAGGATTTAGTCTTGAGGAAAGATTAAGGGTTCTAGAACCTCATGAGAAATTGGTGATGGGGGATCAAGATCTGTTGCGTTATCCAATGAACTTGACATGCTGTTGTCCCCATCGTGCTCTGTTGGTTTATGATCCTCTTCGATTACTGTAGGGAGGGTGGTTCCACACGGGGTGAGGTTGTTAGCCAATTGAATTTGGGTTGTCCGCAAAGTGAGAAACGAAACAACAAGAGGATATTGGAATGAGTGGTGAGACATCAAGGTTCACAAGTGACATAGTCAGGTGGCATTCTTATGATTTAAAAAAATGGCTGGGCTTTGTGGACGCCGTGGCGACTATTGGTCGGGTATGGAATTGGCCCATCGTGGGGAGGGACTAGTCGAGATCAATAGAGTACCCATGCTGATAGGAGCCTCTTCTAGAGATGAGGGAGGTGAGGTATATTCCAAGGGTTCAGTGAGGTGAATAGTTTCTAAGGCCTCCCGATAGCAAGGGAGTTAAGGGAAATGATGTGTAAAGTAGCCATATTGACAACATATCAAACATGCACGATTGGTACGTAGAGTTCTGGACTTAGATGTGGGCGATGGAGGTGTGCCCCCTTTTACTACTGATGGAGCATGGGTGATGTTGACGGGGGTGTTAAGAAAATGACTTAGCTCTGGTAGAGTAGGACATAGGTTTTTTGCATGGACTTGCTGCCCGCAAAGAGCACACAGCAGTGTGACCCTTTGGTTGGGAGTATTGATCATTACTGGGGTTTTCAACTCCTGATGGTTGATGCCCCCTATTTTAAGCTTTGTGGTTTTTGTAGGGTTTGGTAATAGAGGACCTTTCAAATTCGGTTGTTTGGTGCCCCCATTAGTGGTCGTGGGGATGATCGATTGAGGTGTAGTTGCAGATGTCATAGGTTGGGTTGTTGTAACTGGACGTGTTACGGGCCTTGTAGCCGTACTAGTCAAAACAGGGACAAAATCATAATGGGCGACTGGTTTAGAAACCATCTCTAGGAAGGGTGGTGTAAGATACCAAACTAGTATTCCCAGAGTTATCCCAGGTAGAGTTAACTGATCCATAATCGACGTCCCTTGTACACCCGTGGGGGGATACAAGAATGGGATTTGAAAAATCAGTGGTACCAATGGACTCAATGTTTGTTCAATGCCATGAATAAGCGATGGTGCTGATGATGGTGTTGAGGTGGAGGCGACTCCATTTTCAATGGTGAAAATTGTGCACATTAGGCCATCGATAGATGTAGGGATCTTTGGTGGTGGTACCGAATATGCTCCTAACAAATTGGAGTCCTTGTACATATCGGGGACAATGTCAACATACGGTTGATCATTTCTCATTATAGTTTGTAGGACGTTGTCTGGATTGCTGGTGGTATTAGGGTCATAATAGTTAAGCTAGTCGAGGGTAACTATCTTCCCATTTAAGGGAAACATCATGATACCGAATACTAAGGAGGCTATCGCCTTCATGGCATACATGTAACTACGCCCCAAGAGGATGCTGTAGTCGAGTTCAACATCGATTACTAAAATATCGATCATAACCATCTTTCCCCCAAGCTCTATGGGGACATTTTGGTACAATCCTCTCGGTTGGGATGGTCTCCCATCATACACGCGAAGAGTGATAGATGAGAGGACCAGCTCGGGGGATCCTAATCGTTTCTATACTTTTACGGACATAACGCAAGTGGATGCACCTTCATCGATGATACAGTGATGGATCATGATGTTTTTAACCGTGATTGGAACTTGAAATGCGACTGATGATGGTAGTCGCAGATCACCTTTCTCAACATCAAAGGTCATGAGGTACGAGTCGGTAGGGTCGACAACATCGAGTGCATTGAGAAACACCTTTCTTTGTGTTGGGAAATACTGTAGCACTTCTAATGTGGACATAGCCACGGGGGACTGAGCCAAGTCATCCACAATACTGTAATTGTGGGTGACATTCATGTGAGGGTTATTAGGGGCATGCTGAAGCAGAAATTTTGGAATTCATGGGATTTGTTCGGTATTCAGACGTGGTATTTGCACAGGGCCCCCTGAGGGGATAGCGACGTCTCCACTTGGGGGGTGGAAGGCCCATCATAACCCTTGGCTCGTGTATGAAGGTTTATATACAACGTATAGATATTTTGGAAAGAGCCATCGACAGGTGGATGAGGATCTTATTCTTGTGTAACTGCCCCTTGATTGGAAAAGGGTTGCTGCAACACTGCTGTTTGTGGTTGGGGAGGATTCGTTACCTAAGGAGGGTTCGTCACCATCTTCTTTTTAGCTTCCACTAACTATTGGCAGTTAGGGATAAGAGGACAATGATGTGTGTAATGACCATAATCGTCACAAATGGAGAAGCAATAATTGGTTCTCAAGGGAGGATTCTTCCCTTGTTTGGGGCGATTGTTAGTCCCTGCATTTGGATCACTTGTGTTTTGGTTTTGATGGGGAGGGGATTTCCCCCTTGCCCCGACTACTGGTTCTTCCCGTTCTTACCTTTCTTCTTCCCCCGAGTCTGTGGATTCTGGGGGTTTGCGGCGTTCAATTGCTCAAATTGTTGATCTTGTTGAACATAAGTAGATTGAACTAGGTTAACCCCCATGTGGGGGGAAGGTTGTTGACCAATTGGGAATGGGAAAGGGTAATACACATTATATCCCGATGGTGTGATAAATGCTGTTTACGCTCCATAAGAGGTGGATGTAGGAGAGATTGGCGCCAATGACGGTGTAGGAACCATCATTGTTTGGATAATGTTTGGGTATGTAGGACTATATGGTCCATACTGTAATTAACCAACTGATGGTGTTGGTACTGGTGTAGGGGGTACCGATGCAGGTGGCATGGATGGGTAATACAAAATCATGTTGAATGGAACCGATGTGGTGGGAGGAACCTTTCCTAAATGGGAAATGGACCCAATAAGCCCATCTGCCAAATGTGACGAGCCCGAAGGTGTAGGATCCAACGATCGATGCTGTGGGGCATCAGGGAGGATTGTATAAAGATATCCAGACTGTGCATATATGAGGTCAAAATGTTGTGCTTTCAGAATAACCTCTTCCTTGTTTTGTGGCATGGAGGTGGTGACATCTTTAACTATGGTGGGTTGGAGAGATTTGATAAACCAATCCAACAAAAAGGGAGGTTGTATTTCAATCTTGCACAGTGTGCGACGTCTACGCCACTCATGGATGTGGCTTACGATGTGGGTGGAAGTATTTTGACGAAACTCAATGAGAATTTCGAGGCCTAGATCATGTTGGATTGGTAGTTGAAAGTACGTAAGAAATGTGGTGGCCAATGTCGCAAATGTGGAATGGGTTCCACTTTCTAGGTTTACGTACCATTTTGTTGTTGTTTTGGTGAGGGTACACTGGAATAGGAAAAGCCTTACAGGGTCATCCACTATGCTGTTAGATGAAAAAAAAGTGGAAAGACATAACGTGGTTGGCGGGATCATCTCCCTGCTTTCCTTTGAATTTGGGAACATCAGAAGGAAGCTTGTCTAGCATAGTCGGCCAGGTTGCATCATGAGCAATGGGGTCATTTGTCAGTTTGGCCAAATCAGGTAGATTTAAACTAGAAATAAATGGTAAGGTGGGGACGATGGGTCTTGTCATTCTGTTTTGGATGCGATTTCCATGAGGGGGATGCCCAGGTGGTGTTGTAAACAATGGATGAAATTTTATAAGAGAGGATGGGTCAAAGGGATCTGAGGGATCTCCTTGGGGAGTAGCCAGCGGGGTACTACTTCCTATGGTGGAAGAAGTGGTTTAATTAATAGATTCTCTAAGGGGATAAAATGTATCTGGAAAGGCATGGCCTCGACCAGATGATCCTATGAATGCTGACTGGGAACGAACCCGACTTGATATCCCTCTGCATGTAATATGAGGGGGAGGGGGAGGTGTAATAACACCCCTCGAGAGAGGGGATAGGCCTTGCAGTCTACGAGACTGTTTTAGGATGTTGTTTTTGTCCTCAATAGTGAAGGATTTGTGTCAAATGAGAGTGATAGTGGAATAAACACAATTGAAGAAATGCAAAAATATGCCAACAACAATAGATGCAAAATGCGATAAGTGACTGATATGTGCAATATTGGTTTGTTGGAATATTCACACCATCATTTTTATATTTTGCATGCTTGCATGCAAATATTCATGCTTTGCATGCCACTGCATGCATCCAGTCATCATCATGGTGGTCTCCCCATCACCTAGAGCTTGCTTCTAGCTCTCCAGAGCCTGTCTGCAGCCCCCATTTGGACTCCTACCTACCTAATGCGCCCGTCTTGATTGTTGTGCATGGAAAGTGCGCCTTTCTCACCTACCACTGTCAGTTGGAGCGCCTTTACTCACCTACCTTCAGTTATCACTCAGTCAGGGTGCCTTATCTCACCTACCGGGAGTTATCATTCAGTTAGTGCATTGATTGAGTAGTTCTTCCACTGATTGCTCATGCTGACTGCTTGTAGCTTTTAGTTAGCTAGTTCTGGAGTTCCACAGGACTATTTGACAGCCTCATGCGCCCCCCTTGGAGTCTCAGTTAGACACACTTGACTAACTATTACCATTTATGATTGATACTACTAACTGGATGATGTCTCCATTGTTATCCAAACTAGAATTTGAGCTAGATAGCCTGATGCACCCTCCTTAGAGTCTCCATTCCCTGATTTATGGCTAGATGGTTCTGTTAGACTCAGTTAGACACACTTGATAGACTCTTACCATTTAAGATTGATACTACCGACTGGATGATGTCTCCATAGTTATCCAAGCTGGAATTTGAGCTCAGATTCGAATGCCCTACTTGGCTAATTTGAATCCTATATGATGCCTCATTATAGATTATTGTATCACATTATTTACATTCATTATTCATTGTATGATATTGACATTGTCCATTATTCTGTGTTAATGAGTGATTATTGAGTGCATGCTTCTCTTCTTCTTTGCAAATATTCTTGAGAGTTTGATTGTGAGTTTGTTACAGTTGCTAGATCCCTGCAGATTATCACATGGTTTTAGTGCACGAGTTCCCACATGCAGTTTCTTTTTATTACGATTTAGTGAAATTGTATTTTAAGAAAGAAAATAGATGTAAATTCCGTAGAAGAACTAACGTGAAGGTATCCAAAAAATTACAATTGATGGTGATAATGGTATCCACTCACCAATCAACTAGTGGATGTAACAAAGAGACAGTTATACCAGCGTTGGGGCCAATGATCCAATCAAGAAGACTTGGCAAAACCTCCCAAAAACAATAACTAACTTCGGGAGTCAAGTGCACTCACAATTTTTCCTTGGTGATATCCTGAGTTGGGCCACTAAGATACCTTGCGTCAAGTGTGGATTAGTGGTTCAGCCTACACGGTACAGTGTTGTCTCCCTACAACAAGCTGAGTGGCTTGTAGGGGAGAGCATGGAAGCTATACCTCGACTTTCACCTCCTTGGTCACGACGCACTTCTGATCCGGGTTTTCTTTCAACACTTATAGCAGGATTTTGTAAGTACCCTAAAAGACAACAATGTTATGTTTCAAAATATTCCTAATGAAACTAGATTGGTGGGAATTAATGGATTCCTAGCCCAATCAATCCTACCTAACTAAAATGTTGTTTTGTGACCTCTTGTGGAGGATTTTAGTTGGTTAATACAATTACAATGTTGATTTTAAGGCATTTGTATTTTTCACTTATGGAGTGTAAGAGGGTTATTTCACAATCCCTACCTTTCTGATTCACCAAGCTCACATGAAGTGTGAGGTGAAGAGCATACTTGGATTGGAAAAGTTTTTAGGCCTCGTATTGTTTGCTAGTGGAGCAAACACATGCAATGAAAGCATAAAAATGATTTTATTGGAAAATTAACTAAAAGAGTATATCAAGCAATATGTACTTTTAAATCTAAGAGATGCTAGTGGCGCTTTGCAAAATCAAATATTCTAGCTAATAGACAAGTGTGCAATGGAGGTATTTCACACTTCTCACCCTTTTTCTGATTCACCAAGCTCACATCAAGTGCGAGGTGAAGATCATACTTCGGGTGACAAGTGTCTTTAGGTCCTTGCTTGTGTGCAAAAAGTGTTTTCTACACTAGCAATACTACTAAAAAAAACATGTCAATTGATGCATAAACAAGAGAGGGTCTTGAATACTAGTGACAACAATGGGGTCTGTTGAAAGCCTCAAAGTTGGTTACCTAGTTAAGTTTCAAGAGAGATGTACTCTTTATTTCCTAATATTGGTCTAGGTACACTAATTACTAAAAAATTAAGTGATTGGATGGATTAGCCTTAATTTAAGTTCACTAGTAAGTAGCAATTGGGCTGCCAAATTAAGCTATGCAGATAAAAAGAAAATAAACAACATTAGCGCGACTAAACCAGATTATTCCGCGTGGGTTAATACAAAACATATGCATTGTAGCGTGGGTAATACACTAACCTTCCATGCAGGTGCGATGAGCGGTGTAGTGCAGGAATTACATTGGTAACATGTGCTATGCGCGCGACTATAGGAGTCGATTCAGCGCTATCAACGCGACAGAGACGCCGGGACCCATATGGCTGCAGAAAAATAAATGGGGCCATGATGGGGCCGAACTCTGGAAGGAAGAGGTCGAATACATGATCTCTTGCAAGTGACAAACACCCAAAATTAACTACGTAGCACAAAACAACCCATTTTAAAAAGAAATGAACAAAAATAAGTATGGTCGCCATTAGAACTGTTGTGAAAACAATTGCACAAGTGCACTCTTACACATGGTGAGGGGCCAATACTTGTAGGTAGTTGCAAGGCCTCAGTCCTTGGAGCCCCTTTTTGGTTTGGTTGGTATTCGTCCAAGTGATTCTGCAAGATATTGTTAGTGTAGTTCACATCCAAACATGAAAATATTGATGAAAATAAAATGAAAGAGATGGGGGAAAGATGCAAAATCCAACAACAACCAAAGATATTCTAAACCACTCTTGTATCTTCCACATGGTGAGGGGCCAATACTTGTAGGTTGTTGCAAGGCCTCAGTCCTTGGAGCCCCTTTTTGGTTTGGTCGGTATTCCTCCAAGTGATTTTGCAAGATATTGTTAGTGTAGTTCACATCCAAACATGAAAATATTGATGAAAATAAAATGAAAGAGATGGGGGAAATATACAAAATCCAACAACAACCAAAGATATTCTAAACGACTCTTGTATTTCCCAATGGAATAGCTATACACCACCTAGGAGGTGAAGGATTTAATGGAATCCAACAATCTCCCTTAGGGAGTCCTTTCTTGTCCAAACTAAATTCTAAGTAGATGGAAGAAAAATGGAGAGAGACACTTCCCCTTGATGGTAGGTGGAAAGCAAGCTTGGGAATGCTCACAATGGTAGGAAATGGTGGGTTATGAGGAAGCTCCAACTCAAATTCAACATCATAAACTTGCTCTAATTTCTCTCTACAAAATGCACGCCAATGGCTTCCTTTTATAGGCCAAGAGGTGGGCATCAAACAACTAGATCCAAATGTGAACTATCCTCCTTCATGAACTAGTTCCAAGGTACATACGGGGGACTGATTAATGCCTCCAAGTGTGTGAGGAGCCAAGATCTGATCCTTGGGGAGGATTGAGTCTTTAATGTGCCGCTGGGGGTGAGTGGTCCCATCGTTTTGACAGTAGCACGACTATCGAAGGAAAGGCCTTGCGAGTGTAGCATGGGCATTTTTCAGGTAATGTGCGCTATAGCGCAACTCAGCTGTGTAATACCCAAGCTACCCTTTGTTTTGACTGTTTATTGGAACTTATGGACTCATGCTGTGTTTGGATCTATTAAGGATGCCTGTGGTGAGATGCATTATTTACTTGATGGATCACCAAAATGTTGCATGTGTGCGAATTTTAGGCATTAACATGCCTTCCAAAAGACCTCCGGCATCCAAACCAAGGACCTCCCAACCTGAATTTTTTTTCTTCAGAAAATCCTCACAAGCTTTAATCCCCAAGCATATGGTCTCTTGTACTCAAACAATATTAGGTTTTATATTCTCAAACAATTTCCCGAGGGAACAATTCTTTGGGGCACCCCCAATGCTCCTTATGTTGAATGATAACATTAACATTAATCACATATTTTCATGGGCATGGTTGCTGTAAGGGCCCAAGAGTCATAATTCAAAGAACTAAACGAGATAGGGGAATGTAATCACTGATAGGAGAAGATTCATCACCCCTTCCATCTGCAATATTGGTTCGCTTTCCCTTTTTTTGTTCTAATTCCCGATGGTGACATTCTGATGACATATGGAATTTATAGGGGTAATATCAGTCTTGTCAGAAGACAAATTAGAGAAAATGGTTGTGGGGGTTTAAAAAATATTGTTAGAAATTTTAGGAGAAGTACTAGGATGAAACTCCAATTCCAAACAAATATCACGTGAATCCCCAAAATCATGAACAAAAACCCTAGGGTTTGGCAAAGAGCTAGGCTTCGGCCCAATCACTTCATTCCTACAATCAAAGGTAAATGGAGGAGGATATTTTGGAGAATAAAGGTCCAAGGACTCTTCAATAAGAACAACCCTATTCACAATCGAAAGTTTAGACACCACCATACCCGACCCCAAACAAAAACAACATTCAAGGATTTTTTTATCATATTTAGATTCAACAGATTTAATAAAGAGTAACTCTTCAACAGAAACACCTTCATATAAGGTGGGTGAAGAATATTCTACATAATTTTTTCAAAGGCCGAAGTATTGGTCTTTGGCTCCGAAATGTGTTCCGACTTCTCCACAATAGCAACAGGAAGGGAACCATAGTCAAAATGCGTAGCGGTATGAGTATTTTTTTCCACCATTGGATCAATACCCCCTTCAGAGTCATCATCCCCCGAATCAATAATATACCTTGGAAATTTAGAGGGAAAGTGTCTCATATCTTTTCATAAATGACATCGGAAGGGAACATTTAGATAGTCAAGGTGTTTCTAAAATACCCAATCACTTCCGCTGGAATGCCCATAGACACATCAAATTCCACCATGACAAACCCCATCCTTTTGTTCATGTGATGAAGCTTTTTCTCATCCAAGGTAATAAATTTCCCCAACCGATCCACAATAGCAACAAAAAAATCTTACTCCAGAGTTGAATAGGAAATCCCGATAGAAGGAGCCAAAGGTGACACTTCATAGTCTTCTCCTTATGAGGATTGAATCCCCGATACCGCCTACCGAGTACAAGGGAGCCATTATCAATTACCCAAAATCTGTCAAGCATCTTTTGCACATCTTCCTCCTTTAGAAACAAAAACATCAACCAAACATTAGGAAGAATACTAACCCGAGGGATATAATCTAGATCCGGACGCCATTGATTAGAAACCCACTTGTTAAGTTCGACCTTATTGATCCTAATATTTTCCAATCGACCCACTAGGGCTCGGTGAGAAAAACCCTCAACTCGATCCATGCTAACATCCTTCCCGAGAAAAAAATGCTCTATGCTGGATTTAATCTTAAAAGCTTTCAATCTCCTCTAGTTCCTCGCTTTTTCACCTTTTAAACCCACAAAATCCTTCTATTGAGGAGATGACAAATCTGAGGGAGTATTGAGACAACTTCCACTCATCAGAGAACAAAGCATCATGTGAAACATGAAACCCTAACCCTTTTCCATTTCGGTTCTTCGATGGTTCTAGAGTGGAATCCGAGCCAATCGAAGGATGAGAATATCGAGATTGAGAATAAGGCAAGACATGACTATGACAAATGGGCTCATCCACCTTGAGGCCACCTGTCCTTAGCATTGGGTGATTGATAGAGACAACTCCTAACACCATAAATTAATTTAACATTTACGCAATCCTGACAAGCCATTGGAAAATAATCTAAAACAACAAGAAGGAATTTTTATTATTAGAAGGGATCACCACTAAGGATTAGAAAGATTTAAAGCCACCCATAGATAAACCCAAAAGAAGGGGCCTATATGTTCCCGCCTCACCAAGAACACCCGCAGAAACAACTCCAAACAAAGATAGAAAGAGACGACCCTAACGAAACAAACCAATTCACGAAAGGAAAAAATAAAATTTCCCAACTATTTACATAGTTGATTCTAGGTTCTCTCAAAAAAGAGAACTAAACTACATGTGTGTAACCACCAAGATCTGAAAATTAACATTGTCATAAAAACCTAGCAAGGGTTTTGTAGAGATTTGCAGCTCCTCAAAACCTCTATGCATCGCCACATCGTTCTGTTTCGTTTATTTTTAAGAGATCATGTGAGGTTGTGAAAAGTGAAGTCAATCAGAGAGCATGAATCCTTGAGAACTCGTGCTAGCTAAAGGTCATTTCATTAGATCGCCAAGGAAATACACAAATCTATGATGAGGCAAAGATAGGTAGATCTCAATTGAACACGAATTTTAAGGAAATATTTGATGAAGATTGCTCATATGTTCAAATAAAACGTAGTCAATATTTAAATTCGATTTGAAACTTGGTAGATCATTGAGGAGGGTCATTGGCAATACGTAGTAATCACTAAATTACTAAATAGATTCATGCAAAGTAGGTTGTTTTCTTTTATCGAATACAAATAAATAGATGAGAACAAAAAAATAATTAATTAAGTGAACAATGAGCTAATTACTCGTTCAAAAGTGTCTGGTATGTATATTTATAAAGAGAAGACGTAAACGTATCTCCTTAGGAAACATAGGATTATAATATTTACAGGAATATGCCCATTGTTGTGTCATTGCCAAAATAAATTAGGTTATAGATATCCATCCAGTACACTGAAGTAGACCTGCATTCCACATAAAATAAGCTATGAAAAAGGAGAAGTTTATACTAACGCCAATTCCACAGAATTGAACTTAGAAGAATAGGTTTTATAATCAAATATATATATATATATATATATATATATATATATATATATATATATATATATTGTCCTCTTGTTCTTGTGTAACTGCACCTTGATTGGAGAAGTGTTTCTATAACACTACTATCTGTTGTTGGGGAGGATTTGTTACCTGAGGAGGGTTCGTCACCATCTTATTTTTAGCTTCCAATAACTATTGGCAGTTAGGGATAAGAGGACAATGATGTGTGGAATGACCATAATTGTCGCAAATGGAGCAGCAATAATTGGTTCTCAAGGGAGGATTCTTCCCTTGTTTAGGGTGATTGTTAGTCCCTGCATTTGGATCACCCGTGTTCTGGTTTTGATGGGGAGGGGATTGCCCCCTTGCCCCGACTGCTAGTTTTGCATGTTCTTACCTTTCTTCTTCCCCTGAGTCTGTGGATTCTGGGGGTTTGCAGCGTTCAATTTATAAAATTGTTGAGCTTGTTGAACATAAGTAGGTTGAACTAGGTTAACCCCCATGTGGGGGGAAGGTTGCTGACCAGTTGGGAATGGGAAAGGGTAATACAGATTATATCCCAGTTGTGTGTGATAAATGTCGTTTGCTCTCCTTAAGAGGTGGATGTAGGTCCGATTGGTGCCAATGGCGGTGTAGGAACCATCATTGTTTGGCTAACGTTTGGGTATGTAGGACTATATGGTCCATACTGTAATTGACCAACTGATGGTGTTGGTACCAATGTAGGGGGTACCGACGCAGGTGGCATGGATGGGTAATACAAAACCATGTTGAATGGTACCAATGTGGTGGGAGGAACCTTTCCTAAATGGGAAATGGACCCAATAATCCCATCTGCCAAATGTGATGAGCCCGAAGGTGTAGGATCCAACGATCACTGTCGTGGGGCATCAGGGAGGATTATGTAAAAATAGGGCCAAACTGTGCATATATGAGGTTGAAATGTTGTGCTTTCAGAATAATCTCTTCCTCGTTTTGTGGCATGGAGGTTGTGACATCTTTAGCTATGGCGGGTTGGAGATATTTGATAAACCAATCCAACAAAAAGGGAGGTTGTATTTCGATCTTGCATAGTGTGCGGCGTCTACGCCACTCGTGGAAGTGGTTTGCGATGTGGGTGGAAGTATTTTGACGAAACTCAGTGAGAATTTTGAGGCCTATATCATGTTGGATTGGTAGTTGAAAGTATGTAAGAAATCTGGTGGCCAATGTCACAAATGTGGAATGGGTGCCACTTTCTAGGTTTACGTACCATTTTGTTGCTGTTTCGGTGAGGGTACGTTGGATTAGGCGAAGCCTCATGGGGTCATCCACTATGCTGCTAGATGAACAACATAAGTGGAAAGATATAACGTGGTTGGCGGGATCATCTCCTTGATTTCCTTTGAATTTGGGAATATAAGAAGGAAGCTTGTCTAGCATAGCCGGCCATGTCGCATCATGAGCAATGGGGTCATTTGTATGTTTGGCCAAATCAGGTATATTTAAACTAGCCATAAATGGTAAGGTAGGGATGATAACTCTTATCATTCTATTTGGGATGTAATTTCCATGAGGGGGGAGACCCAGGTGGTGTTGTAAAAAACGGATGAACTCCTATGAGAGAGGATGGATCAAAGGTATCTGAGGGATCTCCTTGGGGAGAAGCCAGCGGGGTACTACTTCCGATGCGGGAAGAAGTGATGTAATTAATAGATTCCTTAAGGAGATAAAATGTACCTGGCAATGTGTGGCATCGACCAAATAATCCTATTAATGCTTCCTGGGAACGACCCCAGCTTGAATTCCCTCTGCGTGTAATATGGGGGGGGGGGAGGTGTAATAACACCCCTCGAGAGAGGGGATATGCTTTGCAGTCTACAAGACTGTTTTAGGATGTTTTTTTTGTCCTCAATGGTGAAGGATTTGTGTCAAATGAGAGTGATAGTGGAATAAACACAATTGAACAAATGCAAAAATATGACAACAACAACAGATGCAAAATGGTGCGATAAGTGAGTGATATGTGCAATATTGGTTTTAGTGCACGAGTTCCCACATGTAGGTTCTTTTTATTACGAGTTAGTGAACTTGTATTTTAAGAAATAAAATATATGTAAATTCCGTAGAAGACCTAACTTCCTTCCTCTCTAATGTAACTGGGCCTCAAAAAAGTACAATTGATGGTGATAATGGTATCCACTCACCAATCGACTAGTGGAGGTAACAAAGAGCTAGTTCTACCGTCGATGGGGCCAATGATCCAATCAAGAAGACTTGGAAACACCTCCCAACGGAATCAATTAACTTCAGGATTCAACTGCACTCACAATTTATCCTTGGTGATATCATAAGTTGGGCCACTAAGATACCTTGCGTTAGGTGTGGATCAGTGGTTCGGCCTACACGGTATAGAGTTGTCTCCCTACAACAAGCTGAGTGGCTTGTAGGGGAGAGTAGGGCAGCTATACCTCGACTTTCACCTCCTTAGTCATGATGCACTTCTAATTCGGGTTTTCTTTCAACACTTGCTTATAGCAGGATTTTGTAAGTACCCTAAAAGACAACAATTCTATGTTTCAAAATATTCCTAATGAAACTAGATTGGTGGGCATTAATGGATGCCTATCCCAATCAATCCTACCTAACTAAAATGTTGTTTTGTGACCTCCCGTGGAGGATTTTAGTTGGTTAAGACAATTACAATGTTGATTTTAAGGGGTTTGTATTTTTCACTTATGGAGTGTAAGAGGGGTATTTCAGAATCCCTACCTTTCCGATTCACCAAGCTCACATGAAGTGCGAGGTGACGAGCATACTTGGTTTGGAAGAGTCTTTAGGCCTCTTATTGTGTGCTAGTGGAGCAAACACATGTGATGAAAGCAAAACAAATGACTTTCTTGGCAAATTAACTAAAAGAGTATATGAAGCAATATGTACTTTTAACTCTAGGAGATGTTAGTGGCGCTTTGCAAAATCAAATATTCTAACTAATAAACAAGTGTACAATGGAGGTATTTCACACTTCTCACCTTTTTTTTGATTCACCAAGCTCACATGAAGTGTGAGGTGAAGAGCATACTTCGGGCGACAAGTGTCTTTAGGTCCTTGCTTGTGTGCAAAAAGTGTTTTCTACACCAACAATACTACTAAAAACAACATGTCAATTGATGCATAAACAAGAGATGGTCTTAAATACTAGTGACAACAATGGGGCCTGTTGAAAGCCTCAAAGTTGGTTCACGAGTTGGTTACCTAGTTAAGTTTCAAGAGAGATGTACTCTTTACTTCCTAATATTGGACTAGGTGCACTAATTACTAAAAAATTAAGTAATTGGATGAATTGGCCTTAATTTAAGTTCACTAGTAAGTAGCAATTGGGCTGCCAAACTAAGTTATGCAGATAAAAAGAAAATAAACTATAGTAGCGCGGCTAAACCAGATTTTTCCGTACGGGTTAATACAAAACATACGTACTATAGCACGGTAATACACTAACCTTCCACGCAGGTGCGATGTGCGGTGTAGTGCGAGAATTACATTGGTAACATGTGCTATGTGCGTGACTATTGGAGTCGATTCCGTGCTATCAGCGCGACAGAGACAGCGAGAACCACATGGATGCAAAAAAATAAATGGGGCCGTGATGGGGCCAAACTCTGGAAGCAAGAGGTCAAATACCTGATCTCTTGTAAGTGACAAACACCCAGAATTAACTACTTAGCATAAAACAACCTAGTTTAAAAAGAAATTAACAAAAATAAGTAAGGTCTCCATTATAACTGTTGTGAAAAAAATTGCACAAGTGCACTCTTCCACTTGGATAGGGGCTAATCCTTGTAGGTTGTTGTAAGGCCTCAATCCTTGGATCCCCTTTTTGGTTTGGTTTGTATTCCTCCAAGTGATTTTGCAAGAGATTGTTAGTGTGGTTCACATCCAAACATGAAAATATTGATGAAAATAAAATGAAAGAGATGGGGGAAAGATGCAAAATCCAACAACAACCAAAGATATGCTAAACCACTCTTGTATTTCCCATTGGAATAGATGTACACCACCTAGGAGGTGAAGGATTCAAGGGAAGCCAACAATATCTCTTAGGGAGGCCTTTCTTGTCCATACTGAATGCTAAATAGATGGAAGAACAATGGAGAGAGACACTTGCCCCTTGATGGTAGGTGGCAAGCAAGCTTGGGAATGCTCACAATGGTAGGAAATGGTGGGCTATGAGGAAGCTCCAACTCAAATCCAATAGCATAACCTTGCTCTAATTTCTCTCTACAAAATGCATGCCAATGGCTTCCTTTTATAGGCCAAGATGTGGCCATCAAACAACTAGATCCAAATGTGAACTCTCCTCCTTCATGAACTAGTTCCAAGGTACATAAGGGGGGCTGATTAATGCCCCCAAGTGTGTGAGGAGCCGAATTATGATCATTGGGGAGGATTGAGTCTTTAATTCGCCGCTGGTGGTGAGTGGTCCCTCCATTTTGACAGTAGCACGACTATCGAAGGTAAAGCTGTGCGAGTGTAGTGTGGGCATTGTTCATGTAACCTGGGCTATAGCTTGGTTCAACTGTGTAATACCCGTGCTACCCTTTGTTTTGACCGTTTCTTGGCACTTATGGACTCATGTTGTGTTTTGGGTCTGTTAAGGATGCATGTGGTGAGATGCATTATTTATGTTGATGATGCTTTACTGGATGGATCGCTGAAATGTCGCATGTGTGAAACGTTTAGGCGTTAACAAGCCTTCCAAAAGACCTTCGACATCCAAACCACAAACCTCCCAACCTGAATTTTTTTTCTCCAGAAATTCCTCACAAGCTTTAATCCCCAAGCATATGGTCTCTTGTACTAAAACAATATCAGGTTTTATATTCTCAAACAATATCCCGAGGGCACAATTATTTGGGGCACCCCCAATGCTCCTTATGTTGAATGATAACATTAACAATAATCACATATTTTCATGGGCATGGTCGTTGTAAGGTCCCAAGAGTCAGAATTCAAAGAACCAGACGAGATACATGAAGTAGCTTCCTTCAGTCTAGTAGATAGGGGAATGTAATCACTGATAGGAGAAGATTCATCACCCCTTCCATCCGCAATATTAGTTTGCTTCCGCTTTTTTTGTTCTAATTCTCGATGGTGACATTTTGATGACATATGGAATTTATGGGGGTAATATCGGTCTTGTCATAAGACAAATTGGAGAAAATGGTTGTGGGGGTTTCAATAGTATTGTTAGAAATTTTAGGAGAAGTATTAGGATGAAATCCCAATTCCAAACAGATATCACGTGAATCCCCAAAATCATGAACAAAACCCTAGGGTTTAGCAAGGAGCTAGGCTCCGACCCAATCACTTCATTCCTATAGTCAAAGGTCAATGGAGGTGGATATTTTGGAGAATAAAGGTCCAGGGACTCTTCAATAAGAACAACCCTATTCACAATCAGAGGCTTATACACCACCATACCCAAACCCAAACAAAAACACCATTAAAGGATTTTTTTATCATATTTAGATTCAACAGATTTAATAAAGAGTATCTCTTCAACAAAAACACCTTCATATAAGGTGGGTGAAGAATATTCTACTTACTTTTGTCAAAGGCCGAAGTATTGGTCTTTGGCTCCGAAAAGTGTTCCGGCTTCTCCACAATAGAAATAGGAAGAGAAGCATAGTCAAAATGCGTAGCGGTATGAGTATTTTTTGCCACCACTGGATCAATACCCCCTTCAGAGTCATCATCCCTTGAATCAATAATATACCTTGGACATTTAGAGGGAAGGTGTCTCATATGTTTGCATAAATGACATCGGAAGGGAAAATTTAGATAGTCAAGGCGTTGCTGAAATACCGAATCACTTCCGCTGAAAGACCCATAAACACATCAAATTCCACCATGACAGACCCCATCCTTTTGTCCTTGTGATGAAGCATTTTCTCATCCAAGGTAATAAATTTCCCCAACAGACACTTCACAATCTTCTCCTTATGAGGATTGAAACCCGGATACCACCTACCGAGTACAAGGGAGCCATTACCAATTACCCAAAATCTGTCAAGCATCTTTTGCACATCTTCCTCCTTTAAAAACAAAAACATCAACCAACCATTAGGAAGAATACTAACCCGGTGGATATAATCCAGTTCCGTACGCCATCGATTAGAAAACCACTTGTTAAGTTTGACCTTATTTATCCTGATATTTTCCAATCAACGCACTAGGGCTCGGTGAGAAAAACCCTCAACTCGATCCATGCTAACATCCTTCCCGAGAACAAAATGCTCTATGCCGGATTTACCCTTAAGAGCTTTCAATCTGCTCCAGTTCCTTGCTTTTTCACCTTTTAAACCCACAAAATCCTTCTATTGAGGAGATGACAAACTTGAGGGAGTATTGAGACAACTTCCCTTCATGAGAGAACAAAGCATCATCTGAAACATGAAACCCTAACCCTTTTCCTTTCCGGTTCTTCGATGGTTCTAGAGTGGAATCCGAGCCAATCGAAGGATGAGAATATCGAGATTAAGAAGAAGCCGAGACATGACTATGACAAATAGGCTCATCCACCTTGAGGCCACTTGTCCTCACCATTGGGTGATTGATAGAGACAACTCCTAACACCATAAATTAATTTAACATTTACGCAATCATGACAAGCCATTGGAAAATAAGCTAAAACAACAAGGTGGAATTTTTTTTATTAGAAGGGATCACCACTAAGGATTAGAAAGATTCCAAGCCACCCATAGATAAACCCAAAAGAAGGGGCCTATATGTACCCGCCTCACCAAGAACACATGCAAAAACAACTCCAAACAAAGATAGAAAGAGATGACCCTAACGAAACAAACTAATTCACGAAAGGAAATAAGAAAAAGCCCCAATTTTTTACATAGTTGATTCTAGGTTCTCTCAAAAAAGAAAACTGGACTCCATGGGTGTAACCACCAAGATATGAAAATCAACATTGTCATAAAAACCCTAGCAAGGGTTTTGCAGAGATTTGCAGCTCCTCAAAACCTCTATGCATCGCCACATTGTTCTGTTTCGTTTATTTTTAAGAGATCACGTGAGGTTGTGAAAAGTGAAGTCAATCAAGAGAGCAGGAATCCTTGAGAATTCGTGCTAGTTGAAGGTCATTTCATTAGATCGCCAAGGAAATCACCAGACTGTTGGCGATACATATTTGTTCTAAGCTTCACAAAAAAATTTGAAAAACCACAATCGCTCACCTTCTTGTGATGTTTCAAGTTCCTGTGGATGCCAACTTCATGGAGGATTTTCATCGAATTTGTATCACCAACCAAATTTTCATTTCCAGAAGATAATTCCTTTGAGCCGCAAGCCTAGAGCGCTCAGGGTCTCATATTTAGAATAAATTTGTACAGAACAATAACAAAGGATCTAAATTAACAGATTACACCACAGTGATGTGCCCTTATTTACAATATATTTTTATAGAACAATAACACTAGATCTAGATTAATGGATTTGGGTTTTTTTTAAAATGTGATATAGACAAAAAGAAAATTGTCATTCTGAAACATCAACAATATACCATAGATCTATAAATTTATTTGCAATATACCATAGATCTGATGTGCCCTTATTTACAATATATTTTTATAGAACAATAACAAAGGATCTAAATTAACAGATTACACCACAGTGATGTGCCCTTACAATATATTTTTATAGAACAATAACACTAGATCTAGATTAATGGATTTGGGTTTTTTTAGAATGTGATATAGACAAAAGAATATTGTCATTCTGAAACATCAACAATATACCATAGATCTATAAATTATATTTATAGCAACACATAGCAACACCAAACCTCTTAGATCTATGTCCAATTACAAGATTTATAATTAGAATAAAGATTTTTTTTAAACCCCAGCTTAAATACATATCTAATAGATCTATTATAATTTTAGCATAAATCTATACAATCCATTAATATTGAAAGGCTCCATAACTTATATGATTAAGGACCAACCAAAACCAAATGTAAGGCCTCTATGGACCTTACAGGACTAAATTTATCAGAAAATCAATAATTTATAACAAATAATTAAAAACAAATTAATGAACAAGTAGATCTAACACATAAAAGATCATCACAATGATATAATGGAGCAAAGGAGAAGTGTACCTGTAATTTAAGAGCTATCAAAGAATTGTACCTTTAGATCACCTCGAGTCTTGAAGGAAAACAATGTGTAAGGGATGACTCTCCACCCAACCACCAACCCCTTAGTGAGACAGCGAGAACCCTCCCTTGAGCTCTACCTTTCATAACCATTCTCCTACTTTCCATAATCATTCCTATATTCCTTCAAAATCTAAGAAGAATGAATGCCCTTCTCCTCCAACCCTCCTCCATTTTATAGTTTTTCTTATCTTTTCTTTGGTATTTGAACCAATTAAATTTTATTAGTTTTAATAACAAATTTGCTTTTATTTATTTATTTATTATTTTAATATTATTAGTCATAGTTATCCTATTATTGGTGGTAATAATTGTTTCTTTAATATTAAATTTATTCTAATTTAATATTTATTTATTATTTTAATATTTAATTTAGTTTTCATATGTTTATATTTATAATTAAATTAATAGTATTTTTGGGTTGTTACAAAGGAGGTATGCCTTCTTCTGAAGAAAAAAAATTTATTTATAAAAAAATTTCACTAATACAAAGCCCCTAACTCCTCTTATAGTGCCTTGACACTAGCTTCTATTAAGACCCAACAACACTGAATCTAAAAGGCACAACTATAGTATTATTTTCCTTCCTATTGCTCTTTTCCTAGTCTTTTTTTGGTATACCCATGTATTTGTTTTTGGACATAACAACCCACTGATCTCTATCCACAAGAAGATATTCCATCTTAGGTTTCCATAATTGGAAGCTTTGATCATTAAAATTTTCTATCTCCATCTTTGGACTACTCACCATTTTCCTCCACATAAGATTCACTAGTGCATATCTCCCACTCAAGAATAGGTTTATCATCGACCCAATATAACCTTGCTCTTTAAATAATGAGCTAAATATTGGCCAAAAGGTACCCTTACAAATATAATAACCTTGCTCCATTAAAATTAATATCAAGAGAGAATCACAATAAGCATTGACATAACAAAGAAAAAACGCTAACGTTGACCTTTAAACTCTTTACTAGGAAAATTGATACAAAATATATCTTTATTACCTTGTCTACTACGACCAATCCGGTTGCTTTAAGAAATTTACAATGGAGTACGCCTTTATAAATTTCCTAGGGTAACCCCACCCTTCATTGAGTTAAGATTAATGTACATTGACCTCCCTTGATTGAGCCAAAATTAAAGGATAACAATCTAGTGCTTAGGTCGGGTTCCCTATCACCTTTCATCATGTCTTTGGCCTTTGGTCACTTGTTTATCTTTGTTAGACCCTTTTGATACTCGATTGGGACACTCACTATTATAAATTTCCTAGGGTACGCCCCTAACTCCTTTTATAGTGCCTTGACACTAGCTTCTATTAAGGCACAACTATAGTATTATTTTCCTTCCTATTGCTCTTTTCTTAGTCTTTTTTTGGTATACCCATGTATTTGTTTTTGGACACAACAACCCACTGATCTCTATCCACAAAAAGATATTCCATCTTAGGTTTTAATAATTGGAATCTTTGATCATTAAAATTTTCTATCTCCATCTTTGGACTACTCACCATTTTCCTCCACATAAGATTCACTAGTGCATATCTCCCACTCAAGAATAGGTTTATCATCGACCCAATATAACCTTTCTCTTTAAATAATGAGCTAAATCTTGGCAAAAAGGTACCCTTATAAATATAATAACCTTGCTCCACTAAAATTAATATAAAGAGAGAATCACAATAAGCATTGACATAACAAAGAACAAACACTAACGTTTACCTTTAAAACCCTTTACTAGGAAAACTGATACAAGATATATTTATTACCTTGTCTACTATGGCCAATCCGACTGCTTTAAGAAATTTACAATGGAGTACCCCTTTATAAATTTCCTAGGGTAACCCCACCCTTCATTGAGTTAAGATTAATGTACATTGACCTCCCTTGATTGAGCCAAAATTAAAGGCTAACAATCTAGTGCTTAGGTCGGGTTCCCTATCACCTTTCATCATGTCTTTGGCCTTTGGTCACTTGTTTATCTTTGTTAGACCCTTTTGATACTCGATTGGGACACTCACTATTATTTTGGATCTATGTTGGGCTCCAAGTCCCTAATATGGTGCACAATTGGTTATGATGCTTCATTTCAAGTCCCCAACAACCTAAATCAATTTGGGAATGTTGAATTGGGGGTCCATTAGGTCAAACCTTCCTCAACCTTTCCCAATTTCTTAGCACTAGATAAATGAGGACATTCATAGGTTATATTGTGTATGTGTGTTGTAGTTTGTATAATAAAGCATGTTATCTAAGGAAACCCTACAACATTGGCCTTAGAATCAATGACATGCTTCCATCATATGGAATGCTTTACCCAATAGTTAGGTCAACGTTCACTTACACCTTGAGGTCATTTCCCTCCCTATTTTATTGCTCTCCTCTTTGTAAAGCCTATTGAATTTTTCTTTGAATATTCTTTCCTCCTCTCGTTATCTTTGTAGTGACACTTTCAAATTGTTAACAAATCTTGATCTAGCTCTTCTACTCCTCCATGCTCTTCGGTTGCTTGTTCTCCGCATATTTATTACCTTTATAGGCATCTATTGCTTTGGGTTTGGTCTCTTCCTTGCAGGCTTGTTGACTTTTCCAAGGGAATTTCCATTCACCACTATAATATAGGGATGTAACATTGCATTGAAGTGCATTTTTTTGTAAAAGAAATTAAATTTACATGACATAAAATACGACACATGTGTTATTTACATTGGATTCACATTGTGGTTAGGTCAAAAATTTTGATGTGTACTTCTTACAGCGTCATATTAGTGATGAAAATTTCTATGCATGATATATTTATGTGTCAAAGTTGCATCTCAACTACATCGATATTTAAAAAAAAAATTTGCAGTCTTGTTTGTGTCTTGTCTGTATGACATCAATTTTTATTCTTATGTGTTTGTTAGCGTCATTGTAAATCGCCTTAAGAGTTATATTTGTGATGTGGTCTATCTTACTAGCATCATATTAGCATTAAAACATATAACTTTTGCATCGTATTTACATCTATTGACCATCAAATTACTTATTTATGCATCATTTTAACGTCATTTTGTGAGGATGTTATCTTTTTAATGTCATCATTATGTGAATTTTGTATTGTATCAATGTCATGGTGACATTGATTTAACATCACATTTATATCATTTTAGCATCAAATTTGTAGTATCAAAATTGATGCATAAATAAGAGATGGTCTTGAATACTAGTGACAACAATGGGGCCTGTTAAAGCCTCAAAGTTGGTTACCTAGTTAAGTTTCAAGAGAGATGTACTTTTTACTTCCTAATATTGCTCTAGGTACACTAATTACTAAAAAATTAATTAATTGGATGAATTAGACTTAATTTAAGTTCACTAGTAAGTAGCAATTGGGCTGCCAAACTAAGCTATGCAGATAAAAATAAAATAAACAATAGTAGCGCGACTAAACTAGATTCTTCCGCGCGGGTTAATACAAAACAGACGCATTGTAGCGCGGGTAATACACTAACCTTCTGCGCAGGTGCGATGAGTGATGTAGTGCAGGAATTACATTGGTAACATGCGCTATGCGCGCGATTGTAGGAGTCGATTCAGTGTTATCAACGCGACAGAGAGGCTGAGACCCACACGGCTGCAGAAAAATAAATGGGGCCGAACTTTGGAAGCAAGAGGTTGAATACATGATCTTCTGCAAGTGACAAACACCCAAAATTAACTACCTAGCATAAAACAACCAATTTTAAAAAGAAATGAACAAAAATAAGTATGGCTGCCATTATACTTGTTGTGAAAAAAATTGCACAAGTGCACTCTTCCACATGGTGAGGGGCTAATCCTTGTAGGTTGTTGCAAGGCCTCAGTCCTTGGAGCCCCTTTTTGGTTTGGTTGGTATTCCTCCAAGTGATTCTGCAAGAGATTGTTAGTGTAGTTCACATCCAAACATGAAAATATTGATGAAAATAAAATGAAAGAGATGGCGGAAAGATGCAAAATCCAACAACAACCAAAGATATTCTAAACCACTCTTGTATTTCCCAATGGAATAACTGTACACCACCTAGGAGGTGAAGGATTTAAGGGAAGCCAACAATCTCCCTTAGGGAGGCCTTTATTGTCCAAACTAAATTCTAAGTAGATGGAAGAAAAATGGAGAGAGACACTTGCCCCTTGATGGTAGGTGGCGAGCAAGATTAGGAATGCTCACAATGGTAGGAAATGGTGGGATATGAGGAAGCTCCAACTCAAATCCAATGGCTTCCTTTTATAGGCCAAGAGGTGGCCATCAAACAACTAGATCCAAATGTGAACTCTCCTCCTTCATGAACTAGTTCCAAGGTACACAAGGGGGACTGATTCATGCCTCCATGTGTGTGAGGAGCCGAAATCTGATCCTTGGGGAGGATTGAATCTTTAATTTGCCATTGGGGGTGAGTGGTCCCATCACTTTGACAGTAGCGCGACTATCGAAGGAAAGGCCTCGCGAGTGTAGCATGGAAATTGTTCAGGTTACCTGCGCTATAACGCGGCTCAATTGTGTAATACCCGTGCTACCCTTTTTTTTTACTGTTTCTTGGCACTTATGGACTCATGCTGTGTTTTGGATCTGTTAAGGATGCCTGTGGTGAGATGCATTCTTTATGTTGATGATGCTTTACTGGATGGATCACCGAAATGTCGCATGTGTGCAAATTTTAGGCGTTAACATGCCTTCCAAAAGACCTTCGGCATCCAAACCAAGGACCTCCCAACCTGAATTTTTTTTCTTCAGAAATTCCTCACAATATTTGATCCCCAAGCACATGGTCTCTTGTACTCAAACAATATTAGGTTTTATATTCTCAAACAATCTCCCGAGGGCACAATTCTTTGGGGCACCCCCAATGCTCCTTATGTTGAATGATAACATCAACATTAATCACATATTTTCATGGGCATGGTTGCTGTAAGGGCCCAAGAGTAGAAATTCAAAGAACTAAACGAGATAGGGGAATGTAATCATTGATAGGAGAATATTCATCACCCCTTCCATCTGCAATATTGGTTCGCTTCCCCTTCTTTTGTTCTAATTCCCGATGGTGACATTCTGATGACATGGAATTTTTAGGGGTAATATCAGTCTTGTCAGAAGACAAATTGGAGAAAATGGTTGTGGGGGTTTAAACAGTATTGTTAGAATTTTAGGAGAAGTACTAGGATGAAACCCCAATTCCAAACAAATATCACGTGAACCCCCAAAATCATGAACAAAAACCCTATGGTTTGGCAAGGAGATAGGCTTCGGCCCAATCACTTCATTCCTACAATCAAAGGTCAATGGAGGAGGATATTTTGGGGAATAAAGGTCCAAGGACTCTTCAATAAGAACAACCCTATTCACAATCGAAGGTTTAGACACCACCATACTCGAACCCAAACAAAAACACCATTCAAGGATTTTTTTATCATATGTAGATTCAACATATTTAATAAAGAGTAACTCTTTAACATAAACACCTTCATATAAGGTGGGTGAAGAATATTCTACATACTTTTATCGAAGGCCAAAGTATTGGTCTCTGGCTCCGAAATGTGTTCCGACTTCTCCACAATAGAAACAGGAAGGGCACCATAGTCAAAATGCGTAGCGGTATGAGTATTTTTTTCCACCACTAGATCAATACCCCCTTCAGAGTCACCATCCCTTGAATCAATAATATACCTTGGACATTTAGAGGGAAGGTGCCTCATATATTTGCATAAATGACATCGGAAGGGAACATTTAGATAGTCAAGGCGTTTCTAAAATACCCAATCACTTCCGCTGGAAGACCCATAGACACATCAAATTCCACCATGACAAACCCCATCCTTTTGTCCTTGTAATGAAGCTTTTTCTCATCCAAGGTAATAAATTTCCCCAACTGATCCACAATAGCAACAAAAACAATCTTAGTCCAGAGTTGAATAGGAAATCTCGATAGAAGGAGCCAAAGGTGACACTTCACAATCTTCTCCTTATGAAGAATGAATCCTGGATACCACCTACTGAGTACAAGGGAGCCATTACCAATTACCCATAATTTGTCAAGCATCTTTTGCACATCTTCCTCCTTTAGAAACAAAAACATCAACCAACCATCAGTCCCAATTGTTTACATAGTTGATTCTAGGTTCTCTCAAAAAAGAGAACTGAACTCCATGGGTGTAACCGCCAAGATCTGAAAATTAACATTGTCATGAAAACCCTAGTAAGGGTTTTGTAGATATTTGCAACTCCTCAAAACCTCTATGCATTGCCACATCGTTCTGTTTCGTTTATTTTTAAGAGATCATGTGAGGTTGTGAAAAGTGAAGCCAATCAAGAGAGCATGAATCCTTGAGAACTCATGATAGTTAAAGGTCATTTCATTAGATCGCCAAGCAAATACACAAATCTATGATGAGGCAATGATAGGTAGATCTCAATTGAACACGAATTTCAAGGAAATCTTTGACGAAGATTGCTCATATGTTCAAATAAAACGTAGCCAATATTTAAATTGGATTTGAAACTTGGTAGATCACTGAGGAGAGTCATTGGCAATCAACAGTAATCACTAAATTAATAAATAGATTCATGCAAAGTAGGTTGTTTTCTTTTATCGAATACAAATAAATAGATGAGAACAAGAAATTAATTAATTAAGTGAACAATGAGATAATTACTCGTTCAAAAGTGTTTGGTATGTAGATTTATGAAGAGAAGACGTAAACGTATCTCCTTAGGAAACATAGGACTATAATATTTACAGGAATATGCCCATTGTTGTGTCATTGACAAAATAAATTAGGTTATAGATATCCATCCGGTACACTGAAGTAGACCTGCATTCCACATAAAATAAGCTATGAAAAAGGACAAGTTTATACTAACGCTGATTCCACAGAATTTGAACTTAGAAGAATAGGTTTCATGATCAAATATATATATATATATATATTGTCCTCTTGTTATTGTGTAACTGCACCTTGATTGGAGAAGTGTTGCTGTAACACTACTATTTGTGGTTGGGGAGGATTCGTTACATGTGGAGGGTTCGTCACCATCTTATTTTTAGCTTCCACTAACTATTGGCAGTCAAGGATAAGAGGACAATGATGTGTGTAATGACCATAATCCTCGCAAATGGAGCAACAATAATTGATTCTCATGGGAGGATTCTTCCCTTGTTTGGGGCGATTGTTAGTCCCTGCATTTGGATCACCCGTGTTTTGGTTTTGATGGGGAGGGGGTTTCCCCCTTGCCCCGACTGCTAGTTTTTCCAGTTCTTACCTTTCTTCTTCCCCCGAGTCTGTGGATTCTGGGATTTTGCACCGTTCAATTTCTAAAATTGTTGAGCTTGCTGAACATAAGTAGGTTGAACTAGGTTAACTCCCATGTGGGGGGAAGATTGCTGACCAGTTGGGAATGAGAAAGGGTAATATAGATTATATCCCAATGGTGTGATAAATGCCGTTTGCTCTCCTTAAGAGGTGGATGTAGGAGCGATTGGTGCCAATGGTGGTGTAGGGACCATCATTGTTTGGCTAACGTTTGGGTATGTAGGACTATATGGTCCATACTGTAATTGACCAACTGATGGTGTTGGTACCAATGTAGGGGGTATCGACGCAGGTGGCATACATGGGTAATACAGAACCATGTTGAATGGTACCAATGTGGTGGGAGGAACCTTTCCTAAATGGGAAATTGACCCAATAATCCCATCTGCCGAATGTGACGAGCCCAAAGGTGTAGGATCCAACAATCAATGCTATGGGGAATAATGGAGGATTATGTAAAGATAGGGCCAAACTGTGCATATATGAGGTTGAAATGTTGTGCTTTCAGAATAACCTCTTCCTCATTTTGTGGCATGGAGGTTGTGACATCTTTAGCTATGGCGGGTTGGAGATATTTGATAAACCAATCCAACAAAAAGGGAGGTTGTATTTCGATCTTGCATAGTGTGCGGCGTCTACGCTACTCGTGGATGTGGTCTACGATGTGGGTGGAAGTATTTTGACGAAAATCAATGAGAATTTTGAGGCCTAGATCATTTTGGATTGGTAGTTGAAAGTACGTAAGAAATGTGGTGGCCACTGTCACAAATGTGGAATGGGTGCCACTTTCTAGGTTTACGTACCATTTTGTTGTTGTTCCGGTGAGGGTACGCTGGAATAAGAGAAGCCTCATGGGGTCATCCACTATGCTGTTAGATAAAAAACATAAGTGGAAAGATATAACGTGGTTGGCGGGATCATCTCCTTGCTTTCCTTTGAATTTGGGAATATCAAAAGGAGGCTTGTCGAGAATAGCCGGCCATGTCGCATCATGAGCAATAGGGTCATTTGTATGTTCGGCCAAATCAGGTAGATTTAAACTAGCCATGGTAAGGTAGGGACGACAGGTCTTGTCATTCTATTTGGGATGTGATTTCCATGAGGGGGAGACCTAGGTGGTGTTGTAAACAACGAATGAACTCCTATGAGAGAGGATGGATCAAAGGGATCTCCTTGGGGAGAAGCCAGCGGGGTACTACTTCCGATGCGGGAAGAAGTGGTGTAATTAATAGATTCCTTGAGGGGAGAAAATGTACCTGGCAAGGTGTGGCATAATCCTATTAATGCTTCCTGGGAACGACCCCGACGTGAATTCCCTCTACGTGTAATACGGGGGGGAGGTGTAATAACACCCCTCGACAGAGGGGATATGCCTTGTAGTCTACGAGACTGTTTTAGGATGTTTTTTTTGTCCTCAATGGTGAAGGATTTGTGTCAAATGAGAGTGATAGTGGAATAAACACAATTGAACAAATGTACAAATATGACAACCACAACATATGCAAAATGGTGCGATAAGTGAGTGATATGTGGAATATTGGTTTTAGTGCACGAGTTCCCACACGTAGGTTCTTTTTATTACGAGTTAGTGAACTTGTATTTTAAGAAATAAAATATATGTAAATTCCGTAGAAGACCTAACTTCCTTCCTCTCTAATGTAACTGGGCCTCACAAAAGTACAATTGATGGTGATAATGGTATCCACTCACCAATCGACTAGTGGAGGTAACAAAGAGCTATTTCTACCATCGATGGGGCCAATGATCCAATCAAAAAGACTTGGAAACACCTCCCAACGAAAATAGCTAAATTTAGGATTCAACTGCACTCACAATTTATCCTTGGTGATATCATAAGTTGGGCCACTAAGATACCTTGCGTCAAGTGTGGATTAGTGGTTTGGCCTGCACGGTACAGTGTCGTCTCCCTACAACAAGATGAGTGGCTTGTAGGGGAGAGCAGGGCAGCTATATCTCAACTTTCACTTCCTTGGTCACGACGCACTTCTAATATTGGTTTTGTTTCAACACTTGATTATTGCAGGATTTTGTAAGTACCCTAAAAGACAACAATGCTATGTTTCAAAATATTCCTAATGAAACTAGATTGGTGGGCATTAATGGATGCCTATCCCAATCAATCCTACCTAACTAAAATGTTGTTTTGTGACCTCCCGTGGAGGATTTTAGTTGGTTAAGACAATTATAATGTTGATTTTAAGGGGTTTGTATTTTTCACTTATGGAGTGTAAGAGGGGTATTTCACAATCCCTACCTTTCCGATTCACCAAGCTCACATGAAGTGCGAGGTGAAGAGCATACTTGGTTTGGAAGAGTCTTTAGGCCTCTTATTGTGTGCTAGTGGAGCAAACACATGTGATGAAAGCAAAACAAATGATTTTCTGGGCAAATTAACTAAAAGAGTATATCAAGCAATATGTACTTTTAACTCTAAGAGATGCCAGTGGCGCTTTGCAAAATCAGATATTCTAACTAATAAACAAGTGTACAATGGAGGTATTTCACACTTCTCACCTTTTTTTTGATTCACCAAGCTCACATGAAGTGTGAGGTGAAGAGCATACTTCGGGCGACAAGTGTCTTTAGGTCCTTGCTTGTGTGCAAAAGGTGTTTTCTACACCAGCAATACTACTAAAAACAACATGTCAATTGATGCATAAACAAGAGACGGTCTTAAATACTAGTGACAACAATGGGGCTTGTTGAAAGCCTCAAAGTTGGTTCACGAGTTGGTTACCTAGTTAAGTTTTAAGAGAAATGTACTCTTTACTTCCTAATATTGGTCTAGGTGCACTAATTACTAAAAAATTAAGTAATTGGATGAATTAGCCTTAATTTAAGTTCACTAGTAAGTAGCAATTGGGCTGTCAAACTAAGCTATGTAGATAAAAAGCAAATAAACAACAGTAGCGCAGCTAAACCATATTTTGCCGCACGGGTTAATACAAAATAGACGCACTGTAGCGCGGGTAATACACTAACCTTCCACTCAGGTGCGATGTGCGGTGTAGTGTGAGAATTACATTGGTAACATGCGCTATGTGCGCGATTGTCGGAGTCGATTTCGCGCTATCAACGTGACATAGACGCTGAGAACCACACGGCTGCAGAAAAATAAATGGGGCCGTGATGGGGCCGAACTCTAGAAGCAAGAGGTCGAATACCTGATCTCTTGCAAGTGACAAACACCCAGAATTAACTACTTAGCATAAAACAACCTAGTTTAAAAAGAAATGAACAAAAATAAGTAAGGTCTCCATTATAACTGTTGTGAAAAAAATTGCACAAGTGCACTCTTCCACTTGGTGAGGGGCTAATCCTTGTAGGTTGTTGCAAGGCCTCAATCCTTGGATCCCCTTTTTGGTTTGGTTGGTATTCCTCCAAGTGATTTTGCAAGAGATTGTTAGTGTAGTTCACATCCAAACATGAAAATATTGATGAAAATAAAATGAAAGAGATGAGGGAAAGATGCAAAATCCAACAACAACCAAAGATACGCTAAACCACTCTTGTATTTCCCAATGGAATAGATGCACACCACCTAGGAGGTGAAGGATTCAAGGGAAGCCAACAATCTCCCTTAGGGAGGCCTTTCTTGTCCATACTAAATGCTAAGTAGATGGAAGAACAATGGAGAGAGACACTTGCCCGTTGATGGTAGGTGGAAAGCAATCTTGGGAATGCTCATAATGGTAGGAAATGGTGGACTATGAGGAAGCTCCAACTCAAATCCAACAGCATGACCTTGCTCTAATTTCTCTCTACAAAATGCATGCCAATGGCTTCCTTTTATAGGCCAAGATGTGGCCATCAAACAACTAGATCCAAATGTGAACTCTCCTCCTTCATGAACTAGTTCCAAGGTACACAAGGGGGGCCGATTAATTCCCCCAAGTGTGTGAGGAGTCGAATTCTGATCCCTGGCGAGGATTGAGTCTTTAATTTGCCGCTGGTGGTGAGTGGTCCCTCTATTTTGACAGTAGCGTGACTATTGAAGGAAAAGCCGCGCGAGTGTAGCGTGGGCATTGTTCATGTAACCTGCGCTATAGCGTGGTTCAACTGTGTAATACTTGCGCTACCCTTTGTTTTGATAGTTTCTTGGCACTTATGGACTCATGTTGTGTTTTGGGTCTCTTAAGGATACCTGTGGTGAGATGCATTATTTATGTCGATGATGCTTTACTGGATGGATCGTCGAAATGTCGCATGTGTGCGACTTTTGGGCATTAACAAGCCTTCCAAAACACCTTTGGCATCCAAACCACAAACCTCCCAACCTGAATTTTTTTTCTCCAGAAATTCCTCACAAGCTTTAATCCCCAAGCATATGGTCTCTTGTACTAAAACAATATCGGGTTTTATATTCTCAAACAATATCCCGAGGGCACAATTCTTTGGGGCACCCCCAATGCTCCTTATGTTGAATGATAACATTAACAATAATCACATATTTTCATGGGCATGGTCGTTGTAAGGTCCCAAGAGTCAGAATTCAAAGAACCAGACGAGATAGATGAAGTAGATTCCTTCAGTCTAGTAGATAGGGGAATGTAATCACTGATAGGAGAAGATTCATCACCCCTTCCATCCGCAATATTGGTTTGCTTCCCCTTTTTTTGTTCTAATTCTCGATGGTGGTCCATTCTGATGACATATGGAATTTATAGGGGTAATGTCAGTCTTGTCATAAGACAAATTGGAAAAAATGGTTGTGGGGGTTTCAACTGTATTGTTAGAAATTTTAGGAGAAGTATTAGGATGAAATCCCAATTCCAAACAGATATCACGTGAATCCCCAAAATCATGAACAAAACCCTAGGGTTTAGCAAGGAGCTAGGCTCCGACCCAATCACTTCATTCCTACAATCAAAGGTCAATGGAGCCAGATATTTTGGAGAATAAAGGTCCAGGGACTCTTCAATAAGAACAACCCTATTCACAATCAGAGGTTTATACACCACCATACCCAAACCCAAACAAAAACACCATTCAAGGATTTTTTATCGTATTTAGATTCAACAGATTTAATAAAGAGTATCTCTTCAACAGAAACACCTTCATATAAGGTGGGTGAAGAATATTATACATACTTTTGTCAAAGGCCGAAGTATTGGTCTTTGGCTCCGAAAAGTGTTCCGACTTCTCCACAATAGAAACAGGAAGGGAACCATAGTCAAAATGCGTAGCTGTATGAGTATTTTTTGCCACCACCGGATCAATACCCCCTTCAGAGTCATCATCCCCTCAATCAATAATATACCTTGGACATTTAGAGGGAAGGTGTCTCAAATGTTTGCATAAATGACATCGGAAGGAAACATTTAGATAGTCAAGGCGTTGCTGAAATACCCAATCACTTCCGCCGAAAGACCCTTAGACACATCAAATTCCACCATGATAGACCCCATCCTTTTGTCCTTGTGATGAAGCATTTTCTCATCCAATGTAATAAATTTCCCCAACTGATCCACAATAGCAACAAAAACACTCTTAGTCCAAAGTTGAATAGGAAATCCCGATAGAAGGAGCCAAAGGTGACACTTCATAATCTTCTCCTTATGAGGATTGAAACCTGGATACCACCTACCGAGTACAAGGGAGCCATTACCAATTACACAAAATTTGTCAAGCATCTTTTGCACATCTTCCTCCTTTAGAAACAAAAACATCAACCAACCATTAGGAAGAATACTAACCCGACGGATATAATCCAGTTTTGTACGCCATCGATTAGAAACCCACTTGTTAAGTTTGACCTTATTCATCCTGATATTTTCCAATCAACCGACTAGGGATCTATGAGAAAAACCCTCAAATCGATCCATGCTAACATCCTTCCCGAGAAAAAAATGCTCTATTTCGGATTTACGCTTAAAAGCTTTCAATCTGCTCCAGTTCCTCGCTTTTTCACCTTTTAAACCCACAAAATCCTTTTATCGAGGAGATGACAAACCTAAGGGAGTATTGAGACAACTTCCCCTCATCAGAGAACAAAGCATCATCTGAAATCTGAAACCCTAACCCTTTTCCATTACGGTTCTTCAACAGTTCTAGAGTGGAATCCGAGCCAATCGAAGGATGAGAATATCGAGATTGAGAAGAAGGCGAGACATAACTATGACAAATAGGCTCATCCACCTTGAGGCCACCTGTCCTCACCATCGGGGTGATTGATAGAGACAACTCCTAACACCATAAATTAATTTAACATTTACGCAATCGTGACAAGCCATTGGAAAATAAGCTAAAACACCGAGATAATTTTTATTATTAGAAGGGATCACCACTAAGGATTATAAAGATTCCAAGACACCCATAGATAAACCCAAAAGAAGGGGCCTATATGTACCCGCCTCACCAAGAACACCTCCAGAAACAACTCCAAACAAAGATAGAAGAGATGACCCTAATGAAACAAACTAATTCACGAAAGGAAAAATGAAATAGGCCCAATTCTTTACATAGTTGATTCTAGGTTCTCTCAAAAAAGAGAACTGGACTCCATGGGTGTAACCACCAAGATCTGAAAATCAACATTGTCATAAAAACCCTAGCAAGGGTTTTGCAGAGATTTGCAGCTCCTCAAAACCTCTATGCATCGCCACATCGTTCTGTTTCGTTTAGTTTTAAGAGGTGAGGTTGTGAAAAGTGAAGTCAATCAAGAGAGCAGGAATCCTTGAGAATTCGTGCTGGTTGAAGGTCATTTCATTAGATCGCCAAGGAAATAAGCAAACCTATGATGAGGCAAAGATTGGTAGATCTCAATTGAACACGAAATTCAGGGAAATATTTGAGGGCACATAGATCATATGTTCAAATAAAACGTAGCCAATATCTAAATTGGATTTGAAACTTGTGAGGAGAGTCATTGACAATGAACAGTAATCATTAAATTTGGACTGCAAATTGATATTTTTTATATATTTATGTATGCAGATTCATGCAAACAAGTAAGTGAACAATGAGCTAATTACTCGTTCAAAAGTGTCTGGTATGTAGATTTATGAAGAGAAGATGTAAAACCTTGGAATGAAAAGCATCAAACCTGCTTGTGTGTACAGTATTCAACCCAATCTTTTGCTCTTCATATCCGAACCAAACCCTAAATATTTCAGTAAAAGTGAAATATTCGTCAATCATTTCATCATCAATATAGAGAAACACCCAGCTTATTGTAGCTGATTCATGAACAAGTATGTGAAACACCCTTTAAATATTACAAGCCCAGTTATTATTATTTCAGCCTCACAATTTTTGAGCGCTAAAACATTAGAAACTCTATGAATCAATTTGGTATATACCTGACTATTGCAGATTTCTTAGAGATCTTAGGATCGATCTCACTCCAAGCCGAGGCACTTTGATAACTCTAAGTTGCTACTTGGCCTTTCACAGATGGGCATGAAGCGAATTTGGACGACAGGTTTTAGGCTATCGATGAATGCCTTCCTAAAGCACCTGCTAAGTTTTAAACAAAAAAGGCTTGAGTGCCTTTAAAGTCTTTTCAAAATTACTTGTTAAAGTTCTCGACTGTTAGGGCAAAAATTTACTTACATTAATATTTTACAAGGGATGAGCTAGCCAATGAATTAAAGATCAAATCCACAACAAGCATTTGTTTCTCACCAGCACAACAAAATCAAAAGCATATGGTCACATTTTGTCTGAAGAAAAACAAAAATGGTTTAACGTATGGAGACAATCCACCCATTTACAACAAATCGTTGCTCATTCCAAGCACCAGAAGATTTAAACTTTTTGAACAAGTTTCTGGCAACTCAACTCAAGTAGATGCCCCTCTACATAACGGGACGATTCCTGCAGTTTCCACTATAAACTTCCCGCCTGAACAGCTGAAGCGTAACCTCCACGACCTCGTTTGGATAGACTTGAACCTGCGACTTGCTTAACAGTCTGTACGCCTTAACTTAACAAATATAATAAAGATAATTAGGAAAGGCTGAAGATCTGGGTAGACAACGTAAAAAAAGCCGCAAACAACCAAGGCATAATTATGAATACGGACTTACCCAAGAAATATCTCTCATAGATCTGTGTGATGCCAGCTCTATTGGGCCCAATAATTATAACGTGTATTTGAAATCTAGGGTTTCGAAACATTAGACCTTTCCCCTACCTAAAAGATCTGGTTTTGAGTAGACAACGAGGGCGTTAGAATCCCAGTGTTGGATTTCAATGAAATACTCAGTAAATCGTAGATCTAATTTTCAGTTGCACCATATATTTAATGTGAAATCAACCCTAGCCCAAGATCTGGGAATTGTTGTAACTCACAATGGCGTACACAAGGGTTTGAAACCGCGACTGATCCTCCCAATTCTACACTATTGATGGAGAAATCGCTGGAAATGACAACCAAGAAGGCACCAGTAGGGTTCTGTGGTGTTCCCTATCTTTGATCACATATATTCAGGTTTAAATCACCATACTGTTGGCCATACATATTTGTTCTAAGCTTCACTAAAAAAATTGAAAAACCACAATCGATCACCTTCTTGTGATGTTTCAAGTTCCGGTGGATGCCAACTGCATCGAAGATTTTCATCGAATTTGTATCACCAACCAAATTTTCATTTCCAGAAGAATCCCTTTGAGCCGCAAGCTTATAGCGCTCAGGGTCTCATATTTAGAATAAATTTGTACAGAACAATAACAAAGGATCTAAATTAACAGATTACACCACAGTGATGTGCCCTTTTTTACAATATATTTTTATAGAACAATAACACTAGATCTAGATTAATGGATTTGGGTTTTTTTCTAAAATGTGATATAGACAAAATAATATTGTCATTCTGAAACATCAACAATATACCATAGATCTATAAATTATATTTATAGCAACACATAGCAATACCAAACCTTTTAGATCTATATCCAATTACAAGATAGAGATTTTTTTAAAACCCCAGCTTAAATACATATCTAATAGATCTATTATAATTTTAGCATAAATCTATGCAATCCATCATCATCGAAACGGTCCATAGCTCATATGATTAGAAACTTTCAATCTCATACCAAAACCAAATGTAAGGCCTCTATGGACCTTAAAGGAATGAATTTATTAGAAAATCAATAATTTATAACAAATAATTAAAAACAATTTAATGAACAAGTAGATCTAACACATAAAAGATCATCACAATGATATAATGGAGCAAAGGAGAAGTGTACCTGTAATTCAAGAGCTATCAAAGAATTGTACCTTTAGATCACCTCGAGTCTTGAAGGAAAACAATGTGTAAGGGATGACTCTCCACCCAACCAACCCCTCAGTGAGACAACGAGAGCCCTCGAGCTCTACTTTCCATAACCATTCTCCTACTTTCCATAATCATTCCTATATTCCTTCAAAATCTAAGAAGAATGAATGCCCTTCTCCTCCAACCCTCCTCCATTTTATAGTTTTTCTTATCTTTGCTTTGGTATTTGAACCAATTAAATTTTATTAATTTTAATAACAAATTTGCTTTTATTTATTATTTTAATATTATTAGTCATAGTTATCCTATTATTGGTGGTAATAATTGTTTCTTTAATATTAAATTTATTCCAATTTAATATTTATTCATTATTTTAATATTTAATTTAGTTTTCATATGTTTATATTTATAAGTAAATTAATAGTATTTTTGGGTTGTTACAAAGGAGGTGTGCCTTCTTTCGAAGAAAAAAAATTTGTTTATAAAAAAATTTCACCAATACAAAGCCCCTAACTCCTCTTATAGTGCCTTGACACTAGCTTCTATTAAGACTCAACAACACTGAATCTAAAAGGCACAACTATAGTATTATTTTTCTTCCTATTGCTCTTTTCCTAGTCTTTTTTTGGTATACCCATGTATTTGTTTTTGGACACAACAACCCACTAATCTCTATCCACAAGAAGATATTCCATCTTAGGTTTCCATAATTGGAAGCTTTGATCATTAAAATTTTCTATCTCCATCTTTGGACTACTCACCATTTTCCTCCACATAAGATTCACTAGTGCATATCTCCCACTCAAGAATAGGTTTATCATTGACCCAATATAACCTTGCTCTTTAAATAATGAGCTAAATCTTGGCAAAAAGGTACCCTTATAAATATAATAACCTTGCTCCATTAAAATTAATATCAAGAGAGAATCACAATAAGCATTGACATAACAAAGAACAAACGCTAACGTTGACCTTTAAACTCTTTACTAGGAAAATTGATACAAAATATATCTTTATTACCTTGTCTACTACGACCAATCCGGTTGCTTTAAGAAATTTACAATGGAGTACGCCTTTATAAATTTCTTAGGGTAACCCCACCCTTCATTGAGTTAAGATTAATGTACATGGACCTCCCTTGATTGAGCCAAAATTAAAGGCTAACAATCTAGTGCTTAGGTCGGGTTCCCTATCACCTTTCATCATGTCTTTGGCCTTTGGTCACTTGTTTATCTTTGTTAGACCCTTTTGATACTCGATTGGGACTTACTATTATTTTGGATCTATGTTGGGCTCCAAGTCCCTAATATGGTGCACAATTGGTTATGGTGCTTCATTTCAAGTCCCCAACAACCTAAATCCATTTGGGAATGTTTAATTGGGGGTCCATTAGGTAAAACCTTCCTCAACCTTTCCCAATTTCTCAGCACTAGATAAATGAGGACATTCATAGGTTATATTGTGTATGTGTGTTGTAGTTTGTATAATAGAGCATGTTATCTAAGTAAACCCTACAACATTGGCCTTAGAATCAACGACATGTTTCCATCATATGGAATGCTTTACCCAATAGTTAGGTCAATGTTCACTTACACCTTGAGGCCATTTCCCTCCCTATTTTATTGCTCTCCTCTTTGTAAATCCTATTGAATTTTTCTTTGAATATTCTTTCCTCCTCTCGTTATCTTTGTAGTAACACTTTCAAATTGTTAACAAATCTTGATCTAGCTCTTCTACTCCTCTATGCTCTTAGGTTGCTTGTTCTCGCCATATTTATTGCCTTTATGGGCATCTATTGCTTTGGATTTGGTCTCTTCCCTAAAGGCTTGTTGAATTTTCCAAGGACATTTCCATTCACCACTATAGGGATGTAGCATTGCATTGAAGTGCATTTTTATTTGTAAAAGAAATCAAATTTACATGACATAAAATATGACACATGTGTTATTTACATTGGATTCACATTGTGGTTATGTCAAAAATTTTGATGTGTACTTCTTACAGCGTCATATTAGTGATGAAAATTTCTATGCATGATATATTTATGTGTCAAAGTTGCATCTCAACTACATCGATATTTAAAAAAAAACTTTGCAGTCTTGTTTGTGTCTTGTCTCTATGACACTTGTGTTTTACGCATCAATTTTTACTCTTATGTGTTTGTTAGCGTCATTGTAAATCCTCTTAAGAGTTATATTTGTGATGTGGTCTATCTTACTAGCATCATATTAGCATTAAAACATATAACTTTTGCATCGTATTTACATCTATTGACCATCAAATTACTTATTTATGCATCATTTTAACGTCATTTTGTGAGGATGTTATCTTTTTAATGTCATCATTATGTGAATTTTGTATTGCATCAGTGTCATGGTGACATTGATTTAACATCACATTTATATCATTTTAGCATCAAATTTGTAATATCAATGATTTAATTATTTTTATTTAACTATTTTTTTCCAAGGAAAAATTATGTATTTTCATTTATAAAAAAAAATACATTGATAGATGTCCCTAGAATTCATAAGTGTTTTTATGTTATTTATATGACATTTACATGTCTGATCTATCACCAGCATAGATCCATCTTAAATCCGTATCTATCAAGCACCGAAAGGGATCCAATTTCTTGAGGTGTGTTTCTTTTTTAAATTTAAACTCAAGAAATTTGATCTCTCTTGATTGATAGATCCGGGTTTAAGTTTTAAGTTTTTATTTTATAAACGAACATCTATTTTTTAATTACTTTTCAGAATATTTTATTTTATGAACCAACATGAAATTTTTTTAAATACTTTCCATAATTTTTTTATTTTATGAGCCGACATGAATTTTTTTAATTATTTTGTTACATCACAAACGTTACATCACACACGTTACAACATCTCCCCCACACTGAACTGTATAGCACCTCGTTTCACTCAGTGCAATAAAAAAGAATACTGCTAGTCGTTCATGTTTAATTACAACAGTGGCCTCTTCAAAGAGAACCAAGATGACATTCAATAGAGTACATTTTATTTTTTCATCTATAGATCAGTGAAAGTCTATCATAATACAAAAACTGAGATACCAATTGTAGTGATTGCAATATACAGTACATCCATTCTAAATTACTGAACTGTATATACGAGTCCCTCTGCAACCATGTTACTGAATTGTAGTGATTGCAATATACAGTACATCCATTCTAAATTACTGAACTGTATATACGAGTCCTTGTTCCAACCCAACTCCCGCTTTTGTGAGTCCCTCTGCAACCATGTTCTTGTCCTTGTAAATACGAGACATAGATGTATGTGAGAAAAGTGTCAATAGATTGAGAACTTCATCATACAATGTTTTGAATATGAAATTCCCGAGAGCTATTTCCTTGCGCATCCATTAGATTAAACTAGCATTGAGTCTCCAAAAAATTGTAAATGGGTTACGCCATATTCTTATGCTAGTTTCAAGACCAACTTTAATGCCATCAATTCACAAAAAATGTTAGTATCTTGAGCACTTACCACTTTAAAATAAATATTGTGATATGAATATAAGTATAATATTCCTCCTAAACCTCCCTCGGTTTAAAAAAAAAATGTCATGGAATATCCTTATTTATAGCCACTTCACCTTGAATGGTAGAGATAGATTTTCCTTGCACATGCAAGTAGGCGTTTAAAATATTGAAAGACTTGAGAACACATTTGAGGGGAAGAGTCTCTTTATATTTGAGCAAATTTTGATTTCTAGCAAGCTATACTCAAATTTTGATTTCTAGCAAGCTATACTCCCGAGACTACGTTAATTGGATGTTCTCTAAGCTTGGGAGTCTCCTTTCTTTTACACCAGTTCTAAAGGCCTTTTCAATACTTTCCCCTTCCTAAATATTTTCTCTCCCAATTAAAATTTCCACCCTTTTCCTTGCCTTCTTAGAGTATGGACATTTAAACATGAGATGAACAATAGATTCATTTGTTTGGTGACGTTGACAACACCATCCATGTCCTATAAAATTCCTCTTCTAAAGAACATCCCATGTAGGAGAATTGTTGTGTAAACTTAGCCACATAAAGATCTTGTTTTTTGTTGGGGATTTTAATTTATGTATAAATTTTTAACTAATTATTATAATTAATTGTATTCATTATTATTAATTACTTGATTATTTTTATTAATTTATTATTATTGATTATTTAATTATTGTTATTAATTAATTTTTGTAATTATTTATTTTATAATATTTAAATATTGATCAAATTGATGACTATTGTAAGTCTATTTCACAGTGTTCTAATTATGAGAGGAAAAACCATGTATACATAAATGCATTTACCCAACAAACATTTAGTCAATTTCACACCATGACTAGAGCAAAAGGGTGAAAACATGAAACCTGGTTAGTATTTCATGAGATTGGCATGAGGAAAATTTAGATTTAATGAAGTTTCCACCAAACAAAATAACATTTCCGATTACAATTGATGCTCACTTTTGATTGAATAATATTTCATCCAAAATTCAAACTTAATGGAGGGCACTTGCTTGAAGTGGAAATTTGCACACATCAACCAATCATGAAACTAAGGAAGTTCTATGGTTGCAAACATTGGGTTTAGGTATTAGTTTTGTTCAGAAAGCAATGCAGATAGTTTGTGGCAACTCGAGTGAAACTTGTTTGGAAAAGAACCATACTTATCATTCCAAGACAAAGCATATTGATGTGGAGTACCATTTTGTTAGAGACATGGTTGAATATAAAAAAGTGTTGTTGGAGAGGGTTGATACCTTCAAAAATGTTACAGATTCATTGACAAAGTCTATTACTGTTGAGATGTTCTATTGGTGTAGAGAATCAATGGGAAATGCAACCCCTAGTAGTTGAATATATGAATGCCTCCCCCCTATACGCATTTTCTGCAAAGGATTTAACAAGTGGGAGAAAGTTGAATTGTGTGGTATCATTTGTATGTAGACTTAGTCACATCCAAAAAGGGGTTTGGGGGGATTTACCCTGAATGAAGGGGGTTCCCTCTATGGGGGGCATGGGAGGATAATGCCCCCCCACTATAAGAAAACCACCTTCTAGAGGAGGTTTTTATGGAACCACTCCAAACAATGTCTCCTTTATCTATTTATAGCAAAGGTTGCTAGTGAAGGTAAGCGATTGGAGGATTTAACGAAGGTATTTTATCGGTTCTCTTAAATTATTATACCACACCTGTGCACTACAAAACCATATGCACTGGTGCTCTAAATAACCAAATGCATTGATATCAAAACACCCCATTTTATTGTTAAAAAAAATGTATATTTTTATTTTGCATTAAAAAACTAATCGGTGTTCCACAAGCATATAAATGCCTTGGTGCATTATTCTTATATGATCACCCTAGTGCATCCTAATACATAAAGCATCAACTCGCAATAAAAAAAAAGTATTAATAAAATGTTGAATTTTATTTTAAAAAAATTAAAGGACCCTGGAGTGCTTTCGTTTCCAAAACAACTCGGAGCATATATCTATACTCCATAGTGGTTAAAAAACTAATTTTTTTTATCACATTTTTAACACTTTATTGATGCATTGTGATATCCAAAGCCCACTTGGATGCACACATATACATAAAGCACCAACTTATGATAAAATATTTAATAATTACAAGTGGACTTAAAAAAAATTACAAATATGATTCAGTGCATTTTAGTTTACAAAATGCATTGCTGTGTGTATATATATGGTGCACTGGATCTACAAATAGGATTGCGGTGCATGATTTTTTTCTTCTTCTTGGTTTTACCCTTTATTAATGCACCTTTATCATATAACCACCCTAATGCGCTTAAGTATAAACAAAGCATAAACAAACAATTAAATTTTTAATAATATAAAATAGGTTTTATTAAAAAAATTAAAATTGCATCTAGTGCGTTTGTATGGACAAAAAATCCTTGTGCATATAGAGGAACAGAGAGCATCGGATGTGTAAAAGGGATGTCTTGCTTTTACACCTTAATTAGTGCACCTAAATAAATCCCACGTTGATTAGGATTATTTGCAGAACGAAATGAAGGAAACAATATAAATGGAAACACACACACAAATGTTTTGCAGAAAGCACAATAATACAATAAAACCCAAATTCTATTAATGAATGGAATGGAAATACACCTACGCTCATTCACAAGAGTTGATTACAAAGAGACCGCAAAAGGCCATTTTATCATAATCATAAATAGGAAAAATCCCTGACATCCAAAACCTAACCTTAGGAGATGAAGCGCCAAAAGGATCTATGGGCCCCAAGGTTGCTACTCAATATGCCAACTTCTCGGGGCACAACTTTTACATACGATCTCTGTTTAGGGCGCTTGATATCTCGTTGGAAATAAATAATCAAGAATTACAACTATTGATTGGGTCCAAGCGATTCCATGGCAACCCTTGGCCCCCTTATTGGCTAGAAAACATAATTTTAGACCTCAAAATGACCCTAGAAGTTTGGGACACAAAAAACCATAGAAAACGACCAAGAAGATGGAGAACTGTCGTAACTTGGTGGAATAGGCGGGTGGCCACTAGTATCCACCCAGATCATTCCTCCCCCTAAGAGAGAAATGATCCCCATTCCGTCAAGTTCCTCCATTAGATGAGGAAAATTTTGCTGGATTTGACTACTAGTGAGCCACTTTTCATGGTGAAGAAGTTGCATTGCTTTGCTGACCCGATACAATTAGATGTTATGCTGGAGACTTCCCTTCATCTTAGTGTCCATGATCTAATCAATTGTAGCCTTACCAATGCATTTAGGATTGAGTTCTATAGGATCCAAGTGCTTGGCTTCCTTTGAGGTGTCCAAGAGGGGTGGAAAATATGGTCAAAGTAGCTCCACATTAAAGATATGGTGCAAGCCAAGGAAAGGGGTAATACTTAACTCAAAATCATTCTCACCCACAACCTTGGTGATGGTGTAAGGACCATATAGAAGTGGGCATAGCTTTCAATAGGGCCCTGTGAGGTGCTCATTCTATAAATGTAACCAGACCTTATCTCCAACCTGAAACTTATGTGGAACTCAATGCCCATCATGTCGTTGCTTATACTTGGCATTGGATTTATGGAAGATATCATGAACTTGTTGTTGGATGTGTTGGATCCGTTCAACAAATTTGGGTGCCCGATTATACTCAATTTGAGCATGGGAGGACTCTTCCTATGTATATGTAATTGGAAGTGCTACATCAATTGGGGCTAATGGATGGAATCCCAAGCATACCTTAAAAGGTATATGTGATGTAGGAGCATCGACTCCCCTCCAAATCAGTTTGAAGAAAATGCGTTATTGGAAGATGAAGAGCGTGGCGAAGAGGTAGATACCAAGAAGATAATGATTCTTTCATATGTTAGAGTTGAGGTTGTTATTATTAGCAATCCGTTGCAGAATTGTAGGAAGTTATTGATGCGCCGGAGGTTTATCTTCAGCTATATAATGTAAATGTAACCTGTGAGTATTTGAAAAATGAGGCCAACAAAATGTAGATTTGGCCAGCCAAAACGTTGTGATTGTGGGAATGTAAAAGTGTGGAGAATTAAATAGAGTTTACAATCTCTGGTTTAGAGTATTCATGATGTGATTTGTATTTAATTATGCAACAATTGTTTATGTATGCTCATGCGTTCCATATCCGAGATTACTGAACGTTGGTTTGACTGTTTGAAGGATCAATGACTGAGTTACAGCCTTGTGTATCAAACTTTCTATCTCACAACTCATGTGGATTGCAAGATCGTAGAGATGAATGGATGCCAAGTTGTTGTTGTTAATAAGCAATTTATTTTTTCCCATTCATCTGTTTGATCATGGTTTGTGTGATAGCCTTGTATTTTGATAATTTATAAAGTGACAGGAATACAAGATTCCTATAGCTGGTGGGATTTCGATAGCTGTTGTGTATTGTTTGAATTTCCTATAATGTTTGAGTTGGAGGGCGAATAAATTTGGGCCTATAACCCACAGGTTCTAGGATCAATATCATTAAAAACTGGAAACGAAGGACCCTCATACTTCATTCCCATCAAGTGGTATCAAAGCGGGTTCGCTCTTTTGGGTTGGATATTGGAAGATGTAGTAGTGGGTGCTTGAGGTAAGATTGGTATTTGTTTTGTGCAGGTAGCCACAAGGGAAGATTGCAGAAGCCTGGATCAAGGAGTTCTCAGAGGGTTCCAGAAGAGGACCAGGAAGAATGCCAAAAGGCCAAGCTCAGGCGAAAAGTTTGGTGAGGTGTTATGTAGCAAGAAAGGAGAACTTGTTACTACAGAGGTGTTGCTGCAATCCCCGTGTTAGCTGTTACAAGACCAAGAAATCATATGACCAGGAGGTCATAAATTTTGCACCTTGGGAGTTTGATGTAGGAGCATCGACTCCCCTCCAAATCAGTTTGAAGAAAATGAGTTATTGGAAGATGAAGAGCGTGGCGAAGAGGTAGATACCAAGAAGATAATGATTCTTTCATACGTTAGAGTTGAGGTTGTTATTATTAGCAATCCGTTGCAGAATTGTAGGAAGTTATTGATGCGCTGGAGGTTTATCTTTAGTTATATAATGTAAATGTAACCTGTGAGTATTTGAAAAAGGAGGCCAACGAAATGTAGATCTGGCCAGCCAAAACGTTGTGATTGTGGTAATGTAAAAGTGTGGAGAATTAAATCGAGTTTACAATCTCTGGTTTAGAGTATTCATGATGTGATTTGTATTTAATTATGCAACAATTGTTTATGCATGCTCATGCGTTCCAGATCCGAGATTACTGAACGTTGGTTTGACTATTTGAAGGATCAATGACTGAGTTATAGCCTTGTGTATCAAAATTTCTATCTCACAACTCATGTGGATTGCAAGATTGTAGAGATGAATGGATGCCAGGTTGTTGTTGTTAATAAGCAATTCATTTTTTCCCATTCATCTGTTTGATCATGGTTTGTGTGATAGCCTTGTATTTTGATAATTTATAAAGTGACAGGAATACAATATTCCTGTAGCTGGTGGGATTTCGATAGCTGTTGTGTATTGTTTGAATTTCCTATAATGTTTGAGATGGAGGGCGAATAAATCTGGGTCCATAACCCACAGGTTCCAGGATCAATATCATTAAAAAATGGAAATGAAGGACCCTCATACTTCGTTCCCATCAATATGGCTAATAGAGATATGAAGGGCTCTGTTGTAGCTATGTTGAACATAAGGAAGATCTCATCCATAATGTAGGGATGTTTGGAGTTATACATTCTCAGGATATGAACAATCATCATGTTGACCACTTTTGTCTTCCCATCAGTTTGTGGGTGGAAGGTAATTGATTTGGTCAACTTGGTGTCCATTATCGACCACAGGCTTGAATAGAAGGTACCCAAGAACTTGCTATCTCGATTTGAAATAATGGGTCATGGGAGGTAAAATGAACCCAAACACGCTTGAATAAGAGCTTAGTAGTTTCCTTTGTTGTGATGCTCTTCTTAGAGGGAGTTAAAATTTCCATCTTAGAGAATCAGTCAACAACCATGAATACATAGTTGTTTCCATGCTTGGTTGAAGGCAAGTCAGAAATGTAGTCAATTGAGATAGACTCCTAAGAAACGTCTGGGGTAGGCAATGGGGTGCACAATCCTTGCTTATTGATTGAAGGTTTGGTAATGACACAAGTGGTGCACGATCCGATGTACCTACCAACGTCTTGTTAGAACTTTGTCTAGTAGAAGTACTTCTATAACAATGCAACTGTCATCTCTATGTCAAAGTTCCATGCCACTCGATTATAATGTGCCTCCCAAATCATCTTCTCATGCTCGCTTGGAGGAACATAGAGGTGGTCAGGATGGCATAAAATTTCACTCCATATATGAAAGTTTGTCATCGATCTCCATGTTTGTAATGTCTGATAGGAAATGAAAATTTTAGGGTGATTGTTGTACAATTTGGGGCACTCGGATGTTTCATGTCCACAATAGTTGAGTGCAATAGTCATTCTAGCATCTGGAGGTAGGCTGCGGCAGTCCACAACATGATTGGTGCTTCCCTTCTTATACTTGATGTTTAGGTGGAACTGTTGCAGGTATGTGTACCACTTTTGATGGCGGTCGTTCTGTAAATTTCCTTGCATCTACATGAACTGTAGGGTCTTGTGATTATTGTGGATGATGGTATCCTTCCCTTGTAACATTTCCATTGATGACATGCCTACACAATGGAGTACATCTCCTTGTCATAGGTGGGATATCTATGGACTGAATTAGAGAGTGTCCCACCATGATAGGCCACTGAAAGTCTATGTTGAGTGAGGACTGCAGCGATAACATAGACATAGGAATCCATCTAAATCTCAAAGGGTTGTTGCAGGTTAGGTAGAGTAAGGAGTGGCACCAAATAGAGGTGTTGTTTTAGATCCTCAAATGATTTATATTGTGAGGAACCCAAAGAAAACTTAGATTTGGATCCACCCTTGGTCACTTGGCTTTAGGGCCAAGCAATATGAGATAACCCCAACACAAACATGCGATAAAAGTTGGCTAGGCCCAAGAAACTATGGAGCTCTATTAGAGTTGTCGGGGCTGGACAATCACGAATGTTCTGGATATTGGTAGGGTCCACATGCACACCATGTTCATCCATGATGTATCCTAGGTATTGAATTCTCTCCATGCTGAATGCACATTTCTCCAAATTGGCGTATAGCTTGTGTTGTCGCAAGGTGCTTAGAACCTGTTGAATGTGCTGCAAATGTTCCACTGAATTTTTTCTTAAGATGAGGATGTCATCCAGATACACAACCATGAATAATTTTATGAATGATCGCAAGATATCATCCATCATCCTCATGAATGTTTTTGGAGCATTAGTTAAGCCAAAAGGCATGACCAACCACTCAGAACGACCTTCATTAGACTTGAATTACATCTTCCATACATCACTTTGCTTGATCAAAACCTAGTGGTACCCTGACTTCAGATCAATCTTACTAAAGAACTTGGAACCCCTAAGTTGATCAAGAAGTTCATCAATCTGAGGGATTGGGTATCGATTCTTGATAGTGATCTTGTTTAGGGATATGTAATCAATGCAAAGTCACCATGTCCCATCCTTTTTTTGCACCAACACAATTAGGCTCCCACAAAGTGAGGATCTCGGTCGAATGTGGCCTTTTTGGATGAGCTCTTGAATATGACACTTTATTTCCTCATTCTAAAAAATTGAGGGTCTATTTATTGGGCCTTTAGGTAAAGAAGCACCCGGTTGGCAGTGTAGGAGAACCCCTATAGGTGAGCCAAAGATATATCTGTATTCTTCTACAATCTTGTCCACCTGCTTCTATTGTTTAGAGAGACCTTGTACTAAGGTTGTGGCAGTTGGAGTGACCTTACATCCACCTTATAACCAAACCGTGAAGAGGACAAATTTACTAGTTTGATATATTACCTTTCGACACTTCTTTGTCGAGATCAAGGAAACTACAGTAGTTGCAACTACCTCGGGTACATTGTAGAGTTGGCCTCCCAAAGTAACAATGACACTACGGGGCCTAGACTCATAAAAAAATGATGTTTACACATATAGAATTGTACTAAATGAATATCACAAAATTCAAGTGGGGCGACATCACACAGTACCTAATATTGGAAGGTTTTAATGCCGTAGGATAGGTGGCATTGTTGATTGACATAGATGTCTCAGCCTTGGCTCAACCAATCGATGGTGTATGGTTGGGGTGATCCATTGTCAACAAATTAGATATTTTGATGACCTCGGTTGAGATTAATTTATTCTTCCTACCATTGTCAACAATGAAATGTAGCAGAGTTCCCGTCACCCATATCTGTGAGTGGAAAAGCCGCTCCCCTTCCTTTGGCTCATTTGGTTGGATCTTTGTGCTCGCAATGGTAGCAATATGTTCTACGTCAAAAATTCACTTTCATTTGTCTTGGTCTCTGTTAGAGTCCGATCCAGAGTCCATCTCCGAGGATTTCATCTCGGCCAATAGTGATTGCATTGAGTGACATTTGTCGGTGTTGTGCCAAGGGATTTTTTGGAATTCACACCACTTTCTAGTGCCCTTCTTTTTCTTCTTGTTACATTTATTCATGTGCGGTTTGGATTGGTTGTCATGATTTTGGATATCCCTATTTTGTCCTTTGTTTTGTGAGTTAGGGCCACCTTTACCAAGATTCTGTTGCAATTGATTTGCAAACCCAAACTCGCAATTATTCTTCTGCTTGATTTTTTGCTCAATTTTGATAGCATATTAGAAAGCAACTTCTAGTGAGGAGATGTCCATGAAATCCATGTCTTTTTGGATGTACCTATATAGGCCATTGCAATACTTTAGGAACAAATTTCATTTGGAGTGTTTGATACCCAACTTTGAGAGCAAGGTATGGAATATATTGGTAAACTCTAGCACCCTCTGGTTTCTCTCCTACCGCAAAGTTGTCCATCTTGTATACTAGTCATCATAGTTTCCAATGGGGTGGAACTCCTCCTTGAGGGAATCAAAAAATATTCCCAAGTGGGTTCCGTACTATATGTTGTAGACTCATCTTTGACATGCCTCTTGTAGTAACCATCCCACCAACTTTGACATGGGGGAGGAACTTAAGGAGTGTGAAGTTGATCTTTTCGTTGTCAGAAAGTTTTTGAATAAAGTAATAACACTTTAATATATTTAACCATTTCTCCAAAGCATCTACGTCTATCTGGCCTTCAAATAATGGAATGTCAAAGTTAAATTGTACCTTGAATGGAGTCGCACTTACGAAGTGACTTCTTGTTGAATGCCTCCTTTGCCACCGTTGGCAATGGTCAAAGGATCTGGGTGAAATTATTCATCATCTCATTCCTCTGTTGTGTAAGGGCTTCCTCGAGCAATATTTTAATAGGATATCTTGTTTTGTCATCTCTGGTTTTTTCTCCCGCCATGTGAGGTTTCTTAGGTCGACGAGAGTGACTCTCTCCAAGCTCAACTAGTTCGAGACCCAACTCTTGATATTTAGATCTCGTTGGGGACATGCACTGAGAAACATCAAGAGAAAATTTCTTTGATACCATTGATCTAGATTATTTGCAGAACAAAATGAAGGAAACAATATAAATGGAAACACACACACAAATGTTTTATAGAAATCATGGTAGTACATTAAAACCCAAATTCTATTAATGAATGGAATGGAAAAATATTGTAAACTGCAAAGCAATAAAAACTAGCTTAGATGGTGGTAGATTGTCTCTGAAGAGAGTTGTGTTGGATATGCTCATTCTTAAGAGATGATTACAAAGATAACACAAAGGGAATTTTTATCATAAGCTTACCAGGGCAAAAAACTAACATCCAAAACCTAACCTTAGGAGTTGAAGCACTAAAAGAATTTGTGGGCCCCAAGGTGGCTAGTTGATACGTCAGCTTCCCGAGGGTGCAAATTTTACATACAAACTCCATTTAGGGAAATCGATAGCTTGTTGGAATGAAATAAGCGAGAATTACAACTATTGACTCGGGCTAAGGGATTCCATGGCAACCCATGGCCCCTCAATTGGGCAAAAAACATTGTTTAGGGACTCAAAATGGCCCTAGATGTTTGGGACCCGAAAAACTATAGAAAAATGCTAAGAATATGGAGAACCATTGTAACTGAGTGGAACAGGTGGCTGACCACTAGTATGTACCTGGATCAGTTTTCCCCATTTAGGGAGTAATGGTCCCCATTATGTCAAGTTCCTCCATCGGATGAGGAATTTTTTTCTTCTTCTGAATCTAACTCTTGGTGAGTCACTTTCCTTGATGAATAGGTTGCCCTGCTTTGACGATGTGATGTAGTTAGATGTTCTATTGGATAATGCCCTTCATCTTAGTGTCCATGATGCAATTGACTGTAGCCTTATCAATGCAACTAGGATTGAGTTCTGTAGGGGCCAAGGGCTCGGATATATCTAAGTTGTCCAAGAGGGGTGGAAAATATGGTCGAAGTAGCTCCACATTAAAGACAGGGTGCAAGCCGAGGAAAGGGGGAATACTTAACTCAAAATAATTCTCACTCATAGACTCGGTGATGGTGTAAGGTCCATATCGAAGTGGGCAAAGCTTTCAATGGGGCCCTGTGAGGTGCTCTTTCTGTAAATGTAACCAAACCTTATCACCAACTTGAAACTTATGTGGAATTCGATGTTGTTCATGTCGCTGCTTATACTTGGCATTGGATTTCTACAATATATCATGAACTTGTTGTTGGATGTGTTGGATTCGCTCAAAAAATTTGGATGCCTGATCATAATCAGTTTGAGCATGGGATGACTCTTCCTATGTATATGTAATTGGCAGTGCTACATCTATTGGGGCTAATGGCCAGAACCCTAAGCATACCTCAAAAATGTTATGGCTAGTAGATATATGAAGGGATTTGTTGTAGATATGTTGAACATAAGGAAGGCTCTCATCCCAAGTGTACAGATGTTTGGAGTTTTCCATTCTCAATATATGCACAATCATCCTGTTGACCACTTTTGTTTGTCCATCGGTTTGTGGGTGGAAGGCAGTTGATTTGGTCAGCTTGGTGTCCATCATCAACAATAGGCTAGACCAGAAGGTATTAAGGAACTTGTTGTCTTGATCTAAAATAATGTTCTATGGGAGGCCAAAATGAACCCAAACACGCTTGAAGAAGATCTTAGTAGTGGCCTTTTCTATGATGCTCATCTTATAGGGAGTTAAAATTGCAATCTTAGAGAACCAATCAACAACCAAAAATACACAGTCATTTCTATACTTGGTTGAAGAAAATATAGACATGTAATCCATGGAGATAGACTCCTAGGGCTTGTTTGGGGTAGGAAATGGGGTGTACAATCCCTGCTTCTTTATGGAAGGTTTGGAAATGGCGTAGGCGGTGCACGATTCAATGTACCTACCAAATTCTTGTTGGAGCTTAGACTAGTAGAAGTACTTTTGCAACATTACAACTGTTTTCTCTACTCCAAATTTATTTTCCACTTGACTTTAATTTTCCTCTCAAATCATCTCTCACGCTCACTTGAAGGAACATAGAGGTGGCCGAGATGGCATAAAGGTTCACCTTGGATATGAAAGTTTGATACCGATATCCTTTCTTGTAATGTCTAATAGTCAATAGAAAAGTCAAGGTCATTGTCGTACAATTTGGGCCACACAGATGTCTCATGTCCAGAAGAGTTGAGCATGGTAGTCAACATAGCAATTGGAGGTTGGCTAAGGTAGTCTGCAATGTGATTGGTGCTTCCCTTCTTATACTTGATGTTCAAGTGAAACTATTGTAGGTGTGTTGACCACTTTTGATGGTGTTCGTTCTGTAACTTTCCTTTCATTTGCATGAACTACAGGGCTTGTGATTAGTGTGGATGATGGTATCCTTCCCTAAGATGTAATGTTTCCGTTGGCGGAATGCATGCATAATGGAGTACATATCCTTGTCATTTGTGGGATACCTACGAACTAAATTAGAGAGTGTCTCACTATGATAGGCCACCGGATGTCCATGTTGAGTGAGGATTGCATCGATAGCATAGTCAGAGGCATCTGTCTTAATATTAAAGGGTTGTTGTAGGTCAGGCAGAGTAAGGAGTGGTGTCGAGCAAAGGTGTTGTTTTAGATCCTCAAAGGATTTATTTTATGATGCACCCCAAGCAAACTTGGATTTGGATCCACCCTTGGTCACTTGCCTTAAGGGCCAAGTGATATGAGAGAACCCCAACACAAACCTGCGGTAAAATTTGGTGGGGTCCAAGAAGCTTCAGATCTCTATTAGAGTTTTCGAGGTTGGCCAATTGCAAATGAATTGGATCTTGGTGGGGTCCACATGCACCCCATGTTCATCCACAATGAGTCCCAGGTACTAAATTCTCTCCATGTTGAATGGGAATTTCTCCAAATTGGCATATAACTCGTGTTATCGCAGGGTGCTTAAGATCTGTTGAATGTTTTGCAAATGTTCCACCAAATTTTTGTTGAAGATGAGGATGTCATCCAGATACACGACCACGAAGAAAGTTGTGAATAATCGCAAGATATCATCATCATCCTCATGTATGTTATTGCAGCATTAATCAAGCCAAAAGGCATGACCAACCACTCAAAAATGCCTTCTTAAGAATTGAAGGTTGTCTTCCATACATCAATTTGCTCGATCAAGACTTGGTGGTATCCCGATTTCATAACAATCTTTTCAAAGAACTTAGAACCCCTAAGTTGATTGAGAAGGTCATAAATCCAAGGGATTGGGTATCGATGCTTGGTAATGATATTTTTCAAGGAATTGTAATCAACACAAGTCACCATGTCCCATCCTTTTCTACTCCAACACAATTGGGCTCCCACAAGGTGAGGAGATCAGTTGAATGTGGCCTTTTTTAATGATCTCTTGAATCTTATGCTCTATTTCCTCATTCTCCAAAAGCGAGCATCTATATATTGGGCCATTAGGTAAAAGAGCACCAAGTATCAAATCAATTGAATGTTTAAATATATCTATGTATTCTTCTACAACCTTGTCCACCTGCTTCTGTTGTTTAGAGAGACCTTGTGCTGAGGCTGTGGCGGTTGTAGTGACCTTCCGTCCACCTTTTTGACCTAACCTTGAAGAGGACAAATTTACCAATATGAGAGATTATCTTTCGACACAACTTTCCGAGATCAAGGAAAATGTAGTAGTCGCAACTACCTCACATACCTTGTAGAGTTGGGCTCCCAAAGTAATAATGACACTACGGGACTTGGAATCATAAACATCATGACATTCCCACATATAGGGTTTTTGTTAAAAAACATCACAAACTTCAAGTGGGGTGACATCACACAATACCTCATCTTGGAAGGGCTTGATTCCGTAGGATAGATGACATTGTCGACTAACACGGATGTCTCGCGCTCGGCTCAACTAATTGATGGTGTATGGTTGGGGGTGAGGCGTTGTCGATAAATTCAATATTTTAACGAACTCAATCGAGATAAGGTTCTTCTAGCTACTTATGTCAACAATAAAATGTCGCGGAGTCCCCTTCACTCACATCTATGAGTGTTAGAGCTGCTCCCCTACCTTTGGCTCATCTGGTTGGATCTTTGTGGTGTGATGGTGACACAATGAGGATTTTGTAATGTTTTATCCAGAATTTTGGTGTGTTGGTAAAAAACTTGTGCATCGTTGACCGTGCGTAGAGTAGAATAATGCATCATATACAATGCGAAATATACAATTAACCTCACTGTCAATAGTTGTAGATTTTATTATATAAAATAAGTTCCTTTCAATATTAATACATCATTCACAGTGCATTTATAAATATATTAAGCATCGTTATTGTGCACAATATTTATTGTGACACAGCATACCCGTGGGTACGTTTTGGTCCAGACTAATGTCTGGAAATTTTATTTTTAAAAATATTAGTGCATAGTTTACGGTGTGTTAATTTATTTTACACACAATTAATGACGTGTTATAGTTTTATAGGTGCACTAATCTTTGGAGAAACAAAAATTCCAAACTAAGTGAAACTATGCGGACTGGTAGATAAATACCGCTTCTAGTGCGTTTGTTTATTATAAGTGCACCATTAATATCAGCGCATTGTGATAACATGCACCAATGTTAATCACAAAAAGCATCATGTGCACCATGTTCAATGCATTAGGTATTTTTATGCATCAATAGTGCAATAAATATTTTTAAGCACCATTAATGGCGTGTCACTATTTTTAAGGCGTAGAAATAACTTTATTTTCATTTTTGGGATATATATATACGTGTGTGTACATTTTTTAATGATTTATGTGTGTGTAAGTGTCTAATGAATGTTGCATGTTAATTAGAGTCAACAATAGATAGGGTAGGTCGAACGATGCAATGTTGAATGGGACTAGGAGGCCAGAAAGAGGGAGAGGGAATTTTACCCTTGTCATATTACAACCCATACTCATGTTGTTGGCCTCCTCAATGTTTATGAGGAGGCGACATCCTTTAGGGGTAACACAACATTACTGAGATAGTTGATCCATTGCTGGGATCATGGCAAGTAGACATTTATTTCTTTACTAGGTTGACCAGAAGAGGGGAGGATTTTCCTCATTAACCTGATCTCTTTCTTGGTGTTGCAGGAGAGATTCAACTAACATATGCTCAGAGATATGTCTGTGAGGACATCACTGACCCTTCCAGCTTTCAATTTGTTGGTGGCCAGTTGGATTTACACTCATTTGATGCACAATAGGTTAGGATCCTCTTGGTTATGGTCATGGTAGTGTCCCACCACACCTAGATGGTTTTTCCCATGGTTGATTTCAACTCATTATCCCATTGTGGATATTCATACATGAGATGATTTTTTTCAAGTTAATTATTTTGGCATTTCTAGCTTCCATTTGGAATATATTTGAATCTTGTACATGCAAGGTATTTACAAATATGGATTTTTTATGGTCCTATATTATAGGTCTTACTTCATCCATAGGTCAAAGAGCATCTACATCATGTAGGGGGATTATTTCCCCAATTGGAGCCAATGTTAACACCTATAATGGATTTATAGGTTCCTCATATTCCTTAAGATTTGAACATATTTTTGGATACCCTTTATAGAGATATGCACGTGGTCCAAATTTTGAGGCTAGTCATATAACATTCTATCTTGGGAAATTTCTATTTTTACTAAGTAGTCTTATTGACATGTGAATCACATTTTTCAACACCTAGTTGGGATGTTTGTTCATGGTCCAAATTGTAGCAGATTCTTATATTGTGAAATTTGAGTGTATCTTTAATAGTGTTATTTATAGCAAGGTGTCAAGTACTCGCTACTACATGAGGTGGTAGTACCCCTACGATTATTGTTGCTCCTCAGACCATTTACATCTGATGGATCTCACCAACAACACATGCTCACCACAATAACATGCTCCACTTAGGGCTCAAACCATCCAACATATGGAGGCATGTCACCACAATCTAGTCATCCAAGTAATCCATGAGCTTCTCATCCACTCCCTCAAGGGAGACCACAAAAACGTTTCTCTAGCTCAAAAAACCCAACATTGGGGTCACCCCCTGCTAGGGATCCCCCATCAACACCTCTAGCTCCCTCCCCCTCTTGTGGGAATTCCTCCTCTTGATGGTAAAATTGACACCAAGATCTACCAAGATTAGCTGCCACAACAACTGACACATGTCCACTTGGAGGAAGGGTATATCCCATATCTGCAACCAACAAATAACATCACACAATTAGTATCTTGTATATATATATCCAAGAAAAAGAACATGCATGGAATATCTCAATGTAATTAAATCATTAACAAGATATGATAGAATAGTTACTCACACATGGGTCTCCAACCATCACTAGGATGACAAGGAAGGAGATCGGGATCTCTACGAAATCCCACTCCTTGCCAAGGGTAGTACTCTACAAGCCCTCTCTATTGTCTCCATACAACCAAGTAATTTAGAGTGAACACCTAGACCACCTCACCACCACCAACATGGGGCATCACTGTACCCCAAAAAACCATACGAGGCTCCATCAACCCCCAAATAGGTACTACGATGGGCGGCCTCAACAATGGGAATCACTCAAAGAAAAATGAGCATAGGATTGACTCGTAAAAGAATTGTTCACCCCCCTACAAACAACATTGGTATAGTTGTTCACGCATCTTGATGACCAACATGTGCACCCATACCACCTCCGTTCTATTAACCAAAACCTTCCCCACAAGGAGAATATGTCCTCCAGATATCTCGTGGCTTTCAATCACATTGAGCACGGGAACTATGATAGTCACTACCACCCACACCGATAGGTCCTCAATATGCAACAGAAGGATACCTTCATCCTTCTTCTCATTGAGGTTCCCCCTGTAGTACTAGGCCACCGACTGATCCATGTTTTGCTTCATACTCAGTGATAGATGCGGGGCCTCCTCTCGGATCCCCTGAATCTATAACCCAGTCAAAAAATGTATGTCAAATCGGTCAAGAGTGATCCTCTCACTGTCCACTACAAAGTAGTCCAACTAAGGGCTCCACGGGCATATCAAATCCCTCAATAGATGGCCATTGGACCACATCATGGGATAGTCCCAGTATTTCAATAAACCTACCTCACGTAGGTGTTGCTGAACCTGGGAATGCCATACCACCTCATCCTGCAAGGGATTGAAATGACGCTCATGCCACTCAACAACCATCTTGTTGTGTGTCTTGCAAAACCAACCAATCAAAATGTGAGTTAGTATCCAAAATTGACTCATGCCATGAACAAAATCAAGCAAAAATACAAAATCACACAACTTTTTCCAAAATAATAACATGGTCGCATGACCCATAAATCACGTAGTTCGCAACTCCTAGGGACCCTAATCTAAAACAAAACAACCCATTGAAAATTAAGAGGGGGTGACAATGGATTACTTGGAGCTCACAGGTCGGAAATATTTCAGTCCAATAATCTAGAATCAAGTAAACAAGGTATGGGAAATCCAAACTCGAATGGTAATAATGATTTTCAAAAGGTGGTCCCCACCCCTATCTATAGGCATTTGGCCAAAACTTCAACTAACTTGTTCAAAAAATATAGCGCGCTAAAGAATTGCAACCATAAATACTAAATCCCTTGACTCATACTTAAATTATCAACCTGGGAGTTTGTACAAACTTAAGAGTTATCATGCATTGTATATGCAATTGCAAAATAAATAACTTGAAATACTAACTAAGAAATATAGTAAATGCAAAACAACAACTAACTAGGAAAATAAAAACATCAAGGAAATAACTTGAAATAGTAACTAAAAAAGACGGTAAATGCAAAGCAACAACTTAACTAGGAAAATAAAGAATGACTTGCTTAAAAATAGAATGGCTTGGGAAAACATTCCACGCTAGCAAGTCTCATTGGTTACTTTGAGTCTGATGAACTACTTAGGCTTGCCACTGTGTGGGGAGTTTTAGAGTGCATGAGAAAGGATTGATTTTGGGTTCTAGAGTTGTGAAATGGGAAGAGCATCCTAAGGTTCGGATGACCTCTACATGAGCATTAAAATATGAATTGAATCATTGCAATAATAAAGTGCAAGAAATAATATGGCAGGAAGTAAATTATGAAAGAAATGCATGTAATAGAAAACTACAGGAATGTTATAGGAAAACTACAGGATTTTCTAGAGGAAAGTAAAAACGCGTGAAAGAAATGGACGAAATTGAAATAAGTGAAATAAAATACATGCAGGGGTTCCTAGTACCTCCCTTGAGTGGGCCCAACCCAAGGAAGCTTTAGAACCCTCCCTAAGCAAGTGCAGTTAAATATGAAACAAAAGTAACTCTTCTTTATTAAAAATATGTCATTAAAATAGGGCAACAAGCTTCCTCTTGATACAAATTCTCCTTGACCAACAAGGGATGAATAAGAAATCTAAAGAGAAGAATAATAAAATATAATCTCTATGCTATCAATTTCACTATCATTAACACAAGCATAGGATCCAAACTTCCCCTTCAATTAGTTCCTAGATTAGTGGAAGTTGTCTCCTAGTCAATTAGAGATCTGCATGCAATATTGGTGGGATTGATACCCCCTCTTTGGAATTCAACTTGGAATCCATGATTTCAACTTGGTATGATGTTGAGTCCATCTTTATGTGCTGATAGATCATGAGAATAAATAACACTTGAGTAAACTATCCCATGCAATCAACTTCTTGATTTGTGGAAGTTGTCCCCCAGTTAACTAGAAATCAACATGCTAACTTTGTGGGATTGATCCTTCCTTGAGAAATTCGACCTAGCCTCAATAATTTCAACTTGGGATGATCATTACGTATTCTTCCATGGAGAATCAAGATGGGACATAATCCCTTAAATATCTCCACCAAACTCTAGTTTTCCTAGTGAACTCATTGAGAGAGATTGAACTAATTGTTGTGACTTAATCTCCTCCACTTAGATTTTAGATAACCTCCACCTACAACTCCATCACAATTGAATAATTCTTTGACAGATATTATCTCATTATCTCATTAAATAAATCAAAGGAATCAGAAAATAAGAAAAGATTACTAATCAAATGTCAAAGCCTTCATTAAACAATCATGCATAGGATTTAAAGAAGAATATCACAAGGTTTATAATAGTTTTTACAACTTAGACCCTTATGCCTCCTTGGGTATAACCAATATGGTCCAAATAATGTGCCATTTAAAGGTCCCATCAAACCCCATAGCTTTAAGGCTTTGCATGTCCTCATGCAATAATACAATTCCCTAAAGGCTGATCACTATTATGCAAAAGAAAGAAAGTTCCTTATTGTTGACCCAGTATAGAAATCCCTCCAAAATGGAAAAGGAAAAGCTTGAATCCTACCATACATGCTTCTACAAGGATTTCTTGTTAAGGGTAATTTATGTTGACAAAATACCACCATAAATCCTTTAAACTATGCTCAACCTACTAACTCACTATATGCATATTTTTTTTTATCATCTCAAAGCTCCCCCCAACTCTATTTTCAATGCCCTCATTGGAATAGGAACTTAAATTTTAAAGTTTTTCATGCATTGGAAAATGAATAAAATGAATAAAATGACGTAATATTGGAATGTTACCTCATCGACTTACCCTTTGATTGTGCATGTAGGTCCAGGGGCTGGAGCTTGACTACATTTTCATTTTCTAGAAAGGCTATTTTAGTTGATCTGTTTAAATTTTGTGGAATTGTATCATTCTCGTGATACATTTTGTTGGATTGTCTCATGATACATTTTGTGGGATCACTTGAAATAACGATGGCTGACTCACTTGATTTGATGAAGGATGGCTTGCTTGAAACAAAATATGGAAATGACATTTTCTTTAGAATTATGTAGTTGCAGCTTGCATTTCCTGTAGGTTTTATTTCATTGGTTTTCCTAGGAGTAGACATCCAAATGAAGATGTAAAGGTTTCAGATGATGAATATAGGTTTGGTAACGGATGATTTGCATTGGAATGGTTGTGTGATACAAGGAATGGTTTAGGGATTAGTTGGATTGCAAAAAGATCATAATATTTAGGAAATTGTTTGTAAACACATTTTTTCATCAATAAATAGGTATGGGGGGGATACAGATATGAGAAATAGTACATGATATAGGTAATGATCATGATGTATCTAACATTTTTAATTGTTTCATTGTAGGAACAACAAATGCAAGCTCTTGAGAGTGACATGATTTTCAAATTTGATGTGCAAGAACAAAGCTTATGAACTTTTAAAGGGTAGGAATGTAACCTTGGGAATCTTTTCTTTTATGTGAACTGAACTTTAATGATGGATAGATTTAGGAGAAAGAAATTTGATCTAATACTGATGATTTCCCCTTGAAAAATCTGTTGAATTTCCTTGGAAGATTAAAAATCCTTCATTTTTGTTCTCAACTTCTTCTTCTTCTTCTTCTTTTTTTTTTCTCTGGCTTGTCCCCATGTAGGTCTGTAATTGAATTCTTTGACCCCCTTATACACCTCATTTTCTAATTTTTTTTATTTTTTATTTTTATTTTATTTTTATTATTATTTTTTTTTTAATTTTTTCTTCTGGCTTGTCCCCATGTAGGTCTGTAATTGAATTCTTTGACCCCCTTATACACCTCATTCACCTCATTTTCTCAACTTTTTCTTCTTTTTTTTTTGGCTTGTCCCCATGTAGGTCTGTAATTGAATTCTTTGACCCCCTTATACACCTCATTTTTTTATGAAATTTTATGAAGTGTTAGATGATGATTTCCTATCTGCAATGTAAAAATTTGAAGCTTTGATTCCATGCCATTGAGGATTAATGATCAAAATACCAACATGTGAGATATTTTCCTTCGAATCCTCAAGCTTCGTGTAGGTGATTGTAGGGGTTGAATTAGTATTAGTGCAGTTATGAACAATTTTCACTTCTTATCAAACTTAAAAAATAGTTATATTATGCATTCAACATAAATAATAGCATTCATCACAGATGCAAAACACACATAACACAAGGTTTTTACGTGGAAACCCAAACGAGAGAAAACCACAGAATGATCTCTTATATCATAAATATTACATTCATGGAAGCACCAATTTCCGAAAGTTCTCCAGCACCAAATGGAAGGAGGTTCCAACCCCCTGATTTACAGGCTATGACCTAAAGGAAGCACCAATTCCTTTATTTACTAGCACCGACTGGAAGGAGGCACTGACCCCCTCGTTTACAGGCTCCAAACTAAAGAAAGCTCCGACTCCATGTTCCTTTCCCCATCCTACTGCCCTGATATGTCTGTAGAAGATGCTTCTTTGATGTTCTACTGATCCGTGCACTCTTCATATTTATTGCAATACATTATGTTGTGCGCACCTTCTGTATACTCTAATCTTTGCAATTGCTATACTTTTTCACATACTTCACTTCACTGCATCAATGTATTCAATATTATCCACTGTTCCTCATATTTCATAACCTTCTGCAATCTATGTGTTGTTTCATCATATTATATATGTTTCCGCGCTTCTACAAACTTAACTGATACTGCGCATCCTTTGTTGTGTTGTTGTTCTTACTTTGCGCATCGTATAATATAAATCACATCATTTTGCGCATCCTCAGCTATACTTCACTTTTGTCTTTGTACATTTGTCTTAGACAATCTGTGACTTTCTGCGTACCATCTGTGATATTGAATTTATATTCTTACGCACTTGGCCCATATACTACATCATCTTGCGCATCATCTAATGTGCTGCATTTTTGTCTTTATGCATCTGTCTCACATCATCTTGCACATCATATGTTGTGATGCATCCATGTCTTCGCACAACTATCACAGATAAATTGCATCTTCCTGCGCATCATTTGCTGTGTTGTATTTTGCGCATCAGGCTCTTCTGTTAGATTATGTTGTTCCGGTTCCGCGAGCCATTGATACCCCAAAAATTAGAGCTTTCCAAATAAGAGTACTACCACTTTCATGTTGGATTTTGTACAACTTCGTAAGATATTATTCATTATATTTTATTGTACTTTCATTGTACTTGTTTATACCTCCTAAGGGAGAAGAACCTTATGCAAACAATTATGTAAACACATGAAAGAATCAATGTAAGTCTTGGGGTGCAAAAGGAATTAATAAAAATATTAAAAATAAAATATTTATTGCCCCCAAGACAAGTCGGCCCCATAAGGAATTTTTTGGTTTCAACACTTGTATAATATGAGGTTAATGCTCCTCATTTGTTCATTCACACTCTTGAGAGTGGCGCATCACTTGGGAGAGGAGAATTTCGCATCACCTAAAGGAGGAGGCTGATTTCTAGGGTTTCTATTTTTGGAAAACATTTCCACACTTTCTATTTTCTCATTTGTACTCTGATCTCAGAATTATCATCTCTCTGCGAAGGTTGTTGGGTTTTTCTCCCTATTGGGTTTCCCAGGGTAAACTCTGTGTTGTTGTTTTGTGCTTTGTCTTACTTCTAGTGATCTTGGTAATGCATTTATGTTTTATGCTATGAATGTATGAAATTTAACATGGTATCAGAGCCATTCTAGAAGAAGCCATTGCTGAATCATTGTCGAAACCCTGCCAGAATTAGGGTTTCATCTTGTGAAGTCTTCACCCATTATTTTGAAGAAAAAGAGCCATAGGAATTTTTTTTTTGGCTAGACTAATCCATTGGTGAAGACGAAATTCAATTCCGAGAAATTTTTATTTTTGAACTAGCTCCTGCTAGGGTTTCTGATCCAGATCCGCAAATCAAGATGATTGGGATGAAGGTTGAAGATCTGTTGGAAGGAGCCTCCAACTTTATCTCCTGGAAATCCAGGGTTCTCTTACTCCTAGAAGAAAATGATCTTTTACTATATGTAAATGAGAAGGTCCTCGAACCAGAAGTCGAAGAAGATAAATCTCGATAGAGGATGAATGATGCTAAAGCAAGAAGGATTCTTGTGGATTTTGTGAGAGATCATTTGGTTCCTCAAATCTCAGGTAAGAAGAATGCTAGGAAAATGTTCAAGACCATTATGAATTTGTTTGAACACACTAGTCTAAATGTATCCATGACTTTGAGAAACCAACTCTCAAATATGAAGATAGCGAAGTCAGAATCCATTGCCTCATACTTTATGAGGATCACAGAACTCAAAGACAAGCTCAGCACCAGTGGAGATCTTATTGGCGATAAGGAGCTTGTCCTTCACACCTTAAATTATATTCCACCATCATGGGAGTCCTTTATCCAAAGCATAAGTGGTAGATCTAAACTACCAAAGTTTGACAAACTTTGGGCATATTGCTCTTAGGAGGAGACAAGGATCGCAGCACGTCAAAGACTCCATGGCAATCAAAATGAAGAAACTCAAGCATTTGTTTCTCATGCCACGAATGGTAAGGGAAAAGGAAATAAGTTCCATAAACACAAGCACCAAGAAAGGAGATCAAGTCCCCGTCAAGAACAAAAGAAGAAGAAGGATGTATCTCAAGTTCAATGCTATAGGTGCAGGAAGTATGGACATTACGCCAGTAGCTGCTGAAGTCAAATCAAAAGGAAGCATGAAGCATCCATGCTGATGTAGAAGAAGATCATCATCATAAGAAGCAAAAGAATGAATATCACACATAATTTCTATTCATATCAGCACTATAAGGTACTATTCCTACCACTAGTGACATTTGGCTCATAGATAGTGGTGCATCTAGACACATGACTAGGTATAGAGAGAATATTTCAGAATTAATTGAGAAAGATTCACATCTCCGTGTTGTACTTGGAGATGATGCAAATTACACTGTGAAGGGATCTGGAGCCACCACCCTTCAATTGGAATCAAATGATACATTACGCTTAAGTGATGTACTCTATGTACCTGGTATGAAAATAAATCTTGTCTCCATCTCAACATTGGAGGACAAGGGTTATAAAGTAGCTTTCTCAGAAGGGAAAGTCCTTGCTTGGCACAAGAACTCAAGCATGAGCTCAACCAAGGTTATTGGCATAAGAGAAGAGAGCTTGTATAGGCTAAACACTTCTCCAGTCCAAGCCCTAATACGTGATGCTGCAAGTATGGGCGAGTTATGACATAGAAGGTTAGCTCATCTGAACTATTGAGCTCTCCCAGTTCTGAATGTTAAATTTTGAGCATTAATTCACAATACTCTAGGATCTTCACTAAGAGAATAACATATACAGTATATTAATGCATAACAATCACAATAAGCATGACAAGCATCACAAGAATCAAAAGCATGAGAGACAAGAGACACAGAGTTTCCGTGGGGAAAACCCTAAGGTGAAAAACCCCACAACTTCCTCAGAGATAGAGAGAGCAATGGCTCAACCAAAGTACAACCAAAATACATTGAGATAGTCTCCTAGTAGCAGATGATCCTCCTCCTCACTAGTGCGCCACTTTATGAGTGAGAGAAGTGTGAATTTCTGAATGATCAAAATAGAGATCTCCCGATCTCTATTTATACTAACCTGTTTTCCCAGTTACACTATGGGGCCGACTTGTCTATCTAGATACATCCACAATATAATATATATTTCAGGGCTGACCCCACACATGGTGGTCTAATAACCCATCGGCAAGTACACACACTTGCAACACTTGTCAATCCACATGACGACACTTCCTTATAGAGGAATAACACATCTCTTATAAGGGTACAATAAATATATATGAAATACATTCCTAAGTTACATATACATCAAGGAAGGTATTTCTCGACACAGTTCTGCTAGAAAAGTCTTCTTTTCGGGATCATCGTCATCGATGCATCGTCATCATCATCGTCATTGCTGCTGCTATCTCAACCAATCTCTGACTTTACTCGTCATAGGAAGTTCTACAGAGCTAGTCCTTTTTCATACTGGATGTAGGCCCACCACCAGCAGGTCTTCATCATCACTGGCCATACTGTGGAATCCTCAGGACTTATTATGTGCGTCACAAAACCTGGCTATAGCATCCCAGGCTATTACGAGCACACAGCTCTACCTGTCGGATCTCCCAGGAGCACATTACATGTGACCCATCAAAAAATCTGGCTGAAGCATCCTAGGCTATTACGAGCACGCAGCTCTACCTGTCGGATCTCCTAGGAGCACATTACATGTGATCTCACCACAAAACCTGGCTGAAGCATCTGAGGCCTTTTTCATCCTGTCCAGATCTCCCAGGAGCAAATTACATGTGGTCCACCACAAAACCTGGCTGAAGCATCTGAGGCCTTTTTCATCCTATCCAGATCTCCCAGGAGCAAATTACATGTGGTCATGGAAAAACCTGGCTGAAGCATCTGAGGCCTTTTTCATCATGTCTAGATCTCCCAGGAGCAAATTACATGCCATAGGACAAAACCTCGCAAGAGCATCTCAGGATGTTACAGGTACACAACTCCGACCTGAAGATCTCCTAGGGCACAAATTACATGTCCTCCCAGAGCAATGTCTCGAAAGAGCATCCCAGGCTGTTATGAGTACGCAACTCCGACCTATAGGATCTCCCAGACATGCTCATTTGCACAACCTGATCCATGGCCACAAAGTATCATCTGATACTCACCATACATCATCCTGATGTACACATGATCATCCTGATCATCATCACTGCAACATCCTGATGCATGTCATCTGGAGAAGCTCGTCATCCACGATCACCCTGATCATACAATGCATCCATCTGATGCACACCAAGTATCTACCTGATACATATCATCATACATAGTGTATCCACTTGATACATAGATACATGATCTACACAATGTATCCATCAACATACATGATCTACCTGATCATACCTGATACATATCAATATTAATGATCTACCTGATCATACAATGTATCCACCTGATACATATACAGATACATGATCCAAGCATCCAACATGATGCATATACAAAATACATACAAATGATCCAACCGATCATATCCAGTATCCAACATGATGCGTACATACATATAAATGATCCAACTGATCATATCCAACATACAACATGATGCGTACATAGATATAAATGATCCAACTGATCATATCCAGCAGAAACTAGAACATCATCCTGATGCTCATCATCCAGCGCTTACATCCATAGCCATGTGAAGGATCCTCCTTCCAACATGCTTGGAATGGCTTCAGCAAATGTGTCCATCACTTCTTCCTCGAAGTGTCCTCGATCTGAAGAACACCAAGCCTCTCCCCGAAGTACTCGAACTTCACCCTGGCTAGTGGCTTCGTCAGCACATCTGCAAATTGCTCGTCCGTCGCAACATACAGGAGCTTCACAGCTCCTTTCTGCACCATATCCCTGATATAGTGATATTTGATCTCTATATGTTTCGACCTGTCATGAAACAATGGGTTCTTAGACAGCTTCACACAACTCTGGTTATCGCAGAAGATACCAGTAGCATCCAATGGGAGATCAAATAAATCAGACAGTAGCTTCCGTAGCCATACTGCCTCACAACTAGCTGAACAGGATGCAACATACTCTTCCTCAGCTGTACTCAGTGCTACACAGGACTGCTTCCTGCTAAACCAAGAGATCACACCTGATCCCATACTGAAGCAGCATCTAGATGTGCTCTTCCTATCTGCAGCACTGCCAGCCCAATCTGAATCAACATAACCCTGCAGGTTAAACTTTTGATTTGCTTCATACTTGAGCCCATAATCCACTGTACCCTTCAGGTACCTCAGAACATGCTTTATTGCAACCAAGTGAACACTCCTCGGATCCGTCAGGAACTGGCTTAATGTGTTCACAGCAAAGCAAATATCCGGTCTCGTGTTCGTCAAGTACATCAAGGACCCAATCATTTGACGATACATAGAGACATCAACCGGCTCAGATGAAGCATCACATAGAAGCTTCAGATTTGATGCCATAGGTGTGGCCATGGCCTTGCAATCCATCATCCCGAATCTCTTCAGGATATCTACTGTGTACTTCCCTTGACCAAAGAAGATCCCACCTTCACTCTGCCACACCTCCATACCTAGGAAATAATGCATCATTCCCAAATCTTTCATATCGAACTCAGCAGCAAGCTTCCTCTTCGTATCTGCAATCAATCTGTCATCTCCTGTTACAAATAGGTCATCCACATACAGGAGTAGAATCACAGGATTCCCTTCTTCAACCTTGCAGTAAAGGTTGGAATCCGCTTTACTCTTGGTAAAGCCCAAACTAGATAGGAAACTGTCCGTCCTACCATACCAAGTTCTGGGAGCTTGTTTAAAGCCATACAAGGCTTTCTTCAATCTGCACACATATGACTCCCTGTCATGTATTTCGAAATCGAGTGGCTGCTCCACATATACTTCTTCTTCAACTACACCATTCAAGAAGGCAGTCTTGACATCCATCTGGTGTATTTTCCATTTCATTGTTGCAGCTAGGGAAAGTACTGTTCTGATGGAAGTATACCTGGCTACAGGTGCAAAGGTTTCTTCATAATCTATTCCCTCTTTCTGAGAGAAGCCACGAGCTACGAATATTGCTTTGTATTTCTCTACACTGCCATCTGCAGCATGCTTGATTTTGTAGATCCATTTGGAAGTCACAACAGACTTCTCTTTAGGTCTTGGGACAACATCCCAAACATCATTCTTCATTATTGATTGGTATTCCTCAACCATGGCATCCTTCCATTCTTTCTTTTCCGCTGCTTCTTCATAACTGGAAGGTTCTTTGTTCATAATATCATAGAGTAAAGCAACATAGCTGGTATGTGATCTGGTTCTCTTCTTTGCTATGTGTTCTTCTTCTAGAATGCCAAATCTTTCAGCATCTTGAATGAGCTCTCTAGCCCATGCAGGTTTCCTCTTGTGAGAGTTATCATCACGGGGTGGATCTACAGGTTCTTGCGGATCTTCAAACTCACGAACAACTTCTGGAATTGCTTCAGTCATGGTAGTGTCTTGAAATCTAGTTTCCTTAGGTTCTTCATAAACTTCGATAGGTGCCTTCCTTGATTTGATGAATGCTGATTTTTCATCAAATGTCACATCCTTGTTGACATCAATCTTCTTGAACCCTGGAAAGTATATTCTGTAAGCCTTCGAGTTTTCACTGTAACCCACAAAGATACCCTTCTTTCCTAAAGGATCTAGTTTGGTCCTCTTTTCCTTTGGGACATGAGTGAATACTGGACAACCAAATATTCTGAGATGGCTGACTTCAGGTTTCTTACCAGAAAAGACCTCTTCTGGTGTCTTGTTGTCCAATATCTTGTGGGGTGTTCTGTTCTGCACATATATAGCTGTTCTAGCAGCTTCTGCCCATAGATGCATAGGTAGATCCTGGTCATGTAGCATTGCTCTTGCTGCTTCCATGATTGTTCTATTCTTCCTTTCTGCAACTCCATTCTATTGTGGATTGTAAGGAGCAGTCAACTCCCTCTTAATCCCTGAATCACTACAAAGCTTCTTGAAGTCACCTGAGGTGAATTCTCCACCATTGTCGGATCTAGATGTTTTGATCTTCTTGTTAGTTTGATTCTCCATCAAGGTTTTGAATTCCTTAAACTTATCAAACACCTCATGTTTGTTCTTCAAGAAGTATACCCAAGTATTCCTGGAGAAGTCATCAATAAATGAGACATAGTAAACATACCCACTTAGAGAACTGGATGACATAGGACCACATACATCTGAGTGGATGATTTCCAGGATATCCTTTGCCTTGCTTTCACTGCTTGGGAAAGCCTTCTTAATGTTCTTACCTTTTGCACATCCTTTGCAAACACCTTCATGTTTGGTCTTGATTTCAGGAAGACCCTCTATAGCCTTGCTTTTAATTGGAAGTGCCCTATAGTGCATATGAGCAAGTCTTCTATGCCAAAGTTCACTTGGCTCCATGGATTCATGCACCATGGCATGTTTAGGTTGTCCCTTCAATTTATACAAAACTCTCTCTTGCTCTCCAATCACTACTGCATCATCTATGGTCTTTCCCTTTGGCCACATTAGGACTTGGCCATCCACAAATGCAACACTCATACCTTTTGCATCCAATGCAGAGATGGAGAGTAAGTTCTTCTTGAGCCTAGGTACATAAAGGACTTCTTTCATCTTCAAAGATTTTCCAGAATCTAGGTTGTAGGAGGCTTCACTACTTCCTTTGATTGGGTATTGATAATCATCCCCAAGTTTCACCTTATGGGGTGATTCGTGTTCAGATAGGTTCACAAAAGATTCCTTAAACCCAGTCATGTGTTTGGAAGCCCCACTGTCAATTAACCAATCATTACAACCATGGGAGATAGTACCTGTGAGAGCAGAGATCAGAACATACTCTTCTTCACTTGATGAGTCATCATTATTATCATCACTTTCTGCCCTAGCCTTCTTCTTGGGTGGTTCATCATCCTCGGCAGCATGAGCATGAAACCTTCTTTTGCTGCCCTTCTTTTTCTTGTTGAAGTTGTTGTTGTCCTTCTTGTTCTCGGGACAATTTATGGCAATATGTCCTTTCTCATTACAGGTGAAGCATATTTTTCTTTCTTTGAAGTGATGTGAAGATTTCTTGGAGTGAGATGGCTCTCTCTTGGACTTCCCTTTCTTGGTGTGAGCTGTGAGAGCTTGATCTTCATTCCCCATATTTTCTTCTCGTGCCACAAGCCTTGCTTCTTCTTGTGAGCATTCTTCCCGTAGTCTACTGAAGGAAATCATCTTCTTTCTTGCACAGATTCCTTGAATGAAGGAGTCCCATGACCTAGGTAAGCCATTCAGAGTGGTTATGACAACTTCACCATTCTCCACCATTTCATCCACTGCTTCTAGTTGTTCCTTGATCTGGGAGACCCTTGAAAAATAAGATTGAATGGTTTCTCCATTCTGAAACTTTACTCATTTCAATTGGTTCCACAGGGTCATCTTCCGATTTATGTTCTTCTCTTCAAATAGCTTGGTCAAGGAGTCAAACATCTCTTTGGGTGTCTTTAGAGAAGACACATGGGGTATGAGATGGTCTTTGATAGAATCGGCAATGATTCTCTTTGCCTTGACCAAGTTCTTCTTATGCAATACTTTAGCCTCTTCATCCTCTGGGATAGGGATGTCTTCTTTTATATATGAGTCCAACTCATTCTCTTCCAGGATTAACCCAATCCTATACTTCCAAGCTCGGAAGTTATCAGCCCCTTCAAGCTTATCCTCAAGCTTGGTATGGTGAGACATTTTAAAGAGTACTTCAAATGGAAATAGAAAATATTTAGGTCTTACCACTTGAAATGCTGAAAACTGGATCTGGTCCCGGATTAAGGTTTGTCGAAAAAACCTTAAAAATTCAAAATGTGAATTTAAACTTTCTGAAAAGATAGAAAGATGCACCTTGATGAGCTGATCATCCTAGTGCATTCAGAATTTGAGATCAACAAAGTTTTACCCTTCAGATTTGACTTTTTGTCCTCCCGGGTTCACTAGGGAGAGCCCTAAATTAGGGTTTGAGTTTCCCGGAGATCTACCCAGCCAAAAATCTCGATCTAAAGCTCTAAACTTTGATTTTTGCAAGGAGCTTCTAGTTATGTCTTCAGATTTTAGAAATTCCTATTTTTGTGGAAACCCTAATTTTTAGGGCCAAATCTGAAAATGCTCAGAATTGAATTCTGATTGGACAGATGGATTCTCCTTGATGAGTAGAGTCAATATACTATACTGCTTTTCTAAAATCTGTGGAGAGAAACCCAATAAACAAGAAACTCAAGTTTTCGTCATTGCAAAATGTCTTTTTCTCAGGTTAGCTCTGATACCATGTTAAATTTTGAGCATTAATTCACAATACTCTAGGATCTTCACTAAGAGAATAACATATATAGTATGTTAATGCATAACAATCACAATAAGCATGACAAGCATCACAAGAATCAAAAGCATGAGAGACAAGAGACACAGAGTTTCCGTGGGGAAAACCCTAAGGTGAAAAACCCCACAACTTCCTCAGAGATAGAGAGAGCAATGGCTCAACCAAAGTACAACCAAAATACATTGAGATAGTCTCCTAGTAGCAGATGATCCTCCTCCTCACTATTGCGCCACTTTCTGAGTGAGAGAAGTGTGACTTTCTGAATGATCAAAATAGAGATCTCCCGATCTCTATTTATACTAACCTGTTTTCCCAGTTACACTATGGGGCCGACTTGTCTATCTAGACACATCTACAATATAATATATATTTTAGGTCCGACCCCACACATGGTGGTCTAATAACCCATTGGAAAGTACACACATTTGCGACACTTGTCAATCCACATGACGACACTTCCTTATAGAGGAATAACACATCTCTTATAAGGGTACAATAAATATATATGAAATACATAGATGAAATACATTCTGAAGTTACATATACATCAACACTGAAGAACATTGTAACAGGTTTTCCATGGCTCCAAGTAAACCATGATGGAACTTGTAGAGGATGTGCACTTGGAAAGAATGCCAAGAAGTCTTTTCCAGATAGCAAGAGTAGATCCAAAGGGATTTTGGATCTAGTACACTCTGACTTGTGCGGACCCATGACAGTTGTGTCATTAGGTGGTTATCACTACTATATCACCTTTATTTATGATTACTCACGAAATACTTGGATATACTTTCTCAAGTCAAAAGAATCTGAGGAAGTACTCAACAAGTTCAAAGAGTTTAAAGCACAAGTTGAAAATCTGTCAGAAAAGAGGATCAAGATCTTGAGATCCGATAATGGTGGAGAATATACCTCTACAGAATTCAATGATTTCTGCAAGGAAGCATGAATTAAGAGGGAGCTCACAGTTCCCTACAACCCTCAACAAAATGGGGTTGCAGAAAGAAAGAATCGTACAATTGTGGAGGCAGCCAAAGCTATGATACATGACCAGAGTATTCAAATGTTCTTGTGGGCAGAAGCATCCAGAACCGCTGTATATGTACATAATAGATGTCCACATAAGATATTGAAGAACATGACTTTGGAAGAAGCGTTCACAGGTGTGAAACCAGAAGTGAGTCTTCAAAGGCCTACATAATTTACATTCCAGGATCCAGACAGATTGAAGTCAGTAGGGATGTTACCTTTGAAGAAGAAATGGCTGTCAGGAAAGGCAGAGTATCAGATATGGAGATTGATGACGCATAAATGCTAGAACCGAAGGAGATGAGATCATCTCCCCCTCCAGTTCAGAGGGAGTCAATAGAAAAGGATGAACCTATCGGTCCCATAGATCCAGTTGATATCCCCAGAGTTGTGACAGGTTGGAAAATACCTAATGTGCACAACAGACACTGCAGGATGCAGAGGGGCATGATGCTCCACATGGCACTTTCAGATAAAGCAAGAGACCTCAGAGATTCTCCAGCTATGTAGCTCTAATGAGCAACATTATTGATTTAGAACCCACCACTTACGAAGAAGCATCCAAACATAAAGTTTGGAAGGATGCCATGATGGAAGAATATCAATCCATCATGAAGAATGATGTGTGGGAGGTTGTGCCGAGACCCGAGGAGAAGTCAGTTGTGACTTCTAAGTGGTTATATAAGATCAAGCATGGAGGAAATGGCAGTGTTGAGAAATACAAGGCCAGATTCGTAGCCAGAGGATTCTCTCAGAAAGAGGGAGTTGATTATGATGAGACTTTTGCTCCTGTGGCCCGATATACTTCCATCAGATCCATTATCACGATTACTTCAGCTATGGGATGGAAGTTGCATCAGATGGATGTGAAGACAACTTTTCTCAAGGGTGTTATTGAGGAAGAAGTTTACATCGAACAACCATATGGGTTTATTGTCCAAGGAAAGGAGTCTCATGTATGCAGATTGAAGAAAGCATTGTATGGCCTCAAGTAAGCACCCCGTGCTTGGTATGGACGAATAGATAGATTCCTAGTGAACTTGGGATTTTCCAAGAGTGATGCATACCCCAACATTTACTACAAGATTGTAGATGACGAGCCACTAATACTGGTATTATATGTTGATGACTTGTTTCTCACTGGAAATGAGAAACTCATTGTATGGTGTCAGAAGAATCTCTCCTCTGAGTTTGAAATGAAAGACCTTGGTTTGATGCATTACTTCTTGGCATTGGAAGTATGGCAGAGGAAGAAAGAGATTTTCCTAGGACAAGGAAAATACACCATCGATATATTGAAGAGATTCGGAATGTTGGATTGCAATTCCATGGCTACTCCGATGGATGCAAATTGGAAGAAGTTGAGAGATTCTACTTCAAAGTTTGATTTGTTTGATCCCACCATTTATCGCCAGTTGATTGGGTCATTGATGTATCTGACCAACACCAGACTAGATATATGTTTTGCTGTGAATTCCCTCAGTCAGATCATGTGCGAACCGAGGCAGATTCACTGGATTGTTGCAAAACATGTGCTCAGATACTTACGTGGCACTATGGGATATGGATTGAAATATGCTTCAGATGGTGACCTGATATTGCAGGGGTTTACAGACTCAGATTGGGTCGGATGTGTTGCAGATCGAAAGAGTACTTCTGGATGTTGCTTCAGTTTGGGTTCTACTGTTATTTCCTAGTGCAGCAAGAAGCAGAACTCGGTAGCACTCAATACTGCAGAGGCCGAGTACATGGCTGCTAGCACAGCAGCTCGAGAAGCAGTTTGGATTCATAAAATCCTGGCAAGATTGTTCGGCCAGATTCCGGAGCCAACCGTGATTCAATGTGATAACCAGAGCTGTGTGCAGATGTCAGTGAATCCTGTATTTCATGACAGGTCGAAGCATATCGAGATTCGATATCACTTCATTCGTGATATGGTGCAGAAAGGTGTGGTCAAGTTATAGTACGTGCCGACAGATGACTAGACTGTAGATGTTCTCACCAAGGCACTTCCTAGAGTGAAGTTCGAATACTTTTGTGGAAGACTTGGAGTCGAAGAGAACGTTTCCCTCCTTGAGAGGGAAAGATGAGATGCTTTCCCTGCTTTGCCCAGGTGCCTCTGCAGTCGAGTTACTCAACCAGATATGGGAGAAATCTCATAGGTAGATGAGTAGGACAATCAACAGTTGGCCGGGCTCACCCAGGTACCTTCTGCAGTCCAGTTACTCAGCCAGATATGGGAGAAATCCCATAGGCAGATGAGTAGGACAGTCAATAGCTGGTCGGGTTCACACTGGTGCCTCCACAGTCCAATTGCTTAGCCAGATATGAGAGAAATATCATAGCCAGATGAGTAGGACAGTTAGTAGTTGTCCATGTGGTTGCATAGGTGCCTCTACGGTCCAGATACTCAGCCAGATATGGGAGAAATCTCATAAGCAGAAGAGTAGGACAGTTAGTAGATGACCGTGCCCTTTTGCTCGTCTGAGATCTCAGCCAGGTATGGGAGGACCCCATTGGCAGATGAGACAGACAGGTAGAAAATTGTATAGCAAAGATGGTATAGCTGTATATCTCAGATATCCAGGATCGAGTGATTCTCCTGGATCCAAGATTGAGTGATTCTCCTGGACTCACCGAAGGACCAGTGATGATGATGCACAGAGATTGTGTGGAAAACCTTCAGTATGCATAAAGATGATAGAGACAGAATGGATGTACAAGATGAAACCCATATGATCGTGATGTAGATGGAGACCGAAGAATACCTTCCTCGTTGAGAGGGAGTGTTGGATTTTGTACAACTTCGGAAGATATTATTCATTATATTTTATTGTACTTTCATTGTACTTGTTTATACCTCCTAAGGGAGAAGAACCTTATGCAAACAATTATGTAAACACATGAAAGAATCAATGTAAGTCTTGGGGTGCAAAAGGAATTAATAAAAAGATTAAAAATAAAATATTTATTGCCCCCAAGACAAGTCGTCCCCATAAGGAATTTTTTGGTTTCAGCACTTGTATAAATATGAGGTTAGTGCTCCTCATTTTTTCATTCACACACTTGAGAGTGGCGCATCACTTGGGAGAGGGAAATTTCGCATCACCTAAAGGAGGAGGCTGATTTCTAGGGTTTCTATTTGTGGAAAACATTTCCACACTTTCTATTTTCTCATTTGTACTATGATCTCAGAATTATCATCTCTCTACGAAGGTTGCTAGGTTTTTCTCCCTATTGGGTTTCCCAGGGTAAACTCTGTGTTGTTGTTTTGTGCTTTGTCTTACTTCTAGTGATCTTGGTAATGCATTTATGTTTTATGCTATGAATGTATGAAATTTAACATTTCGCATGTTCAAGCTTACTTCAACTCTCCAAATTGGATTCTTATTTATACTTGACCCGTGCATACCGTGTGTCCACAAGTTGGACGATGACATTCCTTCTTCCTTAATTCACGGTGAAGATGACTCACGCTTCTGCCACTTGTCATGATCTACGCCACTGAGGTATCATACCTTATGGTTCTTGCACATACTTGGTCCATTGCATAGTGGGATTTGTGCACTTGGGAACCACTTCGTGTGGGGTCTTGCGCCCTTGAAGTACCATCGCTTGTGGGTCTTGTGCACTTGAATTGTCCGATCACTTCTTTCTTTCGAGATTCTTGCATGCTTCCAATACTTGTATCCTTCTTCTGAATGGTGGGTCTTGTGCACTTCCGGTATTGGTGTTCATGTCCAAAAGTGTGAAGAGTACCATGTATAAATATATACTTTTATTCTCTTTCCTTTTCATTTTTTCCTCAGAACAAGGGCATCATTTGTTGGTTCTCACTAGTGCTCTGCCTCATGGTTCCATTGTTGGTTTTCACCATGAGGAATATTTGATTTCTACAAACATTTAACCACCTCAAATGAGGTTTTCAAGCAAAGGCATATCCTAGGCACCCCATAGAGGTTTTCACCATAGGAATATTTCATTTTTTCCTTTATTTTTCTTCTCTTTCTTATTCCCCAAAAAAAATCTTGCTATCCTACCCTACTTGGAAAACATTACCTCTCTTCTCAAGTATAGGAATACTTCAAATGTTTCCACTTGCATAGTATAATCTTGAGTGAACTCATATCCGGGTTTGAAAATTGTACTTCAATCGATGCTAGGATATGAGGGACCAAATGCACAAGTGGATAAGGTGCCAATAAATGTTGAAGATTAAAGTGGTATTTTTTGTTGATGATTGCTTGAAACCAAGAATCAATGTAGTCATGGTCTCTCTAGCTCTCTTGTGCTTTGATAATGATTTGCAAGTATTTCGCCTTCATGTAATGATTTTATTCTGATACTCGTCCATTTCCTTCTTGAATGCATAATGATTCTAGTTGTCAAGCATGCAAGAAATTTCTCAACTTCACGCTCCAATGTCTGCTCCCCGTCATGTTTTTTCCATGACTCTTTTATTTCCTTTGCATGCATTCCTTGGATGAGAGAAAAATATGGATCTTTTCTCTATGTCACGTGCATGGATAGATGGTTGAGAAAAAACTCTTTTTTCACGTATTATGCAATCAACTTAATTGAAATATAAAGACAAAGGAAAATTTTCCTCATATTCTTGTGGAACTTGTCCATGGATCCTTTCTTTTATGGATTTTTGGGACACAAATATATCTCTGTGTGTAGCTTTTGGATTACAACATGGATTTGAGAAAATCTTTGTAGTAATTCATCCTTCTTTCTTCAACAATCTATTTAGAATCTTGATGACCACGAGTTCTTGCTTGAACATACACCACAAACATGGGGGTTTGATACATATAAATCTTATGGATGCATGCAAGCTATTTTTCTAAAAAAAAACTCCAAACTATTCCAAATACAACTATAATATCCCCAATTTTGACTTGGAATGTATTTAATCAAAATTATGTAAACATTGATGTAAATGTGTTAATATGGATTCCTAGTGTGGAGCTCAAGGCCAAGGCTCGACTAGTGAATGGTTGGGAATGTATGATGTAAATATATTTTTATTTGGACAGTATGGTTGGATTGTCATGCTAAATTGAAATATATGTAAATATTATGTTGCATAAATAATAAAATGGGTCGAGATGGTTGTGTAAAGAGCACTATAGTGGCTATGATTCCACCATAGGGGAAGAGGAAAGGGGGCCTATGGGAGACTAAATCCTTTGATTCCAAGTGTCAACCTTAGAACTTATCCAAATTCTTCCATGTGACTTAAATGAGCCAAGCACCTTCATTTGAGTATTTCCAATCATTAGATGCATGCGTGAGGTTGGTGGGAAAAGTCACCTCATGCAGTTATTGAAGCATGGGGTTGAATGCATCTTTGTGACAGTTTTGTCAAATGTTAGAAGTCAATATACAGGTGTTAGGATTCCTTTCTTCTATGATCAAAATTTATGTTAGTTGTATTTTCACCATCATCTCATATCCTATGGATTCAACACTAATTATACCATTCTCTCATGCATATCTACACTACGTAGAGCCCTCCATTGATGTTCATGACTTTTACCAAACTATGTATAACCCAAAATTTTGAATTTAGAGACAAAGCTGCACATTTGAAGGGACAATAGATTGTTGTAGGTTAGCACAGAGGTTGGGAAATCTAGGAACCCTTACCCATTGAGTTTTTCTACTCACAAATGATTGAGAAGCCACAAATTGAGGCTATAGTTGGTTTTCCAACAACACATATAAGATTGGACTCCTTCTATGCACACACTAGAAGCACTTATCAAGATGGATCACCCAAGAGAACCGTGAATCAGTGAAGGGGATGCTTGATCCCATAAGGGTGTTGTGTGGGGAAGGTATTTTAAGGGCCAAGGCTGTGATGGATGAGTGAGATCCCTGTAGAGATATGTATGAGAATTTAGCTAAGCATAGAGAGCAGAATGGGTTGTGGGATAGAGAGAGAAGCATGTGGGTGTTTCCTTTTACCTAGTGGCCTCATAGCCCATCTTGGGGGTGGCCTCTTAGTAGAAAGAGTATACATTGGATAGAGTGCCTACAGTTGGGTGGAAAATCACTCTTACGCAACTATTTGGTTGGATATTCTCTATTTAAAGATAAGTATTCTCTTTTATTTGAATATGAAATGTTTTTAATTGATCTTGTGATTATTATGTTAGTATATGCATTGGTATATGTGTGTGGATAGATTTTATTTCCACTATGTATTATTATTTATGCATATGCACACATATTTTAAATGTTATGAATTTGTAATATGGCCATGGGGCGAAATTTAGAAGCATGTAGTGATCCACACGTGGCCAGGAAGCACGAGGAGGACAACCCTTCGATTGAATGAGTCAGCTCTGTTATGGCGGAAGCTTAAGAAACAAAATGCGCAAAGTAGGAATACACTACATAGATAGAACACAAATGTACACAAATAATATGCAGGAATGCGAACTAATCTTCTATTACTGGATATATGTTCATCGGTTGATTCTATGCTATATATTACAATAATTTACATGCTTATATAGAGAGTGTTGAGACGCTTGGGTGCTTACTCGTTACGTTTAGTTACAAAAGAAGTTAGAACGGTTCAACAGTTCAACCATTACAGTCGACTGGAAGACAGAGAGATAGTCTATCGAAGTTCGACAATCGCAAGTCGCAGATTGACGCTGCATGTCGATGTCACGAAACTATGAGGTCGCGAAACATGTCGAAGTCTTGAAGTTGTCGAAGTCATGTTGAAGTCGAAACTTGTCGAAGTTGTGTCGACGTCGATGACTTGCCGAAGATGTGTCGAAGTTAGAATCCAACAATAATGCTAACTATGATGTGGATCATACCTCCTTCCTTAAGAAACAATGGTCCCAATTGTTTGCTCGTGAAGGTGAGGAAACTTATCGGTTAGTTTAGTAGTAGAGTACCACTTTCTTTGTGCTGGGATATGTCCGGCTTTGGAAACCTGAAACAAGGGAATTGTGTTCGTCCTTGTATGGCGTACTTGTCGTCCCACAATGGTGTCACACAAAAGAGGCTCCTGAACATATGGATGGATGTCTTCAGGTTCTGTTGTCGGTAAGTCGTTCTGTTCCAATAGTGTTGCATGGTATGGTCGAAGTAGATTCACATTGAATACTGGATGCAGACCCATGAATGCAGGAATGTCAAGCTGGAAAGCGTTTTCTCCAATCTGTCGAACAATACTGTATGGACCATATCGCAAAGGCTTGAGCTTATTGAATGGACCGGTGGAGTGTTCCTTCTTGAGATGTAACCAGAACTTATCCCCAATTTGGAATGAATGAGGAATATGATGCTTGTCGTGGAGGGTCTTATCTTTCTCGTTTGCTCGATGCAACATTTCCTGTGCTTGCTTCTGGATGTCGCAAATTTGATCTCGAAACTTCAAGGCTTTGTCAACTTCTCGCTGGCTGTAGTCAGTGTCAAAGTTTGGCTATGCCGAGGAGCTGATCAAGTCGATAGGCGCTGAGGGTTGAAATCCTTAATAGATCTCAAATGGAATATTTCTTGTAGAGTTGTGCTGAGAACGATTGTAACTATGCTGTATGTATGGAATAATTTCATCCCATGTGCGTCGATTCCTATGGTTGTACATGCGAAGCATTTGTACTACCAAGCGATTCATAACTTCCGTCTATCTGTCGGTTTGAGGATGGAAAGCTGTCGACAATGAGAGTCGTGTGTCTAGCTGTTTCCAGAGAGTCTTCCAAAATATGTTGACAAATCTGGCATCTCGGTCGAAAGTAATGGTTGTGGGTAAACCAAAGTGTTTCCAAACATGTGTGAAGAAGAGCTGAGTAGTCTGCTGTGCTGTCGTGGTCTTCTTGCATGGTATGAGAATGGCCATCTTGGAAAATCTGTCGACTACTACTAAGATCGCATCATGCTGATGTTTGGTAGTAGGATATCTCGTCAAGTAGTCCATAGAAATAGATTCCCATGGTCGACTGGGAATTGGTAGAGGTATGTACAATCCCTATTGTCGATTAGGCGGTTTAGCAATGGCACAAACCACGCATGATCGAATGTACTTGTTGACCTCGGTTTTAAGTGTAGGCCAAAAGAAATACTTCTGCAGAATAGAAAGTGTCTTTGCTACTCCAAAGTGTCACGTGGTCTTATTGTAGTGTGCGTCCCAAATGAGCTGTTGTCGATGCTCACCGATCGGTACACAAAGTTGTCCAAGCTTGTATAGCAAGGTATATTTTAGGAAATAGTCGGTGGTTGACAACTTGTCAGTCTGAAGCTGTCGGTAGATTGGTGAAAATTCCATGTCTTCCTGATACAACTGAGGCCAAGTAGTGGTGTCATATCCCTGCATACTCATCACTATAAGAAGGAGAGTAATGGGTGGTCTTCTTAGACAATCAGAGGCGGAGTTAGCTTTACCTTTCCGATACTTAATCACCAACTGGAATTGTTGTAGGTAATTAATCCACTTAAGCTATCGAGTTGTTTGTAGTTTTGACTAGGTCGAAGTGAACTGTAGAGGCTTATGGTTAGTGAGGATGACCATTTCCTTGCCAAGGATGTAATGCCTCCATTGCTTGAGAGCTTGCACAATGGTGTATAGTTATTTTTTGTACGTCGAATATATTATAACTGTGTCGTTAAAAGTTTCGAAATGAAAAGCGACTAGGTGACCAGACTGAGTGATCACTGCACCCAAGGCATAGTCCGATGTGTCTGTCTCAATCTCAAAGGGATGATGCAAATCAGGTAACACAAGTATTGGTGCAGTGTAGAGCTTGTGTTTGAGCTGCTCAAAAGCTTCTTGTTGTGTCGGTGCCCATTTGAAGACAGTTTTTCCATTTCCCTTCGTCAACTGATTCAAGGGCCAGGCTATGTGACTGAAGCCAAGTATGAATCGTCGATAGAAATTCTACAAACCAAGAAAGATTCTTAGTTCTTGAATGTTGTGAGGAATGGACCAATATTTGAGGATCTGTACTTTGTCTGGATCGACGTGAATTCCTGCAGAGTCAATTACATACCCCAAATATTTGATGTTGTTCATCACAAAGGTACATTTGTCCATGTTCAAGTAGAGTCGATGTTGCTGGAGAGTGTCGAGGATTTGTCGAAGCTATCCGACATGTTCTTCCCATGATCGACTGAAAATCAATATGTCATCGAGATAGACAATGACCCATTTGCCGATGAAAGGTAGCAGAATGTTATCCATGTATCGCATGAAGGTCGTAGGTGCGTTGGTTAAGCCGAAAGGCATGACTAACCATTAAGAAAATCCTTCCTTGGTCTTGAAAGTAGTTTTCCACACATATGAGGGCTCGATTGGAATATGATGATATCCCGACTTGAGGTCGAGCTTAGTAAATAATTTGGCACCTTTCAAATAGTCGATGAGCTCGTCTATCCGCGTCAGAGGGTAGCGATTCTTTACCAAAATTTGTTAAGTGCCCTGTAGTCGATGCACATGCACCAAGTCCCATATTTCTTTGGAACGAGGACGACTAGACTTTGACAAGGAGAGGAGTTGGGTTGGATATGAACTTTGTCGATCAAATATTGGATTTGTTTGCGAATCTCTTCATTTTCGAGAATGAATATTCTATAAACAGATGCGTTAGGAAAAGAAGAACTAGGAGCAAGTTCAATGGAGTGTTTTACCTGGAAATGTCGAGGTACTCCATCTGGCTCTTGGAATAAACTCCGATACTCGTCGAGAACATTGTCGATCAATTGCTTCTGTCGGGCGCTGCTTTGGTCGGTGAGTCGACTCGCTGCTGTAGTATTCCTATAATGTTGCGATTTGATCATGATTAACGTGAACTTCTGAGCATGATTGATGAGCTTCTTTGTCTATTTAGAATATATCATTGAAATAGTTGGTGTAGGTCATCGCTCTGGAATGTTGTACCATCAATTCTGGATTCTGACAATCACCTTCTGCGGTTGTGACTGATAACTTCCATGGAGATCCCATAGGTAAGGTTTCCAAAATAGGGCGTCGGCTACGGAGAGTGGTGCTACGTCGCAGAGTACTTCATCTTCAAAAGGATTTATGAAGTAGGTGAGTTTGCATTGTCGGGTGACTTGTAGTTCCTGTCCATCCTTCATCCAACCGATGTTGTAAGGATGAGGATGCAGAGTGGTGACAAGACCTAGTTTCGTTCATGTCCCCATCTATTGGTCAAATTGATGGATGGGGACGTGGAAAAAACCTTAGCACAACCCTAGAACGATGCCAAAAAGCGAGTGGCTAAATAATTGCATCCATAAATATCGAATCCCTTGGCTTATACTTAAATTATAAACCCAATATTTCATACAAACTTAATAGGTACTGTCCATTGTATATGCAATCACAAAGGAAATAACTTGAAATACCAACTAAGAAAGATAGTAAATGCAAAGCAACAACTAACTAGGAAAATAAAGATGTCAAGGAAATAACTGGAAATACTAACTAACAAAGACAAATAATGCAAAGAAACAACTTAACTAGGAAAATACAAAATGACTTGGTTAAAAACAAATTGTCTTAGGATCCTACCTTTACACATGTACCCCCTATTCCTTCCCAAGCTAGCAAGGCTTACTGGTTACTTTCAATCTGACGAACTACTTGGACTTGTCACTTTGTGGGGAGTTTTAGAGTGCATGAGAAAGGATTGGTTTTGGGTTTCTAAGTTGTGAAATGGGCCAAGCATCCTAAGGTTTGGCTAACCTCCTTGTGAGAATTAAAACATGAATTGAATCATTGCAATAATTAAAGTACATGAAATAACATGGTAGGAAGAAAATTCTGAAAGAAATGCATGTAACAAAAAAATACAAGAATGTTATAGGAAAACTACAGGATTTTCTATAGGAAAGTAAAAATGCTTGAAAGAAATGGACGAAATTGAAATAAGTGAAATAAAATACATGCATGGGTTCCTAGTACCTCCTTGTAGCAGGTCCAATGGAAGGAAGCTCCTAGAACCCTGCCTAAGCAAGTACACTTAAAGATGGAACAAAACTAACTCTTATTGAGTCCTTCTTTATGTGCTAGTAGTTCATGAGAATAATTATCACTAGGAAGCTAACTATCCCATGCAATTAGATCCTTGATTTGTGGAATTTGTCCCCCAGTTGACTAGAAATCAACATGCTAACTTTGTGGGATTGAATTCTCCTTGATAAATTCGACCTAGACTCCATGATTTCGACTTGGGATGATCATTAAGTCTTCTTCCATGTGGTTTCATCTCATGAGAATCAATATGGGACATAATCCCTTAAATCTCTCCACGAAACTTTGGTTTGACTAGTGAAATCATTGAGAGAGATTGAGCTGTTTGTTGTGACTTGATCTCTTCCACTTAGATTTTAGATAACCTCCACCTATAGCTCTAACACAAATGAATAATGCTTTGACAAATATCAACCCATTATCTCATTAAATAAATCAAAGGAATGAACAAATAAGGAAACATTACTAATCGAATATCAAAGTATTCATTAAACAATCATGACGACTACCCCAATACTCAATTCTCATTCCTTATCAACCTGCACAACGCAAGGAACAATCCCCCTTCTTTGAGATAGAAGTCCCTTGGGTAGCAAAGGTTGGACATGCAATCTTTTAATTGGGACTCCAAGGAACAAAACTGCAAGCTAGGTTCCTCTCACAAGAGTACACTCCCTTAACACTAGTTTCCCCGGGGTCAGTGGCATGAATATGTCTCTCTACCTATGGTAGCTCTAGTCCTCTCTCTCAAGTGCCAGTATTTGGGAATTCCACGATGATGGTAAGAATGAGGAGGAATGAATGAAATCTCAAACTAAATTCTCACTTTTCATATGTGTGGCTTATCCACATGAGACCACTTCCTCCCTCTTAATATCCTCTTAAGATAATTAAATCATGCTTTAATAAAAGCACGACTCTTAGTCATGGTTTAGGAACTTTGGGTTAAATTGATAAGCATAAAAAAATAAGCTAAATCCCATTAGGGTCATTTACCTTATTTCACTAACACTTTCCCACTTGTGGAATCATATCCCCACATCTCTTCTTCATCCTTCTTCATTTTCAATTGTCAGATATTTTATATTAATATCAAAATGAACATATTTACAATGTCTTAGTCATCTTGTGGTCATCCTGGACCATTTGTTTACGGCTTCTATCCTTTACGTAAATATATGCATGATTACATTACGGGGTAAAAAATGGGGTGTTATATTCCCCCCCCCTTAATTTATGCACCATCCTCGGTGCGTATAAGCACTATCCACATTTACAAAACTTTCATCAAATTTTTGAAATAGTTATGGGTATGCTTATGGCATTGCATCCTCTAGCTCCCAAGTCACTTCTTTAAGCCCATAGTGGGTCCATTGGACCTTTACCTACCTGATGGACATGTTCCTCATCAATGTGACTTTTTGGTCAAGGGTATGCAACGATTTCACCAAAATATCTCCTTTCAGTTCCACCTAAATCAAATCCCAATCAATAGTATGGTTAGGATTAGGTACATACTTTTTCAATAATAGCACATGAAACACATTATGCACTTTTATGCGAGTAGGCAATGCAATCTCATATGCAACATACCCTATACTAGATAATATCTCAAATGACCCACATAATATGGCCACTAGCTTAGGAAAAATCCTTAGCTTCAAGGAAATTTTCTTTTACCTTACATTTAAATACACATGACCCCCCACTTTAAATTCTTTTGATATTTTTCCTCTGTCTACATAACTTTTATATCTCTCTCGTGCTATTTTCAAATTTTTCCTGATCTTAACCATTTGCTCTTCCATATCTTTAAGCAAATCTATCCCAATCACTAATATGTCAATTGGATTATCCCAAAGGATTGGAGTATTTCACTTTCTACCATACAAGGATTCAAATGGACTAATATTTAGAGAAGCATGATATCCATTATTATATGCAAACTCTACCAAATACAAGTAGTATTCACATTTTGATGGTTGATCCATCACATACATTCTTAGCATATCTTCAATAACTTGATTGACTCTCTCAGTTTTCTCATTTGTCTATGGATGATATGATGTGATTAAATTCATATTTATTCCAAATCCCTTGAATAGGCCCTTCCAAAAGTTTGAAGTAAACTTTGGATCTCTATATGAAACGATTGCCTTATGTATTCCATGTAACCTGTCAATCTCTTTCATATAAATATTTTATATATTAGTTTTCTTATGAGTGGACTTGACTGGTATAAAGTGAACAAATTTTGTTAACTTATCCACCACCACCATGATGGAATCATGTCGCTTTCTCATCTTAAGCAACTTGATGATGAAGTCAATGGTCACCATATCCCATTTTCACTTGGGTATTGGCAATGGTTGAAGCAATCATGTTGGATCTCTGTGCTCGCCCTTTACTTTTTGACATTCCATGTACTTTTCTATATATTCGGAAATATATTTCTTCATTCCTAGCCAAAAGTGTTGAATTCTTACTGCTAAAATTGTCATTTGGTATCCAGGATTCCCTGCATATGGAACATTATGCATCTCATTAATTACCAATTTTCTTAGTTCCCCTAAATTATGAACATAAACTCTACTTCTGTATATAAGAATTCCATCGTCTTTCAACCTATAACCTTCATATTTCTATTGTACATTTTCCTATTGTAATTCTTGTTTTACTTGAAGGTAATGTTCATCTAAGATGACACCCTCAAGAATTCTGTTTTTTAAATTTGGTTTGCACATACTAATGGTTGAAGCGTGCATGGCATGAACACTTCTTTTGAGTGCATCAAGAACCTTATTCTCCTTGTCTTTAATATGTTTAATATCAAAATCAAACTCACGCATAAATTCCATCTATCTTGTTTGTATTGCATTCAATTTTTTCTTTTCAAACAAATACTTTAGCCCGCAATGAATTGTTCTCAACTCAAATTTTCAGCCCATGAGATAATGCCTCCACATCTTTAATGCATGCACAACAGCAGCAAGTTCCAAGTCATGTCTGACATCATTTTTCTCATGCTCTTTAATATTTCTAGATTCATAACAAATCACATGTCCATTTTGGATAAGGAATCCACAATTCTTTCTTGGAAAGCATCTGTACATACCAAAAATTCTTCATTTGCATTAGCAATCTTGAGAAATGTGTGTACTGGTGAGGAGTCTCTTTAATTGCTAGAATATTTCTTCACATTGTGTTTTCCACTGAAAATTGGCTCCTTTCTTCTGCAATGATGTATTAATTGGATGTGCCACTTTGGAGAAGCACTCTATAATTGTTCTATAGTATCCATCTAATCCCATGGATGACCTTACTTTTGATACATTATAGGGTGTAGGCCATCCCATAATAGCTTCTATATTCTTTGGATCCACTATTATTCCTTCTTCAAAGATGATATGTCCCAAGTAATGAATTTCCCTTTGATAGAAAGAACATTTACTCAGCTAAGCATAAAGTTGATGTTCTTTTAACACATGTAGTACCAATTTCATGTGTTCCTCATGCTCCTCTTTTGACTTTAAATAATTAAGAATTCCATCAAGAAATACAATGAAAAACTTATCTAAATCATTCATAAATTGCCATTCATCAACCACATAAATGTAGCTAGTACATTCCATAACCCAAATGGCACCACCACAAACTCATGATGACCATATCTGGTGTCACCTACCCAAATTTTGAGACTATTTATTTTAATTGCAAAAACATTATGTTAAATTATAATTACAAATTTTTGTAATTATGACCAAATTTGGTCAAGGATGATTGTTATAAACATATTTTTATTATTTAATAAATTAAAGCAGGAGACAAACACCCAAGGGAACTGTTAAATGAGTGTTCACTGACCCACTAGGAGGAATGGAAACTGTTAGAAGGCATGGGACATATGTCAGCATTTGCACTCCACTACTAGCTGTTGGTTATGGGAGAACAACCCCTAAAATTGTGGCATTATCCCCCATGTGGGTGGAGCAGAGTTGTTAGCTCATTAATGACTAGGTTAACCACTAAAAAGGCTTAGGCATCCTAGATAAGGCAATTCGAATTGGGCAGGGAGCTCTACATTATTTTCTGCAGAAATAATTCCTCAAGTATATCAGGTGATCACTGAGAGATTCAAATAGGGAGGCTAAGTGAATGTGCATTGTGAGTCTGCGGAATTGATTATGAGAAGGAAACCAGAGGTGCTGGTGCATGTCTCTTTGACTGCTAAGTCTATATGACTAGATGAACTTCTTTGTTGTTGCAAGTAGATGACCTAACGCTTCTACAGATTCTTCTTCCTAGTGGTCAGTGAACAGGCTCGGGGGTCCTAAGGAAATTAATTTGACTGTCTTCAGGAATAGGTTGGGTAGAACAGGCTCCTTGGGCTGTTTGTTTCTCCTACATTCACCAGGTTCTACTATTCTGTCTTGTTTATTTTTCAGTTAAATGATTTTCTGTATTTGTGAATTTAGTATTTACAGTTAATAGCATACATAAGTAATTATTTTTAGTTTCTGACCTAAATATGATTTTGTATAATGATGGTTAAGTAAATGAGATGATGGATTAAAAATATTTTCTGTATTTTTCCCATACTGTTTTATGTATAGTACTCTAGTATAGAGAAGTAGAATTAAGTCAGATAATTGATGGGCATAATGCCAAGTGAATGGATAGATTAACACTGTAGTGTTTCTTTTAATTTTGCAATTTCAATTATACATGTTTAAACTCAGAAATAGAACAACATATCATAAACAGATATATAGCATTTTCTCTACTTAGCAAGAAAAGTAAAACATTTTATCTCTGCACAGAACTAGGTTTCCAAATTATTACTATCTATTTTTGAAAGCTAATACTATGCATTCTATTATATCTTTCCAATAATAAGATGTTATATTTCCACTTATTTCAAACATTATTATTTCTAGAAATTTAACAGCTGCAAATTTAAATAATCTATTATACAGAGTTGCTACCTAGTCCACATATTATTGAATAGATATTTATCATTCGCAAAGATTAGCATCACCATATATTACTATTTCTTGCAGTACCCATTTCTCATATTCTGATTTAGTTATCTACTACAATCATTAAATTTAAACACATTCATTATAGGAAGAACCCTAACTCTGTTTTATTGTTATTTTTAACATTCTTTTGCAATACTTTTCACATAGGATCGAAACCCTTAATAGGGAAAACAAATCATTACAAGTTCATAACTGGTTCGATGGTAAAAACCTCATATTCAGAATAGTAATACAAATACCATCAGTTTCCAAATAGATTACGATTTCATGCTCAAACATCATGGAATACATACACAAACATTAAATGAAAACAAACCATATAATTACATAAACACTAGATCTTAGTTCCAAGTTTACGAATCAAAAACATTGAGTTGGCTCTCGGCCACTACCCAAAACGATAGCATAGTCTTTTTTTAAACACAGTAAAAGGAAAAAACTATCAATCGAAACCTACAGGGTAGGGTTTCGACTGCTTGGAACAAGGTCTAACCCTTTGGCACATAGCCATTATAAACGCATAATAGTTCAAGTTTCACATTATCACAAATCTGGAGCATGGCTCACAGTTTCAAAACTATTAAAACATTAGCAAATACAAAACCAAATTCTTTGTATTTCCAGTTGAGCCGAGGGATAAAACCCTCTTAGAAGTTACATTTTGTTATAATTTGTCTACGCCGAAAACAAAAAACACAGTCTTAACGCCGAGTGGGTTGAGGATTTTATCCTCCCCAGGCTGCCAAACAACTCACAACCTTTTCGATGAAGATCACTTCCCAATCCCAGATTAAATTTCGGCTAAGAACACATCCAACCATCACTTAATCGAAGTAGCAGGGTAACCACTGAAGCTTACCAATTCTTATGCAGCTGCCAGTTAAACGAAATCGAGCTTGGAAGCCGAATATAGAAAGAACCTGCCAAGCATTTAAGTTATGGTCAAAACGTATTATAATGGAGGTTTTCAGTAAAATGAAATAACATTTATTACTTTTAATAGAAGGGATAGGTTCGAAACCTGTTACATTACCTCGATAGCTAGTTCCAGAGCAAGGACATCGTATCCATTGTTAAACCTAGCCACCACTGCACTTCTGAATGCAATAGAGGTCGAAGACGATGCAAAAATTCTACCTTTCAACATATACAGAAGACCGAACATTGGATTCAACCTACACACAAAATTACTATCCACCCTGGAGTTCTTCCATTATCAATTCAAATGCTGTAACTCTCATCATAAGCTTGGCTCTTTAAACTATTCAAATGGGTATCAGAAAAACCAACAAGTCACGGGTTCGAATCGTGGAGGGACTCAAAAGAACTGACTAACAAAACCCTGGAATTTCTCGGCCTGTCGGCCTCTCCACAGAGCCACCTCCCAACACACTGAATGCCTACGGAAACAATAATCGCGTAAAAGTGGTGGAGTTTAGGGTTAATACCAAAGTCCAAGACCCACGTATGATCAACGGTGGAGATTCACTTGATCAACACTTCGTTTCCCCAAGCAACTATTATGTTTGTGACGGAAATTAATCACTATTGCCACCGTGGAGACAACTAGGAAAAACCCTAAGCGAGATCATTTACAACTCGACCTTCTAAAATGCCTTGTTACTTTACCTTCACGTGACATAGACCATGATGGTAGCCACAGTGACTTTCCACTGAATCCGATTGTTGGAAGTATTAAATGCCAAGGGTGAGTGCGAATGCTTGCCAACATATATTTCCACTATTTTCATTATTATCCAAACCTTTCACTCGTTGCTACGTCGAGTATGGTTGCCACCTTGTCATAACATATTACATGTGCTAAGTATAGTTCGTCTTGTTAAGACCTAGTTATATGCATGGTATCTATTATAATGTTTGAAGGGTCACAACGTTTGTATCTATTCATATAGTTTACATGTTATACAAATTCAATAGAATTTGCATATATTATATGCTATAGGAGTTTACATATAGTGTTAAGGGATAAATAGGACTAGCATATAGTTTATATGCATTGAGAATTGTAGAATTAAATAGAATTTGCATGCTTTAGGAAATACATAGAACTTGTTATTTGTTACAATATAGAAACTATATTGAATATGACATATGTTTTATACTATAGGGTATGCAAATAACATGGTATATAGTTATTACACATAGTCAATATATCAAGGAATTGTATTATACTTGCCTATAGTCATGTACGATAGAAAACGTATGGTAAACGTATAAAGTTTGCATAATATAGGTTAGAGCAAGGAGTACATCACAATCATGCATATTATATGAAAATCATATATTAATGGAAGGAGATCTTACCAGTTACTTTTCAACATTATTCTCTAAACTATTAAGACACGTGGAGATTATTGAAACTAGTTAGGAACTCTTCTGTCACAATTCATAAACATCAAAGCTCTTACCTATAATATGTGAAAGGAATGATTCAAATGCTTTAGCATGAATGTTAAGTAAGCCTCGGGGTACCCTCAGGACCCCTTTGATCATCAAAAGAAGAACAACAGTTAGCACTTGTAAACATTTATAATTGACATAACATTGACATAAGTATTATAAAAATATAACTGAATTGCAAATGACATCTTAGTGAAGACTTGTCGTCATCATAATTAATTATTACTTAAAATATTAGCATTCATTTTATTTCTGCATTAGCATTTTCAATATTTAGTGCTATTTTAAAATTTTGTGATTTTTCGGGATGTTACATGTGGTATCAGAGCTCATGTTCGAACTCTCGGCCTAAAAAGGTCCAAAGAACATGCAACATAAAATTTTTATGACAACAGAAATCTTTACTAATTCAAGTTAAATTATTTTGTGATACAGAAATTTGTTTTCTAAGTTATAGGTATGGAAGGATCAGCTGAACACACGGAGGACAGATTTCGACCGAACAGTCATACCAACAATAGCATGGGATAGTATTATGAAGAAGAGGTCCATGGTGAAGTGAATGACAATTCATCAGAATTGTTACGTGCATTTCAGGAGTTGAAAGCAGAAATAAGATCTATTAAATAGGATAATGAGAGAATTCTGAAGGCACAAGAAGAACTTAACCAAGTACTGTTCGACCAGTGCCCAACTGACGAACAGAATAGAAGGGTTGAAAATGCCTCCAAGACTGAAGAATTACCTCATCAGAACAAGGGTAAGAAAGTGAGAACTGATGATGAGAATAGCAGTTCAACATCATCAGGAGCTGCATTGAGACACGTAAAAAGAAACGTAATTATTCAAGTGATAGCAGTGAAGGAGATTACAAACCAAAAAGAAAATTCCATAAACAGTATGAGCAGATTTTTGGGGAGTTCAAGAAGATCAAAACCCCAACCTTCAATGGAGAAACTGAGAAAGGAGAGACAACTGAAGCATGGATGTCCGACATGAATAAATACTTTCAAATATATGATTATTCAGAATCATTGAAAGCAAAGATGGCCATATACAACCTGATCGGTAAGGCATATATTTGGTGGAAGGACATCAAAAGAGTGAAGGGCATCAAGGACAAGGATGTGAATTGGAGCACTTTTAAACAGTACTTCAAGAAGAAGTTCCCATTTGAACAATATTACGAAGAAAAGTCCAAGGAATTTTATGATCTAAGATTGGGAACCATGAACAGGAAAGAGTTGAACAACAAATTTCTGAATTTGCTAAGGTATGTGCCATACCTTGTGGAGGAGAAGCCAAAGATTCAGAGGTATCTGAGTTGTCTACCTTTCAACGTCAAGGACATAATAGAGTATGACAATCCAAAGACCTTAGAAGAAGCCATGAGGAAAGCAACTTTATGCTATGATACGAACCGGAAAAGAGAAGGGATATCTAACTGGAAAAATCATAAACCCAACAACTTTGAGCTGAAAAAGAAGAATTTCAGGTTCAATGGGAATTCTGGTTTTCAAAAGAAAAAATTTCCAAATCGGAATTTCCAAGGAAACAGTCCCATAAATAATCAGCAACAGAATTTTACAGCTCCTAGAAATACACCCAATACTACCAGAACTAATGACCAGAGGACACCTATAAAATGTTTTGAATGGCAAGGTCCTCATTATGCATTAAACTATCCCAACAAGAAGCGAACAACCAATAATATTCATTCCATACAAGATGAACCTAATATGGGAGACTTGGCAAGAGATATGCCCATAATTAATGCAGCTTTGGATAACAGGCAAGCGGAGCATCAAGTCTCTATGGTAGATATTGAAGGTATGCTACAAAACCACCTAGCTTCTATTTTGATTGATCCAGGCGCTAGCCTGAGTTATATATCTCCATATATAGTAGAAAATTTTAATCTGAAAATAGAAAAATTTAATAAATCCTGGTTAGTTAGACTAGCAACAGGAGCAAAAAGAAAAGTGTTTGATTTTGTTGAAAGTTGTGTTTTATCTATGAATAAGTTAAAGACATAAACCAAGTTAAATGTTTTACCTTTAGGACCTTACGACATCTTAATTGGAATGGACTGGTTAGAAGCCCATCATGTTATTTTGAATTGTTATGAGAAAAGTTTTACTTGTTTAAATGATGAAGGAGAAACAGTAGAAGTAAAGGGTATTCCTAGAAAGACATCACTTAGACAGATTTCAGCTATGCAAGTAAAAAGAGCAGTTAGAAAAGGATGTAAGATGTTCGCAGTAAATGTAGTACATGAGGAGTCAATTACAAAAGGGGATAAACTGAAATTAGAAGATATACCTGTCCTAAAAGAATTCCAGGATGTTTTTCCAGAAGAGATTCCAGGGTTACCCCCAAAGAGGGATCTAGATTTTACCATTGAGCTGATACCGGGTGCGGTGCCGAACTCCAAAGCTCCATATAGGATGAATATATTGGAATTAAATGAGTTGAAATCACAATTGAAGGAATTGATTGTTAAAAACTATATAAGATCCAGCGTGTCTCCTTGGGGAGCACTTATTATTTTTGTTAAGAAGAAGGATGGCACTTTAAGGCTTTGTATAGATTGTCACCAACTGAATAAGATGAAAATCAAGAATCGATATCCGTTGCTCCGTATCGACGATCTATTTGATCAGCTACGTGGATCAACGATATTTTCAAATATTGATTTAAGGTCAGGATATCATCAAGTTCGTGTGAAGGATGAGGATATTTTTAAAACAACCTTTAGAACTAGCCATGGACATTATGAGTTCGTAGTCATGCCATTCGGGTTGACTAATGCCCCGACAGTTTTTATGTGCGTAATGAACAATATTCTGCACAAATAATTGGATAAGTTTGTCATTGTGTTCATAGATGACATTCTGGTATATTCTAAAAGTAAGGAAGAACATGACGAACATCGTATTATTTTACAAGTTCTGAGAGATCATCAGTTATATGCTAAGTTTAGTAAGTGTGAATTTCACAAGGATAAGATTCAGTATTTAGGACACATAATATCTAAGGAAGGAATTTCGGTTGATCCCGATAAGATAAAAGCCATTAATGAATGGCCGGTTCCTAAGGATGTGTCGGACGTACAATCATTTTTGGGGATTACAGGATATTATAGAAAATTCATAGAAGGTTTTTCGAAGATTGCAAACCCCATAACCTCCTTACAGAAGAAAGGGAAGAAGTTTGTATGGGATCAAAAGTGTGCAGACAGTTTTAAGAACTTGAAGGAATTACTAACTACAACACCTATTCTGAGAATTGCAGATCCTAATAAGGATTTTATAGTATGCACCGACGCATGTAATGACGGACTTGGTGGAGTCCTAACACAAGAGGGACATGCTAATGCATATGAGTCTCGAAAGCTGAAAATACATGAGAAGACTTATTCTACATATAATCTGGAATTATTAGTAGTAATACACGCCTTAACAGTGTGGCGTCACCGTCTTATTGGCAGGAAATTTACCTTGATGACAGATAACATGGGGCTGAAGTATTTAGTAGATCAAACGAACTTGAATGCTAGACAGGCTAGATGGCTAACCTTTCTAAGTGAATATGATTTTGAAATTCAGCATATAAAGGGTAAAGAGAACAAAGTTGTTGATGCTTTAAGTCGTAATGCAAAGTTAAATTTTATTTCAGCCATCAGTACTTACACAACAGATTTGGAAAATCAGATTTTTGAAGGGCTTAAAACTGATGAAGAGTACATAAATTTACATGAAAAGACAGCAAAAAGCAATTCTGAAAATTCTATGGCAGATTTCAGGTTAACTGAAAATGGATTGTTGCTGTACAAGAACAGATTATATGTGCCCAATGTACCAAAGATAAAGATTCTGATTTTAGATGAGATGCACAAAAGTCATTATGTTGGTCATCCAGGTTATCAGAAAAACATAACTATGCTACATAAAGATTATTATTGGCCCAGGTTGAAGGATGAAGTAGTAGAGTATATAGCTAAATGCTTTGATTGTCAAAGAGTAAAGGTTGAACATCAGCGTCCGACTGGACTGTTACAGCCATTACCTATACCTAGTTGGAAATGAGAGATCATAAGCATAGATTTTATTACCGGGATACCCAGAAATTAGAAACAAAATGATTCCATCATGGTGGTAGTGGATAAACTCAGCAAGGCAACACATTTCATACCAGTAAAAAACTACTTATAAGGCTCCAGATATTGCATAAATTTTTATGAAACAGGTTTTTCGATTACATGGAATACCAAAAGTGATAGTTTCAGATCGTGATTCTAAGTTTACTGGAAACTTTTGGAGATCTTTGTTTAAAGGGTTGAATACAAACTTAAACTTCAACACAACATTTCATCCACAAACGGATGGATAGACGAAAAGAGTAAATCAAATATTGGAAGACATGTTAAGAATGTATGTTAAGGACCAGCCTGGTAAGTGGGAGGCCTACTTGCATTTAGCAGAATTTGCATATAACAACCATTACCATGCATCAGCCAGGCTTAGCCCTTTTGAAATTCTTTATGGTAGGAAATGTAATACACCAGTTTCTTGGAATGACCTAGTTAATAGAGTTATATTAGGACCTGAATTGTTGAAGGAAATAGAACTAACTGTGCAACAGGTACAAAGAAATCTTAAAGCTTCCCAAGATAGGCAAAAGAGTCAAGCAGATCTTAAAAGGACTCATAAAGAGTTCCAGGTTGGTGAGCATGTTTTCATTAAGGTAAGATCGAAGAAGAGCTCATTAAAATTGGAAAGTTGTGCCAAACTGGCACCCAGGTATTGTGGTCCTTTCTAAATTTTGTCAAGGGTAGGACCCGTGGCATACCAACTGGCTTTGCCACCAAATTTAAAAATACATAATGCTTTTCATATTTCAGTTTTAAAGAAATATATACATGATACTACTCATGTTATAAATTGGAATGATGTACAGGTGGAACAAGACGATGATTTTCAGGTGGAACTGGATTGTATCCTCGAAAGGAGGGAAACTCTACTCTAGAATCGCACCATTGGGCAGGTAAAGGTGCAATGGAAGCACCTTAGCCCAGAAGAGGCAACCTGGGATTTGGAGAGTAGTATGCGGGTAACATACCCAACTCTGTTTCAGGAACACTCAGAAAATGAATGAACAACATCGAGGACGATGTTGAAGCTTAAGGGGGGGTGTATGTCACCTACCCAAATTTTGAGACTATTTATTTTAATTGCAAAAAAATTATGTTAAATTATAATTACAAAGTTTTGTAATTATGACCAAATCTGGTCAAGGATGATTGTAATAAACATATTTTTATTATTTAATAAATTAAAGCAGGAGACAAACACCTAAGGGAACTATTAAATGAGTGTTCACTGACCCACTAGGAGGAATGAAAGTTGTTAGAAGGCATAGGACAGATGTCAGCATTTGCACTCCACCACTAGCTGTTGGTTATGGGACAACCACCCCTAAAATTGTGGCATTATCCCCCATGTGGGTGGAGCAGAGCTGTTAGCTCATTAATGACCAGGTTAACCACTAAAAAGGCCTAGGAAACCTAGATAAGGCATTTCGAATTGGGCAGGGAGCTCTACATTATTTTCTGCAGAAATAATTCCTCAAGTGTATCAGGTGATCACTGAGAGATTCAAATAGGGAGGCTAAGTGAATGTGCATTGTGAGTCTGCTGAATTGATTATGAGAAGGAAACCAAAGGTGCTGGTGCAGGTCTCTTTGACTGCTAAGTCTATATGACTGGATGAACTACTTTGTTTCTATAAGTAGATGACCTAAAGATTCTACAGATTCTTCTTCCTAGTGGTTCAATGAACATGCTCGGGGGTCCTAAGGAAAGTAATTTGGCTGTATTGAGGAATAGGTTGGGTGGAATAGGCTCCTTGGGCTGTTTGTTTCTCCTACATTCACCAGGTTCTACTATTCTGTCTTGTTTATTTTTCAGTTAAATGATTTTCTGTATTTGTGAATTTAGTATTTACAGTTAATAGCATACATAAGTAATTATTTTCAGTTTCTGACCTAAGTATGATTTTGTATAGTGATGGTTAAGTAAATGAGATGATGGATTAAAAATATTTTCTGTATTTTTCCCATACTGTTTTCGGTATAGTACTCTAGTATAGAGAAGTAGAATTAAGTCAGATAATTGATGGGAAGAATGCCAAGTGAATGGATAGATTAACACTGTAGTGTTTCTTTTAATTTTGCAATTTCAATTATACATGTTTAAAATCAGAAATAGAACAACATATCATAAACACATATATAGCATTTTCTGTACTTAGCAAGAAAAGTAAAACATTTTATCTCTGCACAGAACTAGGTTTCCAAATTATTACTATCTATTTTTGAAAGCTAATACTATGCATTCTATTATATTCTTTCCAATAATAAGATGTTATATTTCCACTTATTTCAGACATTATTATTTCTAGAAATTTAACAGCTGCAAATTTAAATAATCTATTATACAGAGTTGCTACCCAGTCCACATATTATTGAATAGATATTTATCATTCACAAATATTAGCATCATTGTATATTACTATTTCTTGCAGTACCCATTTCTCATATTCTGATTTAGTTATCAACTACAATATGATACGAATCGTTACACCAAAACCTCGAGGTGTTAGTGAATGCCGCCTACTAGGATCTTAACATCCCACCATGCTTCACAGTCCAGACTCTGGGCTGGTTGTGCGCCCATACGGTGGTGTCCCCTTTAAGCCGTACGAGCCTCGTACGAACACTGCAATGCCGAAGTTGCTACCCGCTTTGTGACTTGAACCTGGGTGGAGGCTTTGATACCAGATGATACAAACCGTTACACCAAAACCCCTAGGTGTTAGTGAAGGCCACCTACTAGGCTCTTAACATCCCACCATGCTTTGCAGTCCAGACTCTGGGCTGGATGTGCGCCCGTACGGTGGTGTCTCCTTTAAGCCGTACGAGCCTCGAACGAACACTGCAATGCCGACGTTTCCACCCGCTCTGTGACTCGAACCTAGGTGGAGTTTCTGATACCAAATGATATGAACCGTTACACCAAAACCCCGAGGTGTTAGTGAAGGCCGCCTACTAGGATCTTAACACAATCATTAAATTTAAACACATTCATTATATGCAGAACCCTAACTCTGTTTTATTGTTATTTTTAACATTCTTTTGCAATACTATAAACATAGGATTGAAACCCTTAATAGGGAAAACAAATCATTACAGGTTCATAACTGGTTTGATGGTAAAAATCTCATATTCAGAATAGTAATACAAATACCATCAGTTTCCAAATAGATTACGATTTCATGCTCAAACATCATCGAATACATACACAAACATTAAATGAAAACAAACCATATAATTAAATAAACACTAGATCTTAGTTCCAAGTTTACGAATCAAAAACATTGAGTTGGCGCTCGGCCACTACCCAAAACGATAGCATAGTCTTTTGTTAAACACAGTAAAAGGAAAAAACTACCAATCGAAACCTATAGGGTAGGGTTTCGACTGCTTGGAACAAGGTCGAACCCTTTGGCACGTAGCCATTATAAACGCATAATAGTTCAAGTTTCACATTATCACAAATCTGGAGCATGGCTCACAGTTTCAAAACTATTAAAACATTAACAATTACAAAACCAAATTCTTTGTATTTCCAGTTGAGCCGAGGGATAAAACCCTCTCAAAAGTTACGTTTTGTTATGATTTTCCTACGTCAAAAACAAAAACCACAGGCTTAATGCCGAGTGGGTTGAGGATTTTATCCTCCCCAGGCTTCCAAACAACTCACAGCCTTTTCGACGAAGATCACTTCCCAATCCCAGATTAAATTTCGGCTAAGAACACATCCAACAGTCACCTAATCGAAGCAGCAGGGTAACCACCAAAGCTTACCAATTCTTATGCAGCTGCCAGTTAAACGAACTCGAGCTTGGAAGCCGAATATAGAAAGAACCTGCCAAGCATTTAAGTTATGGTCAAAACGTATTATAATGGAGGTTTTCAGTAAAACGAAATAAAATTTATTACTTTTAATAGAAGGGACAGGTTTGAAACCTGTTACATTACCTCGATAGCTAGTTCCAGAGCAAGGACATCGCAGCCATTGTTAAACCTAGCCACCACTGCACTTCTGAACGCATCAGAGGTCGAAGACGATGCACAAATTCTACCTTTCAACATATACAGAAGACCGAACCTTGGATTCAACCTACACACAAAATTACTATCAACCTCAGAGTTCTTCCACTATCAATTCAAATGCTGTAACTCTCATCATAAGCTCGTTTCTTTAAACTATTCAAACTGGTATCAGAAAAACCAACAAGTCACGGGTTCGAATTGTGGAGGGACTCAAAAGAACTGACTAATGAAACCCTGGAATTTCTTGGCCTGTCGGCGTCTCCATAGAGCCACCTCCGAACACACTGAATGCCCAGGGAAAAAATAACCGCGTAAACGTAGTGGAGTTTAGGGTTAAGACCAAAGTCTAAGACCCACGTATGATCAACGGTGGAGATTCACTTGATCAACACTTTGTTTCCCCAAGCAACTATCATATTTATGACAGAAATTAATCACTATTGCCACCGTGGAGATAGCTAGGAAAAACCCTAAGCGAGATCATTTACAACTCGACCTTGTAAACTGCCTTGTTACTTTACCTTCACGTGACAGACCACGATGGTAGCCACAGTGACTTTCCACTGAATCCGGTTGTTGGAAGTATTAAATGCCAAGGGTGAGTGCGAATGCTTGCCAACATATTTTTCCACTATTTTCATTATTATCCAAACCTTTCACCCGTTGCTACGTCGAGTACGGTTGCCACCCTGTCATAACATATTACATGTGCTAAGTATAGTTCATCTTGTTAAGACCTAGTTATATGCATGGTATCTATTATAATGTTCGAAGGGTCACAATGTTTGTAACTATGCATATAGTTTACATGTTATACAAATTCAATAGAATTTGCATATATTATATGCTATAGGAGTTTACATATAGTGTTAAGGGATAAATAGGACTAGCATATAGTTTATATGCATTGAGAATTGTAGAATTAAATAGAATTTGCATGCTTTAGGAAATACACAGAACTTGTTATTTGTTACAATATAGAAACTATATTGAAGATGACATATGTTTTATACTATAGGGTATGTAAATAACATAGTATATAGTTCTTACACATAGTCAATATATCAAGGAATTGTATTATACTTTCCTACAGTCATGTACGATAGAAAATGTATAAAGTTTGCATAATATAGGTTAGAGCAAGGAGTACATCACAATCATTCATATTATATGAAAATCATATATTAACAGAAGGAGATCTTACCGGTTACTTTTCAACATTATTCTCTAAACTATTAAGACACGTGGAGATTATTGAAACTAGTTAGGAACTTTTCTGTCACACTTCATAAACATCAAAGCTCTTACCTGTAATCTGCGAAAGGAACGATTCAAATGATTTAGCACGAATGCTAAGTAAGCCTAGGGGTACCCTCAGAACCCCTTTCATCATCAAAAGAAGAACATCAGTTAGCACTTGTAAACATTTATAATTGACATAACATTGACATAAGTATTATAAAAATATAACTGAATTGCAAATGACATCTTAGTGAAGACTTGTCGTCATCATAATTAATTATTAGTTAAAAGAATTATCATTCATTTTATTTCCGCATTAGCATTTTCAATATTTAGTGCTATTTTAAAAATTTAAAAATTTTGTGATTTTTCGGGATGTTACATTTGATCCTAAATGTTGTCTTGCAAATGTCTTCTTCTTTTATCCTCACCTAATGGTAACCAAATCTCAAATCTATCTTTCAGAAAATATTTGCTCCTCTTAGTTGATCAAACAAGTCATCAAATCTAGGAATATGATACTTATTCCTCACAGTAACCTTGTTCAACTACCTAAAGTCAATACACAACCTCATAGTTCCATCCTTTTTCTTTATAAATAGTATTGGTGCTCCCCAAGGAAACACACTTGGGCATATATACCCTTTCTTCAACAATTCTTCCAATTGCATATGTAACTCTTTTAACTTAGGTGTACTTGTTTTGTATGAAACTTTGGAAACCAGGGCAACTTCAAGCATCAAATCAATAGATAAATCAATATATCTTTTTGGTGGCAATCCATGTATTTCTTCAAACACATCTACAAAATCTTGCAATACTGGAAATTCTTCCAGGATTGGGATTTTACACTTCTCTAGTTCTTCCACATGAGATGCATACAACTGACATTATTATTCCCCCCTAGCTATATAACAAATACATTTCTATTCATCTCTTTTTATACTTTCTCATGAGTATATTTAGGGGTCTATGCCTTATTATTATATTATTTCTTCTAACTAACTTCCAACCACCAAGTGGACCATTATTAATGGTCACATTATATTAATTACCCCCATTTGGTACACATTACATAGTTTATTCCCTTTTGGGTGCCCATTACATCATTTATTCACCTTAGGTACCTCTATAGGTACTCCATATTATTCCCCCCTAGGTATATAACAAACATAATTTTCTGAAGCATCTTTTCAATTACAAGGATGAAATTTATCTTATGGAAATAGACCTTGGAATGTCTTTCACTATATTTTTTTTCCCTTCTTCATCAAGACAAGTAAATGACTTGTTATGACAATATAATACCACATGGTGTGCATCTAACGAGTCCATCCCAATAAGCACATCATATGCACCAAGTGGTATTATGTTCAAATGTGCAGCACAAGTGTTCATTCCATTCATATCCAACATAAACCCCTTTACTAATTCATTAATATTCCTTTTTGTCCTAGTATCCAACTAAAGCATCCATGATCTATCATGCTTATTAGTATTTAGATGAAATATTTCAACTAAATTAGGAGCAATATAACTATGAATTGCTCCTAAATCAATGAGAATAGCAATAGGTCGATTGGAAATTTTACCTTCAACCTCAAGCATGTTGGATTGGTGATTTGCATGTCTATTGTATAAATTTGCATAGATTCTGGGAATGTTCCTGGCTACATCCTCCACACTACCTACTTCCTGTAAATTGTGTATAGTCCTCATTATGTCTCCCCATTGAGGACAATCTTTATACAAATGGTTTCCTTGACATCCCCAACATAATTGTGTATAGTCCTCATTTTGTCTCCCCATTGAGGACAATATTTATACAAATGGTTTCCTTCAAATCCCCAACATTTTAGTTGCCTCATGGTTCATTTTCTAAGAGATTATGCCATCCTAGGCCCATTTTGAGTTGGATTACTTTGTTGATATAAATTTTGTTGGTTCCTACAAAAAGATGGTTTGAATCCTTTATTCCTTTCATCATGCTTATCCTTCCTCTTACCTCTCCAATACTTTTGAAAATTTTCCCTTCCTTTGTTCTGATCATGTATGTGCTTGGCATTCAAATTGTTTCTTCAAGGGTCTGGGTTTATTCATACTGAATTTTGTCCCTGTAAAATGAAGGTAAACCACTTAAAAATATTTGTATCTTTGCATTCTCCTCCTTGATAAATCCAACATATCTTAGCAGTTTTAAAAACTTATTTTCATACTCAGTCCTGATCATGTTTCCCAACTCGAGTTCAAATAACTCTTCCATCTTCTTATCATAAGAATGGTCTGATAAGTACTTTTTTTGAAAGTACTTATTGAATTGCCTCCATAAAATCCTCTTTTTAATAATACGCTTCACTTCAACTAACTAGTCCCACCAAAATGGAAACATTTCCCTATAAGTTCTAAATGGAAATCCTATCTTCCATGTTAGAGGAGTAATTATGTAGTCGAAGATATTTTATCATCCCCAACAACCAAGCTTCAACATCTTCTCCCTTCTTGTTTTAACCATCAAAAGTGGGAGGTTTAATTTTTCTAAGCTCCCCTTGCAGCCGTGTCTTCCACATGCCTTCTTTTATGATGTTTTATTGGAAACATTTCATGACTGTTGCTTATTTCCTTAGATATATATGACTTGCTGACAACATAATGAAGTGAGTAGCGTTGCTTATGACTCCTGGTAGCACATTTAGAGTGCTCAGATCTCTCATTTGATCTCTTCCTTGAGCCTTCTCTTCCTTCTTTCTCTTGAATTGAGTTGAGCCCATTTTCATTTGACTTTGTAACATATTTATTGGTGTTACACTTATTAGTGACATATTGGCTATATCGCAACATTTTGTTAGATTTCCATGGAGCAATAATAATATTGCGGGAAATTATCGCGATATTGTCCTTGAAAATATTTAGAATCTGCATCAGCTAATTGTTCAATTGATTTTGTTCTTCCTGGGCCTTCAACATCCTCTCATCGTCTACCCTACAGATTTGTACCTCCATCCTCAGACTTCTCATGGTATCCACAGATTCCAATGGATTTTCATTTTCTCTATGCCCTTTTGTTTTTGTTTATGCATTTCCCACATTGATATCTCGACCTCTGACATATTCTTCATGGTTGTATGGAAGTTACCCTTCTTCCATTTTAATTTTCTATACTTCTCTAGAAATATGACATGTGATTGTGTATAATGGAAAACTGTATCTGCGATATGTTCATGCCAATTACATTCGTCAGACAAACATGAATTCCAAATTTTAATAATTTTTTCCATAAGTACATTTTTTTTAAATTATGGAGAAAACATCCATTTGACGTTTTTGTCAAATAAGACCTATAGGCCCCTTTTCTCTATAATTCCTGTAAGGATATGTAATATCCTCTTCTCATAAACATGTTTGCATTTATTCTCCTTCTGGTAAGATTTCCATTTGGAGCTTCGACATGAAAGTTACAACATTCCAAAGTTCACAGTTTTTCCTAATTTGGCAATGTTCATATAGTTGCACTAATTCTCAGGGACTAATTGTGTAGATATATATAAAGAAAAATGATGGGGGTCAAGGGAGTCATTACACTTTTCATTTACCATAAACAGTTTTCGATCAATGATATAAGCGATTTTCGGTTAACGGTAAATGTTTTTTCATTAACGATAAATGATTTCCAGTCACTGCATTCCTCCTTTTTCGGGTCCTTCACACATGTGAAAAATCATTCACACAAACAGTCTCGATATGCTTCCCTCACGTTCCTAGATTAAATCTCAACCATTCACGCTAGTACCCCTCGGGATAAACCACATTCATATCCCTTTGCAGGAACGATCAGGATTAAAAGTTGCAACATGTGTGATGCAATCTCAACCATTTGCGCTCATGCACCTCAGAATAAAGTGCTCTCATCTACTTGAGTGTGAACGGTCACGATATAATGATCGCAGTTGTAATATTTAATCTTAGTCATTCACACAACCACCCCCTTATATAAAGTGTGATAAACTCTTTGTTAGGATATTCCTATACTCCATCCTAGTCCCACCAGTATTTTGATCATTTACATTTTCAGTCATGCATGCACCTTTTAGGGTTTGCATGCATTCTAGGGTTTGCATGCATTTTGCATGCATCCCAGTCATCAGTCCAGCACCTAGCCCTCAGTTAGCCAGCCCCCAGGAGCTTCTCACTATTCATTTTTAGCCCTCCAGTTGCTTAGTGCGCCCTTCTTCCTTGATTTTAGGGAGAAACTCGCCCTTCTTCACCTACCAGTCCAGTTACACTCAGTTACATTGAGTTACGGTCAGTTACACTCAGTTACACTCAGTTACATTGAGTTACAGTCAGTTACACTCAGTTACATTCAGTTACATTGAGTTACAGTCAGTTACACTCAGTTACATTCAGTTACATTGAGTTACAGTCAGTTACAGTCAGTTACACTCAGTTACATTGAGTTACACTCAGTTACACTCAGTTACATTGAGTTACACTCAGTTACACCTACCAGAGTTAGTTTGACTGATGGTTGACAGTTACTTGAGCATTGATGACTCCACTGATGATGATGAAGACTTCCAGTTGCGCTCCGATGATCATGAGGACACCTAGTTGTGCTCCGATGACACTCCAGTGATCCTTTGATCACTCCATGAAGGCTAATTCGAATTGCCACCTTAGGCATTCGAATTCCTCATGCATTGTATTATTTATATGTCCATTTGTGATTAATAACATAGTATGACCGAAGTATTATTGCTTCTATCTGAGTTCTACTGTACCATATTATTCTGTTGCTCATTATACTGCATGTATCACTCTTCTTCTATTTTCTTGCTTAATCCACTATTCTCTTGTGAGGTATACATCATCTCTTAGATCTGCTGTGAGGATTTTCACATGGTATCAGAGCATGTTGAGAGAATTGTTTATCTCCATTCTTGAGAGTTTTTTGCAGGTTATTACCAAGATTTCGAGTTCAGCAGTTGCAGCAGTTTCTGCATTTTTGCAGCAGTAGCAGTTGCAGTTATTCTATATTGTTTTTGCAGGTCTTCTACAACTTCGATGAATTTAGAAGAAATTACTCCTCTTTCTCCATTCAACTATGATGAATGGAAACCAAGAATGATAGCATATTTGAAGAGCCATGATCTCTTTGATTGCTATTTTGAAAGAGAGTTCGAATCCTCTACAAAGAAGATTAAATGGTTGAATAAAGGTGACATGCACATTGGAAGAATGATGCTTGCTATGACTGATTACATATTGTACCCGACCATCATTGATATTGAAACTCCAAAAGAGTTATGGGCTCATCTGGATGAAAGATTCGGCAAAAAGAATGATGGATTTGGTCCAAATCCCTTCAAAAGCAAGCAAGTTGATGCATTCGCTCCACTTGATGGTCTCTCAGATCATGATGCATTCGCTCCTCCTGATGGTCTCTCAGATCATGTTGCATTCGCTCCCCTTGATGATCTCTCGGATCATGAACCAGTATCATCTCATATTGAAGTTGTTGACAAAGAACTTGCAGATTCTCCGCTCATGCTCAAACTTTCTTCTCTTTCTGTGCCAGCTCACACTCTAGATATTGCAGAAGGTCCTAAATCCTGTCTTGCACCAGAGTTTGTTGGTTTGCATCATGATCACATGATTATTTCGGAGGTAACATCAGCTATTGGAGGTAATGCATTCGCTCCTCTTCAGCAAACATCTCTTATTTACTACTATATGATCATTAGCACATGCTTTCAGAAGGTTATTGAAGAATATGGACATTGCCACCCGCTTGAGATAATTTCTCATGCATCATATGATAGTTTTGATCTCACCCCTGCTGGTTCAAAGGAGATCTCAAGAAACTGTTTTGAAAGTCTTAAATCTGATTTTGATTTCAAGCAAACATGTAATAGTTCTTTTTGGCATAATCTCACCCATGGTGGTTCTAAGGAGAAGACAAAGGACTATATGCACATTCAAAAATTTGATCCTACCTCAGCTGATTCGAATCACAGGTTCAAGGATCATTCTAATACTGTTGGATTTGTTCTCATCACTTTCGATCTGAAGAGCAAGTACAAGCACATGCTTTTTGAGCATGATCCACTTCTTCCCAAGAAGAAGATACCTCCAGACATATGACCAAGCATCACACATGCTTGAGTTTGGAGCTTTTATTTTTATGTGTGCCTTACAGTCTATTTTTTGAGGAGGGGGTATGTTTCCCATGAAATTTTCCCACTTCCTTGGTTTATTGATTGTTATTATTCATTGTATTGGGTGACCTTTGGTCTTAGTTACCAGGGCCCAGGATGGATTAAGGGGGGGTGTTAGGATATTCCTATACTCCATCCTAGTCCCACCAGTATTTTGATCATTTACATTTTCAGTCATGCATGCACCTTTTAGGGTTTGCATGCATTCTAGGGTTTGCATGCATTTTGCATGCATCCCAGTCATCAGTCCAGCACCTAGCCCTCAGTTAGCCAGCCCCCAGGAGCTTCTCACTATTCATTTTTAGCCCTCCAGTTGCTTAGTGCGCCCTTCTTCCTTGATTTTAGGGAGAAACTCGCCCTTCTTCACCTACCAGTCCAGTTACACTCAGTTACATTGAGTTACAGTCAGTTACACTCAGTTACACTCAGTTACATTGAGTTACAGTCAGTTACACTCAGTTACATTCAGTTACATTGAGTTACAGTCAGTTACACTCAGTTACATTCAGTTACATTGAGTTACAGTCAGTTACAGTCAGTTACACTCAGTTACATTGAGTTACACTCAGTTACACTCAGTTACATTGAGTTACACTCAGTTACACCTACCAGAGTTAGTTTGACTGATGGTTGACAGTTACTTGAGCATTGATGACTCCACTGATGATGATGAAGACTTCCAGTTGCGCTCCGATGATCATGAGGACACCTAGTTGTGCTCCGATGACACTCCAGTGATCCTTTGATCACTCCATGAAGGCTAATTCGAATTGCCACCTTAGGCATTCGAATTCCTCATGCATTGTATTATTTATATGTCCATTTGTGATTAATAACATAGTATGACCGAAGTATTATTGCTTCTATCTGAGTTCTACTGTACCATATTATTCTGTTGCTCATTATACTGCATGTATCACTCTTCTTCTATTTTCTTGCTTAATCCACTATTCTCTTGTGAGGTATACATCATCTCTTAGATCTGCTGTGAGGATTTTCACACTCTTCACCCATGAATGGTCGGGATTTGAGGATGGAACTTGCATGGTTTAATATCAGCTATTCGTGCTAGGCTGGGTCTTTCTCCACTACCAAAATAGATTCTTTGAGAATTCGCCAGAATATCCAAGATTCACCAAGATACAAAATATTATGCTAGAGATACCACTAGAATTGACAAAGTTTCACCCTTTTTTGGCTGAACCCGAATCCTTGTCCATCCTACTTGTCTACCACCGATGCTACTGAACCCTTCTAGTGTTGGCAGTTTTACAAAAATTTCCATGTGGCTAGTCCTCGTCAAAATCCGTTTTCCATGTGGTGCCTCCACGTCATACCTCTGTCCACATGGCACTAGTGGGGCCCACACCAAGTTTTTCATGCTTTTCATAGACACTTAATTTTTGAATTTCCAACAAGTTGTGAACATGAAAGGCACACCCGACATTTAAAAACATGAATTCGATAAAGGCATTTCGTCAAACAATTAGCATGCAAACTGTAATTTTCTCCACAAACTACTTTGAAACTCTAAAATTTTACTTCATTTATGAACCATATCCATCCCAATCATCTCCATTGTAGTTCCTCTCAATATATTGACAATAGATTTAATCATTTGTAGGCTTTACAAACGAAATTTCTCCAAAATTATCCACACACGCATTCAATCGAACACTTTGTGTGCAACCTTTAATTATGCCCGCAGAATCAAATTCTGTCTCATGCAGTCCCAGTGCTGCAACCTTGGACTCTGATACCAATCTGTCACATACCTAGTAGCCTCATTCAACCATGCAGACTACGGGGTACTCAAATATCACTTATAAAACTCATCTTTTGATGCCAATTCTAATTTCCATGGATTTTCATACAATTTAACAATGGAACTTTTAAATATGGTGGCCCAATTTAATTTAATTATCATTCTAATCAAGCATGCAATTCCTACATGAATGCATTCACACAATGTCAGTAATTCCCTACACATAAGCAATCACATAAACAATTAATTAAACAAATACTATAACAATAATATAACCATGACATTCATAATACAATTGAGAATCTTGTCTTTTAATTTCCTTTGGATGGTTGCAGATGAAGGATGTTCCTCCCAGTTGTAAGCATTTTGTCACACCTTTCTTTCTATAACAAAGTCCATGCCTGAGCTGGGGCTATCAGCCCACAAGGCCAAAGATTTCTCAAAGGCCTCTACACAGCCAAATACACATGCAACCCCATGGTGTATAAACCCCTTCCACAACTGTACCAATTCTCAATTATCATTCCCCATCAACCTACACAACACAATGAACAAGCCTCCTTCTCTGAGCTAATAGTCCCTCGAGCAGCCTCCAGTTCCATTCTAGCGCTCCAGCACAGGTTGGATAGGAAGTCTCTAAATTGGGACTCCAGGAACACAAATACAGGCTAGGTTCCTCTCACAAGAGTACACTCCATTAGCACCAGTTTCCCCAAGGTCAATGGCATGAATAGGTCTCTCCGCCTATGGTATCTCTGGTCCTCTCTCTCAGGTACTAGTCTTTGAGAAGTCCACAGTGGCAGTAAGAATGAGGAGGAATGAATGAAATATCAAAATAAATTCTCACTTTTTATATGCATGGCTTGGATTTCCAAGTGGCTTCTCCACATGAGAGCTATTTTCCCTCTTAATATCCTCTTAGTATAATTAAAGCATGACTCTTAGTCACAGTTTAAGAACTTTGGGTTAAATTGTTAACGCTAAGGAAATAAGCTAAAGACCACTAGGGTAATTTCCCTTAGTCCAATAACACTTTCCCACTTGTGGAATCATATCCCCCATCTCTTCTTTTCCCTTCATCTGCAACCATCGGGGATTTTCAATTAATATCAAAATGTACATATTTACAATGCATTGGTCATCCTGGACCATTTGCTTATGACTTCTAGCCTTTACGCCAATATATACATTATTACATTACGAGGTAAAAAACAAGGTGTTACATTGCGTAATCTCAAGAAGTGGATGGAAGAAGGAGAAACCAACAAGATTTGGGACATAAGCACTTGGGATATGGAAACAAGGAATTGGAATGGATGGTCAACCCTTGATCTTCCAATCGAGATGCAAGTAGATTACGAAAAGCTAAAATCTCTCTTATGGGGAGTTGCACCCATGCATAAAAGGAGAGCAGATCAAAGAGGATGGGGAAGTAAAGGTGGATACAGTATTTCAAAAGGGTATGCAACACTCTTAGCTAAAGAAGGAACACCCCATCCTCCCCCATCAGGAAAAATTTTTGGAACTCTATTGGGCCTCCAAAAATAAATTTCTTATGGTGGTTAGTGTGTAAGATTCCAAGTAAATCTGCCCTTACAAAATTCCCTCAATCCTCTACTTTAATTCCCTGGTTGGTTTCCCTCTTGCTACTAATATCAATTATAGATCAGATATGTGGTTTCTGTGTTTAGTTCGGAGTGTTTAACTTAATATTTCACCCATATTTCATTTACCATAAGCACATATACATTTGCAGAACTGATTGCTCATCTAATTGCCATGAAGTTGGTTCACAAACATGGATATTGGAAATGAATTGTAACTATAGCTGCTACCATCTCCCTTTATTGAATTATAAATTGAAGAGAAGTACATATAATTAATATAGCAGAAAACACTTAACAAGAGGGTTGTATCAGCCTTTTTCTCACACCTGGAAATGGTCTTGTTGATGATACTCCTTCAGAATGCGCCCAGATTTTCCTAGGGGAATATCAAATGTAAAATGCAAGCTTAAATCATCTTTGATAGTGAATGATGGATTCCGTAGAATGTGTATGGAGATGGCTGAAATTTGCAATAGTTTGAACAATAAACTCGTGGAGGAGAGGTGGCTACTACATTTGTAAACACTAAGCAACAGAAAGAAGGCTTCTTGGAATTGACAGGATGTGGCCCACTTAGATTTTCCCTGTGTAATGTTCAGATCTGTTCTTTAAACGTATGCATGCAAAATCTATGATGATAATGATATCCCGTAGGACTAAGATCACGTCCAGCCAATAGAACTTGAAGGATTCTATAATCTTAGGGGTCGTTTCCTTGTATACTTATCGTGGTCCAAAGAATGTTATGGTATGGACGGTATAGAGGCTACCCTTCATATGGTGGTACTTCGCTGCTGTCCTGAGCTGAACTTGTGGGGATGGAACTTGAACCTTTGAAGAATAGATGCACCCAATCTCAGATCGATGTGGGACTAAGCCACCATGCACCCATGTTACTGTAGCGTTCGGACGGGTCACTGTAGCGACCGTACGGATCACTGTAGCAGCGGTACGAGTCACTGTAGCAGCAGTACGGATTACTATAGCAACATCCAAAATTCATAAAACCTTGGATTCTTCAAACCGTCTCTGCAGCAAGTTATTATTGAAACTTGAATCCTCCATAAACTAATCAAATAAATTCAATATGCATTCTCAAACCACAACAATGAAGCCCAATAGTAGATCTGTGTGATCCACTCAATAAATTGACTAGGATGGATAGATTTTGCCATCGAAACCAATGTTGGCCACGACAATCCACCCTCAACCCTAAATCAGCTCTCAGAGCTCTCAAACCAAATCTCAATGATCAATAATAATAATAGATACTGAGTAACTCACTTTACCTTTCTTTTATAGCCTTGACATTGCATGCCCTATACCTAATTCACTTTTTTTTTCTATTTCTCCGTTGAGTTGCATGCCACTCATTTGTTGTATGCATGCATCTCCCCTTTTCCCTATATGCATGATTTCATGCACCTCACTTTTGCATGCATGCATGATTACATGCATTTCACTTTTGCATGCATGCATGCTTGCATGTCGAGTCCTTTGTTCTAGATTTACCCAAAACGGAACATTACATAGTGGCACATGGAAAAATCCTCGCAGGTGAAAAATTAAAAAATAGAGGCATCCAGGGACCCTCAAGATTCCTTGGTTGCTTTGAGGGGGAAGAAATGCTGGGCTATTTACTTGTGGGCTGCTCCTTTGTGCTGGAAGTGTGGAGTTTGGCCTTGGGCAAGTTAGAAACACGAGAATACATCCCTTCTTCTACCACAGAAGCTTTCACTTCATGGTCTTAATTAACAACAGTGAGGCGGTTCAAATCAAAACCTCTTATTCTTCAAGCATGGTAAAATCTTCCTAAATTTATTTTCTGAAAAAATTGGCTTGCTAGGAACAAGAAAATTTTCCAAGATTCCCCAACAACTCCAACTAGAGTAGCCTCCCAATAAGATGGTGTTCCTTGAAATCCTGGTCCTCACCAATACTCCATTGGATAATTTCCTATTTGATTACGATGCAAAATGGATGGGTGGAATAAACAAAGCTCCAAATCTATCCCCATCCTTCCCGCATCCGCGACCAATTCCAAGTTGGAAACTCAAAATGTCGAAAGAAGACTTCAAGGATTGGAGAAATAACCAAGGATAGTATTGTCTAGATTTTGACGGTGCTTTGAAAGGAAACTCAAGGGTGGAAGGTGCGGGGGGAGGGGATTTACAGCCACTAGGGACAACTTATCACAAGATATGCATGGGCATTAGGAATTAAATCCAATAACCAAGCAAAATATTTATCTCTCTTCCAAGGGTGAAGAATCTTCCAACAAGAAGGGATTAACTCAACCATAATTCTGGGAGACTCCATGTTAATAATGAAAAGCATGAACAATACCACAAGCTTGCAAAATTTAGCTCTGAAAAGAGTAATCGAGATGATTTTAAAATAACCAAGGTCATTGAATAATGTCCAATTCAAACATGTCTTGAGAGAATTGAACGAGGAGGTTGATCAAGCCACAAATTAGGCAATGAGTCTGCATGAGTTCCAACTGCAGCAAGATCTAGAGAAATCAAGGTGGGACCCAATTCCATGATAGGAGAATATGGGAAGTGTGGGAAAGAGTTAGCATGGTCTGAGCAAATGAAGAGGTCGCTAGGACGACTATGGAAACACCACAGGGAGGATGTGTCGATGGGACAAACAACACTAAGAGTAATAAATGGAAATCCGTGGGCAAGTACATTGCAGGGATTCGCATGAATGCAAGGATGATTAGCATGATTGCAATTAGCCATCATGTATGTCGGCACGAGTGGAATGGATTGAAGCTGGTGTCATATCTCATGGGAAAAATCATGGAAAGGAATGGTGCAGGCACGATAATAAGACGAGAACAATTGAATGTATGGATTATCTCTTGACCTTCAAAGCCCACTGTAGACAAGGTGAGTCTTGTTTTGAACAGTAATGGTTTAAAGGAGCTTGCAACCTGCATTAAAATGGAAGACCTCTGTCTATTCCATGGGTTGCAAAGGGTTGATGAGGATTACCAACATGCCGTGAGAGATTTGTGGAGGTTTATTAGGGAGATCTCCCATGAGTTTCAAGAGGTAGACCAACGTTGTGACCATGGAGTACAAGAGCGGACGCAAGAGAAGGAGGAACAATAGACTAGAATTGAGGCTACCTAATAGCTCAAAAATGGAATGATTGAACATAGTAACCTATTTCAAAACTTAAATCCTTCTCGTTTTTTTGTAGTTTTAAAAAATTGGAACTACTTTACACCTAGCATAATTGATCAACATATTCGAACGACCAATACAACCATGTAGATATGTGATTGATCATACATGCAAGATCAACATAGTTATAAATCTAGTGAACCCAATCATGAAGTCTACATAGATTGAACAAAGTCTTCATATGCTTGGTCATCAAACAACCATGTGTGTTGGTTTGGTTGAAACTAAGAATGAGGTTGCTCACTAAAATATATTGTCTCCATCCTCAAAAATACCTCAACCATCCTTAATTCAACCAGATCATGGCTAAAGTTTGATATCCAACAAGGATCAAGCTAATGATCACACTAAAGAAAAAAATTGGGCTATGAGATTATTACCAAACTGTGAGAAAGATCATCCTCTCATTTAATCAAAATATGTTCTCCCAACTACAATAATATCTCAATAGGGTGTTCATCTCAAACTAACTCATCCATGTAATGGGGAAAACAAGTTTCATGATGATCACAATCCTCATGATCAATCCAATGTACCTTTGTACATCTACAATCATTACTAGGAAGGGTCAATAAATCAAGGTGGAGACTCAATTATTCTTCACCATGATAAATATCATAAATATGATCTCCAAAAGGATTCGACAATCAATAAGTAGTGTGTAACATTTCTCATAATCCTCTTCTTCCTCAAACAATCATAAGATGGTTCTTCACCGATTTTTGAATCTCCATGGAACTTTGCATATCATTTTACTTGAGTCAACAACAAAACAATGAATCCTTTTGCCGATCCAATTCCTTAACTTTAACTAGGTGTGTTTCCTCTTCTTTATCTTGATCTACTCTTTCAATGGAATCAACAATATAAAGAAAAAATTCACTTTTCTCAGGGATTCCATGAAAGTCTTCTAATTCCAAACTAGATACACTACTTGAATAGAGAAGCATAACTTCCTTGGATTCAAGGTCCTCAATAACATTATCAACTATGCCTTTTGATTCCTCATTATGTTCAATGAACAAAGAAATGGAAGAAGACATTCTAGAAACATCATCACATGTCATTTCTTCCACAAGAGAAGTGGAAGAAGACATGCTAGAAACATCATCACATGCCCTTTCTCCTACAAGGCAAAATATGAAGTTTCTCCAGGATTATGCTCTATCTCGAATAGATCCTCATTATCATCAGAAACTTTATCACATGGTGTGTTGGAGAAAACTCACTATGGCTTGGGGTATACCACAACAGACAGATGACTACCAGAAATCAACTCAATTCTCAGAACTATGCTATATAAATGACAATGCTAAGATAATGAAGAAGATAACCAACCTCGATCCAAATGTTTGATGTAGATCCCCGTTGGAGATTTTCAATCCGTGCACTTGAATCTGCAAATTAGTCTTGACAACCAATATACAACAAGTACATATAATATATAAACGGCATTAACATCATCAATAGCAATGGCCCATGATATAACAAGTAAATGAAACCCAATGTAAGATAAACAACATTTACAACATTAATGGACGAGAATATGAGTATTTCTATTAATAAACAAGAAGAAGTACAAAGTGATACGACCTCTTGCCGGCAACCAATTTGAACCAAGATCTGGATCAATCCACTTGTGCCTCCACCACTTTAATCCTCCATGAAAGGAAAACTCAAACTAGATAGGATTTTGGAAGGTGAACATAAAGGGTTCACAACTACAAGGATCAATGAGTGTAGACTTAAGATAGGGCAAAAATTCGGTAGAGTTCTCTTACTCTTCTTTTTCCTCCCGTCCATAAGCCATATGTGCTCAATATATAATCCTCTCAAAGGTAAGTGAAAGGACACATCGAGACGTTACTTGGGAAAATGGAGAGCAAAAGGTCACCCAATGACTGCTTTTTGGGAGTAAAAAGTAATAAACTAGTGATTTTTACCATTTTACTTGATACCCGCGGGCTATAGTGATGCAACTCGCGGGCACGCATGCTATAATGATGCAACATCCGGGTAGGAATAAAAACAGGGAAAAATAGTATCTCTGAAGGATATAAGTGGATCTGATTCAGTGAAATGGATCCTATAGGCCAAATAATGTTGATGCTCACAGGGTGGAAGATTACGTTGTAACAGATGCCCCCTAATGTGTGAGGTCAGAGACTGATGCTACGATGGCCTAAATACATTATAAAACTCAGAAGTGGAGTGATGGAGACATAAGTGGAAAGAGAAGCTCACTCGTCATAATACAATAGTATCCCTGAATACATGTCGGGAGTACAACAATCTGATACAATGGACATGAATAGGCAGTACATAGTGAATACATGTCATAAGTGATCATAGCCATGATCCCTCTACAGTAAGATATGGTCTCCTGCTGAAAAGGAAACAACTGGTGCAAACTGGAGGTACAAACTACTGATATCTGAGAGGTGATATCTCAGATGTAAAGTCAAAGTCATAAGTAGCATACTGAATGCCACTATCGCCTGGGGTCTTCTACACAAGTCTTCGACGGTGCAAGTCCTATCAAGTGAATAAAGGAGTTGGGGTCAAACCTGATGTGACATCGTCTGATTACCGGTCAATGATGTATACCGTTAACAGACGCGAGATAACCCACCAATAATGAAAATGGGCATCAAGGCACAGAGTACAATCATCGGAGTGTGAATAAATGAGTTGAAGTCGAGCACTAGGATGAATCCATCGATTAGGGGACATTGATCGAGCACTAGGATGAATCCATCGATTAGGGGAACGAGTGTCAAATAGCGAGCAGACTAGTTCCAAGCAGTGGAACATACCTATGATCAATGCAAGGAAGTGCATGCAGGATGTGGACACTCGGGGGGGGTTCCCTCAGGGTCAAAAGGTGATCAAATTGTGAAGGGAAAATATATAAGCTCTACAGGGCTCGACAGGGAATAGTGCTCAGGCACCAGGCTAACAACTGAGTAAGCGGGAGCCGACACAAGGCTCAAGCAGCAAGCAGGATGATGCAATGCAATCACAACATGATATAACTGAGGGGAGTCCTTAAGGGAGATGGCCAGCATAAGACAAAGTAGAGTATGAGTCTTTATCGCAATGTTATGGCGTAACTACAAAGGACTCCCAATTCTAAGGACAAACAACGGCATGGGCACCAAAATGCACAAAGGGGGTCTAACTAGGGTACCCATGTTCGGAAAATCCCTACCGCCACATAACGACACTTCTATAGCAGTGTGAAGGTTTCGTGTCGGTTATGAAGCGGGGTCGCACCTAGGGTTTATGAAAATGGTCAATAGGTCAAATGCATAATGCACATGGAAATGGCATCTAACCTATATGCCAAGTGTGAAACGTACCTACCGTAGGTGTGAAATGGTCCAGAACAACTTTCGCCGAAGAAATCTTATTAAAAAATACTACTCCAAGACATTATATTAGTCCATAACGACACAAAACGGTAAAAACTATAGACAAGTGGGTCCTAAAAATTATAAATAGTAATAAAAAATTACAATTCACAATTCATTTTTACTATTCACCCATTTGGAGCTTTTGGTTAGTTTTCACCTGAAAGTTCAGTTGCCGATTCTAGGAGCTACGAGCGACCGTTCATCGAACTGTTCGGAGCAGGTTGGTAGTCTCATCCATACCTTTCATTTCAATGCTTTCATTTTGATTTTCAGCGGTGGGATTTTTTGTTTGGCCAAGCCCTAAATGGCTTCGGCACTACCCGTGGGCTATAGCTATGTGGGTCGCGGGTAGGGCACAAAACGCACAGTCAATGCAAAGGTTGACCATGGGTACCCGCACCTGTATACAAATTAGCCCGCGGGTATGGCCATGTAGTTGGTTTTTTAAAAGAATTTGACTAAAATGTTTGTTTTTCCTCACTCCAGGATGGTTCTAGAGTGGGGGGAGAGGGAGCATGACCAAGTTGATGAGGCCGTGCGCAACGATGTGCAAGCACAGCAGGAATTGCAAGCATGTGAGTTGTACAAATTCTGGAGTATAGGGGGTTTGAGGGCCCAAAACCTATTACTTCGGCACTTGATCGACTATTGGGATGTTGATGCACAAAACTTCAATCTCAATGGGAAAATCCTCACACTGGAAGTGGACAACATCTACTTCATTACCGGTTTGTCTCGTTGAGGTGAGGAGGCTAGTCTTCGGTCTCGTACTGTGGGTGGTGGGATCACCGTCCTTGACTACATAGCGTGGTATTGCCCCGAAAACACACGCACGGTGGGAAGTCAGGTGCCCATCAATGCCATAGTGAATTTGAGCATGAAGATCATTGTGGCTACCTTAGTGCGGATCACTGGATCCAAATCTCTACATCAGGCATCCAGGCCGGTGATGTTCTATGCATCACAATGCATGCAGCCTATAGTGTTTGACTGGTGTACCACACTACTGGGGTATATGAATACCCAACTGACAGAATGCAAAGAAGGGAAGGCTAAAAACTTCGGGTATGGTAGTATCCTATGCAACTTCTTCTTTGAGAGGGTTCCAGGGCTTAGTTCGAGGGTGGATGTCCCTCCTCATAGTCTCCGGGATCCAGCCCTGACCCGGTGGTCTGAGATCTTGACACGACAGGGTGGTGGATGTCTGGCATCACCATATACCGAGGAGTTCTTCCGCTGGTGGGACCGGTAGGTCATTTCCATAGAGGACTACCCCTATGCAGGGATAGAATTCCGCTAGGATAGGGACATGCCACTCCCACCAGACGCCGCGTTCGGAGACATTGGTGAGTACTCTTTTTGGTTTTTGTGTATTAAATTTTTATGGATTTTTGATTATAGATGCAAATGCAAAAATATTTTTGGTGGTAGTATCATATGCTAAAGGTTGACTATTTGCTCATAGACAAAGGCCCAGTGAGACCTGATGGCTTCCTGAGACATGGTTGTCGGGGTATGGGTGAGGAGGCAGGCAATGCTGTAGCAAGATGCACACTACAGACCTTGCAGTGCAACCTCACACGGATGGTTGCTAGGGTTCCACAGATAGAGGTGGAGAGACTACTTGAGGCCATGCAGCGCCAAGTAGTGGGTGTTCCGGGTGACTGGGTGCGGCTACTGCAGTGGGTAGCCAATGCAGTACAGTATTTCTACGAGACACATCCTGTCAGGGCGGAAGCTAGGCCTCCTCGTAGGGATTAGATATCTCAGGATCTCATTTTTTGTATCGATATGTATATTTTTGAGGGCTACGGGCTCCAGTTTTGTATGACATTACCATTTTTGGACATATTTATATATATAAAACTTTGGTTCTCCGGTTCTACTATATGTGTGTATGTACAAATGTATGAATGTCTTCTTATATTTGTGTGCTTCATGGTGAATGTGACAAATGCCAATCTAGTACATAGTTAGCATATGCATCAGATATGTGATTAACACTTCTCGGAACATGTATGTATGTAATTGAAACAAAATATCGTTCCAAGAGTCTTACCCTTAGGAATTTCCGTAATAGCGTAGGATCTCACACATGGTACTGCCTATTCAGCTGAGACACAACTAGTTGTGAATCCAGGCGGACTTCTAAAGATTGGACACCATGGGAAATGGCATCCCGAAGTAGCTCAATGACGGCACTATACTCAGCCACATTGTTAGATGTAGGACCAAGGCAAGCACCTCCTGAGGACACAACTAGGTGGTCAGGTGAGAAAATGACCCAGGCAGTAGAATCAAGCTACTGCGTATGACAGCTAGCACCATCTGCAAATCCTAAGAATGTCGAAAACTCTGCTAACATCTATCAATCAAACGGAAGCCAATCAGCAGACCCAAAAACTGAAAGAAATCTAAACTATGTACAGAAGCAACTATACAATTGTATACAAAAGTATCAGCCTGAACCAGAGGTTCAAGCGTAATACCACTTGAGGTAGACCCCATTTCTAGGCTCCTTCAAGATAGTCCCCTCATAGTCTTCTAACTCATAGGCTCCTTTTTCCAGGACACGCCTCACGATGTAAGGACCGTGCCACATGGGGTTGAACTTGCCTGCCCCCCAGGGGTTCTTTAGCTTGGTCATATAAGAGGACCAAGTCACCTTCAACATATTGCTGAGGATGGACAGACCTATCATATTGAACCTTAATACGACGTTTGTTGGAATCTATAGCCATAGCGACATCTCGTTGTTGCTCGTCAAGTTGCTCAAGGTGGATTAAACGTTGCTCAAGACCTGTCGTATCAGGGAGGATCTCTATGGCTAGTTTAAGTGAAGGGATCTCGCATTCAATCGGTAAAAGTGACTCCACACCGTGAACTAGCTGAAATGGTGAGAACTCGGTGGCAGTCTTGACTGTGGTTCGATACGCCCACAAAGCAGGATATAACATGATGTGCCAGTTGGTCTTGCTTTGTTGGATGGTATGTTGGAGAATGGTCTTCAAGGACTTATTGACTGCTTCCACTTGACCATTCGCTTGGGGATAATAAGAAGATGAGTGTTCTTGATGAAACCCAAGCTCAAGGGACAAATCCTCCATCATCTTGTTTTGAAAGTGATTGCCATGGTCAGTGACAATCTCTTTTGGAATACCGAACCGAGTTATAATTTGATTGAATACAAAGTGGGCTGCTGTAGCACCATCGGCTTTAACAGTAGGCATGGCCTTAGCCCATTTGGAAAAATAGTCCACGACCACTATGATATGGTGATGCCCCCCAGCTGAAGCTGGTTTGCAATCCATGAAATCCACCCCCCACTTGGTGAAGGGACCGACGGTGACGACCGGGTGAAGGGGCGTTGGATGTGAGTGTATGTTCCGAGAAAACACCTAGAAAGGGTGACATCTCTTCACAACATTAACACAATCCTTAAAGATGGAAGGCCAGAAATAACCAACTCGCATAATACGTTGGGCTGTAGCAAGCCCGGATAAGTGACCGCCACATGCCTCAGCATGGCAATCGTTAAGCACCCGCTCCGCTTCTTCGTGAGTTAAGCAACGACGGAGGATGGAATCCTTTCGTCGACGATACAAAGTGTCATTGACGATAGTATAATATTTAGCGTGATGTTTCACACGCCGTCGCTCATCTCGTGAAAAGTGCGGAGGAAACTTCAAAGTTTGGAGATATACGATGACATCCCCATACCAAGGGTCCTCTGATGAGATAAGAAATAAGTGCTCATCCACAAAGGAATCTTCATGAATGACATCCTCGTCAAGTCTTGGAAGGTCCGACAAAATCTCAACAAATACCAATGATTTCACCAACTTTGCCGAAGAAAAATTGAGATCAAATTTTTGAAGGATAACAATCCATTTATTATACTTCCCCCCGATAAGGCGTCGTGATAGCACGAACTGAAACGGATTTATATGCGCGACAACTATGGTGGTTCTAAGCAAAATGTAATGTCGTAACTGCTAGACTGAATGAATAGTCGCAAGCGCTAGCTTTTCCACATGAGTATATCTTAGCTCAACATCTACTAGATTTCGACTAAGGTAATAGATGACATGCTCGACAAGCGCATCATCCACCTGAACCAAGACCATGCCAATCGTCTCTTCAGACGCAGCCACATAAAGGATAAAATCTGTGCGAAGTCTGCTGGACTAAGCACAGGGGCTGATACCAAAGATTTCTTAAGGGCGCCGAAAGACTGCTGGGCTCGCTCATCCCAGATAAAAGGTGTGTCCTTCTTCAATAAGCGCGCGAAACCTTTGGTAAGATTAGCATAATTGACTATGAAACGACGTATAAAAGTGGCTCTCCCTTGGAGGCTCTGAAGTTGTAACAAATTACGCGGAGGAGGCAACTGAAGTATTACCTCAACTTTTAGAGGATCGACTCTAATACCCTCTTTCGAAACTATGAAGCCCAGAAGGCGACCCATCCTTATAGCAAAGATGCATTTGTTAGGATTCAATCGAATCTTGTATCGTATACATCGTTCGAGAATCATGCGGAGGTGCTTGGGGTGGTCCATTCTCTTGCGGGAATGGCCGGCAAGATCATCCAAGAAAACCTCCATAATCTTTTTAAGATCGTGAAAGGCGTAGGTCATGGCGCGCTGAAATGTAGCTCCAGTGTTTTTAAGGCCGAAGGGCATTTTCCGGTATGCAAATGTTCCCCAAGGACAAATAAAAGTTGTCTTATGTTGATCCTTGGGTTTGATTTGAATCTGGTTATATTCGGAAAATTCGTCCATGAAGGAAAAAATCTCACTCCCGGCACAAGCATCCAAGATTTGATCTATGAATGGTGTGGGGAAGTTGTCTTTCGGACATGCATGGTTCAAATCACTAAAGTCGGTGCATACACGGATCGTTCCCTGCTTCTTATCCACAGGAACGGGGTAAATGAAACCAGCTTTGAGCAGTTTCTCCACCTCTGCCTTGATAGCGGCTGCTTTTCTAGGGTTCACAGCACGTAAGCGTTGTCGAACCGTTTTAGCATTGGGATACGTTCTAATCTCATGTTCAACAATGCAGGGGTCTATTCCTGGCATCTCCTCATATGACCAGGCGAAATCTTCCCAGAGTTCTGTAAACAATTCAGTGTAAATAGCAATCTCCTCAGGAGTGCAATCGTCACCGATGTAGACATTCTTAACTAGTCTGGGAGTACGAGAGATATTGATCGACGTAGTTGGGTAAATGTTAGCCATATTCCCTTCTGCAAACACATCATGCGACTGCCGACAGATCCATGATGCGGTGGGTGTGACTCAGGAAATTTTTCACACTATAAAAATGAAGCATCTTAATGCCCTTATACTTCAGTTGGATCTGGTGAAAGCATATGACAGGGTGAATTGGGATTTCCTGAGATTTATTCTGATTTAGATTGGCCTGCCTTGGAAAGTGATGAAATGGATTATGGCTTGTGTAACCTCAGTCAATTATGCTATTCTGATCAATGGCCTTCCTACGGATTTCTTTAAGGCCTCACGGGGTCTTCGACAGGGATGTCCTCTATCACCACTCCTTTTCCTTTTGGTTATTGAAGGCCTGAGTTTATCCATACATAAGGCTAAGCGGGATGGACTGATTGAAGGCATTAAAATAACTAGAGATATATTTGTTACACACTCCCTGTTTGTGGATGATTTAATGCTCTTCGGTATTGGTATCCCTGATGAGTGGGTACAATATAAAAGGATACTGGACTTGTTCTGCTCGGTTTCTGGTATGATCATCAATTACACCAAATCACGTTTCTTAAAACACTCTCCATTGAGGGATGTGGAAAGCTCCATTAGTACAATTTTTCCCTTAAATTTCTTGGAGTTGGAGGCTGCAACGAAATACCTTGGCTTCTTTATAAAGCCGGCTAATTATCTGGTGAAGGACTGGACTTGGCTCGTTCGTCGATTTGAAGGACGTATTAGTCACTGGAGCTTTCGCTATTTATCTATGGGGGGCAGACTCACACTCGCAAAAGTTGTTCTATAGAACCTTGGCGTGTACTGGTTTACACTTTGCAAAGTCCCAAGATCTATTCTATGCCTCATACGTTGAAAGCTGTTTAACTTCTTATGGTCTGGTAGTGGATGTCAGGAAAAATACCATCTTACAAATTGGTCCAGGTTGGCTCGTCCTTGGAAGTTGGGTGGATGGAATATAAAGAACTTGGACCTTTTTGTTATGGCTCTGCATGCGAAGAGTCTGTGGCATGCTCTCTTTGACAATTCTGTTTGGGGCCGTATTATTAGAGCTAAGTATCTGAAGAACACCTCTGTAGAGAGTTGGCTTAGAAGGAACCGGCCTGTCACTGTGGGGGTGTCCAATATCTGGAGCGGGTTGATTCGATCTTTTAAAGTTATTTCTCAATGGATTTCTTGGATACCTGGCAATGGTCGTGACATCAAGTTGGGACTTGATCCGATCTTGGGGGGGCCTTCTGAGCATACACTATCGTTGGAATTAAGGACCCACCTCAGATCTAAAGGATATTACACTCTGGCACATGCGGTGGGGCTGTTCAAGGGGGGACGGCCTCTTTGGGTAATGGCTACACAGCTGGGTTTATCTGGCACTTTGGGATTGGAATGGGGGGCATATATCAGGCCTGTTTATCTTTCAAACGTTCATTTATCTGATGAGGCTGACAAATTGTCTTGGTCGTGGGATGTGGCTTCTGGTAAGGCTACTGCAAAATTGGCTTATGAATCTTTGTTTGCCGATTCCCGTGATGTTATCTGCTGGTGGGAAATATATATCTGGAAGCTGGTCATTCCTCTCAAAATCAAGTGTTTTATCTGGCTTGCGTTATCAAACCGGATCCTCACTTGGGATAACTTATGCCGTCGTGGGTTCTGTGGACCGGGTTGGTGTCCGCTCTGCTGCAGGTTGGAGGAGATGGTGGATCACCTGTTATCGACTTGTACTTTCATTAAGAATCTATGGGAGCAGGTTGCTTATAGATCTGGCGTGCAGTTCCGTTGGGGTGAGCATACATTATGCGATTGTCTGGAGGCTTGGACGCGCCTTCACACTGATTGTGTTGAACTTCCTTTCTTTATGATCTGGGAGGTTTGGCGTGCTCGCAATGCATGCATTTTTGAAAACCTGAAACCCCACAGTGCCACTTTATGCTATACGATCATTGCTGCACATAAGGAATACATTTCAATATTTGGTGCAGGTGTTGGCTCGAAGACACGGATATTGAAAAATCGTTTGGCTCCCCCTATCTTGGTATTTCCTTGTGGTTTTTTTGACGGGGCTGCTGTTCGCTTGTATGGATCTGGGGGTGCCGGAGAAACTATTCACATTTCCAATACTACCACTGTTCATTATTGGCTAAATCTGGGAAATGGTTCAAATACTCGAAGTGAGATTTGCGCCATTTGGCTCTTACTGTTCTGCGCCCGACAAAGGAAGATTTCTTCCCTTGTTATTTATGGTGACTCACAGGCTATTATCTCTTGGGTTAATGGTGCTTCTTCCCTGAATGTTCTCCTGCTCAAACATTGGTTGGAAGCGGCTCGAAAGCTCATTCTTGAATTTGAGCACATTCACTTTGAACATATCTTCAGGGAGGTGAATCTGGAGGCGGATATGCTCTCTAAGCGGGCTCTCAACTCCCTGCCTGGGGTCATCATGTGGCAGGAATGGCGGGATGATTTGCTATTTTCACATGGTTCCCATTTGTTACATTGGACTTGAGGCTGTTTGTCTTTTTTGCTCATACTTTTTTGTCTTTCCATATGGGTTTTATGCGGCATGTTACTTATATGACTTGTAGTTTATATGTGCAGATTCTTGATTATGCTGCGTCCAATTACTTGTTGGGCATAGCTATATATACTCTTATATTTTTGCGGCCTTATATCACCTTCTTGCAGATGCTGTAGCTCAGATCGGGTGTAATATCCGTATTTCACCCCTCTTTCTGCTGGGGTGACTTTGATATTTGTTGTATGTGGATATTTATATTTTGGACTTTTTAGGAGATGCTTATACTTTTGATGATGTGGCATTTGTATTTCTGGTATTACTGGACACATAGCAGTTTGCCTTATGGGCGTTGGTAGTGTTTGTTGACTGTTTTAGACCGCCTTCATGTTTTCATGTTGATGATGTAACCGGTTTGTTCTGGGGATTACTACTGGCAGATTTGTATGTTTTGGTCATGGACTGACAGTTGGACATATTTTACTATTTCGCATATTAATAGTAAGTTATATTTTTCTGTGAAAAAAAAAAAACACATCATGCGACTCCAAAAGAGCCACAGGGTGACCAACCATCTTTGCCAGAGTCGTCCTAAACTCTTCTCGTTCGGTGAGCTCGAGTTTGGGAAGGAAATAAGAGCAGTGGTGCATATCTTCCCAAGGTCTCTCACTACCACACATGGCCTCCATAATAGCTTCATCAGAAGGAAAAGTATCATCGAGGCAATCATGGGAACAAGACAAGTTGGATTCCCAAACCGGCAGCATAACAGGATCTTCCTCGACTGTATGGGAAGAAGAGAGATCTGGTTCTGCAGTGGCTTGTTGAATATGCTGGTAAGCAAGCTCAGCTACAGACAGTGGCATAGACATCCCGGCATGCGAAATGTTTCCAGACGTGGAACTCGTGGATGGTAAAGTCCACGGATCATCGAAATAAGAAGTCCGGAATGACATATTATGCGAAGGATGAGACGCATTGTCGGTAATGGTTCCAATAAAATTCACAGGTGCGGCAAAATCATAAGTTCCCATCAATGAAGGGTACATGCCGACACCCATGTTCCCAATTGCCGGTTGAGAATGAGTAACCTGCGGGACTATGGATCCCGTGGATGCTGTGGAAGAGGATTTAACGTAATCCAGCTGATCGATAGTCACAATCTTGCCTTCGTGAGGAAAGTAGATAACTCTGAATATAGTGGACGCGACAGCTTTCATGGTATACATCCAATTCCGACCCAGTAAAAGGTTGTAGTCGATGGGCGCATCAACCACCTCGACTTCAATAGGAATAGAATTACCTCCCAACGAGACAACAAGGGAAGGGATAATTCCATGCGGCTTAAATGAATGACCGTCGAATGCAGTGAGCGTGGTTCTAGACGCGAGTAGGGAAGGAGAGCCAAGAGCTTTCCAACAAGCTAACGACATTACTGACGCAGAGGCACCTTCGTCAACCATAGTACGTTTGACAAAACTTTGAAGGCACACCACCTGGATTTGAAAATCCACGTGGTAGGGTAAGCGAGGTTGAACATCAGTAGTATCAAACTTGATAACAGTGGGACTTCCCCCATCCTGAACTCCTAATGCACTCAAAAGAACATGCTTCTGAGAAGGATGGGCTTGCAAAACTTCAAGAGCCGACATGGCACACGGAGTTTGGCCCAAATATTCTACGATGGAGTAGTTGTGGGCGGCTCGATCATTAGGATTATGCATAGAGCACTTAAGAACACCTTTGGGTATCCGCGACATAATAGAGGGCTTCTTGATATGCAAGGAATTGTCAGGAGGGGGAGGCTCACTCCCCAAATTGGGTTGTGGTGCATCATAATCGCGCTGACAAGTGGTAACACTAACCTCTGACTGAACTGTGTTCACACATCCATAACCGCTAGTATTGGAAGAAGACATTGTTGTCTCAGTAGGTCCATAACCGGTGGTGGGAGCATGCGAAGCCATGTTTTGGTGATGAGGTAGGGGATCCTTCAACACAGCTGGGCTCTGTGCCAAGTGCTTCGATGCTTTTTCAATACGAGGACATAAGTGAGTAAGATGGTCTTCCCCACAGAGCTTGCAAGGAAACTTCACCTTACGCCTAGGTTTACGGTCCTCACCAGCATTTCCGCCTTCCCGAGGAGGGTTGGCATTATCCTTACGGGGGGTATTGCGATTTCTATTTTTATTCCCATTGTTTCCACCCTTACGATTATTTCTCCCATTTTTCTTACCACCAGGTTGCTGGTTACCTAACTGGTTCGTCGTTTGCACATTGTGTACATCAGACGATGAAGTGGAAGTGGACAAGGTGTGAACTTGTTAGGGAGTAGACTGGTTTAGCGACAAATTCTGCATTTGATTAGCTACCAAATATACGGGGCGAGTGCTTGCAGATCCAACGATGCCATCGGCATGCGGTCCAGGAACTGACGTAGGCTCATGATGGGTACGCGGTGCGTCATGGATGATGTCATATAGAATGCCAGACTGAGAGTATAATAAGTCTAACTGCTGGAATTTCAAGATAGCTTGTTCCTCAGTCACAATGCTGAAAATCAAAACATCCTTAGCAATGTATGGGAGTAGAGACTTGAGGAACCATTCCAACAGGAACTCTGGAGGAATGTTGGCTTTCACTAACCTCTTCCGTCGACGCCACTCTTGAATGTGGTCAAAAATATGTGTGGCCTTGTTCTGACGGAAGGTAGATAAAAGTTCAATGCCAGTATCATAGCGAACTGGTAACTAGAAGTGATCTAATAAAACCAAAGCAATCTCGTTAAAACCCCTATAGGTGTTTCCAGGCAACTCGACGTACCACTTCGCGGCTACCCCCGTGAGGGTGCATTGAAATAGTTGCAATCTAACGGAATCATGATTCAATGAGTTGGAGGAACACCAAAGGTGAAATGTCGTGACATGATCTCCCGGGCCCTCACCAACTTTCCCCTCAAACTTAGGAATGTCCGAAGGAAGCTTGGTAGGGACTGGGGGCCAGGTAGGGTCGTGACACACCAGATCATTCGTGAGATTCAAAAGATCCGAAATATTCAAGCGTGCAAGGAACGAGAGCTGAGGCTGGAAAGCTTGATTATAAGCCCCCATAAAAGGTTGGTTAAACGGAACCGTGTTATAAGATGGACCAAAATCTTGACCATGAGGATTAAACTGCTGATAATAAGGACCTGACGAACCATAAGCTTTCCCATGGCCATAGGATTGATAACCTCCTCCTGCCTGACCCATTTGAGAGTAAGCAGGTATGTGCATGTTTTGGGCACCATATTGGGGTGGTGGGTTATACTGGTGGCCAGCACTGACTGTGTTGTAGTAAGGGTTGCCACCATGAGTATGGGGCATATATGTACTATTCATAGCGGGAATTGTGTTGTAATGACCATAATGGTATGGTATGTTCCCACCCCCAGCATTAGGATTAGCTTGAGCAGTCGTGTGGTGACCAGAAGCATGAGATATGTTCCCAACCCCAATATTGGTGTGACTAGTAGCATGGATGGTGGCGTGATGTCCATGTGGATAGGAGATATTCCCACCCCCTACATTAGCATTACTAGTGGCAGCAATGGACGCGAAAGTATGCGGTATATGTCCACCCCTGTGGTTGGGAGGAGCATTAACATCTGTAAAAGTAGTCTTGGGTTGACAAGTAGTGGCATGTGTATTAGGGTGTGGATGGCGAGTCGTGTTTCGAACAACATTCCTATTAGGTTGGGCAATCCTAGGAGGTGGTCGTCTTCCAACATTAGTATTGTTAGGAGGAACATGACCAGTCCCCATACTATGTGTGGGGGTGGACAACGTAGTGCCCCCAGTGGGTATAGTATGGATAACACCATGACTAGTTCCAGCGTGACTACCAAACGTGGTGGAAGGTTCAATGGCACTATGACTAGGCATACCAAAAGAGAGTGTTGTCGGGTTGATTGTAGGGCCGGTGTCGTCATGTAACTCTGGCATCCCGTGTCTATAACTACGTGGAAACGAAGGAATGAACGTGTCGTCCTGTTCTTCGTCCTCGGGTAAGGTTGGCATTTTGTAAAGATAATTATCCGGATTCGAAGGATCGAACGGATCTCGTTCAAGTGGATTAGGCCAAATACAACCAGGTTGAGTCTCAGGTGGATCACCTCCCCACTCCTCACGAGGAGTATGGGGATCGGAAGTGTGGTCAACTCTACCCGATGGAGTCGAAGGTTTTTCCTTAGTATCGGAATGTGTGTCAGTCATGACGTCTTGGACGTAAGCCTTGTAAGAGTTTGAAGACTCAAAGGGAGCCCTGCGGCGTCCTCTAGCAATACGGCGTGTAACCTCGGCCGACTTTAAACCAGCCAACCGATGCGACCGGTGGAGAGTAGGGCTCCACGCCACGATATCTCCGGACAGAATATATAATCAAAATGTCCCCTAAATTCCAACTATCGATAAAAAACAGTAAATCAAAAGCACACACCTAGAGAAACTATAGCCAAGAGCAGACAAACAAAGTGGCTAAATGAGCTCCCGACACTAGAGATGGTATGTCTTTCCTAGGAGAGGCTTGAGACTCCCAAACTATAGCCGGAGGTAACGGAATCAATTATAGAGACACCCAGGATTCATTGCGTGTACAGGGTCAAGTCCATTGCACAAACACAACTGTGCTGTCCAATCCCTATCTGACTCAGGACACAAACAGTATAACCACTGCAAGTACACTGTGCGATACCTAGGTAAGGAAACTATGGTCACCGCAATATAACCAATGCTCAAGGGGACAGTCGCAGGCGAGAACCATCATATAGGCATGGTAGCTGAGCCTGAAACTCAATGAGGGTCAAATCCCCTAAGAGTCCCCAGATACGAACAAATCCTGGAAATATCTCCCACGTTCAGCCGGTATCAGAGGGATATCCCTTCAACCAACCTCCTGTGACCTCGTGCTTAACTCTGGCTTGAGTAGAGATTCCTTAGAACACCGATCTATACCATGGATTCCTCCACTCCCTGGTCAGACACCTAATGTTTCGTCTAGTAGTCTTGGATTGTTAACTCACAATGATCTATTCCAAGACTCTAAACCTATGCTAGTTGGTGTACCCTATAAATAAAATCGGTCTAATCAATTTTAAGATTAAGCATTAATTTTAATGGTTGTGATTACTCAAGGGATATGATCATGAAACTAGTGATGTGTAAGACTCAATGGTATGCAAAATCGTCAAATCCTAGACTCATCTATCCAATGAAAACAATGCCCCTAATATGCACAATCAAACCAGCGATTTCGAAATAAATATGCAATCCTTTTATATTTCTTTCAATGCACAATCAGAATCTAAATGAAGGCATAAAGCACTCAATGCAAGATGCAATACATAAAAGTAATTTTTTTTTGTATTTTCTCTTATAAATGAAAGGAAAATGCAAAAACTATGTATATTTTTTGTATTTTTCAATATATGGAAATGAAAAATGCAAGCAAAATCCTACTATCTAGTCACTGATACGCCAAGGAGATCACTAAGACAACCAGGCAGATACTAAACCAATAAAAAGGAAAAAACCAATGAGGCTAAATCCAAAGATGGGTAAAAAACCAATAAGGCTCAACCAAGAGAAACGAAGAGTTTTGGTCACAACCAAGGCATGGAACAGTCAAGAAACAGGCCAACAAAGACTCAGGATCAACCAAAACCAACCCAGCAACAACCAAAGTTCATGAATCAACCAAAGCTGGAGTTGTACGCTACTGTCGAAGGAATACCTGCGGGTACCCGCGAGCAGTAGAGTAAACAGAGGCGGGTGTACGTGGGAAGAGCTAAGCTAGCCCGCGGGTGAGGAAAGGTAAAATGGAAAACAGAGAGTCCAATGGATTAGAAAAAGCAAGTTTTATATAGTGTATCTCAACGATAGATAAGTGACACAGAGCTTCGACAAACAACAACTCTAATTATGGAATAATGCTCAAACATTCCCCAAGATGGATGTTTTCCCCAGTGGAGTCGCCATTTCTGTGTTGGAGAAAACTCACTATGGCTTGGGGTATACCACAACAAACAGATGACTACCAGAAATCAACTCAATTCTCAGAACTATGCTATATAAATGACAATGCTAAGATAATGAAGAATATAACCAACCTCGATCCAAACGTTTGATGTAGATCCCCGTTGGAGCTTTTCAATCCGTGCACTTGAATTTGCAAATTAGTCTTGACAGCCAATATACAACAAGTACATATAATATATAAACGGCATTAACATCATCAATAGAAATGGCCCATGATATAACAAGTAAATGCAACCCAATGTAAGATAAACAACATTTACAACATTAATGGACGAGAATATGAGTATTTCTATTAATAAACAAGAAGAAGTACAAAGTGATACAACCTCTTGCCGACAACCAATATGAACCAAGATCTGGATCAATCCACTTGTGCCTCCACCACTTCAATCCTCCATGAAAGGAAAACTCAAACTCGATAGGAGTTTGGAAGGTGAACATAAAGGGTTCACAACTACAAGGATCAATGAGTATAGACTCAAGATAGGGAAAAAATCCGCTAGAGTTCTCTTCATGCTCTTCTTTTTCCTCCTGTCCATAATCCATATGTGCTCAATATATAGTCCTCTCAAAGGTAAGTGAAAGGACACATCGAGACATTACTTGGGCAGATGGAGAGCCAAAGGTCACCCAATGACCGCTTTTTGGGAGTAAAAAGTAATAAACTAGTGATTTTTACCATTTTACTTGATACACGTGGGCTATAGTGATGCAACTCGCGGGTACGCATGCTATAATGATGCAACATGCGGGTAGGAATAAAAATAGGGAAAAATAATATCTCTGAAGGATATAAGTGGATCTGAGTCAGTGAAATGGATCCTACAGGCCAAAGAATGTTGATGCTCACAGGGTGGAAGATTACGTTGTAACACATGGTTCCTTTCAATGCACAAGAAATTTCATGTATTTTTAGAACCAACTTCACAAAAATTGTCAACATGATAAGATTCTTAGCTCTTAGTTAGAATATAGGCCTTTTCTAAACTTTCCTCAAGAATTGTCTCTGATATTGTTTTCAAACGGAAACCAAAATCAAAATCATGAAAAAAATGATCTAAGGCATAAGTCTTTTCATTTATTGATGGGATTAGTTTTTACCTATGTACATGGGAAATGCTCCTAGCTTTTAGGAAACTTGTTCTTGAAGTTTCGACGTTCCGGGGAACTTGGGAACTTTCAAAATTCAACGAGAACCATTCCAGATGGTTGGGGACTTACGGGGAACTTTTATCCTCTAAAATTGGGAACTTGGGGACTTTTTCTTGCACGTTTCCTTCACCGAGAGCTTCCACGAATTCATGATCGCCAGGTGGGTTGTTAACAACACTCCTATTTCCTCGCCACCATACATATACATGGTTGAATCTGAATTTTTTTCTCTAGAAAATTAAGTAGCAATAAAATTCTATTTCATGCTACCTTATCAAGTTGGTGCACCGATCTCTGCCTACCGCCCATGCTAGAGTATTCACTCGTCCCTATGTTGAATTGCACTTACCGCTAATCAATAATAAATGTAAATCTGTTTTGATTTTTTACATATTAAATAAAAGAAAGTAAATTTATATATTTAACTATTTACTCTGTGAATAACAAAACTTTTAACTAATTGAAAATAGTTTAAATCTTACTTTAAAACTTGATTCATATATTATATTTAAATAAAAATTATCTTGATTTTTATTTTATACTAATTAAAATTTGATTATTTATACACCTTTGCAAATACCTTGGCATATAATGTCTTTTAAACATATAGTATTCTAATACATTTTAATCAGAGTTGACACAAAACTAAAAACTTACTTTATACATATAGTCACAAATATAGGGACTATAACTTCTAAAAGTCCTCACTTTAGAAAGAGTCTACCTTATATAAGGGATAAACAAAGTCATCCAGTTTGTGTTAATGTTTCTTCTCTTCTCCTGCTTTTTTAATTATATATATATATATTATTTACTTCTCAACATGTCGTTTTCTGCAAATTTGGGGGAAACTTATAGACATATCCGATACTCGTACCCACGTTCCCTACTTTCCTGCGTTATGGAAACTTGTGCAATATAGCTTTTTACATATGCTTTATGAAACCTACAATTAAACACACAAACAATCTTAGATTTTTTTATGGTGTAAGTGAATTTTGCAATTAAAGACCAATACTTTAAATGACCCTCTTTAAATCTTACAACTTCATGCGTAATCTCAAAATTATTAATGAAATAGGAAAAGTTCTTCAAGTATCCCAAAATAGTGATTGTACTATCCCCTCAAAATCTGGGATATACTTTCAAAACTTACGAGGAAGTGCATTTTGCTGCCCAGAATGGCAATGAAATCAAGATTTACACATGTCGTAGAAAAATTAGGAGATACATTTACCTACCCTAAATGCCAAAAAATTACATGGAAACGATGTATAATTTTATATTATGTTTGGGCACGCAACCTACTGCAAATATAAGGTGAAGATGCCTAACTAAAATGCAGAAAACTACTGCAATAATATGTAGTTATGATTGTTTTGAAGGTTATTCATACCATTTTTATTCTTTTAAATTGAGAAAGACTAATTTCTTTCTCTTTCTGCAATAAAAAATGATAAAACAACAACTAATCTTATTGTTTTGTGAAATAAAACTTCTTAACAACAGATTAGAATGCATAATTTATATGCACTATATACCTATGGTGCACAAAAAATGAGGAAATTTAACATTTTTCTTTTGAGAATGATTTAAAACTTTAAAAAGTGACTAAATTCTATGAAGTATGCAACGGACAAACCATGAATCCAACCAGGAATGCTGTATGATAACTTCTTCTCACACACTCTCAAACCAGAATGGGTGCAGTGAAAGGAAAAACAACATTAATAATCTTATTTAATTGCTTGTATAGAAGAGTGAAAGAATAGTAATAAAGCAATTAAAAATAGAGATGTCCTTCAAAGATAGATAAAAAAACTACACCTAAATGAAATGCTCCATCTCTAGGAGAAAATCTATGTAGAAATCAAGCTCCAAATCAAACTCTTCAAAAAAGCACCCACATGCATGCTAAATTTTGCCAGGGGAATAGAGCTCGTGTCTCCAAGAAAGGCAACCTTAAAAAACAAGCCTCTCTGCATGGATTAAGTGAGAATTTAGAACCACATGCTAGATCCAAGAATACTATGGAGGCTAAGGCTAATTTTAGGAAGGAAAGGTGCTTCAAAATAGTAAATACTCCCACTTCAAGTAAATAATGTCTTGTAATTGGACATTAATATTGCACACCAGAGAAGGTATTCAAAAATCTAGACACTCTGCTAAAAATAGCATTGAAATTTCACAATCTCAAAATCAGCTGCAACTCAGACCATGGCCAATCTCCCAAGTGGATGCTACAAAATGTCAAGAAATAGAAATTGGCCAAAATAGCAAGTTGTTTGACCAACCTCAAAATTGAACCACATGCATATTTCCATAGAAGTATAAAAAAATATGCTCAAATCTTGAGAAAGATGAGGCATCTATCACTGAAACCCTCTCTATCTGCACCTGTGTTATGTCTTCCATATATATTATATAGGTTACATGCTTAAAAAACATGTGACCATATGCCAAATCTAAAAGGCACTTCATGAACCATTGATATCCATTTAATGGACCAACCAACCAGTACATCCCATAATATACCCACGAACAAACTGTGATAAACACTCCACTTTGGGAGAAATCCAATTTGTATACTAACATGGCTATAAAACACAGATACCTTTATATAAACAACTGTCTGAAATCATGCAGAAGAAACCTTCAAAATAGAGCTGTGTGCACCAGTGAACTTTTGAGCACAATTTAGAGTCCTCCACGTGTGCCAATGTTAAGTGTCATGATACCACAGGTGATTCTAAAACAACCCTTTCTTAGCCAACATTTTCCCTGCATCATTGGGTGAGAGGATCCAATCTGACCCTAATGACTTGATTAACTACTTGCCTAAAAATTCGTTTTTAGATTGTTGTAGTAAAATAAGTTCTGCAACTTCAAAGCTTATTTTATTGTTTGTAGACTACAATACCTACCTCATTAGGATAGCTTTTTTGTATGTATATTGTGAAGACTTAATAGTGTGATCATGATGATACGGGAGCTAGGATTTTTCTAGATTAGGGTTTGTAGCTGGTTCTAAGGGCTTCGAGCTTGGGGCCTGTAATGATGGAGGAAATCTGTGGTACTCTTGTAGACTATTTTGATGATTCTGGTCAAGAAACCAGTATCTTTTCATTGGATTAGGAAGTTTTCTCTAGACAAGGTTTCGGTGGGGGGGGATGGTACCCTGGTGGAATGGAGTGGAGGATGTGTAGGCTTTAGCTGGGAGTTTATGGCGGCTGATAGGAAGCTGTTAGGGATGTTAGACTCATGTCCCATTCCTAGATTTGGATCTTTGCCGGATCAACTCGGGTGAGGAGTTGGTGGTAGGCACGGATATCCAAAGGAGCGGGTAAGGAGTTGGTGGTAGGCATGGATATCCAGGTGATGGAGATCCCTAAATTTTCCTCCAGAGTGCTCATCAGGAAGTTCTGTGGGAGGCATTTTTCAGAAGTTTCAATTAAGAATTGGGTGGAAGAGTCATGGACCCCGGTGGTTAATTCCCTTCCTGGAGTTTTTGGCCTACCTCGAGGATGGATGGGTTTTGAGTTCAAGACGGTGGAGGACGTCGAAGCTATTATACATCGTGTCTGGATACTTGGGAAATTCCCATTAGCAATCAATCCTTGGCACCCCTTATTCAATCCAAGGAAGGATACTTTGGCTTCCTTTCCAATTTGGGTGAAGTTGCCTGTAATATCCCGATTTTGACCCCATTACATTAAAATGTAAATGATGTAATATTGTTATAAAATCATGGTCAGGAGCTCAAGGCCAAGGCCCCACCATCGATTTAGTGATGCTTATGGTTTGCGTGCTAGCCAAGCACAATGGAATTGCAAATATCATGTAAATATGCATTTTAATAAAATACCCACAACTAGCTATGCAATGCAATGCAACAAGAGATGGGGGCATGATTTTTACAAGGAATTGGGAGGGAAATATTCAAACCCTTGGAGTCAATCAAGTCAAGCCAAGTGTCAATGAGAGAACCCATAAACCCTCAACTACCCATGTTGACTTTTGTACCCAATCATTTATTTCTTCCAAGAGTTGGTTTAGGTAGTAAATGCATTGGGAATGGGGAGGTATGGTTGTCCAAATTCGAGTATGGGCAAGCCACCATTTGTGGAAATTCGTGTTTAGCTTCTAGGGAAAGAAAAGAGCCACGAATTTTCTCCCCAAGCCACGAATGACTCCCTTAGCTAGGTGTTTTCCCTGAGTTTAACCTCACTTTCCACAGTTGGGAGGTCGTTTTGTGTTGCATAATGCATGGGAGGAAGGGAGTCATGTTTTGGAAGCCCATAGAGGTCATTTTTTCCCTTTGAACGTCCACATACCTATCAAGAACTCGTTTTTTCTCCCCGTGGTCGGTTTTCCTTCCCCACAATTCGTTTTGGGTGTGCCACGAATTGGAAGAATCCATGGGAACCCTATTTTTGTATATCCCATAGTAAAATTGTTTATCCATGCCCAACCTTTGAGCTTGTTGTGTGTGTATAGAGTATGTTGGGTTGTGGGTATCCATTGTTTTGGCTTGATCTTGAGTGCAAGTATCCAGAGATGAAGAGGGTTTAGATTTAGCCTGATAAACCCAGATATGGGCTAGCTTGGCTTAGATGTGATGTTTGCTTGGGTTGTGTTGAGATTAAGAGTCCCCTTTTTTCTTGTAGAAATCATGCCCAGCTTGGGGGTGGCAACTATGTTGAGAGATTAATTAGCACAGTTGGCCTATGGTTGGGTGGAACATTGCAATGACATAGCTAGTTGCTTGGGACAACATTGCATCAAGATGAGTATTTTATTTATGTGCTTTACTTCTGCAAGGTTTTAATGATTTGATGAATGTTATCAATATGTTGGAAATTGCATGATATATGTGTGTAGAAGAATTTTACTTCCGTTGTGTTTGATAGATCTGTACACACATATGTTTTTATGAATCTAATGAATGGGGTTGAGTTGATGTAAAATCCCAAGATCTGTAGTCATGTTCCCTTCCTTGCATTGGATCGATCGGAGGGGACGTGACATTGCCCTTCTTACCCCTATAATTCTGGTCTCTCGAGGGATTTAAGGCCATTAGGGATGTCATTGGCAAATTCATAGCAGTGGAAGCTGGTTTATTTAAGAATCAGAGGAGATCTATATCCAGAATCCTTTTGGAGGTGGACGTGAGTCAGGGTCTATTTGAATCTTTAGATCTGGTTGCAGGTGAGAATATTTTTTCCCAACCCTTAGATTATCTTAATGTTCCTTTCAAATGTGCTCGGTGCCATTTATATGGGCATGTGGTAGTAGAATGTAACCTACAGTTTGTCAAGAAAATATGGAAGAGAAAAGAAGTACCATAGGGGGATGAAAGCATCTCCCAATACTTGAAAGCGGAGGTTGGTGCAGAAATCTCTCGCTTCCTGGTGACGAAGGAGGCTCCACAGGCCGAGATCATCAGGGATGAAGTTCTTTCCACCGAACAGCTCGAGGAGGCTAAAACATTGACTGAATTTGTGAATCTCATGAGGGATTTCAGCTCTTGTGTAGTCAAATGGAAAAATTTGTTGATCTCTAGCAGGAAAGTGGTAAATTGGTGATGGAGACACTTGGGACCTCGAACCTAGGCGAGGGTGGCGCGGAAGCTGCATGCAAGGTGGTGGATTGTTCAGGGGAAGGAAACCTACCAGTGGTGGTTGATAAAATGCCATCTCTTTTAGATGCATTGGGAGAGGTGGCATTGGAGGGGATGGAAAAAGTTTCGTCTCCTATTGTCTGTCTAAAGTTAGTTTCGGGAGGTAGTGGAAGTTTGTCCAGTAGTGGTAGTAGGGGCCCGTACTTTTTACGTTCATGTGTTAAAGGTTTTGAGGTGGTAGAAAGAATTGGAATGGAGCAGATGTTGAACACTATGCTGGGGAAAACTGGGCAAAAATCACATATGTTCCACGCCAAGGAGAAGGCGAAGCATGAAAGTTTGCAAGGAAGACATAAACAGTTACCAAGGTTACTTAGAGCAGGAAGACCCTAGAAGGGGGTCTCTTAATGAAGATTATCTCCATCAATGTTCGTGGCCTTAGAGGGTGGGCCAGATTGCTATCCCTCAAGCGTTTGGTATAGGTAGAAAGACTTGATATCCTATTGTTGCAATAATATATGGTGATTGGTTCGGAGAGAGTAAGACCTTTGGAGAAGATGTTTCCTTCAATGTGTTTTTTTGTTGTTGATGCAAGTGGGCGCTCTGGTGGTTTGGTTTCGGTTGTTTCTTCAAATTTGAAGGTGTTAAATTTTTTTGGGGGTGCTCAGTTCTGGGGGTGGAATCTCATAGCCTTGAATTGGATCAGAGTTTTATGGTTCTTAATAATTACGGTCCTTATGATGAAAGGATGGTTTTCTAGACATCTCTTCTGGAGAAGGATTGCTACAAGGTTGATTCTCTGATTGTGGGAGGAGACTTGAACTTAACCCTGAGTGTAGATGAGATCTGGGGTTGTCATGCCCGTGAAGATTCATGTGTTGTTGATTTTAGGGAGATTTTCGAGTTGCATGGATGGATCGATGTAAAGCCGGTGGAACTCAAGCCTACCTAGTCCAACAAGCATGCAAGAGAACAAGGTATTTCTAAAAGACTGGATAGATTTTTCATGAATCTCAATTTATTTGAAGATAGGCATTTGTTCAGGTCGTGGGTAGGGCCTTGTTTGTTTTTGGATAATTTTCCTATCTTTCAGGAATTTGGAGCTCTGGTGGACAAGCCTAGAGCACCCTTTAAGTTAAATTCTAGTTGGTCGAATTTACCCTGTTTTCGTACTTTGGTGGAAACTTCTTGGGTTCATTTCCGGGAGGGAGCTGGCCATGCCTCGAGTCAGCTCTCTATCTAAAAGTCCTTAAGATTAAAGTGGGGGAGTGGAATTCAGGAAGAAGGATATCTTGGGATGGAAGATTGCTGGGAGTTGAACAGAAGTTGGAGGGTTTATACAATTTAGACCTTATTATGTTCGCTGAAGATGTTAGGAAGGTAGAAATAACACTTTTGGAAAATGAAAAACATAATTTGTTGGAGGATAAGGAGGAGTGGATATTGAAGAGTAAGGCTCTCTGGTTGGAAGCGAGGGATTCTAATACCAAATATTTCTAGAGGATGGCCTCTCACCGCAGGAATGTAAACATGATTTGGGACATTCAAGACTCCTTGGTGAATTCTATTAGGGGCTTCTCTAGATTGGCAGAGGAGGCGGTTGCTTACTTCCAAGAGTTATATTCGCAACAGGCCCAACATGATATGTTAGGGATGTTGCAGGTTATTTAGGGATTCCCTAGAATGTTGTCTTATGAGAAGAGTGAGGATCTCTTTAGGACTATGATGTTAGATGAAATTTCCAGTGCTTTGAAGTGTTTCTACAGAGACAAGAGCCCTGGTCCAGATGGTTGGCCACCAGAGTTCTACTTGGATTTTTTCGAGTTGGTTGGTGAAGACCTTCTTAAGGTGGTGGAAGAAGTGAGACTTTCTGGAGTGATTCCAGAGACTATCAATTTGACCTTTTTAGCTTTAATTCCCAAGAAGGATAAGCCTATCTCCTTCATTGACTTCATACCTATTTCTCTCTGTAATGAGGTGTATAAGATCATAGATAAAGTTCTAGCTATTCATTTAAAGCCTTTTCTCTCTACCTATATGTCCATGGAACAGTTTGTCTTTTTAAAGGGGCATCTCATCCATGAAGCGGTGGGTGTGTTTGACGGACAATCTACCAAGAGTGGACTCGAGGCCTTATCTCCCTAGCTTAATGTAAGTCTAGAACAAATAGGACATAACGTAGAATACTTTCCTAGATATGATTAGAGATCGAGTAGATAGATGCTTTACCTTTCAGATCGTTGAGCCTTCCTCCTTGATGTTTGCTCCAAGCTTGATGGTCTTCAGATCTCCGCTGCAAAACCTGTCAAGACAACACATAAACAAAACAAGTAGTAAAATGCACCTAAACAATAATAGATCTAAGTAAGCAGTTAAGCAGGCAAACTACACAAAACATCATCAATGCAATGAGATTTGGTGGAAAGCATTTATATTAATGTATAAAAGGGAAAGTACATAGAAGGAAGTGATTACAACCAATGACTTAATGTAGCAATCCTTCTCCAACCAAGCCAATGCCAAATCCCCCAAAGGGATGATGGACCTCTCAAGGGATGAGTAGAGATATCTCCTAAGCTAATTTCACCAGCATGTAGATACTATAGACTTCCTCCCTTTGGAATGGGAATGAGCTTCACTTATATAGGATTAAGAGGATAGGATAGGTTGAGATATGGTAGGAGAGGGTTAGGGGATCTCACCCAAGGGATAGGAAACCGAATGCCAGCTCCCCTAAAGGATAGGGATAGGGCTCCACATCACTCTCCTTAGAGAATGGAATCGAAGATACTCTTTTATCCAACTAACTAACATCGTCGTAGGATGAATTAGGAAAACCTATGATGTCGTAGGTTGCACAAGGGTGAACTGCGACGACCTTGAAAAGTAGGTCAGTTAATCCCTCCAGTCATGGGAAACTTCAGGGATGTATACACTGAGTCTTAGGGTAGTAAGATTTAGGTGTAACAGAATGCCCCCCAAAGCATGAAGCCATTGAAAATTGACAGGTGAAATGATTTGACAGAAGGAATGGCAATGGACTTTTCGGACGAAGGATGCTGTTGTAGTACACCTGACTCTGAGTACACAGTCTCATATGACTCACGACATGGTTGTTGAACAATACAATGCAGATCCATGGTAGTAATGACTGACTGAACACAATTATGGCTACTAGACACAAGCGTAGATCCATGATGAAATTACAACACAACCACGACCAATACAAAATTGGATCCGTGTAATATGACTCAAAACAATATCCATCGCAACCTGGGTAAAACATGACTCCCCAGGGTCTTCAAGCCGAACCCGCAATGATACGAATCTATCCATGTGATTACAAATGTCTTGATGTCGAACATAGTAGAAACCACTTGATTACTGTTCATTGATGTATACTATTAACAAGCGCGAGGGAAATCACCATTAATGTCAATGATTCCCAAGGTATCATAATACATATCATCAAGCGTGAATAAATGAGTTGAAGTCGAACGCTTAACAAAATCTTTCAATCAAGAATCAATGATGTAAACTCATGTTGAAAGCAAGGTAACCTTCCATTGAGGCATGCAGGCCCAAGGTACTTGATTGGTTTCTAGATTCAATCATCGGATGATAATTTGAAGTCAACGAGGATGAATCCGTCGAAGGAGGGCCATGATGAACCCCCCATCATCGACAAGAAACACGACAACAAATTTTTGGATTAGATCGGATGGTACAGTAACATACAGGACTGACTCAGAGTAGACCGACATGGTGGAGGGTGTACTGACTGCAGATAATGAGTGGTGAAAGTATTCTTGAACATGGGCATGGCATGACTTGACAGTATTGACATGACGAGTACGACACCGAATCCTAATGCAATTGATGGTGGAAGTATTCTTTGGATGACCCAAAGGAGTAACAAGACTTAGGAAGTAGGCAAAAATCGAGGACAAACGGATGATCCAAGTGCAGTATGCAAATGCAAATGACTACCATGTTCAAGAACGACTAGGTACTACCACTGATAAAAAGTGCAACATAAAAGCTTTCCTTTTTCCCCATCATGAATGATTTGTGCCTCATGTGTTTTTTACGAGCTTAATGAGGGTAACCAAATGCTCGATATAGCTCATATCATAGATGAGTCCAATCCCAAATATCTTCTAAACTTGGGAGAGGAGGGGTTTGTCCCATAGCGGGCCCTTCAATGTTAGATTTCAACGAGTCCATAGAAGGTAAACTCAGTCGTCATTTCATGTTTAGAGAGTCTGAAAAGAACTAAAGAAGACTCCAATCGGTCCTTTTTCGTAAGGTTAGCCTCTTCGCCCGAAAAAGGGTAAAACAACATGGGAGAGGACTCTTCCAGTCATGATTGGCTGGAGTATACCTTTTCGTAAATAGTGCCCCCTGATCCAAAATACGGGAAAACTATCACCAGGGAGACGAACGTTCAAATACTTTTAGCAAGCGTGAACGCGACAAGTTCGCTTGACAATATTTTCGTATTTCGAGAGCCTGAAAAGAGCTTAAAGATAGACTCCGGGGGGGTTCCTTTTCCATAGGAGTTTAACGAGCCCGGAAAAGTGATAAATCATAACTCGGTGACTTATTCTCATGGTTTTAAGAGCACGAGAAAGAACAAAGAGTAAGCTCGTCATCATTAAATAATTGAAATCTAACGGATGAAAATAACAACAAAACTATTCAACGGGTTTTTCATACCTGAGATGATCGCTACGATGTGAAAACAGCGCAAATGAAACACTTAACGTCTCCTGCATGCTTGAAAACTAGGTCAAATAGTCAACCGGGCATTCAAATGTAGTAAAAATGATCCAAACTATAGCAAATAACCCATAGAGCATCTAAACTTGAAAAAGAATATTCCCTTTTTGTTTATAAAATAGAAAAAATGACCAAATATAGTTACCATTGTCATTTGCCAAATTGGGGAGAAGAAAGTGCCATTTGGAGTAGAATTTCATTTGTTGATTTCCGGAGCTATGAGTGACCATTTCACAAGCCGTTCGGAGTAGGTAAACCTAAATCTCAGCTAGCATCTTTCCAGTGGTTTACAATTTCATTTTTTATCCATTTTTTAGGTTTCTGGGGTCGATTTGTGAGGGGTTTTTGCGCCCTCGGGTCGTCGCAGGTCTCCCTTACAGGAACTGCGATGAACCTGGGTCGTCGCAAAACCTGTAAAGGCATCTTGCGATGATGTCACCATGTCTGCAAAGACGGGGTGCGACGGCAGAAACGTCCATCTCAAAAATCAAACCTAAGCCACAAGAAAAACTTTTAATGGTTTGGGTGAGTTCTAATGATGTTTAAATGCTTCCTTTGATAGGTTTGTGGCCGCCAACATGGTTCTAGAATGGTGCGAGCATGAACATGAGGTGGAAGATGTGCAAGCAACAAATGATCCACTTTGTGTGGAGGCATTGAAGAACTGTGGGTTGTTGAATTTCTTCTAGGTCCAGGGCATGAGGGCCTAAGTCCTACTACTAGAGCATATGCTTCAGAGTTGGGATGCATCGCAGCAGTACTTCATGATCGGAGAGCATTTATTGACTATAGATATTGATGACATCTATTTCTTGACAGGATTATCCCGGAGGGGGGATAATGTATCACTCACCGAATCACGAGGGAGTGACCAGACGGTAGACGATTTGATTTCCCAACACTGTACTCCACATTCATGTGCCTCTAGTGGGAAGATTCCCATTAAAGAGGTGCGAGATCGTCCATTGCGTGCTATACTCTTCATCATAGTGAGGATAGTAGGGAACCAAGTGGCTCACTTGGCTACGAAGTCCCAAATGTTGTATGTGGAGGACTTTATGTCTCTGAAGGTGTTCAACTGGTGTGAGGGACTCCTCACCAACCTTTGAGCTCAGCTGACCAAGTGTTGGTGTGGAGAGCTCAAGAAGTTCGGGTATGGATTAGTAGTGATCTCAATATTGTTGGAGCGGGTTCCCCTCTTACGCCCGCAGGTGACTTTGGATTACAGGGATCCCAGGGATCCACACATGGCCTGATGGATGGAGGTGATGGCCCGCCATGGTGGTGGGGGTCCGATTATCAGATATGGTTCCGGATGTTTTACTTGGTTGGAAGGCCAGCCACTCATGATTGAGTACTATCCGTACAGTGGTATGGACTTCAGGGAGGATCCAGACCTAGTGTTTCCCGAGGGAGTAGAGTGGGGAGATATCGGTAAGAACAATGACCCTTGTACTTTTTCATTTTGTGCATTTATAATAATTTTTTGGGTAGTGCTGATGAGTTAATAACATGTGTGTGCAGACATGGGCCCTTCACGACCGGTGGGAGTTTCGCTTCTCGCGAGGAGAGGAGAGGAACCACTAGTAGCCCCCAGCCATGCATGATGCCATCATGGAGATGGATGACGTCTATGAGAACCTTACCAGGTTGACATTGGATGTTCCAGATGCAGCAGTGCATGAGTTACTCAGGCCTATGCAGAGGTACACAGTTGGTGTCACCTTGCGTTTCAGTGAGCTTCTCCGCAAGGTAGCGAGAGCGGTAGACTGCTTCCACGGTCAGCAGGCGAGAGCTGTAAGACCTAGGGGTGCACAGGCCAGGTGTTAGGCCTTATGTTATTATGTATGTACTGAGAGATATGTGAGCCTCAGATTTTGTACTACTGAAAGCTAGCAGGCTTCAAATTTTGTATAGACTCGCTGAAAGCCATCGTGCTTCATATTTTTGTATCAACACTACTTTATCTTGATTATATATATACAGACATTTCGGCGGCTTTATACATTTGTGTTTGAAATGAGATCTTGTTTATGTGTTTGCTTATGTGATGAATTATTTACATGTTATGTCTACTTTTACAGTTCATGAATATGCTCATGTGTGTGCAATGTACCAATCTAAGATGAAGTTGGCCATGGAGTCGACAATTGTGTTCACGTCTCGTGGAATGTGTAGGTACTGAATGGATTCGAAGGACCTTTCCAGAAGATGAACTCGTCTGTAGAGACGGAGTAGGGTAGCATCGCAGATGGTGTAAACCCGGTTAAGATGAGAGACCACCAGTTGAGAATCCAAATGGATGACAACGTGGTCCATACCCAAAGAAATAGCGTCGGTTAGGGTTCCAATGACTGCCTTGATATTCCGCAGCATTGTTGGTTTCGAAACCTGGACACATTCCTCCTAAGTTGATAAGCTCACCGGTTGGAGAATAGAGCACCCATCCTGCCGAAGCAAAGTTACGGGTATGTTGGCTAGCACCATCCGCGAATCCATAGCAAGTTGCCATCTGCACACGCAGACAGAACATGGTATAAGTATCGAAACAAGACCTAAGCATGCAAAAAAAAAAACCAAATCATCACACCACACAAAACACATGCCATGTACAGTATATACAAAGTACTTATTCATGAAAGACTCAGGCATAGTACCTCTTAAGGTAAAGCCCATTGCAGGTTTCACCTAAAGATATCTCATCGTAGTCTTCAAGCTCATAGGCTCCCTTCTCTAAAACGCATTTCACTATATAGGGTCCATGCCACATGGACTCAAAATTTGCTGCCCCCAGCTTATCATGTCTTTGGTCGTATGTGAGGACCAAATCACCCTCGCTATAGACGTGAGGTTCTACCAACTTGTTGTACTACGCTTTGATGTGTTTCTTATGAGCCTCATTGGCAACAGTGGCATTGTGGCGAGTCTCGTCGAGTTTAGATAGGTAGAGGAAGCGTTCTTCCTCAGCAGTAGTGTTATGGAGAAGTTCAACTGCGAGTTTGAGGGACAGAATCTCGCACTCAATTGGTAGGACTGCCTCCAATCCATAAACTAATTGGAAAGGGGTAAATCCAGTGGCGGTCTTAACGGAAGTTCGATAAACCCATAGTGTGGAGAAGAGCATATTATACCAGTTGGACTTGTGCGTACCCACCATGCGTTGGATCATGGTTTTCAAGACCTTGTTAATGGCCTCTAATTGTCCATTGGAATGTGGGTAGTACGGTGTTGAGTTTTCATGGAGAAAACCCAATCTAATGTTCAATTTGTCAACCATGTGGTTCATAAAGTGAAAACCATGGTCGGTAGCTATAGCTTGAGGAACTCCAAACCGCGCTATAACATGATTAAACATGAAGAGTGTGGCGATTTTTCCGTCGTCCGTGTATGTAGGCATAGCCTCGGCCCACTTTGTGAAGTAATCCACGGCTACTATGACGTAACCATGCCTCCCGACTGAGGTAGGATTAAAGTACATGAAGTCAATGCCCCATTTAGCGAAGGGGCCAATGGCAATAACCGGGTGTAACGGGGTTGGGTGGGTGCGCTTCTTAGTTTGGAAGTGCTGGCATGGAGGACATTTTTTTACGGCCTCAATACAATATTTAAAGATAGATGGCCAATAATATCCTACGCGAAGTATTTTCTGGGTTGTAGCCATCCCAGAGAGATGACTGCCACACGCCCCAGCGTGATAGTCATTTAAGACGTGTTCAGCCTCTTCATGAGTGAGACAACGTCGAAGAATAGAATCAATGCCACGGCGGTACAAAGTATCACTGATGATAAGATAATACTTTGCATGGTGGCTTATTCGACGATGGTCGTCCCGCGAGAGTTGGGGGCTGAAACGTTGGGTCTGAAGATATAAAGTGGTATCTCCATACCGTGGATCAGACGTGCTAATGAGGAACAATGATTCGTCCAGAAGAGAATCATTGAGCTCAAAATCGACATAAGCCCAGGGAAGATCATAGATTAGCTCAGCAAACACCAAATACTTTTTAGACTTAGCTTTTTCGAATAGGATATCAAATTCCTGCAGTATCACGATCCAATGTCAATACTTTCCCCCAAGCACTTGACGTGTCAAAACGTGGTACATGGGGTTCGAATCGGCAATGATAGTGGAGGTGCGGATCAAGATGTAATGTCGGAACTTTTTAACGGCGATGACTGTCGCGAGAGCGAGCTTCTCAACATGTGAATAACGAGTTTCGGTGTCAATGAGACCCTTACTTGCGTAGTATATCACATGTTCCTGGGCGTTATTGTCTTCTTGAACCAAGAACATGGCGATCGTGGTGGTAGAAGCGACAAGATAAATGATATAATCCTTGTAGTAATTGGGCGGTTGGAGCACAGGGGCGTGTGTGATAGCATGCCTTAAGCTTTCAAAAGATTGTTGAGCTTGGTCATCCCATATGAATGGGACATCCTTCTTCATCAATCTCATGTAGCCCTACATCTTTTGCGTGAAATTACAGACAAAACGCCTTAAATAAGTTTCCTTCCCTTGCAAACTTTGAAGTTTCATGATGTTAGTGGGAGGTGGAAGAGCAAAGATGGCTGCCACCTTCAAGGGATAAATGTGGATCCCATATTTCGAGACAATGAAGTTGAGGAGGAATCCAGAATCGACACAGAAGATGCACTTGTGAGGGTTCAGGTGGATGTTATACCGCATGCATCTGAGGAATACCGTCGCCAGATGGTCAATGTGGTACTCACGTTGCCATGAATGGGCAGGTAGATCATCCAGGTAAGGTTCCACAAAGTCCTTCACGTCGTGAAATGCATATGACATGGCCTGTTGGAATGTGGCACCAGCATTTTTAAGGCCAAAAGGGAGCTTGCGATAAGCAAACGTACGCCAAGGACAGATGAAAGTTGTCTTGTGTTGATCGGTCGAGTGGATCTCAATCTAGTTGTAACTGGAAAATCCATCCAGGAATCAAAGGATGACGCTTCCCGCACAATTGTCAATGATCTAGTCGATAAAGGGAGTTGGATAATTGTCCTTAGGACAAGCCTTGTTGAGATCCTGATAATCGACGCAGACACGAATGGTACCTTAATTTTTAGCTATAGGGACGACGTTTGAGACCCATTCTATCAACGAGACAGGGTAAATAAAACCAGCTTTCAAGAGCTTTTCAATCTCTGCCTTGATTTCCGTAGTCTTTTGGGGGTGCACCGATCGCAACTTTTGTCGGACTAGTTTAGCATCAAGATAGGTTTGAATCGTGTGCGAAACAATAGCGGGGTCTATCTCGAGCATCTCCTCGTAAGTCCAAGCAAACACGTCTCAAAATTGCTTGAACAAGGCTGTGAACGTTGTAATCTCTTCAGGGGAACACTTCTGGCCTAAATGAATATGTTCCACTACACTAGAAGTAACCGATATGTCAACTGAAATGGTAGGCTCAATGTTGGCCAAGTTTCCTTCAGAGTCTATTTGACACGTGAGTATTGAAGATTGAGAGCAAGGGTAGACATCCGGTGTAAATATGGTGCTAATGCTATTATCCACAGTATCCAATGAAGGAAGGAAAGTCGAATGATGATGGAGGTCTTCCCACAGAGGGTCATATGCACTCATGATTTCCATGATGGACTCGTCAGAATGAAAAGTCTGCAGCAGAGGATCGGGTAGGGATGATGTCCGTTGTAGAGAACAGGAGGTGGAGGCCACAGCTAAGTGGTCCTCTGGGGCTGACTGGATAGCCTTGTAAATGAGTTCAGTGGGTGAAAGAGGCATAATGTCTCCAACCATGTGTGTGGTGGCTTCATTAGGTACAAGCCATTGATCAGTAGAGTTGGGGATAGATGAAATCCGAGAGGAGATCATGTTCACCGTGGCAACATGATTTGGGGGATCCGAGGTTGGAAAAATTCCCATAAGGGATGAGTCCTTGATGAGTCCAATCCCCACGCTCTCATAAGGATGTGAAGATTGTCCAAGTAATGGAACATTATCGCCCGGATGAGTAGCGGTGTCAGGTGTACAGAAATCCAGTTGGTTGACAGTAACAACTCGTCCTTAATGAGGGAATTGTACTATGTAGAAGATAGATGATGCGACCACAGTTATGGCGTAAAACCAATTACGACCAAGTAGAATATTATAATCTAATGGGGCAGCGACCACTTCCACGTTAATGGCTGCAGTCCTTCTCCCGCACTCGACTGCTAAAGCTTGTAACAACCCATGAGGTTGAAAGCCACGTCCGTCGGATGCTTTCAAGGTGGTAGGATAACGGTTCAACTCAGGAGAGCCAATGGCTCTCCAACATGAAATTGACATGATTGAAGTGGAGGCACCTTTGTCCAAAACGGTATGATGGATTCTCTTCCCAACAATGTTTGTGGCAACTTGAAATGCCAACTGATGGGAAATCCTTGGTTTAAAGTATTCCAGCCAGAACATGATGGTATTCGACGAATCCGAATCAACTGCGCCGATGGCAACGAGGAGAGTCTTGCGCTGGTTAGGATAGTTCTGCAAGACCTCAAGCATCGACATAGCACAAGGAGCTTGTGCCAAGTCCTATACAATATTGTAGTTATGAGCGGCCTGAGGATTGGGATTAAAAACATATTTTCTAATCGTGCTCTTGGGCGGACGCAACACTAACTTGAAAGAGGACTTCTCAATGGTGAGAGAAGCGGGCGGTATGATGACGTCGGGAATCGAAGTGAAATATTTTTCAGTATCACTTCCAATGGGTTCCTTTGGCGGGACTGAGTCATACGAATGAGAATGGGTGTTCAAGTTGACGGTCTCACTATGCATCATGAGAACATGCGCGGTGGAGGATGCTTCTCCTTGGGAGGGAGAGGTGTGTGCGATGAGTTGCTGGTTTTGAGTGGGGAAGGGATCATTGAGAACTGTGGTTGTAGTGTTTCCCTTGAGAAAATTTTGAAGTTCGTCTCGGTGGGGACATTCTTTTGAGAAATGGTCTCCACTGCACAGCAAACAAGGATATTTTAACTTTCTCTTATGTTTGGTGTCTTCCTGAGTGGGCTTGGACTCCTGTTGGTTAGAATATTTCTTAGGCTTCCCTTTGTTCTTCTTCTTACCACTGGATTTCTGAGATGAAGATGATTGCACAGAATTCACCTCTTCGGTGGAGGCAGGAGTGGTGGACTTGGTAGTGTTGTTTCCAGCCTGTGGTGGTGATGGGGAAGAACCTTGGGGGTTCAACGAGCCACCAATTTTAATAGAAGGCTGGGAGGCAAGGGAACCAATGATGCCATCAGCTTGTGGTCCCTTAGGTACTTTCGCGGGATCGTGCATAGGGCGAGGTGCATCAGGAACAATTTCATATAACGTGTTGGATTGAGCATAGACCAAGTCTAAGTAATGGGCACAAGCAATAGCCTGTTCCTCGGTGACAACTCCTCCCATAGCTACGTCTCGAACTACGACGGGTAAAAGTGACTTTGTGAACCAGTCAGCTAAGAGTTGGTCCAGAATATGAGCCTTAATAAGACATCGTCTTCGCCGCCATTCATGAATATGATCGGAAATATAAGTGGTAGTGTTCTGGCGAAGGGAGGTCAATAAGTCTGTACTAGTCTCATAGCGAATGGGCAACTGGAAGTGGGTCAAAAATGACATAGCAAGAGATTGGAAATCAAGAAAGGAATTGGGAGGTAGCTAAATGTACCACTTGGCAACTGGGTCGGTGAGAGTCCATTGAAATAACCGAAGACGGATCGAGTTGTCCATCAAGGAGTTGGATGAACACCATAAATGGTATGTCATCACATGGTTTTTAGGATCCTCACCAGGCTTGCCATCAAATTTGGGGATATCTGATGGTAACTTAATCGGAATGGGCGGCCAGTTATGCCCATGGAAATGGGATCATTCATCAGACGAGATAGGTCGGGTAAGTCCAAAGTAGCCAACAAGGGCAGTTGTTGGTTCAGCTGCAGGTACTGATAGTACTGATAAGGCATGTATGGATCGGTAGGACATTGAATCGACTGGTTGTAGGGTGTTCTCGGAGGAAACTGACCGTAAGGGGGTGTGCTGCCTGGACCGTAACTAGGTCCGCCACCATAAAAAGGTGGTCCATTACCATAATAAGGTGGCCTGTTACCATAAGGTGGGGGCCCGCCTTCGCCGTCGGGAGGGGGTGGGTTGCCTCCAAATGGTGGGGGTCTGCCACTACCACCAGGATAGGATGGGTGTCCACAGCCTTCGCCGGGAGGAGGTGGTGGTCCACCCTTGCCGTCAGAATAGGGTGGGCCACCACCACCTCCGCTGGGAGGAGGTGGTGGTCCATTGCGGCCGTCGGAAGGGTAAGGGCCTCCACTGCCACCTCCACCGTAGTAGGGTAGTCCTCCACCACCACCGCCAAGATGCGATGGTCCTCCACCACCACCACCACTAGGATGGGATGGTTCTCCACCACCACCACTAGGATGGGATGGTCCTCCACCATAAGGTGGAGGTCCGCTACCATCGGGGGGGTGGTCCTTCGCCTCCACCTGAAGGGGGAGGGCCTCCACCTCCGTCGCCAGGGGGGTGGGCCATGATTGCCAGGATGAGGTGGTCCTCTGCTTGAAGGTATAGGTCTGCCTCCTCCAGAGTTGTGTGTGGGCTCGCCTCCTCCAATAGGAGGTGGGGGTGGACCAAACGGGGGTGGTGGGACTTGAGGGACTGTAGGTGGGGGTCCATGTTGTAAAACATTTTGCTGTCCCCATAGAGTGTATGGATTTTCGGGGTAGGGTACCCCATAGAGTGAGTTTCTGGGATTGAGTTGTCCCAACACAAGGTTAAGATAACCTGGATACGCTTAACTCCATGGTGGTTGAATTACATTGGATGGTCCCTCGACATGGGATAATCCCTTAGTGGAAGGTCCGGGAGTTAAGGAATTTCCAACGGAAGGACCGATGAGAACTCCTCCTGTAGTATTATGGTTAAGAGATGGGGGTTTCCCCCCAGCAACAACTTGCTGACCACTAAGTAAAGGTTGACCCAACATGGGTTGTTGATTATCTACTATAGTATTAACATTACCGGTAAGGAAGTTAGGGGGCAAAGAGTATCCTCCCCGTGAGTTTTGAGGTGGGGAAGGAATGGGTAATGTAACCATGCTAGTAATAGGTGTGTTGGATTGTTTTCCTTCAACAGGTTGGGTCGTTTGAGATATAGAACTGGTCTCTTGTCTAGGAGGTGTATGTGCAGGAAATAATGGTTGAACAGATTCAGAAGTGGTCACGTGTTGTGTGGATGATGCCGGTGAATCATGAGATAAAACGCGACTTGGGAATGGCTGGTAAGAATGTAATGTTAGGTCTTCTACCCTTCGTGAAAGACTCTGTCTTCGAATTTCATCACCCCTGGTACATAATCGTTCCAAGCAATCACGAATGGGTCCGGAGAGTTCTTCAGGAGTAGGCCAACTGGGTGGGGATGCAATGGAAAAACTGGCCACTGGGTGACCTAGAGATGATGTCCAATAAGCGGCTGAAGGACCAACAGCTGCTGCAGGGTCATCCTGGGGTGGATTTAACCATTCCACCAATCCAGGCTCTCTTAGAAAAATGAGAGGTAAGTCTTGTGGAGTAGAAGTTTGTGCCTCTTCACCCTGCGGGGGGTGGGAGGCAGGTGAATATGGAGGAAACATATGTGCTCCAATATTCAAAGTAGGGTTTTCTACTTCAGATGATAGGACTGTGGCTTGTGGGTCCATCCTTACCTTCGAAATCACCTCCTAGTTAAGAGGATATTTGGGTGGTAAGTTCTGAATCCTACGGGACCTTCTCCAAGGAAAGTTAGCCAGAGTAACTGAAACAAAAGTTTCTCCTAGGGAAAGCTAAACAAAAGGAAATTAATCCAGAAAAATCCTACACAAACTAAGGCCGCAAGCAAACTTATGTGATAGGAGTGGATTCAAAAGTCTGGAACCTCATAGGATTATCAAGGCTTCGCAAATCGCTATAGACCGCAGGGTCCAACAGTAAAATGCGACAAGGAGGATTGGGACCGTACCCTTGCCTGAATACCCTACTACCTAGACAACATGTGCGTAATAATCTCCCCAAGTGTTGTTCTCGATGTATTTCTCTGCTAAGAAGGCCAAATGGTTAACTCAGTTGGTTTCAGGAATCCTAATGGTGTCTCTCGATATACGCAAGGTATGTGGGAGCTCAAATCCGTAATGGTGTTGTCTAATGCACAACCGTACGGCATGAGACCTTCCTATATACTACCGAGTACGTGAAACACCTTTCTATATCTGCCAAGTACGTGAAACACCTTTCAATATACACCAAGTACACGAAGTACTTGGTGAGTACGTGAAAGAGCTTCGATATACCTGGTTGGTATGAGAAAGAGATTCGATATACCGATAAGTACGTGGAAGACTACAATACCCCCGAAATACAGTGCTAGCAAGTAACGACAACTGCCATGTTTTACGATGCAGGAACACGTCTCTAGCTTAACACACAAGTTACTAAGAATTTTACCCTAGTTCTACCGTTAATTTTATCTGGATAGCTAGGTGAATGCATGAGGTGAGTACATAAATGTAAACATAATGCAGGCCCTAACTACATGCAAAAAATATACTTTTCTTTTGATGAACTCTATATATGGGAGGGAGAAATTTCTTTCCAAGCGATTTTACCAAAGCGACACAATGCAACACAATCAACAAGCAAAATCTACCAAAATCTACCAAATTTGATAAAAAAAATACACTTTTCATTTTTTCGTTTTTCCAAGCAAAACTCAAAAAATCAACAAGCATAACAACCAAATCCAAACATTTTCTTTTGTCTTTTTGAATCAAAACTTTAAGAGATGAAAAGAGAAAAATTTCCTATCTAGAGCGCTCTAACTTTTCAATTTCACTATAATGGCTTAAAAGCATAAAAAATCAAGAATGCACACAATCTCTCCAAACATGGAATCACTTTTGTAAAAAATTGATCTCACTAGATTTTTTCAAGAAAATTAATGATTCATAATTCCCGAAAAGCAGAAATGATTAATTCTTTCTCTCAAACTTTTCCAAAAGAATAATAAATGACCAATTCCAATGCATGAAGCAATTTCTACAATAATTCTCAAATGTACTCGAAAACAGTAAAAATGATGCACCTTTAATTTTCCAATGATATGCCAAGATAATAACTTGATAACAATGATATTTTTAAGCATAAAAACTGAAAAGAAATTTGATTTGCAACACTCTAAACACTCAGAAAATTCTCGGAAAATGACAAGCACTCATATGGATTGAAAACACTTCAAAACACTCAATCAAGCAACTGAAATGCAAACAAAGCTTAATGACAAGAGCAAAAAAGAAGTTTGGGATCAGATCCAATGCAAAGATCAGATTAGGAGAGGAGAGGAGGGAAAACAAGGTTAAGTGGATGAAGGTGGGGAAACCAAAGTGCCCACCACTACCAAACTGAAACTTGTTGAAATGGGACCCAATACAAATCCAGACAAAAACCAAACACTTTCAACACACAAATCAAAAATAAATCTATGACTGGATCTTGTAGCACAGAGGGGGTCTGCACACCAAATCAGAACTCAAATAAAAAAATGGAGGGGGAATTCCCTTATACCAATTCTAACATATTGGCGGAGTCTGTGTTCATACATAGAGCGACCGTCGCAGGCCACCAGTGCGGGAATTGCGACGATGTCGCAGGACACTAGTGGATAGGTTGCGATGACAGGCCAAAAGACAGAGAACAAAGACCAAATCAACGCTCTGGTTCCACTGCCTAAGTGCGATATCCAAACTCAAGGATCAACAAATTTCCAAGAAATGAGCAATAAAATGGCTTAAAGATTGTGAGTATAGACTCATAGGAGGACAACCAACTCTTCAAAGTGAAGATCTGATGGTGAAAAATACTTAGGAGGCAGATAAGATGGCTTGCAAAAGAAATCAACTGAAAATGGCATTCAAATTGAAAACTAAAACAAAATACTTCCCCAGTATGGTCGCCAGATTTGTTTGATAGACAATCTACCAAGAGCGGACTCGAGGCCTGATCTCCCTAGCTTAGTGTAAGTCTAGAACAAATAGGACATAAAATAGAATACTTTCCTAGATCTAATTAGAGATCAAGTAGATAGATGCTTTACCTTTCAGATCGCCGATCCTTCCTCCTTGATGTTTGCTCCAAGCTTGATGGTCTTCAGATCTCCGCTGCAAAACCTGTCAAGACAACACAGAAACAAAAACAAGTAGTAAAATGCACCTAAACAATAATAGCTCTAAGTAAGCAGTTAAGTAGGCAAACTACACAAAACATCATCAATGCAATGGGATTTGGTGGAAAGCATTTATATTACTGTATAAAAGGGAAAGTACATAGAAGGAAGTGATTACAACCAATGACTTAACGTAGCAATCCTTCTCCAACCAAGCCAATGCCAAATCCTCCAAAGGGATGATGGACCTCTCAAGGGATGAGTAGAGATCTCTCCTAAGCTAATTTCACCAGCATGTAGATACTATAGAATTCCTCCCTTTGGAATGGGAATGAGCTTCAGTTATATAGGATCAAGAGGATAGGATAGGTTGAGATATGGTAGGAGAGGGTTAGGGGATCTCACCCAAGGGCTAGGGAACCAAATGCCAGCTCCCCTAAAGGGTAGGGATAGGGCTCCACATCACTCTCCTTCGAGAATGGGCTCGAATATGCTCTTTTATCCAACTAACTAACATCGTCACAGGCTGCATTAGGACAACTTGCGACGTCGCAGGTTGCACAAGGGTGAACTGCGATGACCTTGAAAAGTAGGTCAGTTAATCCCTCTAGTCATGGGAAACTTCAGGGATGTATACACTGAGCCTCAGGGTAGTAAGATTTAGGTGTAACAAGGTGTAGCCCAGGAAGGAATTCACTCTATTAAGATTAATGATTTGTAGGTGGCATCTATAAAACTTGATTTATCAAAAGCTTATGATAAGGCCTCCTGGATCTTCCTTAGGCTGGTCCTACTTCATATTGGGTTCAGTCTGGATTTGACTAATTGGATAATGGAGTGTGTGACCTCCCTTTTTTTTGCGGTGCTTATCAATGGTTCAGGTTCTCCCTTCTTTAAGGTTGCTCGTGGGCTTCGACAAGGCTTCCCTCTCTCCCCGTATTTGTTTCTCCTGGTTATTGAAGGGCTTAGTAGATCCATAATTTTTGAACGTAATCGAAGGAAATTAAGGGGAATCTCGTTCAATGGAAAGGAGTCTCTCACTCATCTTATGTTCGTGGAGGATTTATTTCTACTCTACAAACAAGTTGCTTCTGAGTGTCGGAGTTTGGGATCCATTTTGGAGTGCTTTTGCAGGGATATGGGAATGGAGATCAGTATTGAAAAACCTGCCATGTATCTGCTAGATAACCAGGAGGGATCTAGAGACTTCTGGAGCGATTATTTTCCATATGATTGCAAGTCTATGGAGGAAGGAATTCCCTATTTGGGTTTTAATTTGAAGCCAAACAAATATGGAAAAAAGGATTGGCGTTGGCTTGAAGAGAAAGTGGCAGGTAAAGTCAATTTATGGTGTAACTATTGGTTCCCCAAGGGAGGGCAACTTGTCGTAGTCAAGTCAGTGTTGGAGGTTATTACTGTTTATTGGCATCTATTGGCAAAGATCCCTGTGGGGACCTTAAATACTATTAGGAAGATTTGTTTTAAGTTTCTTTGGAGGAACACCAAGGAAGGAAAGACATTTCATCTGGTTAATTGGAAGGTTTTAGCTGCTACTAAATGTATGGGGGGTAGGGGACTTAAAAATATTTTTGCTTTCAACAAGGCCTTGGAAGCAAAATCGTTATGGAATTTCTTGAAGAAGGAAATTTTGTGGAAGCGGATTTTGGTGGCCAAATATATTGCTCTGAATTTGGTGATGGACTGGATTCGGTGTAGGGAGAAATCTTTCATAAGGATATCTAATCAGTGGAGAGCAATTTCCAATACATTCTCAGTTATTAGGCATCATTTGGCATGGAAAGTTGGGAATGGTAGATCGGTGAGGTTGGGGTGTGATTCCATCCTCGTCCTTACAAATGAACGTCTTTTGTCGGCTGGGATCATTGAACATCTTCGAAGCAGGGGATTAGCCACTCTGCATAGAGTAGCCAAGCTAGATGGTACTAACCCATGGAAGTAGGTTTGGATGACAGCAGAGGAGCTCAGTCTGTCGGGGTCCTTGAAGAATAGTTGGGAATCCTTTATCGTTGTGCTGGACAAGAGTTATATTTGCATCCGTGGGGAGGAGGAGGATCTTTGTTGGATTTTTAATCAAAAATGAGGTTTGTATTGTGCTAGATTTGGGGTATGTATCTTTCTTTCCTGCTGTGCACAAACAGGTGGTGGTGGAAGAAATTTTGGACAATTAGAGGGCCCCCTAAAAGTATTCTCCATTTTCTGGCTTATGCTTAACAATAGAGTTATGACCTAGGATAGATTACAAAGCTTCAGTTTTCAAGGGCCTAGGGCTTGTCCTCTTTGCACGAATGGTGAAGAGTTGGTCTACCATCTGTTTGTACTCTATGAATTTGCCATGAAAGTTTGTTTCGAAGTGGGTAAGCAATCGGCATGCCCAGTTAGGTGGGATGGAATTTCAATGGAGTTGTGCTTTAAGGAGTTTTTACAGACCAAGGAGGCTTTGGATTTTAGAGTTCTTCCCATTATTGTGTCTTGGGGTATTTGGTTAGCAAGGAATGTTGTTATTTTCAGGGATAAGAAATTTGCTTTTGTGCAGGTGGCAGCTCAGTCCGTTGCTTTGTTTTCATTCTACAAACCGAAGTTTGAGCCTAAATCCATGAGAATCCTGGAGCCCCTGTTATTGATGAAAGCAGGTCATGGGCTTATTTCGATGGGGCTAGTTAGGATCGAAACAAGGTCAATGGATTTGGGTTCTTAATATTCTTGGATAGACATCACTTCTATAAATGGTTTGGTGGTCTGGGACTTGGGACGAACAATTAGGCAGAGTTCAAAGCTCTTTTTTCCCTGTTGAAGGTGGCTTTCAGGAAGTTGGTTCTTAGTGTGCATATTTTGGGTGATTCGGAACTTGTGGTTAATAGTCTTAAAGGTCTAGCTAAAGTGTCTCATGTTGGGTTGATATATTTGGTGGAGCAGTTAAGGACAGTTGGGGAATCCTTTCATTATATCTCTTTCCAGCACATCAAGCGTGAATTCAATGAGGCAGTTGATTCTCTGTCCAAACAAGGGTTGTTGCTGCATCAGGGCACTCTTCATTTGGAAGAATTTCAATGGGGGATAGTCTTGAATTCTCAGATCATCCCTTTCTCAGATATATGAACCTTTGGAAGTTTTGTCGAGATGGTTTTGTCCAGTAGCTTACAGGAATATCACTACTTTAAGGTTGATTAAGTTCTCTAGACTGTTAGTTGTGATTATTTTTTGATAGACTTATTGTTGAATGGCACTGAGCAATGTATTTTCTCTCCATCTTGAATGAAAATACGTTTTTTTTCTTGGAAAAAAAAAACAATACCTACCTCTTTCAACATTGGTAAACCACCCATTGCACTGCAGTTATGACAGAACTCAAGCATGTTATTTGTTGGTTGATTCTACTTCGAATGTAAGCAAAAGAAATTTATCAGCATTAATAAGCATCAAATAGGATATCTCCATAATTTTATTAAAATAATTTTCTAAGAAAAACTGTGTAGCAAGATAAATTTAGCACTGAATAATTTCTGACATCGCTGGAAACAAGACTTCATCACCCATGAATAAGATCTATGGGAGTGGCAGTGGCAGAGAGGTGAAGAAATGTTCTCATTTTGGTTAGATTTAATGTTACAATTGAACTATATCATATGATTCTTTAAGCAGAGTTTGTCGATTTAGGACTTCGGTTACAACATCACAGAGAGCCCAGCTGGGAATTCCAGCTAATTTTTTAAAAGCACTGTTGTGCATTGTTTTATCTCTATATAATCAACAGAGTTTTAATTTACTGGTTGGGAAGCAGCATATAGTTGAATAAAAGACCAGCAAAGTGATATATCTATATTAAGGGTTCACTATGTTTAGTTTCTCAAGAATACTTCATAATATGGGAGGCATCACCATAGAGAAGACAACATAAACATCAAACCAATAATATAATTCCACGCTTTACCAACCAAAATGCAGGAGCAACAAGAAGAGGAATGACCATAGAGGTGAACTTACAATTACAGATGAAAGCTAAATGTTAGTTTCTTCTGTTGATATGATATTTTGCAAATTGGAATACGTTTGAATTCATACATTAATGGAGAGAGCCTAAAAAGACAAACTTTTTAGAGAAATGGAGAATTTGCATTGTTCTAAACTCTAAACTATGCACAAAAATGCACTAATTTCATAGGCCTTTTTCCTTGAGTTTGTATGGGGTAAAAGCAGCGTGCAAATGTGGTTATCAAAGAAGATCCATGTATGGTGATTTTACTGTTTCATGATAAACCTATCCCCAAACTTTAGAAATAATCTTAACAAGGAAACTATGAATCCAAATATTCTTACCAAAGAAGACACAAAGCTTCATCAAAGCTTGGATATTCAATTCCATAAACTTCTATACCAAGTCACCTCAAAACCAGAGGTCTTGTCAAAAAAAGCTAAAAGGACTGTCAAATCTTGGGATTTCAATTTCAAAATCTTGTGAATGTTTGTGTTTGTTTTAACAAGTCCTTGTAAATTCATTTGGTATATTGATGCAGCAATGTCACCACCCCCTGCAATATCCCACGTACAAAGCATACGTTTTCCACAATTATTGTAGACGAATCCAATTATAACATCAAATAAAAAATCATTGTAGTCCGCAATTCAATTGAAACACAATCATAAATACACCATAATAATAAACCACTTAATATAACCACATAATTTTGCAATTCAATTGAAAACAAGCAGAAATACAATAACAAAAAATCTACACTATTTATTAAATAGATTGGACAAGCTTTTGGGCCTACATCACATTCACAAAACTTTGATATCAACAACCAACCACACTATACAACTGAAATCAAAGGATAGCCAAAGGGTCTTTTCTCATTCACAAACTTCATATTTATAATTGTGCTTCTTGTCTTTTAGCTTTACAACTACCCTAATTGTTCACATTCCAAATACATGGCTTCATATTCCAGTGGCTGACGATTCATTAAGGGAAATAAATATTTCATTATATGTACAAGTTTTATTTAATCACAAAATAGAACCAAAACTAAGCAAATGTAAGAAAATGTGCAGAACAACTACAGTGCTAGGGATGTTCCTACATTAGACACTCCCTTGGTTGGAAAATGTGAGCATGTTGCCCATAGGATTGTTGATAAATCAACAATTATTGAATATCTTCATTTTATTATTACTAGCATAGATCCATCTTAAACTTGGATATATTAAGCACCAAGAGGGATCCAATTTCTTCGGGGATCTATGCTGGTTTTAAATTTTTTTAGTTGAGTGGAAATGAATTTTTTTAATTAATTTTTTATTTTTGCTAAGTTATGAGCTGACATGTGTAACATCCCTCCTTTAAACCCTAGTATTTTGTAAAATACAATTATTTATTGTACTTGCTTACTGGTGAGGAGCTCAAGGCCAAGGCCCCACCAGTAAACCTCGTAACTTATGTGGTTTAAATTTTAAAACTTAGAAGACTAATGACGGCAACACATCTAAACGACGGGAAACTGAATCTTTTAGGGGGAGAGGAAATGGCTAAATTACGCCACGTTTAGATGGAAGGTGTCATCTTAGTGCCCCCGACACTATGTAAAGAGTAAACTAAAGACGTTCTTCGGATAACCTAAAGTTCATACGATATTATCATAGTAATCTTAATTATGATGATAACCATAATAAGGTTAAGGGTGTCGAAGATTCACCCTAAATGGAACTAAGATCTATGATATAACTTCACTTTTGAAATAAGGTGGAAAAAGAAGATAAAGTGACATGTCCCTTTTAGCAAATATTTGCTTGATCAAATAGTTAATTATAAATTACATACTATATACAAGTATCTAACCTAACATAAAGGAATACGTTGATGACCTACTGTCAAACTACATTAAAGGCTAAGCATATTATATGACTTAGTATTGAAGATATACCAAAAGAGTTATAGGTATACAAGGGCTAGTCGGACCTTTTTCATAAACAATAAACATATACAAAGGAAGGTATCATAAATGAAGTTCTTCATATATATATATATATATATAGACAAGGCATAATAGCCATGTTCAAATACATCTTCTTTATATATATAATGAGACCCAACATGTATATAGTAAAATAAAGATAAATAGTGTTAAGAATCTTACAAGATGTGCTAACACGATGTAGGGTTATAACAAATACTTACCTTAGTCAACAAAAGTTTGTAAGCAAAATCCTTAGAAGTAGTTGAAGGACGAGAGAAAGTTGATAGGCATACATTTCTAATGAGAAATGTAGATAGTAAATATTAATGAATTTCCTTAATGATGATCAATTATAAAAAATTAGGATTTAATAGTTTAAAACTCTTATAAATAAATATAAATATATATTTTGAATAAAGTATCCATTTGATAAATAGACACACTCGCCACATGTTTTATGAGGTCATGAGGGAAATCAATCCCCATGGAAAAATGGTTGGAATAAAGAAAATAATCTCCTCGAGGGGACATAAAATCTTTTACACCTAGTGGAGATAGCACCCTCCCTAATTTTTTCACATCACTTCAACATTCTTGAGTAAGAGCGGTGGACATGTAGTTGAGTAGTGAAATTCCACGTGGGAGGAGGAGTGTCTCTCTCTCTTGGGGGAGTTCATGGCCTTTACTTCCCTGTTATTATATTAATTTTAAAAATGAGAAAACCCAGGAGGATTGTCCCCTGGACAGGTAAGGGCGCAACATCTCTTGGCCACTACTCAGAAACCGTGATGCCATTTGTCATGATCAAGCACCATGTGGGATAGGTCACCCTCAGCGGTTCATCGAAGGAACGCCGAGCTCGTTGTATATAGGGTAAGAGGTCACTTCGGAGGGGGGATGCTGGAAGGTGAAGCAAAGGAAAGGGACAGATTCCGAGAAATATCGATCCTCTAACAAGCACATCATTTTTAATTTATAGATCTTCAGTTGTGAAGAATGCGTTATGCATTCTGGAGCGACCTTCATTTCCTCAACTGTGTGCTTCCTGTGATTACGTTGGAGGTGAGACCTCTCTTTGGGAGATGTATCGTCGGTACGCACACGGAGTTTGCGAGCCCTATTCTGTAAACCTGACAAAATTTGCGATAAGGTAAAATGTTTGTACTTTAGATAGAAGGGATGTGATGTGGAAAATGTTGTGGATGAGATAGGTATATATATATATATATATATCCAATCTTTGCATGATTATCAAACTTGATCATAGGGATTTGTTACAGGGAAAACGCTGCATCTTAGATAGGTATATCGTAACTTTACATGTTTATCATACTTTGTTAGAAGAATGCGATATGTTGTAAACCGCTATAGTTTATTTTTTGGATAGAAAGGAAAACAATCTAGTATCTGGTTTATATACTCTTTACATAGCATATCGGAATAGGAGGGAGGCGACCTGGGTGAATATACTTAAATATCCTGCTTATGGCATATAAGAGGAATGCGAATCAGGGTAATCATTGCGTAGATCTTTAATGAAGTAAAATTTGAAATTTCACCAAATTACTAACTCGATTATTTTGGGTTTGTGACAAGTGGTATCAGAGGGCTAGGTTACAACACTCGGGCCTATTGGGATCAACATGGGATAAGTAAGTATGAAGGTTGTTAAACTAACCAATCAAATTGTTTTTGTTTTGTTTTGGATGCATGGACTGGAATGGACGAGCAAGTAATGTTATCCGAGTTAAACTTCAAGTTCTCCAAAAGAGTAAAGATAAGTATTTTCATCATTGTTTTTTCTTACAAAATTATGAGTCAGGTATGTTTACCTTTTTCGTGAATTTTCCCTTGCTAGATACAAGATATAGATACTCACATTGTTGTATGGTATTGTTATGGAATGGGGTATCTTGTTGAAATGATTTCAGTATATGTGGAAGGGGTTATGAGATTTACATAAAGTATGAATTACTCATATTTAGTTGATTTTACTTAATGATACAAGTGTGTGGGTGATGTACCTCCATTGGATCTATAATAGGGAATGTGTATGTAATACTCTAATCAATGCTATAAATGAGAGAAAATGATTCTTTGCCTAAAGGAATGTTTCACTATTGATCAAAGTAATTGGTTTTGTTACAAAATGGTACAATCAATGCTAGAATGAAAATCACATTCTAGGACATAGTCATAAAGATCAAACTAATTGAAGTATGTACATTTGTTAAAATGCCGGTTAGTTTGGGTATGATATGCAGGAAAAATACATGAAAGGTTTGAAAGTTACAAAGAAATACTAGGATGTAATTATCTCATATGAAGGATGTATCGATTCAGATGTTGTTCTTATGTCCTTTCTGATATTGATGTGAAATGTAACGATTTTTGTATCATGATTGATTAACTTTGTTAAAGAGAATAGAAGCATCATAATCTTTTATGTTGGATTGTTGATCCATAATTCTATGTTATTTGGTAAGTACTAAGTCTAAGAAATAGATAATGAATATGGAAAACTTTGGCGAAACGTGTTATTACCTTGACCAAACAAAGGTTATGAATAGTGTTTTGAACATGCAGATTAGCTTAATAAGTAATTTCAAATTGCATAGGAGTATCAAGTAGCTCCGCATTATAGTTGTTGGTATTCTATTTTCTTTAAGGAATTACTAAGTGCACGACCTATGAGCTTCATTAGGTTAGAGTGTAGTATTATTAGTATACTCTAAAGAAGTGAGCTTGTTTGGTTAGGTGAAGTCATTTGAACACCTTCAATTATAATAGCTACATTTTAGTTGGTATTGCAATGTTGTTACGTATTCTTTTGACAGATTCATGGAATGCTATATAGAAAAATAATTTCTTCATAGATGTTATGGAATATGATTGGGTAAAACACTTGTTTAATTTAGTAGGTAGGAAGTTATAGCTACGTATTAATAGGTGCATTCCTCGAAATAAAAGTTGGTCCTCAAGTACAAATGATAGAATGTACATCGTTTTACTTAGGTTTTGGTAGTATGCTTATTGCAAAATATATGTTGACTCTCTTTCATTTCCTCCCGTGAAATCCAATAGTATGGAATCCGTGTAAAATATAGTCTAAGTAATTGTTACTCTTGAGTATTGATAGCAAGAATGAATTTGACATATTTTTAGTTCATAGGTTACAAGTTATGGTTAAAGATGTGAATGAATTTAGGTGGAAAGATGACTGATGTGTTTGAATAATATTTGGTTTATGAAAAATCGTCATTTTGTTAAAAGTTAATATTTTATTACTTAACATAAATTGTATTTCATTATAGAACTTCTTATCATTATTAGAATTGTAAGGATAAGCCTAAAGGTGTATTACTGTATGGAATTGCAAGCAATGTTCCTAGGAGTTTAAATGATCTTATTTTAGAATGCATATGATTATAATTATTTTCTTCATAGATCCCCTGGTAGGGTTTGTTATATCTTCTAATAAAGATTGATGTGTATCAAGTTAAAAGATCTTGTTAATAGTAGGAGTTTGATTATAGGAATAGAAGATTCCTAGATCTTGTTATGATTGATTAATCATGGGATCTTTTAACCATGGATACAGAAATATTATAGAGAACATAATTTTTAGATGATGAGTCTCAGGTTGAAAAGAATCTATATGTAACTAAATGTTTAAACTATGATACTAACATGTTTGTTTGTTAGGAGATCTGACCCCAAACTCACACTAAGTATTTTGAAGAGTTTACATTTATACACCGGGATGAATAGTAGAGGATGCACAAGTTAATTGAATGAGCATACGTGTAATGCTATGGAACTAATGTGTTCAATTGTTGAGCAATTGAAGCAAATATTTTTTCTTTTTCTTTTTGTACTAACATCGTAGGAGATCATCATGATTACGACCGATGTCATGATTAAAGTGGAACGTTGATTATAAAACCATTCATATAGATAAGTTGAGCTAAATCGCCCAAGAGTAAGTAATGATTTACTTTACATTTTATTATAGTGTGGATTACAGGATTTTATGAATCATGATTGATGGTAGACTTATGATTAATGATGTGTGATCATCAAAATGCATAGAATGTGATAAGTAAATAGGTGAATATATTTGTTAATATTTTGTTGTTATTATGTTGCATGTGGCGTGCAAGAAATAATAAATGATTGTTATTAAGTAAATTTCATGGACTCAAACGAGAAGGTTTGAGTGGAAAAGAATATTTCCTGGACTCAAACGAGAAGGTTTGAGTGGAAAAGAATATTTCCTGGACTCAAACGAGAAGGTTTGAGTGGAAAAGAATATTTCCTGGACTCAAGCGAGAGGTAAATTGACAAGTGGCAGCAATTGCACTCACTTTCTAGCTGTTGCAGGAGGCAACTCCCCTAAAAATGTGGTCATGTTCCCCAAGGAAGGTGGAACTGAGCATCTGGCTCATTAAATGTTAAAACTGACCCAAAGACCTAGGCAATCTTATATCCATCGAAGCAGGAGGCTCACCATTTTTTGCCTTGTGGATGGCTGCATACTGAAAAGTTAAGCACACAAGAGGATTCGATGAGGGGAAAGCTAAAATGAGTTGCTAGTGTAAGGACTGCAAGTTTATTTTGTTGAGTTGCAGAGAGTGTATTGTCTGCAAGTTTGATTGTTGAGCTACAGAAAGAACATAACTTGAGAAAGAGTTTTGTGTTCAGCAGAGGGTTGCTGAAGTTCCAAACTCATGGGAGAGTTTGATGATCAACAAAGTGTTGTGAAAAATATTTGTTTTATGATATAACAGTAGAACTACATATTAACGATTTGTCTTGTAACTGGACTATTGGATACATTTATGTGTGAATGCTATGAATGCTTGAGTAAGCAAAAATTTCCTCAAGGATGAGGATGAATGATAAATGTTAAACATTTATTGTTTGAAATTTTGTGAAGTATAATTATGTTATGCTGAAGAATGTTGGAAGCTCTTGTATGAGTTGTACAATGTGCAGGTTGTGAAAGAGGTACGAACCATAAAGACTTTTAAAAATCGTGGAAGTTCAAAGATGATCAAGAACACCAAAGGAAAGACGACAAGTGAACTAAAGAAAGATGACTCAAGAAGAGTAGACGAATTGATGAGAGGTATGAACACTGAGGACAGTGTTATTCTTAAGAGGAGGAGGAGGATGTAACATCCCTCCTTTAAACCCTAGTATTTTGTAAAATACAATTATTTATTGTACTTGTTTACTAGTGAGGAGCTCAAGGCAAGGCCCCACCAGTAAACCTCGTAACTTATGTGGTTTAACTTTTAAAACTTAGAAGACTAATGACAGCGACACATCTAAATGACGAGAAAATGAATCTTTTAAGGGGAGAGGAAATGGCTAAATTACGCCACGTTTAGATGGAAGGTGTCATCTTAGTGCATTGACACTATGTAAAGAGTAAACTAAAGACGTTCTCTGGATAACCTAAAGTTCAGACGATATTATCATAATAATCTTAATTACTATGATAACCATAATAAGGTTAAGGGTGTCGAAGATTCACCCTAAATGGAACTATGATCAATGATATCCTTGAAATAAGGTGGAAAAAGAAGATAAAGTGACATGTCCCTTTTAGCAAATATTTGCTTGATCAAATAGTTAATTATAAATTACATACTATATACAAGTATGTAACCTAACATAAAGGAATACATTGATGACCTACTATCAAACTGCATTAAAGGCTAAGTATATTATATGACTTAGTATTGAAGATATACTAAAAGAGTTATAGGTATACAAGGGCTAGTCGGACCTTTTTCATAAACAATAAACATATACAAAGGAAGGTTTCATATATATATATATATAGACAAGGCATAATAGCCATGTTCAAATACATCTTCTTTATATATATAATGAGACCCAACATGTATATAGTAAAATAAAGATAAATAGTGTTAAGAATCTTACAAGATGTGCTAACACGATGTAGGGTTATAACAAATACTTACCTTAGTCAACAAAAGTTTGTAAGCAAAATCCTTAGAAGTAGTTGAAGGACGAGAGAAAGTTGATAGGCATACATTTCTGATGAGAAATGTAGATAGTAAATATTAATGAATTTCCTTAATGATGATCAATTATAAAAAAAATAGGATTTAATAGTTTAAAACTCTTGTAAATAAATATAAATATATATTTTGAATAAAGTGTCCATTTGATAAATAGACACACTCGCCACATGTTTTATGAGGTCATGAGGGAAATCAATCCCCATGGAAAAATGGTTGGAATAAAGAAAATAATCTCCTCAAGGGGACATCAAATCTTTTACACCTAGTGGAGATAGCACCCTCCCTAATTTTTTCGCATCACTTCAACATTCTTGAGGAAGAGCGGTGGACATGTAGTTGAGTAGTGAAATTCCACGTGGGAGGAGGAGTGTCTCTCTCTCTTGGAGGAGTTCATGGCCTTTACTTCCATGTTGTTATATTAATTTTAAAAATGAGAAAACCAAGGAGGATTGTCCCCTGGACGGGTAAGGGCGCAACGTCTCTTGGCCACTACTCAGAAACTGTGATGCCATTTGTCAGGAGCAAGCACCACATGGGTTGGGTCTCCCTCGGCGGTTCATTGAAGGAACGACAAGCTCATTGTATATAGGGTAAGAGGTCACTTCGGAAGGGGGACACTGGAAGGTGAAGCAAAGGAAGGGGACGACTTTCGAGAAATATCGATCCTCTGACAAGCACATCATTTTTAATTTATAGATCTTCAGTCGTGAAGAATGTGTTATGCATTCGCCTGGGTTTGCAGGTGCGGGAGGAATAATTTTTTACTCCATGGGGAATAAACAAAAAGAGTTCACCTGGGGAGTTGGCAAAAAGACCAATAATGGAACCGAATGGCTTAGCCTCATTAAAGGTCTCGAGACAACAAGTGCTATGGGAATTGAAAAGTTGACGGTCATTGGCGACTCTTTAATCGTCATCAGAGAAGCTAGAAGAATTATCAACTCTTGGAAGAGCCCTTCCTCCAAGATGCATCGTCTCCTCGACAACATCAATAAATAATTCAAAGAGTTAAAATTCTTTCACATACTGAAAATCAAAACGGGCACGCAGACCACATGGCCAACAGAGGTGTCAGGATACCCTATGGCTCCCTAGAATGTGATCGTGAAACCATTGAAAATATTTGGATTCCTTAACCCATTGATCCATCATATTATGAATATCTATGTCTGCATTATTCTCTTAAGAAAATTCGTCTTAATCCTTAGACATCCAGCTACTTGGCTCTTCGATTTTAGCTCCATGTCCTTGTTAGATTTCATAAAAATGCGTGGGATCCTCCCACACTTATGCATTTAATTCACCTGGCCAAACTGCCAGTTGTCTGGCATGCGACAGCCTTTTCTCAGCTTAAATAAAGATTGTCTTTACCTCTTCTGCACTCCTGTCTCGTCTTGGTGTTGGGTTCGTAGCCTTACTATCCTTGTTCGTATTTCTAGTTCTCTTGGCATAAAAGTAACCCCAATTTGTGAGATGGAACATGTTTCAAGTTATTCTTCGTAGGAAGGGATGGGTGCTTACTCAAAATGCATTCGATGCAACAAGACCATCCCTCTCGGTGTCTGCAGAAGGTTTATCTCACTGGCAGAGGAGGAGAATGGCACTCAGATGATTGATGATCACTTCAATTCGCACAAGATGGGTTCTTGTCATAGACAGGCTGGAATTGGGTCTTCTCAGGGTCGTCACCAGGTTCTGGGAAACACTCAGGAAAATGAGGACTTGTGGACGCATATCCATGAACTAGAAGCTCAAGTTCGTCTGGTCAGACACGAAAATCTGGAATTCAAGAAGGTTTTGTCTCATCTTTACACTTTGGCCCAATGTACACATTCGGATGTTAAGTCTCAAAGCAACAAGATAACAGAGAAAGTGGAGCACTTGGAAGAGACATTGGGTCTCTGCTTCACAAACAAGGCACAAAAGAACGCAAAAATGGATATTTCAAGCGGCGAGATGAAGGACATTGACAGAAAAATGGACAAGTTAAAAAAGTTCATGGTTCAAGCTGGAAACTTTGTCGACCTCAGCAGCGATAGGAAGGAAACAACAGAGTTTGATGGTGCTGTAATGAACACTGGCCTCCTCCACCCGTAGTAGAGGGTGCCCCACTCTGGTTTTTGTTGGCATTATGTTATATGCTATGTCTTTAAGTTTTCAGTCCCTTTTTGTTGAAAAACGCGGGCGAGCAATATCTAGTATTCTTAGCTATAGCTCAGATAATCCTAATTTACAGCATTTTTGATTAAGCAAACTCTGTAATTATGCTTTATTTCTACATATTCCTCCTAGGACAGTTTATAAGGTGCTACAGCTCTCTAAATTTTGGAAAGTTTCATAGTTTTTTCAATTTTGAAAAAGATGATTATGGAGTGACGGATGCATCTCTGATAAGGGAGCATTCTGTCCTCTGCTATATGTAAACTTTGCTTTTTTATATATCTAATGAAAATCATCAACCCTTTCTGTAAAAAAAAAAGAGCGCGTTATGCATTCTGGAGCGGCCTTCATTTCCTCAACTGTGTGCTGCCTGCGGTTACGTTGGAGGTGAGACCTCTGTTTGAGAGAGGTATCGTCGGTATGCACATAGAGTTTGTGAGCCCTGTTCCTTAAAACTGACCAAAATTGCAATAAGGTAAAACGTTTGTACTTTAGACAGAAGGGATGCAATGTGGAAAATGCTATGGCTGAGATAGGTATATATATATCCAATCTCTGCATGATTATCAAACTTGATCACAGGGATTTTTTATAGGGAAAACGATGCATCTTAGGAAGGTATATCATAACTCTACATGTTTATCATACTTTGTTAGAAGAATGCGATATGCTGTAAACCGCTATAGTTTATTTTTTGGATAGAAAGGAAAACAATCTAGTATCTGGTTTATATACTCTTTACATAGTATATCAGAATAGGAGGGAAGGGACCTGGGTGAATATACTTAAATATCCTGCTTATGGCATATAGGAGGAATGCGGATAAGGGTAATCATTGTGTAGATCTTTAATGAAGTAAAATTTTAAATTTCACCAAATTACTAACTCGATTATTTTGGGTTTGTGACAACGTGATTTTTTTTATTTTTTAATTATTTTTGGGAATGTTATGTTACATAACGTAATGTGACAACATCTCCCCCATACTGGGCTGTAGAGAAACTCGCTACTCTCGGTGCAATTATCTTTTGCCTCTTCCACACTATCAACCACTATCATTCGATACTTTCCATTCAACATTCTTCTTCCTCCTCTTTGTAATATGCACCTTTTCTCTTTGCAACTATAAGCAACTCATATCCATTCTCAATTTTTCCATCTTCCAATCTCGATTTACCTTGCTGCAACTCGTCCACCTTTGGCAATTGCCACAAATCTTGCCCAATGGGGTTCATCACCTCGAATTACTTTTTCTCGATGGTGATTATTGCCTCTCCACCCTCCCTCTTGTACACCATTACCACCATCTCAACAGACTCCACCAATACTTGTTGCTCAAGCATCACCTCATTTTTTCTTATTTTACTACAACCACTCTGTGCCTCAATCATCTTCCTCTCGCTGTTGCTTTGTTGCATCAACTCTTCCCACTGCAACTGCTGCATAGTCTTTTGGTCTGCTCCACTTTCTTTTCTTTTGTTGTATATATATATATATATATATACATATATATATATATGTATATATATATACATATATATATATGTATATATATATACATATATATATATGTATAGATATATATATATATATATAGATATATATATATGTATATATATATATATATATATATATATATACACACACACATGCATCAATTTATGTCTGTTACAATATTCCACTTCACTTGCAAAAAAGCCACCACACAAAACACTATGGTATCAAATATTCCCATCTGCTTCTCTTCCACTGTTAGACGTGTGGTAACATCATCTCCTTGCAACTTGAGTTTTGCAAGACCACTCTCTTTTGTAATACCACCTCTGTTGCAGTAACACTCATTGTTGCAACATCGCACATCACCACAACATCTCTCCCTTGAAACTTTTGTCTTTTGAATTCATTGCACAAACTCCTTTATGTCAATATTTTTCTTGTAATATTTTATTCCAAATGTTTCTTCAATGCTATCCTTTGGCATGAAATCCACAACATGAACTTCACACACTTTCCTCATCATTTTTCTCAACATGCATCCCACTTTAACAAACAATACTCTTTGCAATCACATTCAAAATAAATTTGTTTTCTTTATCCTCTCATTGCCTGCTTTCATACTTTTTCTTTTTCTACGCCTTCTCAATTCTCAAAGCCAAATGATAAGCCTCTTCTAATGACCATATCTTCTTTGCACTTATCTTCCTTTTAATGGTGCACTTATCTTCTTTTTAATAGATAGCTTCAATCCATTGAGAAACATATGATCTTTTCATCACTATCTTGTACTCATGGTCATGGCACTACAAAATTCTTCAAAATATTCTTCTATACATTTATTCTTTTGTTTCAATTTCTCTAGCATTTTCTTGATTTTCAAAGTATAATCAGAATTTACACTTACCTTTCAATTTGGTGACGTTTTCTCCTAATTATAAATCTTGTCTTTATCTCTCCATTTTCTCTTGCTCTTCAATTGTTACCAACAATCATATGCACAACTTCTCAATCTTTTCGTCAATTTTCACTCTCTAGGGATCTTTAATCTTACTGCACTTTAAATATTTTTGCTTTCCTTCTATTCACTCCAACACCTTTTTCGAATCTGCACATCTAGAAAATTCTGGCATCTCCATGTCCATTTGGTGCTGCTCCAGGTTCTCTACATTTTCTGCATCATTCTCATATTTTCCATGTGTGCCTTTTAGCAATTTTCTCTACTGACTCAATCCTATGGCCTCCATCTTCTTCATCGTCTTCTGCAACATTGTTGCACTTTCTTTTCTTTTAGCTATATCTTATTGAATACATCATTATCCACAACTTCTATCTAGCACTCGTCAAGATTGCCAAGAATACCAAGCCCTCTATGTTTCTCAATGTTGGTGGTAATCATTGTTGAACTCTTCTATCATGACCATAGTAAATAATGAAAATGTACCCTTCACTTAAGTAAAATTATTGATTAGTCATGTTAAACTTTTTCTATTTATTTTAACTCTTAGATTAAGGAGTTTTATCAAAATTAGAGTGTCTCAAGATATTAGCCTAGGAGACAAAGGGTGCTACTAATGACAAGGATCCCAAGTTCCGATATAGGGGATGATTTCGATATGTAATTCTTTATTATAACGTGATGGTTTTTTAACTCATGCATTTTGTTTTGGATATGTATCACCGTTCTCACTCATGCCATTTTGGTATAGTCATCTTTAATACTTCACACTTTATCCTTATCAAGCTTTGAATACTTGGTGCCTGGATTTACATTTATGAGGATGAGAATATATATATAAAAGTGTACAATGTCAACTTTAGTAATTACACATTTGATCAAACTTTGAATACTTGGTGCCAAATGATTTGGATTTGTATTTATGTGCATGAGAACGAGAATATATATAGATATATATATATACAATTATTTGAATACTTGGTACATAATGACCTAGATAATATATATAATGTATCTTTTTATATATGTACAATGATTTGAATACTTGGTACATAATAATTTGGATAATATATATAATGTATTTTTTTTAAACAAGTGCACAAATAAGTTTAGAAGAGAAAATTCAATATTAATGTTATATTATTACTTATGATATTTACACATTTTATCAAATTTTGAATACTGGGTGCCAAATGATTTGGTTTTGCATTTATATGCATGAAAACGAGAATATATATATATATATGTGTGTATAATGATTTGAATACTTGGTATATAATGATTTGGATACTATATATATAATTTTGAATACTGGGTGCCAAATGATTTGGATTTGCATTTATATGCATGAGAATGAGAATATATATGTGTATAATTATTTGAATACTTGGTATATAATGATTGGGATAATATATATAATGTATTCTTTTTAAACAAGTACACAAATAGGTTTATAGGAGAAAAATCAATATTAATGTGATATTGTTACTTAATGATATTTAAAAAATTTGTTTCAAAAACAAGGGGGTCTTGGATACCAATTCGATCTTTGACTTGACCATGATTTTAAAATTATATTATTATTATTATCATGTATTAATTTTATTTTCATATTTATACAGCAATATATTTATTTGATATTGTTGTTATTTAAATGTTTAAAGAAATGAAAAAAATTAATATTTTTTTATTTTTAAATTTATATAATGTATTTTTTAAAACAAGTGCACAAATAAATTTAGAAGAGAAAATTCAATATTAATGTGATATTATTACTTAATGATATTTACACATTTTACCAAATTTTGAACACTGGGTGCCAAATGATTTGGTTTTGCATTTATATGCATGAGAACGAGAATATATATATGTGTATAATGATTTGAATACTTGGTATATAATGATTTGGATAATATATATATAATTTTGAATACTGGGTGCCAAATGATTTGGATTTGCATTTATCTGCATGAGAACGAGAATATATATGTGTATAATGATTTGAATACTTGGTATATAATGATTTGGATAATATATATAATGTATTCTTTTTAAACAAGTACACAAATAGGTTTATAGGAGAAAAATCAATATTAATGTGATATTGTTACTTAATGATATTTTATATAGTTTGTTTAAAAAAAAGGAGGTCTTAGATACCAATTCGATCTTTAACTTGACCATGATTTTAAAATTAGATTATTATTATTATCATATATTAATTTTATTTTCATATTTATACAGCAATATATTTATTTGATATTGTTGTTATTTAAATGTTTAAAGAAATGAAAAAAATATATATTTTTTATTTTTAAATTTATTATCCATAAATTATATTCCATAACCTTGGCGTGTATATATATATATATAAAAAGTTAAATAGAAACCATAAATTTAGTGGAAATGCACACATTTAAGGGTTAGTTTAATTTAGCTGACACATATGTAGAAGTATAGTAATGCAAGAGAGTGAAGATGACCACGGGTACACAAAAGGACTGCCACAATGAATCATGTAGAACAATAAGGCATTCAATAGATCTACAACCAACATAACGAGGCCACAAATTGCACTAGCATCTTTTAACAGATGACAAAGGTCATGATCTCTGACTATCATGAAAAATAACACGTCAAACTTAAAGAATCCAATATGAAACCCATAACTAAGATTACTGGCATATTCTAAGGATTGCCAAAAATAGTGAACCCTATAATACGTGATCTGCATCAGAAAAATCTGTTTGCCCTCTTACTCCACAGTTTCAAGCTTTCTCCCACTTAAGGATCTTTACAGTCTCCCAAGTGAAATCAGGATCCTCCCGACCAAAATGGCCATATGCAGCTGTTTTCTGGAACCTCATATTGCCTCCTCGTTTTAGGTCAAGGTTGATAGATATCATGCCAGGACGGAAGTCAAAATTTTCTTTGATTAACTTCAGGATTTCAGCATCCGGAATTTTTCCAGTTCCATATGTGTCAACAAACACAGAAAGTGGTTCAGGCACACCAATCGCATATGAAACCTGCACAAGGCAGCGGCGTGCTAGCCCAGCAGCAACAACACTCTTGGCAGCTTGTCTGACAATGTAAGCACCACTTCGATCCACCTTGGTGGGATCCTTTCCAGAAAAGGCTCCTCCACCATGAGCACCCCAACCACCATATGTATCAATAATAATTTTCCTCCCAGTCAGACCAGCATCTCCATGAGGCCCTCCAATTACAAAACGCCCAGATGGGTTCAAATGGAATATTGTATTTTCGTCTAGATATTGAGAAGGAACAACCGGCTTAATGACATGCTCCTTGAGATCAGCTGCAATCTGATCATTGGTAACAGTTTCATCATGTTGAGTAGAGATGAGCACAGTGTGAACTCTTAACGGGACCATTGCCCCGCCCTCATTTTTATACTCAACAGTAACCTGGGTCTTTCCATCTGGTCTCAACCAAGAACAGGTTCCATTCTTTCTTACTTCAGTCAACCTTGCTCCAAGCTTTGTCGCTAGGACATGAGTGAGAGGCATCAACTCTGTAGTCTCATCTGTAGCATACCCAAACATGTGGCCCTGATCTCCTGCACCAATCTCTTCGGGCTTCTTAGTAAGGTGGCCATGGACACCCTGTGCAATGTCAGGGCTTTGCTGTTCAATATTCACCAGGACCTTGCAATTATCTGCATCCAATCCAACATCTGCTGACACAAATCCAATTCCCCTGCAGGTGTCCCTTACTATCTTCTCATAGTCTATATTAGCTTTAGTTGTGATTTCTCCAAAAACCATTACCATGTTTGTCTTTGTACAGGTCTCGCATGCAACCTTGCTATCAGGATCTTGCTCCAAGCAAGCATCCAAGATGGCATCAGAAATCTGATCACAGAGTTTGTCAGGGTGTCCCTCATTTACAGACTCTGATGTGAAGAGAAAGGTATCCATCTACAACAAAACACGTCAAACTATCAGCAGGCATGAAAAAAAATGACCAAACGCTTTGCTTTATATGCAGTGCTTACCATTTATTATAAACTGTCAAACAGCATATTGTTAGCCAGAAAGAACAAAGTATACTGTGGAATAAGAACAACCAGTATTACAGAAAATATCACCAGGAACCAGCATGAACCTCCTCTTTATCACTAGAAAATATTACCAGGAACCTTATTGAAAAAACGTCTTGATGCTTTGGATAAATCTTTGGCCAAATCCTAATCAATCCATCACCATTCTTCAGATATTTTGATTGTGATATCCCAGGATTGAAAAATAGAACATGTGCTATAATTTCTAACAAAGAGAGGGGATCGTGGATTTGATCTTTCTCCTGGGAACATGTGAAACTAGATTTGAACAGAGCTGTAAAAGAATGAAATGCCTGGAAGAACTTGTCCATAGCAGGCAAGGTGAAAGTACTCAATAAAGAGTTAATTGGCATAGATATATACTGCTAAGCATGTAAGTGCCTCTCCGAAGGTGGTTATGATGGCCTCGTCTAGCTTGTAAAATGCTTCGCTAGACGAAGGACGATGGATCCAAAGAAATGTACCAAATCTGGGAGCAATGCATTCAACATAAGGGAAAAGGTGGGTTAACAGACACCAAATCCAACATCCCAATTTTTTTAGAGTGGCTGAGACATTATAAAACTAGGGGATTACATTCTCAAAGCAAAGCATTAAAATCGAAGGCTTTTTACATGCTCCAGCAAAAATGCAAGGCATTGCAGGTTAGCCAAAGTACTGAGTTGAGATTGAGACGGCTTAAGAAATGGTAAAGCGTATAAACCTATATTTGGTGGAATGGGCCCTTCATTAACAGCAGATTGTTTGGTTTATGTTTAATCCACTTCCTAAAATAGAAAGCACTCATTCAGAAGGGGTTTCTAACTTAATCCCCTTTTTGGCACATCAGGACAAGCAGTTAGAAACAATGGGCAGAAATGCAAGAAGATTCACTTATTCACAGAACTTAAACCAGCACTCACAGCCAGTTCTAAGTTTATAGCAGGCATCCTGAACTTAGATTGCACACTGACTTGTACATTACTGCTTAGAAGGATTTAGTGACTTAGTGTGGTGAGACAGATTCCGTCTTATGAAAGGTCTACTTTCCCCCTAACAGCATTATTTATAGGAAACAAAGGCTTAGCAACCTTTGAAAAACCAAGTTAGATAGTCCTCTATCAGATACGACAGTTAGCATGAAACTGTGCAGTACAATTTAACCGGTGGCAATTATAACAGTGTGGGTTCATGGAATCAGGTAAGAATGTCACTGGAACTGTAAAAGGGCTAGGAAAACTTGGCAAGTCTTGCAGTACCATTTATTAGCTCATTGGATGGGGCAGCCTTACTACACTTACTTGAACCCATCTCCAAGGACACATAAATAGGCTATTGTTATGTGTTTCTTGATTCCCATCTCCAAAGAGATAAATGCGAAACAGTGATGATTCAATTGGTTTTTGGCACTTTTTCTTAGGATTTTCAGCCTCATATGGGTCACGAGCTTGTAGAAGATCCCTGAGCAGCTTGTATATACTGTGCAAATGGTACAAGTCTAACCTCTTAACCACAAGGTTAGCTCCAGCCAACTTGTCTTCGTCATGGTCGTCTTTCAGTCTACCTAGTTTATTCTTGTAACCTGGCAGAACTTATTAATGCAGCCTAACACTGGGCTGGGGTCAGCTGGTCATCTTCTGTTCTTTGTGATGCTTTATTTTCAACTTACAACAGTTGAATATTGCAATATAACATAATATTCAAACTTCATCCAAAAGCCACCCTGTATGACTTCAGCTTTCAAGCTGAGAATAGGCATTTGAACATACAGCCAGCAATTCAACATAGTATCGTAGCCAAAATATGAAACATATTAGATGTTAGCTTTCAACACGAGGATAGGAATTTGGATGGATAAACGTTAGTCACTAAACATCTTAGCAAAACAAGAATGCTTAAAAATTAGATAAACATTGTAGGTAAAACAAAGGTAGTAGTAATTGGTGTAAGAGATAAAAGTCGGATAAAACCCATTTGGAGAGCCGGAAAACAGAAGATGTGTTTCTTTGAAGCACTTGGGTTTGGATTTGTCTTCTAATTATAAAAGGAATGCGTGTATTAAAAGAAGACTGAAAACCCTTTCTCTTCAGGACAAGTTAAGTAGATGCATTTTGCATAGAACCAGTAATTTATTATTTTATATAGAACCCAGTTTGGAGGCCAGGAATTTCTCAAGAGGGTTGGTAGAAATCAAGAATGCTTTCATATAGAAGAACTGGGAGTGACATTGCAAACATCCTACCCAATCCTTTTGAATAAACAGGTAAGCTTCCTTTAGAAGCAGGAACACTTTGTCACTATTACATATAAAGGAAAAATTCAACACAATGGAGAAAACCATCTCCCATCTCGAGTTATGATAGCAACAAAGGCAAAAGGATGTTATAAAGCAGATGCAGATTGATTCGTAAAATGGAGATTTCATATGAAGTACTTACCAGAAATGTCAATGCTCAGTACAGATCTAAATCAGAAAATCTGTCAATGCATCAAGTTCAGCCAAGGGAGCTGAACAACTTGCTAAATTTCCCAGTCGATGCCGGAAGCTTTTTCAAGGAGTGAATAGAATTATAGAAAATGTAAGCAGAGAATAAATAATTCACTGAATTACAATTTATTTTGCATATCTTATATAGCTGTATATATAGCTCAAAAAATATCTTACGTATTGTAATGATATCCCTCGTATCTTTGCAATCAGAGTATTTATAAAAATAAAAATAAATTAAACTGTAAGTATATATCTATTTATTAAAAATAAAAAAATATAAACATAAATTTATTTTAAACCTGGATTTAACTTTAATAAATAAATTGAATAAAAAAAATATAAACATAAATTTATTTTAAACTTGGATTCAACCTCAAATTGAATCCATTTTGATGTTTAATAGATCTAGATTTAGATCCAGATTTAAAATGGATCTATACAACAATATAACTTTAAATCCTTTAAATGGATTTTTGAATGAAAAAATCATCAAGATTCATTGACTGACAGATTCAATATAACTTTAAATCCTTTAAATGGATTTTTGAATGAAAAGATCATCAAGATTCATTGACTGACAGATTCAATATAACTTTAAATATCGATTTTTGAATGAAAAGATCATCAAGATTCATTGACTGACAGATTCATTGGACATTCAGTCAGCTGAATATAGCTACTACGTTTTTTAAATGGCCCAGAAGAGTGAGCTGAATTATTTTTATCGAATTCTAAGCTCCATCGCAATTAAAGATTTGATTTAATTTGATTGACAGAGACCACCCAAATTTCAGCCCCAGCGGGTCGTAAACTTCCGAGACATGTAGTTTTGGAGATTTTCAAAGCAAATATAGGAATGCGTTGAAAATCCAGCCTGAGCAAATCGTGGCAAACTTCCATAGATCTACTGATCTAGTTAATGTAGAAACGCAAGATCCATCATATTAAGCTTTCCGAAAAATAAAAACAGCCCAAAAAAACTGAGGGAAAACTGAGTCCCGGGGGAAGAAGTTTTAGGGATTTGAAAACAAGCACAATACTGGAAACAAAAATGAGTTGTGGCGGACAAAAATCACTTTCATTAGACAGGCAGCCGTGCAAATCTCATAGAAAACAGGATGTGCCTGACAAACTTCACCCAAATGAGCTAAACTGTTTACAAATCTTTAGACAATTATCTAATGTGTGTCCAGAAAAGAAAAATAATAAAAAGAAATCTGTTGAAATGGTACCTTAATACTAAAAAAAGAGCTGAGCTGAACAGTATCCTCCTGTTTCTCCTCTTGTGCGTAAGGGCTTAAGAGACGAAGAACGGAGCGAAGTGTATGGAGAAAGAGGATTGCTCCCTGCTTTTATACTCACTGTCGTTGCTATCTTCCTTTACAGTCTGGCATACATAATTTAATTATTAATTATTTTAAATGTAAGGAGGATACTGTTCAGTGAATCTGGATGCAATTTGAACATATGACGGTAAAAGCAAGGGACATGAACATGATTTGTGGATCTTGACTTTTTACTTCTCCCAACAACCCATTACCAAATCCAGCTAAGAAGAAGTTGGTAACGTCCAAATTGACTTACACGTAAAAACAATTCGTACTTTTTTTAATAATTTCTTTTCTTAAAGATATGATAAATTAATCTAGGTTTTCATTTTATTTTTATATAAGAAAATATTAGAATAATAACATCAAAATTTTTACACTTATTTAAGAAAGATTTCTAAGAAATTTTGAAGGGAAATTCTAACTTGTAAAATTAAAGAAAATAATAAGTCTTTTTGGACCATTGGTACTCATATGTTGAATAGCTTTACTAATCCCAACATCATGGCAACTCAGCAAGTTTTTTATTTAGAAGACATCGACTTTGGGATTAAGGGTTTAGCTAATGGAAAAGCTAAAGACATTGAAGGGTACCAAGCATAAATCTTAAAAATCGGAGTGCCCGTCCTCATTCCTATATTCACAATCTTTTTAATCTAGCAATCAAGCATGGCTTCTCTAAGCCTTGGACTCAAAGCCTTATAGTTCGTATTTTTAAAAGTGGAGATAAAGATAACCCCTCTAATTATCGAACCATTATTATTAGCCCTCTTTTAGCCAAGTTATACAGTATTATACTTAAAAAGAAGATTAACATATGGCTAGCAGGGATAATTTTAGGAACCCCCCCAAAATTTATATGTATAAAAAATGGGCGAATCTCCCCGGTGTATAGGAAAACTTGAAGGCGATTTTATCAATAATATAATATGTATATATAATTTTTTGGCGAATCTTTCATTTCATTATATAATGCTGTAAAATCTTGGTGAATCTTTCACTAAATTATAAGATATTGTAAAATATTGGCGAATATTTCACTTAATTATAAAAAATTGTAAAAACTTGGCGAATCTTTCACTAATTTATAAAATATAGTAAAAATTTGGTGAATCTTTTGTCAATAAGACTCAAGCTTTTGATTTTGTAGATTACTAAGGTTGTGCAACAAAAGAACATACACTGGAGCTCAACGCTGGACTCTCTCGACTCCTAGAATCTCAAATGAAAAAGTGTATGAATGAGGAAATGATGGATTTATTTATACATTTCACAAGCAGTATTTGATCACTCACAACTAGAAGGTGTTGATGAAACACGACTGCACTAACTAGATTCAGGTCAAGTAGGGACTCTACTTGTTATCTCGTCCCTTAATGGTGCAATGGACATGTGGGGTCATGAATTCAAAATTCTCCCAAAGATGATAAAAATTCCCTAAGCACTTAAATATTTTCCAAGGCACTTCTAAATTCTCCCAAGGATGATAAAAACTCCCCATGCACTTCAATATTTTCCCCAAGCACTTCAACATTCCCTCGAGGCACTTCAATACTTACCCCATGCACTTCTAAATTGACGCAATGATGATAGAAACACACCATGCACTTCAATACTTGCCCCAGCCACTTCGAAATTCTCCTAACGATGATAAAAACACCCAGACACTTCAATATTTTCCCCATGCACTTCAAAATTCTCCCATCAAAGATAAAAACGCCCCCATCCACTTCAATGTTCTCCCAGGCACTTCATTACTTTCCCCAGAAACTTCAAAATTCGTCCAATAATGATAAAGATGCCCTATGCACTTCAATAGTTTCCCTAGGCAAGGGAGAAAAACACCCGATAATGATATAATCACCTAGGCAATCACAAAATGCCCCGATCCACACAAATTTTCCCCAACAAGTGATAACTTTGCCCATCACTATTTTAAAACGTCCCAACGCTATAAAAGCATTCATACATTGATCAATAACAACCCCAAGCACTTCTAAATTCACACAGTGAGGAGAAAAACAACCCATGCACTTATAAATTCACCCAGTGACGAGAAAAACGCCCCAAGCACTTCAATACCTGCCCCGGGCACATCAAAATTTTCTGAAAGTTGATAAAATTTCCCTAAGAACTTCAATATTTTCCTAGGCACTTCTAAATTCTCCCAAGGATGATAAAAACTCCCTATGCACTTCAATATTTTCCCAAAGCACTTCAAAATTCCCCCAATCCCCCAAGTCACTTCAATACTTGCCACGTGCACTTCTAAATTGACCCAATGATGATAGAAACGCCCCATGCACTTCAATACTTGCCTTGACCACTTCAAAATTCTTCCAACGATGATAAAAACTCCCAGACACTTCAATATTTGCCCCAGGCACTTCAAAGTTCTCACACCGAAGATAAAAACACCCCCATCCACTTCTAAATTCACCCAATGATGAGAAAAATACACCATTCACTTTTAAATCCACTCGGTGATGAGAAAAACACCCCATGCACTTCTAAATCCACTTGGTGATGAGAAAAACACCCCATGCACTTCTAAATTCACCCAGTGAGGAGAGAAACACCCCAGGCACTTCAATACTTTCCTTGTGCACTTGCACTTCAATATTCTCCCAGAGATGATACAAATGCCCTAAGCACTTCAAAATTCTCCCAGAGATGATACAAATGCCCTAAGCACTTCAAAATTCTCCCAGAGATGATACAAATGCCCTAAGCACTTCAATATTTTCCCAGGCACTTCTAAATTCTCCCAAGGATGCTAAAAACTCCCCATGCACTTCAATATTTTCCCCAAGCACTTCAAAATTCCCTCGAGGCACTTCAATACTTACCCCATGCACTTCTAAATTGACCCAATGATGATAGATAAAATAAGATAGATAAGACAATTATATTAATGTCCAACTAATGACCACAAAGTAGGTCAAAGGGACTGTTGATTACAATGATGTCTGTACAAAGCAGGAGAACCAAACGGTCTCCTATAAAAAGGTACAATGCGTGAAGAAAGAAAGAAAAGAGTGAACAAAAGTGAACATGACTGAAGTAAGAGATCTTTGACTGCAGACGTGAATCCAGAAAACCCGTAATGGAGCGGAGATGTCCTATCGAAAAAGATCCAGGAGCGAAAGGGTTTGAGGATCCGACCCATCTCTCCTAACATCCGAGGTTGAAAGAAGAGGACTGAAGAAAACTCAACAAAGTCTGTTGTCCTGATGAAGGGCTAGTAGAGAGTGCGGATTGCCCACAAACTTGTTGCCTGGGGGGGTTCGTACGTTGCTGAGGTCGAGAGGATCTAGTCCGTCTCTCAGGACAGAGTCTGCTGCTGAGATCTCGTGGGTCAGGGTGAGGTTCCACTGATCCTCACTGATCTAGAGGCTGGATATGTACTGATATCGGTTGGTCTCTTGGTGCCCCTATCTGAGGGTAATACCCTGAAAAATGATGTGATCTTCTGCATGGGGTCCGGTTTGATTGGAGGCTGAATAATATGCGCTCGAAATCTGAGAGCCTCCTGCATGTAGAGAGCCAAACATCTCTGATCGGGGTACCTGAAAAACTCGGCGAGAGTATGCCACTGTCAAGTCTAAAGCACTATGCCAATCCCCAACCTTCAACTATGCTTTACGAACTAGTTTTATTGATATATTCATTGATGAGTTCACTGCCTTATACATGGTACTTCTACCTTTGGCCACCCGAAGAATCCCTTTCGCAGTGTGTTCACTAATGAGACTATGGGTAGAACCGGTGTCCAATGCCACCACCTTCAACCCACTGACTCTCATGTTCACAAAACAAAGTTTAATAACCTCTTCATCTTGCAAACCTAGGTCTTTCCTTTCTATCATGGACCTACCCAAATAGTTTGTTAAGGCACTCAAACCCTGTGATCTTGTTTCCAAAGGTCATTTCCCTTGAACTTCTATTAAGGTTATCGATCTCTCCTTCAAATGGGCCCTCTTCCATATGGTTTTGCTTGCAAGGTGAGCCCAAAATCCTCTTGCCCATGTACTTAGGCACATCTTGAGCTTCTTTCCCTATGATGACTCCATCATCCTTAGCATCCTCCTCTTCTTGGATGGATCCCAACTTTGGTTGCAGGAGACCCTTTTCTTGGTCTATAGCCGCCTACACCTGACTCAACGAGGATTCTATCCATGTGTGTTGTAGTTGGCCTGCTTGGAAGGTCTAAATTAGCTCACACCCCTCCTACTGCAACCACTCTATGTTCATGTGTGTTGACGACTGCCTTGTCTTCCTTTGCTCCTCACATGTGTCCTCCATGCTACTACACCTACACTCTCAAAGAGGCTTCTGCCCAAACTCTTTGTGTTTTGCCTACCGCTGCACCTGACACTATCGGGCGTTGGACTGTCTTTCTTGTGCCAATCTTTGCCCCACAACGTTGATGTTTCCTTTCTTTGGTAGATGTTTCCTTTATTCGACATGTCCAACTAACCCAAAGAACACTTAACTTGTGTGAAACCGAAATCAACAATGAATGGACTTACTGATCTTCTGGGCACTCTTCCAAGCGTTCTGTCTTCTAGGTGTGTCTCTATTGACGTGATTTGACTTTTGATCCCTCTTCTAGGTGCTCTGTCTTTTGGGCACATCTCTGTTGATATGCTCAGCACCCTTTATCGACGCACTGCGTCCTGAGTACACTATGTTTTGGGTGCACTATTTTATGGGCACACCCTGTTTTCTTAGGTGCACTTTTTCCTAGGCACACCTCTACCGATGTGTGTTGTGTCGCAGGTGCATTGTCGTCCAGGTGCACCTTTACTGCACCTCTACCGATTAGTGATGTGTCCCGAGCGAAATATTTTTTGGGCACACCTTCTACTGAAACCTCAACTTCAACAAACTTTCTGGTCTAGTACCATCTGTCACTTCTCAGACAGTGATGAAGAGCACTCTCGAAACTTCACTTTTGGTTCACCTTCGGTCTTCTTCTCTACTCTAATACCAACTGTCACTTTTGAGGAAAATGTGAAGAGCTTCTTGAAACTTCACTTTCAGTTCAGTTTCGGTCTTCTTCTTTGCTTTGATACCATCTATCACAACACTAGATCGTGCACCTCTCCATGCCCAACCTTTGATTGTTGGTCCCTAGCTATCATGCGGCACTACCCGTCTTTCAGAATAAAAACTTGGTTGCTCGCACTTACTTCGAAGTGGACTATGCCTCTTCACTCAAGGCTAATCTACCTGTCACTTGGACCTACTAATCCCAATGACCTTGCCCAACTCTTGGACTTTTTAACGTATGTGTGTTGGTTACTTGGTTACACCTAAACTTGTTATATTACATAGTCAATATGCAAGAAAGCAAACCACAAGACAACACATGTATGTGTGGTGCCCAAAAAAGGCACCGGTAAGCCTTTTTATTGAAGTGTACAAAGAATGATACAATTGAAAATACAAAGGATAGGTTTGGCACCTTCTTGTTGGCACTCTCTTACAACCAACACTATGCTGGGGCAGAAGGGATAACTTCAGTTTTGGTTTTCGATGCATTGTGCTTGCTATTGAGTGAGCTTGTTTCCAATGACCTAAATCTACATAAGGTTTTTCTTGCTCTTGACAGCACTATACCTAGTTGCACCTCCTAATGCCACTGTCTCCCCATGATTCAATGAGTTGTTAACCTTTTTGCATGGCTTCCTAATACAATCAATTATGCTTTCATAAGCGATATAATTTTGCAATTATGATGCAGCATGGGAACTTCTTATATGAATTTGGTGTTTTTTAAAAGTGAACTGCAATTCTGGGCACCTCTCAGCCCTCATACAGCCTCACATTGCCATGTGGACACTCTCACATTGTAGCATTGCCCTAACGAAATTTCTTTCATCATTCTTGAGATGGATTGTTGGAGTTAAGGGGAAGTTTGGGGGATCATCAAACCCTCATTTTCTTGGTCTTCACATCATGTTGAGAAGGGCATTTCCCTTTGAAGCTAAGTTTGGTTGCATAGTGGGCACATGTTGGTGGAGTAGCCACCTTTTTGTGAGATTAGTTGCACATTCTAGTTGGGGCACATACCTTGAAGAATCCTGTTGGGTTGCTAAATGGAAATCTCTTGTTACATTGAGGTTACATCATGAGCTAGCATCCACTTTGAGCCAGATGCAAGTCCTGGGTGACTTTTGTGGAATAGATACCTCAACCCATTGTTTCTTAGCCAAACAGATCCTTCTAGTGTTCTAAGCCAACTATAGTGCATTGTATAGTCCCAGATTAAAGGTCAGGTTTGTCACACAATGATAATAGGAAACATCTTGTCAAAAGAAATGTTCCCTTCCATAATATAAATGCACTTTGCTTAAAAAATAAATAAATCAATTCTTCAGCATGTTTTGTTTCTTTACCTGCAAATCACATTAGGAAGAGTGAATGATAGGCAAGGATCTTGAAATTGTGCCTATGGAGAAAGCTCTCTTACATGGACCAACTTTAAAAGGTTTTTTCGCATCACCTGCAGCAAAAGCAGTAGTTCATTTTCTAACAGTTGTATTGCATACCTGAAAGCCTGTCAAACTTTTCAGCACTTATTTCTATAGATAGAAATAACCTTCTTACTCATCTGCATCCATGTTAACATAATTGTACATGAGCATTGAAATTTTAATTATAACAATCAAATTCAGACCCTAAGTTGTGCTTAAAGGATTTAGAAAACAGTTAATGAACAAAATGACTATTGCCAGAAACTGTTCACAGAAGAGAGTGAGTTACAAATTGCAACAAATGCATTCCATGTGTACCACATAATCCTACAACTCCAAGTGAGATGGGAGAAAACATATGTTTTTGGAGTTTCTGTCATATATCCAGGCTGCCTGTCTAGATGTGAGAGATTGGTAACTGGTGTTGAACCAACATGGTGATGTTGTGAAGGTAACACCACATTATTTAGATGAGTATGACTAGCTAGAAAACCATGTGGTTGTGAATAGCTAGAAAACCATGTGGCCATGACTGTGATTGTGGTTGAGGCTATACATGCACACCATGTGCATACATGAATGTAAGTAACCACATAATTGGACTGTGTAGATGGTGATGGTAAGAATCATGATTACCCTGAACAAAATGATGGGCATGTAAAAGGCCATTTACATTTGGACTAGAACGTGGATTCAATAAAGAACCATTCCCTATTACTCCAAAAAATGCCACAAGATTTCCAAAATAATAAAAAAATTACAAGAAATATACCAATAATTGAATTAACAATCCTCTACTTCAACATTGGATTTGTTCTAAATAGAAAAGAAACCAAAAATGTTCTTAAAGAATAAATTCAATGCTATCATTATGATCAAAATATAATTTATTTATGTTATTATAATTGATTCTATATAAAGATCTGACAACTTCAATTGATTCAGATGGCCTTGAAACCATGGTTGTTGTCAATGTTGAAACCGTAGCAGGTGATTTGCAAGACAAAGAATTGATGACACCATCGTATATTCTAGAAGTGACAAGGATGAAAGTATGGCAGTCTCTATATCTTTGGGATCATATGACAGGAGAATCTCCAGTTTCATTGGCTTGTTGGCGCATTTGCTAAAAATTCCAAACATAACACCCATGTCATTGCATAAATTAGAAACCGATAGAAACATAATTATACCTTGACCTAGAAGTGATAATGCACAGTGATTGTATTGGCTCTTGTTATCACTCAGAATGGTCCCTTTGGAAATCAGTCCCAAGAAGATGCCCCATTCACCGGCACAATCCCTCTCTTGCTTCAAACTACTGAAGAATCTTGTAAACCATATAAACTTTCTTCCAATAATCAGAGATGTCAAAGTACATAGTTTTGATACAACTTTGGATCGAGCATGTTTGAAGGAACCGGAGGGCACTTAACAAGTGTCACTACTCAAGACCTTGGTGACTTACGAAAAAAGATAAATAGAAGCCCTATAGACTCAAAATTTAGAGCAGAAGAAGAGAAAGCTTGAAGAAGCTGTAGGATAGTGTTGATAGCTTGAACAACTTCCTTGTTGTCCTTTTTATCCTTGTAGATCTGCTCCAAGTTTAGCTTTCATTAGCTTTGCTCCAAAATTGATATGCTTTTATAAAACCAGATGGCTTGCTTTTCCTAAACCATCGACACTTTGCTTTTCTAAAATTATCAATCTGTATCCAATAATAGCAAGAGTGTACTTTTTTGAAAAAAGGCACAATGTTTTTCTAAACATAAGAAGTTTTCTCTTCTAAAATAGCAAAAGCACCCTCTCCTAAATTCGTTGAAGATAGCACCCCACTGGCTCAAAATAGCACAAGACTACCACTCAAAAGCTTTCGTGCACCCTCCTGCTGAAAAGAACTCAAAGAAAAATTCTAAAAATAACCCCAAGGTTGCATGCCCTAGTGTTGGTTGCATGCTAACTTAGCATGGGAAACTGTGCATGCATGAATCAAAGAAAGAAATCCCAAAACAGTGTGTCTATTATGCATGTTGAATTCTCCTCAAAAGTGGGCATAACAGTAGTGCTTCAATTCTCATGACAAATACTCAAAGCTTGATGAATATGTGTTAAAATCAGACCCATCACAGCACCCTCACTTAATCTTTGGCAGCTTCCAACAAAGGGGCACCAAATTTGGAAAAGGCACTACCTCATGCAGAAGATAAACTATTGAAATCAACGCCTTGACTGTAGATCCTCATGGAATTCAACCCAAGGAAAGTGCCCTGCATCTGCTGGTATGATTATCTTTCATCAAATGTCAATTAGATGCTAAAAATCAGTCATGGGAGAGTTGACTTGTGACCAAGCCACCAACAGTATTCAAATTATATTTCACTGATCTTGAAGTGTAAGAAAACTCTACTGATAAGTTCTCCAGAATTCAAATGAATCTAGGACTTATGTTAAGGAATATGCTACCTTGCCACATACAATTTCCAACACTGGTATCTCTTAGAAAAGGTAATAGGTCTCAAGAGTCAAACACAACAATGGAAACAATCTGAATATATGAAAGGCTGCAAACAGTAGGTAGTGATCATCCTCAGGACGTGTTTAACGATGCCAACATTACAAGCACCCTTGTCCAAGATGATATGGACTTCTAAAAGGTTGGAAACTGTTGGATAAAGGATACCACTTGCTACTGATATGAGGTGCAAGTACAAGTGCTGATAGTGGCTCCTACTCAAGGATGGTATTCTCTCATAGGATGCTAAGAATCCCAAAACTCCACATGTTGCAATAAAAAAACAACTTGCAAAAATTGAAACTGAACTTGACTCTGACCTTTTGACTCTTTTTCAATTCATAACAGCAGAAATTAGAGGCATCTTTAAGACACAAATACCCTAGGTAACCATACAAGACCAACATATTATGCCTCTACAATTCTTGAAGACCACCCACAACACAATTTTTTACCTTACAAATAACTTTAAGCAAAAATTTAGACTCTAATTTATGTTTACATCATGAAAATATCATTATCTAATTCTTTCTGAACTTGACTTAAATGCTCTGTGAGCCGAACAAAAAGTTCGCTCACACACAAATTACCAAAATATTTGGAATATCGAATAAGCCATGAGTAAAATATTTAAATAAGAGATAAGAACCTAAGTGTCAACGGATTTTCTAACTCTTCTTGTTCATATATATTTAGGTAGTTGTCACATGTAACATACATGAATAAAACCTAAGTGTCACATACAAGAATAGAACCTAAGTGTGTGTGAAAATGAGTGTGATAAAATGCTTCCTCACAGTATTAGCATGCATTCTTTGAAACCTGGAGTGCATTATTTTAACATTTTTGGCTTGCATCTTTTGAGCTATATCCTCACCCTTCTTCCTGCTCTGTCATCTCATCTTAGATGCCATCAATGACAACCTATCTGACTTATATATTGACATCAATGCCAACCTAAACATCTGCCATATTGCCAACAACAAAAACTTAATTTGTGTGGTAGATAAGATGGAAACAAGACCAATTCAACCATGATAGCACATGCAATTTTTATTGGCATGATGAAATTCAAATGAGACCCAAGAATCATATAATAGATTAGACTTACTTCTCGGATATTGTTGTCCAAGAACCTAAACATCTCATCTGGTTCACTGTGGTTGTGAGCCACATCAGTCCGCATTTCTTCCACTGACTAGACTTGAATCTTCTGCAATCGAATTTGTTAGTGCTCAAACCCTTACCTGAGGAACTTTGTAGATTCTGATAGGCTGCAAAATAGAGTTAGCTACAAAACTAGCTCGGATACCATGTTGATTTTTATAAAGTTAGGGTTTGATAAAATAAAGAACAACTTTTAAACAATGATGCAGTAGATCAGAAATGTAAATCAATCTTACAATACAACTGTAAGAATTTAAAAACATAATTTGCATTTCTTTCAACTAGGGCACTACCAATAGGTCACCGTGCCAATAAATTTAAAAAATAATTTTCATTTATTTCAACTAGGGCACTACCAATAGGTCACTGTGCCAATAATCCACAATAAACTGAAAGTAAGAATGCTAGTAAATGACACGGTTATAAGTACTTACCTAGGGATGAGCCCTTCTCTAATGTACTCAAATCTGCTTTCAGTTTTGCCAATAAGGCATAATAGATATAGAAACATAAATAGCCCTAGAAGGGCAACATCATACCTATGAGAGAGAGAGAGAGAGAGACCAAGGAAGAGTGTCAACAATAGGTACAGTTGTTTTAGGACAAACTTCAAGCACCAGCAGACCTTCTAACGTAGTTAGGAGACAACCAATGTCAACCACCAGTCAAGCTGCAATAACCAATACTGGCCCTAACAGGGCTCATAATACAACGTGAGACCTCAACAGAATCTAATAGTCTTTGATAACAGTAGCCAGAAATCTATAGGTTAACGGTAGCCTCAATAAGCCCTAACCTAAAAGTTCAATGACAACCTGAATAGACCCAACACCAAAGTGGCGGCAGCTAACAGGAGAAGCAAAAAGAATGGATAACGGCAGCCCTAGAAGGGCTAAACAAATAATCAAATAGTAGCAGAATTAGGAGGACCTCTCAGAGGAGAAAGACGCATCCCTAGAGGACTTATAACGGCAGCAAAAAAACAGCCCTACAGGGCTCAAACCTTGACATCAAAAACAGAAAAATGTTCCATCAACCAGCTGCCAAACGATGCCCTAGAAGGAGGCCGAAAAAACAGAACCCAAACTAATTCGCCCCCCGATTTCATGACCATTTAGAAGGTCAATCATGAGACCAAAACAACAAAGGCGACTCGACAAACAACCAACCCGATAAGGTCAAGTACCATAAGTAGGATAACCACAAGGACAAACAAGATAGGGTGACAAGGTCTCTCTCTCTCGGTATGTGTCCTCACATGTTCCATACATCTACTGAAAGTTTTGTCATCACAGTACTAAAGGGATCATCCAGATGATGTGATCCTTCAGTCCTTAACTTCTTCCTGAGGTCAGGTACCTCATCAAAGGGTGGCCAGTCCTTTGATGAGCCGAACTAGGAGAGAAGGACATCACACATCATTACCATTAACAAATCTACAACATATTCCTCGATGGGAAGCACAGAACTTGCAGCAACAATAGACACAACAATATATACTTCAACAACAAGCTCTAAAAGTGCTGCTACAAAAACCAGAATAGCATCTAGTGCATCATGTTTAGAATGTGCAGCAGCAATAACATTATAACCATATAATCATTGTTTCCCATATATTCTCTTTGTTACGGGAGAAAGTGAAGAAAATTCCACCCTTTTCATTCAATATTTTCTTTCTACATTATGCCTTTTCATTTAATATTTTATTTTTACAATATGCCATACTGCATTGTACCATAAAGGATGCAATGGTATAGCGTCATGTGTAGGGAATAAACAAAGAAACACCTTTCAAGATTAGTTGAGGGTATTTCCCAGGAAATTGTTGGTACAATTCATGGTATAGTCTATCATTATATCTACTGCTGAAATATAGATGTAGAGCTACAAATATGATCTTTCCTATGCAAAGTTGCAAATACTGGAAGAAAAATAGAGAATGCATGCTCAAACTACTGAAATTTGAAATAGGGAGATGTCTACTGAAACATTTGCTAAAAAACCTTCTAATTTCCTGCCAAACCACTGTATTTGCCATGAATCTGCCAAATTTATGCAAAGACTGATATTTATGGAAAAGACATCAGAAAAAATACAAATCTATGCCTGATCTGTCAAATTGTTGCTTAATTGGACAAATATCACTTCTATACAACCAATATCTGCAGGAAATTGACTAATTTCAATTGTTGGGCATCTATTTTCATCTACTAGCTTTCAAAATTTACTGTCGCTGTTGAGATTCAAGTGAATACTGTATTGACAGTATGTGGACATATGAAAATTATGCCAATTACATTAGAGAAATGTCGGTCTCGTGCCAATAGGTCTCCTACGATGGATGCATAGGAACCTAGTAAGCCAATGCATAGACCATTTTTCTCTTCGCTTAGCAATTCGGATCTCATAGTCAAGTATCAAGGGAATAAAAAAATATAAGCAAAATAAATGCAAACTTCCAAACTTGAAAAAATGCTCCAAATGTAAGAAAAAAACAAATAATTTATGAAACGAATCAAACTAGTACAAAGGGCTCAAACTGCAATCAATTATCAAGGGAATAAAAATATATTTAACCAAAATAAATGAAAACTTACAAACTTGAAAAAATGCTCCAAATGTAAGAAACAAGCAATCCATTCATATTTGCCAAGATATCAAAGCTAGAAATACAAGCAATTCCATGTACTTGAGTTTTAACTTTTGAATGAGCCCATTCTTGTTAAGCGGAAGTATTGTTAAATTAATTACTTAAACTTTAATACTAGGACATTATCTATGGATAGATAGGTCCCAACTTCATTTCCTGTCACAAATAAGAAAAAAAAACAATGCATTAGTTAACTATCAAAACATCAAACTTAAAATAGCTTGCATCAAGGAAATGTAGCTCTAATATTACTATATTTAATACAAAGTAAAGACTATAGAACCTATTTTTACCTGAAATGCAACTTCAAATTTATGTATGGTAATCTTTCTCCCATCAAGAATTTTCCTTTTCCAACCTGCTCCAAGAATAGAGGAACATTGAAGTCAAACTAAAAAAAATCACATGATCTATTAAATTCCATTCATTATTTATACATTGCCAATGTATATTGGTTTAGATTATATCTTGTGGCATATCAAATTCCCAATTCTCATGTCGCTCTTCATTTTCTACATTTTGAACATGAGCTTCTGTAGATGAAATATCATTATGAGCCTCCAAAACATTATGTTCCATATCAAGTTCATTGGAGACATTTGTTATATTGTATTCTCCTCTTCTCTCACAATCTGATCGCCAGAGTGCCAGTGCTCTATTGAATGGGAAATTGGTAATGTCATAATTTGTTACATATAATCTTAAACAAGTATCCATATTCTTAGCAAGCTTGTTCCTCAACTTTGACTTCAAGAATGACAATGCACTAAACATTCTTTCATCCTCCACTGATCCCAAAATCATGGTTTGACATAAATCGACTAATCTGAAATACTCTGACATGTTTTCTTGTAGGTATTGACTTTCACCTAAAATAGTCCATAATTTGATTACTGCACCATATTCTATAGGTTTTGGCAAAGCATGATATTGACCTGACATTGTTTGAGCAAAGCAAGTGGCTTGTTGATATAATTTTGATGAATCTAATATACCTCCAATCTCTTCTCCTTCTATCTTAGCGTTCCTGCCAAAGTGGTGCACTAAAGTATTCAATTTTGCTAGAAAGTCGACTTTTAAAGGATCTATTTCTTTTTCAGAGTTCCAATAATGAGGGTATACCACAGACATAGCTTCCAATAATTCATCTCGAGGAAATCATTCTCTTATCTCTAATGATAGTGATTGTGCAATTTGTATCAAGTTGCGTCTCACTGAAATCACAATATCATTGAATTGGTCTCTTGACACATGGCACTCTTCGGTGGTTTGTCCCATCTTAGTAACATAATAAAAGGGAACCATATACCCACGCACTTGCATACATAGTCTCCCTTTTTCATCAAACTTCAAATAATTTTCACTCTTTTCTATATCAATGATAGTAGTCCAACCGTTAAATGTTTGACCAGTAAAAGAATCTGGCATCGTATACAAATTATCCAATGCAAGGCATGCCAATTTTCTTGCATTTGTGTACTCTGCAATATACATTGTGCGACTCTGAGCCATTTTCACAAGGACATTCATTTCATGAAGCAAAGGAAGAATTCAAACCAATGTTAATAATGTCTCTATATTAGTTAGTCGAAAGAGAAGCTCTTGAGCTTTGTCTACACTAAAGCGATGTTCATACATCACCCCTACCAATGATCGGTATTCACTAAATAGCCTTTGGGCTGGTCCATTCAATGAGATCCATCTTGTATCGACATCTTTTAATAGCTTTTTTCCATCTGTAACACCATCAACAAATTGTTGAAACTCTGTAAATCGCTTGGGACTACGACAAAAGTATGCATGAGTCTCACGTACAAGTTCTTCAACTTTTGAAACCAGTGGAAACTTACTTACTATTTTAAATGCAAGATTCATCCTATGAGCCATACAATGAATACTAATCATAAATGGTGAAGCTGATAGTTACAGTTTGACACAAAGACCATTCCTTTGTCCTTGCATGATTGATGCTCCATCAGCTCCGACACATACCAACCTTTTTGCAATCATTAAATCATCCATACCACCAATTTCCTTCAAAGTCTAAATAACAAGTTCATAAATATTTCCAGCTGTAGAACTCTTCTTGATTTTATGAATCCCAAGTAAATATGAATGCCTAATATGATCATTAACCATATAAATACTCATGCAGATCCATGAAGTATTATCAACAGATGTAACTTCATCCAAAGATAGTGAAAAAAACCTAGCATTTGCAATCTTCTCTTTCAAATCATCTTTTTCTACTTGAGCTAGATATTTTGCCCATTCCCAACCACTTGTTATAGACCAATGAGAAGATGGAAAATTCGATACTTCAAGAAAAGATACATAGTTCTTGTAATCTGGATACTCTGTCATAGGATGACCTCTAGATAAGATGTGAAATACAGTGCTTAATTGTGTCGTCTTGGATAACAAATTTCTCTCCATTGTCTTTCCAAATAGAGATGTGATGGTCCCTCCACTTGCCTCGAGTTTACTCTTGCTTATTAAGTATTTATTATATTCTTCTTGATATTTGACATGTCGACATTCATCAGAAGATTTCCATTTGGTAATAGACTTCTCCTCGCCATTTTCAATTTTCTTAACATACAACTTTCCTGCATGCTTCTCTATTGTATCTATCTTCATTTGCATTTTTACTACCTTTCCAAGTTTCCAACTACATACAATGCATTTAACTTCTCGTGAAGCCTCTTTCTCATTTATTGGAGGTATTGGTTCAATAAATGGAAATTTTGAGGCCCACTCCGATTGGAATTTTCTCCCTATGTCCCATTGGCCTTTTTTCCTTTTTCGTGATAATGAATCATTTTTGTTGCCTTCCAAGGTAAAACCTTCAACATTGTCATTGCCAATTTCTGGTTGAATTGCATTTATCCCAATTTGTGCACTAGAGGAACCTTCAACATTGTCATTGCCAATTTCTAGTTGAATTGCATTTATCCCAATTTGTTTACTAGAGGAACCCATCCTATCATATGTTATATGGATATTAGCTGGATTCTCAGAAGAGTTGACATTTGTCTTGCTGATGGGTTGCTCAAAAGAGTTTGAATCATGAAGAGAATCTAGATTCTTGGATTGAGGCTTCTGAAAGTATGATAATACATCCCTCTGTTTTGATGCTTTCTTTCCACAATCATTGTTTGACATTTCGTTGAATATTACACTATTATTAAGATATCAAATCAATTTAGAAACCCAAAGTGAAACCTGCATGAGAAAAATGATATAAAATTAGTACAATTTGTAAGTTATCCATGATGACATGAATTCTAGAGGCTAGAAAATTTGAACCTAGTAACCTAAACCCATCCAAGATTAACTTCAAAATTAGACATAAATCCATCACGGTCTTATGATGAGAGAAATTGAAAAATGTGATCAACATAACCATTGCTAAACATTCTCATTCAAGGGTAAAAATATCACACAAAAGAATAAGAACATCTAAATAATCAAATTCAAGCATGAAAACAAACTTGCAAGCCAATATAACAGCAGTGAATTAATGCATAAAACCAGTCCTAAATAAACCAACTTCAGATCTATTTGGGTTCATTAAAAATATGTATACATGCATAGAAATTACTCTAGACAGATCTGGAATATGGTGCTGGTTTGACAACATTATGTGGCATTGTTACCATCTCACTATTTGGCATCATAAAACATGCTAAAAAACTCGGTGGATTGCACAATGGAATTCTGTTGTTACTGTGGGATCATGATGGTAGTAAACTCCGTGAAGGGGTGGGTTAAGGATATATACGCACAACCTCACAGAGAAGAGGCAACTCCTATCTCTTTTCACAAACAGAATTGTGGCATTTCATGAAAATTATGAAACAGTAGCAGCATCCTTTTGGTCAGAGAAAGGGAAGGATAACAAGAGGAAATGACTTATTACAATGCTTTAACAGAACTATAATTGTGCTTTTCAATTGAGTTAGATAACTATAATTGTGCTTTTCAATTGAGTTAGATTAGGCCACTGATTTGTCTGATTGTGTTTTAATATTTTGTTCGATTCTTTTGTGCAGATATGAAAAGATGACGAAGGGGAACCATGCATGAGGATTCTCTTTGCCAAAACTGTGCTAGTCTATATTCCTTCTCGTCCTTCGAAAAGAGTTTTTATACTACCATCAACAACTGGTGAAACATCTACCATCATTGAACATGCCAACAGATATTGTATTCACAGAAACAGAATTGTAATCAGAATGATTTCAGATCTAAGATTTCTGTGGCAGCTTTCCGGAAATTCTGCAATGTTCGCCATTCTTGTCAAAGTTTCATACCTTTATCACGGTTGATGAAAAGGGAAGTTTAGAAACAATGCTTACCACTAGGAAGATAGTTAATTCTCAACTGCCCAATCTTAGCATCGTCATTGCTAAGGATGGCAAATAGCCAAAGAAACCTATTACTCTTATCATCAATAATGATCATTTATAGCAACAAAGTCGTGTAGTTTGTTAGTCCCGAGGCTACAAATCCAATAGGAAACTCGGGCGAGGCTCTTCACCCTGGGACTTGTGCAGCTAAGATCAGCTCATCAGAAGGCATTCACATTGTCAATATGATGGCAATGGGGTCACAAGCAAAAAGGCCAACTGCCTTTTTGGGCATTAGAATGTCAATTCCACTTTTCCATTAGATTAGTTTGTGAATGGGAAAAACTTTGGACACCAAGAGCCATTGTGCAAACCTAGAAGCAACGGAGACATTCCTTTATATAGAAGGGAGACAAACAAACCTCTATTTCTGGGCACAAATTGGAGGGAGCATCTCCACAAGTGTAAAAAATGTTGCGATCTCTTTATAGCTAAGGTGGTTACTTTATTAGCTTGATAAAAGTGACACACTTGATGAGAATAAGATTGCATAAATTGCAATCAGTTCGCTGGTTCTAAATGCTGTTTACATTGATAAAACAATTGACGATAAATGTCGTGACATTTGGATCTTATTTGTATGGGTTCTAACGAGCTAAGATAATACAGCTATCATATTTAGAAGCAGTCCAACTTGAAGAATGTGCAACCAACTTGCATGCTTAATCAAGCAACCATTGGTCTCTAATGGCCACGTTGAGCATTATTTGTGCATTGGACAGTCTTCATTCCCATAGGGAAATCTATACTGCCAACCAAGCCTCCCATGGAATCCCTTGTCCAATGTTCAACAGACATGGTCGTCGTTATGCCTTGTGTACTGGAACATAACCTGCATGTCTACCCTTCACCATAAAGCCATGGCCAAAAGATATTCAGCATTAGTGTTTCAAAGCCCCTAGCTGCAAAGGGTAAAAGAATGTAGGGTTGTGCTCATCAGCGTGTCTCCACCCTGGACTCTGTTGGAATTTCCAATACAATGACATTGGCCCCTATGGGTAATGCAATTATATACACACATAACCTAGGAAATTAACTAACGGATTTTGGTGGAAATATATTGATAAAACCAGGTAGGAGGTATCATTTGTGCCAGCTAGGTGTCCCCGGTATGGACTATGTGATCATGTTGACAATGCTTTCCAATTCAACACATCACCCTGATGCATGGAAGTCTATGGCTATATGGCTTTCTTGGGAATTTGCTAGCAACAAAAGAAGTTGGGATCTTCCTTTTCATTCAATTTGGACTTGGAAAGTGCGGGGTCAGTGTATTGTAGCATCCACAAGATATTAGGCAAGGAAGTTCAAAGGAAAAAGGGCATCTTTTTTGTGGAGAGACCCATGCGACATTAATCATGGTCAGAGTGGAGCACCCTTGCCCTCTCTCCAGGAGTCACAAAGCCTCGTTGAAGAAGTGAACTTCCCAAAAATAAATGGCACTCTACAGGGTCCCATTTGGAGAAACTGGAACTGGGCTACTGGAATTGAGCTTAATCCACTTTGCTTTGTAGTTGTGGCTTAGTCACTAATGCTAGTAGACGCCAACTATGGATTCCAATTCATGTGATTTGAGAAATTCTTGTTTACTGTCTTGTAGATAGATGCCCAGAAAGCCCAGGATGATACCAACATAGACTCGCTAAGTAGGCAAAACTATAATAATTATAATTGTTTGAAGTGGGAAAACACTGTTACATTGGGCGACTATTCTTCAAGGAATTTTGGAAAGTGCAAAAACAAGAACAAGGCTTTGAAATAAACAACAACTAGGGTGAAGGATTCACCTAAATAAGTGTCAATGAGTATGTTTGAGATCTACTATGGTACGCCATAAAACCACGGGATTCTAATGACTTCTATGAAGCCATTCTAGAGGTGAAACACAACAGCAGTAAAAAAAAGCCTTGAAACATCATCATCTTGAGTCTTAAGTAGACCTGTAGCAGCCTGTGGTTAAGGAGTGGAAGTATAAAGTTTTCAATGGACAAAAGTCTCCAAGCTGGGGTTCTCTGGGTGTTGCCCCTTAATCACTGGGTTGAACCAATTTCATCTTTCTTTGTTCCAAGAATGCAGACTTGGATTTTGACACTCATGGTTGATGTTCAGCCAAATTGTCGTTGATGGCTTGGGGTTTGGTGTGTGCCTTGGCTTATCACAAGATATACAGAGTAACAAACATGAATGGCACAAACTACACTGTGCTTTCAGACAAATTGTAAGCAGTGGCAGGAAATTTAGTGTGCATATACTTGCCTGTAAACAAATTGTTTTGTTGTGAATAATATCCAAAATGCCCCTTGATGGGCATTTTTCCTCTTGTAATACAGGACTGGACCTTAATTGTGCAACTTTTGTGTGTGAGAAAGCTTTCCTAAGCGATCTACAAATAATATTATCTCTGGTGATGAGCCTGCTCTCAGACTTTCCTTTTTAAAAATATGCTTCTTATATTATATTAATAAAATAATATGTACAACGAGAGCATAATACAAAAATGGGTTACAGAAAAGGCCATGACCATAGGGTTAAAAAATGCAATTGAAATCTCACTACCAGAAATCAAAATGGGGCATTAACTATAGGAAACCCAATAGAAACTGAATACAACTACCTGACAACAAATTATTGTCCTTTGGCCCTCAAAAGATATGCAGATGACAAAATTCAATATCTGACTACATCATTCTTTTGTTTTAAAAAATATCAATTTCATTGTTTTTGAAATGTGGTCAGGGATCAGATCTTAAAAGCAATCCATCATTCGGTAAGAGGGAACTATGTAATAAATGAATCATAATAATGATAGGTTGACATGCCATTCAATCTTTGAAGTGCTGAATTCTGATCTCTGTTTATGTGACTGACATGACACTGCTGTCTATTTTTCACATAAAATATTTGCTGAATAATTGAATCATAATAGTGACAGGTTGACATGCCATCCTTTCATTGGAGTGCTAAATTTGTATCTCTGTTTAATTATTATCCAGATCATGTTGATAATGAAATGAAATATAACATTAACACAGAAAGTAACACAAAGATGCAGTAAACCAAATTCTATTACTAAAAGAATGGTGGAGAGCTGTAGTGCCCCTAGACTTGTGTAGACATTGAGGGCACCTGCTGAGTGACCCGGCTGATTGAAACATTAATTAAATAACCTTTTGACCGTATTTTTGAGTATGTGTACCTGAACTGTTGAGGTAAATGAATAATTGCATATGTTAAACGATTAGCTATGACTATGGAAAATTATGTTGATGGATAATGCTTAACGACTAGCTATATGGTGATTATGTATTTGGCGACGAAATGTATATTTGATATGATGAATGAGCAGTTTGAATAAATCATAAATGTTTAACAATACTAGAGTTAGAAACTAGATGATGATTGTTGAGAACAGTGCTACTAATAATTTGTTGTGAGAAGTGTGTGTAGAAACAAGTGAGACGGTTCACCAACGGACACACAAAGGAATGTGGAGGGCCGTAGAGTACGGGTAAATCACACACAGGGGAAGTGACGACGATGTCGACTTCCGACAAGAATACCACGCATGAGCAGATAAGCATTGATCCGCTTGCTCAAGAGGAATGCGTGAGGGCGTACGAGGTGGGCCACGACGGAGCTGGTCACGTACGAGTTGAGGGGCGCGCAATGAGAACGGACTCACTCCTCAGCGCCATTAGTCCCTAGATAGCATGTAGACGGAGGATGGATGGTAACGATTCCTAAAATCCCTACAAGAGTTCCCGCAAGTCAAAACGGAAATATGGTGGCAGAAGGGCCCAACGATGCGGTACCCTGTCGAGAACAGAAAGAATGGACGCAAGGACCCAACGAGGGGGTACCATGCCAAGGAATGGAAACCATGGATGATTGGACCCGACGGAGTGGTGCCATGTCAGGGAATTAAAAATTAAGGAACCAGGAGCCCAACGACGTGGCACCGTGATCCTAGTGAGTTTGATTGTTAAATTTAAACTACATAAAAACCTAGGAGAATAACTCTAGAGTGTTACTTAGCAAATGCATAAAAATAGTTTAGACATTTGCACATGAATAGTTATTTTGTTGAGCATTTAAAATAATAGAAATCATTATTTAGGAGCAAATTAGACACCTAGTCAACTAAAAGGTAGGAGTTGATTGAAATATCTGGGGGACAAACTAGAGCAAACTTAGGGATGTAGGTGCACTTCCCAGATAAACTGACACTTGGATGGGTGAGTGTTTTAATTAAATAAGTAATTAAAAATATTTAATTATGCATGAAGCGACATGTGTCGCAGGAGTTTTTCCTTTATAAGGAAGGCTTAGGGAATGGGTAAAGGGCCCATAATTTGGACGATTGTCGTAATTTTCGAGTGCCGCAAAGACTTGCTGCTATTTCAAGGGTTTGGCTAAGAAATCCTGGTGGGGAGGGGAAACCCAAGCTGGATTTCTGAAAAATGTGTGTGAACTCTACGGCCCAATTTGCTCGGGGGTCCGGAAGGAAGGAGAGTACTTCCGGAGTGGTAGGGTGGTTAACCGAGGCGTCCGTTGGTGACCATGGAGATTGGACGACGGAGGCTGCAATTTCTTCAGGACTGCACCAACTGCTGGAGACAACTGCTCACACAGGTTTTATTTATTTTTATTTAATTGAGACATTATCAGAAGGTTAGATGTATAGTCTTGATTTATTGTGTATGCTGAAAACGTAAGATTCAGAGTTCTGATGCTATTGATCTGTAAAGAAATTGCAATTTCCAGATCTCAGAAAATGTATTACCCTGTACGGAACCACTTCGTGAATCTACTTTAGATTCTTGAAATGAATATTTTATACTCTGTACCGTTTGATTGTTTCGCACAAGTTTATGTTAGTGAATTTTCTTAAAAATGTTATACTTTGGGGCTTTCAGAAAGATCATAGATTCAATAACTCATATGAAGGATTTCAGGTTAACGCATCATTTTAGATCCGTAAATCTTGTATTAGATGGCATGCTAATTCATACTCAGATCGGCCTGCGTTTCAATGGCAGTGTTCGATCTCTCAACTCCGATCGATCTCCTTCCCCTAAATTTGAGTGCGTGGCACAAAAAGACAGAAATCGATCTTATGATTTCTGTAAGAAAAGAAATATTCAGATCTTTCTGTGTTTAATTTTTTTTTTAATGCTTAGATATACGGTTCAACCTGTGGCGATCAAATTCCTGAGACCGAGCCTGTATCTCAATTACACAGCTCGTCTCATTTCTCGAAAGAGATATTGTTAAGAATTACAATGTCAATCTTAACCTCGGAATGATCCACTGTATGAATAGTTTTAATATTGACCAACATCCGGCATTAGATCTCTTGACTGGATGAATATTTGTATAGGTCGAAAGCCGACCGAAATATAATCTTTATTTATATCATTTTCTTGAATTTTATTTTAGGCGTTTTTTTTTGAGAATCACAGAGGTAGAGGTATTTGATTTCTTTAAGGAAACTCTGGGGTTTAATTTAGATTGACTTGGTAACTCTATGTTTTCTATGTTTGATTCCAAAGTTGAAACTGTATCACCTTACGCCGCGAGATCTGAATACCTAAGATGGATTTTGTTGTCATCAATTCCCCACGCTGTTTTTACACAACGTTTATTTGATATTTTAAACTTAGCGCTATTACATTTATGATGAACATCTTCTTGTATCCGTGCTCGCCGTGCATCACGCTGAAGTGGGTTTCTGTTGAGCAAATCCTATAAAGACTCCCAGCGCCAACATTGATTCATGTCAACGAGTCAATCGTGTTTTTACTACTGAAGGCCGCGTAAATCTTGGTCAGACTGAAAACACTACACTTGGCAGCAGTCTCGGCAAAACATTCTGACCCTGACCTGTTCTGTTAGTGATACGGAGGCTATGTTGAAACGATTGGGAACCACTTTTTGTTATGTGTTAAAAGTAGATATAAATCTGTTTATGTATTGAGTTGATGTGTAGATTATGTTAGATTTATTATGGAACTGTAGTATTCGAATCCATTGTTTTATTAAAAGAAATTATATGGAACTGTGATCAATAGTTCCATTGAACACCAATCGCCTTGTATTCACTAATACCAACAGCCAAAAGTCAAGGAAAGACCTCGTCACCGACTAACTGATTGACGGTAGGATCGATCGTGGAGTTTGATTCCCCTGCCAGTTGTCCCACTAGCCATTAGATACTGATGATCGAGTATTTACAAGAATTATCCTTATTATTTAATATACTAGGTGACTCCTGGCCGACTAACAGATCGATGGTAAGATCAGCCGTGGAGATTGATTCCTGTGCTAGTTGTATTGCTAATATCTAGACAGCTGATGTTAAACTTTTAAGTACTATTATTATTTCCGTTATTTTATGAACCGTCTAATATAGGAATGTCATTACACGAATATTAATGATGATCCTTGTTAGAACCACTAAGATCTAGTATTTAAAAAAAAAACAAAAACAAAACAGTGGCTATAACAACCTTTATTCAATGTCTCTAACACGTGGATTAATAAGTTTGGGTACAGAATGATCCTCAACATCTCTATAATCGATTATCAAATTATCCTTTAAATAATAGTGATTATACTTGGGTAGCCATGCGTATGCTCTATTCTTGCATAATAATTATAAAGTTTACTTGCAATTGTAGCATTTTTTTATGTTGATGAAGTTACACATCAGTTTAAATAAAACATTAATAGAAAAGTTATTTTTCTCTTGCTTATATGGATACAGGAATCATACTTTTTTATTTTAGAAGTATCTTTGTTTACATAAAGTGTTTAGTTAAATAAATATGCACATGTACTTCTTACATTCTGCAAGGTATTTTATGTGGATGAAGTTATACATCAGTTTAAATAAAACATTAATAGAAAAGTTATTTTTCTCTTGTTTATATGAATACATGAATCATACTTTTTATTTTTATAAGTATGCTTGTTTACATAAATTGCTTAGTTAAATAAATATGCACATGTACATTTTACCTTCTGCAAGGTATTTTTGTGTTGATCAAGTTACATATCAATTTAAATAAAACATTAATAGAAAAGTTATTTTTCTCTTGCTTATATGAATACATGAATCATACTTTTTATTTTAGAAGTATCTTTATTTACATAAAATGTTTAGTTAAATAAATATGCACATGTACATTTTACATTCTGCAAGGTATTTTTATGTTGATGAAGTTACACATCAGTTTAAATAAAATATTAATAGAAAAGTTATTTTTCTCTTACTTATATGAATACATGAATCATACTTTTTATTTTATAACAATGTTTGTTTACATAAAGTGCTTAGCTAAATAGATATGCACATATACATCTTACATTCTACAAGGTACTTTCTCAAATATAAAACCCTGAGTTAAATTACATAGGAGATTCTTAATTATCAAAAAAAAAAAAAAAATTACGTCACTTTTGACGAGTCTTACAAGAGCATAGTACCAATACAATGGCTAAAATGGTGGTAGCTATCTCTAAGAAGAGATGTGTCTGCTATGCTCATTTGAAAAAAGTCCATGGACCATAACAAGAGGTTGAAAGTTCGAAACTACATTTTATAATTTTGCCAATTCTCCTAAGAGGCAAAATCCCTAAGATGTAAGAACCCTAAATTGAACATGGAGTTAGTGTTGAGTGTGCACAATACATTGGACGAAGATGAGCTTTCTGGAAAAAAAAGCGGAGCCTTGCCAAGACCATAACTTTTTGTTCATTTCTTTGTTTTAGGTCGTATATATTGGAAAGAGTCACTCATTAAAAATTCTACATTATTGGATTGGGAAATAATATTAGTTGAGAAAGACGAGACATGGTAACTATTCATAGTGGGTCCACTAAGGTCCCACCTAGAAAACATTATCTCATTCCTTTTCCTCCACAAATATTGAGAATTGATGATTGTCAAGATTGACTGATACGTGTGATGGATGTTTGGCATTGAAAAACTCCCTAGGTCATCCCCTTGGAAACAAACATTATTTAAAATGGCCACACAACAGTCTAGTGTTTTCCCTAGCCAAGTGGATTATGCTTTGAAACAATTGGTGTAGCTATATACTCCTTCATGTAGCTGTTTGTTTACTAGTATTGATTGGAACAAATGCATGGCCTGAACACAGTTCTATTGTTGGTGCTTTTTCTTGCACCCATGAATGCATTCTTTGAAGTTAAGTTCATGACAGGGATTGATTCCAGTTGTTGACGTTGATGCCATTGTCACCATGATTTTTTATAGTGAGATTGAGAGCCCATTTCACTTTATCTCCATGTGGGTGGAATTTATAATTCAAGACCAAGTCCCTTGGAGTTTGTGCCACAAACTGGATTTAGGTGTTGATTCAATAGCTTATATTGAAGCTAGTGGATCAGTGAACTTGGGTACTCAAACTTCAAATGATACCTTATTTGGTGCTTTCTAGACTCAGTAAACAAGATCAATAGTATTGATGGTGTTCAAATCTTTGTCTTTATAGAGGCTTCTTCCTTAACAATCTCATCCATTATGGAAAAAATGGTAAATACATGGAAGTGGAAATCAGGGTCATCAAAATCAAAATTCAAGTCAAGGATGTGCATGATTTCATAGAAATAGAGGAGGATGTGCAATATTTCATGGAATTTATGCATGCACTATGACTCAAGGGTTGGATCCTAGACCTTTTAGAAAAATATGACTTGAGTTCAGGGTAGTTAATTCCATGCCAGAAGGGTCTAGCTCATGGAACTACCTAGGCTTGAAGCATGGAATGACTTGCACACTAAAGTTGTTTGTGTGTCCATAGTAATAAAAGGTAACGTTGAATTTAGAATGGGGAGTGTTTAGTTAAGAAAGAGACATTGTTGCATGTTTCTCCTTAATGGGATTATACAATATAAATAGTTAACAAGGGCATACTACATGAATCCATTAAAGATGATAAGCCCTTATTGCAACACATTGTAGCATGACCCGACCGCTTCTTCTTTCCTATCCTGGTAGAAATGGATGCAAAGGTCCCATTGAAACAAAGGCACATGGGAATGATAAAGGAAATCCTATGTGAGCAAAGATGAGGTTCCACCATATCCATGTATATGTTCTCAAATGGTAGATCCAATTACTGCTTATAATTAGACAACCAAAGCATTTTCCTGCAAGCCTAAGCCAAAAACCACTACAACCATAAATGAAACTAGAGAATATGAATGCATAGTAAGGGTATTGCTCAGTGAAGACAAAACTAACCTCTTAGCCTCAGTGAAGACTGTAAACCCCAAGAAACTTTGAACAACTGCAGAAGCCACTGTAAAAAACTCCAGCTTTGCCGAATGCAGAGATCTAATTATTTTTCTTGTGGTTTTTACTGGCTCTTGCCCCCATTATATAGGGAGTTCGACATGCTGGAACCTTCATCTCATTTATGGAGTATGGACCAATTCAAGGTTAAAATAATCTTTACCCAACAAAATTTGGTGGTTGAAACCTCAATTCAAACCCCCATTAACCAAAATCGACGGGAGTTGGGGCGATTCAAAATTTTGAAATGAGATTTTCATAAAAACCTCAACGCTGGGCCGCCATTGCCGAAAACGTAGGGCGAGCCAGCTGCTCGTGGGCGTCATCATGGGCGAAGTTCGAACCATTCAACCAAGTTACCATTACCAATCGCGGCCTCGGCCCTCGGGCCTCCATTAGACCATTACCCAAATAATAAATTGCATTACCAATCGCGGCCTCGGCCCTTGGGACTCCATTAGACCATTACCCAAATAATAAATTGTTGGGCCGCTAGCTGGGCGAGCCAACTGTTCGCGGCCTCCATTACCAGAAAATGGTGGGCGAACCAACTGTATGCGGCCTCCATTACCCTAAATGGTGGGCGAACCAACTCTTCCAAGCCTCCATTACCCGAAATTCTGGGCGAATTCACCATTTCGGGATTCTTTTACTTGGCTATATTGATTTTTCCAATTTCGCGACTTTGGCTATTCGATTTCCTTTGACTATGGGTTAAATAAATATGGGGCTAATATGTTAAATTTAAAAAACCTCATTTCATATTAAAAATTTGCCCAGGGTTTCTTGGTAACCCCTATAATTTCGCCCATGGGCTATAATTCGCCCCTAAAATTTTCCCTGATGGCTAGAGAAAGAAGGAAAACAAGCTAAAGGCCAAGCATGATTCAGAAGGTTTCACTCAACCACCACCTTGTTATGCTTAGGATCATCATGGAGGAGTGTTGTAATAATAAATCCAATCTTTTTTGTTGTTTTGTGTACTTTAGAAAAGCTTTTGATACAATGCCTAGAAAGAACCCATGGAACAAATAAGAAGAGCTAAAGGTTCCTTTCGAGCGGAAGGCTGCAAGTCTAAAGTATATGAGAACGTCATTGCCAAATTAAAAAAAACACTTAAGGATGGTCACAAGATATTAATTGTAATATTGGAGTTAAGCAAGGATGCCCCCTCTCCCCTACCATTTTCGACATCTACATCGATAAGCTAGAAGATTGTTTAGAAGAAGCAGGTTGTGCTGGCATGCCCTTAGCAGGAATAGTAATCATGCTTCTTCTCTATGCTGATGATATTTTTCTTATGGCAAGGAGCCCCTATGATCTTGAGAAGCAATTACGAACTCTCAATGATTTATGCACCAATATGGACATGACCATTAACACCGACAAAACAAAAGTCATGATTATCAAATCCAAAAAGGGTACTTATGACCATTTTGTTTATGACAATAGAATCTTGGAGAAGTAACTTCTTATAAATATCTAGGAATTGACTTCCATCCTAACCTCAATTGGAACTAAAGCATTGAGAAGAGGATAAATGGAAGGTGGAAATCCTACTTCGGTCTTGAAAACAACTGTAAATCGACAAACTTTGTGATGTGGGACAAAAAAAAATTCCTCTTTAAAATGCTTGTCACTCCCATTACTTATATGGTTGTAAAGCCCGGGGATGCAGTATTTCCAGGGTATCATGGAGAAAAAATAAGCAAATCTAGAAGCAGTTTATTACTTATAATCTTAAAATTAAGAGCAACACGCCCTATCCTATCCTCCTCTTAGAAGCATGGCTCTCTCACATTGAAAGCATGGTTATGATTAGATATCTAATGTACAAGCACAAATTAAACAATATATGAGACGACTAGCTTCCTAAAATTGCTCTTAACTTCAGCCAATACCACCTTTGCCTCAAGCGGGGTTGGCTTAAAGATGCCACGACCTAGTTAAAGTATTGGAGGAATGATGAAACTACCACTTTGCAAAATATAGATAACATTAAAAACATTTTACTTCTACGTTCAAAGAGAAAATGTGATGCAAGGAAGACTTAGAGGTTAAAAGAAAATTGCGTTATTATGAAGAGATCATTAACCCTAATCTCGAGGATCAAAATTATCTTTCTATCTTAACGAGATCAAAGAAAACAATTAATATTGCTAAGATTAGAACAAACTCTTGTGAGCTTTATAGTGAAACTGGATGTTGGACAATCCCTAAAACGCCTTGGGCTAAAAGGATTTGTCAGCTATGCAAGTCTATTGAGCATTGAAGATGAAAATCATTTTTTCTTAGAATGCCCTACTTTCACCCACATTAGGTCTCAGTTCCAAAACCGACCTTTCTAACCTTCTAGATCCTAAAAACTATAGCGATCTAGGGACACTCCTCTTTAAGCTTTTTGAGCATAGGAAAAGTATCTTAAAGCAAATCAAGTAATCTTTATCTTGTCTTCTCTCTTAAGATCTGATAGACCAAATTTGGTCTCAATAGACGTTAAATACCACCACCATCATCATCATTTTATTTTTACACCAATAGATATTAGAATAACATCAATGGGTGCAAATTTTTACTATGGGTTTTTAGGAACCATGCACTCTCTCACTATTGCTATGTTGTTGGAACATAGTATAGTCCTTATGATATTGACCTACAATAAATTATGTGGTGTGCTAGTCTCAAGATATCATAATTGAAACTTTGATTTCAAATATAATTTTATTAAGTAAACAAGAGCCACGAGGTGGCAATGTCCCCGCAGTTGCTAATAGGAATAACAGTTATTGCTATAATACAGGAGCCATATAAATATGATATTATTGCCACAAAATTGTAATAGGAGAAAATTTATTTTGCCACAAAACTGCTCACCCATCGAACGTGATTTTCCTGCAATGAATAAGATGATGAAACTTAAAATTTTATCATAATTTGATATACTATGTAAATTTTGCTTCTTTTAAATCAGTTAGTTAAACCATTATTTTGTTAAAACATACAATTTGCACTTAACCTATCCCAAACACACTTTATTTTTAGGATATTTATACCATGTTATATTGGATGGAACTCAAATCAAATTAATTTTATATTGTGTCAATGTTTTAAATTTTTTATATGGTTGATGTGATATTTATAATAATACTTTAATTTTTAAACTATGATATTACTAGCCATTGGATAATCATAACTAAAGTGTGACTTGGCGCATGAATTTTTTGTGATTTAAAGAATCATCATCAAACTCTACACAAATCTATAAAAATAAACTTAATAATTAAAATATTTATTAACATTGAATTATTCACCTATAATATAGTTTAGCTCAGCAAAATATGTGTACGCCCTTAAATGAGTAAAAGCATAGAAATTTGAATGATGTCACTTGGATTATTGCATTTTTTATGATTGTTAGCTTAGACTTTGTGAAGTTCCTATGTAGTTTGGGGTTACAATATGTAAGAATGGAGTAAGTAGAACATGCATATTGATAATTTGATTTTAATTATGCATCTTTTTGTGATGTAATAGAGATATATGAGCTTATTTATAGTGATTTATGGCTCCATAAAGAACAATTACTTAACAATATATATGTCAAGCAAAAATAGAAACATTATTTCTATGGCTAAATATGTATTTAAAGTTTAACCTGATATAAGTAAGAATCTTAATGAATTTTGATTGAAATTTACAAATGTATGGTCATCCTTTATTATATTATTATAGACCGTAGAGTTATAATGGGTTCCATTTCTACAAAGTAATTTTGAATATGTTGATTATTGGTTAATGTTTTGATTGTTATGAGAATATCTAAATTTTGTACTTGAAAAAAGATTTGCACAATGTCTATTCTAACGTCATAATGAATACATCTATATTTGTAATTTACATTAAATATCTTAAAAAAACATAATTCTCATTTTTGGGGGATTTTTTACAAAATATTTTATGTTCATTGTATTGATGGTATGCCCAATTTCAATATTTAAACTAGATGTTGGTCTTTAATAAAAAAACACAACACAACAAAATGTATACTAACACTATTTTACAATAAAATTCAAGATATCTTTAGAAAAATAATTCAATAAAGTATTCACAACAATTTACAATTTATATAACATACAACTTTTTGCTTCAGAAATAATAATATAAAACTTATAACACATAACCGGTAATAATATTATGGGTTAATAAGTTTATGAAAATTTATAAATAATAATAATAATATAATATTATATGTTAATAAATTATAGAGACATTGAATATATATATATATATATATAATTAACACTATATTTTTTTATTCAAATAAGTTTTTGAATTTTATTTAGATGAGTAAGTCAACCAAACTCTATTTTAAATAATAAAAATTCACAACAAACACAATTTGATCACTTTAAACTAAAGGGTGTGAAAACATAACATTTTATTAAAATGAATCCAAGAAAATTAATCAGTGTAAAACAGTGATAAACAAAGCAGTACAACAAATAACCGAAATAAATTTATTTTTAAAATAATAAAACAACTGGAATCAGTGTAATCATTTATTTATCTCTTTTTGCACAGGAAGCACACATGCAACAAACAATAAGCAGTTTATTACCACATCGGCAAGAATTACGACTGCTGATAGGATGGGAGCAACGCATGAGCAGCCAAGCACATAATTAAAGAAGTTGACATTGATAGGAAAATGAAAGAAAACAAACTCTATTACCCTGAGCATCAATATCACAGCAACACATGGAGAGGAAAATGGATAAAACAACCTCTTGGTGTTTAAACCCTACGCATCAATATTGCAGAACCCTTGTGATCTCTAAGAGCCTCGCTGACTGTGATATTTAAAAGCATGGGAAAGCATGCATGAATGAATAAAACAAAATAAGATTCTATGCAACACAACCAGCTCCTAGCTTGTAGGTAGGACAATTGTAGTGAAAATATTAAAGGAACCCTAACCCTGAACAAATTTATGGGAAACACATTAGAGGAACCCTAAGCCTCGAATTTGAACAACTATATAAAAAAACACCAATATAATTAGCTCATTAGAATTAGCTAGCCATTAAATACCTCCTAACTGTAAATTCATGTGCGCAAACTAAATGTTAAAGGGAAAAAAGAAAGATACAAGGAGATTCAAACCTGTACTCATGGAGTTTTCATCTCATCCAAAATGTTGCAAGGCGAATGGACTGCTTTTTAATCATGTTTCCAGCAACTCATCCCTGACGAAAACAAACATATGGTATTGAGTGATTTATGTTGCGTAGATTTATGAAAATTGGCTTTCATGTATGGGTTTCAAAATAGTTTACATTTGGATTTATTTGGGAGATTAACCAAACAACACCTAAGTATTAAGATTCCTGTGCAATTAAATTTAACGCGTGCTGTCTTTGACCCTCCCGCTAGGGTTTTCATCATTTTGCATATATATCTTTTCGTTTTGATGATGATTCCCATGCCTTCGAGTCTGGAAGAGCTCCAAAAATTGTCTCCCACTGTGGGAAATCGCAAAGCTCCTTCATTCCACGACACTCTGTGAGATCAATAGCTTCTTCTTCGCTATTTCCAGTGTTATGATCATTCTTCCCAATATTTCCAATGTTATGCTCATTCAAGTGCAGAATTTATCTTGAGCAAAGATTTTTTGTGCAAATAAATCCCCTTTTATTTCCCTTTCTTCGATTTAATTGTTAAAACCTCAATCACCTGGGCTTTTCTTTCCTACAAATAGCTAAATTTAGCTATGTTCCCCAACAAATCTCTAAATTCTTCACCTAACACGCTTCTTTAATTTAATCTCTTCTTATAAACCAACTTCCTCCCGTTTAGCTTCCTCTCTACCTTTGAAGTGCTTCCAGACTCCTTTCATTTCACCACTTCACTTCCCAGAGTTACTGTTGAATAGTTGTAGAGATATTAAATCATAGATCAATCTGGTAAGTTCCGTTGGTCTGGGAGGACGTTAAAATACACCTTTAAGAAGCTAAAATTTGAAATAAACATTTGTGCGTCTGGTAAAACAGCTACATACCTGTGACTGGGGATCACTTTCATGTAAGGGAAAATGGATTTGTTTTAAACACAAGCACTATATGTTAGTCTTCACAAATTTAACATGCATGAAACCACTGCCACGCTTTCCCTTCCAAACCATGTGTATACCTCAGAGAAGTGAATTCCTTGGGGCATGTACCATGCCGAGCAAAAAAGAAATGAGTGCCTTGGTTATTATTTCTCAGCCTTGTTAAATTATTTCTCAAGGCACCGTCGAAAAAGAAAAGAAAATGTGCATATCATTAGCAGTTATCTATATGAGTAAAAATAACCATCAACTAATATCTTCAAGAAAAATAACTTTCCATAACTTATAAAGATAATGTAGACAACAAACCCCACACAAACACCTCTAGAAGCTTTAAAATAAATACAATGCCCATCAACAGCCCTTGCCATTTCAAAAGCGCTAACATTGCTAGCAACCTTGCTAGGGTTTAGAATATTGCATAAACCAACGTAAGCTTATGTTTCACTCTATGCCATAGCCGTGGACACATTTCCCTTTCTGAAGTAGTCTACACAATATTTCTCAACTGCTTTTCTAGGCAAACGATGTCGGTTTTCTATCTCATTAGAAACCATGGATAACATTTATAGCTGAAACTCTTACAATAATTCTAAATGCTCACAATTGAGCATGTATAAATTCATACCATGTCTGGCAGCCATATCAGGAGAAGCATTTATTTGCAGAGATGAAAGGAGTTCTCGAAGTTGGGCTTCTTGCACTGAATTCAAACGAACAACATCAAAATAGCGCATACATTCCTTGATACAGTCGTTACACGATGAAGGTTACTTGAAAATTTAGAAGTATACTCGGATGACGAAGTGTATGATAAACTCTATCATATGATTGATGTATTGACCATACTCACTCTGATAAATGACAATATTCTTGTGGAGAAATGAGAAATGACAATTAAAAGACGATCAATAGCTTGAGGATGCCACATGGGATATCCAGGCATTTAAGGAGAAGGTTGATATGGGAAACAATTTGTGTATGCTAACTCAGGAAAATTCGCTAAGTTGGCCACTTTCTCCTCGTCATTGAATCACCCCTGCAAACATTTTGCATTAGTTAATATTCATGTAATCTTAGTTTTTGTATATTTTTATTTCTCTTGTCTAGTTAGTTTGCAGAGGGAAATCCCATTTCAGTTCCTCATCGCTGGATGTGGTAGTTTCCGTCTCAGAGAAATGTGAATTTCATAAACTGAACTGGGTGGTGGAATTGGCAAGAGTCTTGAAACCAGGGGGTGTTGTATTAGTAGCAACGATGTGAGAAGCAATCTGTTGGACGGAAAGGGGACCTCTGTTTCCTTTCATGGTGATAATGTCAAGAATGTTGAGCAACACGGCTACTTTCAAAGACATGGGTTTTCAAAGATGCGACTCATGACATTAAAAACAAACCAACAAAACAACAACTCCATGGGCCTCCAGAGAGTACAACCTGGATAGCTGGTTATCTGAATAAAGCTTGGGTATCTCATCTTGGGTGCCTTGCAACGTTGGAGTGGAGCACCATCCAAGACACCTTAGTAGACCATAGTCCCCGTTGTGGCAGGGAAAGGAAGGAGGACAAGTAGAACAGAAGCATGGATTGATAATGACATAGAACAAAAGCATGAAATAACAATGAAAACATGTGAAGCATTGTTTGAGGCGACAGATGAAGAATTGTGAATCATGGAAGGGGCCACCCCTCAGTTCAGCAAAGCAAAACTGCCAGGGCCTTCTCCGCCCAATTGAATTCGACAAAGCATAACTTCCTTGGAAAAATGCATTATATAGCTGAGCATGCCTCTGCTGGATCGGATGTTGATACCACAGCTAGAGGACATGTAAATCCTTGTCAACCGCATGCACTTGGACTACAGCTTGATGGAGGAACAATCCATGTGGAGTGTTGCATGTTCCTTTGGTTGATTACCATTAGTGCCAGGGTGAGCAGGTAACCCCACACAGGCCGTCTAGCGATGATTTTCCATCAGTGTCAGGACGATTAGGTGCATGCGATTTTATGATATAAACAATGTTAGGCACCTTGAGTAGTGTCCATCGCACTGTCGTTTTGCTACAGAACAGCGTGCACAGAATCGAGACAGGCTGGACGTCCGTGACCTAGACAAATTGAGTGCTTTGGAGAGTGTGCTTATCCTATCTATAGGAAGTACAGGACCTGACGTCGGCCCGCAGCCCCCTCCTGGGCACCAAAAAACGAGGACGATGTCAGCGTTCTGCAGCCAATAAAATTTTAAAAAAAATCATATTTAAAAATTCATTCAATATAATCAATATTTTAAACTATAGGAAAACTTTAGTCACGCCAAAAATTTATAAAATGTAGGCCCAAATATAGGGGCCGAGCGATCCATATATAATCCCCTTCAGGGACATAATAATACATTAAAACATATACATAATTAACATTAAATTTTTTTATAAAATGAAACTTTGATTTCAAATATAACTTTATTATTCCCTGCCAAGGCAGGGATATATACTAATCAATCATTAATCAAATCTTATTGAACTTTATTATTTTACATTTTCACACATAAATTTTTACAAAGTTTTTTAAAGTTTTCAAGAAATTGGTTATTAAACATAATAATTTGGAAAATTAAATTAATTATATCCATTTCTAAAATTCAAAAATTGGATTTTCTATTGTTCCAGTACACTTCGAATGGGACATAAATCCCTGTAGAAATGCTTTTGATTTTCAAATTTAAAAAATAATTAAAATTAATTTATAAAACAAAAAATCATCATTCCACCACGTGTGTTATTTACATTATATAGTCTAACTTGCATTATATAGTCTGATGAAAAAGTCTTACTGTCATGATTATGACTTTTACTAGAGTTCAAAGCCCATGTGACAACCGATCCCTAGTTCAATTCATATGCCCATATGCACCATCCAATCCTCCCCACATACATATACATATCCAAATGAGAAGAAATGTATGATTTAGAAATCGAATTTAGAGCACTCCATCAAAGCTTGGACTGAAACCGCACATAATAGAGAGGAAGGCTATAACGTGAGTGATCCTGCAGTTGCTTTAGTTTCGGAAGATAAAAAGGGGAAACACAGATAGAACAGATCCAAAGAATCGCATATCAATCTATTCGCCTCATGAGTCCTCTCTGAGCGGTGCAATTCAAAATGCGTTATGGACACCAGTAACATTCAGTTGAGAGCACCAGAACCCATACAAGATCGTCTCATTGTTTAGAATATCCATAAGATATTGTTGCTAACCTTGAGTCTATCATTTGCGTAATGAAAGTTGATCTTCTTCATGTTCATTTTTTTTTTCCGTCAAGAACATTTATACATAGCTTCTCAAGGTAACTGAAGGAACCTCGGGATAATATTACAGATATGTTGTATTGGTGTATGTGCTGAATTTGTATTGTTTTGGGCAAGCATTTGACCCCATCCATCATCAAACGAACTGTAGTTTGTCACATCACTTTAGTATCAAGTGTTTCCATTGTTTATCGGCTGCTGGCCCAACAATTTTGTTTTCAAGGTTTCTTTGAACAATTCTTTGACCCTATTTCCAACTTTTGGCTACCCAATCTTCAAGAGTTTGTCTTTGATCACAACAAGCCTTTTGCGTAACAACCCCAATTTTTGGATATGCAGAAATTTTAAAAACTTTAAATTTATTTAATAAAACTAATATCTTGCAACATCCTGGGTATGGAAAACATATTTAACATGTTTACTAACTACAATATTTCAACCTTTCATATTCTAAAATCACTTATGCATTATTGTTAATCATTTATTCACATAACCGAAACATATACTTACTTGCAACAATGAAACCGACTGCTTGGAGAATCAGCTCCTCCCAACCATAGGAGAGAGCAACTCGATTGTTTTCCCAACTCCACCCCCAAGCTGGATCACCACCATGCACTAGAACGCCAAGCAACACTCTCTCTCTCAGAGTCTGTAACAAGCAATGATGGACTTATGAAAAGAGAGAACACTCAACACAATTTCTCTAAACACAACACGTCGTCCCATGCTATCTCAGTGCACTCTTATATATAGTTTTGCCCAGGTCTTGTGCCATCCCAATCAAATCTCCAATCAATCCATAAATCCCCATGATTTAGGATCTTGTCGGGTTGTTGAGTTTTAGATTGGATTTGATTGGTAAATATCTCTCTAGCTTGCTACACATGTTCTCTTGTGCCATGGTGGTGTCCCCTCATTTAGATGGATTCTCCAAGTGGATTTTTCTTTTATTAAATAATAAAAATAGTTTGTTGTGCAAAGAGTCACTTAGTGTTTTTGAGTTTTTAAATAACTCTTACAAAATAATTGTCACAAATATTAAATCAAAATAAAATATTAATGTTTTAGGGTATCACATTTCTCCCCCCTTTATTCTTAACACCATCCTCGGTGTTCTTTATTCTGAGCTCTCTTGCTCATTCTGGAACATGGAGGGATATGCATCTCGCATTTTATCCTCCATTTTCCAAGTTGCCTCTTCAAGGATGAAGTGTTTCCATTGCACTTTTATTTGAATGATGGCTTGATTCCGTAGCATACGTTCCTTCATGTCTAGGATGTGGAAAGGTTCGGTTTGGAACTCGCCCTTGGATTCTACCGGAATCATATTTCATTGAATTACATGATATCAAACATTCTTATAGAATGAACATGAACTGCCCACTAGGGACTTACATATCGTATACATAAAGGAGTCTTGCATTTCAAAAGATCTTCCTCTCAAACTGTATCTTTATCACAATGTCTGAATCATCATACCTCTTCATTACATGATAGAGCTTAAAACACAAACCTCCAAAATTATACATTGTTTACAATTCATTGAAAGTTTCATCAAATTTTTTTTGACCTGGCTCTAATAGTAGAGCATTTTTTGAAAGGAGATCTACTTCATAATTTAATTCCCTGAAAACATGAGATAAAGAAAAGGATTTGAAGGAATCTTGTAGTATTTCAATAGCAGAAAGAATCGGCTGTAGATGAGGCACTTTGATCTATATTTTGTTATTTACCCAATCTACTACCATCTTTGAGTCTCCAAAAATATTTAGACGTTTTATATTTCTGGATAATGCCAATCTTAATACTGAAAGAAAAGCTGCAAGCTCAGCTTTATTGTTGGTGCAGTGTCCCGGAGCGTATTTCACCTGAAGTTTATGATTTTATGATAAGTATATCACTCCTCCTGATCCACCAAGAGGGGAATCCCCTTGACTAGCTCCATCGAAAAAGGCCCATGGAGTGGATTTGTCTATAACTGAAGGATTCATAATTCTTGTTTTCTTTGATTTTTATTTACACTTGTGCTCCTTAGTTCACTAAACAACCATACCCGAAGTTACTTCTTCCAGAATGTGATGATTTTGAAATTTTTTTGAGTTGCGAGCCCACCAAATCCCATAAATAAAGGATGCTGGAAATGCAGTGGAAGAACGTACCGATCTATCATTCCACCATAGTTGGAATTTCTATTTCGAGGAAGCTCCTATGAGAGAGGATTGGGGATTGAAAGCTTTAGCTGTTGTCTTCCACACCTTCTTTGCATAAGGGAAGCAAACAAAAAGATGAGTGTCTGTCTCATCATTGTTTCGACATAACACACACTAGCTAGGTCCCTTCCAACCTATTTTCATGAGGTTTCCCCATGTTAAAAGTTTGTTTCTGAGAGCAAACCATAGTGTTAAATTGGATTTTAAAGATTCATTCACCTTCCACAAAGTGATCCACCACCAATCTATTATACCAACAAAGGATTCTTTTACCTTTGTTTCATAACCGGCCTTCGCATTGTAATTCCTTGTTGCATAATTTTTTGACCAGACCAAATTGTCTTCCACTCCATCCTTTAAAAGAATTAAACTAGCTTTTACAAGGGTTCTGAAGGAATTCCATTCCTTTGCGTTGTTTCCATCCAACCTCAGATCCTCTGCGGATTTCCATTCAGTTGTGATTGACTCAGTAGAAGGAATGCTTTTTGCATCATTTAGAGTATAAATTATGAGACTTCTAAGTATGCTTAAGATTTCATCAGAAAGCTTGTAACTGTTTCCAGCTCCTATCCACGGGTCTTCCCCAATTTGCACTTTTTTACCATCACCTACAGACCAAGACAACCATTCTCCTATCAACGGAAAGGAGAGAACTAATGATTTCCACCCTATGGAGCCATATTTGAAGGACTTGTTTGGAGACCTTATCCAATCAAGAATCGAGGAGTTTGGGCAATATTTAGACACCAAAAATATGCCCCAAAGAGAAGACGTATTTTTTATTAAGCGCCAGAGGGACTTGGCTGCCAAGGATTGGCAGAATAATAAGGGATTTTTGACTCTCCAACCACCAAGAGCTTTCAAGTTGGCCACTGTATCCCATTTGACCAAAGGGATTCCATCATTTTGTTTATTGGCTGTCCACAAAAAAGAGAATAATTTCTTTCAAATTTTGTGAAGAATTCCAACTGGAATATAGGAAATAGAAGCCCAGTAAACAGGAATACTCTGGATGACAGCTTTGATTAATACCAATCTTCCTCCTCTAGAGAGGAACCTATTTGTCCAACAACCAATCCTGCTTTCCACCTTATTATACAACCAGAGCCAATCTTGAAATGAATAAGAATTGTGCTTAATTACAAATCCCAAATATTTAAAACCTTCTGATAAGGGTTTTAAAGGGAAGGGGATTTTCACCTCTAATCTGGTCCTTGCTACAGATGATAAAGAATTCTCTGATAAAATAGACTTCCCAACATTTATGAACATCCCAGTGGCCTTTGTATATAGATCTAAGATCTGTTTCATTTCCTTGTAATTCTTTAGAGAGCCCTCTCCCATCATTAACACATCATCTAAGAACAAAATGTGGGTGAGCACTTTTGAATCTGTGACCTTGATTCCTTTAAAAGAGCCCTTATGTTTAGCATGAGTAATCAACCTACTCAAGGCATCTGCTACCAGAAGAAAAAAGAAAAGGGGAGAGAGGGCACCCTTGTCTGATACCTCTTGATGATCTGAAGAAGCTTGAGGGTGAACCATTTATGATGACCACGAAAGAGGAAGATTGAATACATCCCATAATCTAGTTAACTGTTTCCAGAGCAAATCCAATCTGAACTAATAACAACCTCAGAAAAATCCAACTTACTCTATCATAAGCTTTAGAAAGGTCTAGCTTTAGAACAAGTGCTTGAGATTTGTTCTTGTGGATGGAGTGTATGGCCTCCTGGGCTAAGGAGACTGCATCGTGGATTTGTTGATTGTGAAGAAACCCATACTGCTATGGAGAGATGATCTTACTGAGGATGGGCTTTAACCGTTTTGCAATAATTTTGGCTATGATTTTATAAACTGCATTACAACATGAAATAGGGCGCAAGTCTTCAAAGGAGGAAGGTTTCTTTTTGGGGATTAAGGCAAGAAAAGTAGAATTGAGAGCGCCTAAAACCTTTCCTACACGTTGTGACTCCCTAACAACTTTCAACAAGTCAATTTTTATGGTTTCAAAAAAACCTTGATAGAATTCAATTGTGAAACCATTAGGATCGAGACTTTTGCCTTTCTGAAAGGAAAAATAGTCTTTTCCAGCTCTTCTTCCGAAATTTACTTGGTTAAATCTTCATTCATTTCCTCATTAAACAAAGTGGGAAAAAGTCTTAACACTTGTAAAATCTCTTGTATAGGGCACCCCTCTAGCTTAGAAAAGAGGTATTTGAAATAATTATTTCCAGCTTCCGCTTTTTCCTCGATGGTACTTAGAAGAATTCCATTCCCATTCTTAAAGTTTGGAATCGAGTTGACATTTTTCCTATGTGAGGCAAACTTGTGAAAGAATTTGGTGTTGTTGTCACCTTCTGAAATCCAAATTGCCTGAATTTTCAGTCTCCACAACTGTTCTTCTTTGGCCAGTAAATCTTCCCTCCTTATTTCTAACTCTTTAACTGTCTTTAATTCCTCCTCTGAGAAAATTCCAGAGCTGTTGTATTTGTATATTCCCTTCAGCTTGGCCTCTACTTCTTTTAAAATTAGCTGTTGATTTGGATTATAAGACTTCTCCTAGAGTTTTGAAACCTTTTTTGAATTTAAGAGGTTGTTCGAGAATTGTTTCATAAAGGACTCAAAAGAATTAGACTGGAGAGGGCTCCATGAATCCTCTATCAACTTTAGATACTCTGCTTCTTTTAGCCATGTTGGATTGAACTTAAAGGGAGAAGTAGGCTTGTTAAAGTATTTTTCCAAAGAGAGAAAGATTGGAAGGTGATCTGATAAACCCCCGACCTCCACCCAAGACTTTACGGCTAGGGAGCCAATGATCAAATCTTCAGAGATCAAGAATATATCCAAACGTTTTGAAATGGCATGTTCTCCAATCCTATTATTCCTCCAAGTAGGTTCTAGTATTAAAGGTTGAACATCCACCATACCATTAGAAACAAAAGAGGATCTAAAAAAATTGCTTAAGTTGTTCGGACGAACGGAAGTGCCCCAGACCTCCCTTTCTGAGAGTGTGAAATTCAAGTCCCCACCTAAGACCACCCGCCTCTCTTCTAACATTCTTGAGGACAGGAAGGCTTCCCAAAAGGGCCTTCTGTTCGAGTATGGTCCATAGACATTGGAAAGGGAATAAACTTCATCGGAGATTAAATCTTCCAAAACTGTTTTCAAGACGGTCTCAAATTTTTCAATCTTGACTTCTTTAAAGGATGGACACCATGCTGTTAACAAACCTCCAGAATGCCCAACTGAATTTATGTGAGCAAAGGACCAACCCTTGAGCCAAGGTTCTACTGCCTCTTGAGCTTTAGCTCCTTCCATTATAGTTTCCTGAATGAAGATGACCGAAGGATTTAGACTTCTGATCAATCTTTTAAGAGATTTTTTCTTGGGGGAGCTCCCTAACCCCCTTACATTGAAAGAAATACAAATCATTTCTAAACCCCTAACTGGGCCAACCCTACTCTAAGGGCCCTTTTAATGGTTTTCTTTTTACCAGTTCGAACCTCTATTTCAGCTTGATATTTAGCTTTTGAAATGAGCAATTTCCTTCCTAAAACCACTCTAGGAATATCAAGTGCCAGTCCACCGTTGAGGAAGCTTCTCCTTCTTCCATAAATTTTTTTTTAGATCTAGTGTTATATGTTTTGTGTTTCATCCAAGACAGGGGTCCCTAAATCTCTCATGTGTCTCAGCCACGTCAGAAACGACTATCTTCGGGCTAACCGTAGACTTACCCTTTTGAGGAACGGGATAGGGAGAAGCAAAGTTTTTGATTGTGTTAACCAAATCCGAGGGAACCAAAGGGAAATCCGATAATTCAAATTTTTCGGGGAGAAGGGCGAAGAAACAATAGGAAAAACAAAGGAGGGGAGTCACAGGGCACAACGAGCTTACCACTTATTTCTGGAAGCTTTCCAGTTCAGATGATGTCAACATATTTTGATGGACCACCACCTTTTGACGTACTTTTGTCGTTGGAAACAAACTTCTGAACATGATTCTTTATCCAAATTTTTTTGTGACGACCAAAGATTTCATATTTCTTAGGACAATCATTAGCCATATTCCCAACCTGTCGACAGATAAGGCATCGAAAAGGGATTTTCCAATAATCCAAACGTTGATTCCAGATGCTACCATTTACTTCCAACTGAATTTCTTCATAGAGACCATCCCTGATGTCAAGTTCTATCAAAATTTTGGCACATCTTCTATCAACTTTTAACTCCCAATTCTCTTCTAAAGAGATGAATCTCCCTAATTTTCCACCAATTGCCTCCGAGATTTCCTTCTACCAAAACATCATAGGGAGACCAGGCAGTAGAGTCCAAATTTGCTGAACCTTATGAGGTTCTCTAGCTGCTTCAAAGTCCACTTGCCACTTTTTCAGAATTAGGCTCGAAGGACCCCAATTCCAATTCCTTCCCAACAATTTCTGTCTTTCAGTTTCAGATTTAACCCTGAACAAAATGCAACCCCATGTAAGAATATGGAATTGAGTCATGTCATTTAGTAGAGGAATCCAGTTGATAGTGATCCACGAACTTAAAGTGGCTTCTCCTACAGATTTAACACAGAAGCGTCTGATTAACACCGTGGCAAGGTAATCAGGTATGTCATTTAAACTGATTTCCTTTCCAACTGATAAAGATGCAGGCTTCTTCTTTGCACGCGCACCTTTAAAATGTACTGAACCGATATTATTTTCGGGCGTGGGGAGGCTCGGAGCTATTGTTTCCTGTGCATAGGTGATAGGTGTACACTCCTTCCGCATTGCAGGATCAGGAGCCGTCACTTCGTGATGAGCCGCAGAGATTTCATCGCATTGATGAAGGAATATGGGTACTCCGGGTGACGCAGTATCGTAATCCACCATATCCGAATACATCATGAATAAAACAAAACAAAAAATTAAAACGTGAAAACATTCAGATTGCCACCTTCAGACTTGATGTGCGGACTTCGCAGTAATGCGAAACAGAATGCTCCCCCCCGAAGTCAGAGACCCCCCTCTAATATATATATATATATATATATATATCCCCCATACTATAAAAATACACAATGTATTTCATGTTTCTTTGTTAATATGTGTGTGTGTGTGTGTGTGTGTCTACATATACATATACATATATATATTAACAAAGAAACATGAAATACATTGTGTATTTTTATAGTAGGGGGAGTGCAAGCTAATAGGCTACCAGGGCATTTCATACCAGAGAACGTGTAGTTTAGTTCCAATAACCTTATCATGGAAAGTTCTGAGACTCTTTCCCTTATAACCTTTGCAAACTATTTTGCTAAATACTCGATCCATGACCACAATGTAACCATCATCAACTTTAATGCATTAACGTTCAAAACAATAATCATAAAAGGATTATTTTCTTCATAAAAGTCATCATCTTAGACAATGCAATGAATACATCTATATGTTATCTCCATAATCAAGAGTGGAATGTTATAAAACTTGGTATAACTTAATTTAGTAAAAGGGTACTTATCTGATTCTTGAAGGCCTTTGCGACTGAAGATGTGACTGTAAATTTTGGATCTTTATCTTCCATTTTTAATCATCTTGGATCCTTTACTTTTATTGCATGTTTTTATTGTTCCTTTTCCTTTCATAACCTGCACTTTATACAACTCATACGAGGTCTTCAAATTTTTTTTAGCATAATATGATTTTTTTTCAATTTCAATGAGAACGTATGTAAGAATTTACTACGTAACATATTGTTGTTGTTGTTAATGGTAACTCTTCACGTTTTTTTTTTTAATCGAGACTTGTGTTCTTGTCATCGTAAGAGAACATAAAACATATATGTGATGATCATTTTTCAATATAACAAAAATAATGCATAGGTAAAACAACAATTTACTTATCTTCTGGAGGACCATCCTTCATTTTCACTCTTGGACGATAATCCTCTTAGCTAGTCTTTAACTTGCTATAGACATATCCTTTATTTACAGGTTAGTAGTGTTATATCAGATATGTTTGGGCAACTAACCCCAAAACTTGACATTCACCCTCATCTTTGGATGATTTTTGCATTACCTATGGTAATATTTGCATACATCATACTTAAATATTAGGGAAGCTAACATCCAATTTACTTGGTAGCTTTTACCCCTATGTCCCATTATTAAACTATGGAGATGAAAGACTCCAACAACTCTTTGCTATACACAGAACTCTTCCTTGAGAATTGTCACCAATTTACAAGTGGTCTTACGATATTTAAGCTTTTGAGATTACTCCTCTTTTGATTGTCAGTCAAAATTTTTCGTCCTCAAAACATCATGGTTGTTTTGTTCCCTGACATTATTTTTAATTTAGTTGGCCTAAGTCTTGCCATTGATATTCACTCGCCCTCTCCCTCTTCACTCAAGCTCATTTGCTTGTGTCCATGAATTTACTGTCTTTTCCACTCAAGCTGTCTTGCTTGAGTCTAGGAAAATTACTTTCTTTTCCACTCAAACTCTCTTGCTTGAGTCCAGGAAAATTATTTTAGCATGTTAGAGCTTAATCATCACTTTTGTCACTTGGTGTTTTTTTCTTTCTTTCCATCTCTATATTGTCTTTCTCCATTCATGGATAAACAATAATGGCCATACCACTTTATAACATACCCAAAAAATTCACAACAAATTGATTATGTTACCTGCAATAATCATTTGACATAATCATTTATGCAACAAAGATAATGTGTTATGATCATAAACTCATCTTCATAAAGCATAGACAATTAATATAAAGCTTGTGTATATTCATACTTTGCGCTATATTTGTAGATCTTTACAAGAGTATCAAGCCCTTATTTCTGCAATACATTCATTTTAAGGTAACTAGATATATCAAATAGTATAATTTCAATATACCATTTACAATAGGAATATCAGATTTACAATCAGCTCCATACTTTCATGAAAACTCATCAAGATATCTTTAACATTAGATCACATAGGTGAATGTGGGCACAAACTTTTGATAGATGCAACATACCTTTTTAGTACAACAAGAATCAGCTCAATAAATTACAAGTGATTCTACCATATCCAAAAGATTATACTCTTGATTAGTTCATCATTTAATATCCTTAATCATAACTTAGGCCTTTTGACATGAACAAATCCATAATACTAATTTTCATGAAAGGAAAAACTCACTACTTTATAATATAATATGTATTGTCATTTATCTAACTTTAAACAATCGTTCCTTTGTTTTAAACAACCCAATGTCTCTTATCGAAGAACCTTCTCAACTTATAGCTACTACACATTTGCCATAGGTATATGCCTTAAAGCATGACTAATTTGTTTTTCTTTCTTCCTTTTCATAGGTTCTAATTAATCCTTTTCAATGCAAAATAAATATACATGATACATTTCAATTCATTTAATCAACTTCTTTTGACAAAATCTACCCCATATTACTCCTTCCTTTCCCTAACCCTTTTTAACATCACTTGACCATCATTTAAGTTAAAAATATATTTCCACCTAATTCATGACTTAGACTCTTATATAACAAAACGTAACTCTATTTCGACTCAACAAATGAGCTACCATAGCAATATTCTATTGAACACATTAATGCATGGCCCTTTTTGTTAAATATACAAAAATATTTCAATTTCAAAATCTAATATATATATATATATGTGTGTGTGTGTGTGTGTGTGTGTGGCCATTCTTCAATACATACATTAACCATTCATAGTCCATGTTTCTAAATGTATTAATCGTTTAGTTCTTCTTATACTTTAAACCATGTTGAACCAATCGAAAATCATGGCCCTTTATTTATTTACCATATCAAAGTCTGTCTTCAAAAGGTAGACTTCATATAAAGCTCCTATACAACAAGTAATAAACGCATTCAACTTTTAGCCACTTTATTTCATGCAATTTAACTGGCTATCCAAATGACTATGCAAGATGTCATAATAGAAAAATCAAAACCTTAGATGCTTACTACATATACTAATCTCTACTATGTTTTTATATTTGATTCCTCATCTACTACCTATCATCAATAATGGGAGTTATAGACACAACATAAATCAAGGTCAAAACTTAATTCTTATCCTACTTCTTATCACAAATTTATGGGTAAGTATTAATATGGAGGTATAGTCAAATGTGGTTCTCAATATGCAATTTGATTATCGACATCCCATACTTACCATCAATAATGCAATCTAAAAGGAATAATAACTAGTCAAGATGATAATTAAGTTTTACCCAAAGGTTATTCATCGTCAAAATAATTTCTAACCACTTCCACACATCAAAGGTAGTCTAAAAAGAATTAGGGTCCTCGACCCAAGAAGGCTTGATTATAACACTTGAAACGTACCCCGAATTTCACATTTTTTTTTAATGTTGTCTGCTTAGCCCGAGGCATAGACCACTCACTTACCGTAAGCACACTATTCCAAAGACAAATATCAACTTTGTGTATAGTCCTTTGGGCTACTATGAGGTTATGTAAACCTTTTTACCATAAAGTGTTATGATCTCATAATTACGCCGAAGGCGTTTTCACAACGAGAAGCATGACCATCCACATCTGCTAGATTCCTCTCTTATGGAGCGAATGGAATCTTGCCACGTGGATGCGTCAATTTCTTCTTACCTCTTTCTATCTTCGCACTCCAGCCTATCGTGTTCTCGAACCTGGAAGATAGCGTGCCACGAAAATAAACCTGCAAGAAAATACAAAGATTGTACTTGCTCGTACATGGTGCCGCTGCCCAAGAAAGTTATCGCGTGAAGCCTACATGAAAAGGTTGAATAAATGGTAGTTGTGAGCATTTATCAGCACTAGAGTCGATCTGTAACTCGTTGACTGGAGCAGTTTTAAGCTTTATGACTCTACGAGTTCCTGATTCTTGTTTTTATTGTGTCGACAAGAGAATTTATTAACATAAACATGAATTTCCTGAACTAACGTTACCTGCAAATAGTTTGAAAATGCTTCATTACCACAACGTGATTCTGTCAATTCTCAGCATTCTAGATCAGTTATACTAAGCGGAAGCTCCGACAGGCCATTAAGACCATTGACAGAAGCATAATCACTCCACGACCAAAATTTACTCTATCAATTGTCGGCTGTTGACAGTATTAGCTGAATATTTGAAGGTTGGATTTATGTTGTTGTTCCAATGAGACTGACAAACCTGTCGACTCCTCAATCCCGTCGATTAGTAAAGTTTTAGTGTCGATGAGACTGAAAAACCTGTCAACTCCTCATTCCTTATTCCTGTCGATTAGTAAAGTCTTATTTTGTAGTCGACTCCTCATTCCTGTCGATTAGTAAAGTCTTAGTGTATTGGTCGAAGTCGATATATTCGACCATTTTAATATGGTTGATAGTTGATATTATATTTTTGGTTGAAAGTGTTGAGGTCAACTCTTTCTTATATAATTTTGTAATTTGGTCGATGGGTGAGTAGTCGATGAACTATGTATAAGTTAAATTATCTTTCTTTGAAGCTGATGGAGTTGTAAGTAAATTTTGGTCGATGTTATTCAAAATGGTTGAGACTTTAACCTATGAAGTGAAGTCACTCTTAAACATGAATTCCCTGAACATTTATTAACGTAAACATGAATTTCCTGAACTAATGTTACCTGCAAATAGTCTGAAAATGCTTCATTACCACGATGTGATTCTATCAATTCTCGGTATGCTAGATCAATTATACTAAACGGAAGCTCCGACAGGCCATTGGAACCATTGACAGTAGCATAATCACTCCATGACCAAAATTTACTCTATCAATTGCCAGTTGTTGACAGTATTCACTGACTATTTGAAGGATGGATTTCTGTTGTTGTTCCAATGAGATTGACAAACCTGTCGACTCCTCATTCCTGTTGATTAGTAAAGTCTTAGTGTCGATGAGACTGACAAACCTGTCGATTCCTCATTCCTTATTCCTGTCGATTAGTAAAGTATTATTTTGTGGTCGACTCCTCATTCCTGTCGATTAGTAAAGTCTTAGTGTATTGGTTGAAGTTGATATATTCGACCATTTTAATATGGTTGATAGTTGATATTATATTTTTGGTTGAAAGTGTTGAGGTCAACTCTTTCTTATATAATTTTGTAAATTGGTCGATGGGTGAGTAGTCGATGAACTATGTATAAGTTAAATTATCTTTGTTTGAAGCTGACAGAGTTGTAAGTAAAGTTTGGTCGATGTTATTCAAAATGGTTGAGACTTTAACCTATGAAGTGAAGTCACCCTTACATCTAAAAGAGTTATTCTAATACAGATGTTTGTTTCTATGGTCGGTTGCTAAGGAAGTGGTCGGGCGTCGACTGAAGTGGTAGGGTTTTCATTGTTTCCCATATATATCTTTTCGTTTTGATGATGATTCCTATGTCGTATAGAGTCTAGCATAATGCCAAAAATTGTTTCCCACTGTGGGAAATCGCAAAGCTCCTTCATTATAGGACAATCTGCCAAATCAATAGCTTCTTCTTCCAAGTATTAGGCCTTTGAGCTGGACAGGTTCTCAAGAAGATGGATTTCCATTTCTGATTCCCCTCCCATAACCAATCTTTGTTTCCTCAAGATCGCCAATTAGGCCTTTGAGCTGGACAGGTTCTCAAGAAGATGGATTGCCATTTTCAATTCCCCTCCCATAACCAATCTTTGTTTCCTCAATAGAAAGCACATATCTCTGTTACAATAGGAAGAATTTGAAGCTGCGATGCGATTTCACCTTTTTCTATCCTCTGCACAAGTTTTTTAGTTATAGCTCCGAACTTTGTGTTAGAAATCTCAATCTGTGATGAGCGTTGAAGATTTTCATAAGATGAATCTGCCTGCGCGATTTTTTCTGCACATATGGAGTTGGTTGTCGACTATGATCCATAGAGTGTTGCGGACTAATTCTTCAAGTAGACTGTCTAAGCAAACTATTCATTGATCGATTGAACATCTGCAATATCAAAATTTGGTTGGTAAGTTAAATTTATTTCGATGGATTGAAGGCATATAATATGTTGCAAGGTGTAAAGATATCAAGATATCACTGGCCGATGCTCAAATATCTTTGCTACTCTTAGAAAGAAGAATTATAATTGTTTTCATTTTTCATGTGTGAAATCGTTATGCTATCCCATAAACCAGAACTAATGGCTTGGTCGAACATGTAATCCGTCGATTTTATGGTTGCAAGAGAGAAAGATATCGATTGGATGGAGATATCGAATTGTTGCTCGATCACTTTATCGTCTGTCAAATTTAAGAGACCATGACCAATTGCTATATCAAAAATTGATTGGAAGAAATAGATAGATGTTTGTTGAATTTGTTTGAGATTTCAAAGTATGGGAGTGTAAAAGTGATGATTATATTCAAGCACCAAAAACATAGAACTTTATTGAAACGGTCGACAAGATGCTGTCTTTATTACAATCGGTCCAAAATTTTATGAACTTGTTTCGACTACTTAGTGAACCCTGACCACAACTTTAAGACTTGACCAATTACAATATCTTTAGAATTCATGGACTCGACTATTATATAAAAATAAATCACTCATCGACCATAATACAAAAAAGAAATGGTAAGAAGCTCTCGAGCCGCATTTTAACAAGGTGTCGATGAGTAATTGAGGACGGTCGAACAACTGCAGGTCAACATTTTTGAATTGGTCGATGAGAAATCCATGCATGCTTTTGCTTGGTAAATCCAAGTTTTTTATTCATGTCAATGATTCATATAATTTTTTATTTTATTTTAAATTAAATAAAAACAATATCTATTTTAAATTAAATAAAAAAAATATCACTTTTACAACTAATATGTAACAAAAGGTCATTTTTTTTAATAGAATTACATTAGATGCCCATCAAATACGATGTATGTTTATGATAGTTTTGCATATTAAATTGTAGGTTACAACACTATTTATTAATATTACTTTTATTAGTTAATGTTTTTCTAATTATTTTTTTATACTATTATAATTTTTTTTACAAATTTAGAGATGATTGTATTTTTAACAGTATCAATATTTTACACAATGAACTCATCCTTTATTCTTCAAAGATTTAATCTAGATTTAATATCTTTATGCCATCTCATTTTAAGTTAAAAGTAACTTTCACTACATTATGAAGCAACCTTAACAAGCCTCTTGTCTTTCATGTTACTTGTCTTGTGCTTGCACATTAGATACTAAACATTGCCATACTCTCAATGGGGAAATACTAACTTTTATGAGGAGGATAGGATATGGTCTATTTTTTTCATTTTAAGATTCTAAATTATAATTTAGGCTCATGGATGTTGGCACCTTATATTGTAGCATTTTGGATATGCGCGGATAATCCATTAACATGCCAATAACATATATTTAACATCATAAATATGGATGGGTGGTATGATCACCTACTCTGAAATAATTGTATAGAACCATGATCCATAATTCCTCTCTTTTTGAAGGTTTGCCCATTCCTTGCACAACATTTTGCTTCCCACGATATGCATAAATTGTAATCTCCATAGACTTTGAAATAGAATGTCGTGCAATGTTCCTTCTAAACTACTACAGTAAGGCAAATATAGATATTGCAATGAGAGAAGGCTAGAGAACACAAACGCATGACGCTCCAAGGTTGCTGCATTAGTCGAAGAATGACGGATAGAACAGTAGTCTGAGCCGACTACAATGCATAATATTTGATCTGGTAGTTGATTGGATGATAGAAAATGTCTCCATAGTCTGTCGAGGTTCGACAGGAAGCTGAACAAAATGGTCGATGGCAATACCATATGAGCTAGCAGTCTTTGGATCATAGCAGCAACAACCTTGTCATGCCTTAACGCCGGTAAAGGTGTATCGGTCGACATCTGAGCAACTTAATTCGAGAAATAATAAAGGTCGATGGAGTATTGTAATAGCCCGGTTTTAAAATAAGTAAATCGACCGTCAAAGGAAAAAAAAAAGACCAACGCCGACAAGGAATCAACTAACAGATGCATCCTTACCAGGGATCTTCTATTGGTTGCAATTGCACTCCATTGACTTACTTTATTTATGTATTGAACGTTTATTCACTACTTGGCCATCAACCGATGTATTTGGAGATTTTAAATGCAATCGACTGAGTGGTCGGAAATAATCGTGGAGTTGGTTTGGCAAGAATAGGTAGAGGCTGTAGGTCCCAATCTTTCTTTGATTCTTTGAGATTGTTTATTCATGGCAACTAGGGGAATTATGTATTCTGGGAATCTAGCAATATTCATTATGCCAACTGACTATTGTCATGAACCCGTCCGACCATTAAGCCGACTATTTTCATTAAGCCAGCTGAATATAGGCATCTAGCAATATTCATTAAGTCGTCCAACCATTTTGATGGAGGTTAAGCCATTTTGATGGAGGTTAATGCCCGTGCTTATGTTTTGCTTCCTTCTAACTTTCCTCTTTTCCTAACGACGTTCACTATTGCCCCTAAAGGAGCAAATGCTAGTATACTTTATTGTAATGGACCCTAAAATCCATAATAACAAATTTTTTCTTCTTTTATTATTATTTTATCTTTACTTTATGATTTTATTATTATTTTATATTTACTTTGTGACTTATTAATTTTAAGTCATTTTTTTATCAAGTTCATAAAAATGATGAAGATCGTAGGTCAAGGCAAAAAGATCTATCTTGTTCATAATATTAAATCTTGAATGAATTTTTTTATTAACAATTTTTATAACTCATTAATTAGTATCACAAAAAAAGGTATTGATAAAAAATATGCAATTTATCCATTTCGAATAGAATAGGGGAGGAATCATGTCATATCTATGCAAGTCGATCGACATAACATGCATTCAATATAAACATGTATTGTACCCCTGCAGATTGTTTGACTCCAAAATGTTTTTTTTTTACACATACATTCAACATAGCTACATTCATACTTTTACGGATCGCACATTTTGAATAAACCTAGAGTAAATTCAATGCATGTATCAAAGCAAAACTTAAAACAAATAACAACCTATCGCTTGATGATCGATCCATAGTATCACATCAAAAGGAAAATACTCTATCCCAAGCGATAGCAAAGAGAAAACAACGAGACCTTAGGTCCGAGCATTTGAACCATGCTCTGATGCCACATTGTAACAACCCCAATTTTTGGATATTGAGAAATTTTAAAAACTTTAAATTTATTTAATAAAACTAATATCTTGCAACATTTTGGATATGGAAAACATATTTAACATGCTTACTAACTACAATATTTCAACCTTTCATATTCTAAAATCACTTATGCATCATTGTTAATCATTTATTCACATTACCAAAAAATATACGTACTTGCAACAATGAAACCAACTACTTGGAGAATCAGCTCCTCCCAACCATAGGAGAGAGCAACTCGGCTATTTTCCCAACTCCACCCCCGAGTTGGATCACCACCATGCACTAGAACGCCAAACTTTTTTTCCACGCGTCACTCTCTCTCTCAGAGTCTATAACAAGCAATGATGGACTTATGAAAATAGAGAACACTCAACACAGTTCCTCTATGCAAAACACGTCGTCCCATGCTATCTCAATGCACTCTTATATATGGTTTTGCCAAGGTCTTGTGCCATCCCAATCAAATCTCCAATCAATCCATAAATACCTATGATTTAGGATCTTGTATGGTTGTTGAGTTTTAGATTGGATTTGATTGATAAAGATCTCTCTAGCTTGCTACACATGTTCTCTTGTGCCATGGTGGTGTTTTCCTCATTTAGTTGGATTCTCCAAGGGGCTTTTTCTTTTATTAAATAATAAAAATAGTTTGTTGTGCAAAGTGTCACTCAGCTTTTTTGAGTTTTTAAATAACTCTTACAAAATAATTGTCACAAATATTAAATCAAAATATAATAATAATGTTTTAGGTATCACATTTTGGCCATTTCAAAATCAAAATCTGTGAAGAAGAAACACAAAAAACTGCTTCACTGCAATCGGAATTAAAAATTGCAGTACGTCTTATCTATGTTGTGTTATTGTTGCAGTGACTTGCAATTTTGTGTCTATACGTTATCCAATTCGAATATATTCAAGGTAATCGCCAGTTGTTGTTCGTTTCATTGGGAATTTACGATTTATAAATTCTAAGAAGAATGATTGTTCACTGCTATACAAAACAAGAGTATAAATGCATGAAAGAAATTAGCAAGAAATTAACCATGGTGTCTTAGCTTGAAGGAGAATAATTTGAAATATATATATAAGGAATTGCATTGATGATATCTCTCTCTCGCTCTCTCTATATATAAGAGGAATCGCATTGCATTGCATTACTGGAATCCCTTGTTACATCAACCTAATCAAAATCACTCCCTAGAAAGAAATACTTGTATGTAGGATATTGCAGGTAGTATCATTTGCAATTACTGGTATTTAATACTTCAATCCTAAGTGCAATCATGAGCATTAAGAACAAGATAAGTAATTGTCATAGAAGTATAGTCTTTTTCTTGTGAAAAAAAAGTAATTGTCATAGAAGTTAGCGAAATCATCAATCCATTCGTGAGGTCGCTAGTCAACGAACCAATTAGACGTCGACAATGCTATTTGGAGCATCGATTATTTTCACCACCGATTATAATACATTAAAATATATACATAATTAACTTAAAAAAAAGTTATAAAATTTAGTTGTATTTTTCTATTGGTCTTTGATTATAGTCCGTGATCGAGAAGGGAAAGACATCTTACTCCAACCATTATAATTACCATATCAATTAATTATTCTTATTACGATGATAAATGCATTTTTAAAATTATTTTTTATAATAAATAAAAAATATTTTTTTTGTAAATAAGGAGGGTCCTCCTATTTCTATTATAGCATAGAAAGATACATGAATAACATCTCAAGTGTGACTTGTTTTGGAAAAATCAAAATGAGTTGAGAATTGCTAATTCTTGTCTAACCAATATCTAGAGAAAAGTTGGAGAAATTTCCAAAATTCAACCTGGGATATTTCCATGTGGTAAGCCAATGTATCCCAAATTGATATCTAGTCATCCCAAAAACTACAATATAACAATTTTGTTGGAAGCTATAAACTATTTATAAATAGACATAAACATAGTGTATATGAAAACCAATGGGAAATCTGAGACATAGATACTTAAGAGAGCAAAAAAGGAATTGAATGCACTTGATCATTTTTTGTTAGAAGAAGATGGATTCCATAGTTGGGTCTGCTCCTTTACTTCTTCTTATGCTTCCAAGGCCACAAATTTGGGTTTCTTCTGAGGTTCAGTTGGCACACTATTGACTTTGAAATTTGCCCCAACATAACCAACTAAAAGATTTTGCTTAGCCTCAATGTCCTTAAGGTGGGAAGGAATTGTGCATAAGGGAACCAACTGCATCATAACCTTATCCAAAATGCTTATCATGTCGTCATAAGCTTCTCCTCTTTACCAAGGTTTTCCCCATTAAGAACTTCATTTACCAATATAGGTCCACAAAGTGATTGAAGAGAGTCATTCTGGCTTGAGTATTTCTTGGGTCAATGATGCAAGCTTCAAACTCTTTGGCTTTCTATAGTTCCGGTGTCATTTCCTTATACCTGTGGAGCTCCATATTCACCGCTTCAATTTCCTTGTGCACATCCATTGGGATATGCCTACGATAGTAACTAGTTGTATGCTTATCCTGATTAACATCATGCTCGGAGCCTTCCTCTCTCTCCTTCCTGACTCAGTGAGTTTTCATGGTCGTCAGATGAGTGGGATGCATAGACTCAAACATAGGATTACACCACAGGGAAAACATATATAACACAGGAAAGAGTTGGGTTGTTGCGAACGTATGAATTCTCGATTGATACTCGCGAGGTGTATTAATTCGATCCATGTCGATTTAGGAGGGAAACAGATTGTGATCATACTCCCACACTGAGTATTACCTTCACAGTATAGAAATCCCATCGTACTATGACCTTCCAAATGGGTTCAGTACCATGCCTTACATTCACAACCTTCTACCATTATCACCCCACACAGGATCATTACTTCATTCGTCCTCATGACCAACTAACATATGTCTTGTTTGTTCTAGGTGGTTGCCAACAACTTCGTTGACCTCCACGTATTTGATTCGATCCTCGTCTACCTCTTCCTTTGTAATGACATTTTTAGACCGAGGTTACGCACCCTACTTGGGGGAGTGTTGAAGTTGAATTTGATGCTCAAGCCAGATGAATTCTCCCTCCATGCAATTGATTCCTGCATTGGCGAGGCAATCAACCATTTGACATGAGATGGGATGATTACTTCAAGTTGAGGAATAAGTCTATTGAGCTCCTCCATGCTATAGGTTAGCCTCCATCTTATAGAGAGTGTGTGAGTTCTAGTTCCAATAATGAGTTTTTGGAGTGCCTTGATGAGGATTTGTGAGTCTTCTTCTACTATTAGCTTGGTGATCCCTTATTGATTGGTGATTCGTGTGCCTTTGATTAAGCCTTGAAGTTTCACTGAGTTGTTAATGAATGTGTTCCTATAGATCGTGCATAGACACATTTGATATATCCTTGGTCATTTCTTATGACTCCTCCATATCTAGCCAACCCAGTGTTGTCCTTTGAGGCCCCATCAATGATCCGAAAATGACAAGATTTTTATAACCATTATTTGCATGTGAAAGTTTGAATGCTTAAATCCATTAAAAAGGATTTAAATGACAAAATTATAGATCATAATTGAAGCACATAAAACACATAAAAGAGATGCAAACCATGAAATTTGTAGGCAAGAACTGATAACGGAGTTCACCCTCCTTGGGCTATGTCTCCGGGCCACTTCCAATGAGAAGGTTGATCTTATTTAGTCTTCAAAGCTTACAAATATGATTTTCTGGAAACACTTATGTTTCCTGTCAATTATCAGCAAAAACAGAAACCACTACTGCGATCCTCTTGAAATTTTGAGAAAAATGAGTATAAACTCGACTATGTTTTGCCGAGGCCTACTTTGGCACGCAAATCGAGAAACTCTACCTGCATAAAAGACAAAATAGTACGAACTATATGAATTTCCTCCTCGGGATCTATGCCCATTAATGGTTGCATGGACCTTGAACTCTATGTAAAACCACCTCGAGATCCATGCCAAAAACCTCCTTGGAAACTGTGCAAAACCACCTTGGGATCTGTGCCCTGTACGGTGCCTCGAACTTTGTGCAAAACTACTTTGTCCTTCATTTTGGGAACCGTGTGAAACCATGGTTTATATAGTTGTTTTGGGTTGTTTTTGGGTCACGAGCAAGGGGGCCACATGCCCATTTGGAGCCCTGATCTCTGCCTACAACTTTTAAGTTGTTTTTGCCATTGTTCTGTAATACCCCCATTTTGACCCTTAGGATATATTGGCTTTTAATGTAAATATTGTATACATGCGATGTATGTTTCCCTAGCGTGGATATCAAGGCCAAGGCCCCGCTAGTGGATGGTCATATTTTATTTAAAAAGGCAAGTATTTGATATTACGTTTTCCATGTGCTATTAAGCCATGGAACATTGTAAAATGATGTAAAATTAATATTGCAATAAAATACAAAAAAATGGCTATGGAAGCAACTAATAAGAGGGGTCCATGTGTATCCACTAGGGAGTGGTGAGGGGGTTGTGGGGTTGAACCATATGCTACCAAATTTCATCTTGAGAACCCATTTGACTTTCCTTGCTGACATTTAATTCTGTTGTAAGGAAGTGGTTGAAGAAATCAGTCCATGGCTTCAATAGAGCATGGGCAACCCAAAAATTCGTATGGCAGGGTATGGGCTCTGTTTCCTTAACCCACAAGTCACTCTAACTCATGGGAATTCATTTTTCCTCATTCCCATTCCATGGTTGATGGGGAGAGCATCAATTTTCATCCATTACACATGCCCAACAGTGAGAAAAAAACCAGAAATCGCAACTTTGAACTAAGCCACATTTTGAAGTGCCAAAAATGCCCAGAAATTTGTGTGGACAGTGAAATCCAATGGGCGATCCATAGACCTGAACCTTAGGGTAAATTTGAGAGTGTTAGATGCCCATAAATCCATAGGAAAATCCCGATTTGGTAGCCCAAAAATCCAATTACAGGACAGAGTCATTTGGCCATAGAACTGAGAAAATCCAAGCGTGAATGATAGAGAAGAAGATAGAACAGAGGATGCAATTGCTTGAAAAACCCAATGAAGGCTAGAATATCAAGGATTTAGCAACTTGGACCTTTCTATTCCCACCCTGAAGAGTACCGGAGGGAAGGGGTGCCTGAGGGACTATGTAGTAGAGAAGGGGACCTTCCTTGTGTTGGGTGTGGTAGGTATTGTGGGTGCCAAGGTTGTTTGGATTTAGTTGAGATGCATGTAGCTCTGTGGTTGAGATCACTGGCTTAGCATAATCCTCCTTTGTCTCTTGCATGCTTGATAAACCCAACTGTCTGTTGGTTTAACATGATTGTTGTGTGAAACCATGGCTGTGAGTGAGCCTGTTTAGTTCCTCCTTAGTGGATACACAGCCCAGATCGGGGGTGGTCTCTCAGCTGAAAGAATATAGGCTAGACACAGACCTATGGTTGGGTGGAGCGTTGTTCTCACATAGCCAATTGCTTGGACATATTCATCTTAAAGATAAGTATTCTCTGTGGTTTAAATTATGTCCATTCTGTGTTCTGCAATGTTTTAATTTGATGACTGTTATTGATATGTTGAATGCATGATGCAATTGTGTGTAGATAATTCTTTCATTCTATTGTGTTTATTGAGTATGAATCTGCACACACGAGTTTTATTTATTATGAATTTGTTGATCATGAATGGGGATGAGTTTGCCAAATAATCCCATAATGTTAGTCATGTTCCCTTCCTTGCATCGGATCGACGAGAGGGGTCGCGACAGAGTGGTAGAATTTGTCACAATAATGGACATCAAGCATCATTGGGAATGAGTCCATTTGATGTGTAAAGGATCTGCACACTTGGTATAATTTGCATACAATAATGGATATCAAGCATCATTGGGAATGAGTCCATTTGAAACATTGTATGGAAAAAGATGTAGGACTCCAGTGAATTTGGATAGTCCGGTAAACAGGGTAGTTCTTGGGCTAGAGATGATCAAGGAAATGGAACAAGAAATTGTTAAGATCAGACAGAATTTAAAGGCAACTTAGGATAGGCAAAAGAGTTATGCAGATTTGAAAAGAGTGCATAAGTAATTTAAGATTGGGGATCATGTTTATTTGAGAGTGAAACGAAGCAAAAGTTCTCTAAAGTTGGGAAGTTGTGCCAAGCTGGCACCAAGATATTGTGGGCCATTTGAAGTCTTTGATAGGATAGGACCAGTTGCATATAGAATTGCATTTCCTGCTAACATGAGAGCTCATAATATTTTCCATATTTCTTTTCTTAAGAAGTATGTACATGATCCTAATCACGTAATTGATTGGATGTGATACATGTGGAACCCGAGGGAGGGCTCCAAGTGGAGCCTATGCGCATCCTCGACAAGAAGGTCACATTGCTCCGGAATCAAGCCATCAAACAGGTAAAGGTGCAATGGAACCACCTTATTCCTGATGAGGCTACATGGGAGTTGGAGGATTCCACGAGAGAGACATTCCCATTTGTGTTTAGTTTTGAGAAAACCGATGATGGTATTGTTTTGAGGGGGAGGGGAATGTAATACCCCCATTTTGACCCTTAGGATATATTAGATTTTAATGTAAATATTGTATACATGCGATGTATTTTTCCCTAGCATGGAGATCAAGGCCAAGGCCTCTCTAGTGGATGCTTAGATTTTATTTAAAAAGGAAAGTATTTGATATTACGTTATCCATGTGCTATTAAGCCATGGAACATTGTAAAATTATGTAAATATTAATATTGCAATAAAATACCAAAAACTGGATATGGAAGCAACTAATAAGAGGGGGCCATGTGTATCCACTAGGGAGTGGTGAGGGGGTTGTGGGGTTGAACCACATGCTTCCAAATGTCATCTTGAGAACCCATTTGACTTTCATTGTTGACATTTAATTCTGTTGTAAGGAAGTGGTTTAAGAAATCAGTCCATGGCTTCAATGGAGCATGGGCAGCCCAAAAATTCGTATGGCAGGGTATGGGATCTGTTTCCTTGACCCACAAGTCACTCTACCTCATGGGAATTCGTTTTTCCTCATTCCCATTCCATGGTTGATGGGGAGAGCATCATTTTTCATCCATTACACATGCCCAACAGTGAGAAAAAAACCAAAAAATCGCAACTTTGAATTAAGCCATGTTCTGAAGTGCCAAAAACGCCCAGAAATTTGTGTGGATAGTGAAATCCAATGGGGGATCCATAGACCTGAACCTTGGGGCGAATTTGAGAGTGTTAGATGCCCGGAAATCCATAGGAAAACCACGATTTGATAGCCTCAAAATCCAAGCGTGAATGATAGAGAAGAATATAGAACAGAGGATGGAATTGCTTGACAAACCCAGTGAAGGCTAGAATTGAGAAAATCCAAGAGTGAATGACAGAGAAGAATATAGAACAGAGGATGGAATTTCTTGAAAAACCCAGTGAAGGATAGAATCTCAAGGACTGAGCAGTTTGGACCTTTATATGCACACCCTGAAGAGCACTGGAGGGAAGGGGTGCCTGAGGGACTGTGTAGCAGAGAAGGGGACCTTCCTTGTGTTGGGTGTGGTAGGTATTGTGGGTGCCAAGTTTGTTTGGTTTTAGTTGAGATACCTGTATCTTTGTGGTTGAGCTCATTGGTTTATCATCCTCCTCCTTTGTCTCTTGCATGCTTGATAAACCCAATTGTGTGTTGGCTTAGCATGACTGTTGTGTGAAACCATGGTCGTGAGTGAGCCTGTTTAGTTCCTCCTTAGTGGATAAACAACCCAACTCGGGGGTGGTCTCTCAGCTGAAAGACTATAGGCTGGATAGAGACCTATGGTTGGGTGGAACGTTGCTCTCACATAGCCAGTTGCTTGGACAAATTCATCTTAAATATAAGTATTCTCTGTGGTTTAAATTATGTCCATTCTTTGTTCTGTAATGTTTTAATTTGATGACTGTTATTGATATGTTGAATGCATGATGCAATTGTGTGTGGATAATGTTTTCATTCGGCCATGTTTATTGAGTATGAATTTGCACACATGAGTTTTTATTTATTATGAATTTGTTGTTCATGAATGGTGCTAAGTTTTCCAAATAATCCCATAATGTTACTCATGTTCCCTTCCTTGCTTCGGATCGACGGGAGGGGACATGACAGAGTAAAGGTGCAATGGAAGCACCTTAGTCCCGATGAGGCTACATGGGAGTTGGAGGATGTTATGAGAGAGGCATTCCCATTTTTGTTCAATTTTGAGAACATCGAGGACGATGTTTTTCTAAGGGGGAGGGGAATGTAATACCCCCATTTTGACCCTCAGGATATATTGGCTTTTAATTTAAATATTGTATACATGCGATGTATGTTTCCCTAGCATGGAGCTCAAGGCCAAGGCACCGCTAGTGGATGCTCAGATTTTATTTAAAAAGGAATGTATTTGATATTACGTTATCCATGTGCTATTAAGCCACAGAACATTGTAAAATGATTTAAATATTAATATTGCAATACAATACCAAAAAATGGCTATGGAAGCAACTAATAAGAGGGGGCCATGTGTATCCACTAGGGAGCGGTGAGGGGGTTGTGGGGTTGAACCATATGCTTCCAAATGCATCTTGAGAACCCATTTGACTTTCCTTGCTGACATTTAATTCTGTTGTAAGGAAGTGGTTGAAGAAATCAGACCATGGCTTCAATGGAGCATGGGCAACCCATAAATTCGTATGGCAGGGTTTGGGATTTGTTTCCTTAACCCACAAGCCACTCTACCTCATGGGAATTCATTTTTCCTCATTCCCATTCCATGGTTGATGGGGAGAGCATCAATTTTCATCCATTACATGTGCCCAGCAGTGAGAAAAAAAACCAGAAATCACAACTCTGAATTAAGCCACGTTTTGAGGTGCCAAAAACACCCATAAATTTGTGTGGACATTGAAATCCAATGGGGGATCCATAGACCTGAACCTTGGGGCGAATTTGAGAGTTTTATATTCCCATAAATCCATAGGAAAACCCCGATTTGATAGCCTGAAAATACAACTACAGGACAGAGCCATTTGGCCATAGAATTGAGAAAATCCAAGCGTGAATGACATAGAAGAAGATAAAACAGAGGATGGAATTGCTTGACAAACCCATTGAAGGATATAATCTCAAGGATTGAGCAGCTTGGACCTTTCTATGCCCACCCTGAAGAGCACTAGAGGGAAGGGGTGCCTGAGGGTCTGTGTATCAGAGAAGGGGACCTTCCTTGTGTTGGGTGTGGTACGTATTGTGGGTGCCAAGGTTGTTTGGATTTAGTTGAGATTCATGTAGCTCTGTGGTTGAGCTCATTGGCTTAGCATCCTCCTCCTTTGTCTCTTGCATGCTTGATAAACCCAACTGCGTGTTGGCTTAGCATGACTGTTGTGTGAAACCATGGCTATGAGTGAGCTTGTTTAGTTTCTCCTTAGTGGATACACAGCCCAACTCAGGGGTGGTATCTCCGCTAAAATAATATAGGTTGGACAAATACCTATGGTTGGGTGGAACGTTTATCTCACAGAGTCACATAACCAGTTGCTTGGACAACTTCATCTTAAATATAAGTATTATTCGTGGTTTAAATTATGTCCATTTTGTGTTCTGCAATGTTTTAATTTGATGATTGTTATTGATATGTTGAATGCATGATGCAATTGTGTGTGGATAATGTTTTCATTCCGCTGTGTTTATTGAGCATGAATCTGCACACACGAGTTTTATTTATTATGAATTTGTTTTTCATGAATGGGGCTGAGTTTGACAAATAAGCCCATAATGTTACTCATGTTCCCTTCCTTGCATCAGATCAACGGGAGGGGATGTGACATGTTCAACCAATGGATGGGCCATGGCCCAATGGTTAGCATGTTGGTGATACAGGGCAGAGGTCCTGGGTTCAACCCCGCGGGCCTCTCCCCATTCTATGTTATTTTGTTATATGTTGAACGATGGTGATGTTGTATTGTTCCACGTTATGGTTTGGTAATATCGTATAGTTTGGCAACGATATGTGGAATATTATATGGTGTTGGATCCATGTTGGCTACACGTTGAACTTGTGACTTGGATCTACGTTCCAATGGGGGGACTCGGTGTTGACCATGGTTCAAGGGCTAAGCCCTCAACTCCGCCCCATTTTCAAAACATAATGTCATTCAAACTTAAATACAATCTATGCCCTATAACTTACAAGGAACACAAGCGGGAGCCTTGGCTAGAGGAACTCTACGAAGACTTTGGGAAGACTATGGAGGTCTTGGGTTCGATTCCCATATACTCCACCCAAATTTTTACAAACTATACATTATCCAATTTTTTTACCAAATAACCATTTTTTTGCCATTTTAACCATTTTTGTTGAAATTTCTAACCCTGACAACTTCTGCATCCGGAGGCCATTTCACACGAAACAAGAATTGAAGAAAAGCTATCAACGATCTATTTACCACTGTAAGCTTTATTTTACTATTTGAATACTTCTACACGAACCAATCATGTCAGACCCTCTTGGAGCAAACCTTCCCAATGAGAAGATTTTGGACCACCAAAATCCCGAATCATTCAGAATTCAAGTGAGGAAATGTTCATTGCACTTGTCTTGTATAACTTATCCATTCTTCTTAAATTGCATAGACATAAGTGGAAAATTCCGACTTGCATTAACAACCACTTTCAATTGTTGTGTAGTTCCCAATGATCTGTCATTTTTAAATGAATGTGCATGTATTATGTGCTCAATTCCTTCCTTAAAAAAATGATAATGATTATGTTCTTTATAGAAGATTTCCTTTCAATCATATAAGTACGGGCTACCCAACACAATTCCATAGATATCTAGTGGAACCACGTCAAATTCAACTTCATCTACAAACTTGGATGTAATTGCAAACTTTATATCACATTGCTTTGTTACTTGTAATATTTTATCTTTGCATACCCAGCCTAATGGATAAGGTTTCCTGTGTGGTTTTGTTGTTAATCCCAATTTCTTAGCTACTTCTTTTGAAATAAGATTAGCTTGAGATCCACTATCTATGAGTGTGCCGATCTTAGTTTGTTTTGTAATTAACCTTATATGAAACAATGCATTCCTTTTTCTATCCTTAGAATTGTCATGATCTTTAAAAGTATAAGCACATGAAGAACCAATGTTAGAATCATTACCAACAATAGCTTTACCTTTCACACCTACGATTGATATCTTTGATTCGTCCTCAGAATCTGATCCAAGATCCTCAACGATAGCTGTGGCTTTTTGCTTCCCTTTCCGATCCTTAAACCACTTCGGTTTCAATTCTAGATGTAGCTTCCAACAATGTTCTGCATCATGTCCATCTCTCTGACAATGAGAACATGAAATTTTTGTGTCCCCTTTCTTCATGGTAGCAGTATGCTTGCTCTTCCCTTTGTCCTCGATTTCTTTCAACTTACTGGATTCAGCTGAGGAAAAGTCATCATGAACATTCTTCCCTTTAGATTCAATATGTGTGGCTTGAACACACACTTCATCCAGGTTAGTAGGATTAAACATAAGTATTGTATGACGCAAATAACTATGTAATCCTCCAGTAAACTTGAGAATAATTTTCTGAGTGTAAAGAGGTATACCCAAAATCAATGCTCTCTTTCTGAATCCCTGAGTGTATTCTTGTACATTCTGACCTTTACCTTGCCTTAAGTTTTTCCAATCCATCATGGCTTGTTGTATGTAGCCTAATGGATAAAATTGCTTCTTTAACGCAACAGTAAATTCATACCAGGAAGAAATAATTTTACCTTTTCTAACGATGCCTTCTCGTGTCTTACTCTCCCACTAGATGAGTGTAGTGCCTCCAAGACAGAAAGTAGCCAATTGGATATTTGCACTATCATCTGAAAGCTTTTGGATCTTGCAATATCTTTCAATCTGTCTGATCTAATCGTCCAACTTTTCTGCGTTAAGTTCACCATTATATGTAGGCAAATCAAACTTAATATCAAGTTTCAAATAAGGTAAATCAGACTTAATATTCTGAGGGTGTTTCTTTGGATTTGAAGAAGCAATACTAGAACTTTCAGAAGAGGAAGAAGAAGATGGAGAAGGAGGTTCAGAAGGGCCTCCTCTTTTTCCTGAAGTATCAATCTCTGCTTTCTCCTTCAACCATTTTATTTCTTCTTATTGAGCCAATTTATGGATCAAACTCTTCAATTTCTCCTTTACCAGCTTTAAGCCTTGATCTTGTTAACATTCACAAACTCACAATGCAATGGTTAAGCTGCTCTGATACCAAACTTGACCCAAAAGTGACAGGATCTTTATAACCATTATTTTCCTGTGAAAGTTTGAATTCTTAAATCCATTAAAAAGGCTTTAAATGAAAAAAATAGAGAGCATAATTGAAGCACATAAAACACATAAAAGATATGCAAACCATGAAATTTGTAGGCAAGAATTGATAATGGAGTTCACCCTCCTTGGGCTACGTCTCCGAGCCACTTCCAATGAGAAGGTCGATCTTATTTAGTCTTCAAAGCTTACAAATATGAGTTTCTAGAAACACTTTTGTTTCATGTCAGTTATCAGAAAAAAAAAAAGACAGCACCATTGCGATCCTCTCAAAATTTCAAGAAAAATGAGTATAAACTGGACTATGTTAGCTCGAGGCCTCCTCTAGCATGCAAATCGAGAAACTCTGCCTGCATAAAAGACAAAATTGTATGGACTGTATGGATTTAATACTAGGGATCCATGCCCATTAATGGTTGTACATACCTCAAACTCTATGGAAAACCACCTCGAGATCCGTTCTAAAAACCTCCTTGGGAACTGTACAAAACCACCTTGGGATTCGTGCCATGTACAGTACCTCAAAATATGTGCAACACTGCCTTTTCCTTTGTTTTAGGAACTGTGCAAAACCATGGTTTATATAGTGGTTTTGGGTTGTTTTTGGGTCGCGGTAAAGGGGGCCACGCGCCCATTTGGAGCCCCGATCTCTGCCTACAAATTTTAAGTTGTTTTCGCCATTGTTCAACCAACGGATGGGTCGTGGCCCAATGGTTAGCGCGTTGGTGATACGGGGCAGAGGCCCTGGGGTCAAGTCCGCAGGCCTCTCCCCATTCTACGCTATTTTTTTACATGTTGAACAGTGGTGATGTTGTATTGTTCCATGTTATGGTTTGGCAATATCGTATAGTTCCCTCAACCCCGCCCCATTTTCAAAACATAATGCCATTCAAACTTAAATACAACATGTGCCCTATAGCTTACAAGGAACACTGGCGGGAGCCTTGGCTAGAGGAACTCTGCGAAGACTTTGGGAAGACAGTGGAGGTCTTGGGTTTAATTCCCATAGACTCCACCCAACGTTTTACAAACTATACATTATCCATTTTTTTGCCAGTTTAACCATTTTGGTCGAAACTTCTAACCTTGACAACTTCTGCATCCGGAGGCCGTTTCGCACAAAACACGTGTTGAAGGAAAGCTATCAATGAGATCTTTACCACTGTAAAAATTATTTTACTTTCTGAATACTTCTGCACTGATCAATCATGGGATATACTCGTTGATAAAACCTTCCCACTAAGAAGCTTTTGGACCACCAAAAGCTTGAATTATTCAGAATTCAAGTGAGGACATGTTCATCTCACTTGTCCCGTATCACTTATCCCTTATTCTTGAAACCTGTACATTTGACTCATCATAATAAAAATCAACACTGCATTGATATTTTTAAGTACATTAATCCCTTTTTCAACAAAATCTTCATTCAATATTGTTGGAACAAACCATATACTGTTGAATATCAAAATTGAACATGTGAAAGAGATTCTACTCATATCATGCTTATGTTTTATCATAGGAACACTTTTAATCATAATAGGTGTATTGTGATGAAACGACACTTCCTTTTCACGCTTAGGATTATTTTCTTCCTTAAATTGCATAGACATAAGTGCCAAATTCCGACTTGCATTAACAACCCTTTTCAATTGTTGTGTAGTTCCCAATGATCTGTCATTTTTAAATGAATGTGAATGTACTATGTACCCAATTCCTTCCTTAAACAAATGATACTGATTATGTTCTCTATAGAATATTTCCTTTCGATCATATAATTACGGGCTACCCAACACAATTCCATAGATATCTAGTGGAACCACATCAAATTCAACTTCATCTACAAACTTGGATGTAATTGCAAACTTTAGATCACATTGCTTTGTTACTTGTAATATTTTTATCTTTACATACCCAGCCTAATGGATAAGGTTTCCTGTGTGGTTTTCTTGTTAATCCCAATTTCTTAACTACTTCTTCTGAAATAAGATTAGCTTGAGATCCACTATCTATGAGTGTCATGATCTTAGTTTGTTTTGTAATTACCCTTATATGAAACAATGCATTCATTTTTCTATCCTTAGAATTGTCATGATATTTGGAAGTAGAAGCACATGAAGAACCGATGTTAGAATCATTACCAACAATAGCTTTACCTTTCACACCTACGATTGATATCTTTGTTTCGTCCTCAGAATTTGATCCAAGATTCTCAACAGTAACCATGGCTTTTTGCTTCCCTTTCCGATACTTAAACCACTTTGGTTTCAATTCTGGATGTAGCTTCCAACAATGTTCTGCATCATGTCCATCTCTGTGAAAATGAGAACATGAAAGTTTTGTGTCCCCTTTCTTCACGGTAGCAGTATTCTTGCTATTCCCTTTGTCCTTGCTTTCTTTCAACTTACTGGATTCAGCTAAGGAAAAGTCATCATGAACATTCTTCCCTTTAGATTCAATATGTGTGGATTGAACACACACTTCATCCAGGTTGGTAGGATTAAACATAAGTATTGTATGACGCAAATAACTATGTAATCCTCCAATAAAATTGAGAAGAATTTATTGAGTGTAAAGAGGTATACCCAAAATCAATGCTCTCTTTCTGAATTCCTGAGTGTATTCTTGTACATTTTGACCTTTACCTTGCCTTAAGTTTTTCCAATCCATCATGGCTTGTTGTATGTATCCTAATGGATAAAATTGCTTCTTTAACACATCAGTAAATTCATACCAGGAAGAAATAATTTTACCTTTTCTAAGGATGCCTTCCCATGTCTTACTCTCCCACTAGATGAGTGCAGTGCCTCCAAGACATAAAGTTTCCAACTGGATCTTTGCACTATCATCTGCAAGCTTTTGGATCTTGCAATACACTTCAATTTGTATGATCCAATCGTCCAACTTTTATGCGTTAAGTTCACCATTATATGTAGGAAAATCAAACTTAATATCAAGTTTCAAATAAGGTAAATCATCCTTAATATTCTCAGGTTGTTTCTTTGGATTTGAAGAAGCAATGCTGGAAATTTCAGAAGAGGAAGAAGAAGATGGAGAAGAAGGTTCAGAAGGGCCTCCTCCTTTTCCTGAAGTATCTATCTCTACTTTCTCCTTCTTCTTTTTCTTATTTTCCAATCTCTCTTGATAATCTGCAAACAATTTTTCTACTCTGTCTACTATCTGATAGAAAGCCTTGCGGAAATCCTTCTCATTTTTTTCTCGGTAGTCTTCATCTGCCATTTTCTTTCTTCTTCTTGAGACAATTTCTGGATAAAACTCTTCAATTTCTCCTTTACTAGCTTTAAGCCTTGATCTTGTTAACATTCAAAAACTCACAATGCAATGGTTAAGCTGCTCTGATACCAAACTTGATCCGAAAATGATAGGATATTTATAACAATTATTTGCATATGAAAGTTTGAATGCTTAAATCCATTAAAAATGATTTAAATGAAAAATTAGAGAGCATAATTAAAGCACATAAAACAAATAAAATATATGCAAACCATGAAATTTGTAGGCAAGAATTGATAACGGAGTTCACCCTCCTTGGGCTATGTCTTCGAGACACTTCCAATGAGAATGATGATCTTATTTAGTCTTCAAAGCTTAAAAATATGAGTTTATGGAAACACTTATGTTTCATGTCAGTTATCAGCAAAAACAGACAACACCACTGCGATCCTCTGGAAATTTCAAGAAAAAATGAGTATAAACTCGACTATGTTTTCCTGAGGCCTCCTCTGGCACGCAAATCGAGAAACTCTGCCTGCATAAAAGACAAAACAATATGGACTGTACGGATTTCCTCCTTAGGATCCGTGCCCATTAATGTCTATACGGACCTCAAACTCTGTTCAAAATCACCTCGGGATATGTGCAAAAACCTCCTTTGGAATTGTGCAAAACCACCTTGGGATCCATGCCCTATACCATGCCTCGAACTCTATGAAAAACTGCTTTGTCCTTCGTTTTGGGAACTTTGTGAAACCATTGTTTATATAGTGGTTTTGGGTTGTTTTTGGGTCACGGGAAAGGGGGGCATGCCCCCATTTGGAGCCCCGATCTCCTCCTGCAACTTTTAATTTTTTTTCGCCATTGTTCAACCAACGGATGGGCCGTGGCCGAATGGTTATCGCGTTGGTGATACGAGGCAGAGGTCCTGGGGTCAAGCCTACGGGCCTCTCCCCATTCTACGCTATTTTGTTATATGTTGAATGGTGGTGATGTTGTACTGTTCCACGCTATGGTTTGGCAATATCGTATAGTTTGGAAACAATATGTAGCAATGATATGTGGCATATTATATGGTGTTGGCTCCACGTTGAACTTGTGAGTTGGCTCTACGTTCCAACGGGGGGTATCTGTGTTGGCCATGGGGTGGAGGGCTAAGCTCTCAACCCCGCCTCATTTTCAAAACATAATGTCATTCAAACTTAAATACAACCTGTTCCCTATAGCTTACAAGGAACACCAATGGGAGCATTGGATAGAGGAACTCAGCGAAGACTTTGGGCAGACTATGGAGGTCTTGGGTTCGATTCCCATAGACTCCATCCAAATTTTTACAAATTATACATTATCCATTTTATTATTATCAAATAACCATATTTTTTCCATTTTAACCATTTTTGTTGAAACTTCTAACCTGACAACTTCTGCATTTGGAGATCGTTTCGCACGAAACAAGCGTTGATGGAAAGCTGTCGACAAGCTCTTTACCACTGTAAGATTTATTTTACGATTTGAATACTTATACACTGATCGATCATGGAATATTATACTAGATCAATCAAAATTAAGTTTTGGGTATCCAAGTGGGGGATGCTCCCAGTAATCGAGACTTGGAGTGGTGATTTTATTTTTATGGCTTGTCATAGAAGGACGTGTTAGGAAGAAGTTCCATGCCTTTAAAATTGGTTGCTCCACCACTTTGGGTTGGAAATCTGTCGAATCCAGCTGGTGCTACTATAAGGATTTATGGATAATACTTTTGATAATGTACCAAGTTTGATCAGGAGTTTGAGCTTTATTTTTTTAATATTCTTCAATTTCTCTCTTTCCAAACTGCCCAAGTGAGAAATACAGGGAGGAGATGCCATGCTCTGTTTAGAATGGGATTTGGGAATGGGTCAGAATGTTAATTGATGAGGGTGGTTTGAATGGAATCCATATCATTTTCTGATCACCGGAGTAAAACTGCCCTTTGATCCCAAAGTTGGTTAACAAACTAATATTTGTTTAGGAGATGAGTCATGGTTTCAGTAGCTTGGAGGAAAAGGTAGCATTGAGAGGGTTCAGAGAAGCCTTTTTTCAGAAGTTTCTCCCAGGTCAACAGTTTCTTGGAGATTACCAGCTAGATTAAAGTAGATACTTTGGGCCACAATAGGGTGGTCCAGATATAATTTCATATCTTATCTCTTGGTATCTCAGTGTCATATCCATTTGCAAGATGGTAGGCTCTTTAATATTGAAGATTCCTTGAGGCTTAGTTCCCTAATGAAGTTGATCTTTCCCTATATTTACTCTAATTTTTCTGCTATGTGAATATTTCCAGAAGGAATCTGCATTTTGGTCACCTTCCAAAAGTCCCCAGTGGTCCTTTGAGATCCATGTGCACCATTCTGATCCAGGGGACTACTACATCCAAAAATGGGAGACTGTCTCGCATTTGCTTAAAGTTGGTTGAGTTCTGATTTGGTGGGGGAGAGGATGCTTTCTTAATAGGGGAATTTTTTGCCAAGCATCATCCTAGAAAAGGGCTAATGATTAGTCATGAATCTCCCAAAAATAATGATCCCTTATTAAATTGTGTTGTTCCCATGCCAAGTTCTAGATGAGGGAGCCTTCGTGATTTCCTTCTAGTTTGACCAGATCCTATGTTCGCGAGCAATTCATATTTATCCTTTCAAAACTTTAGACTAAGAGCTGTGAGGGTTTGAACTAAATATCCACCAGGTTTTGGCATGCCTAGGACCTCATTGGGGACCTATAGATCTCTGAGACCCACCCCCCTTTCAGATTGGGAGTGCATATTTTATCCCAATTAGCCATTAGCGCCCATTTCCTTTGCACATTGGCACCACTCTAGAGGAAATATATTTGCATATTTTGAATTATTTTGAGAATGTGATTGGGTGCATCCATGAAAGAGAACAAATATAAAGGCATGGTTTGAAGGACTGATATTACTAAGATCAAGCAACTCAGGAGATTGCGAGCTCTAAATGTCCAGTTGTCTAGCTGCTTTTGAAGATTGTTGAGAAGATCTTCCCAAGAGGAGTTTTTGAGCGCCTTCTCAACCAAGGGGGCACCCAAGATTTTGAATGGAAGGGATCCCCTTTGGTAGCTCGAATTTTGGTTATGCGCAAACGGAGATCCGAGGGAGTGTAAAAGAAAAAAATATGTGATTTATCTTGGTTGATGGACATCCCCGATGCATTCTTAAGAGTTGAAAAACTTTTATGAAGGATTTGGATTATTAGACTGTGGGGGAATCCAAGAGCATGGTATCGTCAAAAAAATGGAGATTCAATTGGGTTAGATATGCATGTAGCTTAAGCCTCGATAATTGATTGCTTGAGATGGAAGCTATCATGCTTCTCCCTAAACCTTCTGCCATCAAGACAAAAATAAAAGTTGAAAGGGGATCGCCTAGTCATATTCCTCGATAGGGGGAAAATGTGGAGGATGGAATTCCATTGACCAAAATTGAGAATAAATTATATGAGGTAAGGGATAAGATCCAAGTGACCCATTTTGTACTGAATCCAAAGACTAAGAGAACCTGGTGCAAGCATTGCCAAATAATCTTGTCGAAAGATTTGGACATGTCAAGCTTGATAAGAATTTCGGCCTTCTTTTGATATTTTAGGGAGTGGATGACTTCATGAGCTAAGATAATGCCATATTCGAGAATTTGTTTTCCTTCTACATAATCTATTTGTTCCTTTGAGATGAGACTTGAAAGGAGGGGCTTTATCCTATTTGCAACAATCTTAGTGATTATCTTGTAAACCATGTTGCATAGAGAGATCAAACGAAATTGATTGGGTTCCAACACACCCTCCTTTTTAGGTATGAGGGTGGTGATTGTAGCATTAAGTGCTTGAAGGACTCTTTCTCTGGTTAAAGAAGCCTCCACCAGATTCCAAGCATCGTTTTTGGTCGTTTCCCAACAAGATTTGAAGAAATCAATGGTAAAACCATTTGGCCTTGGAGATTTTCTCGTCGGTTTGAAGAGAGGCAATTCTATTGAAATGCCTTCTTTGAAACATGGACTTATGAAAGAATTTGAAGTTTTTCTCTCCCTCCCTCAGACAAAGGGATCTAGATTTTTGTCTCTAGAGAGTTTCTTCTTGGGCCAGCCTTTGGTGTATCTAAATATGGAGTTCTTGTTCTTGATGGTTGAGATCGTTAGTTGACTCAGTTTGACCTTGATTGATGATTTTTTTTGTATCTCTTGTATTTTAGAGTCCAACAACTGCTTGATATTGAAGATACACTACAAAAATTTACCCTTTTAGTGGGGATTTATGCTTGCGGGGGGTCTTGCCAAAACCGCCTCTAAAAGTTTTTTTAGAGCTTCTGGGGCGGTTTTTGAACCCCCCCGCCTAAAAAAAAAGTCATGAAAATTGAACTTTTGGCAGCAGTTTTTTTAACAAGCACCCCTAAAAGTTCAATTAACATGAATTTTTGGGGGGCATTTTAAAATTAACGCCCCTAAATGTGTTTTTTTAAGGTGGTTTGTTTACAACACCCCCTAAAATTCACGAGAATTGAACATTTGGTGGTGTTTTTTAACAACCACCTCTAAAAGTTTGTTTTTTATGACTTTTTTTTTGGGGGGGGTTTAAAACGAATGCCCCCAAATGTGGTTTTGAAGGAATATTTTAACAACCCCCCCAAAAAATCCATGAGAAATTAACTTTTGGAGGCATATTTTTAACAACCGCCTTGAAAAGTTCAATCTCATGCCTTTTGGGGGGGTTTAACAAGACCGACCCTAAATATATTTTTGAACGTGGCGTTTTGAAAACCCCCTCCCTAAATGTTATGAGAATTTAACTTTTAGAGGTGGTTTTTTCAACACCCCCCCTAAAAGTCATGAATATTTAACTTTTGGAAACGGTTTTTTAAAATCCCTCCCAAAAGTTATGAAAACTAAACTTGTGTAGGCAGTTGTTTTACAACCGCCACAAAAAGTTCAATTCTCATAAATTTTTTTTTTTGGGGGGGGTTAAAACGACCACTCCTAAATATATTTTTCAAGGTGGTGTTTGACAAACCCTCTACAATCATGAAAATATAACTTTTGGAGGCGGGTTCGGTAAAAAATACCACCATAAGTCAAATTCTCATGACTTTTGGGGGGTTTAGAAAGACTACCCCTAGCTATTTTCAAGGTGATGTTTTGAAAACCACCTTAAAATTAATGAGAATTGAACTTTTGGAGTTGATAGTGTTATAAAAAACCATCTCCAAAAGCCATGTTTTAGAGACGGTTTATATATGCCATTTTTTATTGTGGCAGTTGCATCATGTGTTTTGGGTTATAAGGGACACTATATATAGAGCGATATTGGTTTATGTTGGAAATATCACCAATACTAAGAGGGAGGGTGAATCAATATTGAGCACTTTTTAACCAATTTATCCTTCACTTTAAATTAGGTTAGCAACAGTCATCATTACTTATCATTCATGTATAAACATACCATAAATAGAAAGTAAAAAATGCACATAATGCAAGGATTTTATGTGGAAACCTAGTGGGGACAAAAACCACATAAAATTATCTTCAAATTTTCAATGTTTACAAGCTAAGCTTGAAGGAGGGTCCTCCCCCTTGAATTTCAAGATCCAACCTGAAGGGAGCTACAACTCCCTATATGTTCTAGCACCAATTGGAAGCTATGGATCCAACCCCTTGAATATAAATATATTATATGAGAGAATAAGCCTAAAACAATCACTGCATGTCCCTGTCCCTCTCACTGCCTATCATTGTGACCATCACACTGCTACATTTTCATGTTGTCACTATCATACCATTATCAAACTGCAATATTGTCATCAATAAGCCCATAAAAAATCATCCATATTCTTCATGTAGAAAGATTACGCTAAAATCCCGATTCAAGCCCAAAAAATCAAACCCTAGGTCATGAAACCCTAAGTCATGCATAACCCAAGAAAAATAATTAAATTTCAGCTCCAATAGGTCTCCTTGTGAACATTATGATTCCAAAATGATCCTCCAGGTATAACACAATCATCCATCCCAAAATATTTGCATTTTTCCCAAACATCATGCACAAACCCTAGGTCATGATTAAGACCTCAATAAGAGACATAAAACCTTATCATATTATAGTGAACCCTTAGAACAAAAGAGATCCTCCTTTTAAGTGTGGGATCACATAGCCCTTACAATAATCTTTCCAACAAGCTGAGAATTTTTTGATTTTGATAACATATGAGAGAATTATGCAAGTTTCCGTGAATCTTATGCATGCTAAAAGCCTAGGTCAAGGTGATCTTTACAACTTCGCCTTGTAGAGAGAGTCTTCATGCAAGGATAGCGAACCCAAGAGAGATAAAATAACCTTTAAAAACCTTTATAAAACCTTTCAAAAAAATTTCCTTGAGCTCCTCTTGACTGCACATAATAAAGTTGCTTGAGTTGATGATGAAATGAGGTAAAATGAAGGTGTATTTACACCCTTGCAAGGAGATGTTTAACTTTTCATGACACCGACCTATATATATGAGATATACATAATGTAGGGGCATTTTACATATCTTTATGTGCTCCATCATGTCCCTTATTTATAGGACCACTTACATACAAAATATTTTACATAAACAAGGAGTTTTGTACACATGAAGAGGGGACTTGATGCCCACATGAGGGGCTTTATATCCATAAACTTGCACATACTTTCTCTATCACATGGATGATGATTTGTTGCATATTGTATATGGTTTGCTTCCCTTATTGAATATGTTATTGACCTTTTACAATGTCCCTTGCTTTTCCTTTGACCTTTCCTTTGTACTAGACCCTTGACATCAATGACAACCTACTTGATCTTTGACATACAACCTTGCTTGATCTTTGACATTAGTGACAACCTTGTTCAACAATTTATATATAAAATTTGAAAAATATGACATATGTAACTGTTGTTTTACACACACGTACCCTCACAACATGTCACACAGAGGAGGATATTGTTTAGCAATAAAGCATATCATGACGTTAGATTTTATTAAGGAGGAAGGCGACTTATAAAGTATATTAATTTTCCTAAAGAAGATGTTCTTCATGAAGAAGAAGAATAAGATCTAGAAGAGAAATAAGAAGTGTGAAACGGAGATGAGAATCAAGTATACCATTTAGTCATTGGCTCACATACTATGCTTCATCTTTTTTTTCCCTCAACAAAAAAAACCGTAATTTTATTTCAGCAAAGGTGAATAAAATTACATTTTGCAGATGCATTTCTGTAGAGCTATTTTGAACCCCCCCAAGTCATGAAAATTGAACTTTTGGTGGTGGTTTTTTAACAACTGCCTCTAAAAGTTTGATTAACATGACTTTTAGGGGGTATTTAAAACGAACGCCCCTAAATGTGTTTTTTAAGGTGGTTTGTTTACAACTCCCCATAAATGTCATGAGAATTGAACTTTTGGAGGCGGTTTTTTAACAACCACCTGTAAAAGTTTATTTTTTATGACATTTTTTTTTTGGGGGGGGGGTTTAAAATGATTGCCCCTAAATGTGGTTTTGAAGGAATATTTTGACAACCTCCCCCTAAAATCCACGAGAAATTAAATTTTGGAGGCGTTTTTTTTAACAATCGCCTTGAAAAGTTCAATCTCATGCCTTTTGGGGGGGTTTAGCAAGACCGGCCCTAAATATATTTTTGAACACATTTTTTTGACAACACCCTCTCTAAATGTCATGAAAATTTAAATTTTGGAGGTGGTTTTTTTCAAAACCCCCCTAAAAGTCATGAAAATCTAACTTTTGGAGACGGTTTTTTAAAACCCCTCCCATAAATGATGAGAATTGAACTTGTGTAGGCAGTTGTTTTACAACCGCGACAAAAAGTTCAATTCCCATAACTTTTTTTTAGGGGGTGGGTTTAAACGAACGCACCTAAATATATTTTTCAAGGCGTTTTTTTGAAAATCCTTGCTGCAAGTCACGAGAATTTAACTTTTGGAGGTGGTTTGGTAAAAACTACCATCATAAGTCAAATTCTCATGATTTTTAGGGGTTTTAGAAAAGACTACCCCTAGCTATTTTCAAGGTGATGTTTTGAAAACCACCTTAAAAGTAATGAGAATTGAACTTTTGGAGATGATAGTGTTATCAAAAACCATATCCAAAAGCCATGTTTTATAGACGGTTTATATATGCCAGTTTTTATTGTGGCAGTTGCATCATGTGTTTGGGGTTATAGGGGATACTATATATAGAGAGATATTGGTTTATGTTGGAAATATCACCAATACTCAGAGGGGGGGTGAATCAGTATTGAGCACTTTTTAACCAATTTATCCTTCACTTTAAATTAGGTTAGCAACATTCATTATTACTTATCATTCATGTATCAATATACCATAAATAGAAAGTAAAAAATGCACATAAGACAAGGATTTTACGTGGAAACCTAGTGGGGGACAAAAACCACGGAAACTTATCTTCAAATTTCCAATGTTTACAAGCTAATCTTGAAGGAGGGTCCTCCCCCATGAATTTCAAGATCCAACGTGAAGGAAGCTACAACTCCCTATATGTTCCATCTCCAATTGGAAGCTGAGGCTTCAACCCCTTGAATATAAATATATTATATGAGAGAATAAACCCATCCCTATCACTGCCTATCACTGTGACTGTCACACTGTCATGTTGTCACTATAATACCATTATCAAACTGCAATATTGTCATCAATAATCCCATAAACAATCATCCTTATTCTTCATGTAAAAATATTAGGCTAAAATCCTAGTTCAAGCCCAGAAATTGAAACCCTAGGTCATGAAACCCTAAGTCATCCATAGCCCAAGAAAAATAATGAAATTTCGGCTCCAATAGGTCTCCTCGTGAACATTATGATTCCAAAATGCTCCTCAAGCTATAGCACAATCACCCATCCCAAAATATTTGCACTTTTCCCAAAAATCATGCACAAACCCTAGGTCATGATTAAGACCTCAACAAGAGACATGAAACATAATCATATTATAGTGAACCCTTAAAACAAAAGAGATCCACCTTTTAAGTGTGGGATCACATATCCCTTACAATAAGATTTCCAACAAGCTGAGAATTTTGTGATTCTGATACCATATGAGAAAATTATGCAAGTTTCCGTGAATCTTAAGCATGCCAAAACCCTAGGTCAAGGTGAATTTGTAGGTCAAGGTGATATTTACAAATTCACCTTCTAGAGAGAGTCCTCATGCAAGGATATTTAACGCAAGAGAGATAAAATAACCTTAAAAAACCTTTATAAACCCTTTCAAAAAAAGTTCCTTGAGCTTCTCTTGACTGTGCATAAGAAAGTTGTTTGAGTTGATGATGAAATGAGGTAAAATGAAGGTGTATATATACCCTTGCAAGGAGATGTTTAACTTTTCATGACGCCGACCTATAAATTTGAGAAATACATAATGTAGGGGAATTTTACATATCTTTATGTGCTCCATCATGTCCCTTAACCATAGGACCAATTACATACACAATATTTTACATAAACAAGGAGTTTTGTACACATGAAGAGGGGCTTTGATGCCCACTTGAGGGACTTTCTATCCATAGACTTGTGCATACTTTCTTTGTCACATGGATGATGATTTGTTGCATATTGTATATGGTTTTCTTCCCTTACTGAATATGTGATTGAACTTTGACAATGTCCCTTGCTTGTCATTTGACCTTTCCTTTGTACTAGACCCTTAACATCAATGACAACCTGTTTGATCTTTGACATACAACCTTGCTTGATATTTAACATTAGTGGAAACCTTCAACAATTTATATATAATTTGACAAATATGACATATGTAACTGTTTTTTTTACACATGTACCCACACAACATGCTACACGGAGGAGGATATTGTTTAGCAATAAAGCATATCATGATGTTGTTAGATTTTATTCAATAGGAAGGCGACTTATAAAGTATATTAATTTTCCTAAAGAAGATGATCTTCATGAAGAAGAAGAATAAGATGTAGAACATAAATAAGAAGTGTCAAACGAAGATGAGAATCAAGTAGACCATTTAGTCATTGGCTCACATGCTATGCTTTATCTTTTTTTTTTTCCTTAAAAAAAAAAGGTAATTTTATTTCAGCAAAGGTGAATAAAATTACATTTTGCATATGCATTTGTAAATGCATTTCTGTAGAGCTATTTTGAACCCCCCCCAAGTCATGAAAATTGAACTTTTGGCGGTGGTTGTTTAACAACCGCCTCTAAAATTTTGAGTAACACGACTTTTAGGGGGGGGTGTTTAAAACGAATGCCCCTAAATGTGTTTTTTAAGGTAGTTTGTTTACAACCCCCCCCCTAAAAGTCACTAGGATTGAACTTTTGGAGGCAGTTTTTTAACAACCACCTCTAAAAGTTTGGTGGTGGGTGGGATTAAAACAACCGCCCCTAGATGTGGCTTTGAAGGAATATTTTGACAACCCCCCCTAAAATCCATGAGAACTAAACTTTTGGAGGCAGTTTTTTAATAACCGCCTTGAAAAGTTCAATCTCATGCATTTTTGGGGGGGTTTAACAAGACCGGCCCTAAATATATTTTTGAATGCAGTTTTTTGACAACCTCCTCCCTAAATGTCATGAGATTTTAAATTTTGGAGGTAGTTTTTTCAAACCCCCCCCATAAAAGTCATGAAAATTTAACTTTTGGAGATAGTTTTTTAAAACCCCTCCCAAAAGTGATGAGAATTGAACTTGTGTAGGTAGTTGTTTTACAACCACCACAAAAAGTTCAATTCTCATAAATTTCTTTTTTGAGGGGATTAAAATGACCGACCCTAAATATATTTTTCAAGTCAGTGTTTTCATAATTCCCGTTAGAAGTAATAAGAATTTAACTTTTGGAGGCAGTTTGGTAAAAACTACCACTATAAGTCAAATTCTCATGACTTTTAGGGGGTTTAGAAAGATTACCCCTAGCTATTTTCAAGGTGATGTTTTGAAAACCACCTTAAAAGTAATGAGAATTGAACTTATGGATCTGATAGTGTTATAAAAAACCATATCCAAAATCCATGTTTTAGAGATGGTTTATATATGCTAGTTTTTATTGTGGTAGTTGCATCATGTGTTTGGGGTTATAGGGGACACTATATATATAGTGATATTGGTTTATGTTGGAAATATCACCAATACTGAGAGGGGGGTGAATTATTATTGAGCACTTTTTAATCGGTTTATCATTCACTTTAAATTATGTTAGCAACATTCATCATTACTTATCATTTATGTATAAACATACGATAAATAGAAATTAAAAAATGCACATAACACAAGGATTTAACATGGAAACCTAGTGGGGACAAAAACCACAGAAACGCATCTTTAAATTTTCAATTTTTACAAGCTAAGCTTGAAGGAGTGTCCTCCCTCCTGAATTTCAAGATGCAACCTGAAGGGAGCTACAAATCTCTAGATGTTCCAGCTCCGATTGGAATCTGAGGCTCCAACACCTTGAATATAAATATATTATATGAGAGTATAAACCTATCACAATCACTGCATGTCACTGTCCGTGTCACTGCCTATCACTGTGAGTGTCACATTGTCATGTTGTCACTATCATACCATTATCAAACTACAATATTGTCATGAATAATCCCAAAAACAATCATCCATATTCTTTATGTAGAAATATTAGGCTAAAACCTTACTTCAAGCCGATAAATTCAAACCCTAGGTCATGAAACCCTTAGTCATGTATAGCCCAAGAAAAATAATAAAATTTCAGCTTCAATAGGTCTCCTCATGAACATTATGATTCCAAAATGCTCCTCAAGGTATAGAACAATAATCCATCCCAAAATATTTGCACCTTTTCCAAAAATCATGCACAAACCCTAGGTCATGATTAAGACCTCAACAAGAGACATAAAACCTTATCATATTATAGTGAACCTTTGGAACAAAATATATCTTCTTTTTAAGTGTGGGATCACATAGCCCTTACAATAAGATTTTCAATAAGCTAATATTTTGTGAATCTTATGAGAAAATTATGCAAGTTTCTGTGAATCTTATGCATGCCAAAACCCTAGGTGAAGGTGATCTTTACAACTTCTCATTGTAGAGAGATTCCTCATGCAAGGATAGAGAACCCAAGAGAGATAAAATAACCTTAAAAAACCTTAATAAAACCCTTTCAAAAAAAGTTCCTTAAGATCCTCTTGATTGCGCATAAGAAAGTTGCTTGAGTTGATGATGAAATGAGGTAAAATGAAGGTGCAGTTATATCGTTGCAAGGAGATGTTTAACTTTTCATGACGCCAACCTATATCTTTGATAAATACATAATTTAGGGTCATTTTACATATCTTTATGTGCTCCATCATGTCCCTTAACCATTGTACCACTTACATACAAAATATTTTACATAAACAAGGAGTTTTGTACACATGAAGAGGGGCTTTGATGCCCACATGAGGGGCTTTCTATCCATAAACTTGCACATACTTTCACTATCACATGGATGATGATTTTCTGCATATTATATATGGTTTTCTTCCCTTACTAAAGATGTGATTGAACTTTGACATTGTCCCTTTCTTTTCCTTTGGCATTTGCTTTGTACTAGATCCTTGACATCAATGACAACCTCCTTGATCTTTGACATACAACCTTGCGTGATATTTGACATCAATGACAACCTTGTTCAACAATTTATATATAACTTTGACAAATAGGACATATGTAACTGTTGTTTTACACAGACGTACCCACACATCATGCCACACAAAGGAGGATGTTGTTTAGCAATAAATCATATCATGACGTTGTTACATTTTATTCAAGAGGAAGGCGACTTATAAAGCATATTAATTTTCCTAAAGAAGATGTTCTTCATGAAGAAGAAGAATAAGATATAGAAGAGAAATAAGAAGTGTCAAACAGAGATGAGAATCAAGTAGACCATTTAGACATTGTCTCACATCCTATGCTTCATCTTTTTTTTCCTAAAAAAAAAACATAATTTTATTCCAACAAAGGTGAATAAAATTACATTTTGCAGATGCATTTTGTAAATGCATTTCAATAGATCTATTTTGAACCCCCCCCAAGTCATGAAAATTGAACTTTTGGCGGTGGTTTTTTAACAACCGTCTATAAAATTTTTATTTATATGACTTTTAGGGGGGGTTTAAAAACGAATGCCCCTAAATGTGTTTTTTAAGGTGGTTTGTTTACAACCCCCCCTAAAAATCATGAGAATTGAACTTTTAGAAGCGATTTTTTAACAACTACCTCTAAAAGTTTGCTTTTTATGAATTTTTTAGGGGGGCTTAAAACGACCACCCCTAAATGTGGTTTTGAAGGAATATTTTGACAACGCCCCCTAAAATCCATGAGAACTTAACTTTTGGAGGCATTTGTTTAACAACCTCCTTGAAAAGTTTAATCTCTTGCCTTTTGAGGAGGTTTTACAAGATCGACTGCAAATATATTTTTGAATGCGGTTTTTTGACAACCCCCTCCCTAAATGTCATGAGAATTTAACTTTTGGAGGTGGTTTTTTCACCCCCCCCCCACAAAAAAAAAGTCGTGAAAATTTAACTTTTGGGGATGGTTTTTTAAAACCCCTCACAAAAGTTACGAGAATTGAACTTGTGTAGGCATTGTTTTACAACTGCGACAAAAAGTTCAATTCTCATAACTTTTTTTTTTTTTGGGGGGGGGGTGTGGTTGGTTAAAACGACCACCCCTAAATATATGTTTCAAGGCGGGGTTTTGATAATCCCTTCTACAAGTCATAAGAATTTAACTTTTGGAGGAGGTTTGGTAAAAACTACCACCATAATTCAAATTCTTATGACTTTTAGGGGGGTTTAAAAAGATTACCATAGCTATTTTCAAGGTGATGTTTTGAAAACCACCTTAAAAGTAATGAGAATTGAAATTTTGGAGCTGATAGTGTTATAAAAAAAGATCTCCAAAAGCCATGTTTTAGAGAAGTATTATATATTCCATTTTTTATTGTGGCAGTTGCATCATGTGTTTGGGGTTATAGGGGACATTGTATATAGAGTGATATTGGTTTATGTTGTAAATATCACCAATACTGAGAGGGGGGTGAATTAGTATTGAGCACTTTTTAACCAATTTATACTTCACTTTAAATTAACTTAGCAACATTCATCATTACTTATCATTCATGTATAAACATACCATATAATAGAAATTAAAAAATGCACATAAGACAAGGATTTTACGTGGAAACCTAGCGTGGACAAAAACCACGAAAACTTATCTTCAAATTTTCAATGTTTACAAGCTAAGATTGAAGGAGGGTCTTGCCCCCTGAATTTCAAGATCCAACCTGAAGGGAGATACAACTCCCTATATGTTCCAGCTCCAATTGGAAGCTGAGGCTCCAACCCCTTGAATATTAATATATTATATGAGAATAAACATATCACAATCATTGCATGTCACTACCTATCACTGTGACTATCACACTGTCACGCTGTCATGTTGTCACTATCATACCATTATCAAACTGCAATACTGTCATCAATAATCCTAGAAACAATCATCCATATTCTTCATGTAGAAAGATTATGCTAAATCCTAATTCAACCCCAGAAACTCAAACCCTAGGTCATGAAACCCTAATTCATGCAGAGCCCAAGAAAAATAATGAAATTTCATCTCCAATAGGTCTCCTCATGAACATTATGATTCCAAAATGCTCCTCAAGGTATAGCACAATCCTCTATCCCAAAATATTTGCACTTTCCCCAAAATTCATGCACAAACCCTTGGTCATTATTAAGACCTCAACAAGAGACATAAAAAATTATCATATTATAGTGAACCCTTATAACAAAATATATCCTCCTTTTAAGTGTGGGATCACATAGCCCTTACAATAAGCTTTCCAACAAGCTAATAGTTTTGTGATTTTGATACCATATGAGAAAATTATGCAAGTTTTCATGAATCTTATGCATGCCAAAACCCTAGGTCAAGGTGATCTTTACAACTTCGCCTTGTAGAGAGAGTCCTCATGAAAGGATAGCAAACCCAAGAGAGATAAAATAACCTTAAAAAAACTTGATAAACCCTTGCAAAAAAAGTTCCTTGAGCTCCTCTTGATTGTGCATAAGAACGTTGCTTGAGTTGATGATGAAATGAGGTAAAATGAAGGTGTATTTATACCCTTGCAAGGAGATGTTTAACTTTTCATGACGCCGACCTATATATTTGAGAAATTTATAATGTAGGGGCATTTTACATAGCTTTATGTGATCCATCATGTCCCTTAACCATAGGACCACTTACATACAAAATATTTTACATAAACAGGGAGTTTTTGTACACATGAAGAGGGGATTTGACGGCCACGTGAGGGGCTTTCTATCCATAAAATTGCACATACTTGCTTTGTCACATGGATGATGATTTGCTGCATATTGTATATGGTTTGCTTCCTTTATTGAAGATGTGATTGACCTTTGATATTGTCTCTTGCTTGTCCTTTTACCTTTCCTTTGTACTAGACCCTTGACATCAATGACAACGTACTTGATCTTTGACATACAACCGTAATTGATGTTTGACATCAATGACAACCTTGTTCAACAATTTATATATAAATTTGACAAATATGACATAGGTAACTGTTTTTTACATAGACGTACCCACACAACACCCCACACAGAGGAGGATATTGTTTAGCAATAAAGCATATCATGACGTTGCTAGATTTTATTCAAGAGGAAGGCGACTTATAAATTATATTAATTTTCCTAAAGAAGATGTTCCTTATGAAGAAGAAGAATAAGATGTAGAAGAGAAATAAGAAGTGTCAAATGAAGATGAGAATCAAGTAGACCATTTAGTCAATGGCTCACATCCTATGCTTTATCTTGTTTTTTTTCCTTAAAAAAAATGTAATTTTATTTCAGCACAGCTGAATAAAATTACATTTTGCAGATGCATTTTGTAATTGAATTTCCGTAGAGCTGTTTTGAACACCCCCCCCAAGTCATGAAAATTGAACTTTTGGCGGTGGTTTTTTAACAACCGCCTCTAAAAGTTCGATTCTCATGAATTTTAATGGGGGTTTTAAAACGACCGCCCCTAAATGTGTTTTTTAAGGTGGTTTGTTTACAACTCCCCTTAAAAGTCATGAGAATTGAATTTTTGGAGGTGGTTTTTTAACAACCACCTTTAAATGTTTGATTTTTATGATTTTTTTTTTTTTTTTTTTTGGGGGGGGGTGGGTTTAAAACAACCGCCCCTAAATGTGGTTTTTAAGGTAATATTTTGACAACCCCCCCCCAAAAAATCCATGATAACTTAACTTTTGGAGGTGTTTTTTTAACAACTTCCTTGAAAAGTTTAGTTCTCATGCCGTTTTTTTGGAGGGGGGGGGTTAACAAGACTGCCCCTAAATATATTTTTGAAGGCTGTTTTTTGAAAAATGTCATGAGAATTTAAATTTTGGAGGTGGGTTTTTCAACCCCCCCCAAAAGTCATGAAAATTTAACTTTTGGCGGTGGTTTTTTAAAACCCCTCCCAAAAGTCATGAGAATTGAACTTATGTAGGCGGTTGTTTTACAACCGCATCGAAAAGTTCAATTCTCATAACTCTTTTTTTTTGGGGGGGGGGAGGGGGTGGGGGGGTTTAAAATAACCCCTCCTAAATATATTTTTCAAGGTGGTGTTTTGAACCCCCACCCCACAAGTCATGAGAATTTAACTTTTGGAGAAGATTTGTTAAAAATTGCCACCATAAGTCAAATTCTTGTGAATTTTAGGGGGGGGTTTAGAAAGAATACCTCTAGCTATTTTCAAGGTGGTTTTTTGAAAACCCCCGTAAAAATAATGAGAATTGAACTTTTGGAGTTGATAGTGTTATAAAAAACCATCTCCAAAAGTGGTGTTTATATATGTCAGTTTTTATTGTGGCAGTTGCATCATGTGTTTGGGGTTATAGGGGGCACTCATATATATATATATATAATGATGAATGGCATTGCTAACATAATTTAAAGTGAAGGATAATTTTTTTTAAAGTTCCCAATATTGATTTACCTCCCTCTCAGTATTGGCCATATATATATATATATATATATATATATATATCACCAATATATATATATATATATATATATATATATATATATATAGTGATATCACCAATACTGAGGGGGGGGTAAATTAGTATTGGACACTTTTTAACCAATTTATCCTTCACTTTAAATTAGGTTAGCAATTCCATTCATCATTACTTATCATTCATGTATAAAAATACCATAAACATAAATTAAGCAATGCACAGAACACAAGGATTTTACATGGAAACCTAGAAGGGACAAAAAACACAGAAACTTATCTTCAAAGTTTCAATGGTTATAAGCTAAGCTTGAAGGAGAATCCCACCCCCTGAATTTTAGGCTTCAACTTGAAGGGAGTTAAAACTCTTTGGATGTTAATCCATCTCCAACTGGAAGCTGAGGATCCAAACCCCTAAATATAAATATATATAAGAGAATATAAACCTGTCACAATCACTGCATGTCACTGTCCCTGTCATTGCCTATCACTGTCCCTATCAATGCATGTCACTGTCACTGTCACACACTGTCACTCACTACTACATATTGGTAGAAAAACTGATGGTGGAATCCAACAATATTTGAAAATCGGAGAAAAATGTTGGATCACAAATGTATTTTTTTATTTTTATAATGCCCGATATTGTCGGATATCCGACGAAACATAAAGAATTGTCGGATATCTGAAAAAAAGTGAAGAACTGTTCGATATCTGATTAAAATCAAGAACTGTTGGATATCCGATGTAAACCACATTTAATGCACTATCCATTTGATAACGTCTATAATTAGGTACTAAATGGTCTATATAATCTAATAGCTTTGACATTGTTGTTGTGCTTCCGATGGTTTTCAAATGCTTTAGGAATTATTTTGTATTGTTCATATATAATACAAAGTCATTGAAGATAATGATCACTGAAAGAAACATGTCACATAACATTCCTCAAGGAGGCCAATGAAATATGGGATCTGCATTAGGTGCTTCGAAGTATGCAACATGTTATTACCCCTGTAAAATATGCACGGGCTTGAAACAAAGGAGACTTCTAATAACAACGGCTATCAAACATTGTAGATTGTATGGACACGCTGAAGGAGGGCATGACTATCATCCATTAGTAAGTTATTCATTATATGTCTTTGTATTTTATACTATTTTCGTAAATGTTTATATGTTAAATGTAGAAGAAAAATAATGTATTATTATAATTTTTTGTATATATTTTAGGGGATTAAAGAGTTAGGGGTTATATTCAGAATTTACTTTATTCTTATTTAATAAAATCATATTTGTATTTATTTTTAATTTTTAATTCTAAATCCAATTTTATATATTTTTGTTAGTTAAAAAGTGTTTATAGTCCAAATATCTATTCATCTTTTCTCATAAACAATATTTCTAGTTGATAAAAATTTTATAGCAATAAATTAAATATATAAAATTGATAATGATTTGAGTCATTGTTGAGTTTCAAAAACCTCCCATATCGTCAAGGCATGGAAACAGTCCGTCCCTGTCAAATTCCATTGCATACAGAAACAGTTTGATAAAATTCCAACATCGGCCCCATTCAGAGGTCATTGTTTCCCATGTATAGTCATTGTACAATGTCTTTTAGTCGTTTCTCTTAAAATTATTTCAAGATGCACGTCAGGGCATCTTTTTAATTGTATTCTTAATTATCTTGATAAGTTGCACATGCTTCATCATTGATACGTTGTCTTTGTTTCTCACTCTCACCTAAGTTGTCTTTGTCGTTGTGTTTGTTGTCTTTGTTTTCCTATTTTATATATTTAAATGTTTGTATCATTAAATATTTGTTATATACACTAATGTTACTTTATTGTTTGTAATTGTAAAGATAAATCGCCCTAGGGCATTGCTCGAGGAGGAATAAGTGCAGTTTGTACAAGGGTGAATCCACGAAGCTGGTTCACCATTTTTGGCAAGTGGAACCCAAAAAATTTGTTTTTCATACCATCGATCAAGGTATTTTGAAGCCCTTGATCGAGGTTTAAAATACCTCGATCGAGGGCTTGGCAATACCTCGATCGAGAGTTTTAAAATACCTCGATCGAGGGTTTTAAAATACCTCGATCGAGGGTTGAAACAAGACCTCGATCTAGCTTTTCAAAAGCTTGATCTAACTTTCGAAAAGCTCTGTAATACCCCATTTGACCCTTAGAATATATTAGTTTTTAATGTAAATATTGTATACATGTAATGTATGTTTACCTGGCGTGGAGCTCAAGGCCAAGGCCTCGCTAGTGTATGTTCATATTTTATTTAAAATGGCAAAGCATTGGACATTATGTTACCCATGTGCTATTTAGCCATGGAACATTGTAAAAATGATGTAAATAAACATCAAGCAATAAAATACCAAAACTGGCTATGGAGGCAATGAATGAGAAGGGGACATGTGTATCCACTAGGGAGTGGTGAGGGGGCTGTGGGATTGAACCATAAGCTGCCATATGTCACCTTGAGAACCCATTTGACTTTCCTTGCTGACATTTAATTATGTTGTAAGGAAGTGGTTGAAGAAAACAGTCCATGGCTTTAATGGAGCATGGGCAACCCAGAAATTCGTATGGCAGAGTATGGGCTATGTTTTCTTGTACCACAAGTCACTCTACCTCATGGGGATTGCTTATTCCTCATCCCCATCCCATTGTGGAAGTTACCAACATCATTTTTCACCCAAAAATGAATTTCCAGCAATGAGAAAAACCAGAAATCGCAACCTTGCAAGAACCCATGTTTTGAAGAGCCAAAAATGCCCAGATTTGGTATTTGACAGTGAAATCCAATGGGGGATCCATAGGTATGAACCTTGGGGAAAAATTGGGAGTATTGGCTACCCTGAAATCCATAGGAAAACCTAGTTTTTGCAGCCTAGAAAACCAGTGACGCATTTGAGTTATTCGTTGACAGAATGGTGAGAAATCCAAGTGTGGATGTTGGAACAGAGGATTGGATTGCTTGAATTTAGCCTGAGATGTCTGTAGCTCTGTGGTTGAGTTCATTGGCTTAGCACCCTCCTCCTCTGCTATTTGCATGCTCGATAAACCTAGCTGTGTGTTGGCTTAGCATGACCATTTGAGTGAACCCATGGCTATGAGTGAGCCTGTCTAGTTCCTCCTTAGTGGATGCATAGCCCAGCTCGGGGGTGATCTCTCAGCTGAAAGAATAAAGGCTGGACATATATCTATGGTTGGGTGGAACGTTGCTCTCACATAGCCAGTTGTTGGACAACTTCATCTCAAAGATAATTATTGTCTGTGGTTTGAATGATGTTCATTCTGTGGTTTGCCCTATATGTTAATTTACTCATGTTACTTGGATGAAATGATTATCTTAAGTTCGTTGGAATGATGCCTGTGCATAGCATGAGAATGGATTGATTATTATGTGGTTGTTTCACTATTCAGCATGGAAGAAATATGCTGATGCATTCCAGTCCGTGTGTGTGTCAATATGGTTAATTCGTTGTGCTTACTAATTGAGTTGTATTAATTCCATGTTCTACAATGTCTTAATTAATTACTGCTGCTTACATGCTGATTGCATGATGAAACTGTGTGCATACATAGTGTTTAATTCCGCTGTGCTTGTTGAGTATGAATAGGTATGCACAAGTTTTATTTACCCATGCATTTCTAATGAAATTGAATGGGTCTGAGTTTTGCCAATAATCTCGGTAGTTTGGTTAACGTTTCCTTCCTTGCACCGGATTGATGGAAGGGGATGTTACAGAGTGGTATCAGAGCTTAATGTTCAACACTACGGCTATTGGGCCGACATCCACACAACAGATTAGGAAAATATGATTTTGTATGTTGTGTAGAGGGCATGTTGTTGTGTATTGGTTATTGTTTATAGTTAATTGCTGTGCATATGAGATAACGCATCATGTGCTTGAGGCCTTGATTAGTTATGACTCCTTGTCCCTTGGATGTCCATGATGTTTTGAATGCATGAAATTGAATGTTGAGCATGGCTGGAAATAAGTTTCCGTGTGTTAATTTCATGATTGAGAACCTGAATAGTTGGTTGTTACAGCCCCATATCTTAATGATGTTTGTTAATTATAAATAAACCAACATTTATGTGGCCGATTGATGGTTTTCGGAAGTGAGGAAAGCTTGTGAATTATGCCCTTATGCGTTTCCTTGCCCATGCTTGTTGGATGCTTGTAGATTAATTGTGAATCCATTGGTTGGATTGTTGAATTTGAAATGAAAAGAAAATCCCTTTTTAGAGATGCAAGTTCTTGGCATTCTCTTACTGTTTTTATGCAAGTTTAATGCAAGTTTGATCTGTAGTAACTCACCTCTATAAAGAATGAAGGGCACATTCTAGAAAATTTTTTAACTGTCTATGAAAATTTCTGTCTGTTTGTGAAAATTTACAATTTTTCTAAGTATTTATGAATTCTGCTAAAGGCTCTATCGGCGATTTTAGCGTTAATTTTTGCGCGGTGTTGGCGGCAGATTTAGCGTTAATTTTTGCGTTGCGTTCGCGGCAGAGTTAGCATTAATTTATGCACTGCGCTGGTGGCAGAGTTAGTGCTAAGTTTTGCGCGGCGCTAGCGGCAGAGTTAGTGCTAAGTTTCTGCGCTGCGCTGGCGACAGAGTTAGCGCTAAGTTTCGCGCGGCACTGGCGGCAGAGTTAGCACTAATTTTCACGCGGCGCTGGCGGCAGAGTTAGCGCTAAGTTTTGGCGCAGCGCTGGCAGCAGAGTTAGCGCTAAGTTTCGCGCGGCGCTGGCAGCAATTCTAACGATAAAACTTGATTTTTGGGTAGGAGTAATCGGGCTCAGATTGGGATGATTCCTGTGGGGTTCGGAGGCCATCAATGAAGGCCATGAAAGAACTAGAGAGAGCTCTGAACCCAGTATGCTCCAATTTGACAGAAAATGGGGAATAGTGACTTTTGCAAAAGGGTGTCCCGAGGCTCGACGGAAGGTCGGTTTGGGCTTAAATCGATATGGTGCAGCCATGGAGCAGGAACAATGTTAAGTTTGGAATCTTGGAGTCAAACTCCAAAGTATGTGGAGTCGAGGTGAGCAAGAAGGCCAAAAAGCACTGTTCCGGGCCACTTTTTCAAGATTTTGAAAAGCTTGTGGACAGTAGAAGTGACCCTAGATGTTGGAATAAAAAATTCTACTGAACTAGACATTTTATATTCTCATTAAGACGAACATTTTCCATTAGACGAAGATTTTCCAGAAATGCATAGTTTGGGAGATAGCCATTTTTGGCCAAATTTTAAGATTTTAGGGGAAAAGTGAAAAGTGAGAAGTAGTAAAACCCAAAAATTCATAGAAGATGAATGGTGCATTGGGACAAATATCTGCGAGATTCTGAGTGTTCCTTGTTATATGGGCTAACCTCGCCCGGTAGAAAAGTTTTCGTGCTTCTTCATAGATTGTCTTCCACAGGTGGCTGAAGTTGGCTTTCTGGACCAAAATACAACGGTGTAAACTGTGCAGAATTGGGGTAAAAGTTGTCATTTTTGAAGTAATGTAGTTTCCACACCCGATGTCGGAATGGATCAAGGGGATAGGCATTGGAAATCTTGTCCAGCAGGGAATAATGGCACATAATCAAAATTCAAATGGAGCTAGCATGCATCGAAGATAACTGGAGCAGAAAAGTGCCAGTGGCCGTTTGGCAAATTGTTGTCAATATGGGCAGATTCTAGAATTGCATGCCTGGTAGTAGCATGCCATGAAATCGAACCAACTATGATGTGGAAGATGAATTTCATGCAAAGATGAGGGATTGGAAAGGGAGAATTTCTTAACCCCTATCTTGCTAACTGCATTTATATTTTATAAGCTTTATGTGCATAAAATTATGGCATTAGAATGTTGAAAATGCAAGAGATTAGATGAGTGGCATGAAGATGCATTGATTGAGATATTAATAAACATTGCACAGTGCATGCGTATATGTTTTGCATGCATATGACATTACATATTGGTAAAAGTAGCGAGATTTCACATATGCAATGAACCACTAATGATAAATATTGTGGTTGATAATCACTGTTGGTGATTGGTTTTGGTTTTAGGACCAAAGACAACAGAAGCATGGCTAAAGATGATGATGTTGTTGCATAAAGCGAACAACCTTATGAAGAAAGGATGGTGCAACAAATCTGTGATCATGAGATTGGCAAAAAGGCTGTGTAGCCTTGGTAAGAGGCCAACCGATCAGGTGACATCAAGTGATGTTAATGACAACCATGCGGGTAATGGTTATTGATGCATAATTGCATGAATGTTGAAAAAGAATTTGGTAAAATTCCTTCAACTATGTTTGAACTATGTTGATTTGATTTGCATGTGGTATTGAGTGCTCGAATGGGAATGTTAACCTACCGAGTATGGTGAGGTGTGGGTAAGTGAAGGCAATGATCCTTACACCCTATAATTGCTTAGAAATCTCAATGCATTCATATGAAATTATATCATGCCATTTGAGTATGTCAATTGTGAGTTTAACAACTAGAGCAAGTGAGGACAGGTGGTCCTGATTATAGTAATGCATGTTATACGAGATAGTCATGATTAAGTCATAATATGTTTGAATGCAGAACATTCATGAACCAATGCAAGGTGGCATTGAGTGAATGCATATGAAAAACTTGAGTAAATGTTGTGAGTATGCTTTCATGTGGGTAGTTACACCTGAGGAGCTGTATTGTGTGCATGCATGATTGTGATATATGTATATGTTTCACTATAATTGAACAATAGATGAAATGATGAATTAATGATCATTCTGGGATCATTTCATGAGCTGCTATGAATGCAAGGGAAGAATTGCATGAAGGTAGTCATGATTGACAGGCTTCTAGAGTGTTCTGTTGGAAGGACAGAGTTGCATAAATAATGTGACTGTACCTTGCAATTTTAATGTGATAATGATTTACGTGAAATAAATGAGTTTGGTAATATTGATATGTTAACATCTAGAAGTGTTTGAATTATGGAATGTTATAATTCTGGAAATGCTTCAGTGATTGTTGCAGCAACGAAATATTATATGCAATGAGACTTACAAGTTTCTGTCTTATTGAAGTTCCATATTTCTGGTAGATTGTTCTGGGCATGGCTATGTGACTAAGTCCATGATGAAGGCTGGAATCTACCATGTGCAAAAGCCAAAGGTTATGAGAAAATTCTCATGGGTGTAAAATTTAACTTATGCATGAAACAAATCTGAAAATATTCTCACTTAAGTTTATGAGAATAATATCATGGTTGTAAATCTAATTTCTGTAGGGAGCAGATTTGAAAATTCGATTTAGAGCTTATGAGAAGGAATATCATGGTCGATAAATCTAAGCTCTGTTAGAAAGAAGGATTGAAAATCTCAAATTTGTAAATCTCTTATTTGGAAATTTGCTAATAATTGCTAATGACTGTTTGGCTTATGTAAAATTGTGTTAGGAGGACATGTTGTAGGTGGATGTCCATGTATGGCAGCAAACATAAATCCATAATGGACAGAATGGTACCACTTACAAGAGCCAAGCAATATTAGGATAGCCTCATGGCTAAGAAAATCAATTTCTGTAGTAGACAGAGTTGCAAATTCATATTGAATTTAATTATTGATGCCATTGATTGGTTATAGAACAATCAGACTTGAATTTTATTGTTAAATGTTGCTGACTGTTTGGTTATTTAATAAGTGTGATAGGAAGACACATTGCAGTAAGACCAAGAGAGAGGGCCTGCAGAAGCCAAACTTCATGGGAAGAGATTCCATGATTTGGAAATGGGTTTCGGGTGAAACGCCATTAGACATTATTAATGTCTCATCTGCACTACATGATTGGAAAACAATATGAGTGAGATGATAAAGATTATGTCAGTAAGACATATGAGGGTTATGTAACATCAAAAGGAATTGGGATGGTAAACCGAGGGATTTTAAACTTAGAGAAGGAGCCCCCATTCCTCATTAATCAAGAAAGAACTACACCTGCAAATGGATAAGTGTTCTGTAAACCTTGACTAATATATACATATATGTGTGTTGGTCTAATTGTTAGAATTACTATGCAGAACATACTTTATTTATGTACATTATTCAGACTGCTTGAAGTATGATTAGGACTTGCATAGCTCCCATCAGTAAGGAGTGCACGCCTTTCTGATGATGAGTTATATTAAGGATGCCAATATTGATTACGCCCTAAAGGAATGGACACATTCCTGGTGTTTCAATACTTGATAGTGAATGCTATGAATTATGGTTATAATTCATGAATAACAACACTGACAAGTTTTCCTATACTACTTGTGTTGTCACCTTAAACAGATACAATTTGGTGCCATACACTAAAAGAACAAAGTAAAAGGTTGTTGTGAGGGGTTGTGGTGGAAGGGTTAATGTGTATGAAAGGATGTTGTGGGGATTTTGATGAAGGGTAGTAAAGGTGTTGATGAAAAGGTTGTTATATGCCTATGGCTCCATAGTAGAGCCTTGAACTAGAAATGGTCATAGTGAAGTTTCCTTCCAAGTCGACGTGAAGGTGTACTGGTTGGACATTAATTATTGATGTTTTGGAGCAGCCTGCGTGCTGGTGAAACATCCCAGTCCGCAGGAGTATCCCAAGGCTTATAAAGTAAAAGCAGGACCCTGTGGACCAAAGAGGAAATGCACAATATAGATAAGTATTCAATTTCATTTATTTCTTGTTTGGAATAATGAAGATTTCAAGAATAAGTCTTGTAACAGTTAAGCTAATGCACTATTGTTTCTTTGTTGGAAACCTTGGTCATACAGAAAGCAAGGACCCTGAAAGAACTATAAATTGCTTGGTAAATCCGGAGAGTGACTGGTTGGGCATTGATTATTGATGTTGTGGAGAAGCCTGCGTGCTGGCCAAACATACAAGATTATTGATGTTGTGGAGCAGCCTGCGTGTTGGCCAAACATACCAGATTATTGATGTTGTGGAGCAGCCTGTGTGCTGGCCAAACATACAAGATTATTTGATGTTGTGGAGCAGCCTCCGTGTTGGACAAACATACAAGACTATTTGATGTTGAGGGGCAGCCTGTGTGCTGGCCAAACACCCAAATCCATAGGCGATTCCAAGGCTTGTAAAGCAAAGAAGGGCCCTATGGAATAAAGTGAAGACATCCAATGCAGTGTTTGAGTGTATGTATTTCTGGAAGCAATGACTATGAAAGCATCTTAAGGATGCGTGTGGACATGTAACTGTCCTAAAGAGCTCAGCATGAGCAGTAATGGAAGAAGGGGCTAGTGGGACTATGTGAGTCCTAGCAGCCAAGAGTTGTAGATAAACCATGTGGAGGGACTCCATGGTTGAGAGGTCTGAAATAGACCATAAACATTAAGTGTCATAGCCAAGAAGGGTAGGTCAAGCATTCACATTGAAGTGAAAGAGGCTAGGAGCATGAAAACCACAATGGTGGCGTGGGTTCTAGAATGGAACAAGACTAAGAGAAGAAAACTCTTATTGCTCTCTCTTTCCTTTTTATTGATGCATTTATAAACACAGAAAATTGTTGAATGCATGTATGGCTGAAAGTAGAGTGTGTTTATTTGCTTGAAATAAATTGTGAATGCTGAAGTAGTTAATTTCTTGTGAATGGATGAACATGAAAGAATTCATGTGTATGCTGGGCAAGCATGGAAAGTGTGAAAGTCTCATGAATAGAGCATGGGCTCTCCATGTCAATTGGGGAAAAACAATTGACTGATCTTTAATGTTTAGGTTATTCTTGGCCTAACAAGATGTGTAATGATGAATTTCATAGGTGAAAATTAAATCCATTCATTGCAACTGTTACGAGCAAGTGCTGCTTGTGAGAAAATTGAGAACTAGCTGTGCACAGTGACCATGGTAGTAGACCATAGGCTGTTGGATTTGGCTGAAAGTCTTCTTCAGACAATTTACAAGACCCAAGAAAATCTTGGAGATATGCTCAAGATACAGAAGAGGCAGAATGAGATGAACCACAAGGTTTTGCAGAACTCTATTTGCCTGCAAAGAGAGGTAAAAAGCATTATGAGAGCAATCAGTAAGGGAAAGAAAAATGGATCAATGATGAGGCATTCGTCCAATCGGTCCATTAAGAAACGTTCCAGGCATGAAGACTGAAAGATAATTGAGTAGGTAAAGATGAAGCAACCAGTGAAATGTTGGAAATGTGGAGGACATCATTGCCTCCTCAACTGCCCAACAAGGGAACACCAAAAGGGTAGCAGCCATAAAGTTTTTAGACTTGTGGATGGGTTGAAAGATTAGAACCAGCAGGAGAAGCTCGTGGAAGCCAAGGGACTTGGTCCTGAAAGTTCAAAGTAAAGGCTAGAATGCAAGGCAGATTTGCAAAAAATTTGAAAATTTTGGATGTGTAAATTGTATATGTATTCCTAAGTCTTGGAACATCGAGGATGGTTTTATTCAAAGGGGGAGGGGAATGTAATACTCCGTTTTGACCCTTAGGATATATTAGTTTTTAATGTAAATATTGTATACATGTGATGTATGTTTACCTAGTGTGGAGCTCAAGGACAAGGCCCCGCTAGTGTATGTTCGTATTTTATTTAAAATGGAAAAGCATTGGACATTATGTTACCCATGTGTTATTTAGCCATGGAACATTGTAATAATGATGTAAATAAACATCAAGCAATAAAATACCAAAACTGGTTATGGAGACAATGAATCAGAAGGGGCCATGTGTATCCACTAGGGAGTGGTGAGGAGGCTGTGGGATTGAACCATAAGCTGCCATATGTCACCTTGAGAACCCATTTGACTTTCCTTGCTGACATTTAATTCTGTTGTAAGGAAGTGGTTGAAGAAAACAATCCATGGCTTTAATGGAGTATAGGCAGCTCAGAAATTCGTATGGCAGAGTATGGGCTTTGTTTTCTTGTACCACAAGTCACTCTACCTCATGAGGATTGCTTCTTCCTCATCCCCATCCCATTGTGGAAGTTACCAGCATCATTTTTCACCCAAAAACGAATTGCCAGCAATGAGAAAAATTAGAAATCGCAACCTTGCAAGAACCCACGTTTTGAAGAGCCAAAAATGCCCAGATTTGGTATTTGACAGTGAAATCCAATGGGGGATCCATAGGTATGAACCTTGGGGCGAAATTGGGAATATTGGCTGCCCTGAAATCCATAGGAAAACCCAGTTTTTGTAGCCCAAAAAACCAGTGACGGATTTGAGTTATTCGTTGACAGAATGGTGAAAAATCCAAGTGTGGATGTTGGAACAGAGGATTGAATTACTTGAATTTAGCCTGAGATGTCTGTAGCTATGTGGTTGAGTTCATTGGCTTAGCACCCTCCTCTTCTGCTATTTGCATGCTTGATAAACCCAGCTGTGTGTTGGCTTAGCATGACCATTTGAGTGAACCCATGGCTATGAGTGAGCCTGTCTAGTTCCTCCTTAGTGGATGCACAGCCCAGCTCGGGGGTGATCTCTCAGCTGAAAGAATAGAGGCTATACAGAGATCTATGGTTGGGTGGAACGTTGCTCTCACATAGCCAGTTTTTGGACAACTTCATCTCAAAGATAAGTATTCTCTGTGGTTTGAATGATGTTCATTCTGTGGTTTGCCCTGTATGTTAATTTACTCATGTTACTTGGATGAAATGATTATCTTAAGTTAATTGGAATGATGCCTGTGCATAGCATGAGAATGGGATTGATTATTATGTGGTTGTTTCACTATTCTACCTGGAAGAAATATGCTGATGCATTCCAGTCCGTGTGTGTGTCAATATGGTTAATTCGCTCTGTTTACTAATTGAGTTGTATTAATTCCATGTTCTGCAATGTCTTAATTAATGACTGTTGCTTACATGATGATTGCATGATGAAACTGTGTGCATACATAGTGTTTAATTCCGTTGTGCTTGTTGAGTATGAATAGGTATGCGCAAGTTTTATTTACCCATGCATTTCTAATGAAATTGACTGGGTCTGAGTTTTTCCAATAAGCCCGGTAGTTTGGTTAACGTTTCCTTCCTTGCATTGGATTGATGGAAGGGGACGTTACAAGCTCGATCTAGCTTTTGAAAAAAATAAAAAAGGCCCCCAACCTTTTTTTAGGCCCTCGATCGAGCAATTTGCTTGATCAAGGGTTTTAAAATACCTCGATTGAGGTCTAGTTAAAACCCTCGACTGAGGTCTAATTAAACCCACGATCGAGGTATTTTAAATACCTCGATCGAGCAAATAGCTCGATCGAGGGCTTAAAAAATAGGTCAAGAGCCCTTTTTTCTGCAGAATGAAAGTTTTGTATGCCTTCCATAGAGTTAAACCATGTCATTAAATGCTCATTAATGAGCGGACTTGATACCATTGGATTCGCCAACGAATCCTCTATCCAGATACATAAAATTTATGAATTTTTATCTTCATATGTCGTTTGTTTTTAAATTTCTACTAAAACTTGCCCTAAAAAACCCTGCCGACAACTTCGATTGAGCTTAAAGATAAATCCACAACATTCAAAATACACATCCAAAAACATTGAAAAAATACACAAGCCCTAGATAAACGCGTCCTCTTTAAAAGGGTATTTTTAGTTTTGCAAATTATATAAAAAATCAAAAGATTTCAGGCACACACACACGTGTGTAAAATGCGACTTAAATATTCATTGGTCAGTTTCAAAAAATAATAATAAATATAATTCTTCGAGAAAAATTAAAAGAAAAATATGTAAGACCTAGTGCATTCTGTCTAGATCATGTTTACATATTTATTTTTTAAAATTATTTTTTTAACATTAAATTATTGTGCACACACACAAACTATTTGTTAATTGCTCTTCAAAGTTTTAAGTACACAGGTTTCATTAAATGAAAATTCGACATGATATATGACATTGGTATATTTCAAAAAAAAAATCATTGGAAAGCCAACATAATTCTCTACATTTTGTTTTTCAACCACATGTCAAAATTCATGTGGCAAGTATGAGTTTCGAGGGCTTCAATTTAATACATGGGTAAAATTTCTGTTTTTCACCGTCATATTTGGCCAAAAAGAGTTACCCATCTTCATGGAATCACCCACAAGCGCATAGTGATCAATAAGTGCACGGATAAAATATTGAGGATCGAGCTAATGATCCTATAGAAGAAGATACTGATGCTAATAACACAGTTGAAGAAGATGAAGAAGAAGGTACAAATAGATTTATCCAGGAAACATTTAATAATGTTGGAATCGATGAAAATGCCAATCAGTTTGATGATGCTTATGATATACCTGTACTTCAGAGGGAAAGTGAACCTCTTTATGAAGGCTCAAAAATAAGTCGTAAATGGTATGCCAAACACATGTGTGACACAACTCCTAAGTTATGTAATATTTTAATTTTGTCACATTTAGTACATGACGACACAATTTTTATTTTTTCCCCTATTTTTAATGTTGCTTTATCATCATTTGTAACATTTGGATCCAATACGTATTACTAATATTCTTTACATTAACAAGTAGTACTGTTTTTTAATTATGTTGTAGATTGATAGGTGAATTTTTGTTACCACCATAAAATGTTTTACCTCGCACATATAGAGATTTACATGCCATAATGAAAGATATGGGAAAGGAGTATCAAGCTATTCATGCATGTACTAATGATGATATTCTCTACTACAAAGAACATGCGTCGAAAGACAAATGCCCGGAATGTGAAGAGAGTAGATATCGAGTCGATAAAGTAACAAAAAAGGTGCCTCGTAAGGTTCTTCATTATATTCCCATAATTCTACTTTTGCGGCAATTGTTCAGGTGCAAAATCATAGCACAGTTAATGAATTACCATGCAAAGAACAAAAGTGAAGATGGTGTTCTTCGAATGCGTATGGATGGATCTATATATATGGACGAAGATAGAAGGAAAATGGCCAAAGTTTAAATAAGAACCTCGTAATCTTAGGATTTCATTGGCAGCTGACAGTGTCAATCCATTTGGAGAGCTCAGACCTACATACTCTCTATAGCCTGTTTTTGTTATTAACAATAGTATTCCTCCATGGATGTTAATAAAGAAGGAGCACATACTGTTGGAAATGATTGTTCCATGTATTAATTTGTTTATAATATATTTTTTTTAAACTAAAACATCTCATTTGTCTTGTTTGTTTCATAATTATGTCTTCTTCTTTTATGTTTATTAATATATGTTCAATTATGTTTTAAAATAATGTCTTATATATCTTTATTTACTCATATATGTCGTAATTTTGTACTGTATGTTAAATCAAATAGGTAAATACCAGGTCAAATATATGGATGTATACATGGAGCCTCTTATCGATGAGTTACTAGAGCTATGGAAGGACGTCACTATGTATGATATCTCTAGACCAAAAAATGCACAAAGGGGATTTCAATTCTATGCAATGCTTGTATGGACAATTCATGATGCCTCGGGGATAACACATTTATGTGGTATGTGTTAACTTTACCCTGCATAATTATACATACTTCATTTTAAATAATTGATATAGAAATTAATACATCTCTTGTAGGTCTTCAAACAAAGGGTAAATTTGCATGTCCAGTTTTTGGTCCTAAGATGAGATCTCGTCGTTCAAGAAGTTTGTGAAAGGAGGCGTTTGATGAATATAGGAAATTCCTTTCTAAGAACCATAGATATCATACTACTGAAAAATATATTTTCAATGTGAAATAAGAGACTAGATTAAAACCATGAAGAATGACACCTGGTCTATGGATGAAGCAATATAAAAGATATTCAAATCATAATGGTATGGATGAATTTGTCACTGTATCAATATACACATGAAATATTTGGAATATTTTATATTTTTATTGAATTTTGATCAGTTTACTAGTTGAAAAGTGTTGTTCTAATATCTTTAATTATGCTTCGTATTGAAGGCCGTGATCAAGGCATTAATAATGAGGTGCTTCCATGAGGAATGAAAAGTTATCCCGAGCAATTCAATAGGCTCCCCTACTATGAGCATCTAGAAATTGTTCATTTGTTTGATACAATGCACATCGGGAAGAACATAATAGAGACCTTATGGAAAATATTAGATGGTAGGAGAGATAAAGAAAATCTTATCAAGATTTGTAATGACATTAAGGGGGCCAATCATGCAATGCAAGTGTGATTCATTCAAATAGCGAGGGAGATGCCCAAAATATCAGTGCCCTAATTCCATGGTTATTGAAGAACAACAAAGCAAAGATGTAAAAGAGGTTATTGAGAAAATTAAATTTCCCATTGGATTTTGTTCAAACATGAAGAATATCCCAACAAAGAAAGGTGAGTTAGGTGGGGTAAAAACTCATGATTGGCATACCTTCATCAAGGTAATTATTTTGGTGTATATATTTGTATATTGGTGAAACCTTATCTTGTTAGTGTTTTTTTTTTCTCTACTAATTTGGGAATAAATAATGATTGATATTTTTTTTGATACAGTATGTTCTACCTCTATCTCTCCCAAAAATATTTGACAACAATGAGAAACCAATTATATATGATTTGGGAAAATACATGAGGTCAGTGGTGATTTAGATGCAAATAGTATTTTTTTCATTAACTCGTTGTACAACTTATTTTAATTTTGATTGCATGCATGTGTTTTACTTGTAATGTACTATATACTTTGTTGTTGAAACCTATGATTTGCTTGCATCACCTATAGATGGTTGTCATCTAAAGAAATAGATCAAGAAGGTATAAAGTATTGGAGGAGACAAATTCCTAGTCTAATGTGTGAAATGAAAAAGCATTTACCTCCGTCATTTTTCAATGCACAAGAACGCTACCTCATACACAAGGTTGAGGAGATTGAGAAGTGTGGACTTGTACACACAAGGTCAATGTGGATGGTTGAGAGGCACTTGAAATCACTCAAGGATTTGGTCAGATAAAGAGCACATCCTGAGGGTTCTATGGTAGAGGGATATATGGTATATAAAACCATGGTTTATATCACTCAATATAGTCCTCAAATAACTGCAAGTATTAATCATGAGGATCACATTTCAGATGTCAACTCCAACAACAAATTTGAAGGGGAGAACCTATTAGGGAAATCTAGAATGAGGAAAGTGAGATGTAAGTAGATATTGTATATTTATAATATACGTTTGATTTTTTTTAATGTATGTCATACTTATTTAATTTTTAGTCATCCTACATAATCCATTATTAATATGAAGGTATACCATGGTAACTAATTATATGTTAATTATTTTTTTACTTTAATTCAACTAGTGCAGAGTGGGATGAGATACATCTCTAAATTGAAAACAATCTTGATTGGATGAATATATGGGTTGAACGATGTAAAAATTCTAACAATGGTAGGTTAACATGGGAAGGTGTGTCTACATTGGTCAAAGAAGTTGAACTTAGATGAGATACAAATCAAACTCAGAGGGAAATTGATTTATCACATGGTTTAGAAAATAAATAGGAAAGCATTTTCATCCATGCTAATTTTTTTTTAATATTATTTTATTGATGCATATTACGTGTTTTTTTTCATAATTTGCATAATTTCCAAGTATAAATATGTTTATGAATTGACAATTTTTTTTTTACATGTTTGGCATATTGCAGTTGAAACACTAACAAGGCCATGTGGTCCAATGGTCACAAATTACGCATAAAAAAGTTGGATGAAAAGAGGAAAACTTCTGATAGTGGGATAACAACAGTATTCAGGTTACTAATGTCCACTCTAGGAGTGGAAGACATCCCCCAGAATCTGACAATCGATATTATGGGTATTTTCATGATATACTTTAATGTGACGTTAATTCATTCAAAATAGTTATGTTCGACGTCAAATGGTATAGGCTAAGAATAAATGAACGTGATCCTAAGAGAATTGTTTTTCAACATGCTAACTATTTTACCATGGTTAATACAAGGACTAATAATGTTGAGCTAGGATAAGAGCGCTATGTTCTTCCAAGCCAATGCGAATAGGTATTTTACTCGGAGGTTCGAGGTAGATTGGGTTGGTCATATGTTGTTAGATATGATCCAAAAGGAAGGCCGATAAAGTATACTATAGCGGAAGAAGATGAAATTGACGAAGAAGATGACGTAGAGGAGCAATTAGTTCATGAATCGGATGAAAGACGTCAAGGAAGTTCAAGGATATGTGGAATACAATGCTCTGAATGAATATGCTATTGACGATGTGTCAAATCACAAAGAACTTGAAGAATTCGAACCAAATGTAGGAGACTATGTTTCAGATGATGATATGTTTGGAAATGACGACATTGATGATGATGATGATCATATGGCCAATAATTTGAATGAAATGAACTCCAAATCAGATGATATAGATGATGAGATGGATGAAGAAGAAGATTAATGAAAAAAAGAAGAAGAGGATCTACGTTTGTGAAATGAAAGTTCTCGACGTTTCAATCCTTACTGTAGGATCATCATCAGGAGACAGCGAAGTCTGAGGAGGAGATTGTGATTGCCCAATGACCATTGTATATGTAGTGACGGTGGAGGTTTGGTAGATGAAAATAGGTTAGGTGTCGGCTTAAGTTAGTTTTAGGGTTTGTTGGTTAATTGATTAACTTGGAATAATTAATTGTTTTTTAATGTTTTCCAAGTTTAGAAAGTTATTTCTAATAATTAGTTTGATTAATTAATTTATTAAGTATCATTTAGTTTTTTAAAAGAGATAAAATGAACAAATATTAATAATTAGTTTAATTAATTTTATTTTATTTGAATTCTAATTTTAATTCAATAACCTAGGGTTTATAGGGATGAAAATTAGTTTTAGAGTTTTTAGAAAATTATTAAAATTAATTAGTGAAAATAATTAATTTGATTTTAAGGTTATGTTAGTTTGTAGGAATAATTAAATGTTCCTTAATGTTTTCCAGGTTTAGAAAATTATCTTTAACAATTAGTTTGATTAATTATTTTTATTAAGTATCATTTAGTTTTTAATAGAGATAGAATTGAACATTTAATAATTAGTTTGATTAATTTAATTTGATTTGAATTCTAAAATTTAATTCTAAAACCTAGGGTGTTTTAATTAGAAGAAAAATCCTTTGCTTTTTGATGTCTTCAAATTATTTAGATTATTATTTAAAATTATTAACTAACTTAATAAGCTTTATTAGTTTTTGATTTTAGTAGAGTTAATTAATACCTAAATTTAGTTTTTAACAAAATTTTTAAGGTTTAGATGTTAGGTTTTTATTATTTGTTATAAACATTACTTTTTAATTTTTAATTTTTATTTATTTATTATTTATTAACAAATAGGATTTTCTTTCTATTAATTAGTTATAGTTATATTAAAGGTTCTGAATGGTGTATTTTAATCTTTTTTAATAAATTTTATGTTTTAAAATTTTTTTAGGTGAAGAATGGTGTATTAGCAAATTTGAAATATTTCACAGTTTTTTAATTTGTAAATTAAAATTATCAAATTATTCATGATAATTAGTGTGTACGATGGGTGCTAAGTTGTTATGATGACTATGAAGGGTTTGAGGTAAATTGATGATTAGAGATTCCTAGGTTTTCTTTATTGGAGTGCCTTGAGTTTTGTAAAGAATGTATCAGGGGTTTCCAAGTATCACTCAATTTGGTTCCGTCATCTCTATTGAGGCAATTTCCACAAATCTCAATTTCAATTTTCTCCCTAATCTTTCGTTTTGTGAGATTGTCTTCTCTAGCTATGACGGAAGCCTTTTCTAAGCAGATTTGATGTTGGGTTAGGTGAGAATGTTCTACTAGGGTTGATTTTTTGTGCCTATCGTGCCTAAGGTCAGCGCTATGTTCTTTTAGTCTTGTTGCTATTGACCTACTCGTTTCTCCTATGTAAGGCATGCTACATGAGCAGGGGATGGAGTAAACGCCTTTGTATGACATGGGGTCTCTAGGGTCTTTAAGGGAGTCTAATAGGTTTCTTATTGTGTTGGGGGGGGGAAAGATAACTTTGAAGTTGTGTTTTCTGAGAATCTTGGCTAGTTTATCAGTGGTTCCTTTAATGTAAGGGAGGAAGATTCTATTTGATTCTATGTTATCATCTTCATTAATCTTATTTTTATCTTTTTTAGGTTTCTTGGCTAATTCTACAACACTCTTGAACTGATTATTATCATATCCATTGTTACTGAAGACTGTTTCTAAATGTTCTAATTCTTGGTCTATGTGTTCTTTATCCACAATTCTAAGGGCTCTTGTGACTAATGTATGGATAACACCAGTTTTTTGTGGGGGATAATGGCGTGAATTAGCATGAAGGCATCTCTCAGTGTGGGTCTTTTTCCTATAAACCTGGTGTGTTATAGATCCATCCTCCTTTCTTGTGATTAGTACGTCAAGGAAAGGAAGACTATGGTTCTCTTCAATTTCCATGGGAAATTTTATGCTGTTGTTTTGTGAGTTAAGGTGATTGAGAAACTTGACTAATTTGTCTTTCCCATGAGGCCACACCACATCCGTGTCATCTACATAGCATTTCCATCGTTTCGGTTTAAGGGGGGAGGATTCAATAGCTTTAATTTCAAAGTTCTCCATGTATAGGTTAGCTACTATAGGAGAGACGGGTGATCCCATTGCAACGCCTTCCACCTGTTCGAAGAACCTATTCTGGAATGTGAAGAAGGTTGATCTAAGACAAACCTCAACCAGCTTTGCAATATCTTCATTGGTAAGCTCCCTTATGGTTTCAATGGCATCTTTGATTGGAATTTTTGTATAAAGAGAGACTACGTCAAAGCTAGCGAGGATGTCATTGTCTTCAAGTTTCTCAGTGTTGATTTCTTTCAGCCAGCTAGTGGAATCTTTGACAAAGGAGTTAGTTTTGCGCTTTAAAGGTTTGAGTAATTTAGCAAGGTATTTAGCTAGTTTATACGTGGGGGAACCAATTGTATTGAAAATGGGGCGAAGAGGGACACCTGTTTTATGAACCTTGGGAAGTCCATATATGCGTGGGATTACTCCTTCTTTGGGGAGAAGTTTCGTCTTAAGGTTATCGTCCAGGTTCGAATTTTTAATGGCATCTTTAACTATTTTCTGAATTTTATTGCTAGGGTCTTTCTTAAGTACTTTGTAGCTTTCGCACTCTATATGTTCATTCATTTTCTTTATGTAATCGGTAGTGTTCAGGATTACAGTGGCGTTTCCTTTATCTGCACGTGTGATTTTAATGTCTTTGTTATTTCGCAGGTTTTGTAATGCCAATTTTTTATCTAAAGAAATGTTGGGCTTGGGAGGTTTGGCTCTACGGATTACTATAGCACAATCCTGACGAATGACCTCGGCTTCTTCTTCAGGGATGTTTGTTAGGCTATTCTCTATGCTGCAGATGAGGTCTTTCATGGGAATGGTTTGGGTGCTAGAGCGAAATTCAAACCTAGTTCTAGAACACTGAGGGCATTGTCATCGAGGGTAACGTTGGACAGGTTAATGACAGTCTTCTTCAGCGATTTATTATCAATGTTCTTTGGTATCACGGCGTTCCTCACAGCAATGTGGTCTGTAATGTTTTCAGCGTGGATTGTTGTATTATTCTCCGCGTTCAAATCATGGTCTGTAATGTTCTCAACGTGGACTGCTCTAATATCTCCGGCGTTCCTCACAGCAGTGTGGTCTGTAATGTTCTCAGCGTGGACTGCTCTAATATCTCCGGCGTTCATAGCGTGGTTGTGAGTATTAATTGCCAACCTGTAACTTAAATTATTATCTTCGCTAGTGTTCATAAGATTAATTTGCTCCTGTCCTGGCGTGTTGTTTGGATTATCGCTGTTCTTACATAACAGGTTATTAATTTTCTTTTTCTGTCTTATCGTGGTTGTTTTGTGTCTGCAGGAGCTTTTCATGCTAATTGCAGAGTCGATTTTATCCCATAGTTCAGGTTTGATTACGCTGGCTAGTCGCAGATGCAGATGATATGAAATTTCTGAAAGGCGTTGTAGCTTGCTGCGAGTACGTTTTAGTTCGGATCTGACCAATGTTAGACTCATAGTTTTGAAAATGGCATTATTTTTGGAGTTGTGGAGCGGATGCTTAATGAGGGCGAATTGGGGAATAATGTTTCTATCTCTACAGGTTTTCAGGAAATCTAGGTCGGCGGTCAGTTGGGCAATCTTCAGACGGTTGTTTTCCAATGACTTCACATCTGTCAGGATGTCCCTTCCATGGAGGGAATAAACCTGTTTATAAAGTGCCATAGCCATGCCCATAACTTAAGCTGACACCTAACCTATTTTCATCTACCAAACCTCCACCGTCACTACATATACAATGGTCATTGGGCAATCACAATCTCCTCCTCAGACTTCGCTGTCTCCTGATGATGATCCTACAGTAAGGATTGAAACGTCGAGAACTTTCATTTCACAAACGCAGATCCTCTTCTTCTTTTTTTCAAATACATCTCTGCATATGGCACTTTATAAAAAGAAGATTAATGATATCAAAATCTTGAAATGTACGAGGTATCTATTCATATGTTTTTAGTTGGTTTGTTCTATTTCATTTACCTTAAATATTTATTTTCTTAGTTTCTATGTTTGATTGTTATTAATTATGTTTCTTTCAAATATTTAATAGTAGATAGATTGGGTATTGAGGATTTGAGAGTGAAGTGAGGAGGGGGAGGGGCCATATGAGCTTCCACCTTCATGTGGTTGACCTTGTTCAGTAGAGAATATATTATTCTTGAAACCAAGAGAAGCTCATTCAATTTTATACCATTGCCATTTTTGTATTCATATTTGAGATGTTGAGTACTAGGCGTTTACATCATATTTGAGTTTGGAAACCCTCCCATATCATGGATGGTATGTCAGGAATTCCAGGCATGTCAATCTGATAAAGTTCAAATGAAAGTATGATGAGATCAGAGATGCCGAGTACTGGGTGTTTCCGTCATATGTGAGTCTGGAAACCCTCCCATATCGTGGAGGCATGCAAACCGCTAGTCCATGTCAAATTTCATTGCATTCATAAACAATTTGAAGAATTTTCAATGTTGGCCCCATCCACAGGCCTGTCATGGTTATGCCCATGTCTAGTCGTTGTAGTACTAGGCCTTTTAGGTGTTTCTTTAAAAATTATCTCGACATGCACGTTGACGCATCTAGTACAAGGGAGATAACGTCGAAAAATAAGTACTTGATAAATTGCACAAGCTTCATCAAATATTTCTTGTCTTTGTTTTTTGCTCTCATCTAAGTTTTTTGCACTCCATTCACCAGAGTAGGTCAAAATCATTGATGAAATGTTGGCTGGTGCATGAATCTTCGTGCCACCAATATCATGGGCCTAATTGGCATGCATGATTTTCATTTTGAATGACATGGTCGATGAGTATAAAGATCAACATGATGACCATGACGTGGATGGGTATGTCGGGAATGCCATGCATGTCAATCCAAAAAAGTTCAAATGAAAGTATGATGACATCGAAGATGCCGAGTAATAGCCATTTCCGTCATATTTGAGTGTGGAAACCCTCCCATATCATGGAGGCATGCGAACCTCTAGTCCATATCAAATTTTAGTGCATTCATAAACAATTTGAATAACTTTCAATGTTGCCCCCCTCCACAGGCCTGTCACTGTTATGCCCATGTCTAGTCATTGCGGGTACTAGGTCTTTTATGTGTTTCTTTTAAAATTATTTCGTCATGCACGTCGACACATCTAGTGCAAGGGCGATAATGTTGAAAACCAAGTACTTGATAGATTGCACAAGCTTCATCAAATATTTCTTGTCTTTGTTTTTTGCTCTCATCTAATTTTTTTGCACTCCATTCACCAGAGTAGCTCAAAATCATTGATGAAATGTCGGTTAGTGCCTTAATCTTCCTGCAAGCAATACCATGGGCCTAATTGGCATGCATGATGTTCATTTTGAATGGCATGGGTGATGAGTATAAATATCAGCATGACGACCATGACACGGATGGGTATGTCGGGAATTCCAAGCACGTCAATCCGATAAAGTTCAAATTCAAGTATGATGACATTGGATATGTCGAGTACTGGGTGTTTCCATCATATTTGAGTGTGGAAACCCTCCCATATCATGGAGGCATGTGAACCTCCATTCCATGTCAAATTTCAGTGCATTCAGAAACGGTTTGAAGAATTTTCAACGTTGACCCCATCCACAGGCCTGTCACTATTATGTTCATGTCTAGTCGCTGTAGTACTAGGTCTTTTAGGTGTTTGTTTTAAAATTATTTCGACATGCACGTCGACGCATCTAGTGCAAGGACGATAATGTTAAAAAAACAAGTACTTGATATATTGCACAAGCTTCATCAAATATTTCTTGTCTTTGGTTTTTTCTCTCATCTAAGAGGTGCGTTTGGATCTCCAACTATCATAATATTTTTGTTAGTTACTCTAGTTATTAATTGTTGTTAGTTAATTTAGTTATTACTGGTTTATTGATAGAGATAATAGTGGGTTTCCCATGAGGCTGACTAGCTATCTAAAACTTTGTCAATCGTTATCTAGGAAACAAAAATGAGTTACCTTCTCTTTTTATATGTGGGGGCAATCTTCCCCACCATGACAAATTCATTCACATTGTAAGGATATTTAGTGCTTAAGATTCTCATAAATTAGAAATTCAAGAAAATCCTCATATTTCCATAATAAAAAACCTTATGATATTTTTATGGAAGGATCAACTCCTACACTTGCCTCTTTGAGGAGGAAACTTCCTTATGAGCTAGGATCCAATACAATATTATTCTAGTACACGATCATATAAGGAAGACACTTTTTTATTTATAACTATCTATCAAAACCTAACACTAACCAAATGGTAAATACCTAGTGAGCATTATAGGTTTTCCCTAGTTAGAAGGTAGGGTATTGATTGCATTGAGAGTAGCGAGGTTCTCTATAGCCCAATATGGGGGATATGTCATGTAATGTATTGTTATGAAACATTACCAAAACAATTAATAATTAAAAAAAGTAATTAAAAAATTCATGTTGGCTCATAAAGTGAAAAAATTAAAACCAACATAAATCCATCTTAAACATAAATTGTGTAAATTTTGTTCTTGAGACGTAAAAAATTAAAGATAAAAAAATACACCTCAAGAAATTGGATCCCTCTCGGTGCTTGACACATTCAGGTTTAATATGGATCTATGATGGAACCTGAGCATTTAATTATAATCTCACATAGAAAGAAAGAGAACCCAAGTAGGCGTGATGTATATGGGTGTAATACTTACCCCTTAAAATGATATATCTCTCTACTCTCCTATATATAAATGGGGCTTCTATAGGTATTAGGTCACATTGAAGTGCACTCTTGACACCTCCGAAGTGTGGCCACATGTCAACTACACAAAGTGTGAAGGTAACCCATCGAGACCACAGATTAAGATAAGCTGACTTATTTTTAAAATATGAGACCATATGCGGTCGCTAAGGTGTTGATACATATTTGACCAAGTAAATCTTACATTTCAACATCCCTCAATTTATGCTTTGACATATTTGCGATTTTGTAAATAACAACATGATTATCTATTCATATGCACATGGAAATTTACATTCACACTAAAATTTTGGCTTAATATTCCGTTTTATTAAGTGTTCATATATACTCTGTTGCAGAAATTGTTAATTTGGTGTCCCTCCTAGCATTGAAAGGGGATTTCCATGGTTTGTTAAGGTTTTGGGATCCTAGAAGATATCTTCAGAGGGGATTTTATGTTCATTTGCAAAAAAATGATTAATTCAACATGTGGTGAACTCATATTAGACATTGGGATTTTGGGTCATCACTACAACATGAAGATTAAAAAATTACATTGTTAATTTATTTCAGTGACAGAGCCTAGTGAGAGGTATAAATATTATTAAATCTATTTTTACTAACATACAAGTTGGAATTATTATTAAGTTTTAGGATTCTGAACTATTTTTTTCAAGTAACTAAAAGAGACATAAAATTTGTATAAAGGGGAGGTGGGTGAATTGAAGTAGATGGGGGATTGGGTGAAATGAGATACACCTAGTGGTTTCTATTATATGTATAAGGGAATAATTGGTTCTGTTATAATAAAATGTTTGGGTTATTGTCTTTATGTCTTTGTTCAATATATGTTTTTGAATGTATTATTTTTCTTGAATGAGGTTTTGTCTCTTTCCTTTTGTTGTGATGAGATGCATTTTCATGTTTTTTTAATTTATCGCCATGTAAGGATATTAAAAATATTAAGTGTGGGTGTTGGAAAAATGTGATATGTACTCACATCCAACAAGTCTCATGTTAGATACATGGAATTTTAATTTTACATCAACTGAGTACTAGCATTTAGTACTTAGTAACCTCCAATTTCATGTCCAATGAATACCACCACTTAATATATTTGTTAGGTATACAGGGAGTTAAAGTAGAAATATTTGAAAAATGTGTCTAGTTTTTTTCCCTCCACAATACACAACATGCACCTCTTTTAAAATTTAGAGCTTTTCTACTGGCTCTTATAATATGACATTGAAAGTGGCTAAAATATTTCGTGTTAATTTTTTTTCTCAAATTTCCTCTAATCTTACTATGTTGCGAATATATTTGAGTTTTCTTTTCAGTTTTCAAGAATTATAATTTCTTTTAATTTTGAACTATGACCAATGTTTATGATTCCCTATCGAGATTCTATCTTCACCCTAAATTATGTTAGGGTCTAACAACCTTATATCCTTAGCTCTCATCTTGGGCAATGCAGATGTATTCTCACTAGCTAAGGATGGAAATTGGCCATCACATATCTCGTGGCCAACATATATGTGAACTTATATGTTATATGAAGCCCGAATCATAACACTTCAATTATGTATTTTATTATGAGATCCATGGTAGATATTTTTGTTTATTTAGAGATATTTATATTCTTAAATACTATATTCATTATGAAGATCAAAGGTTTGTTTCATTTCTCAATTTAGGGTTTACTGAATTGGAAGAAGTTGTCACATATCCCATATCCAACTTGATTTGGGTTCCATTGTCTTGTTACCTCAATGTTTAGCATATTGAATTAGATACACAGATCTTTTGGATTTTAAAAGTAGAGTGGCACATTCCTCATTTTTTCCAACCTTAAATAATTAGCCAGACCACTTTTCCCATAATTATTTATTGTCTTGGAAAAACTTAGATTATATATTTGTATATATTCTTCCCTAATCATTGTCCAAATCCTAGAATCAAGTCTTAATGTATAACCTACTTACCTCTAAGTTAAAATAGATTCACCAACTCCCTTTCTCTTTTTATATGTGGGAGCAATCTTCCCCACCATGACAAATTCATTCACACTGTAATGATATTTAGTGCTTAATATGCTCTTTCTTTTTTTGTCAATCGTTACCTAGGAAACAAAAATGAACTGTTGAAATCAATGGTATAGAAGGAATTGTAAACCTTTGATGAGATATATATGAATATAGATGAGCATAGAGGCTGGGAAAGATAGGGATTCCTCACCCACTACTTAATGTTTCTCTTTGGATGCTTGAGAGCTAATTCTATTGTTGTAGATCGTTCATAGAAGGAATTCTATAGGTAAAACTCTTTTTACCCACACTAAAGAGCATTGGAAGGGGAGAATATCCTTTATGAACTATGGTGCAAAGAAGAGGAATATCCATCAACATCACCACTATTATTTCTGATAAACATATCTCCTGAAAGGTTTTCTTCAATGTTTAGCATATTTGGTTCTTTCATATGCGCTGTCTTCTTATTTTGTACTATAGTGGTTAGGGTGAAAGGTTTATTGTGTTTTATTTTTGAAGTGCTTCAAGAAACATGCCCTAAGGTCCCACACTTCAAAGAGATGCAAAGAGTCAAACTCCTTTGGCTTAGTTGCTAGACTGAGGAATATCCAACCTCATCCCTTTGAAGTTATCACCTTACTTTATGGTGGGGTAGACCATCATGGGAATTGAACCCTAGTGGGAAACTTGACACTCTAATGATCTCACTAGTGAACTGACATCCATTGGCTAGTGTATAATTTATTATAATTTGTGATGATATATTTTTGTATTTAGGGAAGTCAAGCAATTAATTTTCTCTACATGTATCATCTCATCCCTTCCTACCCATTCTTGGAAGAATTCTTGTAGGGTTGTAGTGATGAATATATTCTTTACATGTTTATAAATCATTGTGTATTAATAGGATTATTATATGGTCCCTTGATTAGGGAACATAAAAGACTCAATAAGGAACATATTGGACTTGTTCTTGTTTTCCTTATTTTGTTCAAGTGAATGACTATGCTAGTTTTTGAGGTATGTGCAAATACGTTTCTTGTAAAATTGGTATGATTGGAACTAGGGTCAACATAACAACTATGACCAAAATTATCAACAACTAGATTGTGATGATTGAAGAATCATCAGTAACCATTATAAACTTCCTAATACATGGTGAGAACATAATTAGTGTCTAATAAGCATATATTTACATTGGATCCATGAGTTTTACCAACTCAATATCAAAATCATTTTCTTATAGTTTTGGAGTTTGGTACATTATGGGAAACATGTTATGTACATCCCCACTACATATTCAATTGTAAAAATGAGCTTAGACACATTTTTTTTAATATTTTGTTATTTTTTTGCAGCATAGGAAATCATTTATTTATAATATATATGGCATGTGTGTGGTTTAATTTCCATCCTTTGGGTTTTTCCCGTATAAATGAACTTGAAAAAACCGTGCGAGTTATCTTCGGATCAGAAGAGTAGGGTTGAGTAGCATGTTGGAAATATCTAATTAAATGAGCTAATCGCATAGTTACTACGCCGACTCTATCAGTCACCCTGGCAGCCGTTTTGTGTCAGCACGATGTTCGCGATGTAAGTCTCTCAGTTAGTTCACTTACCAATCTGGCGGATGTCTTGTTTGTAATTACTTCACCGCGTTAATAGTTCGCAAGTCAAGAAACCTTAGGATAGAATTTATTTCAGTCTTTAATGCAATCCTGTAGCTTCCATAGGAAGCATTCCTAAGTCGGTTGGTTGAAATTCTATAAATAGAAGCTCTTAGTTAAAACTCTTAAGAGAGATGTGTAAGAAGAAGAAAGGAGAAGAAGCTCCCGTGAATTATATCAAGAGCCCAAGCTCTGTGAATGTAAAAGTCCGCAGTGAAACTCACTTCCATGAATTGAGGAGCTGCGCAGTTTACCTTGGTAAACATATAAGTTTATGTTTTACGTTTCATTCTCAAGAATGTTGTATTTTGCAAGTCGCACATCATCTCTAGTTTTACTTGAGTGAATGTTGTTTACATTTACCTTGTAAAAGGAATCAAGATTTCCAAATAGTTCATCGCAGTGAATGTTCTAAATTTAACAAGGAGTAACTTCGCGTTAGATGATTTTAGTTAAATAAATATATTTTATGATAAAGTTTGGTTAAGCATGCCGCGAAGTGTTGGTGAAGTCAGCGAAGTGAAGTATTGTGGCAAAGATAACTTCGCATCACTGTAAAGTTCACCGCGCAACAAAAAGTCGAAATTGCGCAGTTACTTGCTGCGAAGTGAATGTCGTGCAGCTACTTGCTGTGAGTTGAATGCTGCGAAGTAAAAGTTAGTTGCCTTGCAGTTAAAACTGCGAAGTTAATTCTTAGTGAGGAAAGTGTTCTACGAAGATAAAATTGAAGTTCGTTGTTGTATGATCTACGAAGTCCGAAGAAAAGAAAAAGAAGGTACTCATCCACTGTGCAGCTAAATCTTCTTTACTGCGCAGTGCTCTCCCTTTTCCCTTGATCTAGTATCAGAGCTTGGTTTACGAAAAGAAGGAGTTCAATTCATAAGGGAAAAGCGGTTAAGGATGGCTTCCACTTCGGGTAATTTGCAAACCCCAATATTTACTGGTAAAAATTATGAATATTGGTCTCTAACCATGAAAGCTTTGTTTAGAGGTCAAGATGTATGGGACATAGTTCAGACTGGTTATGCAGAACCAGCAGATGCAGCAGCATACAACAATCTCATACAAGCTGAGAAATATGTTCTGAGGGAACAGCGGAAGAAAGATGGAAAGGCACTATTCCACATACATCAAGCGACACATGAATCCATACACCCCAGAGTAGCAGCAACGCAGTCAAAAAAAGAAGCGTGGGACACACTAGAAACAACATATCAAGGTTTCAACAAGGTAAAGACTGCCAAACTTCAAATTCTTAGAAGAGAGTTTGAATCTTTGTCAATGAAAAATACAGAGTCAGTAGACTCATTCTATACTCGTGTAATTGGTTTAGTTAATCAAATAAAGTCTCATGGAGAAAATCTAATTGACCAAAGAGTTGTTGAAAAGGTTCTTAGAGTTATGCCAAAGAAATTTGAATCTTTGGTTGTGACCCTAGAGGAAAACAAAGATCTGTCCATATTTACCGTTGATAAGTTGCAAGCCTCATTACTCAATCATGAACATAGAATCAACGGTTTAGACACATCGTTGGAAGGTGAGTTCGCAACATAGTCATCAATAAGTCACGGTAGAGGCAGAGGAAGATCAAACTCTAGAGGCAGAGGACGAAGTTCGTTCAGAGGAGGTCGCAGCAGCAGTCTTGCACATGTCGCAGAAAGAGGATAGGATCATACCCCCAATCATCCAATTGGTAAAAGGTATGATAAATCAAAGATTCAATGTCATTACTGTAAGAGGTATGGACACTTCGCATATGAATGCAGGAAGAAGCAATATGACCAAGGAAAGCAAGGTGAAACTCAGTCAAGTAGCAACAACACTGCGAACAATTCACTGTTCTTGGCGTGCGCATCATTGCTAGAATGCAATGCCATCGAAGAAAGTCCAAATGATAAATGGTATTTAGACTCAGGCTGTAGCAATCATATGACTGGTAATTTAAGTTTATTTTCCAGTCTAGATAAATCAGGTCAAACTGATGTAACACTTGGAAACAATATCCAAGTCACTGTTTTGGGTAAGGGTACTGTTGATATTCTAACAAAACAGGGGGAGCATAAATTTATGCCTAATGTGTATTATGTTCAAGGTTTGAAGCATAATCTGATGAGTATTGGACAGATGATGGAAAAAGATTACAGAGTTCATATGATAGGGAAGCACTATGTGATCAAAGATGTATACCCAAGCAATCAGCTAATAGCCAAAGTATAGATGACAAGCAATCGCTTGTTTCCTTTGAGGATAACACCAATAATCAAAGGTAAAAATACTCATGTTGTTCATGAAAATTAGAAAGAAAATTCTGAAGCTGCATTCAAGACAGAAAGCAAAGGAGCAGAAGTTCGCAGCAATGAGGAAGAAAAAGGCAGCGCAATGCAAGCTGCGTTTCAAACGGAAATGAAGGATGAATCCTGGTTATGGCATTTCAGATTTGGACATCTAAACTTTGGTGGGATGAAGCTACTGCACATGAAGGATATGGTGAAAGGATTGCCAATGATTGAAAATCCAGAGAGAATTTATGAAGGCTGTATCTTTGGAAAGCAGCATAGAGAGACTTTTCCAGTCGGAAAGTCATACAGAGATCGTGCACCACTCGAAATTGTGCACTCCGATATCTGTGGACCGATGCAAAAACCATCCATGGGAGGATGCACATATCTTCTCACATTCATTGATGATTTCACAAGAAAAACCTGGTTCTATTTTCTAAAGCATAAATCTGATGCATTTGACTATTTTCAGCAGTTCAAGGCACTTGTGGAGAAGCAGAGTAGTTACAACATCAAAATATTAAGAACAGACAGAGGGGGTGAGTATGTCTCAAATGATTTCTTAAATTTCTACAAGAATCATGGCATACAGAAGCAATTCACTGTGCAGTATACACCGCAGCAGAATGGTATTTCGGAGAGAAAGAACAGAACCATCATGGAGATGGCGTGCAGTATGTTGGCAGTCGCGCATCTGTCAAATGAATACTGGGCTGAAGCAGTGGCAATTGCTGTCTACATCATGAATTGATGTCCGACAAAGAGCGTGAAGAACAAAGTTCCGCAGGAGGCTTGGACAGGTATGAAACATAGTGTTTTGCATTTAAATTTTTTTGGTTGTGTAGCATATGCACATGTACCAGATGAGCTGAGAAGAAAATTAGACAATAAAGGATAGAAATGCATCTTTATTGGATATTCTGAAGACACAAAAGCATACAAGCTGTATGACCCCGTCGCAAGAAAAGTTCTTATCAGCTGTGATGTTCAGTTTGTGGAAAATGAAGCATGGGATGGAACTGTTGAGAAGAATGTGAAAATCGTGTCACATGTTGAACATGATGACATCGCAGAAGACATGGTTGAGACTCTGCATGTGAATCAGAACTTCGCAGCACCGCCTACTCCAAGGACTGCGTAGCATGGTTCAACACCAGCAACCCCGACAAGCACTCCAAGTGCGCAGCAAACTTCATCAAGCAGTTCGCGCAGTTCGACACCAGCAACTCCGCCAAGGACAAGAAGTTCGTGTGAGATATATGAGGCTGGTACACCTAATTCATTCTCTTGTTTTGCATTATTTTCTCAAGTTAATGATCCTCTAATATATGAAGAAGCAGTTGAAGATGAAGTATGGGCACAAGCCATGAATGAAGAAATAGAATGTATTGAGAAGAATCAGACATGGGAACTAGTTGATGTTCCTAAAGACAAGGATGTAATAAGCGTGAAATGGATTTATAAGACCAAGCAAGATGCTGAAGGAAATGTGCAGAAGCACAAGGCAAGATTGGTTGCAAGAGGGTTCATGCAGCAGCCTGGCATAGAATTCAATGAAACTTTTGCACCTGTAGCTCGCATGGACACTATCAGAACAGTTTTGGCCATCGCAACACAAAAGAAATGGTTTGTTTATCAAATGGATGTCAAGTCCGCATTCCTGAATGGTTATTTGGAGGAAGAAGTATATGTGGAGCAGCCACAAGGCTATGAAGTTCCAGGACAAGGACACAGAGTATACAGACTGAAGAAGGTGCTCTATGGTTTGAAGCAAGCTCTGCAAGCTTGGTACAGTCGCATTGACTCATACCTCATTCAGAATGGATTTCATAGAAGTGAATGTGAGCCAACGTTGTACACAAAAATCAACCAACAAGGTAATAAACTAATTGTCTACTTGTATGTAGATGATTTAATATTTATTGGTGATTTTGGCATAGAAGAATTTAGAACAGTCATGGAAAGTGAATTTGAAATGACTAATTTGGGGCTTATGAAGTACTTTCTGGGCATCGAAGTTCAACATAATGAAAATGGGATATTTATATCTCAGTCAAAGTATGCAAGTGATGTATTGAATAGGTTTAAAATGTTAAATAGCAAAACAACTCCAACACCAGTGATAACCGGTTTGAAATTAAGCAAGGATGATGATGGATCCAATGTAGATCCTACACTATTTAAAAGGCTCATTGGCAGCTTTATGTATATGATAGCAACAAGGCCAGACATCATGTATGGAGTCAGCTTAATCTCAAGATTCATGGAGTCACCAAAAGAATCGCATTGGCAAGCAGGTAAAAGAATTATGAGGTATGTAAATGGAACAAGAGACTTTGGTATTCTGTATTCCACCTCAGAAAATTTCAAACTCATAAGATACATTGACAGTGACAATGGAGGCAGCATAGATGACAGAAAAAGCACATCTGGGAATACATTTCATGTAGGAACAGGTGTTGTATCATGGGCGTCAAAGAAACAACCTATAGTAACTCTTTCTTCAGCAGAAGCAGAGTATGTTGCAGCTACAAGCGCTGCATGTCAAGCCGTTTGGATGCGCAGGATGTTAAGTGATCTGTCGCAGCATCAGCAAGATCCCACAGTCATTTACTGCGACAACAATTCAGCTATCGCACTATCAAAGAATCATGTCTACCAAAAAAGAACCAAGCACATCGACACAAGGTATCACTTCATCAGAGAGTTGATAAACAACAAAGAAATCTGTTTAGAATTTTGCAGGTCTGAAGATCAGGTAGCAGACATCTTTACCAAACCATTGGCAAAAGATCCATTTCAGTATCTGCGAAGTTGTTTGGGAATGACAAGTTCCACGCAGTGAACTTGATCATGAATAGAGCATGTTTCTACTCTGAAACATTTTGTAATATTTTACTTATGTTTAAAAGATCCCCATCCGCTCATAATTAAGGGGGAGTGTTGGAAATATCTAATTAAATGAGTTGATCGCATAGTTACTGTGTCGACTCTGTCAGTCACCCTGGAAGCCATTTTGTGTCAGCGCGATGTTCGCAATGTAAGTCTGTCAGTTAGTTCACTGACCAATCCGGTGGATGTCTTGTTTGTAATAACTTCACCGCGTTAATAGTTCACAAGTCAAGAAACCTTAGGATAGAATTTATTTCAGTCTTTAATGTAATCCTATAGCTTCCATGGGAAGCGTTCCTAAGTCGGTTGGTTGAAATTCTATAAATAGAAGCTCTTAGTTAAAACTCTTAAGAGAGATGTCTAAGAGCCCAAGCTCTGTGAATGTAAAAGTCCGCAGTGAAACTCACTTCCATGAATTGAGGAGCTGCACAATTTACCTTGGTAAATATATAAGTTTATGTTTTATGTTTCATTCTCAAGAATGTTGTATTTTGCAAGTCGCACATCATCTCCAGTTTTACTTGAGTGAATGTTGTTTACATTTACCTTGTAAAAGGAATCAAGATTTCCAAATAGTTCACCGCAGTGAATGTTCAAAATTTAACAAGGCTTAACTTCGCGTTAGATGATTTTAGTTAAAGAAATATATTTTATGATAAAGTTTGGTTAAGCATGCCGCGAAGTGTTGGTGAATTCAGCGAAGTGAAGTATTGTGGAAAAGATAACTTCGCATCACTATGAAGTTCACCGCGCAGCAAAAAGTTGAAATCGCGCAGTTACTTGCTGTGAAGTGAATGTCGCGCAGCTACTTGCCGCGAGGTGAATGCTGCAAAGTAAAAGTTTGTTTCCGTGCAGTTAAAACTGCGAAGTTAATTCTTAGTGAGGAAAGTGTTCCGCGAAGATAAAATTGAAGTTCACTATTGTATGATCTGCGAATTTCGAAGAAAAGAAAAAGAAGGTACTCATCCACTGCGCAGCTAAATCTTCTTTACTACGCGGTGCTCTCCCTTTTCCCTTGATAGCATACATCGTGGCGGATCTGTCGGCTTCCATCGAATTTTCACAGGCAGAAGAGAAGGGGTGCCACAGGGGTTTCACTTCAGAAGCACGAGAAGGGGAGCAGGGGCGCAGCATGGGTTTCATTTCAGAAGCACGAGAAGGAGAGCGGGAGAGAAAGGGCGCTGGAAGGGTTTCATTTCAGAAGCACAAGTAGGAGAGCAATTTCTTCGGTATGTTTCAATTTCCTTACTGATTAATGTGAATCTAATCCTAGTCGATGGTATTTCCCTAAAAAAGTTTCATTCCTGCGTCGCTAAATCCATAAAGCTTCAAATTATGCTCCCATTCTTTATTATTCTATTTGATGGCCTTGGCTCCATGAGATTCGATCACCTGCTATAGCATATTCGCTGCAAATTATAAGTCATTTGACAAGAGAAGATCCACTACAATGGAACTATAGATTCCCTGAATAACATTACCAAAGTAGTTTTTGGGTAATGGGGGATCAACCTTTGTTCTGCAATATATGAAGAGTGTGAATACAGTTATGTATCCAGGAGCCAATTTCCTGGCCCTTGAAACTTCCTACCAGAGATGGGATCCAAGAGACTGGAAGGAAGAGAATGGTTTACCTTCTCTATTCTTGTTATCCCTATCCTTTATATCCTCCATCATCTTCTTGCTGAAATTGAAAATATTGCCACTGAGATGAGGTTTCTCGGTTTTGGTACTGCTTGTATAGAAGTCCCTTGTTGAAGTATTTATTTTCAGCTTGGATTTGGTATTTCTTTCCATAGCTCTATCATGTGAAGGACGAAGGTATATGACACTGGAACCCCTACAAATTTCATCCCAAGATCTCATGAAATGCCAAGTTAAGTATCCATCCACTATCATATGATTGACTGCAATTCCTATTGCAACTCCATCTCTGAGTTTAGTAACATGTTTGCTAATAATGCAAAGTATTAGGAATGCGTTCATATAAAAACATATCCCACATAGATCTATGTTAAATTTGCATATATTAAACACCAAACGAGAAGAATCTAGTTAACCATAGAAATTGAAAAATGTTTATTACTCATTTACATTCATTCCTTTTGTCAAAATTATTATGATAATATTGGGCCCAATTCTAAATCTCCAAGTACTTCTAGTATAAAAATAATTTTGAGTAATTCGATTGGTAAGGATCTTGTAAGCATGATGAGATAATTTTTTTTGAAGAGAAGGCTACAACTACATGCATGGTCCATCCATATCTAGGTCATTTTTTATCCATTGTATGTTTCTCTTGGAACAACTAAGGGTGGAATAAAATTAGAATTAATCACCAATTTCCATGCTTTATTTCACACTAATAGGAATGTGTATACATCAATCATGTGATTTTATGAATATACAAAACAAATAGAGTTCAAAACCTATAGTGGAAATCAAGTCACAATTACAATGTGTGTGTGTCACATAATTATATACAATACAATTGTTATACAATTTTATTTACAATAACATGCATGTGATATGAGACATGAACCACAAATAACAAGGTAAAGCCTAGCTAGTGACTAACCACCCTTTTCATGAGAATAAATGGTATAAGTAAAAACTTTGTATACTAGGTGAGAACATGGGATGTGAATCTTTAATAACCATAAAGTTAAAGATCAAAATTTAAAATCCAATTTTTTTCATTAAAGATCCTAGCATAAATACAAAAAATGATGACTAATCACAATTGATTGCAACATTTTATTTTCTTGCATATACTACATTAAACACTTCATAAGCTGTGGCATCATTTCATGACACTACAACAACCATAGCCTTATGAAATAAATCATTTATGGACTATTATTACAATAATACAAAAGCCATGACATTAATACATCAATTATATTATACTTGATTTTGGACAAATTTATACAATGACATACCTCCAACAACTAGTATTAGATATTTGATTCAAACAAAGGTATATCTTCACAACCCTCATTTAACATTAGGCAAGAGCCTCTCACTCCTTAAAATACCACCCCTTATTATAGTACAATAATCAACATAGAAAGATGTTCCATCCACTCCCTTTTCTCTCCATACATACATTCCTTAACTGGGAGAAATAAATTATTCTTTTGATTTAAATGAGGAGGAACTGACATAGAATAGGGGCACTCCCACTTGGATCATCCCTCCTGGAAGACCCAAGTCAAAGAAGGGAAGAAGCTAGATTTTACCCTTTCCCCACTCTTGGGAAACATCATGCATGATTTTGTCTCTTAATAATTATGATAGAAGGTTTGGCAGTTGTGGCTTCAACACTATGTGTGTTATTACCTAACCATTGAAAGTTCAATCCCTCATACATGTTGGATTCTAAGAATGCCTATAGAGAGCATCCATTTAAGACTAAGTAAGATGGAAGGTCAAAAGAAGGGGAGGTCAAGGGAAGTTAAACATGGCGTAGAAACCATAAAGGAATAAGTAAAAAAGATGGCATAGGTCCCCAACTTTGAGATGGCATAGGTCCCCAGCTTTGCAATTAAAAGCAAAGGAAATTTGATTTTTAATATTCTACAAAGAATGGATGATCTTGACAAAAAATATGATGTAATTTAATATAGCTTAGTTTTTATCTATATTCCAAGTCCTTGGAAATATTCTTATCAACATAGATTCATCATTTTAGGAAGATTAATTAAAAGCTAGCAAAATTCAATGGAAGGCCTTGCCTCCATGAGTTCCTTTCCCTTATTCCATCAAGCCTAAAAAATAACTAGAAAAAACCAAATTTATATTTGAGGAATGGCCACATCCAAATGAAAACTGAATTCAAGTCAAAAAAATGAAAATTGAGTATAGGATATCCAAATTCATATCAATCCCATCTTTCATTTATCTACCATGATGATCCGGATTTACATGATGTCATGGAATTCATTTTCTACTTTCCATACTGACTTACAAGAGACCAAAATATATAGGTAGGAACTAGCAATTATCTTTTTATTAAATATGATTGACCATATAATTTAAGTAGCATAAATTACCATTTTTTATCATATAAGTTTTTACCATATATTATATATGATTGACCTAGCCACCCTAAGTTTATGACACTAGCTAACTATTTTTGTCACTCGATGGAGTGTTATAGGACGTACAACCAAACAGATACTTGTCAGATCTATCCTCGTCGAGCGAGGGAAGTTCAAGTAGAATAGAACAAAGTGGGACATCTAGTATGTCTAACGAGCGGAGATCGACTAGAGTTGAAAAGATTAGAAGAAAATTCAGAAGACGGTTCATATTGTTTCTTGCTAAAGGGGGGTCATGTTCTTATGGTGATGAGAGAATATGCGACATCGAGGTTCCCTTGAGGTACAAACATCTAGTGAAACGATGGGTACCCAAGGATCTCCCTCAAATCAACACTAATTTTTGTGTCGATGGAAGGATATACCGCATTGCTCCATCGTCATTGCATGGTTTGGGGATATTTTCCATGGTTGGAATAAAGGTCTACGATGGTGGGTTATTGAATTGATGGAGTATGTCGGACCCTGTTACAACTACATAGATTGGATACGCCTAGTCCAATATACAAAAAGTATGCGAAGATATAGCATAGCTGCAAATTATTTACAACTAAAAGACAATGATCAGAACAAAGGAGAATCAATTTATATTGATGGAAGGCCAAAAGCAACAGGGAATATTGCAAGGTTTATAAATAGTACACGACCCGCGACAAAAAATAAGCAACCCAATTGCATATTTGAGGGTTGTGAAGGAAACCGGGTATTCGTATGTGCAATAAATTCAATAGTTGCAGGGAAAGAGTTGTTGATTGACTACAATTTGAATCGAATATATATGGTAGTATGTATACTATTTTACCCAACTTATAAGCAATGACTCTTGTATTTTATATTTAACATTTACTGTAAATTGTTGCCATGCCTTATGTCAGTGAACTCAACATTTGAATAATTCATGGTTCTTGAAAAACACTAGTTTTGTTATAGTTGAGACTTAGTTAATGTTACTTTCATTCATTATAGATACAAAGTTGTTTGTATTTGGACTTAATATGAATAATATGTTTTTGTTTGATTTTTTATACAAATATAAGAAGAAAAAGTAATAATTGATAAAATGCATATATTCTTGTTCATTTCAAATTGTAATAACCAATTTGTGAATGTCCTCATAACCAATTTGTGTGAAATGGTGGATGCATTATGTGCATTATTATGTATAATTCCACGTTGATCAACATGGCGATAGGGGAAAGGAAGTGGCATCATAGAAGTCCATAGATGCTACTGAGGAAGTTCCAAGTGAAGAATATTTTTTTTGTCACCCGACCCTGTGCACACAGTAAATAAACTTTTAATAAAAAAATTCAGGGAATTCACTTCTTTATTATTAACTATGCCAAAGACACAAGAGATAAGAGATAGAATGGATACCTTGACGCATGAGATTCATGAGCTTGGGGTAAGCAACATCTTTAATTATCCCATTTTTTTAATTATTCATGATTATAATTATACTATCAATTTATAACAAAATACTTTGTTTTATAGGTGTTTTTGGAGGCTCAGGGTGATCCTTATGGTGCAAGGACTAGTGGGGTCTACGCAGGCCCAATAGCGTCATTGCTTCTCCTACAACTGACACACCAGTCACTCTGACCGCTACACTCCCTATCCTTGATGCCACTAGTAGTACACCGCGGCATGAACAACACACGCCAGGATATGCACATGATGCAGTGGATGCAGAGCGTGATGCCATGGCAGATTATGAAGGAATATTTCCTAGAGCTAAACGTGTTACTAGCATGGGAAAATTAAAGGTTTCGTTTTTAGTAGACAATGACCTCATCCCCATGAAAACTAATAAGCTTACGAGTATGTAAGAAGTATTTTCAATATTATGTACATATAATTATCAATTATTTCAAACTAATGATCATATCGTTTTCCATGAAACGATGTATTTTATGGACCCATGAATGACCTAGCATTGGATATATTTGGGCCCACCATATGAACAAGGTGGAATTCTCAAAGTTCAAAATTAAAGGATGAATTTATGAACAAGTTGGTTGGGTTGTTCAGCGAGGGTACCTTCAACAAAGTTGGAGTTGCCGCAAAGGCTAGCTTATATTTAAGATATCTATGTGACCAATATAGGGTTCATTTGAAGAACGAACCTAACTATGAGCGCCCTCCACCGATACCAGAGATGGAGTGGAAGGCCATCGTGGAAATATGCCAGATCCTAGATTCCTTTTCTTATTCTTATATGATTTTGGTTCTAGTAGCATTGAGGAAGAGGTTTTTATTTTTTTTTCCATGCTTTTTGTAAATATTCTTTGTCTAATATGAGAAAATCTTTGGAAAATATGAAAAAAGAAAAACAATAATAGTGTAGAAGAGAGGAAACAATAGGATAGGATGGGTACCCAATATCGAGAATATGAAAAGGACCTTGTATGGTTTTCTTAATGGTCCATTCATAGGCTTAATTCCTTTTGGTATCATTCAACATGTCTAAATAATTTGTGTGTGCCATCGTGTTCCTAACAAACTTAACATCTTCCTTTTCTTGGTTTTCCATGATCACCACCCACTTGATATACCTAGTAAAGGGATTAACCTTCAGCTAAACAATATCATTATGTCATTATGCATCACTCAATAGTATCATTATGTCATTATGCATCACTTAGAAAAATATCTCAGGAAAGAGATGGTGTTGTGTTAACACCCATTTTCTATGGGTGTCCACTAACCCAAAAGTATGGGTGTTCTAGGTGCTCTCATATAGTTTGGACAATTTGAAGCAATTTAGGATAATTGGACAGTCTCCTATAGCCCCTATCGAGCAAATTGGGCACTCTTATACCACTTGTTAGTAAAAACCAACATCAATGAATTAATCAAGTAGAAGCACCTAAGGCAGTAGTAAAATCCTTGATTTCTCCAATTCGGAGAAACAAATACCAGTGTACCATCCCATGTCATCTAGAATTGATATCAGATGAAACAAAAATCTATCATTTGATGTATATTCATATAGATATGTGAACTCCAATCTAGTATCCTTTAAATTGATGGATTTTCCCACTAGAGAATTGCAATTTGTTTATTTATTTTAGGACAGGTTTCCGTCGGATCTCCGACACCCCACAAGCATCAAAACCACAACACGGCCGTCGGAAACACTTTTTAAAGACATGTTTATATATCTGGTGTTTTTCTTCGGATATCCAATGCACTTGCATCGGTTATTTGATGAAACAATAGAGTAATCCTCATCGGATAGGGGATGAATGACGATGGGGGCCTCATCGAATAATCGACGACAAACCATCAGATACTTGGCAGACCAACAAGGCACTGTATTGGGTACCTATAGGCTTATCATTGGTTAGCCGATGAACCAATTAGTGGAAGCATCTTTTGTTTGACGATATGTCATCGAGTACCCGATGAAATGATATCGGTGAACCAGCGAACAAGCTAGGGGAAGCATCGGTAATCCGACAACATGTCATCGGGTACCCAATAGTAAATTAAAGCAATATTATCGAATATCTGATGATGTTTCATCGTATATTCGACGTGAAAATGATAAATGTTTAGCGGTAATTCAACAAGCACGTGTCAGTTAACCAAGAATTTCCGTTGGTAAGCCAACGGTACTGCATCGGCTATCTAATCAGAAACACTGAAAATATAAAAAAAAATACGATTGAGTGCTTAATTGCATCGGTTATCTGATGATGCGTATGTCGGATATTCAACGATAATTGAAGTGTAGGATAACTAATTAAATTACATCGACGATTGTTGGACGTTTTTTTTGTCATATAATCGTTGGCCTAATATCGGAAATCCGACGAAAGGCCGTTGGATTTTAATCCATATGTAGTAGTGACTATCACACTTTCAGTATCATACTGCCATACTATCATCAATAATTCCAAAAATAATCATCCATATTCTTCATGTAGAGAGATTACGGTAAAACCCTAATTCAAGCCCAGAAATTCAAACGCTAGGTCATGAAACATTGAGTTGATGGATTGTTGTGCAAAAGATGGAGTTTCCAGGAGGTGCAGCAGGACCCCACTCTAGCATGCAATCATTTTGCGGGTTAGTGTTGGAACCTTGGGGTGTAGGAGGCACTCAACCCAACCATTTTCTCAGTTCCATGTGTGTGGTCCCAAACCACCATACTGGCCCTCCATAGGGAATCTTTGGTCTGGAAGTGGGATACGATGCTCATTTTGAAGTTTATAACATTAGACATGGTTCTTGGTTCCCATGACGTGGTTCAATGCCAAAATCTAGGGTATTATACCATAATATTTGTCTATAGGGCTCATGAACCATCCTTGTGTCCCTTGGACACTACAAAGGTCATGCATTTTTTCATGTGATCATGATATAACATACATTTTGATTTTGGCACATTGAGGAATATATTGGATGTTATCATAACATTAGAGACAGTCCAAGGCCAAAATATAGAGTTTGAAGCCATAACATTTTCCTCTAGGACTCATGGGCTATGTGTGGGCCCCAAGCCATCATATAAGCCTTTGTATATGGAATTGTTGGCCTACAAGCTTAAGGATATGGTGTCCATTTCAACATTTGTGATACATCTTCCTCCTATGTTAGGTTCAACTGTTCCATCCTTGCATGATCCTCCATGCATACCTATAGCAAGGTAGAGACCAAGAACAATGGTAATGTGGTGACTAAAGTGACCAATAGAGTATAGACAACGAATCCACAAGGTAGCACATGGTAAAATTAAGACAAAAAACTTTAAATAGTTCAACAAGAAAAATCATTTGGTTGCACGACCTTTACACCAAGAACCATACTCTATGATGTTAGGATATTTAGACACTTAGGAGTTAGTTAATATCAACTTGTGTAATATATCCGTTAGGAAAAGTGTGTTTCTTTAGTATGCATTAGTATGCATTAGTATGCATTTGTAAATATTTAATCCGATGGCCACGATGTGTTGTAATCCGACGGCTCAACTTCTCTTAGATCATACCTAACTTTGATCCATGGCTTAAACACCTGATTGGTCCATGATTTCTATTTAAAGAGCATGGAGGGTCATTGTTTAGTTGATCGATTATGAGAAGCTCATTTGTAACTTTCTTTCTTTGCATAATAAATTGCTCCGTAGAAGCTATTTGGCCGGGGCCGTGGAGTGTTTCCCTCTTGAGAGTTTAAACCACATCAAAACATCAGTGTGTTGATATGTGATCTGTTTGTGTGAAGTGGTTGCTCTAGGTGTTCGGTCTTTTGGGAGTATCCTGTGTACCCGAACATGGTATCAGAGCTTCTATGAAGAGCTGCTTCCGGTTATGATCTAGATCTTGAATTGTTGTTGCCGAAACTTGAAAGGGTTCCTAGTTCTGGTATTTCTGTGCATTTTTGGGATCTGGGAGGTGTTCCATTGCGTCTGGAGCACCGTTTCCATTGGGAAATAGTTTTCATTTGATCGAAAATAGTTCCCAGTTGCTTCAGAAATGTGTATTTCGTCAGATCTGAAGGTATAATGTTACAGTGACGTTGTTTTTATTTATGTTTAAAAAAATCTCATATTTTATTAGTTTTTATTATTAGATCTTTTTAGTTTTGGATTGTTTCTTTCCCTGTCTGCGTATGCTCTTTGTTGTGCACCTTATGTGATCTCGGTGAATCAGAAACAGAAAGGGAAAGGGTTTTTCTCGGCTACGTATGCTCTTGGCCATGCACCTTGTGCGATCTCGACAAATCAGAAACAGAAAGAAAACGTAGAATTTTCGGGAAAGCTAATGAGATCTAACTCCACAAGTGTGGAATTTTTTTTCTTCCCATATTTTACATACCTTTTAATTTAGCTCACTTGGTTCAAAGTTGCTTTATTCCTTAATAGGTATTGAGTTCAAGTCTTAGGAAGTTACTTTTAAAAGAAAAAGTGCATGCAATTTCTATTTTCAAGTTACTTTATTCTAAAAGTGCATCTCACTTAAATAATAAAAAATAAAAATAAAAAGTGAGTCACTTAAGTTCTTTTTTATTGTTGCACTATTTAAAGTAACATTATTGTAAAAGTGAAATCACTTATTTTACAAAAGTGATTCACTTAAAAGCAATTTTCTTGTAAAGTGATTGTCAAAGGTTCATATTGGGAAGAGGGGGGTCCTTTTTTTAGCTGGTCATTCTCTATCTGCCATGTCACCATTGGGGACATCTTCAACATTTTCTTTGGTCAAGCATAACTTCATCATACAGAGTCATTTTTCAGTGTCGTTTTTTTTTAAACCACCTATTTTTTCAAGCTCTTCCGATCCAGAATATTGGTTTCTACTTTTATAGCCATTAATTTACAAATATGGCCTCCCCTTGTGATATTCTACTTACCAGTTCCAACTATTTTTCATGGAAATCTCATATGGAGGATGTTCTACGAAGTAGAGGACTTTTCAGAATTACTTCAGGGAAAGAAACAGAACCTACTGATGATGACAAGAAAATCAAATGGGCAAATAGATGTGACGAATCTCGTGGATTGATTGGGATGCCAATCTCTACTGATTTGCGATTCCACATATTTAGAATTGATGAACCTGATGCTGCTTGGGACAAGTTGGAATCCGTGTTTGGTAAACACAATTAAATTCGAGGCCACCAACTCGAAAATGAGCTGATTTCTTTAAATCCAAGTGATTTCTCATGCATACAAGATTATTTATCTAAGAACAAAACTCTTAAACTCTTATGTGAAGAATGTAAAATTAAGATGGAAGACAAACAATGTATTTATCATATTCTTTCCAAACTTGGACCTGCATATTCTATTTTTGTATCTACATTTTACTCCATGAAAGAATTCTTGAATGCAGCTAGCTATCAAGAGCCTAGTCTTGAATCATTTTGTGATTCCTTGATTAGAGAGCAAGATAAGCTCATCCATCTTCGAATAATTAACAATGCAGATACATCTGGGAAATCCTTATTGTCCCAACAGAAAGAAAAGTCCAAGCCTCCCAAGAAACAAAATTTTCGCAATAATAAGTCAAACAAGGGTCCCAAACCCTCTCAGTCAGTTCTTTCTTTAAAAAATGACAAAGGATCCAAGCTAAAAGGAAAGAAGACTGAGCATCATTGCAACTATTGCGGGAAAGATAATCATGATGAATCTAAGTGTTTCAAAAAGATGGTAGCCCTGGAAGCAATAATGAAGAAGCACCACATCAGCCTAGATTTTCCTTCAAAATCTACCTCTCATGGACATGCACTTTGTGCTTCTAGTTATTCCTATAATGCATCTTCTTCTTCTACTTCAAATGAATGGCTCATTGATTCTGGAGCATCTTATCATATGGCTAAGGATCAAGCCATCTTTTCTACTATGCATGAATGTAACACCAAACAAATATTTGTTGGTGATGATAGATCTCTAAGTGTTGTAGGAGCTGGAACAGTTCCAGTAGATAATGGTCATTTTAGTGATGTACTATGTGTTCCAAGAATTTTCTGCAATTTGTTATCAGTCTATCAAATCACTCATTCTGGTGAAGGTAAAACTGTGACATTTACACCTCACCAAGTTGTAATCAAGGTTTTTAAAGATCCTCAACAAGTCCTAGCTACCGGAATTGTTGATGATATTACCAGGTTGTACAAATTTAACAACTTTGGGTCATCACCTTTTCCTTCAGTTTTTGTTACTCACAGTGATAACTTGAGCAAACTTTGGCATGAGCGATTTGGTCACTTAAATTATCGCTCATTGAAACAACTATGTAAAGACAATATGGTGACAGGTCTTTCGATGGTATCTTGCAGGGATGGTGTCTGTTCCGGTTGTGTACTCGAAAAACATCATCGGTACAGTTTTGACAAACGTGCCTCTTGGCATGCCTCGATTCCCTTGGAGCTTGTGCATAGTGACTTGTGTGGTCCTCTTCCATCTACTTCCTTTTCTGGTTTCAAATATTTCTTAAATTTCATTGATGATTACACCAGACGCACTTGGGTTTATTTCCTAAAACTTAAGAGCGAAATATTTAACATGTTCTTGGCTTACAAGGCCCTTGTTGAAAAACAATCTGGTCATCAAATTATTAAGTTAAGATCTAACAATGGAGGAGAATACGTTAACAAAAAGTTCACTACTTTCTGCACTAAACAAGGAATCTAACAACAACACACTGTTTCATATACACCACAACAAAATGGTGTAGCTAAACGGAAGAACTGCACTTTAAAAGAAATGGCTAATTGTATGATCCAATCTAAGAGACTAAGTCTTCAATTTTTGGTTGAAGCCATAAATTGTGCAAATTACATAGTTAATCGCACCCCCACTAAAGCTTTACAAGGTATCACACCGGAAGAAACATGGAGTAAAATTAAACCAGATGTAAGTCACTTCCGTGTGTTTGGTAGTGAAGCATGGGCTCACATTCTGGATGAAAAATGGAAAGCATTGCAGCCTAAAAGTGAAAAGTGCATATTTGTTGGATATTCTGAAGATGTAAAAGGTTATAGACTTCTTCAACCACATTCTCATGATGTAATCATTAGAAGAGATGTTAAATTTGATGAAAAACTCTTGGCCTGCGAGCCTAACTCGGCGATTATGCCATCTTTGGCCTGCGAGCCTGATTCAGCGATTGTGCCTTCTTCTTCTTCCAACTTCTTTGATAGGTTTCCAACCCCAGTTTCTGATGATGAAAGTGAGGATGAAAATCTACCTCTGCCTGCTCATGTTCCTCCAATTGCACCAGCACAAGTGCTTCCTCGATGGGTTCGTTCAACATGTGAAGCAGCTAGTGATCTTGTCGGTGATCCTAGAGATCAACGTCGAACACGTTCTCAGTTTCAGCGAGCCTCTTCTCTTTTGGCTCAAGTTTCTGAGAATCATGATCCAGAAACCTTTGCAGAAGCTTAAGGAAATCCAGATTGGGATGCAGCTATGGATTAAGAATACCGTTCCTTAATGGCGAACGATACTTGGGATCTTGTACCTCTTCTAAAAGGAAGAAAACTTTTCAGATGTAAATGGGTCTACATAATTAAGTATGCATCAAATGGAAGTGTTGAAAGACTTAAGGCAAGGTTAATTGCCAAAGGTTTTTCTCAAGTTGAAGGGATTGACTACAATGAAACCTTTGCTCCTATTGCAAAAATGAACTCCATCCGCCTTGTTCTTTCCCTTGCAGCCTTACATAACTAGGAAGTCCATCAAATGGATGTCAAGTCTGCCTTCTTACATGGTGATTTATAGGAGGAAATTTACATGGAACAATCTCCTGGATATGTTCAGAATAACTCTAGCCTTGTCTGCCGTCTTAAGAAATCCTTATATGGCCCTAAACAAGCTCCTAGAGCTTGGTATGCCAAAATGGATAGCTTTCTCCTTGACACTGGTTTTTCTAGATGCCATTTTGACCCCAATGTCTATACCAAGAAAGTAGGAAACCATCTCATCATACTTGTTCTATATGTTGATGACCTTATTCTTACTGGTAGTGACCCTAAGCTTATAATCCATGTGAAATCCAATCTTAAGCAAAATTTTGAAATGTTAGACTTAGGACATTTGCATTATTTTCTTGGTCTCCAAGTCCTACAAACCAAAGAATGAATCTTTCTTTCTCAGTCTAAGTATGCTTGTGACCTTCTTCGTCGCTTTCACATGGAAGATTGTACACCAACCCCTTCTCCCTTCTAGTTTGGAGTCAAACTTTATGCCACTTGTACTTCACCTGAAGTAGATGCCACCTTGTATCGTCAGCTTGTTGGTAGTCTCTTATACTTGACTCATTCCCGTCCTGACCTTTCCTTTGTCGTTGGTCGTGTTTCCCATTATATGCAAACACCTCATGAAAGTCATTGGAAAGCAGCTAAAAGAATACTTCGATATATTCGAGGTACAATTTAGTTTGGGATTCATTACAGCACAGAGGGGAAACCTTTGTTGGTTGGTTTCACTGATTCAAATTGGGCCGACGATCCTGATGATCAAAAGTCTACAGCAGGTTATGTTTTCAGTCTAGGATCTGGACCTATCACTTGGGCTTGTAAGAAACAACAAGCTCTTTCTCTTTCTTCAGCAGAGGCAGAATATCGAGCTGCAGTTAATTCTAGTCAGGAAGCTTTATGGCTTCGACAGATCCTTTCCTAGTTTGGATTCGAGCAGAAGCAGCCTACTCCACTTTGGTGCAACAATCAGAGTGCCATCAAGCTTGCCAAAGATCTAGTCCTACATCAACGCAACAAACACATTGAGCTACATATGCACTTCATCAGAAATCTTGTTCATGATCGTGTTCTTGAAGTGCTCTTTTGTCCTACATATGATCAAGTTGTAGACATCTTCACCAAGTCTCTTACAGAAGCGAAGTTTTCTAAACTTCAATCTATGTTAGGAGTTCAGGAATTTGTCATTAAGGGGGGATAGGCTCTAATGCCTCCTTCCTTCTCCTAATTGTGTCACTTTTGTAAATCATTCAATCCTATCCCAAGTTGTTCTTAAGGGGGGATGTTAGGATATTTAGACACTTAGGAGTTAGTTAAGGTCAACTTGTGTAATATATCCGTTAGGAAAAGTGTGTTTCTTTAGTATGCATTAGTATGCATTTGTAAATATTTAATCTGACGGTCACGATATGTTGTGATCCGACGGCTCAACTTCTCTTAGATCATACCTAGCCTTGATCTGTGGCTTAAACACTCGATTGGTCCATGATCTCTATTTAAAGAGCATGGAGGGTTTAGTTGATTGATTATGAGAAGCTCATTTGTAACTTTATTTCTTTACATAATAAATTGCTCTGTAGAAGCTATTTGGCCGGGGCCGTGGAGTGTTTCCCTCTCGAGGTTTTAAACCACATCAAAACATCGGTGTGTTGATCTGTGATCTGTTTGTGTGAAGTGGTTGCTCTAGGTGTTCAGTCTTTTGGGAGTAACCTGTGTACCCGAACATATGATTCTCATAATTTGCTTGCACACACTAAACATGTCAATTTAACATGCAAAGATACCACCTTGACAAAGATTTATCCCCAATAGTGGCCTATGGCCTGATAGATGGATTATGAACCCAAATTTTTTTTTATGGTATAATACCATTGCTTTTCACATCAAACCATGGGACATGTATTGAGAACCATCCCTGGTAGTTTAAACCTCAAAACACTTATAACAATATCACACTCAAAAGCCAAAATTCCTTATGGAGGGCATGTATGTTACTTTGGGGCCCCATACATGGACCATGAGCTCCTTATGCAAATATTTAGTGTGAGATTATATATATGGATCTATACCAAAGAATGGACCTTTAGAACCAATGCTCAAAATGATGACCATAAATCAAATGTATGCTAAATATTCCTTACAGAAGCTCTATGTGGTGGCCTAGAAGATCGTGCATGGAACATGATCCCTATATGGAATTGGTAAAGACTTAGACCCTCAATTTAAATCTTGGTTCATAAAAACCATCCTTAGTGTTACAAATCTTGATTTGGCCACCATATTCCTCTTGCAGGTTAAAAAATTCCTATGTAGGGATTATATGATAGTTAAGGCCCTACACATTTCCCATGAGCCATAGAGGAAAATATTGATGTAAGGATTTGTATTTTGGAATTAGACCATTGAATGGTCAATGATAATCATACTTAGCATACCAAAGCTTTAAATGAGCACCATATACCTCTCACATGCCAAAGTACGGTGGCTTGAGGCCCCACACATGGCCCATGAGCCTCAAGGACAAATTTTATGGCCAAACAACCTATATCTTGGCGCCAAACCATTCCTTAGGCACTAAAATTAACCTATAATGTGGAAAACCTCAAAATCACGACCATAATAGACTTGTGGGATGAGATTTCCTACTAATTTCCTATGTGGTTGTTGTGACCAAAATGAGGTATAAGAAGCATGAAATGATAATTAAAGTTTTAGTATTCAAATAAATTCACTATAACTTTAGAATGTGATATATTATGTCAAGTTTTGGTTATGGAAGATTATTTGAGAGTGTTTTTTTTCCCATTGAGAGTAGATTGTTCATCATGAGGTAATTTAGTTGTTAAATATGGTCAATGCCTTAACATACTCCTTATCAAAATTCACTGAAATGCATAATACATTTAACAATTTTGTTATAATCATCAAATTTGGCAGGTATAAGTGATTTCAAATTCCAATCCCAATTGCCATGAATGACCTACTAGTTTACAAATTCTTGAATATGTTGGTGGATTGATATGTTAATAACCATTCAATTTGCGATTTTAGATCTGTATGACACATTATATCTGGTAGTAGTTTTAGATTTGGATGACACATTATATATTGATATGCTAATAAGCATTAGATCTAGATGAAACATTATATCCATTGAGTTATCAACTTGTTGCAGCATGAAAAAAAACACCAGAGGTTGTTGGCACACTTTTACTTCGACCAGGGTTCAACACTTAACATTTACCAACAAAATCCACAATCCACAGACGCTGGACCGAAAAGGGATTAACCCTGACAGCAACACCTTCAAAGCAGATGATATCTCACCCTAAGTATCTATGGGAACTGCAAGAACCAGACTTCATGTAGTACAGAGGGGGAATATTCACCAATCAATACATTCATCACCATATTACACCTATAAAGCAACAACAAACCAGAGCTTCAACAAACTCATAACTATGACAAAATTCAGAACTTGGAACTGATTAATATATCACATCCATTCTTTATAAAGTTAATTCCATCATTCATTCAATTAATTTTTTAACAGAGGAAAGAAACACATATCACAACAAATCCCCCATACATCAACACAAATGAAAACACCAGATTTTACATGAAAAACCCAGCTGGGAAAAACCACGGAAGCGCTTGTATTTTATTAGAGTCGCAACCAAATAAGCACTTCAGGTAGGACTTACATATTTCTTCATGACATACAATGGATCTGTGCACACATCCAGAAGATCAATGACTCAGCTTATCCTTAAATATCTTCAGCACATACAACATAGATTCCAATTAAATCGCACAAACTGTATTTCTGGATAATCATAACAACAACCACAAAATTTATTTGCTCATACATATTTATAGGGCGCACTAATATATCCTCGCTCCCACTAACCCACTAACCCACTAACTTCTTAACTGAATCATGATTACAATGTGTACCAATTCTAACTAACTAACTCGACTTGTGAGCTTTGACACAGTTAGCATGACCGTTTTCCCTATTTTCTAGCCGCTTCATCGGAGTTGACCCTTCCACTGAATTGGTTCCACTTTTTCCTCGTCCACACTAGCTTGTTCCTTCAAAAATGATACCTTAAAAAATACTAGGCCCAACAGGCTCCCAACACTCACATGTGACCCGTCCCGAGCCACTTCAGGGATGTGAGTCAGGTTCTTGTAGCTTCGTCGAAAACTCCTGAAAAATGGTCTTGCTAGCTGAGACCAACTGCTGGACTTATTCTCTCTTATGGCCAACAGTTTCTACTACATCCGCTGACATATGGTTTTGGATTACCTCGACAACCTAAGTGACTTCCTACTGGATGGAAGCACAATGACTCCCAATATCTTCTGATATACGCTGGGCCTCAGATTGAAGTGTCTGGACCCTCTTAGTGCACTTCCTATGCTGCAACCGCAGTTGATTGAATTCTTGTTGTAATTGTTTTCTTTAATTAGCTTGCTCATCCTCTGAACCAGATGGAGAGTCTTCAAATAATCCCTCAAAGCACTCATTTTTCCCTTAGTATACCAATGCCTCGTCTTAATCTCCTACAACTCAACATCTTCAAACAGGGCATCCCACGACTGCAACATAGTGTCATACATCTTCATGGATTCTGTACCTCTGCTCGTCGTTGCTCTAGGAATTCAGGAGGGGTGCTAGGCACCCAATTTTATTCTAGTTCCTGTACATTAAGGCAGTATCTGGAGATGCCCGCCTCCAACCGTTGCACCTTCTCTTCAGTTGTCATTTCATTAATCACTTCTACTTCTAGTATCGCTTGGAAGGAAACTTCGACAGCTTTATCTACCTTGTCCTTTGCTTGTCGTAGTAGATCCTTATCCTGTTTGCGTTCTGCATTTAAATCCCTCAATGTGGTAGCCTGGTTCCTATACCCCCTCAGATACTCCAAGAGAGAATTCTCCATTGACTTGATCTCTTGTGTAACACCTTTCTACAATCTATGTAAAATGTAAAGGGGTAAGGTAGGTAGTTTAAGGTATACATACCCTGACTTTGGAAGCTTGACACTGCTTGACTCTCCGAATGCAATTTCTCACGGAAATATCTTTACTACCCCTTCCACAGAGGGAGGTGATGCTTCCAGGACTAGTGCTTGTACTTTGTGCTTGACTTCGGCCCACATAGATGTACTCGACGACGGATCTGAGATTCTAATCTTATTCACCTTTGTAAACAACGTATCCAGAACGTCAGTGACACTGCTAAAAAATTGTATTGTCTTATCTTCTGTTTTCCTTCTGGTCTCTTCTACCACTTTCGTGATCCTATAGAAAAAGATGTTGATGCCATCGTCTCTCAATTCCTAGGCACTCTCATGGCGCTGAGCTTTTTGCTTCTTCCTAGCGTCGTTCCTTGAACTTTCACCTTTTCGTTTTTTCTCCAATTTCTAGATCAGTGGGGGTATGGATGGATTTATGGTATTCGTCATCTCCCCCCCCTTCAATTGGTGGTGTGTTCTGACTAGTACTATCTTTCTGTTGTGATTCAAGAAGGGTGCTAGGCACCAAATTTTATTCTAGTTCCTGTACATTAAGGCGGTATCCGGAGATGCCCACATCCAACCGTTGCACCTTCTCTTCAGTTGTCATTTCATTAATCACTTCTACTTCTAGTATCGCTTGGAAGGCAACTTCGATAGCTTTATCTACCTTGTCCTTTGCTTGTCGTAGTAGATCCTTATCATGTTTGTGTTCTGCATTTAAATCCCTCAATGTGGTAGCCTGGTTCCTATACCCCCTCAGATACTCCAAGAGGGAATTCTCCATTGACTTGATCTCTTGTGTAACACCTTCCTGCAATCTATGTAACATGTAAAGGGGTAAGGTAGGTAGTTTAAGGTATACATACCCTGACTTTGGAAGCTTGACACTGCTTGACTCTCTGAATGCAATTTCTCGCGGAAATATCTTTACTACCCCTTCCACAGAGGGAGGTGATGCTTCCGGGACTGGTGCTTGTACTTCATGCTTGACTTCGACCCACATAGATGTACTCAACGATGGATTTGAGATTCTAATCTTATTCACCTTTGTACACAACGTATCCAGAACGTCAGTGACACTGCTAAAAAATTGTATTGTCTTATCTTCTGTTTTCCTTCTAGTCTCTTCTACCAATTTCGTCATCCTATAGAACAAGATGTTGATGCCATTGTCCGTCAATTCCTAGGCACTCTCATGTCACTGAGCTTTTTGCTTCTTCCTAGCGTCATTCCTTGAACTTTCACCTTTTCGCTTTTTCTCCAATTTCTAGATCAGTGGGGGTATGGATGGATTTATGGTATTCGTCGTCTCCCCCCCCTTCAATTAGTGGTGTGTTCTGACTAGTACTATCTTTCTGTTGTGATGGATCTGGCGATATAGTTTAAGGATCGACACGTAATTGCCACTCTATTGGCCATTCTTGAATCATTTTCTCGACCTCATCATTGGATAATTTGAATCCATTACCAACCACTGCTGGTGTGGGCCCCTTCTTTCCTGGACATGCATATGGTGGGGCCCAAATTTGAACTTCGCCACCCCACGGTACTTTGCTACCACTGCTTTGTCAATCCTTGGTATCTGGACCACGTAATACCTTAGTGCCTCTAACTACATATACAATGACATGTTACTTTCTTATTTTCATCTCCTTTTATCCGAATAATACAGGTTCATGTAACGCGACCCCTGACATGGGATGGTAGGTTGCACTCCTTGATAGTTTGCAGGCTCCGCCCAACCTACACAATAAATGAGTAATAATAACCATGAATATGTGAATGGTGTACCATTATCTTGTGCATCTGCAGTATATGTCAGGAACTCATTTAACAAGAAAGTCGACCAATTCATTTGAACGCCCATTGCACACTGCTCTGCCATAGCAATAACAAAGTTTGTTACCTGGTTCGGTCTATTCATTCTCATGATCTTAGTGGCTAATAGCTTCACAGTGAACCGAACAACTTGTTCGTTGATAGAGGCTACATCAAAGCCTCGGTTTCTCTTGGTCAAGTTGTGCGTTTCCTTCATCCTTGTCGCCAAGTCAAGGTCTCGCTCCTTGCCAACAAAGAACCATGATGGGTCTACCCCATCCTTATCTAAATCCATAATGAGAGAGATGAGGTCTGTGTCAATAGATACTTTGGTTTCCAACAAAAGGCACCCTCCATGCAAACAAACTAAGAGTTGCTTCACACACACATTGGTCTCTGCAGTGCGACCAAAGTGTGGTAAATGGAACGAAGGAAAAAGACCAGCGCGGGCCACACCGAGAACCCACTAATGCGGCTCTAGCTTATTTGGATGGCCCTCTGCTGTAACAACAGGTCTCATAAAATTTGAAATAGGAAAATTACTGATATCATGATCAACATATGACAACTTCTATATTTTCTTCAGTATATCACCTTGGACAATAACTCCCTTCGGTATCGGTATGGTATCAATTTGATACCGGGAATTCTTCTACAGCTTCACTGGTTTGGCACTTGAATTTCTGGGCGGGACATACGTTGGAAAGAAAGTGGCAGAGCCCATCGCAAAAGCACCTGTATCATGGTGTTCCTTTTTTCTAGGTTCAGGGTTGGGCCGATTGGTTTTCCTTGGCTTCCGAGGCGCATTCTCAGGAAATTGTGAAGAAACGACCTTTGGTTGCTCTGCACTAAGAGAAATGGATCCTGACATATGTATTTCCTTGATAGAACCTTGATATTCACTCGTTGCTAACACATCAACCTGCATATTGATGTCGCACAATCTTCACGTGCCCACTCACAGAGTTTGGCTTTTAGCTTCCCATTCATGACTGCAATAGGCTCAAAGTTCACAATGAAGAACGAGCGAGGGAGGAGCGGATTTTAGGTTTATCCTGCGCATGCGATCCATATGCCATTAACAAGATAGATTAATTGTCCTAGATCCTCTAATGATGATAAGGGCATTGACGGATCCGTTCACACATGCCAATCACTTCAACATTTAATTCGAAAAGCCCACTAGTGTCGCCGCAGAACGCTTCATAAAAACAACAATAAATGCGTCCCAACTGCAACTTCAACAAATAAGGTCATCCCAGAACTTCGAAAATTAGCCCACTCGACAAGATGTATGATCGACAGGTCTAGCATGTTTGGGTTTCCAGGGGACATAAATAAAAATTTTCCAGACTTACTTCGACGAATAAAGATGCTTCGACATTTCAGGAAGTTGGGTTTTCCAACTTACAGCTTTGGAAATTCGTCTAAAGTATCCGAGATAAGATATCTTCGACATACTAGTAACTGGGGGTTTCTGTAAAGCTCTGACATAACTGTATCTTAGGGTTTCTAAAGAAACCCAACATAACACAATTAACTATGACAGGTCTAACAGTGACAGAACTAAAAACTTGGGGTTTCCAAATTTTTCTTTTTTTTCTATGTAAAAATTCACAATCAACTCTTTTCACTTCGACATACCACGACTATCCCTATAGGGATTCAACCAAATCCCATTCACCAATCCTTGGAGGATTTGACCATCAAATGTTTGTATTTGTAAGACACCACCTTCTGTAATAAAATTTATGACATGTGGCCCTAGCCAATGCATCTGTAGCTTACCAGGGTTTTTAATGAATTTTCTATCGTAGAGAAGAACTAGGTCTCCTCGCTGAAAGTGTTTCTTAGTGATGTGGTGATCATGCCTTGTCTTTTCTCGGTCCTTCTGCACCTGCTGATGGAAACCTGCGACGAAGTGGTCTTCCTCCAATTGAAGTAACCACGCAAATCTTTCTTCAATAGCACCAGTATCAAACATATTTGTAAATGCCACAATCCTTAGACTGGGGAAAATGTACTCCATAAGAATCACATCCTCTTGTCCGTACGCCAATTTGAATGGTATTTAACCCGTTATTCATTTACATGTTGTTCTGTAAGCCCATAATACTGCAGGGATTCATAAATCCCAGTCATTGTTGTTCACATTATAGACTTTAGTGAGTGCATGTTCCAGAATTATATTGAATGCTTCAACAGTTCCATTGACCTGCAAGTGATATGGAGTACTTTTCTGATGATAAACTTGAATTCTTAAGTAAGAGCTTCTATAGTCTTATTAACAAAATGTGTACCTTGGTCACTTACTAGAACACATGGACAACCAAACCTGGTTATGACATTCTCAAATTAGAACTTCACAATTGTCGTAGCAGTATAATCCCACACTGGCATTGCTTCATCCCACCATGTAAGATAGTCTGTCGCAGTGATAATATACCTTTCTCTCGTTCTTTGTCCTGGTGGATTGATAGAGCCCACAAAGTCAACAACCCACTTGTCAAATGCCTGTAATGTAACCTAAGGTACTAATGGAATTTCATCTCTTCTCGAAGGCTTCCCAATTCTCTAACACGCATCAAAGTTCTGGAAATAATCTTTAGCATCTTTGTGAAGGGTTGGACACCATAACCATGCTCTTAATATCTTTTGCGCTATGGATTTCCCTTCATAGTGGCCTCCTGCCACCCCTTCATGTTCCTCAGACAATATGGTTGGTCGTTTGTGCTCCATAACACAGTGACACAATACCTCATATGGTCCTAGCTTATACAAGTGTCTAGCAATCAAATGATAATCCACAGACCAGACAACTAACTGCTTCTTCTAGGAAGTTGTGTAACCTTCTGGTGGAATTCTAGTAGACACAAATGTCACAATATCCTGAAAGTATTCATCAACCATTCTTACTGAAAAATGTTATGCATTGGGAAGATTTTCTTTTAAGCTAGTTGGTTCTTCTCCTATTTCCAATCTCGACAGATGGTCGAGGCCCGCATTCAGCCTCCCGGGCTTAACTATGATCTCAAAATCATATTCCTGAAATAACAGCAACCAACGACAGATCTCCCCCCCAAAAACTGTCTTATTAACCAAATATTTTAATGCGGAATGATCAATAAACATCTTGAAATGTCCTCCTAATAAATAATGTCAAAATTTTTGCAGCGCATAGACCATAGCAAGACCCTCCCTTTTAGTTGTAGTATAGTTCTTCTATGTAGTAGATAGTTTCCTGCTGGCAAAAGCAATAGGGTGGTCGATAGAACCCTCACCTGGTTGAGCAAGTACCACACCTAATGCGATAGATGATGCGTCCACATGGACGTGAAATTATTTCTTCCAATATGGAAATACTAATAGAGGGGATGTAACCATATTTTATTTTAATGTATCCAGACTCTGTTGACATTCTTCATTCCATTGAAATTTTGTATCCTTCTTGAGCAGTTTTTCCATCGACGTTGTTATCTGGGCATAGTCTTTAATAAAATTCTTGTAGTATCTTGTATGTCCAAGAGTTGTCCTCAACTGTCAAATTGAATTGGGCGGAGGTAAATCAACGATGATAGCAACCTTTGTAGGGTATACCAACATTCCTTGCTTATATACAACATGTCCTAACGGTATACCAAATGGGGCACATAATATACATTTATTTACGTTCAAAGATATTTGATACTAACAACATCATTTTAACATTAGCCTTAACTTTTCAATATGATTCTTCAGTAACCCATAGACTGTACACTCATCAAAATAAACTTCTAGGAACTTATGAATAAAATCCTTGAAGGCAATGACAACTATCCTGGAAAAAATGGCAGGAGCATTCTTAAGGCCAAAAGGCATTACCGTATATTGAAAACAACCCCACTCTATCGCAAAAGTGGTTTTATGGAAATCCTCCTTAGTGATTTTAACCTGATAATATCCAGAGAATCCGTCTGTAAATGAGTAAGATTCCTGTCCTCCGACACTTTCCAATACTTGGTCTCTAAAAGGAGTGGGAAAAAGATAATTCAGACATCTGTCATCAATTTTCGCAAGTCAACACAAATTATAATCTATCCAGTCTTTTTATCTTGAATGACCATAGGACTAATCCATTCTGATTCTTCGACTTGTTCGATAATTCCTGCATCCAACATTCAATTGAGATCTGCTCTAACTTTCTCCTTATATCGTGGGTTTAGTCTGTACGGTCGTTGCTTCACAGGCTTAGAACATGGTTTCAAAGGGATCTTCATTTCACCTAAATCATGATCTATACCTCTCATTTATGAAAATATAGTAGGAAATAAATCTTGGTACTCATGCAATAAGTCAATCATTTTTCCTACAATTTCATCATCCCAGTAGTCACCTATGTTCGCAAATTTTGGATTTTCGGTGGAGCCAATATTTACCTTTTTTTTTATATTCAATGGGTGTAGAAACTTATCTGATAAGATGTTTGGCCCCTTCAAATCACGGATTCCTTCAATTTATGGAATGTTGATATCTCTCGGGTCATCATCTTCTGGTCCACCACTAGTGTTGTGACATTCCATCATTTTCTCAACTGTCGCAGTCCATTGTGGTACGTTAGATATAGGTCCTGGGATTTCCTAAAAGAAATTAGCTTTAATGATCTACAACGCTGCATCTATTGCAGAACTTTTGTCCTCATAATTAAATGCATGTTTAAAGATGGCATCCAAACAATCCCAATCTATAATTCCTCATCGCAGCTCCAACAACGTATACCAATTTCTCATAATAGTTTCAAGGGTATGGATGAACATGTGGACCCACTCATGCTTGGGTATATTCTTCCAACTTGTGCTACAGGTAACCAGATGGTTGGCATGACTAGTCAATCCTGTATATTTCTCTCCTATGTAGGGGATCCCTTCCCCAAACCAAATTTCCAAGTACCTTTGACACTGCGACCAACCATACACCGAGGGATTATGTGTAGCCCACCATCTTGCCAGTGTTTCTTTCAGGGAAACATCCAGGGCTAATAAGCATTGTTGTTTAGGCACTTGGGTTTCAAATTCATCAATAAACTAACCGACATTAGGCAACCCCTCTTAAGTAGGAATATTACATACCTTGGTTCCAACCCAACGCAGGGACTTTGTCACATGGGCACACCTGCGCATAGAAACTTCATGCAAATTGTTTTTCTAGTTCTCAAGAGCTTCACCAGAGTCAAAAGAGAAAGAGGTAACACTTCACCAACTGAGCGTACCATCTACTATAGGATTAATATAATCATTGAGATTTGAGGATACATTATAGATATTTTCAATATCTTGAGTATCATATTCTCCTTTAACTAGTTCTATGTATCTCTGTCCTTCTAACGAATCCAATGGTGCAATAACTCTAATTCCTTCATTTTCAAATGTGAGAATCCTCTTTTTGAAATTGATAATAGTCCGTTTTTGAATAACCCAATCAATTCCCATTAATTTAGGATACATATTAGTTTTGTCGACAATATCTATTACTTTGAAGTCAACATATGTGCGCAGCCCTTCCACTTCGACAGGGACCCCTATCAGTCGACCGAATGGTATTAATTTATGCTAATTAGCTAGTCGTAGCTAGATAGGTGACCATACTAGTTTTGGCTTACCCATGTTTTCCTGTGTTTTTTTAATTCAAGATGTTTACATCCGAACCCAAATCCAAAATAACAAAGTCCATCTCATAATCACCAATTTGTGCATTAAGGTGCAGTTCTCGGCTAGTCTTATGTATTCTTTAGACATGATTAACAACCCTTTCGGATTGCACTTCTCCCTCAGACTCCTCAACTAACTTCTGCAGTTCTTTTAAAGCATCCACATCTTTAATCAAATTCAAACAAATTTTGAGAAAGTTATTGAGGGCACTTACTTTTCCATAGTTGTTCTTCAGTGCTAGCTTGTCGAAGCAAAGGGGCATGTCATACAAAGGTCCTTCTTCGTGAATCGGTGGCATTCTAGATGTTGATGAACCCTTCAGAAATTCATCTCGAGCTTCGAAAAATACAATTTTTTCTTTCTGGACATCAAACTGCGGGGGATTTTGAGTTACTGGTCTGAATTGCGGGTCTCGTGTATTAGTAATATTGTTCTTATCTCCACCCGTCATGGTACCACTCCTGGTTACAACAGCGACAGTATGCTGGCCCATTTGTGGTTCTGTTGAAATTGTCTGTACATTCAGATTCAGGTTCGGGTTCTGATTCTGATCCAACGCTTTGCAATTCATACAATACGTCATAAGGTGTGGGAAGTCTCAAGCATAGTTTCCTGGAGTGCCATATTTATAACATATGATTTTTCCTCTTCCTTGACCAAATACTCCTCGTCCACGGCCTCTAAATCCACCCCACGGTCGATTGAATTGTGCCTCAGGTCTTTCGGTTGAGCCTTTTCCCTTCATAATTAATGTATCTGCAGTCCGTTTAGTGAGCAACTGGTACACGCGATAGTGCTTCTCATCATGACTGAAAAAGCTACAGAATTTACACCATAATCTATGGGGATTACTTACCATTTTATATAAGAAATAGCAATGTTCTAGTCGATGCCCCTTAGTTTGACAACTATGACACCATGCAACAGGATTCAAAGGATTCAGATTGCTAGAACTAAGATAATCCTAAAATGATGTACATTGATCTTTAGGTGTCCATCATCTTTGCATCGAGTACACCATACATCTTCACGCTTTTCTTTTCCCTTCTTTATATCTTGTATCTGAACCAACAAGTTTCATAATTGTGATTGGATTTGAACCATACCGACGCCCGTCTCGCTGATGGGGGATGATTATAAATTCATGGCCAATTCCAAGGCCTCTTTCTGTGTCAGTATCTTTTGTTTCATAAGTGGAACTCTGATATGAGGCAGCAATGCAGCAATAAACCATTCCTTATGATGTAAATCGTTCATTGGAAAACTAGTACGAGCCATCAAAGTTTTAAAATGTGGGTTGAAGTTCCAAATGGACTCATTCGGCGCGTGTTTAATCTCCTTCAATTATGTAATACATTGAGATTCATATTTAGGTTTCTTAAATTCGCTTTTCAATCCCTCTTTGACTTCAACCAACTTTTTCACAGGTTGATTACTAGTGACCTCAGAAAACTTCATGAACCAGTCTAAGGAACGACCTATGAAGGTCGTGATCAATTGAGCCAGCCTGACACTGTCATCTTGAACTTGTTTCACAGTCCATACAACATTACACAAAAACCAGTGTAGTTATGGATCTTATGATCCATTCCCATTAAAAATAGGTATCTTCATGTCATCCCTAGCCATTCTGGATCTCTGGGGCTTTGATTGATTTACTACTACTTTCCCACTATTGGGATCCTTCCCACTTGGTGACGTACCCTTCAGACCACTACCACTACTTTGACTAGATAGAATAAAATGCGAAGAAATATTAGGTCTTACCTCAGTCTCAGAAGATGTACGCGGGGTCGTAGGTATGTCACGGTCTTGGGTCTGAAACGATCCTTCGACACCTTCTTCTTCCTCAGAAATGAGTCGGTATTTGTCCTCTTGTTCACTAGAATCCTCTTCGAGATGTGTTACTTATTTGTAGCTTCTTCTCTCAGTTTCCCTGGAACCCCTCTTTTCCATCACAGTTCTCCTCCTCTTGGTCAACCGAAACCATCTTCCACTTTGCAGAAATCCACACTCTTCGTTGGGTTTAGCTTCTTCTCCTCTAATAATCCTAGCTCATCCCATGAACTCGCTTAGATCGTCATCCATACAATACCCATTCCCACAGCGCACAATCGCTCTACTTGTCGGACTCCATTTGCATTATTCCTTTTTCACAAAGAATATTTTTAATCGATAAGTTCAAAGACTTAAGGTACTTACCACGCGGGAATTTAAAGAACTCACGTTCTGCTGCACTATAGGACTTGATAGTGTCAATAGAAAATTTGGTAATATACCCGTCCAACACACGATCTAGCCAAAAGTCCACTACGCGAGAAATCCAGTTGTTAACACCCTTCAGTCATTGTATCAAATCAGGTGTCCAATGTATAAGTTCACTTCTTGGGAAGTTCGTCAATTGTTCAGTTAACCTTGCTAACCATTCATAGAGTATAATTGGGAATGCAACGACAAATATTTCATGAATATCGGTAAAAACATACTTATCTAACAAGCCTTCGTTATCCAAGCGAGGATGCCTATTATATTGTCTTGCAAATTTTTCCAGTTGCATATCTACCCAATCCTCTATCTCCGGTTGTGTCGGATTCCACAACATTTCCCTTCTCGTCAAAGTCCTGGTCCCGAACCATTTGTTGGCGCACTTTTACTTCAACCAGGGTTCAACACTTCACATTTACTAACAAACTACATAATCCACAGACACCATACCGAAAGGGGATTAACCCTTTTGGAAACACCTGCAGAGTAGATGATGTCTCACCCAAAGTATCTATGGGAATTGCAGGAACCAGACTTCATGCAATACAGAGGGGGAATATTCACTAATCAATACATTCATCACCATATTACACCTATAGAGATTCGACAGACTCATAACTACGACAGACTTCAAAACTTGGACCGATTAATATATCGCATCCATTCTTTATATAGTTTCATCATTCATTCAACTAATTGTTCAACAGAGGAAAGCAACACATATCATAGCAAATCACCCATACATCAACACACATGAAAACACTAGATTTTACGTGGAAAAACCATGGAAGCACTTGTATTTTATTAGAGTTGCAGCCAAATAAGCACTTCAGGTAGTACTTACAGATTTCTTCATGACATACAATGGATCATCACACACAAATTGCAGATCAACGACTCATATTCTCCTTAAATATCTTCAACACATACAACATAGATTCCTATTACATCGCACAAACTGTATTTCTAGATAAACATAACAACAACCACAAAATTTATTTCCTCATACATATTTATAGGGAACACTAAGATAGCCCCACTCCCACTAACCCACTAACTTATTAACTGACTCATTATTACAATGTGAACCAATTCTAACTAACTAACTCGACTTGTGAGCTTTGACACAGTCAGCATGACCGTTTTCCCCATTTTATAGCCGCTTCGTTGGAGCTGACCCTTGCATTGAACTGGTTCCACTTTGTCCTTGTCCACACTACCTTGTTCATTCAAAAATGATACCTTAAAAAATGCTAGGCCCAAAAGAGGTAATCTTGTACCTAAGCTACCAACTATAAACGATGTCAATTTAGCGTTTTGTTGGAATCAAATGCTAGTTTTAGATTTTTGTCATGCCTAAAAATGCGTATGAGGTTGGGAAGCTTGGCGTTGCATATACTATGTTCCAATATTGAATTGGTTACCATTTATATTCATTTCACTATTAGTTGGATAATCCTACCCCTAATTGTAGATTCAATTAGGATTTCTGCATTGCATTGAGGGAACTTTTGAGGTTTGAATTGTGTGTTTGGCCTAGTTGTTGTATGTCAAATTATGTGAATCAAAAGATTGGTATTGAAAAGAACATAATCCCATACACGTGCAGAGAGATGTATGCAACTTATGGGACATCCATGGCTGGACTCAGGGTAATCATTCAATCCTTTGTGTTTGATAAAACTCAATATTGTATTTCAACTTTTAAGTGAAAATGATGATATTTGGGATTGGGGGGCTTCTATAGCTAACTGTTGAGGAGGTCTGGAAGCCTGTATATTGTAGGGACCGGTTCTAGTCCTTAAATTCTTAATATTAATCTTAATTGTTCTAATGATTTTTTGTCTTCACTTATCTATTATCTTTTTCTCTATTTTGGTTGAGGGTCATGTTCATTGTGTAGTTCACTATGCAGGTATAAGTCAATAGAGTTAAACAAAATTTCTATTCGTTTATCAGTGATAAAATTAAGAGAAACTAAAGGTAATAACCTCTACATGTGACACTAACCACTTACACCTCCAATTCCATACTTACACCTATTTATCTATTTTAGTTCCTTCCCATTATTCCAAAATATCATTATCGACAGAATCAACATCCTCCTTTTCGCGGTTAGATTCACAACCTATTAATGATTATCACTCATCATGATATATCAAGTCTTAACGTCATGAGTGATGGGTAAGATAGTATGTCCCAGGTTAAATGCATGTATGTATATATATATATATTGCATTTTTCTAGCTCGACAAACTTGTTTGTGTGTAGGTCACTTGCAAGGTTATGCTTAAGGGAGACTACTCCTCAACTACCGAAATTTGTTTTAACTCTAGATGAAGGCAACTCTCTTTCATGCTTGTCTTCTCCATTTTCTCATGTTAAGCAACCTTTAGATTACATGTAGTAACAATATCTAAGTTGTAATCTAATGTTTCTTCTCACATAATAGAATATATTGTTAAAATTTATGTTTTTATTATATTTATAGTTTTGTTCAGTTCTTCGTTTTTTTTTGTCACAATTCTAGTTAGGTTTCCATAATTTCTTAGCTAAACCACTTATGTTTTTTTTTCTCTTTATTTATTGAGGGTATAGGGGTTCCCAATTTGTAGTAAGCCCGGTGATTCCAAATTTGGAACCATGGTTGTGATACCATGTGTAGGGACTGGTTATGGTCCCTAAATTCTTAATATTATTCTAACTTGTTCTAAATAATTTGTTGTCTTCATTTATCTGTTTTGTTTTTCTCTAATATGGTTGAGGTTCCTGTTGAATGTGTAGTTCATTGTGCAGGTATAAGTCAATAGATTTAAACAAAATTTCTATTCTTCTATCTGTGATAAAATTAAGAGCAACTAAAGGTAATAAACTCTACATCCTTCTTTTCTTATTCACAAATTCATACAATTTCATACCAATTCATGCAACATTTATATAATTAAAACCTTCAAACATTACATAGGAAATACTTGTAAACCTTCAAACATTACATAGGAAATACCTGTAAACCTTCAAACATTACATAGGAAGATACATGTCGGATAGCTTAGATTTGTCCCTCTAGGATAGCTCATATTTGTGCATGCATGCTCCCACAACTTAGAAACTCAACTGCCTAAATAGATTTGACACCCTTCCATCTAGGAACAGTTGCTTGAATAGATTTTCCACCATGCCAACTACGAATGGCCTCGCCGGATCCCTAGCTCCAAGAAAGTGTGTTTCTTGGACCTCGATCCCAAAACTTGAGTACAACCCATCCAACCAGTGCAATGTATTTCCCCATATCAATGCAATGTATTTCCCCAAATCAATGAAAAACATACCTCCTCTGTTGTTTTTCCAAAATCCTTTGAATCCCCAAATCATCTCCATCCCCCCTCTTATATCCTCTCCAATCACCACCCAAAAATACTTGACAAGTTTCTATTACATATTATAACTCATTAGATTAGAAGATTGACAAGATCATGACAATGAGATAGGTATGGAACCTCTTTGTAGTGTAGAATTATAAATATAAGATACATATCCAATTCTAGTGCAATAGAGATATAAGAATCCCATGGCATAAGTGCACATCCATCAACACCCTTTTCGCTCAACTCACAATATCATTGAGATCCTGGTTGTGCAAAGATTAGATTAATGTTACAGGATATTTTTGGGCAAGTACGAAATTTTGAGGATGCCGCTAATTAATATTTAAAACTATTTTCCAGATCTAACTGCCATTACCACCTTAATACAAATCCTATCATTCTAGTTGGATGGAAGTAGAAACTCATTTGAAAAATTGATCAGTTTCTAGCTCGCCAAACTCTTACCCATTAGTAATAGAATTAGTACACTTGGTGTCAGTGTTAAATTTTGTCCTTTATATAAGAACAATAATTATACTATCGGTCCTCCACTTGTTACTAACTAGCATAGACAGTGCTTACCCAAGGACCAAGATTCTAAATCATAGACTTTGACTATTAACATCCAAATATGTTCATATCAAGAATGGATCCAAAAGCATGTGCTTTTGCTTTATCTTAACTAGAGGTTGGGCAACCTCATTCAACCCTAACTTTCAAATTCACTACACACTTAGCAAAGAAAAGACTCTTATAGGTAATCCTTCGTGATAAGACAATCAATTTTGGCATGCCATACTTCAACCATATCCTTTCTTATTGAATTAATATCTCATTTGATTTATATTTTTGAAGAGGTACAACTCTTCATTATAGAATGTCTTTGTTTTAGATTGAAATTTATTTTACAAATCGTGGTTGATCAACAATTTTTCTCATCTTAATGTTTGGGTATTTTTAACACATCTATAAATTGAATTTAGATAATAAAAAAATTAAGTGAGAAAATATTTTTTAATGTAATATTATTTAAAGTAGGTTTGATCATCTCTTCAAGTAGCTTATCTTTTAAGGTAGTTTATAGTCTAGTTTAATTTAAATAATTAACACAACAAAAAATCTAGTAATAGTAATATAATTAAAGGTTCCAACTTGGCCAAATGCCAAATTGACATATGCGATCCATTTGTGGGACAAGGGATCCCCTCCGTGCAATGACTTAACTACTTAGTCTAAAAAGGTATACATACCCTACCCCCCCCCCCCCCCCCCCCTTCAGATTTGAACATGTGACATCTAAGAGGAAACACATGCTCTTAACACCGATACATAATAATTATAAATCAATGAACTAATATTGATGTTATTTAAGAACATAGTCTATTTTTAGTTCATACAATGTTTTCCCCATAATATATTTTGTTTTCAAGGTTAGTAATTCTTATCGATGCATTTCTAGGTGCTAGCATGGCACAACTCCCTAGTTTCAAAGATCTTTTCCTTGGCTTCACCTTTCAAAATACATGGCCCCCAACAATAAAGTCTTTTTGAATTTTGTTTTGTTTGTAGAACCTTTTTATGTATCTTGGGATACTCTCATATTCTCCCAAATTCTTGCAACCTATGTTTCTATTTTCTTGAGCAATTCAATCACAACTATAACATTCTCCACTAGATTATCCCAATTCACTAGTGTTGTACATTTTCTCACATGTTTAAAATGAAATCATCACCAATATTGATGCACGATGTCTATTGTTATATGCAAACTCCATGAAATGCAGGTTCTCTTCCCACTTGGTTAACTTGTTTAACACATACATGTGTAAATTGTCCTCAATGACTTCATTTAATATTTTTGTTTGTCTATACATCCGAGGGTGATAATTTGTGATAAAATTCAGTTATTTGCCCAATACATGGAATAAACTCTTCCAAAATTTCAATGAGAACTTCATGTCTCTAGTTGAAATGATCACCCAAGGTACTTCATGCTATTAAATTTTAGTACAAATACTATAAAAAATTTAATCAACAATTCATTCATTTATTTTTTTGTACACTTGAGTTGGGCTAGCATAGCTTTGGTAGTCAGACATGTATTTCAATCAGTTGGTAACTGATTGGAGGCCTATTAGGTAAGCAAAAAGAATTTAATATAAAAGTATAATGTGAGCAGTGGCAATTCATAAAGATAAACACCATCTTAGAGTTGACGAGAGAAGATGACTCAATGGCTACCACTTTAAATGAAATATTTGATTTATAGCTTAAGTTGTCAAAATGACTACCTTCTTCCCTAGTTTTGTCAAGATGAAAACCCCCCTATTTGTATAGGGTGTTCACTAGGGTTTTTGAGATCATTCTGGGGGTAATCTCCTCTCCCCAAATCTTAAAGGGTGCTAGCTCAATGGAAGAGTGCTTGCTTTACAAGCAGGAGGTTGGTGGTTCGATTCCTCTGTGCCATGCTAATATTGCAATATATTTCTAAATTTTTTATGACGATTTATATATAGGGGGGTTTTAAACCATCTTTGTATGTTGTTACGAGGGGGGTTCTAAACCGCCCTTGTAAGTTCCTACGAGGGGGGTTCTAAACCGCCCTTGTAAGTTCCTACGAGGGGGGTTCTAAATTGGCGTCATATGTTGCTACGAGGGGGTTTAAAACTTCCCTTGTATGTTCCTACTATGGGGATTTCTAAACCGCCTTCGTAATATGCTACAACAAGGGGTTCTAAACCACCCTCCCCCTACCCACCCCTCTTCGCCAACACTTGGGCGAAAATTACACCGCCGCCTTGGGCGTCCCTTTGGGTGCACGACGAAGAATCGCGCCGCCAACTTGGGCGGCCCTTTGGGCGCACGAGGGGAGTGACGTTATTTCCCAAGTGTTGGAAAAGGGGGAGGGGAGGGGGAGGGGGAGGGGGATGGGTGCGGAGGGGGGAGGGGGAGGGGCGAGGGAGAAGGACGAGGGGGGGGGATGGGTGCAGATAGGAGAGGGGAAGGGGGAGGGAGGAGGATGGGTGCAGAGGGGGGGGGTGGGAGGGGTTAGAGTTTTTTTTAAATTTTTAATGGTTTTTTAAAGTTTTTATAAATTGTTTTTTTTTATAATTTATAATTTTTTTTAAATGGTTTTTTTAAAGTTTTTATAATTTTTTTTTTAAAATTTTAAATGTTTTTTAAAAATTGCTTTTGTTTTAAATGTTTTTGGTATTACTTTTATTTGGATTTTATTTATATATATTTTTATTTTATTTTTTTAATTTTTTAAAAATTTTGTTTACATTTTTTTTAAAATTTGTTTGAAATTGTTGTTCATAAATTTATTAATTTATATATTTTTTTACTTTTTCGAAAAAAAAATAATCGTATTTCTCATTTTTGTTTTTCCAATTTTTTTTTTAATTTTTAATTTTTTACTTTGTTGTGCCACGCCCCTTTGGGTTGTGAGAAAAATCTCCGCTCCTACCCTAAGCCCTCTTTGGGTGCCAAAAGCGTCGCCCAACGGGCGACACAATTATGAGGAAAATGTCAAACTTAACAATTTTTTTATAAGATATTTTTGTAACGTTTTGACTTTAAGTTTTTATTTTGAGAATAAATATTATGTTTTTAATATGTTATTTACAAATATATGGTATACGTTTTGTTCAGTTTATCTCAATTATCACTTTATGGAAAATAATGTTAAATAGAATCATTTGTATACATAAAATAGCTGAAAATATGTTAAAAATGGTTTGTAATGTATTTATTGTCTCAATGTTTTTTACAAATTTGCCCCAAAAATGACTTATTTAAGGGAAAAGTTTAAAGAAAAAACTTCCAAAATGTATATATTTTTCATTCTAACTAGCTTCTAAATGTTAAAAAAAAAAGTATATATTTTTTCATTATAAGTAGCTACTAAATGTACATTTTTTAATAAAAGTTCAAAAAACGCATTTGTAAATAAAAATTATATTTTTCTTATGACCAAGAAGTTTCAAAATCGCAAAAAAATGGCTCGAAATGAAATATGGTGCTACCAGTATACACACTTTTTGAAATGGAGGTAAAAATAGCTACTAAAATTGACCCCCCAAAAAATGAGAACACTGTCGGGTTCTCGTCAAGTTGTATAACTTGTTACCCCCCCCCTAAAGGCATCGCTGCTAAAATTCAATTCGTTTAGAAATGGTTTTTGAAGAGATATAAACCGCCCCCCAAAAGTGACTTTTAGGGGCGGTTCATAATTGCCCCGAAAAATTGACTTTTAGGGGTGGTTCCAAACTGCCACCAAAATTCGTTTTTTGGTGGCCGTTAAAAACCACCCATAAAAAGTCACTTTTGGGGGCGGTTTATACTTCTTCAAAAACCACTGCTAAAAGGATTGACTTTTAGCAGCGGTGCCTTTAGGGGGGGGGTTTGAAAAACTGTCGCTAATGCTAAAACTCCTGCTGATTCCACTTTTGGAGGCAGAAAATGATCACCTCTAATGTCTTTTTTGTAGTAGTGATATTGCCAAAGACATTTTTATTCCATTGCTTTAGTTTAACTTTAAGATTCTTTAATCTTTGTTGAAATATATACATAGAGGGTCTTGCTCCCAGGTCAACTTCCTTCCATCACTGCTCTATATTTTTCTTGAATTCATCATTTTCCAACCAAAAGGATTTGAACTGAAAAGGGTTCATCCTTGGCACCTCACTAGTATCCAATTGGAGGCTTATTGGCCAGTGATCCAAACCTGCTGCAAGTAAAATGGAGGTTATAAGGGTCGTTCCTTGTTAGATAATGTATTCAGAGAGTAAGAAACGATCCATTTGGGAGGCTAATTATAATGATGATAGTTATTAACATTCATTGAGATCAACTTTGAATTTCAGACCTTAAAAAAGATAATGAATTATTTGGTTTACTTTAGAAATTTATTTTTGTCCTTGAAAAAACTTTTAAATAAGCATTCCTAAATCACTATAGTTTTGATGAGTTAAAAGGTTAGGAAGGTTAGTATTGTAAAACAAATGTATTGAAATTTAGATGTAATGTGGGTGTACGTAAGACATTCTAAGAGAACATTCCTTTCGTTTTCACTCCTCTTAGTCTCACAAAGATAACAAATTCTTTTGACCCATGACATTTTGGGAATTCTCCACCACCATGTTTCACTATGGAGCTCATGAGAGTTTGTTCTTGTTTTAGAAATATTAATTTTATTTTTTAGTCTAATTAAAATAGAGAGATACTTTTTATATTCTAGATTGGGATTTATCACCTCCTTATAGTATCTTAATTTTCTCTTATCCTCTAGTCATTTATTGCATGCCAATTTATCCTTAAATTTAAATGTAAGAATATTTTTATATTATTGTTATTTTCAATAGTCACCTCTTCCTTGATTCCTTGATGATTTAGCCAAAACTTGACATCTTTATACCAACCTCACTTGACTTGCAAGTGGTTTTCACTAGTGTTTGAAGCAATCCTAGGAAGCCTATTGTCTTCCATGTTGTTTATTGTATTATTGTACATTAGATACCTAGACATAGCCATGCTCTTAATGGGGGGAAGACTCACTTCTATGAGTATGATATGATATGGTATATTGCCTTTGATTTTGAGATTATAAATTATAAAACACATTTGTATTTGCTCTATCTTTATCCATGATTCTTTACAAGTGTTGCAGCCCCAAACTTCACAACCATATACGATAATAGAGTGACAAGTGTCTCAAAGAGGACTTTCTTCTTATCCCAAAGTCAAGGGTCCATTGATTTACAACTATTTTCGAGTCCATAATAAGATTTCCACCCTCCATTTATACTTTCTAAAGGTTATGGTTCCAATTAAGATTGTGATAAAAATTGATTATCAGATATTTGTATAAAGTCACTTTCTTCAAGTTGTTGTTGTCATTCACAAAATTAGTGTAAGTGCTATTTTTGTATTTGATTATCATAACATTTTTTGTTAGTGTTAACAATCAAAGCCATACTAGAGAGAAAATCCATCAGAGAGGATTTGTAGTTTCTTGTCGAGATCATAGGGACTCCTTGCCATAAGAACAATATCATTGGCGTAAAGAATAAGGATGATGAATATAGTAGTTAGAGTCGTGTTGGCACAACTTGCTTCTTCCAAAAAACCCTCCAACGTGTTGATGTATATGCCAAAAAGGGTTGGGAGTAAGGGACAAAACTTCTTAACTTCTATATTACAACAAATATCTCTTGACCAACCCCCAATGTTACTAAAATTAGCAATAACATTCTCATGCAACCTTATCCCAACATCTCTCAACTCAAAATGAATTTTTATCTCTTCTAATCCATTCCAAAGGTTCGTTTTTGGCATTGTGTAAGATGATTTTCTAAGTTCGGTGAAGCAACACAAGATATTGGTTTTATTATTGCGACATGCCTCCACAACGATCCTAAGCATAATAAGTCAGTCCACAGTTGAATGATAGCTCTTAAACTTGGTTTGGCCTTGAGCTCTTTTTCTATAAATTTCTAGCCATACATTGATCTTCTTTTCCATAATAATTTCATATAACTTGGCTAATAGGGGGCTAATCATAATGGTCATATAATCAGAAGGATTGTTTGTATCCCCACTTTTGAAAATAGGAAAAATGAGGCTTTGAGTTCAGGGTTCAAGTAAACCTTGCTTGACTACTAAATTAAACAGCTTGTGGATGTGAGGGATGTGGATAGGCCCTCTAATTTTTAAGATTTTTGCATGGTAACCTTTATTATCCTTAGCTTTCCAATTCCCTTGATGTTGTCTACTGCATGAAGGTAATTGTAAAGATTTTACGGTAGGAATTCTTGTCTCTTAAGGGAATCCTATCGTTTTCTTTAGTTTTACGAATTAAAATTTACATCTAGAATTACTTAAGGTCTAGCTTAGAGAGGTGCAAAAGCTTCTTTTGTTTTTTATTTATATAATAAGCTTTTTTCATTTTAATTAGGGTTTTGCGCTTCTTTTGTTTTTTATTTATATAGTAAGTTTTTTTCGTTTTAATTAGGGTTTTGCACCTATTTACACTATCGGATTTTAAGGACTCATTATGATTGATACACATTTTTAAATAATCGACATATAATTTATTATACCTTAAAAACTTAAAATAAAGTTATAACTTATGCTTTAATGAAAAAATATTAATTCCTTTCAGCCGTATCGGGTGAAAGGAATACACAAGATGGCTCAGCACGAGCCAAGATTATGACGTGACACTTGTCCCTGCTCACCGATGACGTGGAAGCAATGAGGAGGTCATGGTACAAGATGTCGTGTGCCCCATGCAGCCATCCACCATTTCCCTTAATGACCTTCTCCTGCATACGAGTTCTTTGTCACGTCGATCGAATCTGGGAAATCTGGGAGATCACAACACTTCAAGCTTGGCCCGCTTCACTGCCAAAAATGATCACACCCACAACGAATTGAAATCTTAGAGCGGTGGAAAATTTGGGACATAAAGAGATTGTTGGGGGAATGCTTATTGACAAATTTTTCATTATTTTTATGTGTGAGAGGAAACAACAAGCCGCTCTGGGAAGTATGTTTGAGTAAGGGTAGTTTCCTCTACCAAATTAGGTTGTGGTTACAACGAGGGAGATGAAGACTTTAGGTTTTGGTTCTCTGCGATTCTATTCTTTGGTCAACATTCTCGATTTGGTAATATCGCTCCTTGCAAGCATTCACGTAGATAAAAAAAGGGGCACAACAATCCCACATGCCCCAAGTCCTCAAGGAAACCAGAGAAGCGGGGGCCTCATACCAAGCTGACATTCCTCCTCCTACTCAACAAACAATTGTTCACTAGGAAACTTGGGTGCCACAGAGGAAACATGCTATGGATCTGGATTAGGATATTCTAGCGGAATTCCAAGACACTATCCTAGATGCAGGAGCCACTCATATGTGGGAAACAAAATACATGAAAATAATCACGTTATATTGGCATCTAAAAACCTTGTTGGGGAAATCATTGGTGGACAATAGTGCAAATAAGAATGAAATCATGATGCATTTGGAGAAATTGCAGGAACACATGGGTAAGATGGAGGACAAGGAACAACTGATGATGAGAGCAATCATTGGCCTTGGGGCTAAACTTAATGTTTTGTCCGAAGCCACAATAGGCATGGTCTTCAAAGAGGGGGCTCTGGGGAAACCAAGTCCAATTCCTCTCGCTCATGCGTACTCCCCTAGTCAAACCAACACTACTCGAACATTTGAGGTTCCAATTGCTTCTATTTCTTATAACTAGCTTCTAGATAGATCTCTAGGCTATTTTCTTTCTGCAAAAATTGTTAAGATGCTAAGTAGATATTATACATATATTTATCGTGTTATTGTTGGGTGTGTTATATTCTTTGCATGTAAATCGATGGTTGAAGTTGATATTCGACTGGTTAACAAGTCGACTAGAGTTGGGAGCCGAAAAACGGTGGAAGTTTGGTCGAATAGTCGACTGGAATAGTTTATTGGTCGATGACCACGACTAGTCGATGAACATCAAAATGACTAGAAGCTCAATGGGTGATCGATCAAGGTTGACCCAGTCAAGTCAAATGTAACATAATGACAGAAAGTGGTTAGGAAGTTATGGATCGCCATTAATGAGCAGTTGGTTGTAACTAACTCAGGTACCACAAGCTAGTGTATGTATTACATATGTAAATAAGATGTAATGGCTACATAATAGCAATCAAGCAAGAAAAAGAGAAGAATTGAAGTGTGATAGCTATCAAGTATATCACTGTTGTAAACACTGTTAAGAGTGTTGCTAATAGATTAGTGGTAAAGCTCATTGGTTTGTTGGTTTTCCACGGTAAAGGGGTTTCTAAAGTAATTTATGTGTGCTATGTGAATGTGTTGTGTTCCATTGCTTTGTGTATAATTGTGTTTAACTATATGAATCATATGCATAACCACTATAATAGGTATTATAAGCCAACAATTATCAGTCATCAGGTGGGAAGTATTTTAAATTGTTGGACAATTGTTCTAGCGACCTGATTATCTTCTTCTTTTTTGGTTTGTTATGGAACACCAATGACAAACAAACTTTTGTGATTGGTCTGGTTTCCCAAGTGGCAGGCCAACCACATAAGCATTTTTACTTTATGTTTGTTTTAGTAATATAATGTTTTACCGTGCTTACAAATATATATACACCTCTGTAGACTTTAACAATTACATCACTGCACAGAGGGGAGGTCCCTTGTCTCAGAAACAAGGGGGTCTCATATATATTCCTTTTAAAATATTACTTTTTGATTTTATTTTTAATTAATTATGACCACAATGTTGAGTATTCATCTTTATTTAGAGAAATTTTATATTTTTTAAAATATAAATATAACTAAAAATGATAAGATCAATTTTTTATTAATTTATAATAATAATAATAATCCATCAAAATATGTACAGTGAGGATAACCATTATTAGCTACTATTTGCCTATGCAAGTTGACTCATCAATGTTATGTAAAGAAAACCATACCACCTGAAATAACCTGCTAGTGGTTTGTAAGCAGATATACTTCCACTCATGTTAGATACCTATGAATCTTGGATCGTTAACCTTTTTCTTTAGATTTGACGAAAACAAGCTCTTAACCAATCATAAAACAATTTTAAAACATTTAAAATATTACTAATATTCAAATTTCAAATATAAATATAATATACTATTTTAATTTTTTTTTCTAAATTATGAAAATGCATATAATTAAATTAAGCTTAACATTTGTATTCCTTCTCTTTTCTAAATCATAATTCAATCTCAACAACCTAAAAGGCATCATCATTATATTAAGAATAGGATAACATTTCGATTTAAAAATATATATTAATATACATATTTAACATAGTTGATTTCAATCATTTAAGTTACATTATATATATATACATATATTCCTCCTTTTACTAATATAATTTGTTTTTGGCAAGATTCTAGTCATTCGTGGTTGTTGGGAGGAATATGCTTTTCGGTTATTGAGAGAGTTTGTTGAGATTTGACGTTTTCCAACTTGGATTAAGTAGCATGCATCGTCATTTATGTATGCGAGCTTTTTTTTCTACTAAATATAAGATTAGTTCGTTGCAAAAGGTTGGTTAGTTCCTTTCATGTCTTTTCAATGGCATGCAAGCCTGAACCAAAATTGGAGACTAAGTTTAATACCAACCAAACTCCACCAAACCTAATAGGTAGTGGTTGTTTAGTTTTCTTAGTTTTTTTAAAGTATTTTATAACTATAAAAAGGTTGTGGCATATCAAATAAGTCGAAGATTAAAAAAAGATTAAAAAAAAATTGTATAACCACGTTTTATCTAGTTGAGATATTAAGTTATAATTCTTTACCAAATAGTAACATAATGTATGATTGCAAATTTGTTTATTTTCCCTACAGTTATATTGGTGAACAAAGACACACAAAATTAAGATACAAAAATTAAGCATGCACTTATTTTAAGGGAAATAGTGCCTATTATGGGCTTCTTTCATCTGGAGAACCTCCTAATGTTTGCTCTCTATCTAGATTTGATGATGATCGACAATTGCAAGGCTTGTTTTCTACATTGTGACCTCTTCATTACCATTATCCATTGTTGAACCGTATCAAAACATTGGTTTCCCTGTTGCTAAATGGATCCCTCAAGTAGATTTCAATATCATGTTGTGATGTTTGTCCATTCCCTCTTCCACTCGATCCAATCTAACATTGCTCTCCTACATTTTAGTTCCCAAATCTACCAAATTTTCCCCTTGAAGCTCTAAATAGTTGGTCAAGTACCCAATGAATTTTCTCATGCCATCTACTTGCTCATGAATTTTCCTCAACATTTTCTTAAGGTTTAAAATGTTGTCTATCCCAAAATCACCAAAGCATGGGAAACTAACCATTCTGTAGATGTCGATTGAAAGATTTAAGAGGGTATCTATCAAACTACAAAAGTTTTGATTCTCTTGTACTTATTTCCACACTTAATAGATCGCTCACTCCCCAAAATAATTCCCAATCTACCTCTTTGGCATAGCAAAATACAACCTAGTTTAGAACCGATTCAACTTCCTCCAAATAATTGACAACATGGAGGAGAACTTTGACACAATTTTAACAAATTGCCTTTGACACAAGATACAAAGAAGTGCCTAGAAACATAGCCATTAATTCCAATCCAAGCGAATTTGAAACACGTGGGTAAACTAAAAGGAGAGTCCAGTCTTACCATTGACCAGAAGAACCTTATGTGCCTGCTGAAGATTCCACGCCTTTTTTAGAGCAAGAACTGTAAAGATCGCAGCTTCCCCTGATCATCACCATCCCTTGCATGGGATATATCCCACCTTCATGCTTGAATCATATTAAATCGGATTTAAAACCATGTACCAAATGTATCTCTTTGCAGGCTTGAGGACCATATATGTTATGCCCGCTAAGTGATCCCTCATGCAAGTGAAATAGATTTGGATATCCTTCATACTTGGTTGAATGCCACTTGGCTTCTAAATAAATTCTCGAGGGTGGGTATTTAGGCCTAAGTCCCTTTTCACTTTCATTGTTTCCATGAGAGATGGTTATGGAACCCAATGTATCCCCAAAGGATCTTGGTTGTTGATGATAACCCCTTTGTCTTGGTACTAAGGTGGCCTTGTTTTCTATTAATCAACTTTCTTGTTATTGCAATAACTTATGTGAAGGATCATTGCCTTTTCTATGGAGTCTAATTGCCAAATAATCCTTTGGATTCTTCCACTCAATCTTTCTCCTCCTTTTGCATTTTTGTTTTGACTAAATTCACCATTATAAGCGAATCTCCAAAAATCATTTCCTTTTTAACATGGATTTGAAGGACCAATAATCTTTGGTATAAAGCATATACTTCTACTTCATTATTTGTAGATATCCCTACTAAGGTTAGATGGGTTCTAAATAGCTAAGAAGGATCCTCATGGATACCTTTTATGGATGATTGTTTTGCCCTATCGACCAATTAACTATTTATGACATCAATAAGAGCCTTTGGACCTATCACTTGGAGTCTTGGATCTTGATATATGTTAACAGTTAATTTCCATGCCTGCAAGATATGCTTTCCAAACTTAATACACCTACATGCTTGTTATCGATTGAATATAGTCGTGTGTCTACCGTCATCAAATTCTCAACTACGAAATGGAAAGCAATATATGAGCAGAATTTATTCATAGACAAAGCGGAAGCAACCATCGACCTGCCATTACAAGTTTACATACACAAATTTCCATTTTACTACAAAATTCTTGTATGAATAGCTGGCCTATTAGCTCAGTTCGTTAGAGTGCCGTGCTAATAACGTGAAGGTCTCAAGTTCAAGACCTGCACAGACGATGTTTTCTTCCGTGTTTTTCCTTTTATTTCTTTTGCTCCCTTTACAACAGAGATAAAGCACGAATTTCTCGCATCTCTCTCCTATAAAAAAAAGTCCTGAAAACAATCTACTAAATTGGACTTTTTCCATAGATGAGCTTTAGAGAGTTGCATTTCAACTTCCTTCCAAACTTGCAATGGCCATGGCCATACTTAGATAACTCATGACTAAGGAAGAGCTTTGTAAGAAGGATAACTCATGATTAAGGAAGAGCTTTGTAAGAAGGATGGTGTTGTATGGCAAAAAAAATAAAAAATTAGAGCTTTGTAAGAAGGATAACTCATGATTAAGGAAGAGCTTTGTAAGAAGGATGGTGTTGTATGGCAAAAAAAAATAAAAAATAAAACAGAAAGTAAAGTAAATTTGATTTATAAATTAAAAAAAATGTTTTTTAATGTATAAATACAAATTAGTAATCAATTGATGACATCATAGGATACAACGTATGTTTGCATTGCATCCAAATTGGCTTGAGTGTGGTATATAAGTAAAAGTAAAAGAAAGATATATATAAGTATTATAATTTAAAATATTTCATTATTGAATTGTTCAAATATTATTTAAATTTGAGTCAAAATTAATTTTGTTGTGTTAATATATGTAGTGAATTCGGATTGAAATGTTGTCAATTCGAGATGATCTAAAAAAATGCCTTAAAGGGGTATTTAAAGTTTTGGTTGAATTGAAGAAATGCAAGGCACAAAATACTTCTATTAGGAAAATGGAAGTAAATAAGTAAAATATATTTTGAATGATTAATTATAAAAGGATGTAGGGTTTATAGATTACAAAATAATTATAAATGTTATTGTAGGTGCATGAAGACGTTATGGATGGTGTGCATTATCGAAGTTGATAGTGGTGATCGCCAAAGGTTGATAGCATCAATATGTCTACTACATCGGGGACTAATCACACTAATCATATGTATAATGAATTGTACTAAATTGGATGTTTTACCAATAATAAATTATATTTTTATGTTCATATAATATGAATGAGGTGACTTATAAATGGTTTGTTTTTATTTTATATGTCGGTGATCCTACTCGAACGTGTGCATAGAGACATATTTTGTGTTTGTTAGAGTTTTCACTTTAATTCAATTTAACTATGATCTTTAACTGAAAGAATAACAAGCACAACAAAACACAATAGACACAATAATTTTCCTCGAGGAAACGATAAAGGAGAAAACCCCGCAACTTCCTCAAAGATATATTCGTCACTAATACAATATAACAAAATGGAAAACCCAAAAATAGGAAGTCTTCTGCAGCTCTCTCTCTTTCTCCTCCAACGAACTTGTCTTCTCTCTCTTTCTTATGCGAACTTGAGTGAGTGAGTGGTGTGTCCAAATGAAAGAGAAAATCTCTCTATTTATACTTTATGTTAGGGGTGACCTAAATCCCAATTAGATCTTCCTCACTAACCTGACTGGGTCGACCTGTCCTAGGGAGACTCAATAATACAATTTACATTTGACCTTTAGGGGATCTAATTCCCCGACTTACAATGGAGGTTTTACCTCAATGAACTTGCATGACCAAACATAATAATGCCATCCCCAAATGGAGGAAAAACATCTCCATTGGAGGTACAAATAAAATACAATAATAATATCAATATAAAATACAAATGAATATTTTCCGAAGTTACATTTACAACAACAGTGTTCTCAACAGCAACTTCCATAAAGAGAAGAAGAGCATTGAGAAGAAAACTATAACATCATAATTATGTATATATATGATGAAATAAAAATAAAAATAAGAGGAAATAGTGTATTAGAAATAAACATGTATGATTAAAATGCATCGATGTATGATTAGTATATTTGATGATCTTTTATGTTACCTTTGATCGGTATGTATGATGTTCTTATTTAATTTCATCTCTTTGTCACTATGATGCGTACGTGCATTATTTTATTATTAAATTGGGTATATGGGAAAATGAGAGTGATGTGACAGGAGGGGGAAGGTCCATTTGAGCTTCTACCTTCTTGTTGATGGCCTCGTCAATAGAGAATAAAACATTCTCAAATCCAAGAGAAGCTCATTACGTAGTAGTAGAGCTACCAGATTGCGAGTCAATTTATGAGTCCGACCCTTACAGAGTTTATAGTTAGGTTTTCATTGAATTCTTATATATATATTTTTTCATATGCATACCAAACCAAAAGGTAATCAATATGTGTTTCCATTGTAGGTAAATTTTGACACAATGATGGACTATGAGATGAGTGTTTGAGATGTTATGATAGCATCTTGTGTTGTTCGATATAGTGATACTTCTACGACTAGCAAGATCTATATTCCAATGTAGTGGAAGACAATGGTAAGCAAAGGTGTGAAGTTCAATGATGTGAGATCATCTAGTTCATAATATTCTCCTTCAAAGATTGAGGAAAATGAAGAGGTTGTTGTTCCAAAGACTAAATCAAAGACTCGGGATGATTTAGATTCAAGGGTGGATGAGGTGATATTAGGGATCAATTTTCCCTCACCTTCTACTCTAACATGCAAAAAGTTTAGATGGCTTACCTAGGAATTACAAGAAGCACATGGGTAGGTAGAAGTGCCCATATCTTGAATAAGGGAAAATATACCTCCTAGGATATATTTTAGCCATGTTGTAGTGGCTTCTTACACTTGAGACCCTGCCAATTGTTTTTAAGGAGGTTCGATGTGATGCCTTGGTTGAGGAGTGTGATGAATGGATGATAGTTCCTTTTTAGAATATGATGGTTGATTTCAAGATTACATTGGGTTAGATTTGCATATGGCAACTTTGGTTAAGTTCCAGAAGGATTTCATTAGCGTTGGTGAGAACACTTCCCTTGTAAGAGGGATTTTTTTTATCTTTCAATGTAACTCTAAAAGTGCTTACACAATGTTTGGGGGTGCTTCATGAGACGTGGGGTGCATGGTATTTGATTGATCTATGATTGACTTATGCATTGAAGGTGGCTTGTTCATTGATCACATGAGCTTATATGGATGCCTGGTTGAAATTCTTCCTTGGAGCATTTGGGATTTTCGAACAATTTGGTGGAATTCTACATGTTGGACACATGGAGAGGTTTCTTTCTTAGAGAACACCCTACATTGAAGGAGAATCATTTCGAATTCTAGAGGAAGGCATTGAGCACTAAACAATATCAATTTGCTTGGATGATTGCATGGATTCATGGGTTTTGCTTGGGGATGTTTGGGTTGCAGCAATGATCATGTAGATGGAGTGGATGCATAGGAGCACATGGTCTAGGAGAGGAATTGGAGTATTGTATCCCTAAGAGGGGGAGTGTTGGACCTTGGATTGGGATTTCCCTTGTCTTGGAGCCTTACTTGTGTATTGTCATCACTTTGGAGCTTGACATGTGTCACTTGTAGGAGGAGCACTTCACATATGTGGACCTACTTGCATCTTGTAATTTCCTTGTACTGGACTATATCCACTTGATTTGTAAACCTCCCTTCACTTGTATAAACAAAGGAAGGAGAGATTCATTCTCATCATTCATGTTTGGAGATCTTACGTCCCATATATCTTAGGTTTAGAGATGTATGAGGAGGAGAGCTACTCTCTCTCTCTCTCTTGTTCATTCTTCATTGTACGTTATCTCTCTTGTCTTGAGGTGCTAGGGTCTCTTGAGCATTCTTGAAGTATAGGGTTAGGGTTTCATCCCTAAGGAGGAATTAGAGTTAAGGTTTGATGATAAAAGCTAAGTTGTACTTCTTGAGAAGGACAAGAAGAGGATATGCATTGCATAAGGCCAAGGATTACTTTCTAGCATTGAATCCAACTTGTTTGAGTATCTTTGGTGGAGTTAGGGTTCTTATGTTTTTCCCTAGCTGGGGTTTTGGAGAGCTTCGAAAGTTGTACCAACTTATCTTAATGTTAGAGTATATACTTGAACTCGGTCATCTATACAAAATTGTATTTATGTGGATTTGATTTTTAGCTACTATTGTCTTAATGGTTTGGTAATTTCCAACACTTATATTTCTTGTTGATTTGACATGAGTCAAGGCTAAATGTTTTGTGGGTTTAACATTGATATTGAATACAATAGGACATAATTTATCTTTTAAGTATCACTATCATAAAGTGTGCCACGTCCCCAATCCCTTCAGTGACCTTTAGAGTGATAGAGAACAACCTTGAAGAACCTGTTACTTTTTTTTTCTTCCAAAACTGATCCGCAACTCTAATCTTTTGCACAACCACAATTGTCTTGGTCCGCAATCCGCACTCTGCGATCTGTAAGTCATAAGTCAAAATTCGGCGCCCCAACGCGCCACTTCAAGAATTCCACCTTCGACTTCCGCATTCCATGATGCAGGAATTGGAGAGGCGGAAACCAATTTCACAGCGTTGAAGGGACACCTCTCTGGCTTCCGCAGTCTTCATCCACGATGCGGGACTCGTAAATTCGAAGCACCAAATACACGACTTCAATGAAACTCCTCTCCGACTTCCACAGTTCCACAATCCGCGATGCGGAACTCAGAAAGTCGGAGCGCCAAATACATGGCGTCAATGAAACTCCTCTCCGACTTCCGTAATCCGCGATGTGGAAATTGGAAAGTCTGAACACCAAATCTCCAACTGTGAAGATTTCCACTTCTGAATTCCACACTCTGCAGTCCGCGATGCGGGAGTCGGAAAGTAGAAACATCAAATATCCAACTATTAATATTTCCACTTCCGACTTCCGCACTCCGCAATATGCAATCCGCAATCCACGATGCAGGAGTCAAAAATTCGGAACACCAAATCTCCAACTGCAATATTTCCACTCCTGACTTCCGCAATCCACAGTCCGCGATGTAGGAGTCGGAAAGTTGGAATACCAAATATCCAATTGCGAATATTTCCACTTTTGACTTCCGCACTCTGCAGCCCGCAATGTGGGAGTCGGAAAGTCACAATACCAAATATCCAACTGCGAATATTTCCGCTTCCGACTTCTGCACTTCGCAATCTGCGATGTAGGATTCGGAAAGTCGGAATTCCTAAACATCACGCCGAGAATTCACACCTCCGACTTCCGCAGTCAGCACTGCGGGTTCGGAAGGTCGGAATTCAACCAATTGCCCCTGTTACAACCAACTTCTAATGCTGATAACTTCTTCATCTTGAGTCCATTTTGGGAAAATCTGGTACCATTGGAAATCTCTCAGCGAGCCCTATGCAACTGCATGATCTTATGCCGCATCCGATGACTCTGATCCTATCCTTCATCCAACCTAAAACATGGCCCCAAGATTCCTCCAATCCTCCTTACCACTCTGCAAGGGCTCATATGCAACTCAGTCATGGCCCTTCCCTTCATCTGATCCACATGGGGAAGCATGAACACCACAGGGGGGGTGTCTATTTTCTCCCCCAAAACCCTAACTGAACCTTCTGAGCATCCTAGCCTTTACATCACCTAGTCCTATTCATCAAGGCATAAATTCATATAAGTACAAATATAAGAATGTAGATGTGTAGGAGCATGGTGAGTAACTCATGTATGTAGATTTATACACTGATAAACACAAGGGAATAAAACATCATACAGGGGATTAATCCCCTTCTCATGCAATGCAAAGAATTTATCATCTAGCATACATCATTTAGCTTCCACAATATAGTGAATAATTAAACATTACAGAACATAGAATGAGCATGATTCAAAGCACATAGAACACTTATCTTTGAGATGAAATCTCTGAGCAAAATGGCTATGGAATGCAACGTTCCAACCCAACCATAGGTCTCTTCCCATCCTATAGTATTTCAGCACTCGGAGAACACCCCCGAGCTGGGGCTATGTATCCACTAAGGAGGATCTAACCAAGTTTACACATAGCCTTGGTTCCACACCATTAGTCATGCTAAGCCAACACACAGTTGGGTTTATCAAGCATGCCAAGATACAAGGGAGGAGGAAGCTAAGCCAGTGAGCTCAACCACAGAGCTATAGCATCAATCAAACAGTCTTCACCGGGTTTGTCAAGCGATTCCCACCTCTGCTCTCTCTTCCGCACTGTGTCATCCACGCTTGGATCTCCTCAGGGTTACAGTCGAAAGTCTTTGTCCCGCGTCTGTGATTTTAGGCTAACATATATGGGTTTCTCTATGGGGTCTTGGGCATCCAACACTCTCCAAATCGCACTAAGGTTCGGGTCTATGGATCCTCCAATGGGTTTCGCTTCCCATGCTGATTTTTGAGCGATCTTAGCTTTGCCAATCGTGGCTCTCTCCCAAATCACGCTTTCTGGTTTTCTCTCTTGCTCACTCTGCGTCTTTCTCCTAACTGAAGCTAGAATGAATAATCATCTCCTAGGGATTAACGAAAACTTCCCTCCATGAGGTGGAGTGACTTATGGGAAAAGTCAAACATAGCCCATACCCCGCCTTACGAAATCCAGGGCTTCCCATACTCCATCAACCCCATGAATCAGATTTCTGAAGTACTTCCTTACAGCAGAAATAAATAGCAGCTAGGACAGGTCAAAGGGGTTCTCATGGTGACATATGGCAGTCTATGGTTCAATCCCAGAACCCCCTCACCTCTCCCTAGTGGATACATAGTCCCCCCTCATTTAGTTGCATCCATAGACAACCCTTAGTATTTTTATTACATGATATTTACATCATTTTGCAATTTCCATGGCTTAATAGCATATGAATCACACAATGTCAAATACTTGCCTCTTAAAGCTGATCATTCACTAGCGGGGTCTTGGCCCTTAAGCTCCACGCTAGGAATTATACATCACATATGCACAATGCTTACATAAAAGCCAATATGTCCTAAGGGTCAAAATGGGGACTTTGCAAAGTGAATTTCATATTTGGTTTATGCGTGATAAATATTTCCCTGGAGGGATGGAACTTGTGGCGTGATTTTGCTATCTTTTCTCTTGAATTTCCTAGTGGATCGAGATGGTCAAGAAGTGAAATATTGTCTGTTGTTGTTGTTGATAGCAGCCCTAAGGTTGTTAATTCATAGGGACTACATCTAGGAAACCTTTAGGAAAGAGGTGATATATCTAAGGAACCTCAATTCATGAAACTTCTACAAGGTTTATCAGGTAAGCTTGTACACTTGCCTCTTCTCATCATGTGTTGGATGAAAACACCTTGGGCTATCTTATCTACAATGAGATGGGCACAACCTCATTAAGGGAATTCCTCTACCCAAGCATAAATTTGGGCAACTAGTTAATGGCCATTTTATTGATCACTCCTTCCTCAACATTTTGGAGGAATCTTCATGGAATAATACTATGGATTGCCTACAAACATTTTGTGTCATGCCAAGTTCCACCCAAAGGACCAAAACCATTGTTTTAGGGATTGCAAATATTTGATTCTTAATTGGCTTGAGGGAAAGGGCTATTCTTGGATTAAACCTAGAAAAATCATTAAGTCTATGGGCCAACAACAGTTGAACCAAAGGCTTCCATAGGATAGGTTAGTATTCATTATGTGCTTCATTCAATTGGGTAGGGATGTGTATTTTTTTATAATAATAATAATAATAATCTAATTTTAAGGTCACATCCAAGCCAAACACCAAATTGGTGTATTGAGAGCCCCTTATTTGTAGGACAAGGGACCCCCTCCATGCAGTAATTTGATTGTTAAATTCAATGGAGGTGTACATAACCTACCCCCCTCCGGATTTGAACCTATGACCTCCTAGGAGGAAACACATGCTCTTAACCATTAGGCCCACTCAAGTTGTTTAAACCTCACACGTTGGCCCTAATAATATGTGCCAGATGGGTCATTTATGCCATGAAAGGAAAAAGGGCCTAGAAGGTACCATTGAAGAATTATATTTTTCTTGGTGCCCTCTAGGCTACTAAATATAGCAAGGTCTTATTATCCAATCACTCAATTATTTCCAATATGTTTAAGATAAAAGGATCCTTTGTGGTCCTAAGTATTTGGAAGCCTTGGGAGGCCATAAATCCATTCTTGACCCGGAAAAACCTCTCACTAACGTCAGGTGTGACTTTTAATGATCATTTAATCTAGTGAACTCCACTTTTATAGTAGAATGGTAAGACCTTGGTTGATGATCTTTGGGTATCAAGTCCTAGGTTCTATAATAAGGGAATTATTTAGCCCAATTATCTCTACAACATTGAGACGATGGATTGTCTCTCATGCCTTGAGCTTAAGGAAAATTTTAGGTTGTCCAACCTTGACAAGATCACTCTTGACAAAGTTTGGGGTTTGATCCCTAATGACCACTCCACCGATTTGGGCTTTACAAGTCCCACAAGCCTAGGGGAAAGACTATAAATGGAACAAATCAAAAGCCTTCACTAAGTAAAAGCTTGTTGATGGTGACAAATGGTTGTGCACAAGGCCACCACTCATTGCTCATCTACACAATTTACATAGGCTCACGTTTAAAAAAACATGGTTGTTTAGGTTGCACATCATGTGGAATCCTTCGTTGGAACCATAGAAAACATTTTTTGAAAGGTCATAAGCCATAATAGGTCTACCTATAGTTAGGAAGATCTCTTGCCTTCATATTTATAGCCTCAATGTCCCCATTGTGGACATGGTGAAATGCTAAAATGCATATTCAAGCTTTGTACTCTTGCCAAGTCTATGTAAAATTACATTGAGTCATTGTGTGGTTAATCACTCCCTACAACTATTTCCTGGAGCACCATGCTCATTGGAGGTAGACTCCTTTACACTATAAAGTTGCAAACTAATTGGCATTATGTTCATGTCGTAATCTTCTTTTTTCTTCTATAAAATGTGAAATGATTCTTTATTTAACAAGTCTTCTTGAGACTTCTTATTGATTGACAATGCCTTAGTATGCATGAGCTTGTTCTTGCTAATTACAGTGTGGGGAGGGAAAATCCATGTAGAAATGGGTAAATTACAACAACTAGATTTTTTGGGAGGGGCCCCTTGTGATATGATGGGGGGTCAATGTGCCCTTAACAATTAGCCCTTTCCAAGCAATCTCAAAGGGTAGAGGGTAACCCACGTGTAACATCCCCCTCACCCAATCCGACCATCGAGAGGGGACACTGGAAAAGACCCAAGCTCTAATAAATTCGCCCCAAGCCCATAATACGATTTTCAACAACAGAGTGTGCGTAGAAATGTAATTTAAGCATGCACATCGGAATTCAAAACAATCAACACACATCTAATATGAAAATACATCAGCATAACATTACATGCATCAAATAAAATGGTTCAGAATTCAATTGCATAAGAATACTTATCTTTATCCAACGAAAATCCAAGCAATTGGCTGTGTAAGAGCGCTTTTCCACCCAACCATAGGCACTATGTCCAACATATACTATTTATGTTGCTGAGAGGCCACCCCCAAGATGGGCTATGATGCCACCAAGGAGAAGGAAACACCTACAGGATTCTATCTCTCATCCCACAACCCATTCTGCTCTCTGTGCTTAGTCAATTGCTCATACAGATCTCTACAGGGGTCTCAATCAACCCTCACATCCTTGGCTTCCACAATTCCTGCTCCACACAACACCCTTCTAGCTCAGGCATCCCCTTCACTGATCTATGGTTCTCTTGGGCGATCCATCTGGATGGGTGCTTCTAGTGTATGCATAGAAGAATTCCAATATGATATGGCTGCTATAGAACCACCTGTAGCCTTGATTTGTGACTTCACAAGCACCTACAAGCAGAAGAACTCCATGGGTCAGGCTCCTAGCTTTCCCCCAACCTATCTACTCACCTAGAACCAAATTTTTTTCCTTCAAAAAATACAACTCCTCCCTCTAATTTGAATTTCTGGGTTTAACACACAGTCTGCTAATTGACATGAACAACAATGGAGAAAACTCTACATGGAGCAGCAACTTGCATGAGAGAATGAGAATGGAATAATGACCAAAAGAGTGTTGAATCCAAGGATATGAGGTGAGGGTGAAAACACAACTGACATGGCTTCTGACCATAGAAGAAATAGGACAGATGACAAATAACATAACTGTCACAATCCCCATGCTCAATAACTACATGAAGTGACTTTTCCCACCAACCTCACATGTGCAATAAATGATTGGAAAATGGTCAAAAAAGGAGATAATTGGCTTATTCTCATCACATTACAGAATTTAGGGTGAGTTCTAAGGTCAACACATGGCAACATAGGATTGGTTTTCCCATAAGCCCCCTTTCTCTTCCCCTTTGGTGGAATCATAGCCCCTTTGGTGCTCTTTACATAGCCATTGTTGGACCATTTTATTAATTTTCAGAATAATATTTACATACATTTTGAATTAGGCATAAAATCCAACCAAATGGTCCAAATAAAAATATATACATCATACATGCCTATCCATTCACTAGTCGGGCCTTGGCCTTGAGCTCCGCTCTAGGAATTCACACTAGCATATTTACATCATTTACATAAATTTGGATAATACATTCCAAGTCAAAACTAGGGGTATTACACCACGCAAAATTAGAGAGAGGAAAGATGAAATCCATAGTGGGACTCCTTACTCAATAAAATGATAAATTATAACCTATCTTTTGATATCTCAGAGACAACAAATCCCCCTAGAACTAGCAACAATGGCTAGGAACCGATTAAGCATGTTGGTACTTGTTGGGGGCCAAACCCCATCAACTAAAGAGTCACAACTCAATGTCAAACTCCTAGTTGTTTGATGTTTTCAAGTTGATGCTTAGGGATTTATGTTTATGTTCCATGGAAATGGGCAGTGTGTAACAATGATTTGATTTTTCGGGAAGGAGCATATGAAAAGATTGACCATTACATCCATAGACCCATAAGTTAGTTCCCATATGAGGAGAGATATACAACAGTATCAAAAAAATATATAGATCGACACTGGACTTGTATGAGGAGTGATATACAACAGTATCACAGAAAAATATAGATTGACATTGTACATAAGTCCAATAGAACAATGTAAGTAAAACAAGAGTTGGGAGGCTTAATACCAAGTGCCACATGATAGTCTAAACATAACCAAAAAACCGATAGGCATAGAAAATAAACAAGTCAATTTGTAGTAGTCTACCACAGAGTAAAGAAAAAAATAGTCCAAAGATATGGCGTCCACCAGTAACGCCCTCAGAAATGAATTGTCCAAAACCAACAGATATCATGCGTAAGGAATATAAGGACATATGCCCCCATTGATACAACAACGCTGATCGAAAAAAGTGCCAAAACCAGTATGTATTCAACAAGTTGCTTGAATACGCCAGGAAACAACCACATTCGAATGAGTTAGCCTGTAGAGATTGAAGTGAAATCTAAAAGATAAGATCCATCTAGCATGTATTGTAACACTAAAGGACGAAAACTCGCCCATACCACATATTGAAATCTATCCAAAATGATTAGTTTATCTATGAAATATTCTGTGAAATCACAACTGACAAGTAATTACCGGGACTAAGATGATATGTAACTAGCATAGATTCATCTTAAACAGAGGTTCAAGATTTAATTTTTAATTTTATAGACAGACATTGATTTTTTTAATTACTTTTCATAATTTTTTATTTAATGAGCCTACATTATTTTTTGAATTATTCTTCATAATTTTTTATTTTATGAGCCAACATTATTTTGTTAGTTATTCTTCATAATTTTTTATTTTATGACCTGACATAAAAAATTTAAATTTTTTGTGTTATGTTACGTTGCATTACCTTGCGTGACAACATCTCCTCCATATTGGGTTGTAGAGCACCTCGCTCCTCTCGATGCAATGAAAAATATTAGCATGATAATGATAAGCCCAAAAAATGACTCCACTAAACTACAAAATGGAAAGTATCAGACAAGTGACCCCCGAAATGAGTGGCTAGTAAACCAGGATTGATCCATCTTCCACTACCCCCCAAACTGAATCATTTGATATATAATATTTCCCTTTGGAGCAGAAAGGGCCAACTTGGATAGACTGTTTGCCTCATGATTAAGCTCTCTATAAATATGTTGGAAATAAATGTCTTCAAATGAATATAACAACAAAATCGTTTCCATCCAGGGAAACAATGTGAGGAAACATAAAGAGATTTTGTGACTGGCCCACTCAATGATGGTTTTGGAATCACCAACAGCTAGTATAAATAAGACATGTTTTGATCTAGCAAAAAAAAGAAGCATCCAGAGGGCCAACAGATCACCCCGAGTATTTGAGCCCTCCCCGCAATTCATATGTATCATATATAAACAATCCACAGATAGTCAAATCACAACCCCCGCCCTGCAAAGAGTCACTCCAGATTGTGAGGCACCATAAAAAAAACCCGAATCTGATCCATAGCCATGGAAGGAGGTGGCCGACATCAATTGGAAAAAGTAGGTGCCTGAGACGTATCCCCATGGTTCTTAGTGAAAGCTGCCACAACTTTATAACTGACCAATGAAGCATTAGTCTTCTTGTTTTCAAAAAGTAGACTATTACGGGCCTTGCAACTGACCCAACATAAAAATAGTGGTAGCTCCAACCAGTCCCTACATGAACGCTTACAAGAAAACATTCAGTCTTCTAAGGATCCACCAGACCAAACTGAAGATATGGTGAGCCTCTTGTGAATATAAGCTCAAACATCCTGGTGAAAGGACAATAAATAAACATTCCACTGACTCAACATTGTTCCTACACAAAGAACAAATACTTGGTCCAACACCCCCATGCTTTATATAATTGTCCTAGGTTAATATGCGGTTACTTAGAGCAAGCCAGAAGAAACATTTGATCTTCAATGGAATAGACCAATTCCACAAATATTTATACCACCATACCTCACCAATATCGTATGTACTCCGTAACACATCATATGCAGATTTAGCTGTGACTGAACCATCCTGGGTATTCCACGACCAAACCAATGTGTCCACTTGATCTGAAGAACATATACCTCCTTGTTGCAAACCCGAAATGTACTGAGACCATTCCAAATGGAGAGCTCCTGATAGACCCAATATAGGATCAACCGGCCAAGAGGTTCCCAAACCAAACAAAGAGGAAGCTAAAGAAATATAATTAGGAGTCTATAGGCCTTGAGAATGAAGAGAACCAAGTAAATTAGATGATAACTTGTAATTTGTAGGACCACCAATTATGGGATCCACACCAATTCAGATAGAGACTCCATTTCCTAGAGACTAAGCCATCCACTCCCCAATAATCAGAATGGATAAGACCAAACAATTCCAGATCATAGAGACCCCATCAGTCGACTTATTGGTTGATCTGATCCATTGTTCAATAGAGGTGTGTTTGTAATACTTATCCATAGTCACCCTGTGCCACAAGCTATCCACAATAAGGCCCACCGAAAACATTTAGCTGATAGAGATTTCGCAAAGTGGAAGCTATTCTTGATCCCCAACCCCCAAGTATTTTGGCATAGCCAAAATGTCCCATTGAACTATGTGAAATTTAAATGTATGAATGGACCTCAACCATAAGAAGTGAAAAACCCTACTTCAAATAGCCCCCAAGATTGATTTAGGAATCTTGCAAAGTGAGAGCCAATACATAGGAAGATTTTCCATAACCGATTTGACCAAGGTAAGGCTGTCTCCAAAGAAATTCATTTCATGCACCACTGATTAATATGGGTATCAAATCTATGTAACCAGAGCCAATCATTTGAAGAATAACAGTTTGGTTTAGTAAAATAACCCATGTATTTTGTACCATCAATAAGTGGAGAAGCACCAAAAAGAAGGAAGTTGTGTATCTGATCAATATGTTCCCTATCAAGACCAAATTCCAAAAAAAAAGACTTGTAAGCACTGATAATCATACTAGAAGCTCGACAAAATTTGTAAGAATATCTTTATATACTAACCATTCATTTACAAAGCCAGACCCAAAAAGCATCACGTCATCCACAAACAAAAGATGGGTGATTCTGACAAAAGTAGATGCTTTAATGCCTTGTAAAGCACCCAATCCCCTCTTATCTTGTATCAACATATTAAGCCCCTCGATCACCAAAAGGAACAATAGAATAGAGAGGGAACAACCCCGAGGTATACTTTTGGAACAACCAAATAAACTGGTTGGGGAACCATTTACCAGCACAACAAAATTAGCCAAATAAACACAGGCCATTATCCAATTAGTATCTTCCTAGCTCAAACCAATTTGTAGAAGAATCAATCTCAAAAAACCCCAATTAGTAACTTCCAAGCTCAACACAACAAAATTAGCCAAATAAACACGGGACATTATCCAATTAGTAGCTTCCTAGCTCAAACCAATTTGTAGAAGAATCAATCTCAAAAAGCCCCAATTAGTAACTTCCAAGCTCAAACTAATTTGTAGAAGAATCAATCTCTGATACGATCATAAGCCTTGACTAAATCAAGCTTAAGTACCAGGGCCTTCATGTTCCGCTTCTATGAAAAGTCTCCTCAGCTACACCAATAGCATCTAAGATCTAACGATCCTCGAAGAAACCGAATTGTTCTCTATAGATAAATCTTGATAAAAGAGGCTTCAATATGTTAGCAATAATCTTGGATATCACCTTGACATGGGTTGTTTGTGACTCTCGGGTGAATACTTTCCAGCCGTTGTATTTTTCTTTTCCCTTTTGGTGTTTGTGGGGTATTCACTAGTTTTTTTTATGTGTTTTGGTCGGTTGGGGTGCTGATCCATTTGGGGGTTTTCTGTCTTTTGACTGGATTTTAGGGCACGCGTGACAAGTGGAATGCTGGGTGTGGGGCTGGCTCGAACAGGTCAGTAGTATTCCTTCGAAGGATGCAGATACTATATCTGATGAAAGGTGGGAACGTGCGAGGGTGATTTTACCAGACAAAGTTTACTGGGATAGGTATTACAAGCTCAAATCCGACATGTGTAGGGTTTCACAAGATGTGATAAAACCTGTGATATCGATGCCATTTTTGGTGCCATCTGGTGTCGTTGGGACCTATGAAAGGGGGGAAGCTTCATCCTGACAGGTCATGGGTATTCACCAGGGTAGCGGGGAGGTTTTAGCTGGTGGGAAACATGTTGGAACTCTAGTGAGGCGGGTGGATCAATTGTGGTGGAGGGGGTTCCCTTTTGGGCAGTGGGGAGATGAATAGCACTAGTGTGGTTTCCATGGGGAGCACTAGGGGTGTGGCCCGTACTTCCACCCCATCCAGGGGTTCGGCTTCCAACCTAGTTTATCAGGGTAACAGACAGTATCATGGGCAGCATAAAAAATCTCGTAGTTGGAAAGAGAAGAAGGGCGCAAGATGGTTCTGGGACTTGATTTGGGTCTCGAGCATGTGGTCAATGTATCTCTCATGAGTCTAGTTGGGAAGTTCAGTTATAAGGCCATAAATCGGTCTAATACTGCTAATTGGGTTGAGGCTTCTTAGCGCTCTGAAGTTGGATACTGTCTGAACATATCCATCATATCCATCCTAAGTTTTCCTAAAAATTAGTAAAATGGAATGATACATATGGGCATTTCGGTAATTAGCCAACCCAATTGTGAGGATTAGTTAGTTTTAAATCCGACAAACAAAAAAGTTTTCATGTCGAAAACCCAATCCAATGCTCAATTCATCTACCATTTGGTTTTGAAAGTGAGATCCGTGATCGGTAATGATGGCTTGCAGGACTCCGAAACGCGCAATGACATGGTTAAACATGAAGAGTGCAACGGTTTTTTCGTCTTCATTATAGGTAGGCATAGCCTCGACCCATTTAGTAAAATAGTCAACGGCTACAATGATGTAACCATGCCCCCCGACCGAGGTAGGCTTACAGTGCGTGAAATCAATGCCCCACTTAGCGAAGGGGCCGATGGCAATAACCGGATGTAAAGGGGATGGATGTGAGAGCTTTTTAAATTGAAAGTGCTGGCATGGGCCGTAGCCATCCCAAAAAGATGACCGCCACAAGCCCCAAAGTGTCAGTCATTTAGTACATGTTCATCCTCCTTGGGTGTTAGACAACGTTGAAGAATGGAATCAACACCATGACAGTATAGGGTATTGCTAACAATTAAGTAGTATTTTGCGTGGTGGCGTATACGACGACGATCGTCACAAGATAGTTGGGGGTTGAACCGTTGGGTTTGAATATATAAGGTGATATCTCCATACCATGGGTCTGACATGCTGATGAGAAACAACGACTCATCTGGATGAGAGTCGATGGGCTCAGATCCCGAATCAACACGGGAAAGATCACAAATGAGCTCCGCGAAAACTAAAGATTTCTTTGACTTGGCCTTCTCGAAGAGGATATCAAATTATTGAAGTATCATGATCCAGCGTGAATACATGCCCCCGAGCACCTGACGTGTAAGGACGTGGTACATGGGGTTCGAGTCAGAAATGATGGTAGTGGTGCGGAGTAGTATGTAGTGTCAGAACTTTTGGATGACAATGAATGCCGTGAGAACGAGTTTCTCGACATGCGAATAATGGGTTTCAGAGTCAATAAGACCCTTAATTAGGTAATAGATCACATGTTCCTAGGTGTTATCATCTTCCTGGACCAAGACCATGGAGATCGTGGTGGAAGAAGCGACAAGATAAAGGATATAATCCTTATAGTAATTAGGAGGTTGGAGCACAAGGGCGTGGGTAATGGTATGTTTCAAACTGTCGAAGGATTGTTGCATTTGTTCGTCCCAGATGAAAGGGACGTCCTTCTTCAGTAATCGCATATAGCCTTGTGTATTTTAAGAGAAATTACAAACAAAACGCCGTAAGTAGTTTTCCTTCCCTTGCAAACTTTGTACTTCCGGAATATCAGTGGGAGGTGGGAGAGAAACAAAGGATTCCACCTTCAAGGGATCAATGCGGATCCCATCTTTTGAAACGATGAATCTTAGGAGGCATCCTGATTCAACGTAGAATATGCACTTCTGAAGATTCAAACGGATGTTACATTGCCTGCATCTGAGGAATACTGCCGTCAGATGGTCGATGTGGAACTCGCGATGTCGTGAATGAGCAGGGAGATCATCGAGATAGGGCTCCACAAAGTCCTTCACATCATGAAAAGCATACGACATGGCCCGTTGGAATGTAGCACCATCATTTTTTAGGCCAAAAGGGAGTTTACAATAAGCAAACGTACCCCAGGGGTAGATGAAAGAAGTATTATGTTGGTCGGCCGAGTGGATCTCAATTTGATTATAACCGGAAAATCCATCCATAAACGAGAAGATGATGCTCCCGGCGCAATTTTCAATGATCTGATTGATGAAGGGAGTAGGGTAGTTGTCCTTAGGACAAGCTTTGTTCAGATCCCTATAATCAATGCAAAACCTAATAGTGCCCTGCTTCTTGGCCACAGGGACGACATTGGAGACCCATTATGTTAAAGGAACAGGGTAGATAAAGCCAACCTTCAAGAGATTTTCAATCTCAGCTTTAATTGTCACAGTTTTTCGAGGGTGCACTGGTCGTAACTTTTGGTGGACTGGTTTAGCGTCAAGATAGGTTTGTATCTCATGCACAACAATGGCAGGATCTATCCCGGGAATTTCCTCATAGGTCCATGTGAACACGTCACATAATTGTTTGAATAAGGCTGTGTATGTGGTGATCCCTTCGTGAGAACAGTTCTGGCCTAAACGAATATGTTCCATGACACCAAGGGTAACCGATATGTCAATCGGAATAGTGGGATCGATGATCTCCAAGTTACCTTCAGTGACCGTATCGCAAGTGAGGATCGGTGACTGCGGGAAATGATAGAAATATGGTGTGAAAATGGTTGTGATGCTGTTCTCCACAGAGGCTAATGGGGGTAGGAAAGACGATTGATGGTGAAGGTCTTCCCACGGAGGGTCATCCGCGCTCATAATTTCCATAATGGACTCATCGGAATGAAAATTTCGGAGCAGAGGATCTAGAAAGGATGGCGTACGCTGTAGAGAACAAGATGTAGAGGACGCAACCAATTGGTCCTTAGGGGCTGACTGGATAGCCTCATAAGTAGCTTCGAATGGTGAGAGAGGCATGGTATCCCCAATAAAATGCATGGTAGCCTCATCGGGTACGAGCCATGGATATGGAGAGTTGGAATATGATGGAATCATGGAGGATATCATGTTCACCGTGGCAACATGGTTAGGGGATCCGAGGTTGGAAATACTCCCATAAGAGATGAGTCTTTTATGAGGTCGACCCCCACGCTCTCATATAGCTGTGAAGCTTTCCCTAGAAAAGGGACATTATCGACGGGATGAGTAGCGGTGTCCGTTGTACAGAAGTCCAATTGGTCGACGGTGACAATTCGGCCTTAATGGGGGAATTGCACAATGCGGAAGACGGATGACGTGACCACAGTCATGGCATAAAACCAGTTACGAATAAGAAAGAGATTATAATCCAAAGGGGAAGCGACCACTTCCACGTTAATGGTTACAATCTTTCCCACCAACTCTACTGCTAAGGCTTGTAAGAGTCCGTGGGTTTGGAATCCACGACTATCGAATGCTTTCAAGGTGGTGGGAGAACGATTTAACTCAAGAGAGTCGATGGCTTGCCAATAGGATAATGACATGATCAAGGTGGAAGCACCTTTGTCTAACACAGTACGATGGATTGTCTTCCCAACAACCTTCGTGGAAACTTGGAATTCCTGCTGATGGGAAAGCCTTGGTTTAAAGTACTCGAGTTTGAACATGATTGTGTTTGAGGAATCCGGGTCTACCGCGTCGATGGCAGCGAGAAGAGTCTTGCGTTTATTGGGACAATTCTGCAAGACTTCTAGTGTCGACATGGCACAAGGAGCTTGTGCCAAGTCCTCTACAATGTTATAATTCTGAGCTGCCTGAGCATTAGGATTGAAAACTGCTTTTCGATTCGTGCTCTTGGGCATATGCAAAACCGAATCTAATGAAGGTTTCTCAATGGTGAGAGCCTTGTGGCGTGGAAATTTCCGAGGTAGAGGCGGAAGCTTTTTCAGTATTACTTCCAGCGGGTTCCTTAGGAGGGACTAAGTCATATGATCATGATCGTGTATTCAGGTTAACCGTTTCACTACGCATCATGAGAAGATGCACGGTGGAGGATGTTTCTCCTTGAGAAGGAGGGGGTTGAGTAATCATTTTTTAATTTTGGGTGGGGAAGGTATCATTGAGAACTGCGGGTGTGGATTTTCCCTTAAGAAACTTCTGCACTTCGTCTCTGTGTGGGCACTCTTTGGAGAAATGGTCACCACCACACAATAAACAAGGATACTTGACCTTCTGTTTATGTTTTGTGTCTTCGAGAGGGTTCTTATGTTCCTGCTGGTTGGAAGAATTCTTGGGTTTACTTTTGGTCTTCTTCTTGCCACCGGATTTCTAAGGAGAAGCTGACTGAATAGAATTCACCTACTCGGTGGGAGCAGTGGTGGGTGACTTGGTGGTGCTGCTGCCAGCCTATGGTGGGGATGGGGAAGAACCATAGTGGTTCGACGATCCACCAATTTGAGTAGAAGGCTGGGAGTTAAGGGAACTGATAATGTCGTCGGCCTGAGGTCCCTTGGGTGGTTTTGTAGGATTGTATGTAGGGTGGGGCACGTACAGAAAAATGTCATACAATGTTCCAGATTGAGCATAGACAAGGTCTAAATACTAGGCATGCGCAATAGCTTGTTCCTCTATGATGGCCCCACCCATGGCCACGTATGGAGCTATGGTGGGTAAAAGAGACTTTGTGAACCAGTCAGCTAATAATTGGTTTGGAATGGGAGCCTTAATGAGACGTCATCTCCTCCGCCACTCATGGATATTGTCAGATATATGAGTTGCGGTGGTTTTGCGGAGCGAGGTCAGTAGGTCCGTACCATTTTTGTATTGTATGGGTAGCTGGAAATGAGACAGGAAGGACATAGCAAGAGAGTGGAAATCAGGAAATGAGTGCGGTGGTAATTCAATATAACACTTGGAAGATGTACCGGTGAGGGTTCGTTGAAACAACCTTAGATGGATTGAATCGTCCATCAAGGAATTGGATGAGCACCATAGATTGTAAGTCATCACATGGTTCTTCGGGTCCTCACCGAGCTTGCCATCAAAATTTGGAATATCAAATGGGAATTTGACCGGAATGGGTGTCCAGTTATAACCATGTAAGATGGGATCATTCGTCAACCGAGACAGATCTGGCAAATCCAAAGTAACCAGAAAAGGTAGTTGTTGTTCGGTTGCAGATACTGGTAGTATTGGTATGTCATTTGCGTACCAGTAGGACCTTGAATCGATTGATTATAAGGTCCTCCCATAGGGAATTGTCCATAAGGGGGTGGGCCGGATGTTGGCCTGTCGCCATAATGGGGTGGTCTACCACCAGAAGGTGGGGGTCATTCTATGCCGCCGGAATAAGGGGTCTGGCTATCGCCTTCGCCGCCAGAATAAGTGGGTCCACTGCCTCCATAATAAGGTGGGCCTCCTCCAAAATGTGGGGTTCCGCCACTGCTAGAAGGTGGTATTCCTCCACCTCTATCGTTGGAGTATGTTGGGCCTCCACCGCCGGAATAGAGTGAGCCTCCACCTCCGCCCCCTCCAAGATGAGGTGGGGGTCCGACGCCTCTAGAAGGAGGTGGAGGTGGAACAAACGGTGGTGGGGGTGGTGGGATGTGAGGAAAATTTGGTGGGGTTCCAAGTGGTGCAACATTGTAGTGTCCCCATGGAGTGTATGGGTTTCCGGGATAAGGTATCCCGTGGAGTATGTTCCGAAATTGAATTGTCTTGACACAGGGTTAAAATGACCTGGATATGTGTGACTCCATGGTGGTTGAGTTGGGTTGGATGGTCCCCCACCATGATGTCATCCCAAGGTGGATCCCACAACGGGTAAGGAGTTACCAACGGAATGACCGATTGTAAGTCCTCCACTCGTATTATGGCTAGAGAACAGGGGTTACCCCCAGTAACAATGTTTTGACCACTTTTTTATGGTTGAGTCACAATAGGTTGATGCTGACTTACTAGTGGAGGAACATTACTTATGATGAAATCAGGAGGTAAAGAATATCCTCCCCTCGAATTTTGGGGTGGGAGAGGAGGTATTGGTCTAGTAGTAGTAAGTGGGGTGTTGGACAATTTTCCTTCAATGTGTTGAGTCATCTGAGGTATGGAACTGGTCTCCTGATTAAGAGGTGTAATCAAAGGAAATGAGGGTTGACCAAGTTCATAAGTGGTCATATTGGGTGTGGGAATTTCTGGTGAATCATAAGATAGAGAATGAATTGGGGTATGTCTAAATATGGGTACGTCCGAGTCCTGATTCCTTCGTGAGAAGATTTGTATTCTAAGTTCCTCGTCGGCTGTACGTAGCCAGTTCAGGAAGTCACGAAAGGGTGCCAGAAGCTCGTCATTGGAAGCCCAACTAGGAGGTGAGATGGAAAAAGGATCCCATTGTTGTCCTAGAGTGGTTTCCCAAAAATATGCAGAAGGATGAAAAGCCGTGGATACAGGTTCATCCCGGGGTTGATTGAACCATTATGTATCCCCAGGATCTCCTTCCATCAAATGGTGGAAGGATGTGTCTCGTGAAGAAGATGGTTCCATGGTCATAGACCTTGGAGGGTCAATGATGGGTGGACTCAAAGGAAGCAAAAAGTTCACTCCCTACTCCATGGTGGAGTTTTCTGCTTCAGGTGATATGACAACAGTTGGTGGGTCCATGCTTGCTCTCGAAAGTACCTCCGGGTTAAGGGGATATTCAGGTGGAAAGTTTAAAATTCTATGGGACCTTCTTAAAGGTTGTTTACCCAGAATTACCGAACCAGAATCCCCCCTAAGTGTCTTTTATACAAAAGAAAACGCAATCGATAAAAATCTACACAAACTAAGGCTACAAGCAAACTTATGTGATAGGTGTGGATTCAAAAGTATGGAGCCTCACAGGATTTTCAAGGCTTCGCAACTCACGATATACCCCAGGGTCCAACAGTTATACTCGGCCCAATTTTTCAGAGCACTAACAAGGGAGGATTAGGACCGTACCCCTGACCATATAACCCGACTACCTGATAGTACGTGCGTAGTGGCTCCCCGAGTGTTGTTCTCGATGTATTGCTCTGCCAAGACGGCCAAATGGTTAGATCGGTTGGTTTCAGGAATCCTAGGAGTGTCTCCCGATATACACAAGGTACGTGGGAGCACAAATCCATAGTGGTAATTTCTAATGCGCAACTGTACGACAAGAGCCTTCCGATATACTACCGAGTACGTGAAGTGCCTTTCGATATACCCTAAGGTACATGAAAGAGCCTTCGATATACTGGTTGGTACATGGAAGAACTGCAGTTCCTCTACGATGCAGTGCAGGAAAATAATGACAGCTGCCACGTTTTCTGACGCCGGAACACATCACTAACTTAGCACACAAGTTACTAGTAAATTTTAACCTAGCTCTACCGGTAAATTTTATGTGGACGGTTAGGTGGATGCATGAGGTGAAGACAAGAATTTAAACATAATGCAACCCTAGCTACATGAAAGTGCACTTTTTATTTCAATGAAACCTATGTAAAGGAAGGAGAAATTATTTTTCCAATGATCTCAATAAGACAAGAAATCCCAAAAGTTCAAAATCTACCAAAGATGATTAAATCACTCTTTTTCATTTTTTCGAACAAAACACAAAAAATAATAACACACCAAATCACAACTTTTTCTTTTTGTCTTTTCCAACTAGAATAAACTAAGTACTTATGAAAAAGGAGAACTTCTAACTAGCATGCACTAACTCTTAATTTTCGCAATAATGAACTAAAAAGCATAAAAATATCAAAAGTGCATAGAATGCTTCAACTTGGAACCACTTTGCAAAATCTTGAATTTGTTGAAATATTGTAACTTCAAAGAATATTATATTTGTATATTATTTATTCCGGAGATGTTCCATACCTCCGATATGATTATACTTAAATCCGGAGATGTTTATTCCTCCAAGTTGGTTGTGGTAACTAGGGTTATTAGACCCACCATGTGGGGGTCGGCCCAGTCAGTTATAATGGGGTATTTAACCTAATGGTTAAATACGAGCCTACATGTACTTGTGTAAAATACATATCAGAGTAGTGTATAAATAGAGGAGGTGTGTTCCTCATTTGACACACTCACTCACTTGAGGATAGCGCACTTGTGGAGGAGAGGTCTGCTATTGTGGAGGAGGAGATCATGTCTCAGGGTTTCATCTTTGTATATTGCTGGTCATCTATATTGAGGAAGCTTTGCTGGGTTTTCTACCCCATGAGGGTTTCCCAGGATAAATCTCTGTCTCTTGTGTTTATGCTGTGCTTGTTGTTTCTTCAGTGATCCTGTATATGCTATTATTGTGAAATGGAATGTAATGCTGCTATTTTCTGTATTAGCATATTAAATCTTAACATGGTATCAGAGCTAACCTGAAGGAAGACAAGGTATGGCACTAACGACACTTGCTTTACTTACGACAAATAGAATGTTAGGGTTTTACATAGCAAAAACCAGTCATCGTAGAACTTTCGCTATAAATCCGTTTTGGAAAAAATTTCGGATCTAAAATTGTTACAGGACGAATATTAAATCTCCAGGTACCTTGTGTCCAAAGGACAACCTCTAATTCGTTGTACTTTGTGAGTTATGATTAGTACAAGTTAGGGTTTCTGCCTCTTCCAGATCTCAGTCAAAATCAGGTGACCTTGGAAAAAAGGTCATAACTTGGGCTAGAAAGCTCCAAATGAAATTTCGTAAAAAATGACAGGTAGTACACAGACTGTACTATCTCAGGAAACTTTTTCAGAGGCCGAAGGTGAACTAGTGACACGTGGCACTCCGTACAAGTTCGCTCTCCTGTTTTATCCCATAAACAGGTCACGTTGCGACACTTGGCATAACTCTCTCTCAGAGAGTCCAATTGAGGTCAGACCTGTCAGGATGGAAAGATAACAGGTCGAGCTATCTCAGAAAAAGTTTTCAGAGGCCGAAGTTCAAATAGTGACACGTGGCATGCCGTACAAGTTCGCTCTCCTGTTTTATCCCATAAACAGGTCATGTTGCGACACTTGGCATAACTCTCTCTCAGAAAACCCAATTGAGGTCAGACCTGTCAGGATGGAAAGATGACAGGTCAGGCTACTGCAGAAAAAGGGTTTCAGACCCTGTGGAGCAAAAATTTCAGAGTTATAGCAGAAACAATCAGGTGCATATTTCTGTCAAAACAGAATTATTTTTGGAGCACCTTTATTCATGGCTTCCGGAATTTAGGGTTTCGGAGAAAGTTAGAATTTTTGGAATCGGAGTCCATGGCTGAATGCTACTCAGGAAAATCGAAATTTAGAGACCAAGATCGAATTTTTTGGTTGGGTGGAAGACCGGGCTTCATCAAACCCTAGTTCGGGATCCTGTCCAGAAGATCCAGAAGTTTCAAAGGCAATTTTGAGGGGTCAAATTTTGGAGATTCCAAAATTGAAGTATGCCAGTTTGATCAGCTCAGCAAGACATATTCTTTCATCCATTCAGAAGTGTGAAAGTCAAAGTTTGAATATTTAGGGTTTCTCTAGAAAACCCTAATCAAGCTCCAGATCAAGTTTCAGGGGGAGTTGAGGCTAAGGCCTTACATAAGAAGACTACAAGAAGTCTCGACAGGTATGACTTAAAGAGGTTCAGGTATGTCTTGAAATCAAATTCTTGATTAAGTTCATGATGTGTTTGTCTTCATATTATTTACTAGTACAATCTTGATTAATGTTAGAATTGTCTTATCACCCTAGTAACAATATGAATGCATGTGAATGATCAAAGACATTCATTGATTAGGGCTATATGATTGTACTAATGCATTATGATGTTGTGTGAGGTTGATGTTGTCTGCTAACAAGATACATGTACATCACAAAAGACAAATCAGGTTCCATGACCATGAAAACATGAAGACAAAGACTCATCCATAATATTTGTTCTACTTACGAGGTATGTTGTACATAACCAAGTAGGTATACTAATCCAGGATGACTCTTGAGCATGCACAGTGGTACAGAATGAATAGAAGTTCAAAAGACATACAGAAGATCAAGCGGGAGGCAACCACACAAACATAAAAGATAAGTATTTGAGTTGTTATTTGAAATAGTAATGATATTGCCTGTAATAGGTTGTATGCATATTTGTATTCCTAGAATATATGATGCTGAGTGTAAACATTCATAGAGCATTGAACAGTATACCACTAATGTGCATATGATTGGTAAGTTGGACAAACATTCCATTGTTGCTTGTCTAGAATGAAACCTCTTTGCTGACATGCTGAGAGCTGTGCACACTCTCGATAGTATGTTTTGGTAGAGATGGAAGGCATCTAGATAGCCACTGTATGCATACAGGATATGGGAAAGTGTTGTGCCAAAGTATTGGTCAAATTAGTTGCATAACTATGTAAATGATATCTGTATGCATAATAGGTTATCATGACAATGTGATTTGATGAAGTATTACTGATCATGTACCTAATTTTGATTTGTAGGAAAAATCATGATGAATGATGAACAAGCGATGGATGTTCAACAAAAGGATTTACAAATCAAACACACTATAGAAGGCTTGTGGCTAGAAGCTTCTCTTAGAAAAGAGAAAGAGAATCATGATGAGATGTTTGTTCCAAGTGGATATATAAAACCATTCTCTTAATGGTGTAATCAAAGAAGAAGTGTGATTCAGGTTCTGTATGGGTACCCAGGATCGATAATCAATTGATGAGCTTAATGATCACCACGGGAGATGTGGATCTCAACCTTTGCTACAAGGTTGAATATGGTTTTTATACATAGATGACATGGATGCAAGAAGGAACTCACCACAGAGTTCGAATAATATTGAGGCTCATATCAGTAGACCCATCTATCGAGAGATGGCACAGATAGATATGCAGAAAATCATTCAATGCAGAGTGTGAATGATGTTCAGTCACAAAGGGAGAATTGACAGTTTCTTGATAAGCTTGGGCTTTACCAAAAGTAAAGTTGTTCCTAACCTTTACCTTAAGGCTATGGATCATACTATTATTATGATATCTTTCTTATAGGGAATGAGAAACAGATCATGAAAAGAAAGAAGAAGATGGCTGCAGAAATGAAAAGAAAAAAAAAATGAAAGATCTCAGATTGATGCATTACTTCCTAAGTCTGGAAGTATGGCAAGGCTTAGAAGGAATCTTTCTCAACCAAGGTAAGTATGCTGTGAAGTTTCTAAAAAGATTTGATATGTTGGAGTATAAAGCCATGGCCACTCCCATGGACTCCAACTTGAAGTTGTTAGTTAATGACTCATCGTATTTAGTGGACCTAACCCTATATAGACAAATCGTTGGGTCATTGATGTATTTAACAAATACTAGGCCAGATATATGCTTTGCTGCAAATACCCTAAGTCAGTATCTAGTAGAACCTAGAAAGGTTCACTTAATAACTACAAAGCATGTAGTGAGGTACCTAAAAGGTACAATAGATTTTGGTCTATATTATCTTGGAGGTCATGAACTCCGTTTACATGGTTACTCAAATTCTGATTGGGCAGGAAGTGTCTCAGACATAAAGAGTACATCAGGTGGATGTTATAGTCTTGATTCTACCATGATCTCATGGTTTAGCAAGAAACAATCTAGTGTGGCTCTCAGTACTACTGAAGCAGAATATATAGCTGTCTGCTTTGCCATCTGTGAAGCAGTGTGGTTTCAGAAGCTATTATATGGAGTGTTTGAATTAGAAATGGATCCCACTGTGATTATGTGTGACAATCAAAGCTGCATTGAGATGACTGAAAATCCTGTGTTCCACAATAAGTCAAAACACATAGAGATCCGATACTTCTATATATGAGATATGGTGCAAAGAGGAGCTATCAAGCTCGTATATATAAGCACTGAGGATTAGATTGCTGATATCTTGACTAAACCTCTGTCTCGAGTGAAGTTTGAATACTTTCGAGACAAGCTTGGTATAGTTCAAAAGAACTCTCCTCGAAAAGGGGAGTAGCATAGTATCTGATAACAAGTCTGTCTCATCAATGATGAGGTTACCTATTTACTGCACTTAGTTACCTAGAATTATTTAGATTTAGGACTCTTATATTCTTTCTTTTGATGATAGATGTATACATGCTCTTGATGTTAGTTTTGATGATAGATGTATACATACTTTTGATGTTAGATGTATACATACCTTTGATGTTAGATGTATACATGCTCTTGATGTTAGTTTTGATGATAGATGTATACATACTTTTGATGTTAGATGTATACATACCTTTGATGTTAGATGTATGCATGCTTTTGATGTTAGTTTTGATGATAGATGTATACATACTTTTGATGTTAGTTTTGATGATAGATGTATACATACTTTTGATGTTAGTTCTGATGGTAGATGTATACATGTTTTGATGATGATGATACATGTTGTGTTTATACATGTTTTGATGATGATGATACATGTTGTGGTTATACATGTTTTGATGATGATGATACATGTTGTGGTTATACATGTTTTGATGATGATGATACATGTTGTGGTTATACATGTTTTTGATGATGATGATACATGTTGTGGTTATACATGTTTTGATGATGATACATGTTGTGGCTATACATGTTTTGATGATGATGATACATGTTTTGGTGATGAGGATACATGTTTTTGGTATACAACATGTGAAGGGATTGGATCATTCCTGGACTTTAGTCCGAAAGAAGAGCCGTAGACGTATGTCTTCGAAAATGAAGTTCTTGGTGAACATGTGAAGGGATTGGATCATTCCTGGACTTCAGTCCGAAAGAAGAGCCGTAGACGTATGTCTTCGAAAATGAAGTTCTTGGTGAACATGTGAAGGGATTGGATCATTCCTGGACTTCAGTCCGAAAGAAGAGCCATAGACGTATGTCTTTGAAAATGAAGTTCTTGGTGAACATGTGAAGGGATTGGATCATTCCTAGACTTCAGTCCGAAAGAAGAGCCGTAGACGTATGTCTTCGAAAATGAAGTTCTTGGTGAACATGTGAAGGGATTGGATCATTCCTGGACTTCAGTCCGAAAGAAGAGCCGTAGACGTATGTCTTCGAAAATGAAGTTCTTGGTGAACATGTGAGGGGATTGGATCATTCCCGGACTTCAGTCCTAAAGAAGAGCCGTAGACATAAGGTCTCCGATAACAGAACGATAGGACTGGATCGTCCCTGGACCTCGGTTCAAAATGTACGTGACAAATCCTAGGATTGATCTAGGTTACATCCAGCATGAAACAGGGCTGGCTCTGTAGATGTGATACATCCAGCATGAAACAGGGCTGGCTCTGTAGATGTGATACATCCAGCATGAAACAGGGCTGGCTCTGTAGTTGTGATACATCCAGCATGAAACAGGGCTGGCTCTGTAGTTGTGATACATCCAGCATGAAACAGGGCTGGCTCTGTAGTTGTGATACATCCAGCATGAAACAGGGCTGGCTCTGTAGATGTGATACATCCAGCATGAAACAGGGCTGGCTCTGTAGTTGTGATACATCCAGCATGAAACAGGGCTGGCTCTGTAGATGTGATACATCCAGCATGAAACAGGGCTGGCTCTATAGTTGTGATACATCCAGCATGAAACAGGGCTGGCTATGTAGATGTGATACATCCAGCATGAAACAGGGCTGGCTCTGTAGATGTGATACATCCAGCATGAAACAGGGCTGGCTCTGCAGATGTGATACATCCAGCATGAAACAGGGATGGCTCTGTAGATGTGACACATCCAGTATGAAAAAGGACTGGCTCTGTGGCGGTAAATCCTAGATCTGATCTAGGTCACATCCAGTATGAAAAAGGACTGGCACTGTGGTTGGGATTGGATCGTCCCTAGACATGAGACTTGTCTTAAAGAGATAAGGATTGATCATCCTGGAACTTGATCTGGATTGCATCATCCATGGACCTATGTCCTAAAGAGAGCAGGATTGATCATCCTGTAATATGATTGTGTGATGACGATGCTGATCGCATGATGACGATGCTGATCGTGTGATGATGATGCTGTCGATCGTGTGATGACGATGTTGGTCATATGATGACGATGCTGCTGATCGTGTGATGATGATGCTGATCATGCGATGATGATGTTGATGATCGTGAGATGACAATGCTGATGATCGTGTGATGACGATGCTGATGATCATATGATGACGATGCTGCTGATCGTGACAGTCTAGATGATGATGTTGATGATCGTATGATGACGATGATGATGATCGTGATGGTCTAGATGATGATGTTGATGATCGTGAGGATACAGACATTGATGTTGCTATAGTTGTTCGAGTGCTGCAGAAGATAAAGACTCAGTACTGAAGATGTTGATGTTCCAGTAACTGGTTGAGTTACTGATGATGTTGAGAAAGCTTCCAATGATTTATAGATGTATCATGTATGATGTTGATGACTCCTTGCTCGTGCAGATACTGTTATAATATCCTTCTCGTTAAGGGGGAGTGTTGAAATATTGTAACTTCAAAGAATATTATATTTGTATATTATTTATTCCGGAGATGTTCCATACCTCCGATATGATTATACTTAAATCCGGAGATGTTTATTCCTCCAAGTTGGTTGTGGTAACTAGGGTTATTAGACCCACCATGTGGGGGTCGGCCCAGTCAGTTATAATGGGGTATTTAACCTAATGGTTAAATACGAGCCTACATGTACTTGTGTAAAATATATATCAGAGTAGTGTATAAATAGAGGAGGTGTGTTCCTCATTTGACACACTCACTCACTTGAGGATAGCGCACTTGTGGAGGAGAGGTCTGCTATTGTGGAGGAGGAGATCATGTCTCAGGGTTTCATCTTTGTATATTGCTGGTCATCTATATTGAGGAAGCTTTGCTGGGTTTTCTACCCCATGAGGGTTTCCCAGGATAAATCTCTGTCTCTTGTGTTTATGCCGTGCTTGTTGTTTCTTCAGTGATCCTGTATATGCTATTATTGTGAAATGGAATGTAATGCTGCTATTTTCTGTCTTAGCATATTAAATCTTAACAGAATTCACTTGATTTTTCAAAAAGATGGATAACTCATAATTTAATAAAAATACAATCAATCGATTTCCTTTTCAAACTTCTCAAAGATTGGTAAATAATGAATTCCAATGCATGAAACTATCCTACCAAAGTTTCCAACTGACTTTGAAAACAAAAGAATGAGACACTTTCGGTTTTTCCAATGTTTATATCACAGCAAGATCTGATAATGAGTATTCTTTTCAGATGTAAATAGCAGAAAACAAGAGACTAATTGCAGAACCCTAGTAACTCAGAAATTCTCAAAGAAAAATAACAAGCACTCAAATGAACCCAAAGACACTCAAGTCACTTAAAATCAATCAAATGCAAGCGAAACTAAATGGCTAAGCGCAAGAAGGGTTTGGAATTCAGATCTAACATGCTGAATAGACCTGGTAAGGTGACAAGGGAATGCAAGATCGATCAGATGACCGTGAGGGATTGAAAGTTCCCACCACCACCGAATCTCTCACTTGACAAAATGGAACCCAAAGATCAACACAAGCAAACCAAACACAATCAATGTTGAATAAACAAGTCTTTGACTAAAAGGTACAACACATAGAAGTATGTTGGTCAGAAAATAAAAATTTGGAGATAGGATAGACCAAGAACAAAGCTTGAAGGGCCGACGTAGTCTGTGGTTAGGCTCAAAGCGCCCGGTGCAGACTCCATACAGGGGTAAAGCACCGAGGGCGCAAGATGTCAAAATAGAAAAAGCGCCGAAGGCGCAGGATGCTCAAAGGCAGTAAATGCTCGAGAAGGAACGACGCACTGGATACACTACCCATGTGCGTTGGACGAATAACCCAATGCAAGAAGTAAAAATCTCCAAATAATGAATAATGGTCTGATATTGACCCAAATAGGATCAGGGAAAGTTAGCAGACTCTTCAAGAAGGAAATTTGATGATAAAAAGAGGCTCAAGAGGCAAAGAAATGGCTCACTAATAAATCAATGAACAACACATTCAAATGGAAATCAAAACAAAGTAATCCCCAATGGAGTCTCCAGATTTGTTTTTGGACAATCTACCTAAGCGAACTTAAAGGCCAGATCTCCCTAGTCCAAATGGGGAAAAAATATAAAACTACTTTCCTAAATCAATTAGAGATCAAGGTAGATAGATGTCTTACCTTCAAATTCGTGAATCATTCTCCTCTTTATTGCTCCAAGCTTCGTGGTCATCAGATCCGTAACTGCAAAACCTGTCAAAACACATAGAGACAAACGAGCAGTAAAATCACATCTAAACACTAACTGATATAAGCAAACAATTAAGGAAGTGAGCTCTAAATATCATTAACACAAAGACATTTATGGAAAGAGATTATATTACTGTAAATAAGTGGGAAATACATAGAAGAGTGATGATTACAACCCAAGCCTTAACGCTGCAATCTTCCTCCAACAAGCCAAGCCAATGCCTCCAAAGGAAATGTATTCCTCCCAATAGATAGATAGGGATCACCTAGGTTAATTCCACCAGCATGTAATTACTATAGAATTTCCTCCCTTTGGAATGGAGAGGAGCTTCATATTTATAGGACCAAGTGGATAGAGTAGGTTGAGGATAATGTGGAGAGGACTAAGGGATCCTCCCTTGAGGTTAGGGAACTGTAGGACAACTCACCTACAAGTTAGGGATAGAGATCCACCTCATCTACCTTCAAGAATTCGCTCGAAGTTCACCTTTATCCATTTTAACCAACACCGGCACATGATTTATGAGGGAAACTTGTGCCTGAGAGGGAAAGCGCAGGATGCACAAAGGCAACCTGAGCCACCGACGGAGGCTGTCATATGATACTCTGCATAGGGCCTAGTCAGGCGCCTTCTTCTAGAAGACAAGCTGCGCCGGTCTAACTAGAACTTATGGATAAAAGGTCAACAACTTACTCTAGATGATTTATGGTCAGGGAAACTTCAGGGATCAAGGCACTGAGTTGACAAAGGACTCATGATGACGAGATTTAGGTGTAATAGGCATAAAATTTGAACAATTTAGATCCTTAATGTGATCCAAATCGTTTGTTGGTAAGGCGTATGTTCATGCAAAATCATGGGTGCAATTATGATCAATGTTAATGGGGCAATATGGAAGTATAATGGTATCGTGCATGGCCGAATGAGTGAATTAACTTGCCAAATTAGAACATGATGTTACCTCCATTTGCTACTAATTCCAAAATAAGAGATGATCTTACCATAATTTTACTTGGTACGATGCCGAAGCTGCGGATCCTGAGGCACGTGAGAAAGGATTGTTGGGCCTGCCGTATCACATTAGTCCAATAGTTACCATACTAAATTACCAATGGAATTTAAGACCAACGAATATCGAAATTCGAATGTTCATACCCCTACTAGATTTCTCGGTACAATGCTAAGTAAAGGCGCTACCTGCTGGATTTGAATCACAATCTAATGATGACATCTCTACGCGAATCGAGTTTCCTTGCTGGATCTGACTCATGGTATGATGATGGGGTCCTCACGAGGCTCACGTTTCCTTGCTAGATCTGACTCGTGGTATGATTATGGGGTTTCCATGGGGCTCGAGTTTCCCTATTGGATCTGACTCATGGTCTGATGATGGGGTCATCACGAGGCTCGATATGATGAGGTGTGGTATTATGGAATTAATGCATACTCATCATTTTTCATGATTAATCTATCATATTAGTGATACAACTCAGTTTCCCATTTTTTGCGTGATGAACAAAACTTCGATCGTCATTTGTTTTGCTATAAGTTGCTTTAAGTTATTGAAGCACATGACCCCCTACAAGCTAGTCAATCTTTTGGGACTGAAAATTTAATGGCTATAATGAAAACAACATTACCAAACTATGTCTTTTGGGAACCAAAGAAAACAATATTCCATCATCTAATACAATCATTATTACTGAGAACAATGTTCATTTATTAATCATGATAACTCAACGGGGACTAAGAGGACCATTATGCAAGGTCATTCCAGTAGCGTCTTGTTCTGATATGTAGTGGGGCACGCTACTGGAAGAAGGTATTCCAGTAGTCCAATGAACTTGAAGGCATGGTATCATGCTACCAGAAAGAAAAATGATCCAGTAGTCCAACAATCCTCAAAAGTGTGGTGTTGTGCTACCGGAAAAAAAATGTTCCAATGATTTCTTCATTCTAGTTTGCCTTGTGCCAACTTATTGGAAATGGATGTTTCTTAGAGGCACTGGATGTGTTTTGAGACTGCCAGTTTTCCAAATCTTTCCCTGCTTCCATATTTCTTGACAAAATTCTAATTATGCTATAGAGTCTCTGATAATTCTGTCCTGAAGTACCCTAAGAACTGCTAGTGCCAAATCTATCCTTGCTGCCATTTTTTAATAGGATTCTAATTATATTGTAGGGTCTTTTAAGTCTTCACATCTTCCCTTTATTTGTTCAATCTCCTTGCACATGAATAAAATGAGTTGATGTCGAATGTAAAGGAGACTCATTGGATTATCAACCCTTAATGAAGTCGTTAACCAATGCAAGGTTCACCACCATTAATGTAAATGGGAACCAAGGCACGCCTGATGCATCTTGATAGGTGTGAATGAATGAACTGAAGTCAAACCCCATGCAGGATCCAAAATTCAGGAGGCATTAACGTATCCCCAGCATCGTTGGCGATATGGTCTATCATTGAGGCATACATACCTCAAGGCATCACATGATCTCTAGTATCGAAACCCAGATTATGTGATGTGGTCTATGGGTCAAGACTATTGGATGGAAGGCCTTGATGAATCCTTCATCAATCCAACACGAGAAAGAACATAAATTTTATTGAAAATAAAAACATAACTTGAATTGGGAGGCTCATCAATAGGAAGAATGATAAGATTCTACTACCCCGTAAATTTTTCTTGATCCCGGTCCAGTTAGTGCTCGTTGATATTTCATTTTTAGGGAGTCTAAAAATACTTAAGAAAAATCCAGGGGGTATCTTTGTCATTGTTTCGAACCGAGCACAACAAAGATTTAATAGTAATATTTCCACAGTTCCTTTTTCGTAAGCAGTCCACTGAGTCTGGATAAATATATAAACCTACATTCAGCAGACGTCCTTATCACGGTTTAATGAGTACTAGAAAGAACAGAGCAAGCTTAAGTTTATTAGATTTTTTTTTTATGTTTTATGTTTTTCCCATTTTTATGTATTTTTAGTTTTATTCAATCCATTATTAAAAAAATTGAAAGTGAGGAAGCAGAGGTAGGAACATTACCTTCCTTACTTACCACTTCCATCTCATTCTGTCGAAGAACACTTGAAATGAATTCTACCCTAGTAATTGGTTTATGGTACAGTTTCAGCCTATGTCCATTCACCAGAAAAGAAGTCTGATTTTATTCAATGGTTTTGAATTCGAACTGATCCATTTTTTAATATGGTGTCTATTTCATATTGACCCATGCAATGAGTGGTCAATTTCCCTTTACAATTTTTAAATTTGAATCGAAGAGAAGTGCCCAATCATCGAGTTGGAACTATTTCTTTTTAATCAATTTGTCATGCCAATTTTTCATTTGTTGTTGAACTAGGGTTGTCTTCTAACATCATCCTAATCTCATCCAACTAATTCAGTTACAATATCCTCTTCTATTGTGCATCTGTTAAGTCCATCGGCCTAATTCCACTACAGTTCTGAAAGTCTTAATTTAGAACTCTATAGGGAGTAGGACCTGTTTTACACACACCAATTCATAAATTTAGAACTCTATAGGGAGTAGGACCTGTTTTACACACACCAATTCATAAATTTAGAACTCTATAGGGAGTAGGACCTGTTTTACACACACCAATTCATATGGTGTGAATCTCGTAGTGTTCCTCCAAGCAGTTCTATAAGTCCACAATGCATCTGGAAACCAGTCCACCCAATCCATGTGGTGTGACAGTACTGTCTTTGTTAGAATAAATTCAAGAACCTTATTGGTGGATTCAACCTGTCCATTTCCTGCGGATGCTAAGAAGTCAAATTTCTATGTCAAATCTGGTAATACTCACAAATGGAATTGATGATTTTTGAAGTAAATTGAGTCCCTTGGTCTGTGAAAATCTCTCTTGGCACTCCAAACCTAGTAAATATTTATTCATATAAGAATTATGCAACTAGTTGTTCGTTAGCTCGAAACAAAGCTTTAGATTCCACCCATTTGGTCATGTAGTCAGTGCAGACAAGAATGTATTTCTTTTGTTTTAACATTGGAGTAATGGGCCCTACAAAATCTAAGGCCCATTTTTCAAAGGTTTCAACCATCACTTATGGGTGTAATGGAATCTCGCTGCACTGCACTGGTCGCCCCATTCTTTGGCAACTATCAAAACCTATGTGGAAGGCTGTTCAATTCTACTTTGAGTTTTTCCCTGGACCTTTAATGTTATTTCCTGTCAACATGTTAGTAGACGAAGGGGTTTTGACAGTGCTACCAAAAGAAATAGTTGTAAGAATCTTATTTTTAAGAAATAGCCCCTTACGAGCTCTTTCTCAATTCATATAGTACCAACACCATCTAGATCCAACAAAGCCATGTACTTACAGAAGCAAGCTATCACGCAGGCTCTTACCTCTTGTCTTACTGAACTGCCCAATTATGTTCTAGGGTACCAAATTAGCTACACAAAAAGAGAATCTATTAGTCACACTTAATCAAATCCAAACAAAACAAACATCAACTAAGACCTAGTTCTTTGACACCTCCCCAACAACGGTGCCAAAATGTTGGGAAAATAATTTCTTATTTTACCTCACATAAATTATAGACCAAGGTTTGTAAACTAATGAGATTCCATGCCAAATATATGTAGAACTAAGTTCAATTGATAACAACACTTAATAAACTGCTCAAAATAAATCTTAGATGTATTGAATGAATTCACTGTGTTTATACCAACAATTTACTTTTTTAGGTTTGAACTTGTAAGCAAAGGATTTTTTTTATATTATCACAATGTTCAATTGACAGTCTGATCTTGATTTCCTAATTATGAAAACAGTAAACAAACCATATAAAAACTCCCCAAATAAAAATGAACACACTGTATGAGATCGCTTTGTATGTTCCAACAACCAGTTATCAAATCAAATGATGATCCTATACTAGCTACTGGAACTGTCAAAACGCTCAGAAAACAAACTATGCTTTTGCTACAAATTGGAGAGATGATTTAACCACATTGTTCATGAAAATAAGCCATGTAGGTGAAAGATCGTACGTCTAGGCCCCGTGTCAGTTAGATCACTTAAGGACTCTTAGGTTTACAACCTTTCAACTACTAGAAAACACCAAGTACATGGGGATCCTCTCAAAGATCTTAAAAACATGTAAAAAAATCCAAACATTCACCATTAATCCTATAGGCTTCAAGATGAATTTACAACACCAAACATTCTTTATAAATTAAATGGTAACTCAAGAAATGAATCTGCAACAAGATTGTAAATATACTAAGTAGCCTGCCTAAGATGAATCTGAAATAAAATATCAATCAAACCTGAGACACGTCTTGAACAGGTTGCGAATACATCAAACACACTTGTAAAAACCAAACTTACAATCTAACACTACCAGTGCGACTCAGAACAGAAGGCCCTCATGGATGAGCGCACCGCAGTGTGTTATCTCCTCAAACAAATTTTTCAATTTATTTTCATTAGGAGATAGGAAAGTCATTAGATGAAGCATTATTAAATTTTTTAAGAGTCTTTTAGAAGAGCTCTGGACTTATATTTTATAAAGAGCTTTTGAGTCAACACTTCATTTGTAAAAATCTCAAAAGACAGGTTTTGGTGGCTATGGAGTATGTTTTAAAAATTCTGTAAGCCACCGAAAGCATTCACTTTCGGCAGCTAAAGACCACAATTTCAAGGCGCTCTAAGCCACCGAAATCGCAGGTTTTTCAGACGATAAACTGCCTTGGGAAAACTCAATTTTCTCAGCCGTGGAGAGGCGTTTTTACATGCTCAAATAGTTTATTGACAACTAGATGTCCTAATCTTTCCAATGGTACTTTCAGATCTGCATTTGGAGCTCAGGAAGGCAATCAAAAGTCCCCCGCAAGATGAGGCTGTGTTTTCAGAAATATGGCGTTTCTACTATGCTGAGTCATCATTTTCAAATGATGATTCTGAGCGATTGGAGGATCATTTTGAGAAACGGTCGGAGGATTTTGTGCCTAACATGTCAAATAACAATAACCTCTTTTGGTTTATGTACAGGTGTCACATATGTGGATAACCGAATCCATCTCTGAGCCCCATTTGTCAGCAGTCTAGCCCAATTTTTGTGGTAGACAGTTTCAGAAATTGCTTTTCTGTCAAGAAGGATTTTCGACCTTATTCATCAGCCTTTGAAGGCCTGCTATAGCTATCAAAGATATGAATACTAGCAAGATGGTGGTTTCCCCCTTAAAAAGGATCCTATCCTATTTTTCATGAATCTATTTTGACTATCTATTTTTGGCATATTTGATCCAGTTTTATAGGATCTGGAATTGTTTTGTAAAGGCTATAAAGCCTGTAACTTTTGAAGAACAAAGGTTCAAATTTAGAGACTTTTTCACATATTGTAAGCTCAAGCTTCTCATTTTCATATCAGTAATACAAGCTTCTTTTGCCATTACTTGTTCATATTTTCATCTTCTTGTCTATTCTATACTTGCACCCGAATGTCAAATTCATGTTTATTATGTTTGTCTGATGTTTGATAACTGTCAACTTGTCAATACATCCATAAACTAGAATTTGCAAGTACTTTACTTGGTTTATCTGGCCATTCATATATACTTTGTGTGTAGGTTTCTGCTAGTAAATTAAGAGTTCTTCTTACATTCATTTATTTACAACTCTATGAACAGTGATAGATAAAAGCCTTGTCAATCTGGTTGTGTTTATGCATGTCTTGAGTGAGTAAGGTTTGATTTAGTCATTTGACTTGATCCATTTGAGTGAATCATTAAGATATTAGTTAAGTTACCAGGCTTCTTCGAGTCACAACCTAGAAGGACTCCTAGAGTGATAACACAGTGAATATGAGCTCAGAAATGATCACAAACGCAGAATATTCATTAATCAAAATAAGGATTACATCATAGGAGTTCAAAAGAGATCTGAACTTTATCACCAACACTCCCTATACTCTATATGCAGGAAAAAAAAAAAAACCTCAGCTGAACTTTCCATAATACTGTTTTACAATATATAGGATCTCATGTGTAATCAGCTACAATAATAAACCATACAAAAAGGATCTTGATTTACCAAATAAAGGTATACAAGGTCATACATAGAAATATTATTGATTCCTTGTTAAGCGATTTCATGAATGGCAACATGAAATCACGATTGCAATCCAAATCACACATGACTCCACCAATTACTGATCACAAGCCTAATTAGAAGGAAGTGTTGAGGATCTTGATATGAAACATGATGCATACATTATGGAACTGATCTTGATCTTCAATTGGGTTTGGGCTCCTGCAGAAATAGCTTGGGTGGCACATGAATTAGGCACGCAATTCTGGCAACACACGATGTTTAAAGATAGAGACACTAAATTACCGAAACTCATAGTTCCAACAGCGCGCAAACCTATTATTTCAAAAATATATAACCGCTGCAAACCCCACGATGGTTAGAACAACATCTTATATTTGAAATAAGTAACAAAATGTAATAAATCATGTCTAATTGAACATAATTACCTCATATAGTCAAGATGATAATTGGACCATTCAATATGGAGAAAAACATGGAAGTATGGGAAAATAAGTAGGATAATAAGAAGTATTAGGTGCAAAAAGGTTATCCTAAATGAGTGCAAAGATGATAAAAAATGAATCCCAACAACCACTACCACCATCACCTAACATTATGTAACTTACCATCATCATCATTGTGACCACCTACTAAACATAAAAAGCGTCTAACATAACCATCATACATGTATGACAAATATCATCTAACATACACATCTATAATCACCTATCAAGCATAAGCACCATCTTACATACTCATAACAAAAAACTAAAATAATCTAATATACGCATCAAACATCGCCTAACATACACATGTAAACATTACCTACCATCATGTAACATATACATTTAAGAGATATAATTAACATCATTTAACACTCAAATTTAATAATAACATCTAACAAAATGCAATATCCATTATCTAACATAACCATCCTGCACACATTTAACAAACACCATCTCACGTACACACCTATCAAGCACACCTAACAAAGATATCTAACCTAACCTAACATACACATCACCATCCATATATCAATAAACATCAACATCAACATGAAAAATGGAGTATGTGTGTGCGTGTGTGGACAATAATATCAAACTAACAATACATGCCAAATATGCATCTCCACTCTAATAAATTCTATGAGATATCTCATCCACCTCTGGAACCAGAGACATCACTACCTCTTCCAACAAATCCAAATGCATCAACACCTCCACTACTAGAGCCAAACAACACATAGCCAGGAAACATAACAACAATGAGAGCATAATAGCTGCCAAAATATCTCGTATGATGTATCTCATCTGATGCATCGACTGTCATATCTAGATCCTAGGAGATGGCTAGAGTAGGAGATAGTGGATGGTCATGTCGGTTAGGAGGAGATGGTGGTGGGTCAACCGGGTATGAAGGAATAGATATTGGTTGCTTGTCATGGTGATCCGGAGGAGGAGGAGGAGGTGGATCATGAGATATGGTCAAGGATCCTTCATGGTGAGGAGGACGAAGCAGAGGAGTTTGAGGATCGATGTCATCCTCATTAGATGCAGTAGAGACATCCCCTATCCTCCGAGCATCTAGAAAGATGGATGAGCCAATGATACACCGCATCAAAAGTCTCATATCACGAGGAACCATCCTCCATAAATCTATCAGCTTAGGGTCTTACATGATCTCCTAGACTCATACAGGATAGACTCCTCGTTGATCCAACAATGCAGAAAAACTATTCGCCACATCCTGTCGATACCTATCATCTGGCCTACATCATAGGCTGTGTCTACTAAAGGCAAGCATCTCAGCCTCTTTCATATCATCATTGTCCAGAATGGGAGAAGGCCCCTCCCCATTGAATGTGCCAATGTTTGCAGTATGTATAGTAGACAAGAAATATAATTAGACAATTTCATTAAAAAAATTAATAAAACAATTTAAATAAAATGTTAGAATATATTCCATTTGCATTAAATAAGAGAATAAAAAACAACTAGATTAATTTAAACATAATGATAATATTACTTCTCATCCGGTGGCACATCTTGGGTGAAACAAGATGTTGAGACAGCCTCTCCAATCCAACCCAATGTACGGGTATGGAATAAGGTCCAATGCATCGTCCTCCTCGCTAGCGATAATCTCCTACACCTTTGTTGTGATCCATAATGAGAACTTGGGTTGCCCCCTCTTAGGCATAATCTCTCCCCGCATGTGCATATGCACCCCCCTCATCGGACTAGGAGGGATACGATCAAATGATGGCCTCGTGGATGGAATCCTCTCAAAAATAAACAAAAAATATCTGAAGCAAAAGGGAAGTTGGCCCTCCCATCAAACATTGCACAACATCGATCCAGATCAAAACAAAACTATCGCAAAAAAATGGCAGACCACCTAATGCATCTAGGTGATCGCACTAAAGAATCTACATAATATAAAAGAGGGAAACTAATGCATTGAACATCAATGGTGAGGTGCGCTATGCTTGTAACCATTAGTGATAGGCACCTAAACTCCTCTCCACCAAAAGCATCAATCTGGAGTTGTCTACCGTGCACCTGAACATTAGCAGGATCGATGATGTCGGCAACGATATATATCTGAGAGTAAATGAGATGACTCTCTACGTGAACACCTACTGGGACATCAGAGAACTAAGGAACATTCTCTCCTCTACTAGATAGACCAGTGATGAAATAAATGTCCTCCACAGTAGGATGGAAGCATTGATTGGGACCAATGTGAAATTGTGGTCTCCCATGATCCCAACTAAGGGTGAATTGTGCCAACAAAGATGAGTTTCCCTTGAGGGATGTAGCTTCCTGATAGAACTTCAAGAGGCCTACAACAACCAACAAGTCTCATGTCTGGGTTGTGATGGGGCAATGGTATAAATCCCTCTCCCTCTCTCGTGACTCCCAATCATGCTCGGAGTCGTACAGGTCAACTCGTGCTTGCTACTGATGAGCCACCTCTCGTTGCTGACAGTAAATATTTCATTCAATCGTCATTTGATTTATTAAAATAAAACAATAAATTTCTTATGAAAATAAATAAATTTCACAAGCGATACGCCTCATTTACAGTAACACACCATCCACAGTACGTTTCAAAAAGATATGCACCATCCATGGTGTGTACACTAGTGCACCACTTAGAATTTTAAATTTTTAAAAAAATATGGTATGTTCTCCAGTGTGTCTAGATCCACTAAGTGCACCACCAATAATGCGCTCGACTGCACTAAAAGCACCATCATAATTGTTATTGTAGGCTTCAAAGTCTCTTGATGATGATCTTAGAGAAGGGATCGAAACATCGAGCTTCTAACTCTATCAACGTAGCTCCTTTTCCACAAAATTATTACTGTGTATGGCTATCTTCCAATTTGTTATTGTAACTGTATATTAAAACTGGAGTGTATGTTGTGCTAAGTACATGGAAGTGCACTGAAAATAGACGTAAGAGCACCGAAACCATGGTGCGCTCCTCTGTACCAAACGCCCCGTGAAAGGTTTGATCATTTTCATTTTCATTATTTTCGGTATAGTGGTGCACTAAGAGAACGTCGATGCACCGTATAGATGGTGCTCTTGTTACACATCAGTGCACCATCACGACAATGCATAACTTTTATCTTAGTGAACCAATGAGTATGGTTATTTTTTAAAATATCTTCAGTTCTCTAGGGCGTCTAGATCCCATCAGCGCACCATCACCAGTGCACAATCGTGCTCTAGAAGCACCGTGAAATTTTTATTTTAACGATAAATTTAAATTTGATTTTTAATATGCATCAAGAACATGTAAACGCACCATCAATAGTGCATTGGTGTTTCCTAGATGCACCGGATATTTTTTGGTTAAACAGTGTGTTCGTTATATGTCATAACACCAAGAAAATGATGCAATGTTGGGCAATGGAGGAACTGTGAAACGTTTTATAATTTTAAAATAATTGTTTTCACGTATTTCAGTGCGCTTAGGACATGTCGATGCACCGTAGTAGTTTTGGTATTTTTATTACGTGTTTATGGTGAGCTTATGACATCTTAGCGCACCGATAAATGGTGCGGTTTGGTTTATAATGTGCACCGGTTTACACTTAATATTTTTTATTTAAAAATTAAGGTATTCGATGCGGTACGGAAATCATAACACACCATTTGTGTGGTTCTTTCTATCTGTTCATCTTTCACCACTCATCGATATACGATGCAAGCTGAATTGTTCAAACACACAACTCAAATTTTTATTTTATTTTTAAATATGCCAAATTAACGGTGAATTTAAAAAATTAATCCGCTAAAAATTAAATTGTGAGGTAACAATCAATTTACCCGTTCACTTATCCATTGGGGAGCCATCATGGTGATGTATGGAAATTTTGAAATTTTTCACATCGTTTGGAAAAATTCAAAATGTAGTTAAAAGCCAATAGGAGCAAGCAATGTGTTCACGTGAAGCATGGATGTCAAGGCATCTAAGGGGGTGATGTGCGGCATCGATGTCGTTGGGATCAAGAGCTCTGTATATGGTTAAGATGATTTTTACCGTACGGTAGATTTTTTTAGAAAATCCTTCCCCGATGCACCTGATTTGAGGATGCATCGAGGTGGTTTATAATAGAAACCGCACTGGAAAAATTGTTTTTTTTTTTTAAATTTCCCTAACACAGTGCGTCTGGGTTAATTATGCATCGGTGATGTTAATAATATAAAATGCATACCAACAGGAATTTAAAATATAAAATTTTAATACTATAGTGGTGCACCTAAATTATATACACACTGGATCGATTTATATTATTTAATGCATCGATTGCAAAAATGAAGGTTTTTTTCACTTGACGGTTTTTCTGGTTGTGGTGCAATAGTATTAATTAGCAGCACCGATGCGTTTGTTTTTCAAACACACTAGTGCATTCTAGATGAGGAAATGCACCAAAGAGAAATCATCCGCTAAAACCTTCGGCCGCTCACCTCCACCAGTGACCTCCACTATAAACAAATATTTGGGATCTTTTGAGAGGAGCATCCACCATAACCTTCGCTAAAGGGCATTTTCCTTGTAGTGATTGGGGGTCGGGAATAAAGAAATCTAGCTTCTTGAATACCATTTTGATATGTATTAAGGGGTTTATATTTTTACATTTGAGGCTTGGTCCTTCCATATGAAACGGGACAACACAACTCCTAGGCCCAACAACTCAAGATCGACGGGGTCCAAGCTGGGGACTAGTTTATCCATTGAAACTCTACCATTGGAGTACTCTCTGTCACCTCAGACCTGATCTTGTAAGGATAACCAATATTTGAAAGAACCTAGATGGATTTTTTGGTGGATTAAGTTATTCAAGGTGTCTTCAATGCCTACTTCAATGGAGTTACTCTAGGTATTTATGATATGTTAGGCGATCACTCACATGGTGCTACCTTGGGTTGAAATATTTCCTCCCTTTTTCATTCACGCCAATCAGAGGAGCACCTTGTTTTTGCTCAGAATATTTTTGATAGGGTTTCTAAAGTCTCTCAATTTGTATATTAGTCTATTGAATTTGTTGGTTAGAGGCTCAATCTACTTTGCTTATCATAGTATTGTTGTATAACCAGCATAGATCCATCTTAAACCCATATCTATCAAGCACCGAGAGGGATCCAATTTCTTGAGGTGTATTTCTTTTTTTAAATTTAAACTCAAGAAATTTGATCTCTCTTGATTTATAGATCCGGGTTTAAGTTTTAAGTTTTTATTTTATAAACGAACATCTATTTTTTAATTACTTTTCATAATATTTTAGCCGACATGAATTTTTTTAATTATTTTTTAATTAAAAAAATTACTTTTTACGTTAAATTACTTTTTACGTTTTATTAGATGTAACGCTACATGTAATGGTACATACACGTTAGAACATCTCCCCCATTCTGGGCTGTAGAGCACCTCGTTTCACTTGGTGCAAAAATGAAGGAGGATTGGGGTGCAAAGAGTTTCAGGCATCGTCGGAATCCTAAAACAATAAGGAAAACAATGTTGAAGTAAAAATGGTCATAGGAGAGGATGTTGAAGTTTCACATATCCTCAACCTGCTGGGAAAGGCCTTGGCAAGGCATTTTTTTGGTTATAGGATTTCGACGACATACCTCAATGATTGGATTTAGGAATTTTGGAAGCCAAGCATTGCGTACGAGCATGCTTTCAATATTTTAATGAAAGACCAACTTATTCTTGAGTGTCATTATGACCAAGATGCCTCTTCCATTCTCGAGGGGATCTAGTTATGGGGACAATCCTATTTGTCTCTCAAACCTTGACATCCATTGCTCGACCCTTGGGTGGAAAAATCCTATGGCCTTCCTTTTGGTTCAAAATCCCCAACCTTTCGGTGAATTTTGGACAATGAACGTTTTGGAAGACCTTGCCAACAAATTGAGGAAAAATATCAAGCTAAATGATTCCTTTAAGAAGAGTAATAGGAGGTCAGTTTCTCTCCTTTCAGTGGAAGATATCAGAGATGCGATTCTTCAAAGTTTAGATTTGGTTTCTGGTGGAGTGGTTCATATGCAAACCTTGGATGTAATGTCCTCTTTTGCTTAAGCATAGAGGACCATCCCGCTAACCTATTTGATTCCCATAGGTTCGAGCAAGCACTGACATTCAGGGAATCAATTGAGGATTGATGCCATATGCACCCTAAGAAGATCTCTCGCATGGGTATTATATCATCATTAGATAAACAGGGGCCATAGGAACTAAAGGCCACCTGCATGCATGATATCCAAGCATTATTTCATGATGCATGCACTGATTGAGTCTACAGACACTCCAAAAGCACCGCATGCAAGTCAACGGAGAATTAGAAAATAAAGTGACGTAATTAGGTCAAAAGTTAGGTCTGACTGGTGAATGTTATAAAAGAAAGGTAAAGCTAGTAAATAAGACCTGCTTATTTGATTATTGATTTGTGGATTCTAATTGGAGAGCTCATCGAGCTAAGTTGGGGTTGAGTGCATGTGCTCAGCTAACTAGTGTATTTCGGCAGCAAAATCTATTTTCCATAGTGACTATGAGGTTGGATCATCCAGATTCAGCATTACTTCATCATCGGGTATTACTATCATTTAGATACTACAGAGTTCGAGTTTGTGTTGTTATATTGAGGGATTCGTCCTCCTTGCATGGGCACATTGTTGCATTTTAGTCTACAGGGAGAAAACCTTCTGCATGTTGCTTGCATTCTTCTCAGAGCAGTGCTATTACCCTTCCCATGGAAGAAGGGCTCTTCAGTTGGAGTTTCAGGCTACTTCTCAGCATATCCATCCTCACAAAGACGTCTTCCTGCGTGTGGGACTTTCCCAAGGAGGGGATTCACGTTTTAGGATTTTGAGCCATCAGTTTGTTTGCATGCTACTTAATTATATCTTCATCAGAGGGGCACTATAACCCTAGTACACCCTTTCTGGAGCTTCTTCTGTTGACTATTATTTATTGAGGAGCATACTGAGATTGGAGAGGCTGCATTTATAACAAGGGCGCATTCTCTGGAGGACGTCCAGCCTTATCTCCTTATTCCACTGGCACAATCCATGCATGCCAGGTTTATATTGACCTTCATCAGCTGATCTATCTATTGGTACGTACATGCATCACTCCTTCCTATTTTATAGCATTTCTTATTATCTGGGTATTAGTTTTGCATGCGGGCGCATGCAATCTTAGATTAATACATCATACATTCCTATGTTGAGACACAAGATCACATAGAAAACAAGGAAATTTTTTTGTTTTACTAGTTTGGGATATTACAGTGGTATCAGAGCATGTTCCTCACCAACTGTGGGAGCATGCAATTGTGAATAGTAAATGAATTCAGAGGACCCACACAACATTACTTACCGGAGACAGAGGTTTAGGAACAGTGATAGAAGAGAAGAAGAATTAGAGGATATAGAACTAGGGGATACAGAGTATCAATTTGAAAAAATTAAAGGAAAAGAAACAATGGAAAATGATGATAAAATAGCTTTCAATAGTCTCATTTCAACTATAAAGGATCTCACTACTGGACAAAAATAAATGGTGAGTGCCATCACACAGATGACAGATAAAAATGGGCCCACCCCACACTGTCCATTATTTCCCAACAGTGATAGGGTATCCATAAGTAGTAGTGGGGAATAGTTACATACCAACATGAAGAGCCACCCCCATATCTACAACAAGTCCTCCCAACCTACCCTACCACAGTTCTTAGATATCCTTGCCGTAGTGCCCATAGTACATGTAGAGCCAGAAGAGCCCATGGGGCATATTTGAGAGAGTACAGAGCATTGGGGGATGACTTCCAGCCAGCCATGACCTTCACTGACTTTTGTCACTTTAAAAGTAAGAACAAGCCAAGATCATACAATAGGCCTTTCAACCAGAACTTTGAGTTACAGTGCATGATAGGGAAACTGACTATTCCTACCTTTGAGGGGACCCGGGGTGGCCCAACGTAGAATTGGGTACATAAGTTGGATACATACTTCGAGCTGAACCCCGTGATTGATACAAATGCCATTAAATTGAATACCTTGCATTTGGATGGGGAGGCCCATGAGTGGTGGTACCACGGTTTGGTGACCTTGGGTCACAATACCATCACCTCATACACAGATTTTACACAGAGTCTCATTGAGCGATTTGACAGAAAAGACCTTGAGGTGCATTTTAGAGAGCTTACACAACTCAAGCAAACAGGTAGTCCAGATGTATTCATTTTGTAGTTTCAGAGGGTAGCAGTCATGGTGACAGATATTTCAGAGAGCATGTTGATTATGTTATTTACCGAGGCCCTCACTGAGCCCGTACATGGATGGGTCAAGAATTATAGACCCACCACCCTAGTTGATGCCATCAGTCGGACTAGAGATTTACAGGATGCAGCCCCAAATAATAGATTTTCTCCCATAACTAATTTCCCTATTAAAGATAAAGAGAGGAAACCCTTCCATAAATAATGGCCCAAGAAAGAATGGATGGATAATGATACCCACCAGGACCTTAGAAGAAAGAGGTTATGTTTCACCCGTCAAGAACCATGGGTACTAGGTCACAGGTGTTCAGGGAAGGGAAAGGCCCACTACATAGAGGTATATTCCAATAGTGGGGAGGATGAGGATTATCATGATCAAGATCACGGAGAGGCACATGAGACAACATACGAGGTAAATTCACCAGGAGGTGCCATTGCTACATTGTCAGGGGTTCCTAGATTCCACACTCTCTGAATCAGAGGTGTCATACAGTGTAGGAGTGTTGATAGATGGTGGGGAATCCCACAACTTTATTGATGCTGCATGGGTAAAAAAGAAAGGCATTCAGACTGAGATTTTTGATGGATTTTCAGTAGTTGGAGCAGGTCACCACACCATGGAGTGTAGGTAGAGGATTCCAAAATTGAAAGTAACACTTGGGAACTATACAGTGATAGAAAAATTCTATGTGGTAGACGTACCTGACACAAATGTGGTATTGGGATTTCAATGGCTTTATTCCATAGGGAAGTATTCTACGAACTACCAAACCATGGAGATGGAGTTCATGGGGACGGAGGGATAGAAAGTAGTGTTGAGAGGGATGAATACCTACCCTCCCACAGCAGTGACATCACATAGGATGGAGGTAGTTCTCTGACAGGGAGACATAGAGCGGGCGACAGAGTGCTTGGTTACCTTTAGGAAACCACCAGATAAGGCCACACAACATCCAGCAGATATAGATGTAATAATATGCAAGGATCTGACAGCTGTAGGAACTCACAATCAAACTCACAAATATGTTGCAAAGAAGAAGAGAAGGAGACACTCAATGATCACTCATAAACACAGTAGAATAGAACATAATCTCAGTATTATACAATGAATAAGAATGTAAGTGAATGAGTACAATAGAACAATAAGGTGCATAATATAGGATTCGAATAGGCCAAGTAGGGCATTAGAATTCCTAACTCAGAGTGTGGCTTGAATGATAGTGGAGTCATCACCCATTCAATGTATCAGTCATCAGAGGTAACAGTCAGTCAACTGAGTCTAACTGAGTGAAGTAGGCACTAACTGAATGAAGGAGGCTTAGTGGAGGGCACATGAGGAGTCTAACTGAGTGAGGTAGGCATGAACTGAATGAAGGAAGCTCATTGGAGGGTGCATGAGGATCTAACTGGAGTCAGAATGGGCAGACTAGTCTCACTGGAGGTCTATCGGAGTGAAACAGTCAGTGGGGGAGTCAATCTAGCCTCAAATTAAGGAAGAACTGAGAGATAAATGACTGGTAGGTGATAAAGGCGCCTAACTGGCTGTGGTAGGTGAGAAAGGTGCACTAGCCATGCAAAAGACTGGAGAAGGGTGCCTTTGGTAGCTGGGAGGATCCCTGGGGGCTGTAGAAAGGTTGTGGAAAGCTAGAACCAAGCTCTAGGAGCTGGGAGGTCCACCAAGATGATGATTGGATGCATGCAGTGGCAAGCAAATGCATGAAACATGCAGTTTTGCATGCAGGTAAAGAAGAGCTAGAAGCAATCTCTAGGTGTTGGGGAGACCACCATGATGATGATTAGATGCATGCAAGTGCATGCAACATGCAGATCTACATGCAAGCATGCAAAATACAAAATGATGGAGAGAATATTCCAACATCCCCCCCGCAAGCTATACTATGAGGAAATAACTGAAGAATAGGGCCCTAGTGACTAAGACCAAAGGTCACCCTGAAAAACAGCAAGATAGGGCCCTGGTTACTGAGACCAAAGGTCACCCCGTACAATCAATCTAAAAAAATAAACTAAGTGAGGAAAGAGGGAAAACCCAGTGAGAAGAAAGCCCTCCCTCAAAATAGACTGAAGGTGCTAAAGTAGCATATCTTGACTTACCTTTGAAAGAGGCAAGTGACCTTCTATAGGAAGGGTTGATTGATCCAAGATGAACCAAAAATGTGAGAAGGATGAGTCCCTTCATCATGAAAATATGAATTGGTTCTCCGTTGATCAGCTGGAACACCAGAAGATGTGAAAGCAGTGGCTTCCCTTCTTGGAAGAGGAGGAAAGTCAGTTGAGAGATCATAAGGAACTGAAACTTCCATTTCTTCATCTTTATCATTTGTTAGATCTTCAGGTTCTTGTGGGTCTGGATCCAACATTTTCTCTTCATCACAATCTTCTTCTGAATCTGATCTGCTATATGTTGAGGACTCGCTCTCTTGAAAATCACAACCACTTTCAAGCTCTGGATCTAAGACCTCATGAGGAGGAGCAAGCAAAACTGGCTCAACATCACATACAAACTCTGAGTTTGCATTTTTATGAAGAGAAACATGTGAAGCTAATGTCTCATACTCAGAATCTGAACTACCACATGATGGAGATTTGTTCCCTCGAAAATCATCACAATTCTCAACTTCTAAATCCAAAGGCTCATATGAAGATGCAGTTGAAACTGACTCATCATCGTTCCCACCCTCTGAGTATGAAGAAGTGGAAACATAATCAAACATGTAACCATCATGAACCTGCTTTTGGAGAAGCATGTAAATCTATGATATCTCTCTTGAGTTGTTTTTGGTGAGATCTTTTCCAAAAGATCCAGAACCAGACAAAGATGGAAGATCACTAGTGAATGTAGTGTTGATGGCCCCTTTTTCCATGGGTTTTGAATCAATAGGTTCCATATCTTCAGGTTCTTGTGGATCTGGATTTGGCATTCGTACTTCTTTAAGAGTCCTCTTTTTCTCAGTCTTCTTCGATCTATTTTTTCCTTTCAAGCAACTTTTGCATGTGCCATGGGCAATCTTGCTAATCCTGCTATCTTCATGAGTGTGAGAGCGAAGAGAAAATTCCTTTGAGAGAGGTAAGAAGTGTGAGAAGTCATAGAGCTTGGACTCATGATTTGCAATACCTTTTGAAATGATTTCCCCTGAGACCATGTCCTGTACTTCGACTTCATTTGGAGAGAATATTACTCTCTTGGGATTTCCAACATGAGTCATTTGATATACAGAGAGTAAATTTGCTGCAAGAGAAGGAACATAAAGCACACTAGAAAAATGTCCAGAGTCAAGATCAATTCTTCCGATACCTTGAGAAGGAACTTCTGAATCATTTCCCAATCTGATGGAAGGACCTTTTGAGCTCTCGAACTTGGAGAAGAGACCTTTGGAGGAATACATGTGTCTTGTGGCTCCTGAATCTATAATAAAAGAAGAATCTGATGATGCACTTGCCATGAGAGCATGACATCTTTCTTTACCTTCGGATCTAGAAGATTCAGGATCAGGGTCTTTCTTCCTTGTACATGCAGGAACAAGAAGATTGTTCTTCTCGAGTATTTGAGCCATCAAATCTATGGACTTCTTCATACAAGCACTCTCAGGATGAATCCCTTTAAGACAATAGTTGCAATTTGGTTTTCTCTTGTGCGAATGCTTGGTCTTCCTAGGGTTTGAAACCCTATCTGACTGGTATGGACTGTTTGTAGGCCTTGTATCCTCAAATTTCTTGCTAGAAATCTTTTGCTTTCCTATATCATTCGCTCTCTTTGCAACTGTAAGGGCTGAATCCAATTTGGGTATGATCATTCCCATTGAAATCAACTTCTCTTCCTCTTGGGTAAGAGATTGTGTGAAATCATCAAATGAGGGAAACTTCCATCTTGGAATGGACAACCTAGCTGACTGGAAAGTAGAGACAAAAACTGAGAAATTTTCCCCCAACTTTGAGAGAATGGTAAGTATAAGTTGCTTATCTTCCTTCACTATCTCATATATTTTCAACTGTGATATCAAGCTTTTGAACTTGGTGAGAAAGGCATTGATAGAATCGAAGCTGCTAGGAATCAGACATATGAGCTCATTCTCCAATTTGTGTGCCAACATATCATCCTTTGGCCCAAAGAGAGATTCGAGCTTGTCCCAAACCTCTTTTGGAGATGTAAGATCAATGACATGAAAGTGCAGTTCATCAGAAATTGAGATAAGGAGGAGACCAATTGCTTCATCAAGCCGATCCAAGTACTTGGACTTTTCAACTACACTGGTTGGTTCTACCATCGTTCTGTTGAGTATTCTGGAGAAGCTCTTGGATCTCATGAAGATAGCCATCTTGGATTTCCACTCAACATAGTTGGAAGATGTAAGCTTTAGATCCATCTAAACAGAAAAATTCGAATAGTTGAAGAAGATTCCGAATGGGTGAATAAACCTGCAAAACAATAAAAGATGTGTTGATGGAGAATGCTACACTTCGATTGAACACTACCTTAAGGAAACTTGGCACATGGACTAAGTCCTTCACACCTGGCTAGACCTCAATGGATTTCTCCAATGAAATCAAGTAATAGCACTAGGATTTGCTGTGGAAACTCAGAGGCTTCTGGTGCACAAGTGAAAGATAGCTGCTCAAAGAAATGCTGCAACTGCTGCTGCTGCAACTGTTGCAATTAGAATAGCTGCTTCCTGCTTTGATACCATGTAATAATATGCAAGGATCTGACAGCTGTAGCAACTCACAATCAAACTCACAAATATGTTGCAAAGAAGAAGAGAAGGAGACACTCGATGATCACTCATAAACACAGTAGAATAGAACATAATAGCAGTATTATACAATGAATAAGAATGTAAGTGAATGAGTACAATAGAACAATAAGGTGCATAATATAGGATTCGAATAGGCCAAGTAAGGCATTAGAATTCCTAACTCAGAGTGTGGCTTGAATGATAGTGGAGTCATCATCCAGTCAATGTATTAGTCATCAGAGGTAACAGTCAGTCAACTAAGTCTAACTGAGTGAAGTAGACACTAATTGAATGAAGGAGGCTCAGTGGAGGGTGCATGAGGAGTCTAACTGAGTGAGGTAGGCATGAAATGAATGAAGGAGGCTCAGTGGAGGGTGCATGAGGAGCTAACTGGAGTCAGAATGGGTAGACTAGTCTCACTGGAGGTCTATCGGAGTGAAACAGTCAGTGGGAGAGTCAATCTAACCTCAAATTAAGGAAGAACTGAGAGATAATTGACTGGTAGGTGAGAAAGGAACTGAACTGGCTGTGGTAGGTGAGAAAGGCGCACTAGCCATACAAAATACTAGAGAAGGGCGCCTTTGGTAGCTGGGAGGCTCCCTGGGGGCTGTAGACAGGCTGTGGAGAGCTAGAAACAAGCTCTAGCAGCTAGGAGGTCCACCAAGATGATGACTGGATGCATGCAGTGGCAAGCAAATGCATGCAACATGCAGTTTTGCATGCAGGTAAAGAAGAGCTAGAAGCAAGCTCTAGGTGCTAGGGATACCACCATGATGATGACTGGATGCATGCAAGTGCATGCAGCATGCAAATCTGCATGCAAACATGCAAAATACAAAATGATGGGGAGAATATTCCAACAATAGAGGCCTTACTGCATAAGCACAAAGCAGTATTCGAAGCCCTTTCAGCAGGTCGACCTCCTAATAGGGGATTTGAGCACATTATTGAGTTAGAGGAGGGGACTCCAGTAGTTATCACTACCCCTTACAGACACCCCAAGAGATACAAAGATGAAATAGAAAGTACAATCAAGGAACTGCTCAAACTAGGGTACATGATGTTCCAAAGATTGCTTTCTGTTGTCACTATGGAAACTATGAGTTTCTAGTGATGCCATTTGGGCTCACTAATGCACCAACCACTTTTCAATCATGCATGAACAATATCTTCAAGGCTCGGTTACGCAAGTATTTTCTGGTATTCTTCGACGACATATTGATATACAGTAGGACTTGGGAAGAACATCTAAGACACCTAGATGAAGTACTTGGGATTTACAGGAACAATCATTATATCCTAAGATGAACAAGTGTGATTTCACAATTGAGGAGATGTTATATTTGGGACATGTGATAGGGGCCAATGGGGTACAGGTACACTTAGAGAAGATTCGAGCCATAATGGATTGGCCTGCACCCAAAAATGTGATAGAATTGAAGGGCTTTTTGGGCCTTTGCACCTACTATAGGAGATATGTCAGTGGATTTTCACAGATGACCGTACCCCTCACCGATATTACCAAGAAGGGAGTATTCAGTTGGCCAGAGACAACACGAAAAACATTTGAAAAAATGAAGAAGGTAATGAGTTCATGCCCAATACTAGCTGTACCATATTTTTCTCATCCATTCGTGTTAGAATGTGATGCCTCAGGAGAGGGAATAGGGACAGTATTGATGCAGAACAATCACCCCATTGCATTTGAGAGCAGGAAGCTCAAGGACTATGAACGCCACTATTCGATATACGGCAAGGAAATGTTAGTCATTCTCCATGCGCTAACCAAGTTCAAGCAATACCTAGTGGGAGGAAGGTTCAAGATTAAGATAGATCACAACAGTTTGAAATACTTCCTAGAGCAGAAAGAGCTAAATGAGAGGCAACAAAAATGGGTGAGCAAAATTCAGGCCTATGACTTTGAGATTGAATACATAAAGTGAAAGAACAATGTGGTAGCAGATGAACTTTCTAGATGACCAACCACTTTATCCCTTATGAGCATCTCATCAGATTGGAGATCTCATCTTTTGGTTGAGTATTCCAAAGATAAAGTTTCCTGCTAACTATTGGATGGACAGATTCGGGACGACGGGTACCGGGTAATTGATGACATCGTATACTACAAAAACATAATCTACTTAGTTCCATAGTCTTCCCTTAAGAAAAACATTATGCAAGCCTCGCATGATTCACCATTAGCAGGACATCAAGGGTTTTTTAAGACTTACATCCAGATTAGAGAGAGGTTATCATGAAAGGGCCTCAAGAGAGTGCAGTTTGTTCCAATAGAACAAGATAGAGCACACCCACCCGACCGTTTTACTACGACCATTGCTTATTCCCGAGCAGAAGTGGGAAATAATTTCCATGGACTTCATTACAGGGTTTCCCAAGGTTCAGGGAAGAGACTGCTTGTATGTAGTGGTGGACAGGTTGACCAAGTTCGCTCACTTCTTTTCCATTCCCTCGGATTATTCAACAACACAGGTGGAAGAACTATTTTTCAGAGAGGTATTTAGGCTCCACAAGTTACCCAAGACCATTGTCATTGATAGGGACAACAAGTTCACGGGATCCTTTTGGCAAGAGCTTTTCAGGTAATTGGGAACCGAGTTATCTATGAGCACAAGTTATCATCCATAGAGCGACAGACAGACTGAGATAGTTAACAAGTGGATTGAGGGATACTTGAGGAATTACGTAGCAGGTCAGCAGAGGACATGGATCAAATGGCTACAATTAGGTGAACATTGCTACAATACCACCCACCATATGACCATTGGGATGAATCCCTTCAGAGCTTTGTACGGATGCGATGCCTTAAATTTTGGAAAACTGATATTTGGTGACAGCGGGGCCCCCAAGGCCAAAGAGTGGATTCAAGAGAGTCAAGATATTCTTAAAATACTCAGAGAAAACATACATGCTGCTCATAATAAAAAAAGATATATGCAGGAAGGAACATGATTGAGAGCAGTTTTGAGGTGGGAGACTTAGTTTATTTATGCCTACAACCTTACCGAAAGTCATCTCTCAAGAAGAAAGGAGAAAAGAAACTCAAGCCTCACTTCTATGGTCCCTACAAGATAATCCGGAAGGTCAGAGAGGTAGCGTATGAGATAGAATTACCCCCAGAGAGCAAGATTCACAATGTATTTCATGTATCTAACCTCAATTAGGTAGTAGGTCAACATATTGCTACATCTTCGGAGCTGCCCCCCCTTGATGATGAGGGGCAATTGATTATGATTCTCGAGCGCATCCTAGAGGCGCGAGAGTGGAAACTGAGGAACAAGATCATCAGAGACTTCTTGGTTCAATGGATAGATCTTCCTATAGAAGAGGCCACTTGGGAAGGATAACAGGTATTACAACACCAAGCATTATAGTTGCTTGAGGACAAGCAATTTCGAGCGGGGAGGATTATAATGTCCTCTTCTACTAAAGCACAGAGGACCATCCCGCTAACCTATCTGATTCCCATAGGTTCAAGCGGGCACTAACATTCAGAGAATCAACTGAGGATTGATGCCATATGCACCCTAAGAAGATATCTGGCATGGGTGTTATATCATCAGTAGGTAAACATGGGCCACAGGAACTAAAGGCCACCTGCATGCATGACATCTGAGCATTATTTCATGATGCATGCACTGATTGAGTCTCCAGACACTCCAAAAGCACCGCATGCAAGTCAACTGAGAATTATAAAATAAAGTGACCTAATTAGGTCAAAAGTTAGGTCTGACTGGTGAATGTTATAAAAGAAAGGTAAAGCTAGTAAAGAAGACATGCTTATATGATTATTGATTTGTGGATTCGAATTGGAGAGCTCAGCGAGCTAAGTTGGGGTTGAGTGCATGCGCTCATCTAACTAATGTATTTCGACAACGAAATATATCTGGCCTAGTCACTATCAGGTTGGATCATCTAGATTCAACATTACTTCATCATCAGGTATTACTATCATTCAGATAATGCAAAGTTCAAGTTTGTGTTATATTGAGGGATTCGTCCTCCTTGCATGGGCGCATTGTCCAAGGAAATTCCTATTCGCATTTCAGTCTATAGGGAGAAAACCTTCTGCATGCTGCTTCCATTCTTCTCAGAGCAGTGATATTACCCTTCCCCTGGAAGAACGGCTCTTCAATTGGATTTTTAGGTTACTTCTTAGCATATCCATCCTCAGAAAGACGTCTTCCTGCATGTGGGCGACTTTCCCAAGGAGGTGATTCACGTTTTATGCCGTTGAGCCATCCGTTTGTCTGCATGCTACTTCTATCTTCATCAGAGGGGCACTATAACCCTAGTACACCCTTTCTGGAGCTTCTTCTACTGAATATTATTTATTGAGGAGCATACTGAGATTGGAGAGGGCGCATTTATACCAAGAGCACATTCTCTGGAGGACATCCAGCCTTATCTCCTTATTCCACCGGCACAATCCATGCATGTCGGGTTTATATTGACCTTCATTAACTGATCTATCTATTGGTATGTACATGCATCATTCCTTCCTATTTTATAGCATTTTTTATTAACTGGGTATTAGGTTTGCATGCGAGCGCATGGAATCTTAGATTAATACATCATACGTTCCTATGTTGAGACACAAGATCACATAGCAAACAAATAAAAAAAGTAAATTACCATTTTGGGATATTACATTGGATGACTAGAATATGCCCTTTTGGTTCCTTTGATGTCATGCTCATGGACATATCGTATTGAATTTCCCTAAGCCCTCTTTCAATCTAACTTGGAGAAAGAAGGATGTATCTAGCAATAGCACTCATGTTGAGGTAATTGAGGTTAGTTTAGTAGGATTCCTCCCTCAAAAGACAATACTCAAAGTACTTGCAAACCTGTTGTGGAGATGAATATGGAGCCTACTATTGCAAAGGTTGGTGTTGCAAGGTTCTAGGAGACAAAGGGATTTATGGTTGATTATGTGAATCCCACTTCCTACTCAAAATAATTAATCTACACGAAGCTCTTGGTGCCAAAAACCAACAACTTTGCTTCAACTGACCCAGTAAGGCTAATGTTGATGATCCATTGGCGATCATTAAACATGCACATCAAGATTCCAATGTGGGTAAATCTAATTCTATTTTTATTGATGCTTCTATAAACCCTTCTTTAGATCCTATTGAGGTATGGCATACCTTAGTTGAGGAACTGAAGTGATATAAATTAGGATAGGGTAAAGGAACTAGGGACTTGACTAAATAGTCCCTTGTGAGCTCTCCCTATGATAAGTATTCTCGGATGAATCATTGTCTAGCTAGAGTTGATCTTCATGCAAGAAGTGTCACTTTGATTCTATTATACATGGGAAGGGTGCGGATACCTTATCTGAACCCCTACCTAGATGAGGAAAGGGGCATATCATTTTTGAAACCTTTCCAAGCCAAGTGGTGGTGCTTTTGGTATGTCAAGGGGTCTAAGTGTCAATAAAGCTTTAGATAATCCCTTTAGCCTGATGAGAAAAAATATTTCCTCATTCATGCCCAGGAGAAGACTCGTCTTGAAGCTCAATAAGAGAAACAAAGACTAATTAATGGGGATTTTAGAGCGCATGGCCCTCATTTCAAAGTGCCCAATGATTATTAAGTCACCGAATATCAAAGGGTTAGGGAGTCTTAATAAAAGGTTGGCCTTGCATAGGTTAGTGGATAAGGAAAAGCCAATCATTCTTTTACTTCAAGAAACCATGAGTGAATGGATCTCTCTTATTAGTAGTCTTAGGAAGATTCTTCTAGGTTGGGATTTCCTCAATAGATTCCTCTTGGATTTCAAGAGGGATGAGATCTAGGGATATTTTGCTTGATTGGATAGAATGGAGGAGTATTTTCTACATAAATTTGAAGCTCCTAAATTGGTTGGCGTGGAACTTATAATTTTAAAACCTATTTGGTGTAACAATAAAAAAGGTATGGATAGTGTCTTGAGCACCTAGATCGATTTTTGGTTGCGAATCATTTTCTTCACTCGATGGCAAGGATATGATCTTGGGTGGGCACCGGTGGCTTGTCAGATATAACCATATTTTCCTTCAGTTTGACCTTGTAGATAAGAAACCACCTCCTCCATTTAAATTCAATCATGATTGGTAGTTAGAAGGTGAATTTAAGAAGTTGGTTTCAAACACCCAGTATCCTTTCAATGATTAAGTTTCCCTCTCGGCTAGTGAAAATTTCGTTGCCTCTCTCAAATTAGTTAAAGAAAGAGTTGTGGCTCGGGAAACAAATACACATGAATAAAGATCGGATTCTAAAGGAGGATGAGGTAGATATAGACTTCCTTTATAGCAATTTAATGGTTCTAGTATTTTTACAAATGAAGAAGCTGAAAAACTAAAATACTTGAAGCTTGAAAAAAGAAAATCCTTTTGGATCACTAGGCTAAATGGTGACTTAAAATATAAGCTATTTGGTTAGAACTCGAGGATGAAAATATAGATATTTTTCATCAAGTGACTATGCATATGAAAAATCAGAATACCATTTGGGACTTACAAGACAAAGAGGGATGATCAGTTCATGGGTTCAAAGAGATGGATGCTCAGGGGCTCAGACACTTCAAAGGTGGTTTATATAAGGAACCTGCACGAGCCAATAAAGTTGAAGTGATTAAAATTCCCTGTTATTTTCCTCATCTTGTCAATGAGGAGGATACTCAACTCTTTCTTAAGGAGGTTACTTTTGATTAACTGTAGATTATTTCTTGAGGATGTTACTTTAGATGAACTACAGGATACCATGGCCACCTTCCATAAGAATAAAAGCCATGGTCTGAATGGTTGGACCATCAAGTTTTTTCTCATTCTTCAAGCTTACAATCCATGACATTCTTAGGATCATGGAAGAAGTTCAACAAACCTAGAAATTCCTAGATTCCTTTAATACTACCTTCACCGCTCTCATTCCAGACGTGGATAAGGTGATCAAATTTTGAGACTTTCTCCCTATGCAATTGTATTTATAAGATAATTTCTAAATTTTTAGTTGTTCGATAAAAGTGGTTTCTATCAAAGGTTATCTCTGTTTAACAGTTTGGATTCTTGGAAAGAAGATTTATCCATGAAGAAATGGGTACAAGTCAAGAGGTTCTTCACACTATCAAAAGGAAGAAGAAACATGCCATTGTCATGAAACTCGGTCTATCTAAAGCACATGACCATACTTGATGGTTGTATTTGTGATTGTTGTTGATTCATATTGGGTTTAACCTTCAAATTTTTAATTGGATCATGGTTGTGTCAAGTTTGTACCATTTGTTGTTCCAATCAATGGGGCAATGTCTTCCTTCTTCAAACCCACAAGGGGATTATGCCAAGGCTGTCCATTAGCTCCTTACTTATAGGGGATTATGCCAAGGCTGTCCATTAGCTCCTTACTTATAGGGGATTATGCCAAGGATGTCCATTAGCTCCTTACTTATAGGGGATTATGCCAAGGTTGTCCATTAGCTCGTTACTTATTTCTTTGGTTGCAAAAAGTTTGAATCATTCAATCCTTGCAATGAAATGGGATCGTAATATTGTTGGCATTTGGGTTGGGGGGTTAGAATAAGTTACTAATATATTATTCATGGATGATGTCTTATTGTTCACTCATGGATCTAAGTGTGAAGCAAAGGTTTATAAAAATCCGCTTCATGTCTACTGCACTGCTTGGGGGATGGAGATAAACTTATAAAAATACTCAATAAGATCTGATGGCATGAGGGAGGCTGAAGTAACCAGGATTCTTCACATGTTTTCCTTTCAAAGAGAAAAGTTTACTTCGGGATTAAAGTGACTTGGTTTTACATTAAAACCAATGGGTTATGGTATCTAGGATTGGAGCTAGATGATTAGTAAGATTGAACAATGTATACACTTTTGGTGTCACCATTGGGTATCTTGGGGAGGTCAACTAATACTTGTCAAAGATTTACTAAAATCTATCCCCATCTATTGGTTGTTGTTGGCACATTTCCCCAAAGGGGTTCTGGATAAAATCAGAAGGTTGTGTTTTGAATTTCTGTGGACAAGTAACCATGATAAGATATGATATCATCTAGCTCGTTGGAAATTAATCTCAAAGCCCAAATGTGAAGGGGGAAGGGTATTGAAGCATCTCAATTATTTTACCAAGGCCCTCATAGTCAAGAGCCCATGTAACTTAATCACTAGGTAGGGACAATGGCAATGAGTAGTCACTCAAAAAGACATTGCTCCTTCTTCCCTCATGGATTGGATCTAATCACCGTTGAAATACATATCACATGTATCTATCCAAAGAAATGATATTAGCCTTTCCATTCATCCGTGCTCACTTAGCTTGGAGAGTGGGGAACATTTCACATGTAAGAATTTGTGAGGATGTTATTATGGGGTGTGACAATTTGGTCTTCTTACATGAGGATCTAGTTAAACTTCTTCATGTCCTTGGAGTTTTACCTTGAATCAAGTTGTGGATGTAGCTATTACTGGAAATTAACACCCACGGTGGTTGAGCGTAGAACAATTGGAACTTGTGGGTGATTCAACCATCCATTGGGATTCCTTCATTTATTCCTTGCATGATGGTCTTGTTCTCCTAAAGGATGAATTTTATGGTTTAATTTTGAACAAGAACAAGGAGGGTAGCCATTATACTGTAAAGCTCAGTTATGAGGTTGTTGTGGCATCTATAGTAGGTGAGTATACTTGTTTGTGGATTGAAATCTAGAAAGTGCATGCTCCTAATAAAACAAGGCCTTTCATGTGTATAGCTATAATGAATAAATTCTCCACCTAGGACTTCCTTCATAAGAAAAGGCGTTGTGGGCCTGACATTTTCTTTTTATGTAAGGAGGAAGAGGAATATGTCACACCTGTTCACTAGAAGTCCATATACATTAAAGTTTGGAAGAAATTTGGAAACTGGGTTGGTCATAGTAATGTATGGCTATGTGGTGATGTTGAAGAAGGGTTGAGAAGATGGTTTAGTAGAAAGGAATTAAAAAAGTTTCATGTTGTTCCATCTCTAAATATGTTGGGTATTTTGATTTCCCACAACTCTAATATTTTCGAGGATCAGTTCTTACAAACATTCCAATTTCTCAGATTTTATCGCTTGCTCAATTTTACAACACACATGGTTATGCTACTAAGATCCAGTTTATTGGGGAGTTGATGGTGTATAAACTTCATCCTTGGGGATTTTTCAACGGTGCCTAGCAAGGAGCGGACTCAATCTATCGCATCAAGGGTGTTCTCTATTTACATTACTCTCATTTCTTCCATGTAAGTGAAAGTGTGGGCTTCGATACTAACACAAAGTTGAGTTGACAATATTTTTTGCTCTACTTAAGCTTGCTATTTCGAAGGTTGTAACTTCTCTTTAGTTTTTGGGGTACTCATCTTTGGTTATTAAATGGATGCACAATGAGCAATTGCTTCATGATATATCTCTCCAATCACAAACTCAACATTTAAAGGTGATTTCTTCTCATTTCTCCGATATTACTTACACTCGTATGTATTGGGAGTTGAATACTGAAGCTGACTCTTTCTCTAAGGTTGGGATAGTTCTTGATCCAAGTCACATGCATATCAAATAATTTTAAGATGGTCTCATCTCAGAACGTTTGTTGGATGTTTGAACTTTTTGAGTAGTTATCGTTCTATTTTTAGAGGATAGTTGTTATTGTTCAACACATATACTGGAGAGATAACATTGTTGTGTTTGGAGAACTTTTTTGACATGAAAATCGAGGGATCGATGTTCCCATAAATGTTTTGGCCAAACCATATGACATATTAGATAGTCAATCTTCTAGAAATATAGCAACTTATTTGTATAGTGATAGTGATACCTTCGACATGTATTTTTGGTTCTTTGATGAATAAAAAAACACCTTTTCCCTAGAAAAGATATAAAACATTAGAGTAGTTTAAAGGCTCGACGATTTGAACCTTTCCTGACAGGTTTTTCTGGTACGTTTTCAACGTAATCCAATAGGAATTTCAATTAAATTCCTAAAATCCCAAAGAACATTTGTTAAATTTACATAATTTGGGTGCCTTGGGGGTATTTGAGGGCACATTAAATCTATTTATGCTTTCAAAAACACAATTTGAACACCACAAATTCAGATTTGGTAAAAACAAAATCATCAGATTCCAACAAAAAACCATCGAAAAGTCCGAATCGTCCAGTTTTTAGACTCCTAAAATATTGAAGTAAAATGTTATTATCTATATATTATTTATAATATGATAGATGTTAATAATGAATAATTTAGTAATTAATTATTAAAATAAGCATAAATATATCACTTTTATAATTATTATAGGCATTTTAAATCCAGCCTATACCAAACAATTATCAATCAATAATTAATAGGATACCAAACAAAGAACCCCAAAATCTAATTACAATATAATAGAGGATTAAGTTAGCAATTTAAATTAATAATTAATAAAAAAATATTAATTTTTTATTATGAAATGGATATTTTGTATTAAAATGTTAGTGTAGTTGAATTATCCATCTTAACAGTACAAAAATGATAAGAATTTTACTATCAATTTTGAAGATCTCCAAAATAAGACAATATTAGTACATAAGCTACTATGCTACTCTTTCTTATGTAATTACATTGATGCTTACACGTATATATACTGATCAATTGCCCTAGGATCAAAATGGACTTACAAAACATTTATAAACCTAAGACTAATTAAAGGCATGCTCGTTGTCGGCTTTGATGACCAAGTTTGTCATTAATCACAACACATTAATGAGAAAGCATTGATGACGTGGCAAACATGAAAAAGATTGATGACATGGATGACAAATATTTGACAATGACAATGAAGGACAAAGCATGACATGGTAATGACAAATTTGGCATATGGGGCATGGCATCTTGGGCTTTGGAGCCATTGGAACACCTAGTGGGCCAAATGACCCATTCTGTGGTCATTTGGGTATGATGTGGCTTATAGGTATATGGAGGACCTTGACATTATATATGATGACCCCATTGCTTGTGGCAACTTGGACCATAAATAATTTATGGTCATGTCTTGCACATAGAAACTTGATGGGGCTTGGAACCCACATCTTGTAGCTTGATGCCCTTATTGATGGTTTACTAAGAAGTCTTGGGTGACATGTGCAAGCCCTTAAACCTTGAATATGTCCTTATGTAGAACCCTTGGTGTATGGTGATAAAGACATAATAAAGCCCATAGATCTTGATATAGCCCACAAGCAAAGCCAACTGTGGTGGCATTGTAAGCCCTAAGGGTAAGGGTCCAAATTCCTTGTAAAACAACCCCAAAATAAGGAGAGAATAAAGTAAGTCGGCTGCAAAATTTGTAACAATAAAAACCAATTTAAAATCTCAATGAGAAGTCAGGTCAGCTAATAAAAAAATAAAAAAATAAATTTTTTTTTTACAAGTCGGCTCACATTAAAATTCATTTTTTATCTATATAAATAAAGAGCCATGACCTCATTTTGTTGACAAGACGTGAAGTTCCAAGCTCTATTTTTCGGATCTGTAGCTGCTAAGAAATTTTCGGGTACTGTAGCAGCTACAATGGACAGCTCTGATTTTTTGTTTCTCTCTGAAGAATTTCGGGTGCCTAAGGGAGCTCTGTGGCAGCCACAGTGGAGAAGGATAGAGCTCTAAATTTTGGGTTAAGTGACACAGTTCCGAGGCCACCACATAAGTCTGATTTTTTACTGGGGAAATTTTCAGGCAGCAGCTGAAGTTCCTGTTTGTTTGAAGTTTGTTTTTCTTTGATTTTTTTATTTGGGGTTAGCTGAACAAAAATCTGATTTTCGGGATCTCTCTTCAGACATATTTCAGACTGCTCCTATGGTGTAATTTCATACTGTCTAAATGTTGTTTTCCAGCTGCCTCCCTTTGTGATATGATCAACATTTGTGACATATCAATGATGTATGCTTGATGATGTTAACACCATGATACACAGTAATCTATTCAAGTACACAGTGATATATATAGCAGATATATTCAAAAATATATAGTGATATATTCAGTGATTATACAGTGATATATTCAAAGTTTTACTCGATGACAATGATGACATTCAGAAGCCGTGTGTAATATATTGACTATGCCAGCTTGACATGATAGGGATAACCATTATGTGACAATACTAACATAACTACATGACAGTGTGACACGTCGATGACATGATGATGAGCATACTCCAAAGCATTATGTGAAGACATTCTATAGTATTACAACATTTAATGTGATTCGACATAAGTAGCACTTATATGGGCATATTTCCTTGACATGATTGTTACAATGGAATGACAGAGATTGATAGTGACATCTATGACAGGTGACTTGTGACAGTGACAACTACAGTAAATAGATGATGACATCAGATTGACATGACAGTGTTGATGACTGGACAGAATGTGAAATGATGACAAGTGTTTGTATGTAATACAAGTTCGGCCTTGTACTATTTTTCTTAGTTGGATCTAAGAAAAGACCAAGCTGAGTCTTGGAATAGAAGTTGGTGCTTCTCAATCAGTTGCAGCTGATGAAACCTTACGATTGTAGCTGATGAAACCTTACGATTGTAGCCGATTGATGAAATATAAAAAGATTACAAAGCTCTTATTGTGTTGTGTCTCTAATGGTGTAAATTGATGATATGAATAACTTGTTTAGTGATTGATGAAAGCATTGAAGTGAAATTGTTGAATGATATATGTGTTAAGTATTTAAGAAGTTGAAATTGTTAAAAATGTTGGCCCACTGATTCACCCCCCCCACCTCTCAGTGTGCCATTGTGTCTAACAATTGGTATCAGAGCCATCCTTCATCACAAGCCTAGAAAGCTTGAAGGGGATCTGTGGACACAAGATGGAGGGACCAACACAATTCAACAACGAAGTTCCAGTCTTTGAAATATCAGATTATTTTGGTTGGAGAAGTAAAATGAAAGCCTACTTGAAAAAGTTTGGTGTTTGGAAAATTTTGGTTAACCCACCTGTCCATCCCAACAAGAAGACAAAGGTAGCAGCTAAGAAATAAAATAATATTGCCATGAAGTTTTTAATGGATGGACTCTCAAGCCCTATCAAAGAAAGTGTAAGAGAATACACCTCTGCCAAAGATCTTTCGTTCAAGCTGGAAGATGAGTACCAAAGGAGAAATCAAGACACAGAAAAGGAAACAGAAGTCAAGCCTTCTATAGATGAGAGACAAAAAGAAAAGAAAGAACAAGCTTCAGACATTAGTGAAGGTAAGGACTCCTCTGATAGTAGTAGATCTGAAAGACTGCCTAGCACATATTTTGATGAACATTGATCTCAAATACAATTTGAGGCTCAAAAAGAAGATTTTGGGGTCATTTGAAAAATTCCAAAAGAAGACTATGGACCTACTCAAGAATCTCAATAAAATAAGTTTACAAGGTGAGCTAGTAGATGAAGATGAAGTTAAAATCCCAAAGAACTTGAAGAAACAAGAAGGACACATATTGATTTGAAGACTCAGTTGGAGGAAGCCAAAAGAGTAGAAGAAGTCTTGAAACACTAACTAGATGAGAAAGAGAAGACTTGTCAAAAGCTTGAAATGGAAGTGGTTGGACTCAAGAGAAAAAATGAAAAGTCTGATGCATATGGAAAGTTCAAACACAGCTCAATCATCTTGCAAGAAATTTTGGATTGTCAAAGATCTCATTTTGACAAATCTGGTCTTGGGTACAAGAAAGAAGAAGAAAAATTTGAAGGTGGCACTTGGTCCCCCAAGACTCTTGAAGTAGTATCCACATCCTTCAAAGGTGCAAGCAAAGCTCCTCCACACGAACCTGCACAACATAAAGAATATTTCGGAAGATCAAGTATGCATCAAGAAGTTGGTCCTACAACTCAAAGCAAACTCTTCAGAAGAGAGATAACTCCAAGTTGGAACCAAACATCCAGGTATGAATATAGTTTTAATGGTTATTGATATTCATGTAATGGTTTTGGTCAAAGGAAATGGATTGTACATGTCATGGAAGAAGAAGTGGTGTAAGTCCCAATTACACAATTAGATGTTGGACATGCAATCGTGTTGGACATACTGCTGCTAACTGCCACACTTTGAGATGCTACACTTGTAGTGGCTTTGGTCACAAAGCCCAAGATTGTGCAAGTCCAAGAAGACAATCCTTGAGAAGTACTTCATACACATCAACAAGGAGAACAAATGAATCTTGAAAGAAGAAGAATGGAGAAAGATTTGAAGACCAAAGAACAAATGCTGAAAGTCAAGGACATTCTTAGGCATGGATGAAAAAAACTGTTGTGTTAAATGTAAATGAGGTTGATTCATGAGCAAAAGATGGCTGGCATATGGAAAGCCAAACTTGAGGTCTATTAAAGAACTTAGGTACACCTTGAGTTCATTATTGGTGGATGGAATCAAAGGGTAAATGATGGCTGGTCCAAGCAAGTAACAGGTCCAAGGATTGTGGCATGTTGATAAGGGGAGTATGGCTAGCTAATGATGCAAAGCAACATGGTGATGTCTGAAGATTTGTATTTGATGCATGCTTGCCTTTTATGAATTTACTAGATGATTGTTGATGCCATCTACAACACTATTCTCATGATTGGTTAATACATTTACAACATTGTTTTCATAAAGCTCTTATTCATATTCTCATACATGTAACAGTTCAAGGCAGCAGGCACATGCGTTGACATAAATTCTAAAGATATAGCAGCAAGCATATTCATTGACTCAAATGTTACTAATCATATGAGCACCCTATAGACTGAGATAGTTGGTGACTCAAGCTTGGAGTGTTCCTACAACCATCTACTAACCAGCAGTGATGATATTACAATAGAAATATAATGAAGACAATTCAGCATTGGATAGTCCTTTTGCTGAGAACTAAGTGGGAGCTTGAGCTAGGATTAATAAAGTAATCATCAAGAACTAAAGTTTGTAATGATTGAAGCTTTAAAATTCAAGTAACCTTCAGATACATCAAGTTTCAAGTATTCAAAGATCGATTCTTAGGACTATTTAGCACAGGGTTTTGAGGATTATCTTGACACATTTTCAAAGGTTACTTGAGCTCATATTGGATAGATTTGTGATTGTTTACAAATCTGATAAAGAGATTATTTAAGGGCAACTTTAAGAACAAATTTGAAGACATTGCTCTGTCAAGTTGTTGACAAAATTTAAAGGGCAATTTTTGTGAAAAGTTCTTACACAATATCCAAGATAGTTTACAGCAGATTTGAAGGAGCATCTTTGTACTAATTCGCTGCTACCTTGAAGACGAGGTTAAAGGTTGATCTTCTACTATTTGGAAAGCTACCTTTGAGTTCTGATACAAGGACTAAGGACTAAATACAAGACTAAGGTCAGCATTGTGATAAGTCAACCTTAGGATTGTTTTGAAGATCTGATAATGCAACGAAGATAAACCGAGACTACACCAATCAGAAGAATGTAACACTTGACAAAATTACTTGGCTAGAACAAAGAACAGTTTAAACACATATGGTCTCAAGGAAAATAGCTTCATCATATTCCTTTAGTACAAAATGATTGACATGTGAAGTATGATAGTAGCAACACTAAATTATAGTTCATGACAAAGAGACCAATTATGACAAAATGTCAGCCCCTAGATGAAGTAGAGTGATGTGACAAAGTATCTCATGATTAATTGTGGAACATCAGTTCTAAATATCTTACCAAGGTACAACATGATACTCAGCCTAAATCTCCAGCAGTACTTCTTGGAAATAATGAAGCATGTCATTGTTAGGGGGAGTAGATTGATGATCCTTTTGGACTCAATTTACTTTGGAGCACCCAGTTGAGATGGCAAGGAGATCAGTAATGAAGAAGTTTGAATGCAAGGGGGAGTACAGTTAAAAAAAATATTTATGCATCTTGAAGACAAGAAGAGCATAACATCAACAAAGTTCAAATGGAGCAGCAGAAGACCAAACATTGTCTCAGGTGGAGCATGACATGTTTATAGAAGTATTTAAGAATACAATTTTTTTGGGGGGCATTGTGAAGTCTTTAATGGCTAAGTGGTTGACCCTTTGTCATTAATGTCAAAGGGGGAGAAAAATGAGAAGAGAAGGTTGCCATCAATGACAAAGGGGGAGATTGATGATCAAGGTTGTCATTGATGACAACACATTAATGACAAAGCATTGATGACGTGGAAAACATGACAAAGATTGATGACATAGATGACAAAGATTTGACAAGGACAATGAAGGACAAAGCATGACATGGCAATGACAAAGATTTGGCATCTAGGGCATGGCATCTTGGGCTTTGGATCCATTGGAACACCTAGTGGGCCAAATAACCCATTATGTGGTCATTTGGGTATGATGTGGCTCATAGGTATATGGAGGACCTTGACATTATATATGATGACCCCATTGCTTATGGTAACTTGGACCATAAAGAATTTATGGTCATGTCTTGCACATAGAAACTTGATGGGGCTTGGAACCCACATATGGTAGCTTGATGCCCGTATTGATGGTTTACTAAGAAGTCTTGGGTGACATGTTCAAGCCCTTAAACCTTGAATATGTCCTTATGTGGAACCCTTGATGTATGGTGATAAAGACGTAATAAAGCCCATAGATCTTGATATACCCCACAAGCAAAGCCAGTTGTGGTGTGTAACATCCCCTCCTATCATACCAGCATGATGGAGAGGATCGTGATACTAAATCCGGGCATCTAGCCCCATGAACTTTTAACTAAGCATTCACATAATATAAAAGACATATGGAATGTATGATTATAAGAAAAACACAGCGGAAATAATATCAATAACACATCCATCATACATTCAAGATATTCATCAAATAATAATTGCAAAGTTAACACAAGAGAATACTTATCTTAACAAAGTAGACCCAAGCAATTGGCTATGCAACTGCAACGTTCCACCCATCCATAGGCCAGTTGTGCTTATCAACCTCTTGATACAACTGCTACCCCCCGAGCTGGGCATGATCTCTACAAGGAACCAGGGAACAACAGACTCACACATAGCCAAGCATACACCAAGATGAGCCAAGCCAATCTACAATTGGGTTTATCAGGCTGCTAGGAAATGGAAATGAAGAGTGGCTAAGCTAGTGAGCTCAAGCACAGAGCCAGGGGTAACCTTACAAGATCTATCTAGCTTGACACCCACAATACCTACACACCCAACACAAGGAAATATTCTTTTCACTGTTGTACAATCCATCAAGCCATACCTTCCCCATCTAGTGCTCTCAGGGTATGCATAGAAGAATAGCCAAAGCCCTCTTGATCTTCTTGAGAGGTTGTCTCCCCACTAGGTTTATCAAGCCCCCTCTGTCCACTACCACTCCAATCTCTTGCTCACAGATTCAAACCAAAACAGGGATGCACATAACAGCAAAAGTATAAGTGTTGGGTATGAAGAAACGTTTTTACAATGAGATGCCCAAAGATGGGGTTTTCATTAGCTTCAGAAAAACGTGGGAAACCCAAAAACGAAATTGGAATATGGGGAATAACCCTGGGAAGCCAAATCCGTTTTCAGAAAAAAAAAATGTCCATAGACATTCTGGGGCAAAAACAACCTCCATAACAGTCCCAAATCGTGGTCCTCCTTCCCCAGCCACTGTGTAACCCAAAAATGAGCTCCCAGCCATGGAAAAATGCAGGAAAATTGGTAAACACGTGATGAGGAAAGACCCAGTTGTTCAGACTGCGTGAGAGAGGAAAAACTATTTGTTCAGAATGGCTTTGGGTGTTTTTCTGAAAATGGATTTGGCTTCCCAGGGTTATTCCCCATCTTCCAGTTTCGTTTTTGGGTTTCCCACGTTTTTCTGAAGCTAATGAAAACCCCATCTTTGGGAATCTCACTGTAAAAACGTTTCTTCATGCCCATCACTTATACTTTTGATGTTATTTCCATCCCTGTTTTGGTTTGAATCTGTGAGTAAGAGATTGGAGTGGTAGTGGACAGAGAGGGCTTGATAAACCTAGTGGGGAGACAACCTCTCAAGAAGATCAAGAGGGCTTTGGCTACTCTTCTATGCACACCCTGAGAGCACTAGATGGGGAAGGTGTGGCTTGAGGGACTGTACAGCAGTGAAAAGAATACTTTCTTGTGCTAGGTGTGTAGGTATTGTGGGTGCCAAGCTAGATAGATCTTGTAAGGTTACCCCTGGCTCTGTGCTTGAGCTCACTAGCTTAGCCACTCTTCATTTCCATTTCCTAGCAGCCTGATAAACCCAATTGTAGATTGGCTTGGCTCATCTTGGTGTATGCTTGGCTATGTGTGAGTCTGTTGTTCCCTGGTTCCTTGTAGAGATCATGCCCAGCTCGGGGATGGCAGTTGTATCAAGAGGTTGATAAGCACAACTAGCCTATGGTTGGGTGGAACGTTGCAGTTGCATAGCCAGTTGCTTGGGACTACTTTGTTAAGATAAGTATTCTCTTGTGTTAACTTTGCAATTATTATTTGATAAATATCTTGAATGTATGATGGATGTGTTATTGATATTATTTCCGTTGTGTTTTTCTTATAATCATACATTCCATATGTCTTTTATATTATGTGAATGCTTAGTTAAAAGTTCATGGGGCTAGATGCCCGGATTTAGTATCACGATCCTCTCCATCATGCTGGTATGATAGGAGGGGATGTTACATTTTGGTATCAGAGCCGCTGGTTGCAGCATTGGGCCTTTATGGGGCTACCTATCATAGTTGCGGAGGTAAGTATGCTTCCTGCTCAGCACTGATAGATAAGAAAATTTTCAAAAATTTTCAAATTTTCAAAAAAAAATTAAGTTTCTATGAGTTCTGCCGGAAATTGCGGAAGAAATTCTCTTTCGAAATTGCGGAAGGAATTCTCTTCCGAAACTACGGAAGGATTCCGCGAGTTGTTCCGCAACGTGGAAGAATTCGGTGAACTGCTCCGAAACAGCGAAAAAAATTTCTAAGTGTTCGACGTCGAAAGGAAAATTTCAGAAGGAATTCTCTTCCGAAATTGCAGAAGGAATTCTCTTCCGAAACTGCGGAAGGAATTCTCTTCCGAAACCGCGGAAATAATTTCAGAAAGTCTTCCGCAACTGCGGAAAGAATTCCGGAATGTCTTCCGCAACTGCGGAAAGAATTCTGGAATGTCTTCCGCAACTGCGGAAGAGTTCGGCGAATCGTCCCACAATTGCGGAAGAGTTCGGTGAATCGTTCCGAAATTGCAGAAGCATTCGGCGAACCGCCCCGCAATTGCGGAAGCATTCGGCGAATTGGCCCGCAACTGTGGAAGCATTCAGCGAATCGCTCCGAAACTGCGGAAGCATTCGGCGAATTTCTCCGCAACTGCGGAAGCATTCGGCGAATTGCTCCGAAACTGCAGAAAGATTTACAAAAAAAAAAAAACAACTAGGGTGCTGCCCTCGACCCACCCTGCAGGGAAGCCACAAGGGGGCAAGCCCCCTTGACCCCCTTTGTTCCCCCTCATATGTCGTTGATTGTGAGAAAATTCTATGATTTGAAAAATTGTCAATAAAACATTTTCCCACGTGCATGAAAGTAAGTTATGAATTCTGAGAATATAATGCAGCTAACAATTGTGTGGATGAACACATTCTGCAGAATCACAGTTATATCAGGGCAACACTCTAGATAGTACAGTTGGAAAGCTTTGGATCTTGGTTGGTCCAAGAAAATCAACATCATGGATGATGCACAGGATCCCTATGAGCCTGAGACAGATGCCATGGGGGAGAACATACATGTTGAGAATGCTGAAACAGAATCTAATGGGAGAAGAAATCAAGAGACTCCTCCAGGTATTGCAGCCACTATGAGAAGCCTAAGGGTGGAGTTGCAAAGTTGCAGAGAAGATAATGAAAGGATGATTAAAGCTCAGGAATAACAAAATTAGTTGAATGCAGCCATGCTACAGAGTTTGACAGACATCCAAAGGAAAATAAACTCTGGGCATCAGACATCAAATCCAGAAAGGGGTGGGAGTAGTTCTAGAAGGAATTACCGTAAGAGGGCCAGTAGCTCAAGAAGAGTTTCTACAGACGGAACATATACTTCAGAAATCTCTTCTAATGAATCATCTGACTCTGAAGAATCCATTGAGGGTTCAAGCTCTTCGTCTCGCGGGAGTAAGAGGAAGAAGCACTACAAGAACAATTCACATGGGGAATTTAAGAAGGCGAAACCTCCTACATTTGATGGAGAGATAAAGTCTAGTCAAGAAGTTGAAGCTTGGCTTCTTGGGATGAGAAAGTATTTCGAAGTCCAAGACTACTCGGGAAATATGAAGGCAAGGGTAGCCATCTTCAACTTGAATGGAAGAGCATCTATATGGTGGGAACACATCAGGCAAGTGAAGAAGATCAATGAAAGGAAGATTGTGTGGAAGCAGTTCAAGAAATACTTCAAGCAGAAGTACCTCTCTGATAGGTACTATGATGATAAGATCAAAGAGTTCCATGAACTGAGATTAGAACAATTGACCATGGAAGAATATGCAAACAAGTTCTTGGAGTTGCTGAGGTATGTCAAGTACATTCAAGATGATAAGGTGAAAATTCAACGTTTCCTAAGTGGACTGCCCCAATCATATAAAGATAGAATTAAGTTTGATGAACCTCGAACTCTGGAGGAGGCCATAAGAAAGGCCAAGTATTGCTTTGATCAAAACAGAAGCAAACCAGAATTCCATAAGGCATGGAAGGATAGGAAAAACGAAAAGTTTGATCAAAGGAAGAAGGGTTTCAAGCCTCCTCAATTCAAGAATCAGCAAAGGCAACCATCACAGGTTGTGACTAAGCCAACTAGGATGATGGGAGACAAGCCAAGAGATCCAAAGGAATAAAGAGAACCACTTCAATGTTGGGGTTGTGGAGGAGACAACATGCTTAGGAACTGTCCACATCGGAATGGGAATCCAAATCAAGTTCACAACATCCAAAGAGCTGAAACTGTGGGTCAAGTGACAAGGACAATCCCTAGAATCTATGCAGCAGTAGACGACCTCCAAGCAGATCATCAGTCAACTGTGGTTGAAGTTGAAGGTAAGATTACTAAGCAATCTGTTTCTATTTTGATTGATCGTGGATCTACTCACAGTTATGTCACTCCTAGAGTTGTTGAGATTTGTGCTTTCAAGAAATTACAACATAGTAAATCATGGTTAGTTCAACTAGCCACTGGAACCAAGAGAAAAGTTAGTGAAATAGTAGAGAAATGTCCATTAGAGATGGATGGGCTATTCACTTATGTAAATCTGAATATTTTGCCACTAGGTTCCTATGATATTCTCATTGGAATGGATTGGTTAGAAGCACACAGGGTTAAACTTGACTACTACAATAAGACATTTGAATGCATGGACGAAGAAGGAAACCCGAGGGTTGTAAAAGGCATTCCGAAGGTGACTTCTGTTAGACAGGTTTCAACCATGCAGCTGAAGAGGTTTTGTAGGAAGGGATGTCAATTGTATGCAGCCCACATTTTAGAGGCAGCAGAGAATGAAACTCTTAAATTGGAAGACTACCATGTATTGCAAGAATTTAGGGATGTTTTTCTTGATGAGATTCCAGGACTCCCTCCAAAGAGAGACATTGACTTTACAATTGAACTTGTGCCAGGAGCGGCACCAGTGTCTAGGACGCCCTACAGGATGAGTACACCGGAATTGCTAGAATTGAAAATGCAATTACAAGAGTTGCTGGAAAATAAATATATTAGGCCAAGTGTGTCCCCGTGGGGAGCACCTGTTCTATTTGTGAAAAAGAAAGATGGAACACTCAGGTTATGTATTGACTACATGCATTTGAACAAAGTCACTGTGAAGAACAAATACCCATTGCCCCGAATTGATGACCTTTTTGACCAAATGAGAGGAGCAAAGGTATTTTCAAAAATTGACCTGAGGTCTGGTTACCATCAGGTAAGAATCAAAGAAGAAGATATTCATAAGACCGCCTTTAGAATGAGGTATGGACACTATGAGTTTGTAGTGGTACCATTCGGTCTCACGAATGCACCAGCTACATTCATGTGTCTCATGAATAATGTTTTTAGCGAGTATTTGGACAAGTTTGTTTTTGTATTCCTAGACGACATTCTCATCTATTCTAAGAATGAAGAAGAGCATGAAGAACATTTGAGAATGACAATGCAATTACTAAGGGAGCATAAGCTGTATGCAAAGTTGAGCAGATGTGACTTTTATAAAAATAGAATTCATTATTTGGGTCACATCATCTCCGACGAAGGAATATCTGTAGACCCTGAGAAGATTGAAGCCATTATGAATTGGCCAACTCCAAGGAATGTGACTGATGTGAGATCTTTTATGGGCCTTGCTGGTTACTACAAGAGGTTTATCGAAGGATTCTCCAAGGTTGCAAACCCGATCACTTCTTTGCAAAATAAGGGGATAAAGTTTGAATGGTCACCAAGATGTGAGGAAAGTTTTCAACGGTTGAAGAATCTTCTTACAAGTGCACCAATTATGAAAATTGTAAACCCAGAGAAAGACTTTGTGGTATGTACCGATGCATGCAATCAAGGAATTGGAGGAGTTCTTATGCAAGACAACCACGTGATATGCTACGAGTCAAGAAAGTTGAAGGAGCATGAGAAGAACTATGCTATTCATGATATAGAACTTGCAGCCATAGTACATGCTTTAAAGATGTGGAGGCATTACTTAATGGGAAGAAAATTTGAGTTAAGGACAGACCATTGTGGTCTGAAATATTTGTTTGATCAGCCAACTTTAAATGCTAGACATGCTAGATGGTTGTAATTTTTGTGTGAATTTGATTTTGAAATCAAACACATAAAAGGGAAAGAAAACAAGGTGGTTGATGCACTCAGCAGGAAGGTACATGAAATGCATGTGGCAACGCTTAGTACTTGCCAACTAGATTTGAGGCAGCAGATTGTTAACCATATGGTTGAGGATGAAGTGTACGTGCAGATAAAAGGAAAATTGCAACAACAAAACCTTGAAAAGAAGTATGAAGGCTATCATTTGGAAGAAGGCGGACTTCTTACTTATAAGAATAGAATCTATATTCCAAATGCGGCAGATTTAAGGAGGATCGTTATGAATGAAATCCATAAAGCTCCATACTCTGGTCACCCAGGATATCAGAAAACAATTGCTACAGCAAGAAAATATTATTTATGGCCAGGCATGAAGAAGGACATCGCTGAATACATTTCTAAGTGCATGAAATGTCAGTAGGTGAAGGTTGAACACCAACACCCTGCAGGTTTATTGCACCCAGTGCCAATTCCAGAATGGAAATGGGAAGTAATATCCATGGACTTTATTACAGGATTGTCAATGACGGTGAGACAACATGATTACATCATGGTTGTGGTGGACAAGTTAACAAAGGCAGCACATTTTATACCGGTTAAGTCCACACATAAAGCCAATGCCATTGCAAAAATTTTCATGAAGAAAATTTTCAGATTACATGGGTTGCCTAAGGCAATAATTTCTGACAGGGATACCAACTTCACTTCCAATTTTTGGAAAGGTCTCTTTGCAGATTTGGGTACACAGCTAAGCTTTAGTACCGCATACCATCCTCAAATAGATGGGAAAACAAAAAGAGTAAATCGGGTGCTTGAAGACATGCTCCGCATGTATGTAATGGACAAACCATCCAAGTGGGAAGATTATCTACACTTGATAGAATTTGCATATAACAATGGGCAACAAGCATCGTTGGGAATGAGTCCTTATGAGGCTTTGTACGACAGAAGGTGTAGGACACCAGTGAATTGGGACAATCCAGTGAAAAGAATTGTACTTGGGCCAGAATGGCTTAAGGAAATGGAACAAGAAGTTGCCAAGATCAGACAAAATTTAAAAGTAGCCCAGGATAGATAGAAAAGCTATGCGGATAAACATAGAATGCATAGGGAATTCAGTGTTGGGGATCATGTGTATCTTAGAGTGAGATCAAAAAAGAGTTCCTTGAAGCTTGGGAGTTGTGCCAAGCTATCACCAAGATATTGTGGGCCATTTGAAGTGCTTGAAAGAATAGGACCAGTTGCATATAGACTTGCATTGCTTGCTAGCACTAAAGCTCATAATGTTTTTCATGTCTCTTTGCTTAAGAAATATGTACGTGATCCTAACCATGTGATTAATTGGGATGTGATCCAGGTGGAACCCGAGGGAGAATTCCAAACCGATCCATTGTGCATCCTAGACAAGAAGGTAACATTGCTCCGGAACCGAGCCATCTGACAGGTAAAGGTGCAATGGAAGCACTACGGTCCCGATGAGGCTACATGGGAGTTGGAGGATGCCATGAGGGTGGCATATCCATTTTTGTTCAATTTTGATGAGCACTGAGGACAGTGCTAATGTAAGGGGAGGGGAATGTAATGTCCCCATTTTGACCCCCTTTGTATTAAATCGTAAATGATGTAAATATTGTTATTTGATCATGGTGAGGAGCTCAAGGCCAAGGCCCCACCATTGATTTAGCGTTTTATGTATCGACAATTAAAAATAGATGCCTATGGTTCTTGTGCTAGATAGGCACAATGTAAATAAGACATCATGTAAATACGAATTTTAATGAAAAACCCACAACTAGCTATGCAATGCAACAAAAGAGATGGGGCATGATTCTACAAGGAATAGGGAGGGAAATTATCCAAACCCTTGAGCCAATGGTGTTAATCCATGTGTCAATGAGAAAACCCATAAACCACCAACTACCCATTTTGGGTTATGGACCCAATCATTTAATTCTTCCAAAAATTGGTTGAGGCAGTTAATGCCTTGGGAATGAAGAGGCATGGCAGCCAATTTCGTGTATGGGCAAGCCATCAACCTAGGAATTCGTATTTTTTTACTTCTTGGGCAAGAAAACACCCATGAAATGGTGCCCAAAGCCATTCTGAACAGATAGTTTTTCCTCTCTCACGCAGTCTGAACTACTGGGTCTTTCCTCATCATGTTTTTACCAATTTTCCTACATTTTTCCATGGCTGGGAGCTCGTTTTTGGGTTACACAGTGGCTGGGGAAGGAGGACCACGATTTGGAACTGTTATGGAGGCCGTTTTTGCCCCAGAATGTCTATGGACGTTTTTCTGAAAACGGATTTGGCTTCCCACGGTTATTCCCCATCTTCCAGTTTCGTTTTTGGGTTTCCCACGTTTTTCTGAAGCTAATGAAAACCCCATATTTGGGCATCTCACTGTAAAAACGTTTCTTCATGCCCAACACTTATACTTTTGTTGTTATGTGCATCCCTGTTTTGGTTTGAATCTGTGGGCAAGAAATTGGAGTGGTAGTGGACAGAGAGGGCTTGATAAACCTAGTGGGGAGACAACCTCTCAAGAAGATCAAGAGGGCTTTGGCTACTCTTCTATGCACACCCTGAGAGCACTAGATGGGGAAGGTATGGCTTGAGGGAATGTACACTAGTGAAAAGAATACTTCATTGTGCTGGGTGTGTAGGTATTATGGGTGCCAAGCTAGATAGATCGTGTAAGGTTACCCCTGGCTCTATGCTTGAGCTCACTAGCTTAGCCACTCTTCATTTCCATTTCCTAGCAGCCTGATAAACCCAATTGTAGATTGGCTTGGCTCATCTTGGTTTATGCTTGGCTATGTGTGAGTCTGTTGTTCCCTGGTTCCTTGTAGAGATCATGCCCAGCTCGGGGGTGGCAGTTGTATCAAGAGGTTGATAAGCACAACTGGCCTATGGTTGGGTGGAACATTGCAGTTGCATAGCTAGTTGCTTGGGACTACTTTATTAAGATAAGTATTCTCTTGTGTTAACTTTGCAATTATTATTTGATGAATATTTTGAATGTATGATGGATGTGTTATTGATATTATTTCCGTTGTGTTTTTCTTATAATCATACATTCCATATGTATTTTATATTATGTGAATGCTTAGTTAAAAGTTCATGGGGCTAGATGCCCGGATTTAGTATCACGATCCTCTCCATCATGTTGGTATGATAGGAGGGGATGTTACATGGTGGCATTGCAAGCCCTAAGGGTAAGGGTCCAAATTCCTTGTAAAACAACCCCAAAATAAGGAGAGGATAAAGTAAGTAGGCTGCAAAATTTGTAACAATAAAAACCAATTTAAAATCGCAATGAGAAGTCGTTCAGCTAATAAAAAAAATAAAAATAATAAGTTGTTTTTGACAAGTCGGCTCAGATTAAAATTGTTTTTTTATCTATATAAATAAAGAGCCATGACCTCATTTTGTTGACAAGATGTGAAGTTCCAAGCTCTGATTTTCGGTTCTGTAGCTGCTGAGAAATTTTTGGGTACTATAGCAACCACAGTGGACAACTCTGATTTTTTGGTTTTTCTCTGAAGAATTTCGGTTGCCTAAGGGAGGTTTGTGGCAGCCACAGTGGAGAAGGATATAGCTCTGAATTTTGGGTTAAGTGACACAGTTCTGAGGCCACCACAGAAGTCTGATTTTTTACTGAGGAAATTTTCAGGCAGCAGCTGAAGTTCCTGTTTGTTTGAAGTTTGTTTTTCTCTGATTTTTTATTTGGGGTTAGCTGAACAAAACTCTGATTTTCGAGCTCTCTCTTCAGACATATTTCAGACTTCTCCTATGGTGTAATTTCAGACTGTCTAAATGTTGTTTTCCAGCTGCCTCCCTTTGTGATATGATCAACATTTGTGACATATCAGTGATGTATGCTTGATGATGTTAACACCATGATACACAGTAATCTATTCAAGTACACAGTGATATATATAGCAGATATATTCAGAAATATAGAGTGATATATTCAGTTATTATATAGTGATATATTCAAAGATTTACTCAGTGACAATGATGGCATTCAGACGCTGTGTAATATCTTGACTATGCCAGCTTGACATGATAGGGATATCCATTATGTGACAATACTAACATAACTACATGACAGTGTGACACATTGATGACATGATGATGAGCATACTCCAAAGCATTATGTGAAGACATTCTACAGTATTACAACATTTAATGTGATTCGACATAAGTGGCACTTATATGGGCAGATTTCCTTGACATGATTGTTACAGTGGAATGACAGAGATTGATAGTGATAACTATGATAGGTGATTTGTGACAGTGACAACTACAGTAAATAAATGATGACATCAGATTGACATGACAGTGTTGATGACTGGACAGAATGTGAAATGATGACAAGTGTTTGTATGTAATACAAGTTGGGCCTTGTACTATATTTCTTAGTTGGATCTAAGAAAAGACCAAGCTGAGTCTTGGAATAGAAGTTGGTGCTTCTCAATCAATTGTAGCTGATGAAACCTTACGGTTGTAGCCGATTGATGAAATATAAAAGGATTACAAAGCTCTTATTGTGTTGTGTCTCTAATGGTGTAAATTGACGATATGAATAACTTGTTTAGTGATTGATGAAAGCATTGAAGTGAAATTGTTGAATGATATATGTGTTCAGTATTTAAGAAGTTGAAATTGTCAAAAATGTTGGCCCATTGATTCAGCCCCCCCACCCCTCTCAGTGTGCCATTGTGTATAATAGGCTTCTCCCTGGTTGTCCCTGTTATGATTGGCTTCATCATCTACGAGTTCCATCTCCAGATCTTCATTGCATGGTTTCACTATATGCTCTTCTCTTTGTTTCTCCAACACTGATCCCATTAATGTTCTCAAAGTTTCAAACTGTGTGTTTCTTACTAGCTTTGTAACCATTTGTCTTAATCCAACACATTCTTCCTCTACCTATTGAATTCTCAGTGTTTGTTGATGCCAAAGTGCCAAGAGATTGGAAATTTGATTTTCTGCTATATAGGCTGCATGCCTTCTTAGAGCTCTCTCGATGCTCATTATGCCACAATAAGCACATGCTCCAAGGTTCTTGTGTTCCTCCATTTGCCTCACATTAACCGTGTTTAAAATATAACCTTTGATTCACATGGCCTGATACAATCTAACTTCTGGCTAACATGGCCAAAGACTATAAAATATGGATGCCTGCCTTTAAGTTGTTCAAGTGAAGATCTCTAACAGATAGGGACATTTACCTAGCCAACATTTGACTCTTTTAATGATAATTCATGGTTTTTAAATTAATTGCCTAAGAGGTTATGATATTCTTTCACTCTGAATTTTTATTCAATGAAACAAATGACAGTTGTTGCAGCAACACTCATGAATGAACTCATGGCTTGTAGTGACCTCAAAGGGTTACTATGCTAAACATACAAACACGAACCCTTATGGAGAAAAGTGACAACAACAAAATAAGGGATTAAACAATGCTAGCAAGGGACAACAACTTTTGTGTGTGGTGGTAGGGGGATGGGTTCAACCAGCAATGTTTTTTTTATTTGTATTTGACATACACAATAATGAATAGGAGGGAAAAGATGAAATGAATGACTTTGGATCTATCGACTTCTGTTAGAGAAATTAAACCAATTGCCTTTTCCTATCATTAATAGACTTTAAAAAGGGTGTCATTGTGGAAAGCTACGATTCTTCTGATAGCCATTTTATTGTTTTGGGAAAATGATAAGACTTTAAACAAAAATCTGCTCCAATGAAGAAGTCAAACAAATTTAAGAGGAAAACCTCTCAACTCCTTATAAATGATGTTTGGCAGTCACCTGCACAAAAATTGTTTGTGACCTTGGTGTAAAGTGTGTTAATTATTTAACATGGAATTCAGATGGGAGAAGCTCCAAGAAAGACCGAAATTCTAGAAAATTAAAGACCTTAGATCTTCAAGCAATGGTACCAATTGATATGTGCGCAAGTGAAACATCAATGAAAGAAAGTGCAAGAGAGAATTCCATAAATAAGATTTAATAGAAAAGTTACAACACACCCACTATAATCCCATGTGAAACTTATTTGTGTATTATTACAATCTCTATATGCTTGTAGTCCAACTGAACACAATAATTGTACAATGGAACTTGTTCAAATATTCAAATGTTTATGGTTGTTCCCATAGATCATATCTACTATGTTCTACTCCAAGATTTAGTGTCTCAAAGAAATACATTCTACCATATATTGTTGGCCAGATTGGCAAAAATGATGACTTGCCTGTGGGCTAGCATAAAAATAATTCCGTCAAATGGAATCTCGTCATCCTATTGTATAACAAACAAAAGAGTAGGAGACATTGCCAACTCAAAAGGTTAAAAACCGCAAGGCTTACTAGAGAATCCCACGTGAGTTTGAGAAGCAAGCAAATTATTCGATCAATAGGAAAATATTTAGAAGGCAAAATTTCTTACCCAGATAAATTTGACGAGGTAGTAGTTTGGAGATGCTTGATAATCGGCCATCCTTGAAAGAAAAAAAAAGGTGCTACAGATTTAAATCATAGTAGCATAATTCGGCCATATTGGTATTTCACGTACGGAAATTCAAAACAAAATCGAATTCGCCGAATATTCGGTGTAGGTGTAATACGAATACGGATTCTTAGCAATGGAAAATTAAAGTTTGAAAACCAATTTAAAAAAAAAAAAAAACTTAAACACTATAAAACATAAATACCATTCAATTTATACTTATTAAAATAATTATTAACAACCAGTTGCCGTCACTCACACTTTCCATATGGCAGGTTGTTGAAATTATATTTTTTTGTTTTTTAAATATATTTGATTTATTATATAAATGTCTATATACATTTATCGTATATTTTTGAATACTCGATTGAAAAATATTATATATAAGGAGTCTACTTCCGTATTTTTTCGTACTACATTTTTTCATTACGTATTTTTTCCGTATCGAATTGTATTCATATCCGTATTCGTACTCGAATTATGCTACTATGATTTAAATAAGGTAGCAATTTGGCGTTACATTGATATTCGGCCATACTTGAAAACAAAAGGTGTAACAAATTTAAATAAATTGGCAAATACTATCATCGATTATACTTTCTATCCAATTATTTTGAAGACATTTTTATTCTAGAATGGATTTTTAACCACCAACTTTGGCCAAAAAAAATGAATGTTGCCCCTTGTATTCATCTTTTAATTCTATATCTTCTCTTCAGACAATGTATTATATATAGGAACATGTAGGTTGCATAACCAATCAAATAGTTCAACAACTACTTTGATACAGGTTTAAATAAGGTAGCAATTTGGTGTTAAGTTGATATTCGACCATTCTTGAAAACAAAAGGTGTAACGAATTTAAATAAATTGGCAATTAATAAATAATTAATATCGTGATTATACTTTCTATCCAGTCATTTTGAAGACATTTTTATTCTAAAATGCATTTGCAATCCTCCAGTTTAGCCAAAATGTTAAGGTTACTCCTTGTATTCATCTTTTGTGTATAATATATTTGAACATGTGTTTCACAACCAATCAAATAATTCAACTACTACTTTGTTTTAAGAGCAGGAAATGTTGACTGTAGAGGTTGGGGGGATGGAGGTAGGGTTTCGTGTGGGGGCAGGTAGCTGTGAGCTACCGGTCGTTGTTCTGAGGAGATGACGAACCCATACCTGTCCCTGTCGACCTGCCGGTGTTACTCAGTTTATGATGGACGAGGGAGATTACCTGGGGACGGTTTTTCTCGATATTTGCTGTAGTTTACTGGTGAAGCGTCAGGGTTCTGAGGTTTGTGCCGGCGCTGTGGGGTTTTGAAGGTTTTTGTTGGATCTTGGGTCTTGCTTTCGGTGCAGGTTTGGCCATGGAAACTTTCGACGGTGGACAGATGGAGGCATCTGATGACAGGGGGGTGCCAGGTGGAGGGCTGATGGGGGGTCTGGATGGCTACCCTCTGATGGGGCCTGGCGTCACTGCAGCGACCGGGATGGGGCAGGTGAGCCCGGAAAATGGCGTTTTGTCATCGGAATATTCGCCATGCGTCCCAAGGTATCTACTGCCGGATTGTTTGGAACCTGAAGGTTTTTCTGAGGCTTTCTTGGGGAGCCCGGACTGGAGAGCGGCGGATGAATTTTTTGCTGAGAACCTGGGCTATCAGGTGTCAGGGTTTCAGGAGGGTTTTGCAGCTGTGGAAGGTTTTAATGAGATTGATGTTGCAGGTGTAGCTCGTCAGGTTCAGCAACTGGCTGGGACGCTTGAAGGTGAAACTGCAGGGGATTTGCGTGTGCCTCTGGCTCTTCACGAACTCCGGGGGTGTGGTAGTCCTGTGACGGTTACTGGGTATCAGCAGGATTGTGCTGAGAACGTGTTGGGGACTGGGGCTGCTCGAAAAGGTTCAAGCCGGCGTAGGAAGAGGAGCTGGGTTAAAACCCGCACGGTGGGAAGCTATGCTGTAGGCGAGGACATTGCCTGGGATCGTGTCCTTGAGATGTCTTGTTTGACGCTGGTTGGTAGGGTTTTGGGCAGAATTTATGCTCGGCCCACGGTGATGGCTTGGGTGGATTCACAGTGGCGCGAGGTTTTGGGATACACTCCTGAGGTGGACATGCTGCTCCGTGGATGGTTTGCGGTGGTACTCCGGGATAAGGATGATATGCACAAAATTCTGAACAAGAATTGGCACCTAAAGCAGAAGCCGGTTCTGTTGAAGCCGTGGCATCCCCTATTCGATGCGAGTTGGGAGAGAATCGATTTGACACCGGTATGGGTAAGATTACCGGGACTTCCACTGCATTTCTGGGATATTCGTCATTTTCGTCAGATTGGGGATATTTTGGGAAATTTTCTGGAAGCCGATCTCTCCTACATGAAGATGCATTACAAGCAGGTTGCACGTATACTGGTCAATTTAAATGTGCGTGAGGGGCTGCCGGAGCATATCAATCTGGATTGGGGGCCTGTTGTTATTACCCAAATGCTGGATTATGAAAATATACCCTTCTGTTGTCGACGGTGTCATGTTTATGGACACCCGGAGACTGAATGTCAGCTATCGGCCCGCTCCAAGAATGGGGGGATGAGTAACCCTTCGGGTTTGGAGACTAGGGTTGAACCCACGGATCTGCTGCACAATGAGTTGGTGTCTGAGCGGATGGAGGTGGTTGGGGACCTGAATTTGGGTGTGTCGGATATTGCTGGACCGGACTCTGTGGCGGCACGAGACATTCTTGCTGGAGATCTTAGAGATACACTTGAGGATTTTACTGGCCCCGTTTCGTCAGCTGTGGTTGCAGTGCCGGGACCTATCCTGCCGGGTATTCCTTCTTTTTCTTTTACACCCTCTGTACATCTTTTTATCAATCGGTGTTCTGTGGTCGGTTTTGATTGGGTTGATGGATTGAAGAATTTATCTTTGTCGGGTCTTTCTGAGACTGCTCCACTTTCTATTGTTGCGCCCTCTTTTGGGAGTTGTATCTGTCCGGTGGTCGAACCTGATGTACCCCTCACTACTTTGACATCTACTCCTCTGGAGAACATTTTGACTTCTATGGGGCCGGACCCTGGGCATTTATCCTCTGAGCCCTCTTCACCAGAATCTTCTGCATCTGGGTACAATCTCCGTTCCTGTACTAAAATCTCTGGGGGGGGTTTGGGTAAGACGGTGGTGATGGCCCGGAGGGGCAGAGGCCGGAGGTCCCACTTATCTAAGGCTCAGAGCAGGGCCCGTTTGGATCTTAGGGATGGGAAACAAGTTTCTATTGAAAGGGCACTTAGAGCAGTGAATGCCCGGACGAATGTGCGGTTATGAAGATCATGTCCTTCAATTGCCGGGGTCTGGCTGGGCCTAAAAAGAAATCAGCCTTCATGAGGGTGCTTACTCTTGAACATCCTGATGTGATTCTGCTACAAGAGACTTTAGGTTTAGGTAATATCATCAAGGAGAAATTGGAACTTTGGTTGGCAGGATGGACTTTCTTGACCCTGGATGCGAGGGGTCGCTCTGGGGGGTTAGCGGTGGGTTGGAGAAATTGTGCGATTAAACTGATTAATGCTTGGGGAATGGCTTCTGTGCTAGGAGCTGAATTCCTCTCTGTTGACCTGGGCACCTGCTTCACTGTGGTTAATATCTACGGGTCTTATGTTAATAGGGCGCCTTTTTGGGAATCTTTGCTGCAGGATCCCATATTTGGAGGTGAATCGGTTGTGGTGGGAGGTGACCTAAACTTCACTTTAGGAAATTCAGAAGTTTGGGGACCTAGGGCACTTGTGGATCCTTTGGCAGGGTACTTTCAACAGAAATTGGTTCTTAAAAATTTGCTGGATATTGAACCTATCAAGCTGAAACCCACTTGGAGGAACAACAGGAGTGGTGAGGCTCGGGTGGCAAAAAGACTGGATCGGTTCCTGGTGGCTGAACAGATGGTGGACAGATTCCTACAAATCAGACAGTGGGTAGGGAACGGTGGGGATTCTGATCACTTCCCTATCTTTATTGAGATCAGGCAAGGACCAGATAATCCACCTAGCTCACTTAAATTTAACAAGAATTGGCTTAGAGATGATACATTTAAAGAGCTCTTTCAGGACATTTGGAGGGCGTATGATGTGGAACATGCTCGTACTGGGGCTTTCCAGTTCGCTGAGAATATTCAAAGGTTAAAAGGAGCTGTTAAAAAGTGGGCCTTTGATAAGAAAATTAGAGATGATGCTGCTCTGAAATCTATTGAGGATGAACTTCTACAGATTTATGAGGGGGATGGAGGGGGACTTCTGACCATGGAATCTAAGGCTGAAATGGCCAGGATGGAAGGTCTCAGAAATAAACTTTTGATGGAAAAGGAGGAAACCTGGAGACTCAAGAGCAGGGCGGTCTGGTTGGAATGTGGGGATGAGAATACTAAGTTTTTTCACGCATATGCCAGGGGGAGGAAGGCGGTCAATACTATATGGAGCCTGAAAGATGCAGATGGTAATGAACATTTCGACTTTGAAGGCAAAGCTAGATGTGGGGTGGGTCACTTCCAGCAACTGTTTAAGGCTCCAGCACAGGCCTCCATTGCAGAAGTTATTAGGATTGCCCAATTGTTCCCACGTTTTGCTGAGGAGGAGGACAATAGGAGATTGATGAGGCCTGTTACTGAGGAGCTGAAGGAGGTTCTTGGCAGTTTTCAGAAAGACAAGAGCCCTGGGCCGGATGGCTGGACTGTGGAATTTTTTATAGAGCTGTATGAGATTGTGGGACTGGATCTCCTGCAGGTGGTTGAGGATTCACGGTTGAATGGGAGGCTTCCTGCCTGTTTCAATTCTACCTTTATAGCCCTCATACCTAAGACCGATAATCCGGTTACCCTCTCAGAATTCAGACCTATTTCTTTGTGCAATTGTATTTACAAGATTGTGTCGAAGGTCATTGCTCGGAGACTCAAGGTTTCACTTTCAGAACATATCACTGCTGAACAGTTTGGCTTTCTTGAGGGTCGTCAGATACATGAGGCTATAGGGGTGGCACAGGAAGGACTTCACAGCATGAAGACTCGGCACATCAAAGGAGCTATTCTTAAAATCGACCTGTCCAAAGCATACGATAAGGTGAGTTGGATATATATCCGGCTCCTCCTAACTCATTTGGGATATGGTATTGATTTTATTAGATGGATCATGTCATGCATAACTACTGTTTCTTTCTCTGTGTTACTGAATGGTGCTGCCACCCCCTTTTTTTCATGCGGAAAGAGGCCTTAGGCAAGGCTGTCCACTCTCCCCACTACTCTTTCTGCTGGTGGCTGAAGGATTGAGCAGGGCTATTATAGATGCCAAATTACAGGGGAGGTTTAAGGGCATTAACATTGGGGATAGGTTATTTGTTACTCATCTTTTATTTGTGGACGATATCATCATCTTCTGTTCAGGAGATCGAAGGGATACTCGGACTTTGAAAGAGATCCTGGATTTGTACTCTATTGCGACGGGGATGGACATTAATGCTGATAAGTCCACCCTTACTACTCATTTGCTTCGACAGGAGGAGGAACGGGCACTTGTTGAATACTTTCCTTTTAAAGTATCTACTCTTGATGAGGGTTTAAAATACCTGGGATTCTCACTTAAAGTAAATACATATCTTAAGGCGGATTGGAGATGGTTAATTGGCAAGGTGGAAAAAAGATTGAATGTTTGGAGTCATAAGTGGATGTCGCGTGCTGGCAGGCTGGTTCTGGTTAAGGCTGTTTTAGAAGCCATCCCTGTATATTGGATGTCCTTGTCATTGATACCCAAAGGAATCCTTGAACAGATCAGGCGGTTATGCTTTAGATTCTTGTGGAGTGGTAAGAAGGAAGGTCAGGTCACACCCTGGGTCAATTGGAAGAGGATTGCTGTTCCTAAAGGTCTTGGGGGCTGGGGATTAAAGAATATTTTTTCTGTTTGCTCAGGCGTTGGCAGCTGAGGGAGGCTGGCGACTTATCAAGACTAATAGTCTTTGGACCAGGGTTATTACTTGTAAGTATCTATCAAATACTAGTCTGGAGGAATGGATAAGGAGCCCTCGGAAATCACATGCTGGGGGATCCGTGATATGGAAGGCTGTGGTTAAATCTTTCTCATTGGTGGAAATTTTTTTGGCTTGGGATGTTGGTAATGGAGAAAAGGTGAGAATAGGCAGAGATCCATGGATTAGAAGCGAACAATCACATATTATGCCGGTTCATGTTATCCATACGCTGGAAAATCGGGGTATTTACACTCTTAATCACCTGGCTGAACAGCATCCTGAAGAACCGTGGATTCAAAACTGGAAAACTGCGGATTTGTTGGGCTTGGGGGAACCGGAGGCTGTTTTCCTGGGTAACTACATTCATGGCTTGAATCGGGCAGGTATTCAACTCACGGAGGTGGAGGATGTATTGACCTGGGAACTTGATCCGGCGGGGATTTATACACCTAAGACGGGCTATAATGTACTTAGTGCTGGCGAAGCTGTTAGGGATGAGATCTGGTGGTGGAGATCTTTATGGAAACTAAAATGCCCATCGAAAAACAGACTCTTTATGTGGTGTGCTTTGGAAAATCGGGTTCCGACCTGGGATATTTTGCAGAAGAGAAGCTTCCAGGGCCCGGGTTGGTGTGCTTTGTGTAAGATGGATTTGGAAACCATTACACATCTCTTCAACAAGTGTCCATTTACGGTTGCTGTCTGGCATGAATGTTCAAAATTGCTGGGCTTTGAATGTCGTTGGGATGGTACTTCTGTTAGCGAAGCTTGGGAGCGCTGGTGGAGATGGGCGCGCACTAAGAAACAGAAGGTCCTACCATTACTTATCATTTGGGGGATATGGTTGGCTAGGAACGGGGTAATATTTCAGGATAAACCTTGCATATCAGAGATTATTGGTACTATGACGGTGGGTCTATACATGGCTTACCCCGAACATGTAAGGGTTTCACAGCAGAGACGCAATATGGAAGTGGAGATTGACAGAACATACCCGTGGGGGTTTTTTGACGGAGCTGCTAGCAATGAGATCTGCGGTGGGGGAGCTGTCCTATATTTAACCGAATCACACTTTTTTATTATCACTATGGGACTTGGTCTGGGTACAAACAATTTTGCTGAAGTTATGAGTTTGAAACTGCTACTCATCTTTGCAGCTGAGAGGGGCATTAATAGACTGGCGGTCTTTGGAGACTCCATGAATACTATAAACTGGACCAATCAAACTCAAGCTTGCAGAGTTATTAGACTTGCAAATATTCTTCACACTATTCAGAGGCTCAAACAAACTTTTGACATTTTCATATGCCGGCATGTATACAGGGAAAACAACCAAAAAGCGGACCAGGCATCCAAAGAAGGGCAGATCATGGACTTTGGCACTTGGAAAGTAGTAGAAGAACTGGAAGGACAGAGAACTGAGCGCTTGCTCAGACCTTACATTGCATAAAACAACTGCTGTTTATGACATCAAGGTTGAAATATGTTATTTCTGTTTTAAGTATTATCTTAAATCAGCAGAAAGAATGGCTTTTTATTTAAGAACTGTAAATGTTTTAGAAAGACAGTCCGTTGGGACAGCTCCATAAAATTATTTTTGGAAAACAGGGAAGCGGCATTTTTGAAAGAAGACGTTATAGTCTCATCACATGAACCATAATTTTGGATATGGTCAATTCACTCGTACAGTGAATACTGAATGTAATTCTGATCTCTTTGGATGAATGGAATTATGCTTTTTTTCTTATGAAAAAAAAGAGCAGGAAATGTTGCTTCAAATCACGCATACTCATACAGAAATTCATGCATAAAAAAGTTAGAGCCAAAAGTAATTATCTTTCTCATTCTTTGTGTGTGGAGTCCCTCGCTTTCATTTATTTTAAAATTTTATATTTACCATATCCACCTCTGGCAATCCCTAAGTTAACTGTAGTGGTCATTGGGCATTCAAATGGATATAAATAATCATAAATACACATATATCCAATTTGAAACTAAAGATGCATTTTTTGGTACGTCTATTTGACCTTTAATTGGAATTGGTAAGAGAACCCTGACAATTTATGCATATCAATATGCTCATTTTAACTGAGCATACAAAATCCAGGGTGGCAAGTGCGGGGAGTGGGGGTTGCGGGGTTTTGTATGGCCTCGGTGGAAATTCAAAGGTTGAATAATCCTGGGGAGTAGGAATTGCATCAAACATTGAAGTAGAGGCATATGCTATGTTCCAAGGATTATTGGTCCTTCAAATTCCTCCAAGTTAAAAAAAGTCTTGATCTTTGATGATTCACTCATAATAGTGAATCTGGTTAAGAAAAGAAGTGTGAAGGGAGGAACTAGACTAAGCAGAATAAACCAAAGGATCATCTGGAAACTGGATATTATTGAAGAGGTCAATATCTTTGACATTCATCAACCCAACAACAAGAAAGCCGATCAAATGGCAAACAGGGCCACCTACTTGGATAAAGGAGTCCTCGTAAAAAATAAAGACCCTCTGAGCATCAATTGGATACCATAATCACCTTTCATGGCAAAAAATAATTATGCAAAGGGACTTTGGTCTCAAGACCCACTCTTTAGGAACAATCCAAAAGCCAAGTGGCGACATAACACATTAGAAGGGGCATGCAAGCACCCTTATGCTTTTCATTTCGCGTGAGGGAACATTCAAGTCTCATCATGCTCTAGATCCCCTTTCCTATGGCAAGATATTTTGGGTACAAGCTTTTAAGCTTCTTCTATTTTGGCTTGAGTTAGAAGGTGGGATATATTCACAATGTTGGATGGCACAGTTAAGAGTTAACAGCGAATTAGCATGAGGAGAAGGCGGTTGGTGCTTCCAAGCATCGTTATCGGGTTGACTAGTCGAGAACAAAGGTAAGCATGATCTCCCTTTCTGGTTTATTCGCCCAAGTCTAAGGCATTCTCAGTCTGGCGTCCAAAATAGTCTTTAAGGGAATTTATGTGTGTGCTTAAACACAGGTAACTTGCTGAGTAGTGTTGAATGCCACCATTATGTTGGTAATTACCTGGGTACTATTGAACTAGTGATCTGTTGGGTTATTCACTGCTATGCTAAAGAGGTAGCCTGGGAGGCTATCTTGGCAATGACCAATCTGTTTGTTGATGAAATTAGACAAGTAAATTTCGAGCATTGCAGTTCCATAGTTGTCCTTTCAGAATTATAAACAGTGACATGGCTAGTTTCCCATGTTTTGGAGACATTGGGTTTGGTAATATCTTCTGTCTGAAGAAAACTTTAAGGAGAGTGCATGAGCAGATGGATGCAATGAGACGAGCTATCGGTTATTTGACCAATCAGTTAGAATTTCAAGAGAAACATTTGGGAGGGTTGGAAACCAGATTGCAAGAGAACACTAGGATGGACAGAATGGCAGAGGAAATGGATAGCGCTACAACATGATCCTTGGATTTGCTCAAGGAACCCAATCAGCAACAGGGCAACCAATGTTTTCAGAAAGCTCAGCAATGGAGAATGCAAAATAAGAGAACACAGTGCAGCAGACAGGCATAGCAATAATTGGGCAAGATCAGTACCAGAGAGATGGGAAGCAGGAGCAGGAGGATGAGCCCACAGTGGGCATCGTTTGCTTAATTTTTTCATATGGCCTTTTTTTTGTATTTTGATTTTGGGTGCCTTTGTACACCAATACAGCTGTAGAAATGATAGGCAAGATTACAGTTTTGGCTCTTTTAGAAGTTTAGTGAAAGAATGCAGCTCAAAGTTTCAGCTCAACAGAGCCTTGTTGTACTAGTTTTTGGACTCTTATGTATATTCTGGCTGAATTGGTTCACTGCAGCCCTTTTATAATATTTAAAAAATAATATTAAAAATAAAAACAGTCATTGTAAAAAAAGTGTGCATACAAAATCCATCTACACCAAAATCAAATAACGACTTGTTTAACGCTGTATTTTAAAAATCGGCCAAATCGGTTTCGGAATCGACCGATCTATCGGTTTGATAAGGAACCGAATCAAATCCGTCTACAAATCGGTTCGGTCGACCAGTTCGGTACCGAACCGGCCGATCTGAACACTGAATTGGCCGGTTCGGTACCGAACCGGTCTAATCGGTCGAGTTATGTAAAAAATCGGCCGATTTGTCTGGAATTTTGTGTGGGTGCCCACGGACTCAAAATAACAATGCAATATCCCCATGGTGCAATAGTACTTGGTGATATTAAAAGTGACATTCTCCTTATCTTTTATTTTCCATCCTTAAATTTTTAACATTACTATTAATTGTTTCAGGATGTTTGAGAGTAGTTCCAACCTCATCGGACTTCATATGCAAAAAGTAGATTTTTAGATCCCATTCAAAATTCAGCAGACTTAATAGTTTTCAGGATTTTAGGATTGCAAGGTTTCCACCAGATTCTATCATGTATGAGGGTATGGAATTGGCATTTAATCAAGCACATCAACCCCTATATGTACCTTGATGTTGGTGGTGTTGATTGTTGAATTCCTTTGTCATGACCTTAATAAAAATGTACTCTTCACTCATGCAAAATCACTTATCAAGCATGGGAAGCTTTTTCTACATTATTTTAGCGATTGGATTAGGAAGTTTCATCAAAATTGTAGTGTGTTGAGTCATTAACTAATGTCCTTGGAGGACCAACTTTGAAATTCGAGTTAGAGGCAAGGGCTAGAGCCTAGAGGAGGGAGGCATAGGGTGCTTATTGATGAATAGGATCCCAATATAGGCAATGATTAGTTGACATGTATGATTGATGATTTATATTTCACATTTATTTTCGTAAATGTCTTTGCTAATTTATTAATTTAATTTTATATATATATATATATATGTGTGTGTGTGTGTGTGTGTGCGTGTGTTGCATTTCCTCATTTCCAAAATTTTGGGGGGTCACGTTTCCCCTGTTTCGAAGTTTCCCCGTTTCGTCCTCATTTCCCTGTTTCATGCAACTTAGGTTGAAGCTGTTCAAACCCTCATACAACAATTTTGAAGCAAACATGTGCCTGTTATGACCTTTGCAGCAGTAAAAAGTCATGAAAATCACCTTAAAGGCTTAAAATAAATTGTGGGCAGTACTGTGGATGAAAGCAGCCCTAAACAACAAGTATAGGTGCTCTTTGGCCTTCAAACAACAGATCTGGGTCATAACAACAGTTCTAAAATCTTGAAAATGCTGTTTTTCTTTAAAATTTACATATTTTATGTATTTTTGAGTAAACCGATTCATTAAATTCAAATCGACCGATTTATGACCGATTCATTACTGATTCCGATTCCGATTCCGAGTTGACCCTCGACTGATTCCGAGTCCGATTTCGATTTTTCAAACATTGGTTTAACGTGACCTTTGCCACTATCCTCAACACCAACCAATGAACATGTAATAATCACAAGTAGAAATGATAATAACAGAGCACATCTAAGAAACACATTTATGTACATGAACAGAAATCAGCAATGGACTCTAATCTCTTGTCGTTTTTATTGGAGATGACAGCTCTTAATTTAAGAATGAAAACACAAGCCCAGTTACATCGATTTAACTTTTACATCAGTTGTAACTTTGTATGAACACCATACCTATGAACTTTAGGACACTGAACTCGGGCTAACAATAACCTTGGAAACTTGAAAATTTAACTATTAGTTTTGATCTACACTACAAAGAATAATTTGACTTAGAGAGAATGAGTCCGTCAAGAAGAAACCAGCTGCAGTTATTAAACATACATCTCATCTTTCTATAGATACTAAAAGAATCACAACCGCATAAACTAAAACACAATATTCATACAACCCTCATGAGAGGGACAAATAAATTCTTACAATATGCCAAACAACTGACAGCAGTCAGGAAAGTTCTCCAAAAACCTGCCAACCAGCTCTTGTGGCAATGGTCGTCCGTTAATCAGTTGCTGATGATACTTTTGAATCAAAGAAAGTACAGCAGCCTTTTGATCTGTCATGTCCAGAATACCTATTAACAGGCCAAAATGCATGTTAATGTGAAATGCATTCTGCAAAATATCCAATATGACCTAGCATAAGATAAAGCAATAGCAAGCCAGGCTATGTTCCAATGCCATTTATAATTTAGCCGTTGACTATTCAATATATTGATAATCAAACATGCTCTGATGCTCTAAATGCCCCTTACCTAGTTCAATTTCTTTCCCATCCTCCTCCTCACCTCCCTCTGCATCCTCAATTATCTCTTTTTCTAAAGCACAAGCACTTTGTGCATATCTCTCTAAAAATTCTTCTTCTGTCTCCTCGCGTTCATCATCATCGGAGTCCTGCACACCAAACCCATGAAGATCATTGAAGTAGGTACAACCAGAACCTGGGGATAACTCAGTTATAACTTACTTTTAGCTTAATTTCAAAATGAAATTTGTAAACTACCTCATCGTCTTCATCAGATTCCTCGTCATCTTCTTCATCATCATTCTCTGCATTATCTTCATCTTCTTCACTACCTTCTGCTTCCTGAACCTCTTTCAATCTACTTGTTAAATCTAACAGAGATTGAAAACATTTATGTACCACCTCCAAGATCACATCATCACATGCCAATGCAAGAAGATGTTCCAACACTTTTACCAATGTCATGACTGTAGAATTGTCAACATAAAAATCTTAGACGCAGATATTCAACAATTCAACAATAAAATAAAGCAAGAGACAACTCCAAATAGATAATGATAGCAATTAAACCACGAACATGACTATTAACGTTACAATAATAATCGAGGAGATGCCTTGAGAAAAAACAGTTATTTTACCAGATTTTAATGGAAATAAATGTCCACTTCCAAGTCAAGGAAATAAAGCACAGATATTTTCAAGCATATACCTTCCAAATCAAGGAAATAAAGCACAGATATTTTCAAGCATATACCATTATAGGAATTAAACTGTTTTGGTTGTTTGCAATAGTTCGGAATATCACGATTTTGGTGCATGATCTCCTATACAAAGAGGCCAAGTTTTGTATTGTTGTTCCTGAGTCCCCTGGCACTAGGCACGAGGACACAAGGATATGAGTGTCCGACACTAGACACATGTAGTCTCCCTGAAACAGATGTCGATATATATATATATATATATATGAAAGAGGTCTTGGAGAGATCGGTGATGGAGGAAGGAGAAAGCAAAAGAAGGTTTCTACAGAAAAGGAGATATTGCAAGGGACAACTAAAGGACATAATCGCTAACAAGTTAAGTTCTTTCCTTCGCTCTAATAGTTCCATAGAAGAGGTGGGGACCCAAAGTAGTCCTAGTGTAATCCCTACTCTAAATGGGTTTCAAAAGCCCTTTCCAAACCCTTCAAGAAAGAAAAAAGTGTGGGATTCAAATGAAGAACATAGGGGTTTCACGGATCTAATAGAAATCATGATTTGGAGGGTAGAAGATACGAGGCCACATCAATAGGTGCTCATCGTAGAGAGTGCTCTAAGCAGACCCATAAATCATCTACCGTATGTCACAATGATCACCAACTAGCTTTATCAAAGAAAGTAGCAATCGGTGAACTCTAGACATAGGACCAAGGGATGAGCCAAGCCGATCTCCCATGTAGAAGGCTGAGAGTGTTCCTTCGTCTCTTGAGTAGCTATCTGGAAGAAATCAGGGTCCTCAAGAAGTGCAGAGGAGCACTGGAGGTAAGAAGGAAGGAGGAGATTTGAAGAAAAGGTGGAACAAGAAAGTGAAGTGTGTTAAACTCAAAAAGGAGAAGATGAAGCTAGTTATGGGGGTTGATGTGGTCGTAGATCAATCCTAATTTACCAGGAAATAACATTAGTGGGATAATTTCATGGAAGGATGATATCAGACAAATCAACAAGTCAGTGTATCTGCCGAGTCTGTAAGTAACAATTGGGATATACACCATTTTTCCACATACTGGCCAGGGGATGTATACCAATTATTTTCAAGGGAAGGATACAAAAGTCATCCAACAGGGATAATTGGTACCAGGACAGCTCCATCTTGTCTCTCAAGGTATGGACTTGTCTTTTCAGCCCTATGAAGTAGAGAGCCGATATAATGACTCTAGATTAAAATACACTCTTCTGCCCTTGGAGCTTTGGACGAGGAGAACCCTCACGTTGATAAGGAACACATTGGGTAAATTTTTGGGTATTTGATGAAAGGACTAGGAATATAGAAAGTACCTCTATGGCAAGGATTCATGTGGAGAATCGGAGATGAACCTTGGGGATGGTTTACCTGAAGGAACAGACACAAAGATTGGAGGTTCGTCCTCTAGGCAGGAACTAAACTATGCAAAATTCCCTTTAGATGCACTATCTGCCACCTATATGGTCATCTGCATAGAGGATGTGCTAAGAAGAATACCTCAGATGAAGAGAATTTTAATGAATCGGGATATGAATAGGAATTGAAAACAGAACTAGGCAAGTTTTTCCTTGTCAATATAAGGAAGAGGATCATCCAGCGAAAAAACACAAATCTAAGCACTATGATGTTTAGGAATCATTTTTTGATATTGCTACTAGAATTATCCAAAATATTGTTAGGGATAACTCCAAGTCCCTCAAAAAACAAATGCCCAAAATTTGACACTACTCGAGACGAGGAATGATGCTTGGTCATTGTATTGTAGAGAGTTCTGTGGTTCAAGGGGCAAGGACTCCCACCTTTGTAGATATGATTCAGACCAAAGTGAAGGCCCATAGTGGGAATTGGAAACCTAACAAACAAAGCCCCTCAATTGATCTAGAAAAGAAGAGTTGCTTGTTGATATTTTATGTAGCTTCGGAAGATATTCGTATGTCGAGCATGAACCCCCCAGAAAGTTCTAGAAAAGAAACCTCTGGAAAGTTCTAGAAAGGAAACCTCCAGAAAGTTCTAGAAAGTCCCAGAAAGCATGGAAATAGAAATGAAGGTATAAATAAGAAGGACACCTATATCTTTTGCACATCAAGCAAGTTCGCATCAAGTCAAGAAGAAAAGTGCGCAAGAGAGAGAAGCAACAGCTGAAGCAAGACTAATATCTCGGGTTTTATCTAATCTTTGTTTATCTTTATATCTAGGGTATATTTCTATGAGAGAGCTTTAGCTCTTCATTGTATTGACATTGTGCTTTGTTGATGAATCTATACTGAAGAAGTTCTGTTGGGTTTTCTTCCCCAAGAGGGTTTCCCAGGATAAACCTTTGTGTATGTTGTGAATGTCTTTCTTTCAGTGATCCTTATGCTTGCAGTTATTATGATACGATATAAATTGAATTAAAGTCTAAAGAATTATGAATAACATAACTACTTAAGTAAAATCTAAACATGGTATCAGAGCAGAGCTGAAAGAAGTCATTGCAACAGCTACAACTGCCGAAAGTTGGAAACTAGTGCTTCCAGTTTTTGCCTGTTCTGTCCACAGATCTGACCAAAAAGAAGGTTTGCTCAACTCACCTTGGGAGGGCGCATCTTCTCCCTGGATCAGATTCTCCAAATTCAAAGTTTGAAAAAATTAGGGTTTCGTCATAAAACCCTATGTTGGACGTTAAGTAGTTTCCAGGGTGACATTCGAGCTGATTTTGGCTCGTGGAGATCACCTTGGCATAGTGCATTGACTGGTAAGTCCAAATTCCATTTCTGAAAACTTTCATCTCTGTCATATTTGTAAGCTTGGACAAAATGACGAACAACACCAAGCTTGATGAGAAGCTTGAAGGGGATGATAACTTCCGAGCAAGGAAGTATAGGGTGCTTCTCATTCTAGAAGAGGTTGATGAGCCAGAGGGAGATGAAGCTAAGGCAAGGCACACGAAGAAGCTAGATTGGTAGTAAGAGAAGAAAAGTTGGGTGATGATGAAGATCAAGCACTAGCAGCACATGCAAGACAAGGGAAAAGCAAGAAAGAATCCCATTCCCGCAAAAAGTTTCAGAAGACACAAAAAGATTACTCAAATTACAAATGTTACAGTTGCCAGAAGATGGGACACATTGCAAGAAACTGTCCTCACATAAAAGATCAAATCAGAAAAGGAAAGAATAAAATACATCATGCTCATGCCGTAGAAGATGATGAACCTATTCAAAAGAAAGCAAGAGAAGATGATTCAAGTGAAGATAATGTGTTAATATCAGCTCTTACAAGGACAGTCACTCATGGAAGTGACACATGGCTTGTTGATAGTGTTGCTTCTAAGCACATGACTGGTTACAAGAATTCTCTCAAAAATTTGGTTCAAAAGGATTCACCTCATAAGGTGAAGCTCAGTGATGATTGTCAATATCCCATAAAAGGGGTAGGCGAAGCCTCCTACAAGTTGGATTCCGGAAAGCCTATGAAGATTAAAGATGTATTGTATGTACCTGGTTTGAAGAAGAATCTCCTCTCCATCTCAGCATTAGAGGAACATGGATACAGAGTTTCTTTCGTTGATGGCCAAGTTCTCATGTGGCCAAAGGGAAAGACTATTGACGATGCTGTCATGATTGGTGTTCAAGAGGGAGGCCTGTACAAGCTAAAGGGACAATCAGATCAAGCATTGGTACATAACACTGTGAATCCGAGTGAGCTATGACATAGAAGCCTTGCTCACATACATTACAAAGCATTGCCAATCATAAGCAATATGGTTACAGGTCTACCAAAGATATACACGGTACGTATCCATTTTCATGTATTTTCACCCATTGGTCACTCGAACCCTAAAAGTTAAAAGCCTCATTTTTTTAATTTTTCAGATCTATTGAGATATAGCGATTGCATGGGCTTAATAATCAAAACCCACCTCTATAATAATTAAAACATTCCCGATCTAAAGTTTGGTGTACATCCGACTCCATTTACCCCCTGATCTAAGGCACTGGGCCTCTCCAAGGGAGGTCGCCCTTGTTGGGTAGGTGGCCTTTTGCCAGATCCCAATTTGGGTTTTGCTTGTTCCTCATTATTTCCTTAGATCCATTCAATAGCAACCCCCCTAGTGCCATTTCACTTTGATTTTCACCTTGTGGGCCCCATTTAAACCATTTTCCATATTTTAAGGGTGGGCCCCACTTGGATCTATTATCTTGGCATTAGATCTATCTAGATCTACAAGTGTTAACCTATAAGTGGCCTTGTCTTTCATTGGTTGAACATTTGTCCATATCCTAAGCCTCTTCAACCAAGCCCTAGCTTCTTGGGTCCACTTATCCATCTTTTAGATCTAGATCTATCCCTCTTGATATTTCCACATTTCATCCTCACATATCCCTAGGGGGTCTTGAGTGGGTTCGCTAACCTTCATTGGTTAGCTAGGGTCTCCCCCTTGGTCTTGCTTAGGCTTGATCTAAAGTGAAGAGTGCCTCGGTTAGTGTGACAACCAATTGCATTGGGAACCGTGGCATCTCTTGGGTCACCTCTTTAGTTGTCCAACGCCTCTACCATCCTGGATAGGATCATCTTTAAGGACAACTACAAGTTGTGTGATAACATAACTCAATGAAAAATATTACAATACTCTGCCAACAGAGGTTTCCCCTTTCGATGTGAATAATGGAGCAAAAGCCTCCCTCAAATAAGAAATCCCATGCAAACTAGGGCGCAATTCCCAAGGAGGGCGCATGAGATGAGAGGGAGTTAACTAGATCTTGCTTGGCTTGATTGGAATCATCTAATTCAGAGCTCAGTTCATCCTCAGTTGACTGTACAATCACTTTAGTTCATCCTCAGTTCAACTCCGGACACTTTCCTTTGATTTAGGAATTTGTATTTTTATTTAATGTCTTTATTTTGACATTTATTTTGTCTTTTTTGAGTTTTCTAAGTAAATATCATTTTTGGGGATAAATACTTACTCAAAACTTAGGAACAGTGGGTTTATGGGTTCAATGGGTGCTCTGGCTTAGAAAACGAGCATCCCATTGTCAAAATCCACCCACAAGCCACTTAATTATTACATTTTGAATTTTTCAATTAAACCATAGGAAAAATGGTTTAATTAATTGAAAAAAAAAAAAATTTAATAAAACAAAAAAATGGTACACGGCCGCGAAAATAAAATAAAAATTAAAACTTGAAAATAAGCACCTAGGGACCTAGTACATGACCATATGAATTTATTTTAGTGTCTAGCATGTTTATATATGTTAGAAAATGGACTCTAATAACCCCCCAAGGCTTAACCACCAATTTGGGCATTCCAGCTTTGGAGGTGTAGGAGAAAAACTCATCAATTATACTCGGCTAAAGGCAAAGCATAATTGGCAAGGGAAAAAACTCCTTGGAATACCTTCATTGGTTGTCAAGTCCTAGGGAACTGTTATCACACAACTTGTAGTTGCCCCTAGAGGTATCCCATCCGGGACGGTAGAGGAGATAGGCAACTAAAGAGGTGACCCAAGAGATGCCACAGTTCCCAATGCAAGGTGGGAGTCACGTCAACCGAGGCACTCTTCGCTTTAGGTCAAGGTGAAACAAGACCTAGGGGGAGACCCTATAACCAATCAAAGGTGATTGGACCCAAACAAAGGTTCCTAGGGATGAGTAAATGGTAAGTTACGAAAACCAATGCAAGGTAAGTGGACCTAGAAATTTAAAGTATGGTTGAAGGTGGTGTGGGAGATGATTAGCGTTTCAACCAATGTATGACTTAGGCCACTTGATGAGCTAGAAAGACAAGATCTAGTACCATGATTTACACAAGTGGGACCTACTTCCTTGGGATATGTGAGATGGCTTAAAGTGGACCCACAAGGTGAAGGTGAGGGATGCAATTGGTACTAGTGGATGTGTGATGAGTGGATCTATGGATCTAAGTTGTTTTTAGGAGTACCCATGTACCGGATCTAGAGTTTGACACAATTCCCAAGGAGTGCGACTTGCTTAGAGGAGGACTAGTGCCTTGTTGGATGGGCTAATGGGGTCAAAAGGTATGTCAAAGTGTAGATCGAGACACCTAGGAGCCAAGTCAAGTGGGCTAATTGAGATTGAATGGTTGGATCTTGCTAGATCTAGGTTTTCATGAAATGACCCTAAGTGGACCACAATCCCTTGAAACAAGGAATGCTACCCCCAAGGCAGATCGTCACAAAATGATGCTCTAGACCTAGGTTTCAAGGTATGGCCGTTCCAAATCCACGAAAATCTCAATCACCCACTTCCTCAAAGTGGGCAAACTCACTCACCCAAGGGAGTGCGACTTTGCTCAAGGAGGGTTAAAAGGTGGTTTAAGTGGACCAAATCAAGTCCGATGGCCACCAAACTGTAGATCCAAGTGGCTTCAGCCCCGATCTATGTGAATCCCAAAAAACAAGTCAATCCAAGGGTTAGATCTTAGTAGATCTGAGTTTTAAGGTACCAAGAAATTCAAAAAGGGGGTTTTAACCCCTCAAAACATGGAATGATGTCCACAAGGTAGAATTCACCAAAGTAAGAAACTGGGGGTAGGTTATCAAGTGTGTAGATTACCAATCAAGTGGGATCTCACCTACCCATGTGCTAGATCTAACCAAACAAGCCTCTCTCTAGGAAGTGCGATTTGGGTTCAAGAGGGCTTTTGCCTTGAAAAGTGTATCAATTTTAAGCCAATCACCACTAAATTATAGATCCAACTAGGGGTGGAGGTGGGTTTTCAATATCTCTTCAAAAGCAAGGCTAGATCTAAGTAGATCTAAGAAAAACCAAAGACAAGGGTTTTAATCAATTAGGGTTTTTATGATCTAGAAATTATGGATGATTCAAGGAAGAAGAAGATCATACCTCTTGGAGCATACCTAGATGAAGAGATGAATGCTAGTTGAGACGAGGATTACTTTGCCAAAGATCAAATGGAGAATTCTTGAAGCCCTCTTGCCAAATCGATTTTCCCAAGCCACATGTGATTCCCTCTAACCTGTCAAAACCAAGGAGCAAAGCATCAATTAGTTTAACATGTTGAAGGTAGATACAAGCAAGAGAGATATAAACAAAGAATAGTTGACACAAAGGCAAAACTACTCCCTGTCAAACCAAAACGTCTTCCTCCAAGCTTGAAGGGCAAGCCTCCCCACCAATTCGCACTTGTCCAAAAACGTCCTCTTAACCTGTAAATAAGATATGGCAAATATGCAAGATAGCTACAATATATCCTCCAGTGCAATGGACAAGAGCATTTACAATCGAAACAACCAACATCCACTCCAATCCAAGCATGTACTCCAAAAAATAGAAATTTTTATTCCAAGAGCCAAGAGCCAAAAATCTCTAGATGAATTTTACAATGAGAGGCTCCCTCCTTAAATAGGATGGGGAGAGAGTACAATCCTAACCACTTTTTACATGAGTGGCTAAGATTAAAAGATCAAAAGATCTAATCAATGGCTAACAATAAATCATAACAATACATCACATGGATCACCCAATATAATGATAGCGCCCCCACTAAATGGTACAAAAGGAGGGTGACGTCATCCACTAGAGGGGTAAAAGTACCAAAATCCACCTCATAGTGACTAGGACATGACAATATAAGCACATGGTGGGGCTAGGAGGCATCAATCCTTACTAGCTCATCCCCAAGGCACAATAAAATAATAAAAAATGTCCAAGATAATATAAATGATCAAATCTGTCCTCAAAATCTGTGACAAACTAGCAGTAAAAGACCTCCTGTGATCAATGTGGGCATACCCACATGGTGAAAACTGGCTGGAAGATAGTGAGATCACCCTGGAAGACCTCTGTGAAAACCAAATGCCAAAACCTTGCCTCAATTGCCCAAATCGATTTCCTCAGTGACCACTTTATCCCATTTTTTAACTGCCTCGGTAATTGTGAAAGTGCCAAAACTGCCTCCTAGGGCACCTGCGCTGTCCATCTGAGCCCACCAAGCTCTCCAGAAGGGGGGGTAAATGGTAAAAACAAGTGGCTGGACCACCCCCTCCATCATCAGCGCCCTAGGTGAACTGGCCTCTCAGGGCCCCTGCTGCTCAGGCTGGGAAATCAGCCCCAAATCTGGTCAACAAGTGTAAACTGCATCAATCACTGTCAGAAGTGCCCGGAACTGAAAGATAAGTGTCTCATTGGATCCAGAAGACCCAAATCCACTAGAAATGTGTACTCATACACCATGGGTTGCCCTAATGGGCCAGCTGTAGGGTCCACCATATATGGACAATGTACAATCTGCTGTTCTGAAGTAATAAATAAATCTGCTGAACTGGATCAATCATCATCTGCATCATATGTCCATCATATGATATCATCATCAAGCATGTGGGACCATCAATCATCATCAATAGGCATCTATACATGGCCCACATCATCACAGATCCCAATAATGTACAACCAAGGATAAATCACATCAGTAGACTAAGACATGCTTCTCTAATCATTTTCACAGCCTAGCTCAAAGTATAAGATCCATTCAATGGCATTAATCAAGTTAGCATATTCCTTTGTTATATAAAATTACTTGCACAATAGTTCAAATGACAAACTCACCCATTGGACATGGTCAAACTGCTAGTGAAGGATGAAGGCTAGGAACAAGGTTGGGCAAAGGGGCTGACCTGTCTAACTCAACTCAAAAATACTTTGGATTGGGAGAAAGGGGAAAGCTACAAACTCTGTGCTGGACAAAAATAACACGGGGGATGGCTGTGCCTCACAAATGGATAAGTTGTTCAGAGAGTGTTTATTCAACTTAAGCATCATGTCTACATCAAGTTGATCCAGGTTCATTAGGATCATTCAATTTTATTTCATGGCCTTTTTGGCCTACATAACCCTTCGAATCTCAGTTGTGCTGATAAGCACAACTAGTTGCAGCTTGCATCCAGGGCATGTTTTTCCAATACATATAAGGTCAGCAATTGTTTAGATATAGCTTTTAAGAACCATTGCTTTTTGGACCTTTCTTATACCCTTCGAGGAGTATTTTTAGCTGTTCATCGCTCTTGCCCTTTTTTTTTGTTTCCATGGGCGAATTTATAATTTTCCATAGGTAGAACTTGAGCTTTCAGTTTTAGCCAACAACATCTCAAGTGACTAGGGGGAGTTCGAGCCAATGCCAAACATCGGGACAACCGACCAGAATGATTTAGGCCTACAATCCAACTCACCAAAGGCAAGTTTTGTCACCAACTTAGAGCCGAGACACTGAATATACAGGGATGCGATCCAAACAGAGGTAGAAAAATGGGGAAGTCCTCAGTATCAGAAAGTCAAATGAGATAAGTCAAAGGATAAAGTCAAATAGGAAGGTCATGTATGGATGGAGTCAAGTGAATATGAGGCCTACACTAGCAGACAACTGGTGTCAAGAAAGACCATATCTATGTAAGGTGAAAAACCAGTGGGTTTTGTTAAATGACCTAAATGTGCAAGCAATTGTCCATTTTATATAGTTCATTTTAAACAGTTTGCCACATCAGGAATAATATACCAAGCAGATGCTATGAACACGACTAAATCAACAAGATAATAATCCACAGTCAGTGATAAAGCATCCATAGATCATACAACATCATCATAATAATCATCATGTACCATCTGAAACACTGCTGCAATACATCTCTAAGCACTGAACTGAAACTATATGGGATAAAGGGTCACATCGGTCATCAAATCTGAACTCTCAAGGATCAGCCTTGACACAAGGTCTAACATAAATCTGAATAATATACTGCTCTGATCATGAGTGATCCAAAATATATAGCCATGCTCTGGAATAATGGAAGCTCTGGAATGTGCAGATATCTGCTAAGCAAGAATAGTAGCCCTGGTACTATGGTGTGATAACAAGAACCAAGTCACTCAAAAGACCACCATGCTAGCACACTTATTACAAACCTCGTGGGGCATGGACATGTATTACAAAATTTGAAAAGAGGCCCTGAAAAGGCTTGATTTGGAACTTCTGAACACTGATATGCACAAATATTTGTGCAAGCTTTGGTGGCTCTCTGGAAGTCCAACTAAGTGCAACTCAGGTGTTAACACTCCCAAAAGTGTTTCCACGATAAATTCTGTGTATTTTTATTTGAGTTTATATGTATTTATTGTTTTGAAGTTAATGAATGGTTGATGAATGCTCATTCAAAGTAAAAAGTATCTTATACTGATTCACCCCCCCCCAACCCTCTCAGTATAACCATAAGTTCAACAACTACGATTTTGCACACATTTTTTGGATTTTCGGAACATTTTTGGTGTCATGAGCATTGGACACATTAGAACATGCATTATCCAAGTGTTGAACACACACGGGACATGTCTTTAATGGGGCATGTCCCACAAGTGTCCAACACTCTAAGAATGAGCATCCACATGTCCAATACATTGGATATGTGACACAAGCAAGGAGAGTATTTGGTGATCTAGGAACTTCTATCAATTAGTATAAAAAAATAATGAAGTGAAGCTTGTTTTTTGGCACCTTCATATTGTTTTGTATCTTTTCTATAGTGTGTATTCGTAATAATTCTAACATGGTACCATAGTCATATTAGATAATGAGCGTGTGAAAGGCCTCCTTCTATGCTGATGCATTATGATCATGGTTTGGCTCTTTCTTTTTTGTTGTTGTGCCTTTCATATGAACATCAATGCTTCAATCTGTGACCTGGGAGAAGTGATAGAGGTGTGGAATAGCCATAATTGAATATTACAAGCAATTTGGTTAGTCTTGTATCCAACCAAAACAAACCTTAAATTTATTGTTTAGATTATGATTTATTTCTTGTAATAATATGTTGTACACAGTAGAAAACAAGATCAACTACTAGGTGTTACACACATGGATAGAACATGCCTTCAATAATCCACAAGTATCTACTTGAGTTACAAGATTCAGAATGACACAAAAAAATGGAGACAAAGAAACCATATTAATGTCCAAACATGACCAAAATAGGTCCATGGGACTGGAAAGTAGAAGAAATCATAATGGCAATGCAGAAGCACCTAAAGCAATTCTTAGGCACAAGTTAAGTACAAATAAAGACAATGAGTACAAAGGGGTAAACACAAGAGGTAAACCCTAGAAACGAATAGAAAAGGTATTACATTATTCAAGGAGAGAATTGCTACTCTACGAAGAGCTAGTGCTATCATCATCAACCATCGTGGAGGTACTAATATAGAACCTAAGAATGTCTTCTCAATGATGGCCCAAACTAAGTGGATCAAAATGTATTAGCATGGAGCGAGAAAGCTAGGTACTACTAGTTGGAGATCCCTTGAGTCCTAATGTCCAAGGCTATTGAGAGAAACCCATTGATGGACACATGATTGCTTGCCCTAGACTAGGAAACGATCATAGTTTTGAGTCATGTGTTGGAATATGTATGTCCCAACGATCTTGTAAAAGATGTAGGTGGTTCATCAACAAAACGAGAGAGGGGGCACCTTCTCATTGATTTGCCACCCACTACTTACATGGCTAGAGAGAAAATATAAGTATATACACAAATCTAACTACACACACAACGCCTACGTAGAGAAACAATCACATATAGCAACAAAAATAAAGCATGTCCTTATTACTGTCATAATGAATATGTGCACAAGAAAATGTCCTCAAATTAGGGAGATTAAGTACAAATGGTAAGACACACAATAACTCTTCTTTTCCTACTATCCCTTTCACAATGACCAATTTTTCCACAATAGAAACACTTGTTGTCACTTAGGTTAAAGTTATTGTTGATTGAATCTTCACACTTCTATTAACCTTATCTTTGCCTTTATTTCTTATCTCTTTATTAGACAAAGCTTCTTCCTTTTTCTCCTCTCACAAGAGTAGTCATCCTAGCTCATCATATGTGAAGGAAAAATCTCTCACTAATAAGGTGAGACTTGTTAAACACTTAAAGGACAAAGGGAAGTTGTTAAGGGTTATAAAGACAAGATCTCAGTTCTCTATCATTTCACCTACATCAATAAGTTCATCTCTTATGTTTTTTAGTCTAGTGAGGTAATCTATGATTGTATTCCCTTTACTAAAACTATACAATTGGTTTCTCAAAATGAGAACCCTAGTTTTATTAGATGTCTCGTTCAATGCCGTAAGTGTATCCCAAGCATCATGATAAGTCTCTCCATCTTGCATGTGTGATGAGATCTCATCTAAGAGTATTGTCATCACATACATTGTAGTTGGGCTACCATGATGCAAACCTGATTTTTCTAGTCCATTGAGCCAATCGTGTGGTTGAGATGAGCCTATTTTTCAGCGGTGATGTATATTTTCCAAGCCAATAGTAGCAGTATGCCCCCTTGTCATGACTAATCCTAAATGACCCCATTGAGATGATTCTCGTGTAGTCATGGTTCATTTAGTGCAGAGCAGTTAGCCGGTGATGTCCTTTTCCCATGGTCAGTTGCAGATGTTCCAGGGACAGGCATATGGTTGAGCAGAGGTATACATTTATTGCATTTAGATGTCTCAGTTGCTCTATAGTATATTTTAGTTACTATGATTATACATGTTTACTGACAATGGCCTCCTGAGCTTTATAGTTTGAAACCTGTGTCGTGAGTGGTTAGAGAGTCCCTCGTGCAAGGTCATTACATATGCTTGCTAGTATCTCCTACCTTACATGGACTTAGCCTTACCTTTGCTTTGATGGCATCACCTTTCACGTTCTCCATTCATGCATCTCTTTTGTTAACTGGTTTGATTCTAATTTGTACTTTGACTAGTGAGATCTAGGACTCCCCCCACTTAGACCTCTTTGTTGGATAGACTCCATGTTTACCTTGTGTCTCGGATCTGGAGTGTGGCCTAGATCACTGAGATGTTATCTTTTAGTCCTCGAAAGAGAGTAGTCCTAACAAAAGTGTTTTTAGACACTAAAGCATCAGAACTTAAATGTTATATCTAAACAGATGCAAAAGTCAGCTACAAACAATGTTGCTAAACACTAAACCAAGTAAATAAAATGTCTTTTGTAGCTAGTCAGTTGCCAAAGGACGAGCACTCATCCTTTGTATGATGTAAGGTCGTTTTCCCCTACAGGCCAACAAGGTGGTAACTCCATCGCACCTATGGATGGTGGCGGGCAATGGTGGTAAAACCGAGTCATTATCTGAGGCCCACAAGGTTATTCAGGGAACCTGCTTTTAGAGGATGGGTAGTGAAAGATGATCATATGTGAAATGCTAAATGTAAATGTCAAATGTGAAAGTGCAAGGTTGACAATAAACTAAACGCAAAAGGTTGCTTGTCTAGGGTCTATAGGAAGCATTCCAAGCACTCTACCCATTTGTGAGGCACCGCCATTCCCTGAGTGCTCATTGTCTAACATACGTCTAAGTGGTTTCCCTTTTTCCCTCATGTCTAAGAGATTACACTGTCGAAGTTACAAGTCCTTCCCATTATCTTAGCCTTGTTTTCCACCTCACCCATCCTAACAGTATGTCTAAGTCTGTGAACAAGCATATGTAGGGAGCTACATGAAAGACTTAATGCTTTCTCTCACACAGGTATATTTTTATTTGATTATATTAGCCATTGTTATGTATTTCATGTTTTAGTCTGATTTCTAACATAAACTTGTGAGCATTGTTCATCTAACATGCATACAGGATCTTCTAGAGTATTGCTCTACCTTCAATCTGGGTGCTTTGACTTGGTCAACACGTTTCCCGAGGTAGTGACAACAGAGCTCTAGATTGATTATTCATGTTCCAGACACTCCAACATACCATCACCAGCTTCAGTTTGCAGCAAATAGTCACAATTTCTGAGATACAGAGATTATTATCATTTTTACTACAGTGGCCATGTTATTATCTTCAACAGTGATGTCCTATGTTCTCCTAGGGCGCTACAGGGAAGATGGGGGGGTATGAGTAGTCATCATTACCATATTCCTATGTCTCCAAATTCATTTTTGCACTCAGTTTGGTCCTCGGGACACTTGGCAGTGAGTTATGAGCATTTTTATCTCTCCAGGATGACTGTACCAACAGCTTTATTTCAGGGAAAATGACCATGATTGTACTAGGAAAATCGATTTGGCTATTGTGGGCAAGGAAATGGCATGGGGATTATTAATGATGATATGTTATGCCTCCAGAGGCATATTACATGGTTTTGCTTCGTCTGGGATGATTTCTTCATGATAATATCTTGTCCTAGAGAGGACATCTTCTCCCTTTGGGACATACTTCATGAGTTGATCATTTGTATTATCACATCATTATATTGTATCTTTGTAAAAGGTTGAGTCCTAGGGTGATTTATGCCCCTAGTGACCCCTTTATGATGTTAGCCCATATTGTATCATGATGTTATATTATTCTGGCCCCTCCTATGGCGTCCTTGGGCAAAAATGCGCCCCCCTCTTATGACTTAGTCATTGATCCATGTGATGTAAAAATAAAAGGATCTCCACCGTTGATGATCTCCATTGTATCTTTTAATCTCAACCACTCATTCAAAAAGTGGTTAGGGTTTTGGTCTCTCTCGGATCTATTTAAGAGAGAGGACCCCCTCATTGTAAAGGAGACTTTTGGCTCTAGGTTATTGGTAAAAAAGAAAGCTTTTGTGAACAAATTCTTTTTCTCTTGTGGTTGAATGTGAGATGTGGTGACTGAATACTAGTTTTCTCTTGCACTGTAAGATCTTTGAAGTATCTCTCGTATATTTTGTGGATCCATCTTTTGATTGCAGCAGGGAGGCCGATTTGAAGAGGGGCGCAACTGTAGGGGAAGCTCACCTTGCTTTCTCTCTCAGATCAGGGTTTGAACAGGGAGTGAATTTGTCTCATGACAATTTACTCATTATTTATTTATCTCTCGTTGTTTATCATCCATTTTAGTTTGCATCATTGACTAAATTTTTCCTCGATTGTACAAGTTAGGAGGGACGCACTTGGCTCCTCGAGCTTGATCTTGGACGTGGATACTAGAAGTCTTCATTTGATCTTGTTGGGGCTACTCTTCACCATACAACATTCATCTACGGGCATCAAGTAAGTGATTACAATTGTTTATCTTTAGTTTTATTAATTTATCCATTTGTCTTAGATTAAAATCACATTAAAACCCTAATTCCAAAAAATCTAAAAATTCTTTGGGTCTAATAACTCAAAATCTTGGCGATTCCTTTTTGGGTTTTTATCTCAAGGCTTAGCCCCAGGTGGGTACCCTAGGGCATCATCGTTGGAGGACTTCAACTGCCCTTTTCCCTAGGCATTGATCTTTAACCAATTCACCCTCCTTGGATTTTCTATCTTTTGGGTTATTTTTGGATCCAATTTTGGCTTGTGTGTGTCAACACTGTCATATCTATCATCAAGCTACATCTCTTAGGTGCTAGAAAGCCCTAATCTCATCTAGATCTTATACCTTGGCCCATTTATCAAATATCTATGTCACATTTCCCAAGGCATCAAGATTTGATCTTTTATGCTAGCACCTAGATACTAGATCTATATCTAATCTTCTAAGTCACTAGAATCAAACATCCTGCGTTGATATTTTACCAATCATAAGCCTCTCAATCCAAGCTTAATCCCTAACATGGCTTCACCCCTTAGATCTAGGGTTTCATCTACCTATCACCTTACGTATTCTATGTTGAATTAATGTAACTTCGAAGAATATTCTACTTGTACTTTATTATTGTAACTCCGTCGGAGATGTTTTACCTCCGTTCGGGGATGTCATTATTATATTTGGTCATGTAAAAGTCATGAGGTAAAACCTCCATTGTAAGTCGGGTCGTTAGTACCCAAAAGAATGTAATATGAATATTAACCGAGTCTTCCTAGAGAGGTCGGGCCAGTCAAGTTAAGTGAGGCCGACCTAGTTAGGTTAAAATTTAAGCAAAAAGTAAAGTATAAATAGAGGGAGTCTTTCCCTCATTTGTACCATTCACTCACTCATGCATTGCGCATTAGAGGAGAGAGAGAGTTTGCGAAGGAGGAGGAGGATTGGCTTGGCTCTAGAGTTTGGGTTTTTGTCTCTCTTCTTTGCGAGACTTATTTTTGGGCATTGTACTTTGGTAATCTATATTAAGGAAGTTCTTGTTGGGTTTTCTTCCCCTTGAGGGTTTTCCAGGATATATTGTTGTGTACCTTGTGATTGTGTATCTTTCAGAGATCCTTGTTATGATGTTATTGTGAAAATATATTAAATGCTCATGAAGTTAGAATTTAGTCTTTAGTAGCATATAATCTTAACATGGTATCAGAGCTAGACTGAAAAGAGCAGCTCTCACTAGGTAAATCTCTCTCTCCTTCTTCGGACAAGAAAAATTAGGGCTTTCTACAAAAGAAAAAAAATTTAGTGCAAGTGGCATAGGGAAGTGCACCCCTCCAAGGCGCATCTATTGGTACCAAGATCAAATATTTTCAATGGCTAAATCTTCGAGAAAGTCAAACCCTAGTTTGACTTTGGACTAAAAAAACGAAAAAACCAGAAACTTCAATCCAAAATTTCGCAAGTCCAGTTTCAGGGGTGAAATTTTGGATTCTTCATAAACAGACTGTACCAACATACTCGCCTCAGTCAAGTGCATCTCTTGGTGAGTTCAGTTTTCATTTTTGAGAAACTTTAAATTTTGGTCATTTTTTGTTCTCCGGTATAAGATGGCTCCAAGCACCAAGCTTGATGACAAGTTGGAAGGCATAGAAAACTTCAGTACTTGGAAATACAGGATTGGACTCATTCTAGAAGAGAATAATCTTACAAAGTTTGTTAAAGAAGTTGTGCCAGAAACCGAAAAAGCTGAAGCAAAGGAAAAGCATAAGAAGGATATGGTTAGAGCTATAAGGATCATAGCAGACTCCATTAAAGATCACTTGATTGCTCAAGTGTCCTCCAAGAAAACTCCAAAGGAGATGTTTGATGCCCTATCAAGAATGTATGAAGGAAGAAACATTAATCGAAAGATGAATTTGAGAACTCAACTCAAAAGTACAAAGATGAGTCAAGGTGAATCCATCCAAGAATATTTTACTAGGGTTTCTCAATTCAAAGAACAACTAGAAGCAATTGGAGACAACCTTGATGAAGATGAGTTGGTCATGACCGCTCTCAATGGTCTTACTAGACCTTGGGACTCTTTTATCCAAACAACGTGTGCAAGAAAGGAAAGTCTACTATTTGAAGTTGTATGGGAAGAATGTGTCCAAGAGGAGGCTAGAGTGGCAAATCGAGAAGCACTACTTGTTAGTTTTTCAACTTTTAATCAATATTATCTAGGATCTTATCTGAAAGAATACATGCACAACAAAACACAATAGACACAAAGATTTTCCTCACGGAAACCATAAAGGAGAAAACCCCGCAACTTCCTTAGAGATAGAATCGTCACCAATACAATATCAAAAAAAGTAAAACCCCAAAACAAGATGGTCTTTTGCAGCTCTCTCTTTCCTCCTATGCGAACTTGTCTTCTCTCTCTCACTTATGCGAACTCAAGTGAGTGAGTGTGTGTCCAAATGAGAGAGCCTAGCTCTCTATTTATACTTTACTTTTGGGTTGACCTTTTAACTAACTAGGTCGGCCTCAACTAAACTGACTGGGCCGACTTCTCTAGAAGACTCAATAATACATTTACATTTGACTCTTATGGGGGACTATTGCCCCGACTTACAATGGAGGCTTTTACCTCAATGACCTAGTATGACTAAGCATCATAATGACATCCCCGTACGGAGGAAAAACATCTCCGTCGGAGGTACAAATAAAATACAATAATAATAACAATATAAAGTACAATGGAATATCTTCCAAAGTTACAATAACAACAACAGAGAGGATGATCAAGCTCTAGCTACTCATACTAAAAGAGGAAAAGGAAAATCTCACTACCAGAAGGAAACTCATAAGGAGTTTCATCCTCATAAGAAGTTTCAAAAGTACAAGAAAGGAAACTACAAGAAGAGAGACTTCTCTTCTTATCAATGTTATTATTGTGATAAGATGGGACATATTGCCAAAGATTGTCCAATAAGAAAAGAAGAATACAAGAAGAAGACTAACAAAAGACATCATGCTCACTTTGCCGAAGAAGAAGAAGAAGAAGAAGAAGAAGGACCTCCCAGGAAGTTACCAAAGGAAGAAATTGAAGAATATGTCCTGTAATGGTGGTGTTTCAAAGCACTCTCTCAATCTTGAAGAAAAGGACTCCCTCGGAAAGTTTCACTAGGAGAAAAGGAGAAGCAACATACAAGCTTGATTCAGGAACTCTGATGATGAAGAAGAATATCTCAGCTCTAGAAAGAGTTTAGAATTAGTTTTATAGAAGATGCAGTTATTATTGGGTCAAAAGAAGGTGGCTCACATAAGATCACTTAGAAACAACTTTGATCTATGGTAGAAGACTTGATCAACATTATAGATCATAAGCAAGAAAGGCACAGGACCTCAGAATCAGATGATGGAGTAGAGCTCACCATCAGACATTCCAGTAATCCCTGCAAGGAGATTAGGATCAAAAGAGATCCTACCAAACAAACAAAGATAAGTATTTGAATTGTCATTTTTTATCAAATTGTTTAAATGATAGTGTCCAGTTGTGTACACATTTATTTAGTATGTGTGTTATGCATGTTAGAATGTTTGCAGTGGTATGCATGTGATGGGTAAGTAGCCTATGGTGTTATACAACATTCCATTGCTACTTATCTACAGTGAAACCTCTTTGCTGACATATTGGGAGTAGTGCACGCTCTTAATAATGTCCTGGTAGAGATGGAAGGCATCTAGAAAGTTACCATATGAATGTGGGATATGGATGAATGTTGTGTTATTGGCTAAGATAGCATTATGACAGTGTGACCTATGTTTTTATGCATATGTTTTGGAAACTATGAAATGTTTCTAACCATGCTACTGAATTTGACTTGTAGGAAGTATCGCACCACCTACAAATGAAGAAGGATGAGACTTGTTCCATAGAGGAACAAGTGACGATGGTTCAACTATAAACAAGACTTATGAAATCAAGCAGAGGAAGTTGACTATGACAAATGTTGCTCTAGTAGCCAAACTCATGGTGTAATCGAAGTAGAAGAAGATATCGAGCAACCTCCAAGACTCAGAGAACCAAATGTGTGCAGATTGAAGAAGACTTTGTACGGGCTCAGAAGTCACCCATGGATAGAATGATGAGATCAAGGATCACCTAGAGTGATGAGAGATCAACCTTTGCTACAAGGTTGAAGATGAGAAGCTCATAGATGGGTGCAAGAGAAAACTTGCAATAGAGTTCGAGATCTTAGTATCCAGTGACTTAGAAAGATGAAATAAATGGATACACAGAAGATTATCAGAAGAGAAGGCTAACAGTCATTCCAGTGCAAAATGTCTCGATACAGAAAGTATAAAGTTACAGAGGGAGGAGAGTGCTCAGTTATAAAAGGAGAAGGAAAGCTCTGCTTCAGAGGAAGTGACTATAGTACAGATGGAGAGACACTTTCACTTAGTCTCTATTTGCGGCAAAGCTTGTTCGCCCCAATATGCAGTAGAAATCCCAAAAAGGTTTGATATGTTGGAATGTAAAACCATTGCCACACCCATGAATACAAATTTGAAGTTGTTGTCTGATGCTTCGTCAGAATTAGTGGATATGACACTATGCAGGTAGATTATTGGGTCATTGATGTATCTAACGAATACCAGGCCAGATATATGCTTTGCTGTGAACACCTTGAGTCAGTATCTGGTTGAGCCCAGATGTGTTCACCTTATAGCCGCAAAGCATGTGATGAGGTACCTAAAAGGTACGGTAGACTATGATCTCAGTTATAATAGAGATCATGACTTCAAACTATATGGTTATACAAATTCAAATTGGGCAGGAAGTGTCTCAGATAGAAAGAGCACTTCAGGTGGATGTTACAGTCTAAGGTCGGTCATGATTTCATGGCTAAGCAGGAAACAGTCCAGTGTTGTAGAAGCGGAATATATTGCATCCTATTCTACCAATTGTGAAGCTATATGGCTTCAGAAGTTGTTATCAGGTCTATTTGATCTGGAGATAGATACCACACCGATTTTATGTGATAACCAGAGCTGTATAAAGATGACAGAGAACCACGTGTTCCATGACAAGTCAAAGCACATAGAAATACGGTATTTCTACATTCGTGCTATGGTGCAAAAGGGAGCTATTAAGCTCTAATATGTGAGCACTCATGAGCAAGTTGCAGATGTGTTGACTAAGCCTCTATCTCGTGTGAAGTTTGAGCACTTCCATGACAAGCTTGGTGTAGTCCGTAAGGACTTCCCTCGAAAGGGGGAGTAGTGCTAATGATATGGTGATGCAGATGGGATTGATCATCCCTAGACAGTGATCTCGTAATTCTGAAAGGAAGGATAGTCTTAAATGTTGATCCTTAGACTGGAATCCCGTAATTCCGAACGGAAGGATTGTCCATAATCCCTAATTTTGAAAGGAAGGATCACCAGTGTTGTTGGACTGAATCCCTAGTTCTGAAAGGAAGGATTGTCCATGATCCCTAGTTCTGAAAGGAAGGATCACCAGTGTTGTTGGACTGAATCCCTATTCCCGAAAGGAAGGATTGTCCATGATCCCTAGTTTCGAAAGGAAGGATCACCAGTGTTGTTGGACTGAATCCCTAGTTCTGAAAGGAAGGATTGTCCATGATCCCTAGTTCCAAAAGGAAGGATCACCAGAGTTGATGGACTGGGTCCCATAATTCCGAAAGGAAGGACTTGTTATCACATACATAGTAGTTGGGCTACTATGTCAGCAGAACAGATATCTGCACTTTTCTGAGCTTTGCCTTTACACTTATTTAGTGAGATCAACTATGATGAGCAGCATTATTTATGATCACTCACACATCAGAGCATATTTGTATCAGACATTTAGTAGACCTTATGCCAAGGCTGAGCCTTGAGACCTCAAATTTGATGACCGATATGACCTTTTGTTCCATACAGATGCAGTGCAGTTTTCAGTGTTTCAGATATAGTCTTCTCAGTGGTTACAGTTGGTTCAAATTATAGATGTTGATATATGACCCAGTGTATATATGATGTGCATTGATGTTATTACCTTGTTGTTTAGGTCATTTTGATAGCACTGACTTGGTATATAGAAATTATGATCTGGCAGTATAAAAATGTTAAAATGAAATTGGTTGTTATGGATTATATGTATTGATTGTATTACTGACATTTGGAAACTCTTGTTGTATACTTGTTGGTCTTTACCTTCATATGAATGTGAACATGATCATCTAGTGTCTTTCCGACCTACTAGCTTAGGCACCATTTTCACTTGTCTCCATCCATCCATTTGTCCTTTCCCCATTTATTGATTTTCACTCTGACTTACACCTTGACTTGTGATATGGAGGATCTCCCCGCTTCTGCCTCTGTGTTGGACTTGCACCCATGTTTATTTTGTGTCTCGGCTCTGAGTTGGCGACAAAACTTGCCTTTGGTAAGTTGGATTTTATGCCGTTATCATTCTAGTCAGTTGCCCCGATGTGTGGTTTTGTGCGGAATTCCCCCTAGTTGCTTGAGTTGTTGTTCGCTAAAACCTGAAGCAAAATGTACTACCTTGGAAACTATTGGAAGCCCAATGAAAAGGGCTATGAAATGTAATGCAATCAAATGCTTTGAAATGTAAATAAACCCCGGATGAAAGCTACGATTAGTTGTGCTTATTAGCGCATGTGAAATCCCAGAGGGGTCATATTAGGCCTAAAAAAGCAATGGATAAATGTATGCTAAATCTAATGATTGTTGGCCATGAAATTCAATGAAATGAAAGGTCCTAAAAAGCAGTGGTTAAATGTATGCCAAATCTAAAGACTGTTGACCTTATGTGAAACTTTCCTCATTGAGCCTGCGGGCTATGATATGAGATGGAGCAAGGGACAACTAATTCTAAGTGTCCCCTAGAACCTCAAGTTATAGTTAGCCTGACACCTAGTTCATGGCGTTTCTAGTAGTAGACATTTTTGCCAAGGTTGAATAAGCACTTCTCTGAACAACTTATCCATTTGTGAGACACCACCATTCCTTATGTACTCCTTGTCCAGCACATGCTTAAGTGTGTAACACCATGTCCTTCATCCAAAGTATCTCAATGTCAAGTCAGTCAAGTCATCCCTATTCAACATAGCCTTGTATGTTTAGCCTTTACCCTTTGCTAGCAATTTGATCATGTTTACAAACGAGTATATTCTTGAGATTCTTTTTGAAAGTAAATTATTTAAATAACCTGTTATTACTTATTAACTACCAGTGAAATGATGCTTAATATTATAGAGTCTTGCTATGAAAATGATTTAGAGAGCATGTCTTAACCATTTGCACTTGTAGCAACATGGCTTCTTTAGCCAGGGTTATACTTTGATCAGATTGACCGGTCAAACTTAGTTTGACCAAAGTCAACCTTGGGATCCGTGATGAGATGGACCAGTATTGTTATATGATATTGATCTATGGTCCTTTGTATACCTTTTGATGATTCCATATGATGGGCACAAGCTTCAGATGATGATTGATGCAGCTTTTCATGGTTATTATTATTTCCAGATCATCATATTTTTACTTGTCCGGGTATGGTGGACCCTACAAATGATCTTACAGGTTATCATGAGGTGTATGGGTACTCATCTCTAGTGGATTTGAATCTTCTGGATCCATTGAGACACTTATCTTTCAGTTTCAGGCACTCTCGGGCATGATTTGAGCAGCTGTTCACCTGTGGACCAGTTTGGCCATGCTGATGTGGCCTATCCAGCCGGAGCATTGGAGGCCAGTCGTTGCCTAGGGCGCTACAGAGGAAGGGGGTGGTCCAGCCACTTGTTAATACTATATTACCCCCCTTCCGGACTTGATAGCACAGTCAGATTCATAGGACAGGCACCTGATAGTCAGTTATGGGCAGTTTCATGGTTTTTCAGGAGGATAAAAAATGGAATAAAAAGGTCATAAAGGAATTCGATTTGGGCAATTGAGGCAAGGTTTTGGCATGAGGTCTGCTCTGAGGTCATCTATGGTGTATCCCACTCCTTCCAAATCAGTTTGCAGCAGTCAGTGGGATCCACACAATCAGCAGGAGGTCTTTTCATGCATTCTTTTCTCTGATGATGGGGACAGGGTTTGATCATTTATATACTTGGACATGTCATGAGTCATATGTTAGGTTATTGTGCCATGGGGACACGCTAGTGAAGGGGAATAATACCTCCTAGCCCCACCATGTGCTCCTAGTCACTTGTCCTAGTCATATGTTATGTCTCACATGCGTTTTAGCCACCCCCACGTAGTGTGCCCTCCCTTGGAGGCCTCCTTTAGTCATGACGTCATCCCTTTAGTGAGTGATCCATGTCATATTATGTATTGGCTCATCTTAGCCATTGATTATATTGTTATATCTTTTGATCTCAACCACTAGTTTTCAAAAGTGGTTTAGGGTTTTGGTCTCCCTCATCCTATTTAAGGAAGAGACCCCCCTATTGTAAAGGCACCTTTGGGCTCTAGAAAACTTGGAATAAAATACTATTTTTGCATATCTACTTCTTGGCTTTGATTGGGTTGCTCTTGTACATGATTATACATCTATTGCTTTAGACATCTTTGCTTGTAACAGGTGATTTCGACAGCTACAGAGGGAAGCCGAATTGACTAGAGCAAGGAGTGTGAATTGCTTGAAGGGAAGATTCTGGGCTTCTCACATCCCCGTTGGGCATGACATTTTCATATTGAAGGGATTTTTTCAATTGTGCTTTGTCCATTGATTTGCTTCTTTTAATATGGCATGCTTAGATCTCATTTATCTGTGGATCAAATCTAACTTATTGTAGTTTGTTTTACAAGTTGAGTGGGACGTTTTTCCTGCTAGGGTTTGGACGCTTTTGCTTGGAATCACTTGGATCAAGCTTGGAATTGTAACTAAATGAAAGGATCATCTATGTGCAAGGTAGCCACAAGCTTTTGAGGTAAGATCTACAAGGTACGTAACCATTTCGCTTGTCTTCTATCCTATTGGTCATCAAACCCTTAAAATTCAAAACCCTCTTTTTCTATTTTTCAGATCTACTTGGATCTAGCAATTATTGGGGCTTAATAATTAAAACCCACCTCTAAAATCAACATAACATCTCCGATCTATAATTTGGTGGCCATCCGACTCATTTGCCCCTTGATCTAAGGCACTAATCCTCTCTTGAGGAAGTCGCATTAATTGGGTGAGTGGTCTTTTGCTACATCCAGTTCGTGGGTATTGCTTGTTTCTTCTCACATCCATAGATTCATGCTATAGCATACCCCCTAATTCCATTTCATTTTGATTTTGACCTTGTGGGCCCAATTTGGACCATTTTCCACTTTTTAAGGGTGGGCCCCACTTGGGTATCTTTTCTTGGCATTAGATCTATCTAGATCTACTACTCCTAATCCATAAGTGACCTTGTCTTGCACTTGGTTGAACATTTGTCCTTCCCCTAAGCCTCTTCAACCAAGCCCTAACCATCTTGGGTCCACTTATCATCCTAGATCTAGATCTATCCCTCATGATTTCTCCATACTTAACCTTTCACATTTCCCTAGGAGGTCTTGAGTGGGTTCGCTAGCCTTCATTGGCTAAGCTAGGGTCTCCCCCTTGGTCTTGCTTAGGCTTGATCTAAAATGAAGAGTGCCTCGGTTAGCGTGACGCCCAGCTTGCATTGGGAACCGTGGCATCTCTTGGGTCACCTATTTAGTTGTCTACACCTCTACCATCCTGGATAGGATACCTTTAGAGACAACTACAAGTTGTGTGATAACAGGAGTGTCCATGATCCCGTAATTCCGAAAGGAAGGATCAACTTTGTTGAACTTGATCCCGAAATTCCGAAAGGAAGGATCATATCGATTGTTGATGCACCCGTTACAAAAAATGATGTTGCTCCAGCCTTGAGTTGTTGACAATGATGATGTTATTCCAGCTTTATGCTGATGAGCCAGCCTCGTGCTGTCGTCGTTGTTGTTGTTTCAGTATTTACTTACTGATGATTGATGTTGTTGTTTCAGTATTTACTTACTGATGATTGATGTTGTTGTCTCAGTGTTTACTTACTGATGATTGATGTTGTTCCAGTATTCATATACTGATGATGATGATGTTCCAGCAAATTCTTACTGAAGATGATGATCCTTCAACTCTGTACTAAAGATGATGATGATGATACTTCAGCTCTGTACTGAAGATGATGATGATGATGATAATTCAACTCTGTACTGAAGATGATGATGCAGAAGATGATGTTCCAGTACTGCGGATGATGATGTTCCAGCTTCGTGTTGCGGATGATGATGTTCCAGCTTCATGATGCGGATGATGATGTTCCAACTTCGTGCTGTAGATGATGATGTTCCAGTTTCATGCTACAGATGATGATGTTCCAGCTCCGTGCTACAGATGTTGATGTTGTTACAGCAAGTTGTTCCAGTTGTTGATATTGATGGTCTTGAAGAACTTCCAATGATTTATAGATGTACCAACCAATGTTCCAAATGGTGTTGTTGATGATGCCTCCTCCTCCCTCCTTCCGATGATGTTGTGTAGAGCCACACCTTTTGTTGTTGTTTCCAGTAGAATACCCTTCTTGTTAAGGGCGAGTGTTGAATTAATGTAACTTCGAAGAATATTCTACTTGTACTTTATTATTGTAACTCCGTCGGAGATGTTTTACCTCCGTTCGGGGATGTCATTATTGTATTTGGTCATCTAAAAGTCATGAGGTAAAACCTCCATTGTAAGTCGGGTCATTAGTACCCAAAAGAATGTAATATAAATATTAATTGAGTCTTCCTAGAGAGGTCGACCCAATCAAGTTAAGTGAGGCTGACCTAGTTAGGTTAAAGGTCAAGTAAAAAGTAAAGTATAAATAGAGGGAGTCTTTCCCTCATTTGTACCATTCACTCACTCATGCATTGCGCATTAGACGAGAGAGAGAGTTTGCAAAGGAGGAGGACGATTGGCTTGTCTCTAGAGTTTGGGTTTTTGTCTCTCTTCTTTGTGAGACTTATTTTTAGGCATGTACTTTGGTAATCTATATTGAGGAAGTTCTTGTTGGGTTTTCTTCCCCTTGAGGGTTTCCCAGGATATATTGTTGTGTACCTTGTGATTGTGTATCTTTCAGTGATCCTTGTTATGCTGCTATTGTGAAAATGTATTAAATGCTCATGAAGTTAGAATTTAGTCTTTAGTAGCATATAATCTTAACATTCTATTGTATTAGTTCGATCTAGTGATTTGGATTGGATCTACCTGTCAGGTTAGATTGGGGTCTCCCCCTTTTCTACCTTGGGCTTTGGTGGCATAAAGCGAAGAGTGCCTCAATTGGCGTGACAACCGATCCATCCGAGGATCGAGGCCCTCTCAGGTCACCTCTTTAGTTGCCTGGCTCCTCTACCATCCTAGATAGGATCATCCATTAGGGGCAACTACAAGTTGTGTGATAACAAGAACCATACCAATGATTGCAAGAGATTTCCTATCTTTATCATCATATGTTTTTTGTTCATCCACATTATTTGGTCACAACTCCTTCCTTCTATAATGCTCCAAAGATTTCTTACCACATGAAGTTTTCTAACTTTAAATTTCTAACAAGTATAGTTCCCATCATCAAGCTTGTGTGGGTCTAGCACTATAGCACCTTGAATAGTGATTGTTGTTTCTTCCAAGTGTATTCTCTCCAATTCCTCCCCAAACATTCTACACATGGTTGTGAAGCGCTCCACCAGAATGTAAAAACCTACTCAATAGTTCCTCCAATTCTATGGTCCAAGTCTCCTCTCAACCTAACTTCGAACATTTCTCCATCTTGTTCTCTAATGCTCAAGGGGAGCTTCCTCTCCCTTACAAAGGGTTATAATTTATTATTAGCTCATAGGATTACAACTAATCCCATACCACATCAAATTTAAAAGCAACAATACATGAAAGAAAAAACACACAACATTAAGATTTGCACAAGTATCTATAAGTTTTTTTATCAGTTAGGGTAAATGATTCTTTTGATCCATGGGGAGATATGAACAAAATCTTTGCATTATCATGGCCACACTTCAACATGGGGGACAACAAACATAACCAAATACACATTGTTCTAGGACTCTGTGCCTCTCGGGGTTTAAAATGGGATCATCTGCTTGGTGATGTCCCATCTCAACCACTAGACCGTAGCTCAACAAACTGCTCCTGTGTCTTTGTAATATTGTATTACCTAGCAGTACATATTTCAAATACAAAATTGTGAAAAAATTAGAGATGGAGGATCAAAATAAATCTTTACCCTTTTATAAAGCTAGCCTAGAATAGAGAAACTTAACAAAAACAACTTTATTGAAATGAGGAGCTGTAAAATAAAGTAGTGCTAAAAAGTTTGCTAAAGATGGACAAAAGTATCTTTAGTGCTCCTCATAATCTTATCTACTTTTATCTAATCCTTTCTGATTTTAGTGTATGTAACTAACTTCCACGGTATAGAATCTTATCCTAACTAGTTGTAGTTCATGCAAACTTTATGCATGACTTATTTAATCAAGATTGTATACACTAGATTAACTCAATGTAAGTTCCTAAAATTAACCTTCTTCTGAAATCACTGCTGAAATGACCATTAACTCGTAACAATAGTATAATGTAAAATAGTCAACTTGACAACCAAGTCATTGTTACAGTCCTATTGATTGTGTCTCATATGTGAGAGACATGGGTTGATCACTAATGCCTTTACCTAATACCAAAAGAACAAAGACAATTAATCTACATGCATGGTGAGATAGTGGCCTTGTATTGCTTTATTGGTGTTAATGGTGAAAACCCTACAACACAGCTTGCTCCCTCTTTCTTTTCCCCTTCATTATTGATAGTGAATATCCTATAGCACACCAGGCTCCCTCTTTTCAGGTTCCAAAGAGAGGACAATGTGTGTGCATATGCAAATCCTTTTGAGAAAGAGAGGGACAATGCTTGTCTTTTCTTTTAGAAGGGCTGTGCATGTGAATGGGTGAGTGCACGTGTGTGTGTGTGTGTGCACTCTGTGTGTGAGAGAGAGAGAGAGAGAGAGAGAGAGCTATCCATCTATTATTTATATATTATGTATCACACAAGAAAGCATGTTTTCCCTCACACACACACACACCTTATGTTTTTACATACATCTTATGCACAAGTCATGCATCTTATGCTGAGTAAATCATGCTTACCAACTAACTTAATCTCTGATTCCAATGTCAAGCCTGGGTCGAAAGAATCGTCCGTCAAATATGCCAATGATTCAGCCCATTTTAAAAAGCCACTCCCAGGATCCATTCCATCTTTTTCCTCTAACAAAACCTTCTGCACTGAGCTTGGGAAGCATAAATAGCACACTGCAATAACTAGGAGAAGTGGTTTCCCAAGTGGAACAGACCTATTTTTCAGTTTCTTGAAACGTGAATACGATGCCTGTGCAAATTGGATTACTAGCGCCTTCCTTGTGCCTTCACTCTGAAATGAAAACTTGGGAACATGAAGAAGGGAATGAGCAAGAAAACATGCACGCCATGTCGCAGCAGAATATGCCAATTCTATTGCTGAGCTTATGAATGTGGCAATGCCTTCAACAATAGAACGTGGTGCAACAGGTGGGGCTGGTGGTGGAGGAACAACTGCCATTATGAAATTTTTTAGCTGGAACTTCTCCTGCATCCAAAAGGTGCCAATCATTGTCACTTCAAAAAACAACTAAGTGTTACGGTGCCTGTAGGCTGTAACCAAAGGGGAAAAACTTAACTGGCACATAAAAGCATGAAAAAATGAAATTCATGCCTACATTTAAAATAATAGCCTCTTGAATTGCTTCAAATACAGCTAGATCCTCATCTTCTTCCCATGCACTCCATTCAGCTATAAGATCTGCCCAAACTTGTAAAAGTGCTTCAATCTTATGCTTTATCACTGATTCTGGTTCATTGGCATACTTCAAAATTAAACATATCAATACAGATGCTTCATTTAAACACGAGGGAGGAGGTAGCACCTCACAAACAATCCCTTCCTGTTCCAGAGAAAAAATGTGATATGTCAAAAGCTGCTTATCTCTAAAAAGCAAAACGACATAGCAGCTCCTACAATCAGAATAACATGTAGATTCACATATCCATTAGGGTTTGAAATGCTCGTCTTTATCGGACCAAACTTGTTTCCATTGTTAAAATTGTAATATTACCTGTACATGAGAAAGCCATGCCTGTTGTAAAAGATCAGAAAATGTATTTGCAACTGAAGCACAACCAGATTTCCAGTCCTCTATGGATATCCTTCCGCTCTCATTTTCATCTGGTTCTGCACTTTCCCAACAGCGAGCCATTGCAGCTAATGCTGAAAATCCCAGTTCCACCACCTACGGACAAGAAGATTTGAGTCAACAAAGAAAAGAGAAGAACAGTAACATTTTCAGCTCCTGTGGATGCAAGTTTCTTAACCCTTCTCAATAGCACTGAGACAATTTGAAATTTTGGTTTCAAATAAAATTCAATCTCTGCTACTTACAAAAAATGGTAGGAGACATTCCACATACAACCAAAGCTAATGTGACAAAAATATTAAGAAAAAACGTTAACGAACAGCATTTTAACCTTTGACTGCTGATGGAATGAAAATCACTGGAAAAATCATAAATGATGAGAAGTGCAAAACTGGACTATATGGTGCCAAAATGGCCTCAAAGTCAAGTTAGATCAAGATCGACTAGAGAAGGATGACATTAGTTATGTCCTAGGACAACCAAGTCATCTTCTATAACTTAAGTTAGCTTATTTCGCAGAGAATGAATATATAATACCTTCATAAATAATAATTTCAGCAACAAAAATTCAATCCATAAGTGTACTAATACTTTTTTGTTTCTTTGGAAATGCTTCATATATTACTTTAGAGAGCAAATAACTTAATAAGTAATATCAGGAGTTAAAGCGATTACAACATGTCGACAACAGGGGTATCAGGAAAATCCTGACCTACATAAACTAAAATTAGATAGCATATGAGCCTGGTCCCCACAGGGAGGGACTGTACTAATACTTTTAAACCACACGAAAGTTCCTACTTGAACATCAAATGCATTCCCATCTTTCTGAAATTTAACAAGGGGTTTGTCAACTAGTATTGAATTCCACTTACCATCAAGCTGAATAAGACAAACTTAAGATTTCAGATGCAACTGAAAAGACGTCATATTTGTTCTAGCATAAGTTTCCCTGCTATTTATGCAATACTAAAAAGGATCTAACACTAGATTGCAATTCTACCAGAAGTTACAATATGCACTATGGTAGGATTTACACATCAAAAGATCAACGTGGAGTAGTGACCTAGACCAGAAAGCTGACATTGCATTTTCCTGTCTTTTCTTCCAAAATGGAGGACTGTTATGTGTTCTTTTGTTGAAAGAGCCAGTGTCCACCTGAGATAATACACTTTACATTGTTAGCTATATCCTTGATTATGGTTGTTGTTAAATTTTGTAGCTTGGACAAGTACTTCTACATGGGGTGTCTAGCATGTAGAAGTCGTCTGGAAGAGTAACTCTCTAGACAGACTTTGTAATAGTGTCTTTTGTAGTACTTTATAGTCAATGGTATTGGAGGGACCATGGTATTATGTGTCCCGTGGTACCTGGTGTCCCATGGTATTGACATAAAGTGATGTTATAAAAGAGTATTGAGAGTTGTAACACACTACAATTGCAGGAGTGAATCATATCTCTTGTGGTGGTGTTGCTGCTGCAACCTGATCCCCATAATTTTCTGAAAACTATAGGACCCCTCCTTTTCTTGTTTAGAGAATTTTGTGGTCTCTTGAAAGTTTGTTTTTTGACCTTTAAGTTGTCCCTTTTCTTTTCTCCAAAAGAAGTTGTTTTGTGACTAAGGCAAATTTTCAGGTTTTTTCCCACAAAACTGGTCGCAGCTTTTAGTGTTAACTCAGCCGACCGTTGCACAGCATTTATGCTTATCTTGCGTCGATCGATCGCAGATTTTGAAGCTAAAATCGCCGACCGTTGCGCAGTGTTCTGTTTTATCTTGCGCCGGTCGGTCGCAAGGGTTAGTTTAACTTCGCCGACCGACGCGCTGGCTTTGGCTTTAACTTCCCCGACCTTTGCGCCATTTTTGGCCTTTCTTTGTCGGTCTACGTCGCGTTTCTTGGTCGCAGTCCATAGGCTTATTTTCGCCGACCATTGCGATGACCATCGGCTTAATGCCGCCGACTGTTGTGCAAACCTTTCGCTTAAAAGCTCTGCCGACCATTGCGCAAGCGCTAAGCACAAAATCGCCGAAAATGGTGGGTGAAGACTTTAATTTGAACACGCGCGAATTTATTTGTTGCTCTATCGAGACCCGTGCACCATTAATACGCATAACTGTCAACCACGCGAGACTTAAATGCTCTGTCTTATATATAAGTGCAACGGGGTTTTGGGTATGTATTATTCCATTCCACCTTTTGCAAAGCCGGAAGACATCGTCGAGCGCCATTGGAAGCGCCAAGTAGCGACTAGCCAGAACATCTTTTACTCCCAACAGCGAACCTCTCCAATATTGACAGGTAGGTCTTCAGACCCATCCCATTTGCATTGTCCGCCTGGTTTTCCGTTTTAACATTTGGGCTTTAAGCTGGTTGTTTAGGAGTTTTTTATCGTAATCTTTTTAAGGCCAGACCCTCCTTACCTTCAAAAGACGTCGAATAGCTCAGTCGTGCCCCAGCAGGTTTGACCCATAGTTTTCCTTCCCAACCTGGAGTCCCTGTCAACGCTAATCCCTTATCCAAGCCAAGCCTGTCGCCGTTGTTCGCTTCGATTACCGGAGCCTCAAATCTGACATCTCACTAATAAATCCTTTTCGTCCTCAACCTTTGTCTCAGACCAGTTTTCACTCGCAGGCCCGCTGTCCCTAAGCTTCGTCGAAGCCTCAAAACTCCGTTGACCGTGTTGTGTGCTTGTCCCAGCTGAGCCTTTTAGCTGAGCAGGAGTTGCTTTGTTCGCAAGTACCGAAAGCACCTTGTGATGGACAATCTTCACACAGTCACTTTTGTCTCTATTCCGGTCACACACACACATTTGTTTCTATTAGTTTCAGTTAGTCTTCAGCTCCTTGCATGGCCATTGTCTGTTTTCGTAAGAAAGCTCTGACCGTCACGTTAATGTTTCCTTAAAGGATAGTTTTGCACAAACGTTAAATGCGTTGGTTTGCTTGAAAGTTTGCTTCTTCCCCGGCTGAGACATTGTCAATTAATCATCTGCAATACATGTTTTCTGTCTGTTTGAAGTTGAACTACTTTATAGATCATTTTTGCGTAGTTGATTGGCCTCATTATTTTCAATCCAGCGGGCAGTGTTAAATAAAAGCTAATATTCATGCTAACTCAAGTCCTTTTAAACATCATGAATTTGAACACTGTATTGCTCACAAACAATGAAATCCCTCATTTGTCCCCTCATTGTCATCACAGGTGTGATATGCACAGACGTTCCGCCAAAAAGAAAGCCAAGTTAGCCCTTTCAGACTCAGACATGGAAATTCTCTTAAACACCTCGCTTGAGTCGATGTTCGACGACACGAAAGCTATCACAGGAGCTGCCCCGGAATATCAATGGGGCGAGCTATACAGAGCTATAGAAGACCAAGACTTCCCAGAAGCTTCCTTGGAAGAACTAATGGTTTACAAGAACATAAAGAAGTCTGGTCTCCACAAAGCAGCAACCCGGCCTGAGTTGTTCCCATGCTCTGAGGTCATTGGTTGGATCCTACCCCAGGTGAATACTGACACCAGATTCATCACAGATGTCACTGGGATGAGTCTTGCATCCTTTGCGCCAGAACATATCATGGCAGCATACAAACTACCATACCCTAAGACCTTCCTGAATGATGAATGGTTATCCGGACTAAAGATGGACCCTTTGGAATATGCGAGAAAGATGACAATTGATGAAAAGCAAATAAGGTCAACGGCCAGTGGAGAGTATGGGAGTCAACATCTAAGGACCCCGTACAGGCTCATCGACCCAATGTTGAGTTGAGTTTTCGGCATGCCCAATGGAAACATATATAAACTCGGCTGGGTGCCGATGATGCCCATGTGGCCACACAAAGTGCAATATTCAATTGGGCAGACATCATCTCAGATTACATGGCCTTGCTTATAACCAATGCCCAAGGAGGATTGACTCAAAACAAGGACGATTTCTTCATGTCCTCTTATCTGGTGGACTTCTTACTCGTCAAGCACCCTTTCCCTGATCTGGGATGCGTCTGGAAGAGCAAAGAATCTCCCCTCCATGTGACTTATCAAATAACATGGGCGCACATGTATGCAAGCTACTATACTCAAATCTGTGAAAAGTTCATCATGCCCTTATATCAACTACTCTTTAAGGCAGAACCAAACTGCCTATTAGAGAATGTTATGCCAATCATAGAAACATTCGGAGATTACTACTTCTCTATGGAAGGGACATACTTCAGAATGTATGGAGGGAGTCGTGCCCCGTCCCTATTGCCCCGATATGCCACAGATTACGTTGTGCATAAAAAAGTTGTAAGGCAACTATTTATTGATGGAGTTAGTAGAGTGCTCAGTGATAAGAAGAAGGCTGCATACCTGCCAATGCCATTTACCATTGAAGTATATCAGCTCCCCAAGGCGAAGGATGGCATAAAGTTTTCTCTAGACTTAGAGGCCTTCCATTTTGGAACAAAGATCTTTAGGAGGCATGACCCCAAAGGCAAAGTTGCTGCTCACTGTAATAACCTCAAGGTCACTTTCGACTACGCGCACCTTTTTGACAAGGATGAAGAATTCTTTCGAAGTGCCAAAAATATGACCGAGTTGGGAAAACGCTACCGCCCTAAAAGCGTAGCCAGTTCCAGTTCCAAGCCTATTGGGTTAAAGCAAAAGGAACAAGAGGAGAAGCAGCGCCAAGAGGCAAATGCAGCGCAACTAGAGGAGGTCGAGAAGAAGAAAAAAGAAGACGCAGATAAACTTCAAAGGGAGCTAGCAGAAAAGCAAAGGGAAGAAGTAGAAAGGCTTCAGAAGGAAGAAGAAGAAAAGCAGCAGCAAGATGCGGAAGCTGCTAGAATTCAGCAAGAGCAAGCTGCAAAAATGCAGGAAGAAGCTGAGAGAATAAAGGAGAAAGCGGAAGCAAAAGCAGCAGAATTGCAAAGGTAGGAAGAGGAAGCAGAGAAGTCCAAGGAAGTTGTGGAGCAGGGTAACTCAAGTCCACAAGCCATGGACATAGATGCATCAACAACAAACCCACTTGAAATAACCACTGAAGGGGATGTCTCATCACAGGAGCTCGCTCTCACCCCATACACTCCCTCAAAGCAACATCTAGTGTCAAAGTTGGATTCCGTCTTCTACGAAAAAAAGAAGAAAGCTATCATGAGTAGGTCGGAAAAGAGGATGAAAACTCAAGACGACCAAGACGAAGTCAGAATAACACAAGTTTCGCTTTTTCAAGGGACCAACAGTGACCCTTAGTTCACGGCAGCATGCATTGTGGCTTCAGCGACCAAAGATGTCCTATATGTTCCACGACTAAAGAAGAATCTTCTCTCTATCTCAGCACTAGCTGCTAAAGGAATGAGGGTTGCATTTGTCGATGGCCAAGTCCTAATGTGGCTAAAAGGAAAGACAATAGATGATGCAACGGTAATTGGAGAGCAAGAGGGAGGCTTGTACAAATTGAAGGGGCAACCTGAACAAGCATTGGTTCATGACTCCATTGAACCAAGTGAACTATGGCACAGAAGGCTTGCACATGTGCACTATAGAGCATTACCTATTGCAAGCAAAGCAGTTTCAGGACTACCAGAAATCCAGACAACACATGAAGGCATTTGCAAGGGATGTGCGCAAGGAAAGAATGTAAAGAAGGCATTTCCCAGCAGTGAAAGCAAAGCAAAAGGAATATTGGAGATAATCCACTCAAATGTATGTGGTCCCATGTCATCCATCTCACTAAGCAGGTATATATATTATGTTTCTTTTATAGATGACTTTTCCCGTAAGACTTGGATTTATTTCTTGAAAAGTAAAGATGAGGTATTTGGCAAGTTTAAGGAATTTAAAGCCTTGATTGAGAATCGCGCTGAGAAAAATATCAAGACCTTTCGATCGGATAATGGCGGAGAATTCACTTCGGAAGAATTCAAGAACCTATGTAGAGAATCAGGGATTGAGAGGGAGTTGAGCACTCCTTACAATCCTCAACAGAATGGCGTTGCAGGACGAAAGAACAGAACGATAATGGAAGCAGCAAAAGCAATGCTACACGACCAGGATCTTCTGATGCACTTCTAGGCAGAAGCAGCAAGAACAACTGTGTATGTACAGAACCATACACCTCATCGAGTATTAAGCAACAAGACTCCCGAAGAAGCTTTCTCAGGTGAGAAACCCGAAGTCAACCATCTCAGGATATTTGGCTGCCCAGTGTACATACACATCCCGAAGGAAAAGAGAACCAAGCTAGATCCTTCAGGAAAGAAGGGAATATTCGTGGGATATAGTGACACTTCAAAAGCATACCGAATATACTTCCCAGGATTCAAGAAGATCGACATCAACAGAGACGTAACATTCGACGAAGACTCAACATACAACAAATCAAGAAAACTACCTATTGAAGAGATTGAAGAACCTGAAGAAACCAGAGTCAGAGGCACAGCGATGGAAGAAGCGATTCCAGAAAAGCATGAAGACCGCAACATGGCAGAACCACAAGAACCTGTAGATCCACCTCGTGAGAAGAACTCCCACAAGAGAAGACCAGCATGGGTACGAGAAGCAATACAAGATGCAGAGAAGTATGGCACTCCAGAGGGGATGCACAGAGAAAGCAAGAGACCCAAACCATACTCCAGCAATGTGGCCCTGCTATGTGACATCATTGATAAAGAACCTTCCAACTACGAAGAAGCAGCAAAGAAGAAAGAATGGAAGGATGCCATGATCGAGGAGTACCAATCTATTATGAAGAATGATGTCTGGGAGATAGTTCTGATACCAGAAGGTAAGTCTGTTGTGACTTCGAAGTGGATCTACAAGATCAAGCATACTGTAGATGGTAGCATTTAAAAACACAAGGAAATATTTGTGGCATGTGGCTTCTCCCAGAAGGAAGGCATAGACTATGAGGAGACATTTGCACCTGTAGCAAGGTACACTTCCATCAAATCTATACTTGCATTGGCTGCAGTAATGAAATGGAAGGTACACCAGATGGACATCAAGACAGCATTCTTGAATGGTGTAGTAGAAGAGGAAGTGTACGTGGAGCAGTCACTGGGATTTGAGACACATGACAGACAAACTCATGTGTGCAAATTGAAGAAAGCCTTGTACGGATTGAAACAGGCACCCAGGACATGGTACGGCAGGATGGACAACTTCCTGATGAGTTTAGGCTTTACAAAGAGTAAAGCGGATTCCAACCTTTACTTCAAGCTTGAGTTCGGAAGACCAGTGATACTTCTGCTATATGAAGATTACCTGTTTCTGACAGGTGAGGATGAGCTTATTCCAGATGCAAGAGGAGGCTTGCCGCAGAGTTCGAGATGAAGGACCTGAGGATGATGCATTATTTCTTAGGCATGGAGGTGTGGCAGAGTGCGGATGGAATCTTCCTTGGTCAAGGAAAGTATGCAATGGAGATTCTAAAGAGGTTCGAAATGATGGACTGCAAGGCAATGGACACACTAATGGCATCGAACTTGAAGCTACTATGTGATGCTTCATCAGAGACAGTTGATGCCACGTGTATCGATAGATGATTGGTTCATTGATGTACCTGACGAACACGAGACCAAACATATGCTTTACTGTGAACACCCTAAGCCAGTTCCTCACGGATCTAAGACATGTTCACTTGATTGCTGCAAAGCATATATTGAGGTGCCTGAAGGGTACAGTTGACTATGGGCTCAAGTATGAGGCGAATCAGAAGAATAACCTGCATGATTATGTTGATTCGGATTGGGCAGGCAATGCCACATATAGGAAGAGCACTTCAGGATGTTGCTTCAGTATGGGATCCGGTATGATCTCTTGGTTTAGCAAGAAGCAGTCATGCGTGGCACTGAGTACAGCCGAAGCAGAGTATGTTGCAGCTTGTTCGGCTAGTTGTGAGGCAGTATGGCTTCGGAAGCTACTGCCAGATTTGTTTGATCCCGAGTTAGAGGCGACTTGTATCTTCTGTGACAACCAAAGTTGTGTGAAGTTGTCCGAGAACTCGGTGTTCCATGACAAGTCGAACCATATTGAGATCAAGTATCACTATATTCGGGATATGGTGCAAAGAGGAGCAGTGAAGCTCCAGTATGTGGCGACAGATGAGCAGATAGCCGATATGTTGACCAAGCCGTTAGCCAAAGTGAAGTTCGAGTACTTCTGAGAGAGGGTTGGTGTTATCCAGATCAAGGTTCCTCGAAAGAGGGACTGATAAGACTAGAAGACGCATATGCACTAGAGCTAGTTCTCGCATGGTGGAAGACGCAGGTGGTCCTTGGGACGTAATGCACCTAACGTGCTCCGGGTTGTACTCCCATGCTGGAGAAGATGTAGAGTTGGTTCTCGCATGGTGGAAGACGCAGGTGGTCCTTGGGACGTAATGCACCTGGGGTGCTCCTGGCTGTACTCCCATGCTGGAGACGCTGAGAGGTCCACCGGTCACAAAGACACTTTGTGTGCGCCTAGGTTGGTTCTCACATGGTGGAAGACACAGGTTGTCCTTGGGACATAATGCACCTGGGGTGCTCCTGGCTATGCTCCCATGCTGGTAGACGCGGGCTGACCATTGAGAGACGTAATGCACCTAGGGTGCTCCTGGGCTGTACCCACTGGATGGGAGACGCAGGTGGTCTATTGGACATGAGGTGTGCATCTGGGTTGTGCTCCGTGTGTGATGATGAGATGATCTGGATACGATGAGATGATAGTAGGAGACGCAGGTGATTGTTGTGGCAATGTAATATGTGGTCTTGGGTTGTACCTACTTGATGGCTTGCTCGCAGAGATGATGAAGACCTACATGAGAGCTAGGGGTACATCCAACATGAAAAAGGGTTGGCTCTGTAAAACTTCTTATGACGGATAGATTCGAAAGATGTCACTAATCAATGATCGACAAAATGAGGACTACGGCAGCAGCGACGATGATGATCCAGTGTTGATGATGATCATCCAGTATTGATGATGATGTTCCAGCATTGATGATGATCCAACAATGATGACATCCAGAATATGTGTCCAGAATGATGATGACTGTGGCGAGAGAATACCTTCCTAATTAAGAGGGAGTGTTGTTGTAAATGTAACTTCGAAAGATATTCATTTGTATTTTATATTCATATTATTATTGTATTTTACTTGTACCTCCGACGGAGATGTTTTTCCTCTGTTCGGGGATGTCATTATTATGTTTGGTCATGCTAGGTCATTGAGGTAAAACCTCCATTGTAAGTTGAGGCGATAGCACCCCAAAGAATGAATGTACAATATATTATTGAGTCTCCCTAGGACAGGTCGGCCCAGTCAAGTTAGTCAAGTCAACCTAATTAGGAATTAGGTCGCCCAAACATAAAGTATAAATAGAGAGCTTGCTCTCTCATTTGGACACACCTCTCACTCACTCAAGTTCGCATAAGCAAGAGAGCGAAGACAATTTCGCTGAGAAGAAAGAATAGAGAGTTGTAGAAGACTTCCTATTTTTGGGTTTTCCATTTTGTGATATTGTATTAGTGACGAATCTATCTTTGAGGAAGTTGCAGGGTTTTCTCCTTTATGGTTTCCCCAAGGAAAATTATTGTGTCTATTGTGTTTTGTTGTGCTTGATATTCTTTCAGTTAAAGATCTTAGTTAAATTGGCGGTCTATCTATATATTAAGGACATGGTTGTTAAAGTATATTTATATGGTCTAGCTTGCTCATAATTATGAATTTCTTGTTTATACTCATTGGTTTCACCCTCCTTGGGAGAATGGAGGTGATCATTCCCACCATTATATGGCTTGCTAGTTTTGGCACCACTTTTCACCCTCTCCATCCATTCGTCACCTTCCAGTTTTTAGCCTTACATTGACTTACACCACAACCTGTGATAAGGAGGACTTCCCCACTTCAGCCTCTTTGTTGGATAAGCATCCCTGTTAGTTTGTGTCTCGGCTCTGAGTTGCCTAAGTTGTGTTGGCTAAAGCCTTAAATAGATAGTACTAACATCATTACATGTATGTGGAAACTAGTGTATATCTCTTGAAAGCCCATTGAAATGAAATTCAAAACTGTGTTTCTAAGCACAATGAAAGAAGGGCTATGAAATAAATGAAATGTAAAATCCCCAAAGAAGGGATATGAAAGGCATAATAAAAGCAGTGGTTAAATGTATGCTATATCCAAAGACTGTTGGCCATGAAATTTGAATGTAATGATTTATTCCTTACGGAGCCTATGGGTTGTGATGTGAGATGGAATAAGGGACAACTAATTCTAAGTGTCCCTTAGAGTCTCAAGTTACAGTTAGTCGGACACCTAGTCATGGCAGCTCTAGAAAAGATCCTCACGAAGCTGAGTCAGCTTGGATGTGAGTTGTAGACATTTGCCAAGGTTGAATAAACACTTCCCAAACAGCTTATTCCATTTGTGAGACACTGCCATCCCTTGTGTTATCTTTATCCAACATATGCTTGAGTGTGTATCCCCTTTCCTTTATCCAAAGTATCACAGTGTTGAGTTGTTCAGTCATCCCTTAGCCTAGCCTTGCATTGTCCACCTTCACCCATTACTAGCAAATTGATCACAGCCATGAAGTGAGTATATTATTGACTTTTTGTTCTGAGCTATTATTATTTATAAAGTTTATATTGAATATTTATTTTCTTTAAACCGCCAGTGAAATGCTACTGTATGTTTATAGTCTTGCTATTTGAATGACTAACGAAGCATGTCTTATCCAATTACACTTACAGCATTTGGATGTTTTAGCCTGGGTCATATTTTGGTCAGTTTGACCTGGTCAAACCCAGTTTGACCAAGTCAACCACAGGACATGATATGAGTTAGACCATTGATGTTAGAGATTTGATTATATATGGTCTTTCATTGCCCATCAGGTGGTTCCATGCAACAGTTACAGGTTTCAAATGGTGATTTGTGATATTTTCATGATTTTGATCATTTACAGATTATTATTTTTTATTTGTCCGAGCATGGTTATGGTTATAGATGATGACACAATTATCCACATGGTGTATTAGTACTCATTTCTAGTGCATTTAGATCTTCTGAGTCCATTGGGATACTTAGTTTGCAGTTTCGGGCATTTTCAGTTGAGATATTTTCCAGTTTATCACTTCCGTGAAGATTTGCCATTAAAATTGGCCTGGCAGAGCAGTTTGACTTTTTATTTTGTTCACCTAGGGCGCTATAGAGGGAGTATGGGGTCCAGCTACTTGTTTTTACTATATTGCCATACTCCCAGACATTTTGGTGCAGTCAGTTTTGGCCCCGGGTGACCAAGCAGTCATCTATAGGCATTTTTATCTTTTACAGGTGATTTTCAGAGGAATAAAAAATGGTAAAATGGCTACAGAGGAATTCGATTTGGGCTACTGAGGCAAGGAAATGGCATATGGTTGTTTTATATGATATGTGTGATGCTTCCCACACCTTCTAGAGCAGTTACAACATTCAGTGAGGCCCACACTCTCTCCAGGCTTATATTTTATGATTTTATTGTGTCTTTGAGGGGGCACGATTTGGCCATGTGGTCACAGTATTGTACCTTGATGATATTATTTTTATTATTGTGCTATGGGGACAGACTAGGGAAGGATTATTTCACCTCCTAGACCACCATGAGCTTATGTTGTGACTTTAGACACTTTTATGTGGTACGTTCCCCCTAAGGCGATTTAGCTAGTGCGCCCTCTTCTATTTTTGAGTTGATCCGTGTACTTCATATTTGGGCTCATCTCAGCCTTTGATTATAACTTATGTATCTTTTGATCTCAACCACTCATTAAAAAGGTGGCTAGGGTTTTGGTCTCTCCCATTGCTATTTAAAGGAGAGACCCCCCTCATTGTAAAGGGACTTTTGGCTCTTGGCTACTGGAATAGAAAAACATTTTCCAAATCTCTTGTGATCTGGTTCCGGGTGTTTGATATGTCAATTGAAACTGCTTTTCCATTGCATTGAGGATATTGGTGATTATTTTGCACATCTATCTTTCCACGTTTTACTTAAAGGTGAAGAAGATGACTTGGAGGAGGGGCGCACTGGCTTAGGAGACTCTCCTTGTCTTTCTCTTTTCATTTTGGTTGGTTCAGGGAGTATCATTGTCTTCGTACCTTTTATTCTCTGTGATCATTTTCGTCATTTGCATTTACCTTCGTTGTTGCTTGTTAATTGAGTTTATCTACTTGGTTTTGCAGGAAGAGAGGGGCGCATCAATGGAACTGGGCGAATTCGTAGAGGCAAGATAAAGCATCAAATCTTCACTTGATCTTTGTGGGAGCAACCCTTGACATACATTCATCAATTTCCATGATCCAGGTAGGCTTGAAGGTAGGTAATCTATTCTTTTATCTTACCCATCTGTCATTTTCATTCAAACCCTAACTCTAAATCTTATGGAAAATTCCCTGGGTTTTATTTCTTGGTTTACTGGCAAACCATTTCTGGGTTTTTATCTTACGACCAAACCCCAGGTGGGTTCTCAAGGGCATCATGCTATGAGGACTCCATCTACCCTGTATGCCTAGGCATTGGTCTTTTACCCTTGCGCCCTCCCTGGTTAGCCTGTTTTCCGGGTTGTATAACCCTTACTTGTTGAGCTTGCATACTTTGATACTGTCAGATCTCTCTTTCTAGACTTGTTGAGCTTGCATACTTTGATACTGTCAGATCTCTCTTTCAAGCTGTCCTAGAAAGCCTAAACTGTCAGATCTACTCCTTGGGCCACTTTCCCTGTTTTTAGGGTCATGTTTCCCAAGGCAACTGAATTTGATCATTTGTCCTAGCACTTGAATCCTGGAATCACACTTAATGTCAAGTCACTGTTTTTAAACACTCAAAGGTCTAATCTCATTTCTCTTAAGCCTCCACAGTGACCTTGTTTTCTTAAATCTAGGGTTCATTACCCTTCACCCTACGTACCCTATTCTTATAGCCCGATCTGGTGATTGGGTTAGATCTCTCCTGTCGAGAGTAGATCAGGGTCTCCCCCTTTGCTATCTATGGCTTGGATAGTATAAAGTGAAGAGTGCCTCGATTGGTGTGACAACCAATCCATCTTGGGGATCGAGGCCCTCTTGTGTCACCTCTTTGGTTGCCCATCCCCTCTGCCATCATGTATAGGATCATCCATTGGGGAAACTACGAGTTGTGTGATAACATTGCCATCGCAAGAATCACAAACTAAGATGGCTTATGGGAAGGAATGGAGGAAGTGTGTATGATCAATGAACCTTCAATAAAAGTTCTTCCTTAGTTGATGGGGAAAATCCCACAATGGGCTACTTGTATAAGGCCATGGATACGGCCAAAGAAGCTATCACATCATTCTATGAAGAAAGATACCCAAGGGATGATGAACTTAACAAACAATGGATGCTCTAGGAGAGGATTGATCACCAATGGAATGGAGCACTCCATCATCCCATTCATGCAATATCTCTTCTCCTCAACACCACCATTCTTATCCATGTAGTTTTGATTTCAATAACAAGGATATGGAAGGGTTCCATAAATGTCTTCAAAGTATGGTCTCCCATGCAAATGACCATATCATCATTGATAGAGATGAAGTTGTATAGGAACGCCACTAGAATATTTGGCTTTGACATTGTCGTCCATGAAATTTTAACATTGAATTTTAGTTATAGTTTTATTTGTTTTGTCCTTTGTGTTTGGGTTTAACTAGATTAAAATGTAATTTAAGTTTTTTCAATTTTTCTTTCTCATTTGGTGAAGATGTCTAGTGGAGAAATTATAGTGGAAAAGCACCAAATTTACATAAATTTGCCATGAAATTATTGCTTAACCAAACATGTAGTGCTTCGAGCTATAGCACTATTTGAATGTATTTGAAATAATACACAAAAAGAGTGATATGAGCCAAGGGGAGGCATATATAGGATCATATCAATATGTTAGCAATTATGATTTTTATAATTTATGACCCTCCAAAATTTGGTGTGAACCCTTAAGAATCAAGTCTTATTAAATTTATTGTGACCTTCCATGTTAGAGGATCAACACTTGGCTGAAGTGGTTTATGTCCACTACAATCTCCCACTGTGGGTGAAGAAGATTAACAACCTACCTCACATGGGCGCCATTTCCTTAGAAAACATTGACACCTTGATTGAGTGGAGGGTGGAGTCTAAGAGGCTTATTTAAGGAGGAGACACCTTTGTGGTTAGAGATAAAGGAATAACTTCAGCATGTGCATGGGGTAGGGGAGGATCTTAATGATGCACCCCCAATAGTGGGGGACGATCTTAATGAAGCAACCCCATTAGTGGGGGGGGATTTTTTCCAATAGTGGGACAATGGGGTTAAGGAGGCTTATTAGGTGACCACATCGCCATCCTATACACAGATTCATACTCAAGGACTCACCAATCAACATTACAATTGATATTGCATTGCCTTCTAGTGGCAGACAAGCCCTTGGCTTTTCCGATAAAAGGGGAAGAGGAAATCGATAGCTAGTTGCTAGATTGATTCTTGCAGATGCCTAATCATGATGAGATATGTGTGTGTGTGTGTGTGTGTGATGTCATTTTATATTGGCTATTCAGTTTTATGTCCTTCACTGAACCACTATTAGGATCCAATATCGACTTTGATGTGTCATTTAGCATCCTATACATCTTATATAACAACATTTTTTCATATTTATGTGACAAAGTGATTATTTGATGTTGATTGTTGTTTCTTCCTGATTATTTCTAATTATTTTGCGAGTTTTCCAATTTAATCTTTTTGGGACCCTCATCGATTAATTGCCGATTACAACTATTTCATCTATGGTATAAATGTATCTTTTATTTTATATATTTGTTTCTAATGGGCTAGATATTCAGTGACAAGACCCTAATTTGTAGTGAAGGTTTATACGTGAGTTATTTTGATTGTTGGTTATGCTAAAGAGATCCAAGGTTATAATGGATCTATGCTACTGCTAGCATTGCATATATGCATATTTTATTTTTTATTTTTTACCATCGAGAAGGTATTCAAGGTGACACAACACCAACCTTTGGCACCTACTTTAACAAAATATTTTCTACGAAGCTCCAAGAGGACGAAGCAACTTTTACTACTGGTCTTATGACGACTCCCGACATTTCAAGTCTACTTTCCTGCAGTGGCGAATACTATCACAACTCACAACATTTTTGTGCCTCCTATCATGAAATCACAAATAATCGAGCATCAGCAAGGTGCGCGAACAATAGTTTTTTGCTATTTCTGATACTTCTGACACTATGAATACATATGAAATGTGAAAGGATACAAGAAAGGATTGTCAAAACAACTAACATTTTTTCAAGTATATTAGCAAACATGACTATTATAACGGTTATTCTAATGGACGTAATCATATATATATTGATTATTAATATAAAGAATATTATTTTAGGAGATTACATAAATCCTACAGAATTAAAATCCTCTCAAACGTACAGTTATTCGGGCCTTGATGTCATCTTCTGCGTGGTCTCCTTCCTTCATAGAGTCGGATCTTTCAGAGGCTCAACAACCGAGAGAGACAAGTACCCCTACCTAGCACTTTGTTCCTCGGAGGCCATCGCTTCTGCTCACCCCATAGGAAAGGCACGAGGTTGGTACGTTGAGGCATCGTTGTTTCAGCAATTACTGACCATCTCCCCATAGCGCCTTACCCCGTTTAGATTCTCTCTTGATGCATCGAGCCACCTCTTGTTGCCTAGATAGATACTAAATCAATCCATCATAGAGGATATCTACAGATTATACATCCAAGTCACTTGGACCTCACCTCCGACGAGCTTGAGCTTGAAGATGTCTTTTTACCTTGAGCACTTCTTGGAGTTGCAGGATGGTATCATCATCCACCCCACATATACGTGCAGACATTGGATGCACTCACTCGATTCCTTTGGGGCAGCTACGGGTTGGATCTTGTTATCACATCCATGTTAGCTGGAGCTACCATGCTGCAAATTGTGTGGTCAGGGACCATACTACATTTTTTTTTCCAGATCAGAGATCAGATGCCTTTAGAGGGGGCATTCATTTTATTCAGACTACCCTGAGCAGGGATATCAGAAGGGACAAATTGTTTTGTATTGGTCCAAAGCTATTACAGAGCAGTGATTACAGGGTCACCCTTCCTTGCCAAGCTTTGCATGATCCCATTGAGAGAGTTACTTAGCCATATTATGATGAGAGTATTACAGAGTATTGTTGGTTTGCCACTTATTGCCCGGATTCAACAGAGGTTCAGTTGCAGATTCAGCTTCAGCAGCAGGTATATGGTATGGCAGGTATAGCACTTATGGATTATTGGTCATGTTGTTGCTTTGAGACTTGTTTATTTATGATAGTACATGGACTTGACGTATGATGTTTGATGTGGTGATCTCGGTTTTCATTATGTTGTTTATGGCCCTTGGTGATGTCAGTCTGCCTCTTTCAGTAGGCCCCTGTTTATGCACACTGGTTCCTGTCCCCATTATCAGTATAGACTTGGTCATTACTCCTTCTAGGAAGCTAACTTTGGTTCCACCTGTCACTTCCTTCCACCATCCAACTCATCCATTTTTGGTTTTTCCCGACTTGGACCTTGATTTGTGGCCTTGAAGATCCCCTTCCCCATTGACCCCTGAGTATGCCATGACTCCTCGTCTCTTGTGCCTCGGCTCTTTAGTGTGTGAGATGCATTCTCAAACGTGGGATTTGCTCCTGTCGGTTGCCCCTGATGTTGAAATGCAGTATAGGATTGTGTAGACTCAACGGGTGTTCCCCGTTGGTCATCGAAGCATGTACACTTGCCCCCATTACTTTGCAGTATGAGCACCTTGCTATATCTTTTGAGATATGTATGTAGCCCAAAAAGGGCCATGAAATGTAATGAAATGTAAATGAAGCCAAAAAGGCTATCTGAATGTAAATCAAGCCAAAAAGGCTAGTTATGAAAGTGAAATGTAAAGTCCAAGAAAGTGTTTTTGAACACACATGGACACAAGCCAACCATATATATCAGAGCACTGTATTGGTTATTTCCTCACCTAGTCCTGCGAGGCAAGGAGGTGAGATGGAGTAAGGGACAGCTATGCGAATTGTCCCCTAGAGTCTCAAGTTATGGTTTGCCGGACACCCAGTCATGGCGGCTCTAGAAAAGATCCTCACGGAGTCTTCCGAAGGCACGAATGTGAGTTGCAAGGTGTATGTTAGATGATCAGTGGTGGTTTCCCTGCACTATACCCATTTGTGAGGCACCGCCCTTCCCTTTGTATTATCATGGTATGCTTATGTCAGTGGGTCCCACCTTCCCTGTTTATCCGAAGGGTCACATGGTCTTGGTCCTTGTCTTTGCCCCATCCTTCACCTCGTGTATCCACCTCACCCAAAGTTAGCTAAGTGGTCAAGTCTATAAGTTGTGCATAGCAGTTTTGAGTCTTTGTTGGAGGTGGTGGGCCCACCTCACCCGGGGCCTGTTTTATTGATATTATTTACTTTGATCACCATGTCGTCATTATATTGTTTTAGTAATGTACTAACATAAATAAGGAAGCCTTGTCGCTTCATATTGCACACAGGCTTCAGCCATTGCCATTTTGACCAGATTTGACTTGGTCAAACTAGGTTGACCAGGCCAAAAATGGGCCTGAAAAAAAAGTTGCGATCAAGATTTCGATTTTGGTCATTTATCAGGTCTTGGGGTCCTATATGCGCCTCCAAGTGTCAGATTCAAAAAGTGTTGAAGCGTTGATGAGATTTTTAATTATTATTGGTCACCAGGGACCTGTTTTAATTAAAAATCTTTGATCTTGAGCATAAAGTGGTAAATTGTTGGATCGTGGTCGTTCTAGTGACCATCTCCAGTATATTTGGGGTCTACGATCGTGTTGCAGCAGACGGTTCATCGATCCGATCCGGGCAATATAAGTGGGTCAAAAGCGCAAAATACGTCTTCAGAAATAAAACCAGCAATTAATTAAATATGGAAAATCAAATTTCGCTAAGGTAACTATTGAAATGGTAAGTGCAATGGTTGGTAAAGGTAAGGGGGTCCCCTAATGTCATTTTTGCTATGTTTGGACACTTAATTTGTAGTGTGGGGCCCTCATTTATGCCCAACTCTATACATGGGGTGAATTTGCCCATAGACAGGCGTTTTTCACTTAGTAAAATTTCATTTTTTGCAAGTTTGATGTTATGAGACTTTGGATGTATGGTCTAGGGGGCTAAAACAGCCCATAGACACCCCCTAGCCTTTTATTTGTGCATTATATGGGCCCCACGAGTGGCCCCTCTCTTCACCTGGGCGCATGAGGATAAATTCGCCCCCCCTCACTAGAGTTGATCTCCACCATTCAATTGGGCATGGAGAGAGATGATCCCAGCCATCGAATTTGGAGAGAGTTAGGGCTAGCTTGAGAGCTGCTTTCTCTGCTTAAGAGAGAAGCTCTCTCATTTGTACTCCTCTTAGCATTTTGAATACTTGAGACTAAGATTATTGAGAGACATTTCTACTGAGTTGCTTGTGATATGGTGTGGGATGTTTGTTGTGTTGATTAAGAGCATATTTCTGATGCATTGCTGAGTTGTTTTGTGGTGTCCATATCTCTCCTTAGCCATTACGATTTGCAAGTGAAGCTAACCACTTGAGGAGGACGCAACACTTGAGCTAGCAACTCCATGTCAATGTTACCAGAACCGGACCAGTTTAGGCAAAACCGGCCGATTAGACCGGTTCCGGTGCCTTTCCGGTCTGAACCGGTCACCTGAACCGTTTTGGTCCGGTTTTGTCCTAAACCGACCGGTTCACCCATCAAACCGGTCAAAACCGGATTTATCTGCTCGGAACCGGTTTTGCAGTGAAAACCGGCCGATCCACACAGCAGCCCGTATGGTGCGTATGGCCGGCCAGAAATTGATTTTTCTTTAATTTTTTTTTTAAAAAAGGAAAGTGGGTGGGGGGGGATGAACCTAGACTACCCTAAACACTCCCCCTAAGCTATAAAAAGACACCCACCCCCTCTTTTTCACTCACACTATTCATTGGAGTCTTTCCAAGGTTTCCAATATTCCATTTCTGAGTTTGTGCTTGGGGTCTTTGTCCTTCGATTGTTTGAGTGTTGATTGCTAAGGGTCTTCTAGTTGGTTGCTAGGCTAATTTGAAGGGAGGGTTGAAGGAATTTTTTCTGGAGTGAGTGGACTGATTTTTGTTGGAGACAATTGCAGCTGATTTGGAGCAGATTTGGAGTCCACTCAAGGCTGAATTTCTTCAATAAATTTGGAGGCGTCTCACTCTCTTCAAGTTATGTAAAATCAGCCATGTATTCCTTTAGTTATCTAGTGACTAGTCTCCAAAAATTTGAAATCGTTTTTTTTCATAGGATTTAAATTTTTAAAATGTAGGGTTTTGCTTTTTATTTGCAGATTTTTATTGCTTTCCATGGCTCCCAAAGATAGAAAAGATCCTGCATGGGTACATTGTCAATTAGTTGAGGGAAAAAATGGTGTGTAACTATTGTCAGAAGGAGGTTGGTGGGGGAGGTATACATAGGCTGAAACAACATTTAGCGGGTGCAAGGGGGAATGTAAGACCATGCCCAAAAGTGTCTGATGACCTGAGAGCTGAGATGCTTGGACATATTGAATCCTACCAAGCTGAAAAAAGTTAGAAAAGGGAGGATCCAAAAAGAGATAGGGAGAAGTTGTAGTTCTGATTTTTCTGAGAGAAACCCTAGTTTTGAAGAATCCTCTAGTTTTCCAAATCCTACCCATGATCCTTATACCATACCTTTGGAAGAAAATGTTGTTGGTGGTGGTGTTGGTAGCAGTACATCCCAATTTAAAAGGCCCCGTGGCAACCTTGAGTCTTTCTTTCAGCCCCGAACTACCCCTGGTGCTCAGCCCACCATTGATGCCAAATGTTAGAAGGTGGAAAAGGAGGCTGCTTGGGAATGCATTGCTAGATGGTGGTATGATGCAGACATACCTTTCAATGCTACAAGATCTATTTATTATCAACCTATGTTGGATGTTGTAGCTTCATGTGGTCCAGGCTTCAAGGGCCCCGGTTATGAGGATATTAGGGGGGCACTTTTAAAAAATGAAGTGGAAAGAGTACAAGAATACCTATTAGAGTTCAAAACTCATGGAGTAAAACAGGGTGCATGATCATGTCCAATGGATGGACTGATACAAGGGGTCGCACCATTGTGAACTTCCTTGTTGCTTGCCCAAAAGGAACTATGTTCCTTAGATCAATGGATGCATCTAATCAAGTTAAGGATGCACATTTACTATTTCGTCTTTTGGATGACGTAGTTCTGGAGGTGGGGGTGGAAAATGTAGTACAGATTATCACAGATAATGCCTCCAATTATGTTGCAGCCGGAAGGATGTTGGAGGAGAAACATCCCACCATTTGGTGGACTCCATGTGCAACCCATTGTTTGGACCTCATGCTTGAGGATATTGGGAAAATGGAGTGGGTGAAAAAGTGTGTGGAACAAGCAAAATCCATAACAAGATACATTTACAACCACACATGGGTTTTGACCTTTATGAGAAAATGCACTGGTGGAAAAGAGCTTGTCAGGCCAGCTATCACAAGATTTGCAACAAACTTTCTTACATTGCAGTCCTTGATTGAGCAAAAGGCCAACTTGAGGAAGATGTTCTCCTATGATGAGTGGAATGCTTCTCAATATAGCAAGAAGGCTGAAGGAAAAGACATTGTTGACAAAGTCTATGAGAAAGGATTCTGGAAAAAGGCAGAGGAGATTGTACTTTTTAGTAAACCTCTTGTGAAAGTTCTAAGAATGGTGGATGGTGATAAAGCAGTGATGGGGTTTATTTATGAGGCCATGGATCAGGCCAAGGAGGCAATAAAGGAAGCATATGATGGAAAAAGACAAAAGTATCTTCCTTTGTGGAAAATAATTGATGATCGCTGGAACAGACAACTCCATCGGCCTTTACATGCTGCAAGCTATTACTTGAATCCAAGGTAACTACTTTCAAAGTTTTTAAGTTATTTTATTAAATTTTAATTGCAAAAGTTTATCATCTTCTTAAGACTTAAATTGATCATTTGCTTTGTCTTGACTCTTGTAATGGTACCATTACACAAAAGATTTTGAAGCAGATGGGGAGGTAAAGGAAGGATTGTACAAATGCATTGAGCATATGGTATCTGATCCTGCTAAACAAGACGAGATCCACAGCAAGCTCTTGCATTTCAATGAGAGACTTGGTATCTTTGGCATGGCTACGGCTATATGGACTAGATCTAAAGATCCTCCAAGTAATAATAGAATTTAGAAGGTCTTTAAAGTTTAGAATATGAGTAAAATAATTCTTTTGCTAATTTTTTTGTCTTTACAATGTACATGCAGCATATTGGTGGCAACAATTTGGTAGCCAGTGTCCTGATTTGCAGAAGTTTGCAATTCGAATACTGAGCCAAACATGTAGTGCTTCTGGTTGTGAACGCAATTGGAGTGTTTTTTAGCGTATTCACACCAAGAAGCGTAACCGTTTAGAGCAAAAACGGTTAAATGATATGGTATTTGTTCAGTACAACCTTTGGTTGAGGTGCAACCAATTGCAGAACAGGACCCCTGAATCGTCTTCCATATTCCTGGATGATAGTGATGCCTCAGCAGATTGGGTTGTGGAGACACAGCCACCAACATTTGACACTGAGAATGAAGACCTTTCATGGATGGATTTGGACCCACTTCCACAACAGCATGATGTGGAAGGTGATGTTGGACAGGTGCCTTCTGGAACAGGGGAGTCAAGTCAAGTGGCCCAAGCCCAAACTCCGTAGATTGAGGATGAGGATGTAGATGATGGCTCGGAGTCTGAGTCGGAGGCCTCTGAGCCTGAGGATTCAGATGATTAGATTGTTTAGTCTTTGACTCTAGTCTTTTTTATAGGCCATTTAGAGCCTTTTTTGATGATGTATTTTGATTCAGACATGTATTGCACTCAGTGCTAACTGCTATTTTGGTTCTATGCACTCTTATTTGCTATATAAATGAGATACTTTTCATACTTTGTGTATAATGGTTTGAATGCACATGGATGCACATGAATATATTTATAATTTTTCAAAATTTGAATATTTTATGTATTTTTGGTAATCCGGTTTTATGATCCGGTTTTGGTCCGGTTCCGGTTTTGTTCCGGTTCACAGGGTCGGTCGGTTCGACCACCCGTTCGATTTTTGTAACTTGGCTCCATGCTAGCGTTTTCTCTTCGGGATTTCAACAAGGGAAGTAAGTTTACATTTTGTCATTTGCTTTCTTCATCATTTGTCATTCATTTGCTGGTCATTTCTTGTTGTTTGCCATAGATGTTGATTTATCTCTCTTTGGCAGGTACAAAAACGCATTGGCTCACTGGCTGCACCAAAACGCAAGGGGAAAAAGCACTTTAGCTCAACATTTGATCTTCGGGGTTTGTCTTCAACACGGAAACTTCTCCATCTCCATTATTCCAGGTACGAAATGCTTGCTTGTTTCTCAAATTTCGTTTTCACTGTGAATGTTACGCTGCAACACACTAAAATAAACCCTAAACTAAAAAAAAATGCAAAATTTCACCGTTAGAAACTAAATTTTATTACAAACCCGCTTCTTTTATAATTTTCAGAGTCCAAATCCAAAATTATAGATCATTCCGACTCCATTTACCCTTCCCCATAGGCACTAGTCAATTTCTGAATTCGCCCTCCTTGGGCAGTTTGCTCAAACACGCAGCTAAGGTCTTTTTCTGGGTTTTGGGTATGCTTGATTTGTGTTCTAATTGCTATCTAACATCAGAAATCAAGTTATTGTTTGCTAGAAGTGTTTTAAAACGTTAATTTGTCGCTTCCCTAGGTCCACTAAGTCACTGAATTAACCCTCTTCCTTGGGCAGAATTGCTTCATTTCTTCACTTCTAGTTTACTTTGCATCCCTAGTTGATTTCCAGCCATATAATTGCTGATCTAATTCATCTGACTCATTGCATTCAATTGCTGGTCACATTCCATTACACACTTACTTCATACTTGTGTCCAATCTCTGGCTGGAATTGAGCTTAGGATCCAATTGATACTCACCTCTTGTTTGCATTCGTTTATCTTTGGGGATTTGGGTGTCTGTTTTTGTTCCTCAACCATCACTGGTTGAGCGGGGTCTCCCCCCTGACTTGGCTACTTGCCTCGTCTGAAGCGACAAACGCCTTGTCTGGTGTGACGACCGTTCTTTGGACGGTGGACTTGGTGTTTGCAGGTTTCACCTACCTGGCTGCTTGCCCTCTACCATCCCGGACGGGATATCTTTAGTAGCAACTAGAGTTAGTGTGATAACAGATCTCATCGACTCCAAGTGGATGACCGACCATCATATACCACGATCTGATAAGATCTGCCAGGTGTGTCACTTGCAGGAGCCCAAGACATAAGGGAACCTCATTTTTAGATGCCCCCTATATTATGAGATTAGAGGACGTTACCACTGCCTCTATAGAGACTCGAGGGTTCCCTCTCTACTTTCTTCAGATATCAAGACCAAAGATGCCTAGCCCTCTTCATCAAGGAGATATTTAGCCACAGATCTCAGTTCTTACATACCCCACCTCGCCTAGAGACAACCAAGAAGATAACCTCATACTGTCATGTTGATCGACCCAATCGGAGCAACAAGCGACAAGCTGAGTTCCATAGTTCGCCAGATATCAAAGTGGTGAGACCTCGGGTCTCCTCTCAACCTTCCTCCCTAGGGGACCAACAGACGTCTTTCAGACCGGCTCAGAGGGGCCGAACAGCAAATCAGCCCACACACCCCCAGAGCGTCACAACTGAAGAGGAGCAGTTCTCGACAAATCTAGAGCAGGGTGCCCACTGTCTGCAAGATCCCTTCTCAATCCCAACGGAGCAGTCAGAGATCTATTCGGAGTTTCTTTCTTTCGACCTCGGATGCTAGGAGTATGGCTCACTCCTCCATACCCCCCAAGATCATACAGTTGGATACCTCAGTGGTTCTAGAGGACTCTGATAGCGAGACAGTGCCTAGTTCGGCTAATCTCCGCTGACTAACAAACTCAAGCATTCTTGACATCATCGGCCTCATGTTCAGCTCTTTCTCTCTTCTTGACAGACTTTGAGGGATTTTTTGAGCTATATAGCCCAACCTTGGACATACTCACTTAGTCGTCTACATCACCGTGACTTGGATATGGTTATATACATATTTTAGGAGGTTGTCTACTGCTTGTATCTTTCTTTCTTTATTTTATTTTATCATAGATTTAGTTCCGACACTTTCTAGGAGTTGCATTTGCACTCCCACAATGTATTTATACTGATAGTATCCTCCCACTGACCTACTTTTGTAGTCATTAGTTGGACATTAATAAAATTATCTTATCTCATCTACTTAAGTGATAAATAAAACAATACATAGGTGTGTTTTGTTAGGACCTGTGGCCAAGGCTTCGGGATGGGTGGAATGTGCTTCAGTATTTCTCCTTTGATAGCAGACGTAATTGCTGGAACATGACGAGTGACTTTTTCTTCACCTACTTCTGCTGCAGTGGCTAGCAATTGCAGAGAAAGGCAGGCTTCTTCTTTCTCCTTACTCGTTCCACTTACAAGAATTTGCAAGAAATTTAGCCATTCTGTTGGCGTGTACTCCACCTGCCAATTTTGTGAAACAATCAGCATCATATTAATGTGATTCTTCAATCTATACAAAATACAAATCAGTCAAAAGGTTTAAAAAATTAAATCACTTGAAGAGGCTACCTGAAGAAGTGCTGCAAAAGCACCAGCTGCAGATGCACGAGCCGGACGCCAAGATACATTTCCAACATCTGGTACAACTAAGGCCTTTAACAATGAATTATATATCTCCTCATTCAACTCCTAAATTGCAAAAGCAAGTTAATGGTTAAAGGTGAGCTGCGGGAAACTTTTCATAAATGAGTGTGCCTGCAAGATTTTAACCATTGGAAAACATTGATACAAAAAGAACACGGCTAATATCATAACTCACCTCAGGAAGACAAACTGCAAGCTCTCCTAGCAACCAGTTGGCATTGGCAATAAGATAAGGTGAAGGTGAGGCCATTGAATACAAAGGCAGCACTCGAGTTCGAAGTAGAAGTGACACATGCTCAGGACCTTGAACTTTAAAAAACTGCACAGCAAGAAAATTTAAAAAGTATTAAATAAAAAACTTAAAAGCAAACCAAATTTGGGAGGCTGGAACCAAATGGACAAAGGTGATATCAACTTTCCAAAAGAAAAGTTGCAGTCTGAAGAAAATCTGGAATTACAAATCAAACCTGGATAAGGTCACCGGATAAATACCTCTTGAAGGCTTCCATATCCCAATAACACACCATAGTAACTGCAATAAGCACCACATGAATATCATTTCTTCAGGATATTCAAGTGAATATATCAATGAACATTGAACTGTCAGTCACAATTTGAAAATTAAGTTGCTACTAGAATTGAAGACAAGTGCTTTGATTGTTATCAGATAGAGTTGACATTTGATAGCATATAATATTCGACATTATCCCTTTGGCTGCAAGATACCTTTGAAATGACACAGGTGACTTTCAGTTGTGGGTCCAGACTATCAACAGGCTCAGCAAGAGCTCACTTACAAGAATAAAGCAACACAGGATGAATAGAAAGGCCAAAAATCGGATATTGAAAACCTGAAGAGAGTATTTTTCAAAACATGGTTTTGCTTTTCTAAAACAGCTCCAGTCCCTTCTTTGTCTTTTCTTTATATTGAAAATAAAGTGCAGTAAATGGAGAGAATGATGGGAATGAACACATTGAATATGCACAAAATATAATAGCGAGGACAAGCGTCGATAAGAATGGTTTGATTAAGGAACAAGACACCTATGCTCTGGTATGAAGTGCATTCCACCTCACACCTCAAGTCTCCCAAAAATCTGGTCTGAATAACAAACATGGTTCTAGGTCATCAAAGTGCCAAGAAGTACGGAGGTAAGAATATGGATGCTCTAAGTAGGCCTATTATTAGTATGGGTACCATTGTGGGAATCAATCAAGGCAAATCTAGAAAATTGCAAGACATCAAGGAAATCAATTTTTCTATCGAGTTATATTTACATTCTTCCAATAGTTTATCATGTTTATTGATATCCATTTTGCAGAATGCATTAAGTAATTTCTCAGCTCTATATAAAGTGGGGAAACCCCTCTTTCCCTCTTCTCAAATTGTTGAGAAAAACAGTGAGTAATTTTTGTATCATGCTATCAACTATTTTCTCTCTGAAATATTTGCATGCAAGTGTTTTCTTGTTTGTGAATCGAGCTAACTTCTGATTGTTGGTTTTGCAGGCAAGAGGGCACACTTGGTCACTTGGGCAACTTGTCAAAGAGTTGGAACTTCACAAGCACTCCACAATTGATCTCTATGGGATCAAATTGTCACCATCTTGGCTTCTCTACTTAGTCCAAGTAAGTACTTCATTCTCTTCTCTCAATTTCATTTTCATTCTATCGGTCACATAATTTACTTAATTAAATAATCACCATTTAAACTGTTGGCAGGTGATTGACTAGGAATCTCAAAATTCTAGCAAGAGGGTATTTGTAGTCTTAGGCCTTAGCCTAAAACCTCTAGGGGCTGCTTTTCATGCATTCTTGCCCAGATTTACCCTTAGAGTAGGCGTTGGTCTGATTTGAAGTTCACCCCACTTAGCTGGCTACCTAGGGCTTCTAGTTTTTGACTCGTGCTTTTGCTTGAAACTCTTCCTAATTTGTTTATCTATCATTCAAGCAACAGTATGTAGTGTTAGAGCAATTTTTATTCGCTAATTTGGATCCTATCTTGGGCATTTTTTATTTGCTAAGTCATTCCCCCCCCCAAGGTAGCATCTTGTCCATTCAACTCTAACAAATATAGTCACCCGGGTCTATAGTTGATTTCACAAGTTACTGAGAATTATTAATTTGATTTTATTCATTGATTATCCATTACTTTAAATCATAGTTGCACAAGTACCGCTCCCGGGATTTTGGCAACCCATACCCGGCGTTTCCCCGCTCCCGGGAGCTTGGGAGCTGGTACGAAACGTCCCCTTTTTGTTGGGAGCTTCTCTGGGAGCTTGGGAACTTTTTGGGAGCTTTTTGGGAACTTGCTTTAGCCGCTCCCTTTTTATTGGGAGATTGTAGAAGCTCCCTGTCTGTTTAGGAGCTTCCACAAGCTCCTAAACAGACAGGGAGCTTCTACAAGCTCCCAACCATGTGGAGCCCAAAATCATAAGAAAAGTGTCGAAAATCAATTGAATGATTGTTGTTTATTGTGCCAAGAAATCACCAATAATAAAAATTCCAATTGAATCGATCAATAACGTCATTTTAAAAAATTTCAAGGTTATATAAATTAAGAGGGCTCACACCTCTTAAACGTTTAGATCCATTCACACTCAAAATATCAGCTGCCAATGTACTTAAGTGAATAAACGTGGATCTTTCTACAATACTAAGATATTGAACAACTTTAATTCATGTGTCAAATGTTTGTAGCTAGCTTACGTTATTCATATTGATTGATATAGCAATTTAGGATCATAAACCACATCAAACTCAAAATACTGAAGACTTTGAAAGTTTGTTACTTGAACTTGAAACAATCAAGTTCATTCACATCAGAAGTAAGTAGTAATTACCATCAAAAAAATGCAAAGGCACCCAAATACTAAGCACTCTTAGGAGCAATAATAGAGATGGAGTTGAAACAAGGAATTAGAAAAGATTGAATCTTATGATTTATGAAGTTATTTGTGCTTCGTACACACACACACACATATATATGCAATTTTCCTTTACAAACTCGTACATTGGGATAAAGTTGCAGGTCAAATTTACAAAACATACCATGGCACTAAAGTCATGCATAGTTTTTGTATAATGTGGACCTATAGGAGTGAGCAAATTTAAAATGATTGAATTACATGACAGTACTAGAGGCTTAAGAGGCTAAAATAGTTTAAGCTATGAAATTAATCAATTATGTTTTTTAAACTCTTTAATTTTTTGTCATATATTTTAAGAAATTAATATATATTATTGTTGCTCCCAACCCAACGTTTCCTGCAAATTTGGGCAAAGCTTCTAGCCGTACCGGATACTCGTACCCAATGTACCCGCGTTCCAGAAACTTGTGCAACATAGCTTTAAATCTGAAGGCTATGTCATCTTTCAATAGCTCATTTCATGATCTAAGATCAAAGTACTAAGATACCTCTGTTTTGTTTCACATTTCCCATCTACACTAGTGTCTTGGTCTTGTTTTGGTCGATCTTTCCTCTGCGGAAGATCTAGGTCTCCCCCTTAGCCTTCTCATAAGTGGGCTTAAAGTGACAAGCACCTTATCTGAAGTGACAACCACTTCAAGAGTGGTGGATTTGATAATTGAATTGTCACCAACTTGGTTGTCCATAGTACATACCTCTACCGTCCTAGATAAGATCTTACGTAGGGGCGGCTACAGTGTGTGTGATAACAAGACCATGGCCACTCCTATGATCACTAATCTGAAGAAGGTCACTACTTCAGATTCAGATATGGTGGATCGTACATTGTACAGACAGTTGATAGGTTCCTTGATGTATCTGGTCAACACTAGGCCAAATATATGTTTTGCAATGAACACCTTGAGCCAGTTCATAGTGGAGTCGAGGCAGGAGCATTGGGCAGCCGCAAAACATGTGCTCAGATACTTGAGAGGCACAGAGGAGTATGGACCGAGATATCTTGGAGATGGTGAAGCGCGGTTGCATGGGTATACAGACTCAGATTGGGCAAGCAATGCATCAGACAAGAAGAGCACCTAAGGGTGTTGCTTCAACTTGGGATCAACGATGATATCCTAGTTCAGCCAAAAGCAAACTTTCGTACACTCAGTTCAGCAGAGGCATATACAGCAGCGAGTATAGCTAATTGTGAGGCCATTTGGTTTCACAAGTTGCTTGTCGAGTTATTTTCTCAAGAGTTGGATCCTACGGTGATTTATTGTGATAATGAGAGTTGTATCAAACTCTCTGACAATCCAGTTTTTCATGACAAATCCAATCATATTGAGATCAGGTATCACTTCATTCGAGACAGGATTCAGAAGGGAGCAGTGAAGCTCCAGTATATACCCACAGATCTACAGGTTGCAAATATTCTAACCAATCCCTTAGTAAAAGCGAAGTTTGAAGATTTCAGAGACAAACTTGGATTGGTGCAGAATTCCTTCCTCGCTAAGAGGGAGTGTTGATATTTTGAAGCTCGGATAGGAACTTTCGCATAGGTTAGGTGTCAAAACATGCGTGAAGTTGTCCAAGTCAATCTATTTTGAAATTTACTTTATTTATAAAGTGAAAGTCTTTTGAATAGCTGTTGAGTCTAATAAAATGCATTTTAATGCATTAGTGATTTAGACTAATCTCAACCGTTGAACTCACCATGAAATTAGGTTATTGGTAGATTAGGGTTTCAGCTAAAGTATAAAGGCAGGTCAAGGTAGAGGCCCCAGAGGGTAAAGACACAATTCATTCTTCACGAAGACGGGTTGGTCTGGAGGTCAAGTGACTCGACAGAGAAGTGAAGTTAAAGCATCGAAGAGGAGCCTAAACGGAAATCAAGTAGAATTCAGCCCGCAGCCTGCAGAAGACAGTGATCTGCACAGGTGTCCATATCCATACAATACAGTCATATGGATGAATCCGTACAGTCGTACGGAACTGGTCTTTGCAGCCATACAGATAGCCGTACAGGCGGCAGTTTTCTTTATTTCCGTGCAGGTACTTTTCTCAGTTTTTGTGCAGCAAATTCCTCAGTTTTTCGGCAGGCAGATTTGTCTTGTAAGTCTGCAAAAACTTTGTTTCGTTGAGTGTACCATACTGCTGTGATTTATGGTAGCAGTGGAGGTTTCCTTGTAACCTTTGAAATATTAATGAAAAGGCTGATTCAAAGGAGTACCTATATGTGTTGAATATTTTATGCTTCCACTGTTTATTTTCCAGCTATATGTGTGATTATGCATGCTCAGATTTATTTCTGTTATTAAGTAAATTTGAAGATCTGAATTTATTTGATCAAGATAGGACAGCTGTCACCTAGGGCACAGGAAATTAACAATTACATCCTTGATAAAAACAAGCCATCCTTTATAGAGCAAATGAGATTCCTTGATTCAAGCAATCATGCATTCTAAAACTCTATTTCTTGTTATAAAATCTCCAGACCTTATATTAAAAGACTGTTAAAAACTTACTTCATGACAACATCTGTGCTTGCAGAAGAACCATCAGGAGGAAAAATAAATTTTGATAAAAATGGTATCACCAATAACTCCCCAGCTGACCCCTGGCCCTCTCTGCCTTGCCTATTCTTCCCACCCTTCTTCCGCTTTGTAGATACTATCTTATTACTTGTACCTGCCATAGGAGGACCCTGCATAGTCATAATGGTCATTTCCATACAATAATTACAATTCAAGTTTTCAGAATAAATATCATAAATCTTGAAGAAAACTAACAAGTTTTTTCCAAAACAAACCTCTTAAAATAAATGAGACAATGACAGCACAAGATAAAAATTATCATCAAGCAACAAAACAATATCCCACTACTCTTCCAGATCAGCATTGACGAATAGATGAATCATACCTTAGATGATGCGATCACACCTAGAAGATTCAAGGCACTCTTTCTTGGTGTATAAAGATCATCTTTCCAACCACTTGTTTCATCCTACAAATATCAAAAGGAACATAACAAAATGAGGAATCCAAAGAAATAAATGTCTTATATTAATGTTTACTGCTAGCCAAAGGCAGCAAATGGGACTCTTAAACTACAAAATAGCATTCCATCTTTGTAGGTACTCAGAGGATGGGAACGTCGTGCCTCGTCTAACAAATGGAAATCTTCTATGAGAGAGAAAAATACTGAAGCAACGTATTAAACTGGAGGAAATTAAGAAATGCACATGAAAATTTCATCCATATAGGGCACTCTAGATACCAGATCAGATGGAAGATTTTTTCGCAGGTATTCATCAGTATCTTGCTCCCATTCTGCCATATCCTGGGACAAGTCAATAGGTACAGCATACACAAATTATCAGTGATCAAAGAACAGACAAAACTATATATATCAAAGTTTCATTGTATCTGCCTAAGATTTCAGTATCCTCAACAGCTTATCTCATGATTTGTACCTCATTTTTTTCTAAGGAAAACAAGCATAAACACAGCAAACTTGCTTCTGATATTTTAAAGCAGTTTGCAGTCCCGTCCCCCACAGTGCAGACAAAAGTTTTTAATTAGGTAGATTCCATGCAGGCATGTTATACACAAATTTACAAAGTAGAAAGCAATTATTAAGATAAACCATCTAGAAAATTTGAACTCAGATAATCATTATGTATCAAGGAGTCCAATTTTTTGTAAATTGTACTCAGCTTGAGACCACTAAGCTGTGAAATCATCAGGTTACCCAGGAGTATGCCCAAAAATGGTTTCAGATGTATCCATAAGTAATGTGACTTCATGCAAATATAAGACTTTATTTGTCCTGGAAAGCAGGATTAATCAGCTTTGGCAAGACATATGTCAAGTGTAACTCCAAGAATCAAGATACCAAATATTGAGATAATCAAACATGCAGACACCAACAGTTCCCAAAAATAATGCATTCACATTTGACCAATAGCATATATTGTTGTGCTAGTAACACAAGAAATAGAATGCACAGATATAAGGGTGGATGTTTGTGCCATTTCCAAAATGATAATGACTCATGTTTTGACGTAGGCCCTTTTATTATCAAGGTCCCTTCTCACAGATATCTGATCATCAAAACCATATAGAACTGCGTAGAGACACATGACTCAATTATTACCTTGGCTAAGAACATTTAAGCAGGAGTTGTATATCAGATTACAAAGTGCAAATGACAACCATTTGTACTGACAATCAATTTTAGCATAACAAATAATTTTTCAAAGATATTCTAGGTTAAAAGTATTCAATACAATTCATTATTTGTTGAAGTAATTCCAGTGTGTGTGTATATATATATATATATATATATATATATATATATATCAGTGTTCCACCAAGTTTCTGGCACGCGCGAGCGGGAAAACACACATTGGGGACGTGTGAAGACCACCCCCAAATTTAGGAGTATTAGGGGACAGGGGGGGGGGGGGCGAGGTATTTAAAATTATTAAAATATATATAATTTATAGAAATCCTAACATATTAACATATAAATTCCTCATCCCATCACTATTTACATACTAAAACTTAAATAGTAAATTTATCATAGTAAACATGGTTGTCAATTCATCATTGATTTGTGAATTATTTATCATTTGAGTATTTGAATTTCACATTGATAAATTCTAAATGTATAATACATGCACATCTTCCATTATAAATTTGAATTATAAACATAAATTATTAAATAGTAGACGAAAGTTTAAAATATTAAAATCATAAAATTGAATCATATACATGTCACAAAAAGTCTTAAACACCTTCAATTTTAGAGTCAAAAGAGTGATGAGACAAAGGCTTAGTTTGAGGTCATCAATGATAGTATCTACTTCTAGAGTCATAAGTTAAACTGAAAAATAACAATGGACAATGAACACTGAAAATAAAAATAGTGAAAAGAAAGTTGAAAGCATTAAAAGAGCAACAAGGAGATAGTTCCATGGACTGGTCCTCCCCATGCATCCATTGCATGAAGCCATCAAGACCATAGTGGAAAAAATCAGCATCGGCAAAAAATCGACAAGGGTGCTGTTATCACACCATAGTAGCTGGGCTACTATTCTTGCTGAGCAGATATCTGCATATTTCAGAGCTTTGCTTTTATAGAGATCAGCTATGATGAGCTTCTATTTTGAGATCACTCATGATCAGAGCAGTATATTGTATCAGACTTTTATTAGACCTTGTGCCAAGGTTGAACCTTGAGAGCTTAGATTTAATGACCAATTTGACCCTTTGTTCCATACAGTTTCAGTTCAGTACCCAGTGATGTTATTGCAACAGTGTTTCAGATGTATATTGATGATTATTATGATGTGATGTGACCTATGGACTTCTGATTATTGACTTTGGATTACTATCTTGTTGTTTTAGTCATCTTCATAGCATTGACTTGGTATATGATTCAGGACATGGCAGTACTATTTAAAATAAAATGAAATATCTTGGTTTATGTTATATAAATAAAATGGATGTATTACTTGCACACTTAGGTTTTCTAACAATACTCATCGGTTTCATTACCCTCCTATGAGCATAGATATGGTCTCCCTTGACATTCTTGTCTGCTAGCTTAGGCACCACATTCATTTGACTCCATCCATCCATGACCTCCCTGATTTGGCTTTTACCCTTGACTTGCCTTCTTGACTTCTTGGTACTGAGGACTTCCCCATTACTACCTCTGTGTTGGACCGCATCCATGTTTGTTTTGTGTCTCGGCTCTGAGTTGATGACAGAACTTGCCTTTGGTGAGTTGGATTGTATGCCTAAATCATTTTGGTCGGTTGTCCCGATGTTTGGCATTGCGCATAACTCCCCCTAGTCACTTGAGATGTTGTTGGCTAAAACTGAAAGCTCATGTTACTACTTATATGGAAATGCATTATGAAAGCTTGTGAACTTAAAAATTCTAGAATGTGTTTCTTAACACATGTGAATAAAGGCTATAGCGATGAACTGCTAAAAATACTCCTCAAAGAGTACAGAAAAGGTCCAAAAAGCAATGGTTACTCAAAGTTATATCTATTATTGTTGACCTTGTGTATATGAACATGCCCCGGATGCAAGTTGCGATTAGTTGTGCTTCTTAGCACATGTGAAATCCCAGAGGGGTTATGTAGGCCAAAAAGGCCATGGAAATGAAATGAATGATCCTAATGAACCTGGATCAACTTGATGTAGACATGATGCCTAAGTTGAATAAACACTCTCTAAACAACTTATCCATTTGTGAGGCACAGCCCTTCCCTTTGTTATTTGTCTGGCACAGAGTGTAGCTCCCCCCTTCCCCGTCCAAAGTGTCACCTAGTTAAGTTTGGTCAAGTCATCCCCTTTACTTAGCCTGGTTACTTAGCCTTCACCCTTAGCTAGCAGTTAGACCATGTCCAATGGGTGAGTCTGTCATTAAAGCTTTTGTGCAAGTAAAGTATAAATAACATTAAATATCTATATGTATTAAATGTCATGGAATGATGAATATACTTTAAGTTAAGCTGTGAGTGTGATTAGAGGAACATGTCTTAGTCTATTGTTGTAATCTTGTCCTTGGTTATATCTTGACCTAGTCAAACATAGTTTGACCATGGTCATTCTTGGGATCCATTATGATGTGGACCATCTGTGCTTATGGATGATGATTGATGGTCCCACATGTTCTTATTGATGACTCCATATGGTGGACATATGATTCAGATGATGGTTGATGGAGTTCAGCAGTTTTTTTTATTATTTCCAGATCATCAGATTATACATTGTCCAGGTATGGTGGACCCTACAGTTGACCCCTCAGGTCAACCCATGGTGTATGCGTACACATTTCTAGTAGATTTGGGTCTTTTGGATCCATTGAGACACTTGTCCTTCAGTTCTAGGCACTTCTGACAGTGATAGATGCAGTTTTCCATCTGTTGACCAGTTTTGGGCATGCTTTCCCAGCCTGTCCAGTAGAGGCATTGGAGGCCAGTTTCACCTAGGGCATTGTATAGAAAGGGGGTGGTCCAGCCACTTGTTTTTACCATTATACCCCTCTTCCAGACACCCTGGTGGGCTCAATTTGACAACGCAGGCACCCTGGGTGTCAGTTTGGGCAGCTTCAAGGTTTTTCAAGAGGATTAAAAATGGAATAAAAGGCTCACTGAGGAATTCGATTTGGGCAATTGAGGCAAGGTTTTGGCACTTGGTCTTCTTAGAGGTCTTCCGGGGTGAACCCCCCATCTTCCAAATTAGTCAGCATCAGTCAGTGGGGTCCACAGTGGCCACAGGAGGCCTTTTTCTGCATGTCTCTATCAGTTTTGGAGACAGGATTTTGATCATTTGTATTATTTGGACATGACATAGTCCCAGTATTTTATATTATTGTGCCATGGGGATGAGCTAGCAAGGATTGATGCCTCCTAGCCCAACCATGAGCTTTTTGAGTCATGTCCATGTCATATTAGGTGGGTCCATGTGTTTTAGCCCCCTCTTAGGGATGACGTCACCCTCCTTAGTCTTTTTGAGGAATGACGTCACCCTCTCTTTAAGTGATCCATGTGTTATATTGTAGGCTCATCTTAGCCATTGATTATATTGTTAGATCTTTTGATCTCAACCACTCACTTGTTGTATTGAAAAGTGGTTTTGTGGTTTAGGGTTTTGGTCTTTATTATCCTATATAAGGAGGAGACCCCCCTATTGTAAAAGCTATCTAGAGATTTTTGGCTCTTGGCTACTGGAATAAAAATACTTTCTTGGGGATCTTGGATCTTGGAGTTGGAATGCTTGTGGTGATTGTAAATGCTTCTTCCTCTGCACTGACAAACATTGGTGGCCATCTTGATTTTATCTTCAACTAACATTGTTTTGTAGGCAACGAAGACGATTTTGAGGAGTGCGTATTGGTGGGGAGGCCTACCCTACAAGCTTCAAGAGGACGTTTTGGGTGATAGGGAGTTGTTTTGTCTTTGTACCAACAATTTCATGTTTCTCATCTCTTTATTTGCATCTACTTCCATTCTTGTTTATTGATTGATCTTTGTGTCCTTGATTGACAGGAATAGGGAGGCCGATTTGGTTGAAGGAGGCAAAATGTTGGCAAGAAGGGCTCATCAAAGTTTGGCATTTGATCTTTGTGGGAATTAATCCTCATCTCAAGCCTCTTCCATCTTCATTTTCCATGTATGTTCCATGAGGTATGAAATTCTTCTATCCTATCCATCTACTCTCTTAGATCTCAAAACCCTCATTGATTAAAACCCTCATTTTTCATATTTTTCTAGATCTACTTGGATCTAGCTTGGATTTGGGGATAATAAAAAGAACCCACCTCTATAGCATCCACGGTAATTCGGATCTATAGTTTGGTGGCAATTGGCCTTCATTTGACACACTTTCCAAAGCACCTAGCCCTCCTTGAGGCAATTCGCACTCCTTGGGGAAGGCTAGTTGGGCTAGATCCTTGACATGGGTAGGTGAGATCCCACTTGATTTGCATAAATCCACCTTGATTACCTACCCCTAATGCTTCACCTTGTTGATTTTCACCTTGTGGGCCCCATTCCTCATTTTGAGGGATTGAGCCCCCCTTGGGTCACTTGGTGATGCATTTTGCATCTTAGATCTATGGAGATCTAGGTCATATTGGGGCATGCCATCCTAAACCCACCTTGATAATTACCTAAACTACCCTGATCTACATTTTGGCATAATTTGGACTCCATTTGCCCTCTCATTTCAAGGCACTATTCTCCCTTGGGCAATTCACACTCCTTGGATTAGTGGCCTTTTCCTAGATCCCATATGTGGGTGTTGTCTATCTCATCTTAGATCCATAGATCTACCTCATCTCACCCAATTAGTGCCATCTCACCCCTAATCCAACCAAGTGGGCCACATTTGGACCATTTTCCACTTTTTAAGGAGTGGGCCCCACTTGTGTATTTTCATGGTGCTAGATCCATTCATTAAGCTTTCTAAGTGGTCCTAATCTTTCATTGGTTGAAACACTTGTCACATCTTAAGCCTCTTCAACCATACTTAACTCTTTTGGTCCACTTAGTCCTCATTCATTGGTTTCTGTAACTCAATTTACACGTTTCCCTAGGAACCTTTGGGTTGGCTAATCTTCATTGATTAGCAAGGGTCTCCCCCTTGGTCTTGATTTATCTTGATATCAAGTGAAGAGTGCCTCGGTTATCGTGACTCCCAGCTTGCATTGGGAACCGTGGCATCTCTTGGGTCACCTCTTTAGTTGTTCATCTCATCTACCATCCCCGATGGGATACCTTTAGGGACAACTACAAGTTGTGTGACAACAGGTCCTGAATACAACTTCTCGGCAACATCGGCGAAAAAATCGGCAAACCACAGAAAACATTAAAAATACAAAATATATTCATTTTTTTCAGAATTTAAAAAATATAAAGCAACAACAACATTAGATAAACACATTGGCACATAAATATGGAGAAAGCATTAATATATATTATGTAGTGGATGCCAAATAAAAAATGATACATCAAAGTTTCAAAAATTTTAAATTTGGAGGTTTCAACACCAATAGGAACATTGGTCATTCCCCCCTCTAGGCTTTAGCCCTTTGCCTCTACCTCAAATCTTGAAATTGATCCTCCAAGGACATTAGTCAACACCCTACAATTTTGATGAAACTTCCTAATCCAAGTGTTAAAATAAGGTAGAAAAAGCTTCCCATGCTTAATAAGTGATTTTGCTTGACTAAAGGGTATATTTTTATTAAGGTCACGACAGAGGAGTTCAATCAACTTCAACAATCAGGCATCAACACCACAAACATCAAGGTACGTACCTGTTATCACATCCGTAGTAGCTGGGCTACCATGGTTACAGAGCAGATATCTGCATATTTTTTAGCTTTGCCTTTACACATTTTCAGCGAGATCAGCTATGATGAGCAGTGTTATTTGTGATCACTCACACATCAGAGCAGCCTTATATCAGACATGCGGTAGACCTTATGCCAAGGCTGATCCTTAAGACCTCAAATTTGATGACTGAGATGACCTTTTATTCCATATAGGTGCAATGCAGTGCAGTGAGTAGAGTTTCAGCAGCAATGTTCTCAGTGGTTACAGTTGGTCCAGATTACAGATACAGGTATATGATGTGCATTGGTTTTATTATCTTGTTGTTTTGGTCATTCTGATAGCTTCACTTGGTATATAGTATTCATGATCTGGCAGTCTATATATATCAAATAAATTTGGTTGTTAATAATTATCTAAATGGTTGTATTACTTGCACTTAGAAGCTCCTGTATTATACTTGTTGGTTTTACCCTCTTAGGAGTGTGGACATGATCATTCCCACCTTTTATGGTTAGCTTAGGCACCATTTTCACTTTCTCCATCCATCTATTATCCTTCCTACTTTTGGATTCTACCCTGACTTACACCTCAACCTGTGAATGGAGGACCTCCCCATTTTTGCCTCTGTGTTGGATAGCATCCATGTTAAATTTGTATCTCGGCTCTGAGTTGGCAACTTGTTGCTTGAATTGTGTTGCCTAAAACCTGAAGCAAATTGTACTACCTTTTGGAAACTATTGATATATATCTTTTGTAAAGCCAAGTGAACAGGGCTGTGAAATGAAATGAAATGCACCCTGGATGTAAGCTACAATTAGTTGTGCTTCTAAGCACATGCAAAATCCCAAAGGGGTCCTAAATGGCCTAAAAAGCAATGGATAAATGTATGCTAAATCTAAAGATTGTTGGCCAAGGAAATGAAGTGAAATGAAATGAAAGGCTCAAATAAAGCAGTGGCTAAATATATGCCAAATCTAAAGACTACTAGCCTTATGTGAAATTTTCCTCATTGAGCCTACGAGTTATGATATGAGATGGAGAAAGGGGCAGCTAATTCTAAGTGTCCCCTAGAACCTTAAGTTACAGTTGGCCTGACACCTAGTCCATGGCGGTTCTAGTAGTAGATATTCTTGCCAAGGTTGAATAAACACTCTTCTAAACAACTTATCCATTTGTGAGACACTGCCATTCCCTGTGTTCTTTATCCGACACATGCTTAAATGTGTAATACCCATTCCCTTATCCAAAGTATCATAGTGTTGAGTCAGTCAAGTCATCTCCTTAGCCTAAGCCTTGCATTCTTAGCCTTCACCCTATGCTAGCAAATCGATCATGTCTACAGAATGAGTATATTCTTAAGGTTCTTTGCAAGTAAACTATTATTTAAATTTGTAATTTGATATAATTAAATGATTAAATGCCATTGAAATGATGCTTAATGCTTTAAGTCTTGCTATGAAAATGATTAAAAGAGCATATCTTAACCATTTGCACTTGCAACAGTAGGCTCTCCCAACCTGGGTCATATTTTGATCAGTTTTGACCTGGTCAAACCTAGTTTGACCAAGTCAACCTTGGCATCCATGATGAGATGGACCACTTATATTATATGATGTTGTTCTATGGTCCTTTATATACCTTTTGATGACTCCATATCATGGACACAAGTTTCAGATGATGATTGATGCAGTTTTTATTGATTATTATTATTTTTAGATCATCATATTTTAATTTGTCCGGGTATGGTGGATGCTACAGATGATCTTACAGGTTACCATGAGGTGTATGAGTACTCATCTCTAGTGCACTTGGATCTTCTGAGTCCATTGAGACACTTATCTTTCAGTTTCAGGCACTTCCAGATATGATTTGAGCAGTTTTTCACTTGTTGACCAATTTGGCCATGTTGATGTGGCCTGTCCAGCTATTGCTTTGGAGGCAAGTCGTTGCCTAGGGCGCTACAGAGGAAGGGGGTGGTCCAGCCACTTGTTATTACCATATTACCCCCCTTTCGGACATGATGGTATAGTCAGATTTTGTGCTCGGGCACCAGGCAGTTGTTTTCATGCAGTTTGGTGGTTTTCAGGTGGATTAAAAATGAAATAAAAAGGTCATTAAGCAATTCAATTTGGGCAATTGAGGCAAGGTTTTGGAATGAGGTCTGCTTTGAGGTCATCTATGGTATATCCCACTCCTTCCAGATCAATTTGCAGCAGTCAACGGGGTCCACACAGTCACTAGGATGTGTTTTGATGTATTATTCTCTCAATTGAGGGGGGCAGGATTTGATCATTTGTACACTTGGACATGTCATTGAGTCATATGTTATATTATTGTGCCATGGGGTGATGCTAGTGAAGGAAAGTAGTGCCTCCTAGCCCCACCATGTGCTCCTAGTCACTTGTCCTTGTCATCTTTTATGGCACACTTGTATTATTGTCACTTTTATGTTGTGCGCACCCCCCCTAGGGCATCTCTTAGCTAGTGCGCACCCCCCTCATGTGAGTGATCCATGTTATATTGTACCGACTCATCTTAGCCGTTGATTGTATTATTTTATCTTTTGATCTCAACCACTCATTTCAAAAGTGGTTTAGGGTTTTGGTCTCCCTGATCCTATTTAAGGAAGAGACCCCCCTATTGTAAAGGCATCTTTGGAGCTCTGGAAACATGGAATAAAAATACTATTTTTGTGGATCTGCTTCTTTAGTCTTGATGGATATCTTTGCAACTTGAATATACAATTGTTTCTCTGTGTATCATTGTGGATCTATCTATCCAAACGTTTGCTCTGCAGGAGGTCGTGTGGGTTGAAGAGCAGGACGTTTCAAGGGGACGCTAATGTGGAGAAACCCCATATCTTACCTTTGATCTACTTTTTTATCTAAGGGAGTATCATTATTGTATCTTAGTGGCATAGTTGATGCTTTCTCTTTCATCTTTTCATCTTTATAGTCATTTTCATGCCGGAATAATTCTTACATAGATCTTTTCTTGCAGGAGGAAGGCACACGTGTGACCTTGGAGGGCTAGCGATTTCACTTGGGTGGCTTGGATCTCACTCTTGAATATACACACAGGGGAAGGTTATCACTTTGCAAAGTATCTTCAAGCTCTAGAGGTAAGATCTACAAGGTTAGTATTTGTTTTCATGCATTTTCATCCATTGATCATCTCAAACCCTAAAAGTCAAAACCCTTGCATTTTTATTTTTCAGATATATGGAGATCTAGCAATCACTTGGGCTTAATAATTAAAACCCACCTAAATAATCATCTTAACATTCCGATCTAAAGTTTGGTGGACATCCGACTCCATTTGCCCCCTGATCTAAGGCACTGGGCCTCTCCAAGGGAGGTCGCACTTGTTGGGTAGGTGGCCATTTGCTAGATCCCATTTGTGGGTATTGCTCTTTCTTTCTCAAAATCATAGATCCATTGTGTAGCAAACCCCCTAGTGTCATTTCATCTTGATCTTCACCTTATGGGCCCTTTTTTGGTCATTTTCCTCATTTTAAGGGTGGGCCCCACTTGGATATCTTCACTTGACATTAGATCCATCTAGATCTACTTGTTTAAACCTATAAGTAACCCTTATTCATCCTTGGTTGAACATGTGTCCTTCCTTAAGCCTCTTCAACCAAGCCCTAACTCATTGGGTCCACTTATCCATTCTAGATCTAGATCTAATCCTATCTTGATCTTCTCCTTTATCATCATCACATTTCCCTAGGAGGTCTTGATTGGGTTCGCTAGCCTTCATTGGCTAAGCTAGGGTCTCCCCCTTGGTCTTACTTAGGCTTGATCTAAAGTGAAGAGAGCCTCGGTTAACATGACACCCAATTGCATTGGGAACCGTGGTATCACTTGGGTCACCTCTTTAGTTGTCTAACACCTCTATCGTCCTAGATAGGATAACCTTTAGGGACAACTACAAGTTGTGTGATAACAATACCTAGTTTGATGTGCTTGATTAAATTCCAATCCCTTACCCTCATACATGATAGATTCCAGTGGAAGCATTGTAATCCTGAAATCCTGAAAACTATTAAGTCTATTGAATTCTAAATGGGATCTAAAATTCTACTTTTTGCATATGAAGTCCGAAGAAGTTGGAACCACTCTCAAACATCCTGAAACAATTAATGGTAATGTTAAAAATTTAAGTAAAAGGATGGAAAATAAAAGACAAGGAGAATGTCACTTTTACCATTTACTGTTACTAACTTCAAATGTCTTTTGTACAAAACTGATAAAAACATTATTAGACAATCCATGTTTTTAAAACTCCATGGTGATTTTTTGGGTCTTCGCACCATTTTTTAGGAAAAATCGACGATTTTTTAGGAAAATCACAAGGTCTGATTTTTCAAGAAATCGGCAATTTTTCGACAATGTTTTCCACTATGATCAGGACGATCAATGGGAGTGTCACTATCTTAGTCAGTCACTCTCATGAGTGACCAATGGCACACCAACCAAACCATGCTTTTTTTGTTAAGTTATGAAAAAAATTGAAAATCGTGTGGGGGCGTTTGGGCGTCCCCTTTTTTCGTGAGGGGACGCCTAGAAGTTCCACACCTCTCCAAGATGATCCTTGTGAGTTTCCTCGAGTTTCGTGGAAAGGGGGACATGGGGAAACTTTTCCCAAGGAGTCCCTGAGCCCCCAAGGCGTGGGAAACAAGGGGAGCGCATCCCTGTGGAACACTTATATATATATATATATATATATATATGGAGAGATCAATTTAAAAATGGTGATCTGGACTACACTAGGGTTTGGCAGCCCGAGAGGGCTGCAGCCTGCATCCAAATCCTGACATATCCATCATGGCATTGGTGCAGATCCCGATGGAAACCTGTACCTCGATCATTGGACCGAGCTACGAATATCATACGGTCGACGCCGTAGACTATACTGAGGATCCCCTCGACGGTCACTCTATTTTCTGCCATTTTACTGCAGTAACTTCTACCAGCGCAAATTTTTTCACCCTGACATCTGGATCCGAGTCGGCGGGGAACATAACAGATGGGGACAGTTGCCCGCATAGGGGTTTCTCGGTCTCTGGAAGTTGGTCCCGAGCGGAAGCGGTCATCCCACAAGACCCGTCTACGGTTAGACCTGTCGCAACGTCTCTCGGGGATTCGTCATTATCGCTCTTTGAAATGCCCCAAAACCTCTGTCTAGGTTTTCCGATAACGATGGATGCAACCATCACACACATGACTCCTCTGGCTGATGTTTGGGAGCCCTTCCTACCCTCTGAGACTGAACTACTGGAATGCGGCTGGGCACTTGGGGTTTTCCCAGCACAACAACCGTCTCCACTAGTCTTCGACGAGGTAAACAACACCCTGAGCCCAGAGGGTTTTGTTATCACACTATAGTAGCGGGGCTAGTATCCTTGTTCAGCAGATATCTGCACATTCCAGAGCTTCCATTATTCCAGAGCATGGCTATATATTTTGGATCACTCATGATCAGAGCAGTATATTATTCAGACGTATGTTTGACCTTGTGTCAAGGCTGAGCCTTGAGAGTTCAGATTTGATGACCGATGTGACCCTTTATCCCATACAGTTTCAGTTCAGTGCCTAGAGATGTATTGCAGCAGTGTTTCAGATGGTGCACGATGATTATTATTTTGATGATGTTGTATGATCTATGGATATGTTATCACTGACTGTGGATTATTATCTTGTTGATTTAGTCATGATTACAGCATGTGCTTGGTATATTATTCCTGATGTGGCAAACTGTTTAAAATGAACTGTAAATCATAAAATGGACAATTGCTTGCACATTTAGGTCATTTAACAAAACCCACTGGTTTTTCACCTTACATAGATATGGTCTTTCCTGACACCAGTTGTCTGCTAGTGTAGGCTCCATATTCACTTGACTCCATCCATACATGACCTTCCTGTTTGACTTTAAACCCTGACTTGTCTCACTTGACTTTCTGATACCGAGGACTTCCCCATTTTTCTACCTCTGTGTTTGGACCGCATCCCTGTGTATTCAGTGTCTCGGCTCTGAGTTGGTGACAAACTTGCCTTTGGTGAGTTGGATTGTAGGCCTAAATCATTCTGGTCGGTTGTCCCGATGTTTGGCATTGGCTCGAACTCCCCCTAGTCACTTGAGATGTTGTTGGCTAAAACTGAAAGCTCATGTTCTACCTATGGAAACTTAAAAATTCGCCCATGGAAATAAAAAGGGCAAGAGCGATGAATAGCTAAAAATACTCCTCGAAGAGTATAAAAAAAAAGGTCCAAAAAGCAATGGCTCTTAAAAGTTATATCTAAATAATTGCTGACCTTGTATGTATGAAAAAAAACATGCCCTGGATGAAAGCTGCAACTAGTTGTGCTTATCAGCACACCTGAGATCCGAAGGGTTATGTAGGCCAAAAAGGCCATGAAATAAAAGTGAATGATCCTAATGAACTTGGATCAACTTGATGTAGACATGATGCCTAAGTTGAATAAGCACTCTCTGAACAACTTATCCATTTGTGAGGCACAGCCATTCCCCGTGTTATTTTGTCCAACACAGAGTTTGTAGCTTTCCCCTTTCTCCCAGTCCAAAGTATTTTTGAGTTGAGTTAGACAGGTCAACCTCTTTGCCCAACCTTGTTCCTAGCCTTCACCCTTCACTAGCAGTCTGACCATGTCCAATGGGTGAGTTTGTCATTTGACTATTGTGCAAGCAATTTTATATAACAACGGAATATGTTAACTTGATTAATGCCACTGAATGGAATTTATACTTTGAGCTTAGTTGTGAGAATGATTAGAGAAGCATTGTCTTAGTCTACTGATGTGATTTATCCTTGGTTGTATATTATTGGGATCTATGATAATGTGGACCATGTATAGATGATTGATGGGCCCACATGCTTGATGATGATATCATATGATGGACATATGATGCAGATGATGATTGATCCAGTTCAGCAGGTTTTATTACTTCTTCAGATCAGCAGATTATGCATTGTCCATATATGGTGGACCCTACAGCTGGCCCATTTGGGCAACCCATGGTGTATGAGTACACATTCCTAGTGGATTTGGGTCTTCTGGATCCATTGAGACACTTATCTTTCAGTTCTGGGCACTTCTGACAGTGATTGATGCAGTTTTACACTTGTTGACCAGATTTGGGGCTGATTTCCCAGCCTGACCAGCAGGGGCCCCGAGAGGCCAGTTCACCTAGGGCGCTGATGATGGAGGGGGTGGTCCAGCCACTTGTTTTTACCATTTACCCCCCCTTCTGGAGAGCCTGGTGGGCTCAGATGGACAGCGCTAGCACCCTGGGAGGCAGTTTTGGCACTTTCACAGTTCCCAAGGTAGTTAAAAAATGGGATAAAGTGGTCACTGAGGAAATCGATTTGGGCAATTGAGGCAAGGTTTTGGCATTTGGTTTTCACAGAGGTCTTCCAGGGTGGCATCACTATCTTCCAGTCAGTTTTCACCATGTGGGTATGCCCACATTGATCACAGGAGGTCATTTACTGCTTGACTGTCATGGATTCTGAGGACAGTTTTGGTCATTTATATTATCTTGGACATATTTTATTATTTTATTGTGCCTTGGGGATGAGCTAGTAAGGATTGATACCTCCTAGCCCCACCATGTGCTTATATTGTCATGTCCTAGTCACCATGAGGCGGATTTTGGTACTTATGTTTCTCTAGTGGATGATGTCACCCTCTTATTGTACCATTTAGTGGGGGCGCTATTATTATATTGGGTGATCCATGTGATATATTGTTATGATTCATCTTAGCCATTGATTGTATGATGAGATCTTTTAATCTCAACCACTCACTTGATGTATTATTGTAGAGTGGTATAGGGTTTTGGTCTTTATTATCCTATATAAGGAGGAGACCCCCATTGTATAGCTCACCTTTGGAGCTCTGGAATGTTGGAATAGAAAAATTCTTTGTGGAGCACATCTCTCTTGTATTGTGGATTCTCTTGCATATTGAATATACAGTATCTCTTCTATGTATCATTGTGGATTTTGGTGCTTCTACTAATCTTTTTATAGGAAAGTCGAATTGGTGGAGAGGAGGGCGACTTCATGAGGGTTATTGTTGGAGGGATCCACATATTCTCTCTTGGGTTGATCTTGTGACAAGGAGTATCATTATTGTATCTTTGTGACATAGTTGATGCTTTCTATTACATCTTTCTACCATTTTCATAATCATCTTGCTTGACTTGTTTCTTTGATCTTGTCTTGTAGGAGGAGGACGATTTGGCTATCTTGGAGAAGGACATTTTGGTTGGAGCTCTTGGATCTCACTCTTGAATATACACATAGGAGAATGCTATCAATTTGCAAGGTGGCCATAAGCAAATTGAGGTAAGATCTACAAGGTATGTGCCTCTTTCATCCATTCTATCTTCATTGGTCATAAAACCCTAATTCATTAAAACCCCAATTTTGGTATTTTTTTAGATCTACTTAGATCTAGCCTTGCTTTGGAGAAGATCTTGAAAACCCACCTCTATAGCATCCACCCCTAGTTGGATCTATAGTTTGGTAGTGATTGGCTTAAAATTGACACACTTTTCAAGGCAAAAGCCCTCTTGAACCCAAATCGCACTTCCTAGAGAGAGGCTTGTTTGGTTAGATCTAGCACATGGGTAGGTGAGATCCCACTTGATTTGCAATCTAGACACTTGATAACCTACCCCCAAATTCTTACTTTGGTGAAATCTACCTTGTGGACATCTTTCCATGTTTTAAGGGGTTAAAACCCCCTTTTGAATTTCTTGGCACCTCAAAACTCAGATCTACTAAGATCTAGCCCTTGGATTGACTTGATTTTTGGGACATGCATAGATCGGGGTACTAGCTACTTGGATCTATAGTTTGGTGACCATTGGACTTGATTTGGTCCACCAAACCCACCTTTTAACCCTCCTTGAGCAAAGTCGCACTACCTAGGGAAGGTGAGTTTGTCCATTTTGAGGAAGTGGGTGTTTGGGATTCTTGGAGATTTGGAACGGCCATACCTTGAAACCTAGGTCTAGACTATCATTTTGTCACGATCCACCTTGGGGGTAGCATTCCTTGTTTCAAGGGATTGTGGTCCACTTAAGGTTATTACTTGAAAACCTAGATCTAGCAAGATCCAACCATTAAATCTCATTTAGCCCACTTGACTTGGCTTCTAGGTGTCCCGATCTATACTTTGACATACTTTTTGACCCCATTAGCCCATCCAACAAGGCACTAGTCCTCCTCAAAGCAAGTCGCACTCCTTGGGATTTGTGTCAAACCCTAGATCTAGTACATGGGTACTTCTAGAATCAACTTAGATCTATAGATCTAGTCATTACCTAACCTCTAGTACCAACATCAAACCTAGCTTCACCTTGTGGGCCCTCTTAAGACCATTTCACACTTCCCAAGAAAATAAGACTCATTAGTGTAAACATATGGTACTATACCTAGTCATCATACCCCATCATGTGGCCTAAACCATACATAGGTTGAAACACTAACAATCTCTTATACACCTTCAACCATACTCCAACTTCTAAGTCCACTTAACCTTGCATTGGTTTCCGTAACTCCTCATTTACTTACCCTTAGAAACCTTTGTTTGGATCCAATCAACTGTGATTGGTCATAGGGCCTCCCCCTAGGTCTTGTTACACCCTGAACTAAAGCGAAGAGTGCCTCGGTTGACGTGACTCCCACCTTGCATTGGGAACCGTGGCATCTCTTGGGTCACCTCTTTAGTTGCCTATCTCCTCTACCGTCCCGGATGGGATACCTCTAGGGGCAACTACAAGTTGTGTGATAACAGGTTTCATTGCCTCTTTTCTGCAAACTTCTGACCAACTAGGGTTTCTTCCTTTGACTGAGATTGGGATTGATCAGGAGATTCCATCTTTCCCAGGCAAATCTTCTGAGGGTTTCATTGCCTCAACCTCATCTGTGGAAAGAACGTCTATGTTGCAAACTCGTTGGACATGGCTGAATCAGTGGTTGTCGGGAGGGCTAGGGGGAAGTACCCCAACTCTACCGATTTAGAAAACTGGGTAACCCAAAACTGGTCACACTTCCTGGACTACATGTCGGAGATCATGGTGCTATCCAAGGGCTGGTTTGTTTTTAAATTTCGAAACAAGGTGGATGTGGGTAGGGTTCTGCAGAAACATTGGAGCCTCGGAAATGCCCCAATCCTCTTCAAAAATTGGACTGAAATGTTCGACGCTAACATAGAAAATTTTGATGTAATTCTGATCTGAGTTCGCCTGCCAAGATTACCCTGGGAGTTTTGGAACTGGGATTCCTTTCAGGACATTGGAAATGCGCTTGGAGCCTTCATCGATGTTGATTTATCCTACACTGTGACCAAGAGGATGTCGGTGGCACGGATTCTGGTCTCCATAAATGTGCGTGTCAGGCTCAGGGAGAACTTAAATTTTATTTGGGGACAAGAATCGTGAACACAGAGATTGGACTATGAGGGTGTGCCCTTCCAGTGTCATAGGTGCCATTGCTATGGTCACATGGCAACTCATTGCAGACTTGCTTTCAATGAGGGCTCAGACAAATCCAGAAAGCGAGCAGATGGTTGTGGCTAGGGGGCTATTGAGGGCTTAAATAAAGAGGGACGCCTGAACGAACAGACGCGGGAGGTTCACTCTGACACTGAGGCTGCTCCCCTCTCACAGATGACCTTTGAAACTGTTGCAGCTCGGGCACAATCTTCTCCACTTCTCCATGTTGAACACTCTGCTGAGAATCCTGTGGCAGAGGCAGTAACGCAGACTGCAGACGTGGAAGCTCCTTCCCCTCCGGGTAAGATTGTCTCACCTTCTCTTTCTCTCCCCGTTTTTGAAACTTCCTTTTCTGCTTTATCTTTGGATTTGGATGGCTTTGATACTCTTCTCTCATCTACCACTTCCCCACTTATCCCTGTGACAACTCCTTCCCCCCCACACTTGACCCTTCTATGCCTATTGTTCACTCCAGTTCACCTCTGGACACCACCTTTGCTGATCTGACACTTTCATCTCATATTTCCTCCCCCATTTGTTTCCACCTACACTCCACGGACATTCCTGTCTTCTCGGTACCACATTTTCTCGGCACTCGCTTGGGCCGAAACATGCAGCCAGGAAAACCTAAGAAGAAGGGTAGACCCTCCCACCTTTCTTCTGCACAGCAGAGGGCATTACTTGACCTTGCGGATGGAACCCAGAAATCCATTGTTGGGGCGCTTCGAGTAGCGAATGCCTGGGTTGCAGTTACTCAATGAAACTTTTATCCCTAAACTGTAGGGGTTTGGAAAGTAAGCCCAAAAAGCTTGCTCTTAAGAGGTTGATCTCTCTCAAAAAGCCAGATATTCTGATGCTTCAAGAAACTTTGGGAAAAGAGGATGACGTCACGATGACGCTCAAATCTTTGTTCCCACTATATGACTTTATTGCTATCAATGCCCGTGGACACTCGGGTGGACTCGCCCTGGGCTGGAACATGAAGATGATTAATGTCAAAAACTCTTGGGGTTTTGACTCTGGCCTGGGTGCGGAATTCTATCATGCTGGTCTAAATTCTTTTTTTACTGTTCTAAACATCTATGGTCCCTACTTGGACAAAGAATCATATTGGAACCACCTTCGGCGAAAATCTTTTCTAGCTGTGGAAAATTTGATCTTGGGTGGCGATCTAAACTTAACCCTGGGATCACATGAATTTTGGGGTCCTACTGCTAGAGGGGATCCACTTGCGGGTTTCTTTGATTCTTTTCTTCGGGACACTCACCTCATCGACGTCTCTCCTACCAAGCTAAAGCCTACCTGGACAAATCAAAGATCTGGGGAGGGGAAAATTGCGAAAAGACTGGATCGCTTCCTACTTGCTGAACATCTCCTTGGATAGAATTTTCACTTCAGACAATGGGTGGACTCAGGCGGAGAATATGATCACTCTCCTATTTGCCTAGAAATTCTAGGAAACTCTACAAAACCCCCCAGTTCCTTCAAGTTGTGTGCTGCATGGTTAAAGGAAGATGAGATCTCTACTATCATCAAGGACTCCTAGGTCCCTTACCTGCCTGCCGAAGTTTCATGTGCGGCTCCCCACTTTGTCAAAAACCTTATTAATACAAAAAAAGCTTATCAAGGAATGGGCCTTCAAGAAAAAAGAAAAAGATGAATGTGAACTTATTCAAGTCGAAAAGGATATCTCCCTTCTACGAGACTCAGATGGAGGAGGCTTTCTCAATCGTGACACTACAGAACGTTTAAAATCCCTGGATAGATGCAGGCAAAAACTTCTCTTGGAACAAGAGGAGGTTTGGAGACTAAAAAGCAGGGCCATTTGGCTGGAATGTGGGGATGAGAATACAAAAAAAATCCAAGCTTTTGCAAAAGGAAGGAAATCACAAAACACTATCTTGGAATTAAGGAACGATCAAAATGAGACCTCGACATCCTTTGAAGATTTGGCATCATTTGGTATTTGTCATTTTAAATCACTCTTCTCGGACAACAGGAATGCTAGCATCGCGGAAGTGATTTGACTCTCCCAATTTTTTCCTGGCTCAATAACACAAGAGGATAATCAGGAACTCTTGGAAGAAGTCACTAAAGAGGAACTTAAGGAAACACTGGAAATTTTCCAAAAGGACAAGAGCCCTGGGTCAAATGGCTGGACCATCGAATTCTTCCTTGCACATTTTGATGTCAACGGAAATGACCTTCTGCACCTTGTGGAAGAATCTCGAAAAAATGGTATCGTTCACCCGCCTCTCAATACCACTTTTTTGGCTTTGATTCCAAAATCTGATAAACCTGACACCCTGGATGATTATAGACCTATCTCCCTCTGCAACATTACTTACAAGGTGGTGGCAAAGATCATGGCAAAAAGGCTAAAGGGTGTCCTCTCAAAAATCATCTCATCGGAACAATTTGGTTTTTTGGAAGGCAGACAAATACATGAGGCTATTGGGGTGGCACGAGAAGGGCTTCACTCACAAAACCTGAAAGGCATAAAAGGTGCGATCATAAAACTCGATCTATCAAAAGCCTTCGACAGAGTAAGCTGGCTCTATCTTAGGCTACTCATGACCCATCTGGGTTTTGACTACGCCTTCATAAAATGGACTATGAGCTGCATCACAATAACATCTTTCGCAGTCCTTATCAACGGATCTCCTACACAATTCTTTTGTGCTGAGAGGGGCCTTCGCCAGAGATGTCCTCTATCCCCTCTGCTTTTCCTTTTGGTCGCTGAAGTCCTTAGTAGAGCTCTCTTAGACGCAAAACGATAGGGCACTTTCAAGGGTTTCCGCATCTCAAATTCGCTCAGCCTCACACGTCTCCTCTTTGCAGACGATATTCTTCTTTTCTGTGATGGCACCACTAGGGATGCGGAAATTCTGAACAACATTCTAAATCTCTTTCAAAGAGCGACAGGTATGGTCATCAATAACCACAAGTCCACTATCTCTTTTTACAAGCTCAACGATGAGGAGAGACAAAGGTATGCAACTCTCTTTCCCTTTGAAATCTTACATTTGGATGCAGGTCTCAAATATCTGGGTTTCCACCTAAAGCCAAATGGCTACAAAAAATGTGATTGGCTCTGGCTCATCTCTAAACTGGAAAAAAGGCTCATGATCTGGAGCCGTCAATGGCTATCCAGGGCTGGCAGACTGGCCCTTATCAAATCTGTTCTGGAAGCCATTCCGGTCTAGTGGATGTCATTGGCATGGATCCCCAAAGGCACTCTGGAAAAAGCTAGGAAACTCTGTTTCCGCTTCCTATGGTCAGGTTCTTCAGACTCCTTTGTTTCTCCATGGGTAAATTGGGAAAGATTGTCCTAGCCAAAATCCTTGGGTGGTTGGGACCTAAAACATGTCCATCTCTTCGCCACGTCCCTTGCTGCCAAGGCGGGTTGGCGACTCATTACTTCAGAGAATCTTTGGACAGAAGTAATAAAACACAAATACATTGCCCCGGAATCCTTGATACAATGGATCAGAAATCCATCAAGGACTAAGTCAAATATCTCTATCTGTTGGAAGGTTGTCCTCTCGTCTTTTTCTCTGATTGAACAGGGTCTTACCTGGAAGGTTGGCGATGGCTCACAGATCCGTATTGGAACTGGTCCATGGCTGGATTGCAAAAATAAACAAATCCTTCCTATACCTCTCATTCATTCTCTTCAACAGCAAGGTTACTTTCACCTCTCACAGGTTGGGGATCCTTTATCCACCAACGTTTGGCAGCAAGGCTGGTTGGATGTCATTGCTCTCGGCCTCCGGGAGGATCATCACAACAGCTGGAATGAATATCTCTTTTCTCTCAGAAGCTCTCATGTTAGATTGAAAGATTCCCTGGATGAGCTCATCTGGTCGACAACCCCAAATGGAAAATACTCGCCCAAGCTGGGGTATAAACTACTCTCGGAACAAAAACAGCAGAATGTGGAAAATCTGTGGTGGTGGCAATCGGTTTGGAAAACTAAATGTCCATCAAAGGCTAAATTTTTTATGTGGTGTATGCTAGCAAATCGAATTCCAACTTGGGATCGCTTCAAAGAGAAAAATATTGTTGGCCCTGGCTGGTGTGCCTTGTGTAAACAAGATGAAGATTCAACCTCTCATCTTCTTCTGAGATGTCCCTTCTCGGTCAACGTCTAGTCTGAACTGACTGCTCGTCACCCCTCCTCCACGGCGTGGAATGGAGCGAATGTTGAGGAAACCTGGAAATCCTGGACAGATACACCGACCACCTCTTACATTCATGCATTGCCTTTAATTGTAAATTGGGGAATCCGGCTCGCCCGTAATGGATCTATCTTCCTTGGCAAACTATCCACTCCATCGCTCACTGTTGATACTAGCCTCAACATCCTATCCTACTTCCCACAGGAAACTCACACTCACATTTTCCGTCCTGTTGTGGCTGAAATCATTACTCCACATATACCTTGGGCTTTCTTCGACGGAGCATCACAGAATGGTGTCTGTGGTGGTGGTTCTATTTTACATCTTTCTGAACACCACTCTTTCCAGCTGTATATGGGTTTGGGACCCGGGTGCAAACAACTTTGCTGGACTTTTCGCCTTAAAACTCCTGGTTCTCTTTGCCGATGAACAACGATGCACCCATCTACAGATTTTTGGTGACTCTATGATCATTATAAATTGGATAAATAAATCTCAGAGATGTCACAACTTGGTTCTAAACAATTTGTTGATCGACACTTTGCGAATTATTGAGAGTTTTGACTTTTTCTCATGTCATCATGTCTACAGGGAAAGAAATCGCGAAGCTGATAGACTCTCAAAGCTGGGTCTAACTCTCTAGTTGGGAATCGGTCGATGGTATGTCAAGGAACAACATAATGACATCTTCCATGAATTTTACCATTGACGTTTTATAGAAGGCCTACCACAGTAATTTTGCACTAGATAAAACAGCAAAAAAAAAATTGTTTTCTACTGTATACATTTTGTGGTATTGTGGGTATCCATTTTCCCATGAAAATTGGAAACTGTATTTTTATTTCCTTTTTGGGCTGAAAACTAAAAACTCAGTATACTTTTTGGAAGCGGAAAAGTTTCTTTTTCTCGAAAGGGCTCCTCGAAGCCTTTCGGCAATATGTAATTTTGATTAATATTAATGAAAATTACGCATTTTTCCTTGGAATAAAAAATATATATATATCTGTCCTTGAGGCATAGCTCGGGTGGTTGGGAGAATTGGTTGTTGCGCTCCCCACCCGGGTTCGAATCTCGCCAGGGACATTTGCTCCTTGGGAGCCCTTGTATGTATGAAATATTAGGCTGGTGAGCCGTTTATTGTGATTGGCCCTCTCGGGGGTTGTTGTTGCCCAAGTTCATGTATACTTGCCTGGCGAGTATAAGATATTTTCCCAGGTGGACGTAGCCATGGTGAAAACTGGGCTTCCATGGTGAACTACTTTTAAAAAAAAAAATATATATATATATATATATATATCAAAGGTTTGTCAACACATCTAAAACACCATATCATGTACAAGTCATATGATTGTGGATAAGAGGTAAGATAGTGCGGTATGGAAAGGTTGCAAAACTTTATGTTGATAAATTGATGAATATTTGAGGGTTAGCAGTCATTGAGAAATAAAATACATGTATGCAAAGAACATGTGAAAACATCATGTTACTGATCCAAATAATAAGACAAGTATACAGAACCTCATAATATCATGCAATAATCTAATTAAATACTGGTCCCAAATTCCTACTGCAAAAAAAATTAAAAGATTAGAGGCATATGTTAAGATATAAGGCTACACATACAATAAAGTCACGTAAGTGACTTTAGGATAAATATTAGGGTTTACATATTAGGGTTAGGGTTTTGGTCACTCAGACTCTTTATAAGAGCAAAGACCCTCAATGTATCATTGGATCATACCGTCTCATTATAATATTGTTTCGTGTGTTATCGAGATCATGTGTTCTGCAATGTAACCCACTCTAGGGTTTCTCGCTTCTTCGATTCTCGGAATAGCATAGGCATTAATTGGTCAATTAGACTGACCAAATTGATCATTTCAAGAATAACTTACAGTATATCAATCAAAACAACCTTAAGTGATAGCTCGAGGTGGGAACTGGAAGAAAACGCCAAAGGGTCGAGCTAGCCCTAGATCTGGCACCAAACCCAATACACCCAAAAATGATGTGCCCTCAAAAGCTCCTAGTAAAATGAAATCTGGATCTTCTCATGCTATAAGCAATCTGGATTTAGTAATGTCAAACCCCAGGCTTGAGCATGAGCACTCCCATGTAAAGTTATAAACCCATTGTTTCCTGCTAGGGATACAACGAAGTGTAAGCAACAAGAAAAAAATGGCATGTTGTCACAAAAACTAGCACCCTAAATGCAAGGACTCAAAAGGTTTAGCCAAGTGCAACTATTGAAGTAACGCTACTGTCACCTCTACAATCACTTCCTTTCTCTTCAGTTCCTAAATGAATATCAAGAACTAGGGTAGAATCCCTAAAGCAACTAAGTGTCAAGATGTATGGCAAGTGACTTAAGATTTGTTGATTTTTGTAGCATCGAACAGGTACTTCTGCATAGGCCAAGTGTCAGGGATGCAGGAGTCGTCCAGATTCCTCTAGGAACTTGCTTGAAGAAGCAAGTGACTTTTTTGTATCTCTTTCCTAAGTCTAACTTAGGAAAAGCACATTATTAACTTAATGTTGGCTAATGACTAAAAAGTGACTTAGGGTCCATGGTATTTCGTCACCCATGGTATTGGCCCAAGGTATTTTGGTCATTGAGATGTTATAAAAGGAAGCCTAAGGAGAGGATGACATACATCAGTCACACAGAGTGAGTGAGATATCATTGAGTGGGTGGAGAAGGACTTCCATCCAAGTGTGAAGGCAAGAGCCGAGGAACAGAGCAAAGGGGCAGCAGAGGAAGTAGCAGCCAGGTGTGATAGGCTAGGCTACTTATTGTTTTGTATATTCCTCGAGAGGGCTACTAGGACGAGAGCCCGTGATTTTTTAATAAAATCATATGTTGTTGGTTTTTCACCAATTGGGGTTTTCCAAGGTAAATCTGTGTCAAATGTGAATGTGATTTCCTGAGTATTTCCGTTGGGTAATTTGTTAAAGTTCAATGTATTTCTAGTTAATAATTTTAAGTAAAATATTTGAACTTAAGATCGGATTTGAGCTCAGAAAATCAACATGGTATCAAAGCCAGGTTGCTTTAAGCAGGAGATCGGTTTGACAAGATAGGTTTACGAAGAAAAAAAAAGAAAACGAAAAAAGAGGCAGTGTAGAGCTCTGTTCACGAGGATGTGAACAGAGAAGTGGTAACTGGCTCGTGGGGAGCGTCGGCAACATGGAAGCATCAGTCAAAGAGGGCGTGATCAAGCCTACCCGTGAGATGAACACGGGTGGAGAGCTGCAAATCTAGGCCGTGTGGATCGAAAATCAAACTAGTGGGCTAGGACGCAAGCGTGTGGACGATTGTGTGAGGGACAGCGGAGGGTGGAATTTACAGAGAGCGACCGGGTAACCAAGCACGGGATTGGGCATTAGGCAGTCCACAAGGAGTACAGCAAGCAGAGGCAGGTGGCGTCGACGTGAGAGCGGATGTTCGCATCAGTAAGGGCCAGCGGGAGTAGCCCCAACAGAGTGTTGAGCTTGGGCAGAGAAAACCCAATGGGAGGTCGAGGCAACATCGCAGGCTGCAATCGGGGAGTTGCCAGCCGACTGTGACGATAGACAGGCCTATGTGGAAGCAGGCAGAGTCATACCGAAGGCGATCGTAGGGCAGAGGACCAACAACTGCAAGAGCTGCAAAGGGGCACGTGCTACTGTGGACATGAGGATGACAGTGGAGTTGATGTTGCGCACATATTTTATTGTATCCTTATTGTACCTCCTTCAGGAGCAATTATTATTGTAATTGATCATGTAAAAGTTCATGAAAGAATCAATGTAAACCTTGGATGAGAATTATCCAAATGAAATACAAATTAAATGTAATTTTATCTTCTCCCAATACAAGTCAGCCCAGTAAGGGAAAAAGTCACTTTTTGATGTGTATAAATAGAGAGGTCGCACATCTCATTTGGTCATTCACTCAACTCAAGCAAGTTCGCTCAAGGAGAGAGAGAAGTTCGTTGCGGCAGCTACAAGAAGTGTTTTGGGGGTTTCTACACTTGGAGAAGTTTCTCTTTCTCTCTCTTATATCTGTACTCTAATCTCTGAACTGATTATCTCTATACGAAGGTTGTTGGGTTTTCTCCCTGTTGGGTTTCCCAAGATAAAATTTTGTGTCTATTGTTTATGTGCTTGGTTATTCTTCTAGTGATCCTGTTTTATTATCTGCAATTAATTATATTGCTAGTATTGTATAAAATCTAACACTTAGTACTGTCTAAGTGGGTTAGTGTAGGGTAGGTAGAAAACCGAATAAGCTCAATTGAGCAGTAGTTAGTTGCATTTGCCATTGAGTTTGGCACCGTGATTGTTTGTTTTGTTTAGTTTTCTTATCTACAGTTAAATAAATTTTATTTCAGTTATTAGAATAGGATTTTATTTTCAGGGTGATTTTATATGTTTTATGTGGGCTAGAGACGTCCGGTCTATGAGATTGGTATAGTGTCAGCATTGTGCAGGTGACAGGTTTATATCTGAAAATGATGCAAACGCTCGAGTGCATGTTTGTGGATTGATGTGATGAGTGTTGTGGACCAGATATTTCTGAGGTTCTCAAGCACTCTCTCCCTTAGAGTACTCTCTCCCAGCTACTATGGATGTTCTCACATCCATAGTAGCAAGGGTTACCATGATTTCAAACAAGTTTTGAGCACATTCCTGAGCCAATCCTATGATATCCCATGCACGAGATCAGTAGCAAATGAGCATGTCAACTCTTATATTCAATGGGCCCAGAACAAGTACATAGTTAGTTTCATGTCAGGACTAAGCCCAATGACCCTAGGTCGGTGACTGAGTTAGCCATTTTTCACCTAGACAGATCCAATATGGATGATTATGGTGCCCTAGGATGCATACAGTAGCAGTGTCCCAATGTCTTTCAAATGTCTACAAATGCAACTACAGAAATATGACGCAGCAAGTATATGGTTATTATACTTGGATTTTTATTTTGCTCGTTTACTTATCTTAGTAGTTGGACAAGGTATATAGTGGTTGTGCATTGGTGATCTCCTATATTTGCTCCTTATTGATGGTTTAGAGTAGAATTGATTAATTTGCTTTGAATGAAAGGTTCTTGTGTATACTCATTGGTATTTCCCTCGTCATAGTATGGACTTGGTCATTCCCCTTAGGTCTTTGCTAGTCATGGCTTTACCTTTTCACTATCCCCATCCATCCGTTATCTTCCATCTTTGATTTGAACCCAACTTGCACTTTGACTAGTGAGATCAAATACCACCCCCAACCACTTATGCCTCTATGTTGGATAGAGTCCATGTTTACTTGTGTCTCGGCTCTGGAGTGTGTGGCCTAGTCCCTTCTACTCTACTTGTCTGATGGCAGGTGGATCGGTTGTGTGGCTAGTGTCATCGGAATGTTTTCCCTTAGTCCTCGAAAACAAGTACTCTTATAAAAGCATCGGATCGCATAAATGCTATATCTAAAAAGATGAAAAAAGTCAGCAAAAAAAGTAGTTTTAAACACTAAAGCAAATAAATAAATAAAATCTTTCATAGCTAGTCAGTGGCCAAGGGACGAGCACTCATCCCTTGTATGATGTAAGGTCGTTTGCCCCTACAGGGCAACAGGGTGGTAACTCCATCGCACCTATGGACGGTGGCGGGCAATGGTGGTAAGACTAGTCATTATCTGAGGCCCGCAAGGCTATTCAGGGCACCTCCTCTTGGAGGCTGGCTAGTAAAAGTTGATAAAGTATCAAATGTTAAATGTTAAAGTTTAAATGTGCAAAAAGATGACAGTAAGTCAAATGTAAAAAGGATGCTTGTCTAGAGTCTATTGGAGGCCTTCTAAGCACTCTACCCATTTGTGAGGCACCGCCATTCCCTACTGTCTTCTATCTGGCATATGTATAAGTGGTTTTCCCTTTCCCACATGTCCGAGAGATCACAATGTTAAGGTTGTCAAGTCAAATCCCCTTTAGCCTAGGCTTGTTTCATCCACCATCACCCATAGCTAGCAAAATGGTTAAGTCTGTAAATGAGTATACACTTGAGGCTTTTATTTGGAGTGATTTATTGCTTTGATCTAGACTTACTCTTGATCATTATTCATGATCGCCATTATAATGCCACTTAATGCTTTAGTCTTGCTACTAATATAAATAAGGGTGCATATTTCATCCATTTGTACATGCAGGATCAGTGAGTTTCAGTCTGGGTCATTATTTTGATCATTTGTGACCTGGTCAAACCAGTTTGACCAAGTCAACAACAGGTTCTGTGATGAGTTTGGCGAATAAAGTTTGATTTTGGGTTTTCATAGCCATTTGATGTTCATTGGATGGTTCCATGCTTCAGATAGATTTTTTTTTATGGTGGCTTGCATTAATTTTATTATTATCAGCATTTACAAACTATATTTTTATCATTCTGGCATGGATGAGCTTCCAGATGCATTTCTTGATGGACATGGTGTATGAGTACTCATTCCTAGTGGATTTGGACATTCTGAGTCCATTGGTGCACTTAGATCTCAGTTCTGGGCACAGGTACTTGATGATATAGCCAATTTATTTTCCAGCATGAGAGTACCATGGAAAAATAACATAAAAAAAAAAGATGAAAATGGCTAGCAAGGAAATCAGCCATTTGATGTTCATTGGATGGTTCCATGCTTCAGATAGATATTTTTATGGTGGCTTGCATTATTTTTATTATTATCAGCATTTACAGGCTATATTTTTATCATTCTGGCATGGATGAGCTTCCAGGTGCATTTCTTGATGGACATGGTGTATGAGTACTCATTCCTAGTGGATTTGGACATTCTGAGTGCATTGGTGCACTTAGATCTCAGTTCCGAGCACAGGTACTTGATGATATAGCCAGTTTATTTTCCAGCAGGAGGGTACCATGGAAAAATAACATAAAAAAAAAAGATGAAAATGGCTAGCAAGGAAATCGGTTTGGCTTAAATTGGCCTAGTCTTCCCAAGCCATCATATGCATTGTTCCCTGTACATTGAGGCCAGCCCTGTCATATATCCTCCCAAGTCACACTTTTGTACTTAAGTCAACCAAGGTTTTGGTTATAAATGTGGATTCTTTTATGTGAATGTGGTTATCTTTTAGCAAATTAAAAATGCAAGATCCCAAATTGATTGTTAGAATAGTTTTCCTAGATGGGGCCATAACATATCCTAATGAAATTCAATGCCAAGATTTATGTTATCAACCATAGGAAAATTACTCCTTGTTTTCTCAAAAATATAATACAACCTTTGTATCCAGGCACAACTAACAATCTTATAGCATTTTAATAAGATTTGCCACTTCTACAAGCAAATGCTCTTTTGTTTCCCATAATTGCTTTTGGAAAACACTCTAAGTGTCAATAGTGTTTTAATCTCCTCAAAATATTAGGCATAAACATGTACGTGAGATATGTTTCTTGAATATAAGAAATTAAAAGAAGCGCTTAAAAGAGGGAAATGAAATTCAGAATACTAAAAGACAAAAGAGAGGTCAATTAGCTCAACTAGACCTTATTTTTAAAAGAGAATAAAGAACAATAGCTAAAACCCATTAAATGGCCTATAAAGGAATAATGAACATCATAAATATCAATTTGTATAAGACCCATTAATTGGCTTCCTCTTCATGTCCTCAATAGAGCAAACGAATTTGGGATTAATGCACCTAGACCAACAAGCAAGGAGGCTCCATATTTTAGAAACCATAGTTCCAAGCATGTTAACTGCACCACGTCAATCAAATCATTTTATTGTAAAAACAAATATCAATGAATCAAAAAGAGAAAACAAGTAATTCATCTTGCACCATTGTCATTGGGATTAAGAATCACGTAGAGATAAAAAGCTAAACAAATTAATTTCCATGTAATTAAATTGAAACCTAACATCTAATGTCATAATATTGTTTCTACTAGTGAAGCATTAACAAACAATGAGTAATTACAATAATATATTTCTTCCTGCTGGTAAGCATTAAACTAATGCTTTCATTTTCAAAAAGAATGTTAGACAACAATAACTCCACCTTCTTCCCTGAGTAATATAATATAGACTTCTCGATGCAAACAATAATTCACGCTCACCTTTTCGTTCATTCTCAATGCAGGAAAAATTGCAGTTTCCAATAATGATGAAAAATGTGGGGCAACCAATCGCCAGCCCTAAAATACAGAATAAAAAACAAAATTAGGCATGCAAAAAGTGGGAAAAAAATTTCCTAACTGCATAAAGATGACAGACATAACTTGCTCAATAGTAAAGAATTTGTAACACTTATGAAGTCAGACTACTCAACTATGAGAATACGTGAGGTGAAGGCTCTAAAATAAAGAGACACCTACTACATGTATATTGCCAATTTCAAATTGGAAATTACAAGTCACTAGAAGACTGATTCGAAGGAATTTGCTAAACACAACGTATTACAGACTAAAGTACAAAAACACTACATTACGACATCAACACAAACATAATGATCCCAAAAAATCTAATTCTAAAGTCCTAACTCTCAAATTTTCATCATTTTCCTCCCTATCTGAGGAAAAAATGATCCCCAACTGCTTGTATGCATGGGGAATCTACTACTTAGAATGGACTGAAAGATCCATTTGACCTATGAAGGTAAGAATATACTCAGATAATCAATTTCAATTTCGAGAGAGCATGTTGTAGATGTTACAGTTAAAGAGTCTTTGAAATTATTGGATTCTTTTGTAAGAATAAGAAAGAGTCTGATGAGTAATTTAATGAGCAAGACAACAACTGAGGAAATTTATTACTTTCTACAAGTGATAATGCTCTTGAATTTTGCATTGGGCATTCAAGTACTGCATAATGAGATAATGTCAACAAACAAGTATATGTGTGTGTAATAATCTGACACATAGGTAGGTGAGGTCTCATAGGCTTGGAAAGGAGAAGCCCTAGGGGATTCAAATCATTATAGGGTATCTGTATGAGTATATTTAAATGTACACCTTGGGGATAGTAAATTCCTTTCTACTTCAATACAATTTTGTATTATACCTGCAAAGTCTTAATACAATTTTGTATTATACCTGCAAATTCTTACACTGTTTACATGGTATCCAAGAAAGTGCAACCCTAATTTTCAAAAAACTCCCCTCTCTTGTATGCCTTAATTTTTCTCCACGGATCTGAAATAAGCTATTGTTGAGTCAAGGGAAAACCACAATGAATTTATTTTTTTAGACGTTGTAGAGCAGTTAATTAAAAAGGCAAGTCAAAGTATTCAAATTAAGCCATTATGTATTTAAAGTTCGCAATGCACTCATTTAAAAACTTTCAAATGTTAAAATCATAGAAGTTAGTTCAATTTAAATAAAGAGCAACAAATGTGTTTTTATCAGAAAGACATCGGCAAGATGCACCTTGCATAGCACTAAATCAACACACATCAATACCTAGCACTAGGACGTGTGAGATATTTGCTGACCTTAAGTTGCCCACATTGAGGAGGATAAAGCTAGTGAAAAACAAAATATTTAAAGCTCGAGTCCAAGCAAAATCAAAGTTGCAAGTACTACAAAGTTTGGGGGATATTAGCTTCAACTACAAATCACACCAGGGGGTGTGATGGTGTCAAACCAATTCCAAAGAACCTTCTCTCACAAATGTTCAAGGATGAATTCACATGAACAAGGTGGGAGCAACCTCTACCTCTCATTGAAAGTTGTGATCTCTAACACTCACTCAAACAAGAAAGTGAGGCATGAAGACAAGAACTCAAGCAAAATCAATAATCAATAATAAAATCAAACCCTTCTCCTCACCACCTCTGTAGCCTTTATAGAATAGGCTTAGAGGTGTACAAAACTATCACTACTATCAATAGAAAGCTAAAGATATCACACTTCAAAGATAAGGCTCCTCCAAAGAGGGCACATGAACAATGAATGTTAGCATACTACATTCAACCAACACTTGCCTAAGATAAGATTCCTCTAGCCGATGTGCTCTATCCTTTGATGAGAATAACCTCTATGAAATAGGGAAGCCCACAAAAGAAGCCTTCCCCAAGCTATGCACTCTATACCATGGGTAAAGAATGGAAATTCCCCAATCCATAAATAACCTCCCCAACGCATGCACTCTATTTTCTATGCAGAAATAGCAAGAATAAATATGGAATAGTCCATAAAAAGCCTCCTTCATCTCATGCGCTCTGCCTAGGATATAAATAAAAAAATTTAAATATGAAAACTTCACCAAGCCACCTCCTAAAGCCATGTGCTCCACTCCTTGGTTATAAATAGCATGCACTGCCAAAAAGTCAACAAAGTCAAGTTAGAAGGTGGGTGCTCCTCTTTGTTACCTCTCAAACTAGCATGTGTGATTAAAGTCCTGAAAAATCAACCTAGACAAAGGAAACTCAAAAGGAAAGGCCAATGTGACCACACCAATCTCCTTTGCACTTCCAGTTGGCTCTTCTCCAACTCAAGGGGAGCTTCCCTAAGATAGGAATACTAGGGAAAAGACAATGAGGAGGAAGGTGAGATGTAGAGGTTGCCAGAGAAAAAATGGTTGTAGCAAAGAAAGTAAAGGAAAAGGTGATGGGAGAATAGAGAGAAACCAATCAAGAGACTAGTGTCAATCCACCAAGGGAAAATGGAGTCAAAGAAGTACAATCTAAGAGGGTCTTGTTTCATATGTCACTAAGGGGGAAAGGTCGCATGATTGATCAAACCCTACTTAGTGAAGTGCAAGAATATACCAAGTTTTACAAGGAAAGGGATCAAATAAAGTATCCATTTCCTTTCTACGTTTGGAGGTGCACCACACACACACACACAAAAGATCAATATTACACCCTTCCAATTAAGAATGAATGCAAAAATCAATACCCATATGTGCAGAAATACAAAGGAAAAGAGAATAGAGATTAGCATAAACCCTTCTCCTTCCAATGTGGTATTAATACCCTTATATGGCCTCCAACCCAAAACATAGAAATTTCAATGTAAAAGAGCTAGCAATACTTACAACCTTTGAAAGCTCCAAACAAGATTAAATGACACATCAACAAGAGAGTACCTCAAATACATGTCACAAAAGCTCCAAGAATGATATATTGACTAGGCTCCAACAAGAGTAAACTCCAAAAGTCCAACCATGTTTTACAATGAAGAGACCTCCTCCTTGTACAGCCTCATGAAGCAAGAGGGGCACCTAGCCAAGTATTGATATCATGCATGAGAGAGTGAACCACATCTCGGAGAGGTTAGACAAGTGTGTGAGCTCTTGGACGCCACTTATTAGAACTCAAGAGAACTAGAGGTGCGCTTGTTTCCGTCGGAACACGCACCTGGGGTTAACGCAGGAAAAATCTTCAAGTTGCTTCTGCGTCCTTGGGGGAAGTCTCGAGCACCAAAACCTGCAGGTGATTGGTAAACTCACCACCGCCAGATTTCAAGGATCCACGAGAGGCGATTAGTCCCTTGTCACGATACACCGGGGAGCGCTGACTACTTGCAATTTTGTGCAACAATCTCCCCCTCAGCGCGAGCCGAGTGTGTATCGAACTCGTGACCTCTAGCTCTGATACCAATTGTTGGACACATCGAGCACACTAAGAGGGGGGGGGTGAACAGTGTGTATAGATTTTTATTACTTTTTCAACTTTAACAATCATCAACTGCTTCTTCAATACATCATTCATTAATGTATTATCAGATTATCATTATATCATTAGCATTATTAACAATTACAGCTCACCATCACATATCATCATATCATCATCACATAGGAAGCATAGCAAAACACAGTACACAAGATTTTTACGTGGAAACCCAAGTCCTAGGGGAAAAACCACGGAAGCCTTTATAATAATAATTTACCAGCAACAACTGGAAGGAAGCAACAACCCCCTTTGTTTCAAAGACTTCGATTCTCCAGCTACAAATAGAAGGAGGCTACAACCCCCTGCTTTATAGGCTACAACCTGAAGGAAGCCTTAGCTCCATAGATTTCCTTGCCCTATCCTGCCACCCTGATATGAAGATAAATACTGAACTACTGAACCACAAACTGCACTGATCCTGCGGACCTGCTATCCAACACCTATACCACACGACACAACCACTGTCACTGCTCATCAACTGACCACTGCTCATCACAACTGTGCCACACTATACATCAATCTGTACAATCAATCTGTCCAATCTAGTTGTACCAATCAATCTGTCTGCATAAATCAATCTGTTGTTCACATTATTTAATTCAGTAAATTTGAGTTCAATCAACTGTATACCAAACCACCTGGGTCAAACCAACTGCTCATACAACTCAGCCAATCTGAGTTAGACCAACTGCACATGTAACCTATTCGTCTGAATCAATGTACTCGCTGGTCATAGCCACTGGTCATCATTTCATTATTGTCATCTATATATTGCTACATACATCACTGAGCATATATATATAATCCTGTGTTCATTACTGAGTGTCTTACATTACTGAGCATATCATATCATTATTGTGTCATACATATCATTGAGCATATCACTGTGCAAACTGATCATTACTGAGCATACATATCTTCACTGTTTATATCACTATGTATATCATCATTGTGTAAACTCAGCATACATATCGTTACTGTGTAAAATGAGCATACATGTCATCACTCTGTGTATCATCACTATGTAAGCTGAGCATACTTTTCATCACTGAGCATATACACTACTAAACAACATCACATCACTAAGTAATCACTGAGCATAGGTGTAGATATCATATTACATCATATTACTAGCACATCATATCACTGTCTAATGTCTGAGTGTAGGTATCATCATCATCACTGTATATAGCAATAGCATTTAGACATCACTGTGTATGTATCATATCATCATACATATCATCACAGGCATATTGTATGTATCATTTCATCATGTGTACTGTGCATATCATCATTGTCTTCATATAAATATCAACATCACTGTGTATATTACTGTGTAAGCATTGTCATGTATGATGACTGAGTACTATGTTAACAGGGTATGCAAGACATTACAAAACTTACATGTCATCACTTCTTAATGGATTGCCAAGGTACTTCAACGTGTCACTTCTTGACTGTCTTCAGATTACAACTTGGTGTTTGATATTTCATGCATGAACAGACCTGATACCTTTCTTCAAGAAGCTCATATACATACTCAGAATCTTCAGCTATTGGTACAAAAGTCCTTGGCTGTCACGATCAGAAAATCAAAGTTTTAGAGTATCTTCAATTGTCACCTTCGGAAGCCTCAACTAATGTTTGCCTGAGACATATTCTTTCAAAAAGATGATTTGTTTACAGCTGCAAGTATATCTTCAGATGTCAAAACAATATAAATATCTTCAAGACTTTACTTCTAAACAAATCACCAGGACTTCCTTTCTTCACTATCAAGCACTTCACTGTCAATCACTTCAACTCGGACTTTCAAGCACTTTACTGTCAAGATTTCAAGTTCAGACTGTCCACACTTCAGCTGTCATAAACTTCAAAATTCAGAGCTGTTACATTGGGTAAACAATTCGGGACTGCTGGCCACTTCAAGAGTTTCGGAGCTGTCAATTGTTTGCAAAATTTCAGAGCTGTCACTGAGTATAAATTTGGGACTGTATAGGTTGCCTCTTGTCTGGTTCAAACCCCCAAAAAAAATGTTCTGCTGAAACTGTTTACCCCAAAAAAATTTCACAAAAAGTCTATCTGTTGCTGCCCTAGAGATTGTGCACCCGAAAATAGAGAAAGAAAGAGACTAAAAAATTTCTTCTTACTCCAGCTGCTGCCCCACAACAAAGATGAAAACAAAAATTGAAAAATGCTGTCCATTGTAGCTGCCTGCTACAGTACCCGAAAATTTCCTCATAGCAGTCCAAATTTTTTCACACCTTTTTGAGTGGGAGATCAAGTTTATTTATACTAGTTTTTCAAAACAAAAAAAAATTGAGTCGACCTTACAATAATTTATAATAATTTTTTAATTTGAATTTTTAATTTAATTTATGGAGCCGACTTGTAGGGTGACCAAGGTAAGTATTTTTATTTTAAATATTTAATTTGAATTTTATTTTGACTTTGAATTATCACTTCAATGGTCAACTTAGGAATCATTAAGCCATTAAGGCTTGTTACATGTATTTTCATTATTTTTATTATTTTATATTCTTCAATAGTTAACCATATCTTTAAAATTCATGGGAGTGTGTCCTCCGCGTCATCATAGGGTTGCATTCAAGCCACTAGGGCTTTCAACGGCATGCCATGTGCAAGGTGCCATCATGGGCTTCAAGCTTGTCACCATATGGACCATTGTTAGATTCAACATCAAGCCAATCATTGTGTGGGTTATCATATGCTAAGGTGTGCTCCAATATACTATCAAGGGTGTATTACGCCATTAAGGGCTTCAAGTGTTAATGTAAAGGTGCAATTGGCATCAATGCAACATTAGGGTATTATTAGTGTTTTTAGGGGCAAAGCATACATTATAGGGTAGATTATAGGCTTAGGGACCAAAGGTAAGAGTTTTAGGGTTTATTAATAGGTCATCAAAGTCACTACAAGTGAGGGTGAGCTTTACTAGCCACCAAGAACCTCAACACAAAGTGTGGGGGTGCCTAGGCTTCTCCTAGGGTACCATGACCTTATTACAAACACAAATGACCACAGAATGGGTCATTTGGACTCTTCACTTCTTCAACCCACCAAGGACACTTTCTAGAATATTAGGGCATAGGTTGTGGTACTGGAAAACAACTAGGAACCAGAGAAACACCTTAGGGGTACTTAAACACTCTAAAGGGTGTTCAGGGCTTTTGCCATTTTCCCAAGGCCTCCAAGGGCTTCAAGCTTGGGCTTGGACAAAGTCAAAAGGTCTCCTCTTGACACAGACAACCACAAACCAAACACTAACCCTCAGGGGCTCCACAAGGGGCACCAAGACTCAACTGTTGGCATCAATGACCAAGCACTGTTGGCATCAATGACAACTTAATCAACAATCTCCCCCTTTGTCATTGATGACAACACTCAAACTCCTTTTCAGAACAATCTCTCCCTGTCACAGTTTCTCTCCCCCTTTGGCATCAGTGGCAAAGGGAACATCCTTTGACAATACAGCTCCCCCTCAGGGCATGCTCCCCCCTGTCAACAACTTCTCTTCCTTTTTGCATCAATGGCAACGAGAACTTTCTTTAGCAATATTGCTCCCCCTATCACTGGCCACTGTTGCTGCTTGTATGCTGGAACCAACTGTGATCTTTGATCTCAATCCATGATAATCAGGTACATAGTTCCTTTTACACTTCATAACACTGATCGATAGTCTTCAAAATGGTATTGGATTTTTCCCAAAAATTTCATCATTTATGTTTTGATCAACGGGGTAATCTACTGAGTTTCTTCTCCATACTGTGGTAGATTGACTGTTGTTCATGACATTCGATTGAACTTGCTTTCTTCTCCAAACTTTAACTTCTCCCTGCATCCTGCAATGTTTTGCAAAATGACCATAACGATAACAATTATAACATTGAACGAAAAACATACCTTGATTTCTTTCTGGAGTGATTTTTTCATGAGCTCTGCAATGGATGGCTTTGTGACCATAATTGTTACATTTGTAGCAGTGACCACTGAATAATATAGGATATCTCTGAGCAAAGGATCTTTCTTCTGTATAACTGTTAGTCTTTTCTTCTTTTTCCCTGAAACTCTTACTTTCTTCAATGTTCTTTTCGATCTTAGAATTTGTTTTTAGCTGAGCAGCTGTCTTGTCCAAATCTTCCTTCAGAGAGAGGATCTTCAATTCTTGCCTTTGACAAATTTCTATCTTTTCTTGGAGTTGTCTTGATAGGTCTTCTTCTATTTTCTTGACTTCTTCTACCTGTCTTTTCAGATCAATAATATTGTCTTCCATCTATCCTTTTGAGTTTTGTTATTCCTCATGAGGTTTTTGCAGTTGTCCTTTTAGTACTTGATTTTCTTTTCTGATCTCTGAGAGTTCCTTTTCAAATTCAAAATTCGTCAGACATACCTTTCGTAATTCTATCTTCAAGGATTTGATTTCAACTTCTTGTTTTCTTCTTAGTTTTTATTCAATCTCATGACTGAACTGAATTTCCTTTTTGTCACTTGAATCTCTTTTCTGACTGGTGGTACTTTTCTTCTGCAATTTTTCAAGTAAGGTACTGATCTCATTATCTTTGTCTTGAAGTTTGCGAGTCAATTCTTTCTCCTTATCTTCTAGTTGTCTTTTGAGCTTGTCAATTTCTTTTGATTGTCTTTTATTTTCAGCAGCTGACTTCTCAAGTTGATCCTTCAGAGAGTTAGATATGGCTTCTTTGATTCTGGTAGCTTCTTCAACTTGGAGGTTTAGATCAACTATAGTTTGTGTGGCCTTCTCACAATCTTCTTGATTCCTCTTCTCAGATTTGTCCAATTGCTCTTGCAATACCTGGTTCTGTTCACAAAGTTTCTCAACCTTTTGCAAAGCATTAGTAATATCATTGTTTAAACATTCATTTCCATCATTTATCAAGAAACAATGAGATTCATCACATTTTGATGTATTACAATCTATGAATTTTGAATAGCACTTATCCTCTATACCCGATAGACATATTTCTTCAAAAACATTACAAACGGGGTGTTCAATAGACTTACCTTCATACTTACCTGGATCTTGTACTAACCTTTCTATGGAGTTGTCTTCTGCTTTCTGTTCTTCAATGGAGTAGAGTTGATCTAACTTTAGTGACAATTCTTCAATTGAGTTGCACTTTCCTATTTTCTTCTTTTGGAGATCTGTCAGATCTGCACTCATGAGTTTCATAACTTCTTCTTCATGTTCCTTAGAGGAGTAGAGAAGTTCTATTTTGAGCCATGGTTCCTTAGTAGTGTTGCACTTTCCAATATTCTCTTTTATGGAATCTAATAAGCCTTCAAGAATGGATTCCATAGCCATTGAATTATTTTTCCTTGCTTTCTTCTGAGATGATGTTTCACTTTCTTCGGATGATTGTACCCAGTAAGCACTAACTGCCATACCCCACTGCCTTCTGCTTCGAGATAAGCCTGCATTCTTATTTTCCAAATCAAGTAATTTGTCCCACAAGACAATCCATTCACTAAGAACCCCATGGTGTGTCAAGGATCTCCTTCAAGCTAGTAAGGCTTTCTGTGAAGGACCTGCTCTGATACCAATTGTTGGAAGTACGGCTGCCGTTACACCAAAACCTGCAGGTGATTGGTAAACTCACCACCGCCAGATTTCAAGGATCCACGAGAGGCAATTAGTCCCTTGTCATGATACACCGGGGAGCGCTGACTACTTGCAATTTTATGCAACAGTCTCGAGTCAAGTGTTGTCACCTGATCTTGACTCCTCCGTTTAGGCAAACTCCTAACGAAGCCAAGGGGGATAGTCCCTAAAAGTTACTAAGGCTTTAAGTTCTTAGTTAATGGGTATGAGAGTTACTTAGGAGTTTTTTAAAAATGACTACTGAAAAAATATTTTTGCAACAAGGAATTAAATCAACAGCATGTAATCACACATTAATCCATCCACATAAGATTTACTTTACGCAAAATGATTGTATGATGTACCATTTCCAAATGGAATCTGAAATTGTAGTGTTGTTGTGACGATTGTTTTGCAAATGTACTTGGTCAATTTTAATTATTAAAAAATGAGTTGATTAAAGGGAGGGGGAATTCCCAATATACCAATAAGGTATGAGGAACAGGGATAATTTTAAGGACACATACTTATTTAAAAGTGTATAAACCTTGGCGAATCTTACCAATTCATAAAATGCCAACTATAAATATTTGGCGATATTTTTCTAAAATTATTTCAATTTCTAAGGATTTTATATAATAATTTGGCGATTTTTAGAGTGAAAAAAGTTTACCCCATCAAAATTGGGCGAAATGGGGCTTCAAAAAATGCAAATTGGCGAATCATTTTTTGGGAAAAAAATGGAAAAATAGCCCATGGGATAAATTTCGCCCCTAAAATTATCCTTGATGAGGAATGTGTCTAGACTCACCAAGTGTGGCTCTACACGAGGAAATGTGGGCTAGATCGAAGTCGCGAGAGTGTGTCCAACACGACACCAAACGAGGGTGTAGCCTGACGGAGCCCCGCAATCACTATCTAGTTGTTCCCTCTTTCTCTATAAAATTTGTACACACGAGGTAAAAGGAGACCTTGGATTTTCGTCTTTCAGGAAGGTTGATTGTAAAATATGTGAAACTAATTACTAAAGGCAAGGAGTCTCTTTTCTGATCATCCAATCACGTACTCAGGCGAGCCCTTTATGTGATGGCAAGAGCATACTTCGGGAGAGCAATGTCGGGTTCGTTACTCAAAAATAAAGCAAAGACTAAAATTAAAAGTGAGCTAATTACTACACTACAAATATCTTTTTCCTTTCGGTACTTCGATAGAGCGTAGTGGGTTACTGTTCTTTATTTTTGCAAAGGAAAGATAAAGTAACTTGAAACTAATGCTAATTAGAAGAAAAAGTATACTGTCTAAAACAAAAGAGCAAATTAGTTCCTACGTCTTGAGTGAGTTCGGAGAACGATATTTGGATCGGAAACTCCAAACGTTAAATTTTAGCTTATTTTAACTTATTAAACAAAAGGAAAGAAAACCGGATTGAAAAACAATCAAACCACAAAACAATGCAAAACCCCCCAGGAGAGTTGGGGTGCGGTCGCTGTGTAGCCCACTTGCTTTTTCTTTTTATTATGATTTACAATGCTCTAAAGAAGTCCTCTTTATCCTTATCATGTGGATGAAAGAGGTTACAATAATGTCAAGAAGATAGAAGAAGCTCTATGGAGTCCTGGATTGCTCGGATTTGTCAAAATTTCACCATAACTTCTCTCTGCATGCTCATCAAAAGACTAAAAACAGCAAACAATTAGTTCCTAAAAGTGCACAAAAACACTTTAAAAGTGTATTTGGACAACCCCCAAAAATTACTAAAAATACTAAGTTAAACTACTTAAAGAAAATGACGAAAATAACTCAAGAGGGGAAGTGCTCTTGAGGATCTTAGATAGCTTTTTAGGGCAGCCAATAGAAAGCACTTGATCTGCTGAATAAAACCTTAAAATCAAAAGAAACTAGCTTCTACCTCAAGCCCTCAAAATTTTCAATAAAAACAACTTGTAGAAAGTGAGCTAGAAATGCTACATCTAAAGTGAAAATAAACTTTTATAAACCAAAATCTAAGCACTAACAAAAATCAGATCTAAGTAAAATTATGCTTGCATAAATGAGATATGAAAGTAAAAGAACCAGTAACCCAGAAAAATTCGCTTTAAGAAGGAGAGAGAGTAGGAGAAGCAGCTTGATGCTGGAAAGATTTACTGCAGAGGTTTCCAGTGGAATACTATTGGACTATGTTGTGTGAATATTTGGAGAAAATAGGGAACAAACTTGTTCAAGATCTTCTCCACGGTAACCTGTAGCTAATCAGAAACACTTGCAAAGGGTTTGCGAGATCCAGTGACATATATGTAAAAGATTAGAGCAGCATGATAATAAACTTATTAAAAATGCCAGATCTAAGTCTTTGAACATACATGAACAAGAAGAATCCTATAATAAACTTATTAAAAGACTCTTTCCTATCGAATGAGAACAATCCTTTCAAGGCACGATCCACAACACAAGCAAGCAAAACATACACTAGATACAGCTTACCTCAATCAAAGCAACAATGATCATCCAACAAAATGCATTACACCATCTAGCCTCCAAAGCTTTCTCTTTTATTCCAACAATGAAGAAATGAAACAACAATACAATGGCAAGCCCTTCTCTATGCAACTCTAACTAGTTTGCAAAGGAGGCAGGAGCCTTTCTTTTATAGACTTCTCAGAGGGAGGGCAAGTTGAGGAGATAGATTAGGGAGCTGATTGATCTTGATTGAGAGAGATCTCATGAGGTGGGCGCCACCTCAACAAGAGGTGCACCCCCTCTCCTTGCATGCATCTCCCAACAAATGCAAAGTCTCCACATCAAGAGATGCACACCTCTCATGAGGGAGGGCGCATTCTCCTTGGAGACAAACTTGCCTTGATTGATTTCACTTGATTTACTCTCCAAGCAACTTAGATATGATGCCAAGTTTACTCAGTCACCACTGAAACATGTCCCCAGCAAGATTCCTTTGATTTAGGAATTTGATTTTCTCTCATATCTTTTTTTTTATTTTTTTTATTTTTTTATTCACTTTTTTTTTAATTTTTTGAGAGAATTTTTATTTAAGTGAAATAATCACTCAAATACTTAGAAAAGTGGGTTTAGGGGTAATCTGGGTGCTCCGGGTTAGAAAACAAGCACCCCCATGGTGAATTTCACCTCCTAACCACTTTTTTATGAGATTTTTAATTTTTACATTAAAAACATTAAAAATACTCTCATTTACATAAAATTAAAAAAAAAAATTGTTGAAAGATAAAAATAAAACCTAGGGGGACCTAGTACATGTCCATGTGACTCATTATTGATGGCTAGAATGTTAAAATACATAGACACCTAGACTTTAATAACCTCCCAAAGTTTAACCACCAAGGCGGGTACTCCAACTTTGGAGGTGTGAGTGAAAAACTCAGAAATTATGCTTCGCTGAAAAGCAATGCATAATAACTAAGGAAAAAACATTCTAGAGTACCACATTGACATATAAACCTAACGCAAGCGAAGTTTGTTACAAAAAAAACCATGCTAGACCAACTTATTACAATTCCCCACGGGACATGGACATGCAATTTTATTGAAAAAAGGGACCGGGTGACCTGCTAGGACATCTGATCTTCTGAAGTTGAACAAGTGAACTTGTGTTCCATCTTTGCAGGTTCACTTGAAACCAACTAAGCACAACTTAGTCGATAACAGAGCCCACCATAGAATAGACCACATGGAGGAGTAAATCATCCCTAAATCAATGGATTGTGTATCCAAGAGAAACCACCCCCATAAAATCAGGAATCTCCCAACATAGATCCAAAAATCAGGGATTATTCTCTAGGAGGTGCATCAAGAGAAATAATAGTTCTAATGGAAGTGTACCTAGTGATTGGAGCAAAATTCTCCTCATAGTCCACTCCCTCTTTCTGGGAGAATCCTATCGCCACAAACCTCGCTCTGTGCTTCTCAATGCTGCCATTTGTTGCATGCTTGATCTTATAAATCCACTTGGAAGTCACCACTAACTTTTGTTCTGGTCTCGGAACTATCTCCCACACATCGTTCTCCATGATGGATTGATACTCCTCCATCATGGCATCCTTTCAAACCTATTGGTCTACTGCCTCATCATAACTGAAAGGCTCGGAATCAATGATGTGACTCATCAATGCCACATAACCCGAAAACCTCTGAGGTATTTTGCTCTCCTTGAAGGGGTCAAAAGCTTGGGATAGAGAAACTCTTTTGTTGAATACTTTTGTCTAATGCTTCTCATGTGATTGGGCTATTGTGGATCTATTGCTTCATAGTGATGTTGCTCAACTATTATAGCTGAGGTATTATTATAATTATTTTATGCAAGCAAGAATTTTAGAATGTTAGTAGCTTCTAGGATTTAATAGAATATTTATCTTGAGAATTGAATTGCTCGTCTTTCTTTTCCATAGATTAAATATTTTGTTCTTGCATGAAGAATTTGGTTTGATTTACTTAATAGTAAATACTAATCATATGGATTGTGATCTTCCTTGTGCTTAGTGTTTAGCTAGATTAGATTGAAGGAGAGCAAATCTAGAAAATGTTCAGCTATTATTTGTTGAAAATTGGGCATATATTCTTCAATTTCCTGTTTATAAATATTGTTGTTATGAAATACATATGACTCCACAACCCTTCACTATCTTATAAAGGCACTTGGTCTCATGAAATCCCTCTTTCCTCCATCTACTACTTCACTCTCTCTTTGCTACCATATTTCACCATACATTTGGCTGAAAGATACTTGCTTCTTTGAGGATATTTACCCCCCCCCCTTTTCTTGACATCATTATTAGCTCTTAAATTCCATACTAAGAAAGGGAATCACACATCTAATCAGCTCAAGAACGGCCATATAAAATCTGAAATTAATTATTATAATATGTGGATTTCAAATATACAGTCTTTTGGTTCATTTTATGGTGAATACTTGTTACTTGCTGTCACTTCTAACATTCTTTTTGCAGGGATATTTTTTATTTGCAGCAAGTTTTTCCTTTAATTTGAATGTTGTTATAATATGGTAGCTATTACTCTAAGATAAAATCTTAAAGTTGGAACCTTCAATCATTTAGTCGCTAGGTTGTGCAACAATGGGCACATAAATAGGAAAACACCAATATATATGATGTAGTGGATGCCAAATCAAAAATAATACATCAAAGTCAATACTCAATCCTGAACCCTAATAGTTGTCCAATCAAGGACTTAAAAGTGGACAACTAATACAAAATGACATCAAGAATATCACTGTATCTCATCTCATGAGTCAAAACCATGGTGTACCACTTGGCATTTGTATAGGAAGGTTGAGAGGAGAAGATTGCAGGGAAATGTATAGTTAGTGATCCAATAAATGAAAAAGTTTGTCCTCTTAGCTATATTCATAAGCCCTTTGTGTTTTTCAAGGCTTAGGTTGGAAGTATCTAAGCCATGCCATAAATACAAACACAAAGCAGTTGCAATCTAAACCCTAGAAACATGAGGATGAATGAATACATATATTCTAATGTTTTGATGTCTTCGTGTTGAATAGTAGCGTTGCAAAAGGTGAAGGTGGTGGTCACTTAAAGTGTGCAAGACAATAATTGAAGTTATGTCCATAAGGTTTTATTTGACATAGATGGTGTCATAGAATATATCCTTGTTTCAATATTTAGTAATTCAATACCTCCAATCCTACCCTCCAGTCAAAATTTAAATCCTCATTGCACCTAATGCTACACATACATACGGAAAAAATGTCACTTTAAGCTAGTCATCTTGCTTCAACATAAAACTACTATTTTAAAAGCCCTTGTTGTTAACCTTGTTGCCACCTAATGCACACCTGGGGGGAATGCAGTAGAAAACCTTCAGCCGCTCTGTGTGTCCTTGGGGGCAAGTCAGATTCAAGTGTTGTCACCTGATTACTCAACTCCTCCGTCTAGGCTACTCCTAGCGAAGCCAAGGGGGATGGTCCCTGTTATCACACAACTTGTAGTTGCCCCAAAAGATGATCCTATACAGGACGGCAGAGGAGATAGACAACTAAAGAGGTGACCTAAGAGGGCCTCGATTCCCAAGATGGATTGGTTGTCACGCCAACTGAGGCACTCTTCATTTCTTGCTATCCAAGCCTCGGATAACAAAGGGAGAGACCCTGATCTACTCTCGATAAGAGAGATCTAACCCAATTACCAGATCAAGCTATGAAAATAGGGTACGTAAGGCAATGGGTGAGGAACCCTAGATCTAAGGGATGAAATCACTGTGAAGGCTTAGGATGAATAAGATTTGACTTTAAATATATCGAACACAATGATTTATAGATTGGAGAAGGATCCAGGATTTGGATGCTAGGGTAAATGGTCAAAATCAACCGCCTAGGGAAACGTGTAATTAGAAAAGGGTAAATGGTCCAAAGAGTAGATCAGACAAGTTTGAGGTTTCCTAACAGAGCTTGACGATAGATCTGACAGTATTAAAGGTCAAAAGCTCAGAAAACAAGGTTTTGATCATCCGAAAGACAAGCAAACAAGGAGGGCGCAAGCATTTAGAGATCAGTGCCTAGGGAAATGGGCAGAAGGAGTCCAAAGAGAAAGACGCCCTTGAGAACCCACCTGGGGCTAGGCCTAAGGATGAAAACCCAGAAATTGTTCACCAGAAAACCAAATAACAAAGCCTAGAGAATTTTTATAATTTTTTATAGTTAGGATTTGAGCAATAAATTTAAATGGCCAATGATTTAGAACTTCAAACAAGAGATCAAGTGTAGATCTTACCCGGAAAATCTTGTAATTTCCTTGAAAGTGATGATTTACCTCTACCTGATCAATTTGAGATGATTTGACAGTGTCTCCAAGTGAAATCGATTTGCCCAAAGAAGCCAATGCGCCCCTCTCTCCTGCACATGCAAACTACACAAGTAAGATTTGATGTTCAGAAGAAAAAGACTATAACAACAAGAGAAATACCAAGAAGCATATCAATGATCACAGATAGAATTGAAAAACCCCCTGATACAAAGCCACTTCAAAGTGGAGCAAGTTGAGGAGCCCCTGCAAAAACGCCCAAGTTGTAATCTCCCTCCTGCAGTAAAACAATGTTTCCAAGAAAATATTTTGGATCCACAAAAAATCCAAGAGTCTCTGCAAAATTTATCTTTATTCTGAAAATTCCAAGAGACATAGTCCATTTACAATGAGGGGGGTCTCTTCCTTAAATAGGAATAAGAGAGACCAAAACCCTAACCACCTTTTGAATGAGTGGTTGAGATCAAAAGATATAACAACAATAATCAACGGCTAAGATGAGGCAGAAATACAATACATGGATCAACTCAAAAATAGAGGGGGAGCATTCACTAAGACGTCTAAGCGGGACGCACCACATGACAAGTGAGTAAGACACGACATAAGCACATGGTGGGGCTAGGAGGTGTAACATGTCCTTCTCTAGCATGACCCCTGTTATCACACCATAGTAGCTGGGCTACTATTTTTGTTGAGCAGATATCTGCACTTTCCAAAGCTTTGCTTTTACAGAGATCAGTTATGATGAGCAGCATTATTTGAGATCACTTACAGATCAGAGCAGTGTATATCAAACATTGAGTAGACCTTGTGCCAAGGCAGAGCCTTGAGAGCTTAGATTTGATGACCGATATGACCTTTTGTTCCATACAGTTTCAGTCCAGTGCCTAGAGTTCCAGATGTTATTATTGCAGTAGTGTTTCAGTTGGTTCTAGTTGATGATATGACATGATATGACCTATAGACTTGTGATTGTTAGCATGGATTATTATCTTGTTGCTTTAGTCATCTTCATAGCATTAACTTGGTATATAACTCATGATGTGGCAGTATTATTTAAGAAATGAAATAGACTATCTTGGTTGGATTTAAATGATGAATTGGATGTATTACTTGCACTTAAAGGTTCACTGACTATACTCATTGGTTTCACTACCCTCCTAGGAGCATGGTCTTTCCTGACATTTATGTTTGCTAGCTTAGGCACCACATTCACTTGACTCCATCCATCCATGACCTTCCCTATTTTGGCTTTCACCCTGACTTGCCTTCTTGATTTTTGATATGGAGGACTTCCCCGCTTCTACCTCTGTGGTGGATAGCACCCATGTTGTTTTGTGTCTTGGCTCTGAGTTGGTGACAGAACTTGCCTTTGGTGAGTTGGATTTTATGCCTTTATCATTCTAGTCAGTTGCCTCAATGTGTGGTTTAGATTGCGGAATTCCCCCTAGTCACATGAGATGTTGTTGGCTAAAACTTGAAGCACGTGTACTACTTGTTACCACCTAAAGTTGCACTTTAGTTGGACTTCAGTGAGCCACCAGTATTGCACAAGTCACTTGTGCTTATCAAAGTTCAGAAGTTCCAAGCTTGGCCTATTTAGGGCCCCTTTTTTTTAATGTTTTGTAGTACATGACCGTGCCGCACGGGGTTTGTAATAAGCATACTAGCATGGTGGTCTTTGAGTGACTCGGTTCCCTAGGACTTGACAACCAAAGAAGGTATTCCAAGGAGTTTTTTCCCTTGCCAATTATGCTTTGCCTTTAGCCGAGTATAATCGGTGAGGTTTTCTCCTGCACCTCCAAAGTTGGAATGCCCAAAATGGGAGTTAGGCCTTAGGGGATTATTAGAGCCCATTTTGTAACGTTTATAAACATGCTAGACGCTAGAATTTTATCATTTTGTCATGTACTAGGTTCTCCTGAAGTTTCAGTCAATTCCGACAAAAAATATTTTTTCACATTTTTAAGCCATTTTTTAATGGTTTAATTAAAAACTTTCAAAAGGTGATAAAAGTTTGATCCGGAATCGGAATTTGGCATAGGGATGCTCGTTTTCAAACTCAGGGCATCCTCTTTATCCTGGTACCCCCGGTTTTCCTATGTTTCGGGTGACAAAAACGCCCCGTGGAGCAGTTCTGCCTATCAGAGCTACAGAATGGCACTTTAATGCTAAAAGAGCATCAAAATGCACCGTAGCCAAAAATTAAATTATTAAAAACAGAGTTGTTTGGCACATGCCAAATGACATGGCATAAGTCACATGAGGTAGGCGTTTACTTCTAAGGTTCAAAGCATATCTTAAATGTTGGCTTAAAAGTCAAAATTTCAATATTTCAAAGTAGTGCTACGTAAGAGAGCCTTCACGTGGGCCATCTCTTCTCCGTGGCCATTTTCGTTTTGATGGAGGATAAGTTAATTTTGGATGGGCAAATGTTCTAAAGACCAAAGCATATATTTCAAAGTCATATGCTAAATTTATTAAAGGTTGGGCATTTGTGATATAAAAAGAAAAACCGTACGACCATTTTCCTCACGTGAGCCATTCTTTCATCTCAAGCGTGAGCCATTTGACATGGCATGGTATATTATTATGGTTGGCCATTTTAAAGTTTGAACCATATATTTCATGAGATATGGCAAAGTCAAAGGTTAAACGAGTTTCCATCACGGCTCCATCATTCACGTGGGCCAGCTCCTTCACGGTCGTACGGTTTTGTTTTGGAGATGGTTCGAATTGTTTGAGTTGCCACCTTATATGGCATCATCCACATGGATGACCTTCTAATTACAACAACCAATCAATGTATTTAGCATAAAGCTCCCCAATATGGAAACAACACTCAACCACTCACTCATCCTCATCCTCTCACGCGTGAGCTTCACAAGTGGGCAGCTTCCATTTCAAAGAGCTTTTGTCCAAGTTTGATGGTGCATTGCCATTGGCCATTAAGTTTGCTTGCTCTACAAACTAGGAGTTTTGTCTCCTTAGGGTTTTGCGCCCTAGCTCACTCTCCTTGTGCTATATATTGAGGAGCTTGGCTCCATTGTAAAGGATCTGAAGGTGGAACCTCTGCTCTGGTATTGTTGTATCATTTTCCGAATATTTGAGTAATAAAATAAGGCTTTGGAGGCTCGTCCTGAAGTGTTCTATGGAGGCATGATGTATTAAGCTTTTCTTATGAGGTAATCTGTATTGATTTCATATGTCTTATATATTGTTGAGATCGATCTGTCTTTGGAAGGAAATTAATTTCAGTAAGAACATCATATAATGCTTTATAGATTATTTGTTGTTGTTGAATGGTAGAAGGATTAACAAAGATTTATAGTTTCTTGTTTGAACTTACATCTTCGATTATTCTTTTTATTTGCAGACACAGGTATTTTTAATCTCCTTGTACAAGTGTTGTGAGATCTTTTTGCAGGTAACCTATGCTGGAGGAAGTACCAAGCATGTTAGCTTGCTCGTCTTCTAGAATCTTCAAACAAAGCTCCATCTCTTTGGTCCTTCAAGGGAACAACTCCATTGCCCAAAATTAATGCTCAAACCCCCAAGGGTTCATCTTCAAGATCCATCTTTCTAATCTAAATTGGTTACGGTTCTATTTTATGCTAGATCTCAAGTTTTAAGATCATAAGAAGTAGATCTAGTTTCCTTAAGCTTGCACCTAATTCAAAAAAAAATCTAAGTTCTGCTAAGGAAAAGTGCTTATAAAAGAAATATCTAGCATTTGTTAAGCTTGTAATTTGGCTTGCAACTTGAAAGAGGGCAGCCAAAGATCCTAGCAAGGCAAGCTCCATAGCTTGTCTTACTAGTTACTTTCCTGTCTCATTTTATTGCATCATTTAGATCCTTTTTTTTTAGGCTTAGTTTGCATCAAGAAGTAGTTTTAATTTTAAGTTGTTTCTAGGCATTTTACTTTCTTATTAGCTTGCTGGTCTGTTTTTTTTCATATCAGTCCTCGAGTTTAATTTCTTTTTAAAAGTTAGTCTAAGATCCAAAAATTTCACAAAAAACATTTTCTTTACTTACTAGTTGCATTAGTTTTAATTTTGACAGTTTGTAGCATTGTCAGAACACTCTTAAAGTGTTCTGATTGTCATTTCTAATCAACATTCGTTCGCTGGTCTGTTTCGTTTTCTTAACAGGTTGGAGCTAAAAACTCATAAGAAAGACATTTGGAAGCTCCCAGAACCATTTGGAGAAACCCCCTTGAAGCACTTTCGCTTTCAATATCTTATTGTAAACTGTCTTGTTCCCTAATGATAAAGGGCAAGCAGTAGTTCTCCTATTTTGATTGTAAACGTAAGAATAAAAAGAGCATAGCAGGAAATTCCAGCGCACGACCCCAATCCCCCCAGGGGGGATCCGCACCTGTTTCAGTTTTTTTTGCACTTTTTCTTTTTTCTTTTTTTTAGATTAGTTTCATTTGAGCAGTAGTAATTAAACAACTCACTCAAGCACACAATGTCCTCTGAGGACCCGTTCATCATTTTGTCATATGCTTTTGTGTTTTATTCAATTATTTTTCTGTTCTTAAAATTTAATCCTAAAATTAACCCCCCTTGCTTTATGCTTGGGGTTTAGTGTAGATTAATCATCCACTCACACATTTTAATAAAACGAACAACGCCCCAAACCCGGAGTATGCTCTTGACTACTGCAACTTAGTCGGAACAGTTGGCTCAATCAGAAATGGGTGCAAGGTACTTAGTGTTAATAAGACAATCCATTAGAATCCAATCCTAAGAACTCGGGAGGTTGCATGGACTGAATCCACAGAGTCAGCAGGTTCTTAAGCAGGTTCTTAAGCAGGGTCATCCTCGCCTGGTTGGACACTTGGTAAGGTTGCTAGAGCACTCAGCTCGAAGTTTAGGATTATTTTAGGCCAAACCAAGAATTAACCCACTCCTTAATCCACTCATTTAATAATTATAAAATTTACCAACCGAGACACTGCAATACTTTCACTGAGACTACACAAGCAACCCTACACAGCAGCAATCGCATGCATTTCGCATTCTCGGCACTGGTCATTAATTTTCCATGTTTTAAGTTTCAATCATACATGTCGTGAATGCATATCTATCTTGTGTGGGGTTACTTAATTGATTTAATTTGCAAGCAGTGCTTAGTTGTATTTTTTTTCCATCTCATTATCTTTTAACTCCTAGAATAGACTTTTATCATTTGTTGTAGATTAAAAGCCTTAGTTTATTTTTCATAGGGACCACCCCCCTTGGCTTCGCTAGGAGTAAGCCTAGACGGAGGAGTCAAGTAATCAGGTGACAGCACTTGACTCTCACTTGCCCCCAAGGACACACTGAACGGCTTGAAGGTTTCCTGCCGCGTCCCCCCCATGTGTGTATTAGGCGGCAACACTACTTATGGAAATTATTGGAAATCTCTTATGAAAGCCCATTGAAATTTAATTCTAGAATGTGTTTCTAAACACACATTGAATTAAGGGCAAAAGCAATGAAATGCTAAAAGTACCACATGAAGGGTCCAAAAAGGTCTAAAAAGTAATGGCTAAATAAATGCTAAATCTAAAGATTGTTGACCTCATAAATGTAAATATACCTCGGATGCAAGCTGCGATTAGTTGTGCTTTTAAGCGCATGCAAAATCCCAGAGGGGTCATATAGGCTAAAAAGGCCATGGAAATTAAATGAATGATCCTAATGAACTTGGATCAACTTGATGTAGTCATGATGCCAAGGTTGAATAAGCACTCTCTAAACACAGTGTGTAGCTCCCCTTCTCCCCGTCCAAAGTATCACTTAGTTAAGTTGGTCAAGTCACCCCTTTTTCCTAGCCTTGTCCTTAGCCTTCACCCTATGCTAGCAGTTAGGCCATGTCCATTGGATGAAGTATGTCTTTTAAGCTTTGGTGCAAGTAAGTTATAAATAACATTTAAATATCTATGTATTAACTGCCATTTGATTGATGTTTATACTTTAAGTTAAGCTGTGAATATGATTAAAGGAACATGTCTTAGTCATTTGTTATACTCTTGTCTTTGGTTGTATTTTGACCTAGTCAAACATGGTTTGACCATGGTCATTCTTGGGATCCGTGATGAGATGGACCACTTATGCTTTATGATGTTGATCTATGGTCCCACATGCACCTATTGATGATTCCATATGTTGGAAATATGCCCCAGATGATGATTGATGCAGTTGGTCAATTTTGTTATTATTTCCAGATCATCATATTTTACACTATCCGGGTATGGTGGACACTACAGATGACCCTACAGGTTATCATGAAGTGTATGAGTACTCATCTCTAGTGGATTTGGGTCTTCTAGATCCATTGAGACACTTATCTTTCAGTTCTGGGCACTCCTGGGCATGATATTAGCAGTTTTCCACCTGTTGACCAGTTTGGGCATGCTAATCCATCCTGTCCAGCAGAGGCATTGGAGGCCAGTCGTTGCCTAGGGCGCTACAGAGGAAGCGGGTGGTCCAGCCACTTGTTTTTACCATTGTACCCCCTTTCCAGACAGCCCGGTACACTCAGTTTGACAGCGCAGACACCCTGGATGGCAGTTTTGGGCACTTTCAGGGTTTTCAAGAGGATAAAAAATGGAATAAAAAGGTCATTGAGGAATTCGATTTGGGCAATTGAGGCAAGGTTTTGGCACTTGGTCTGCTCAGAGGTCATCCATGGTGTATCCCCCTCCTTCCAGATCAGTTGGCATCAGTCAGTGGGGTCCACAGTGGCTACAGGAGATCTTTTACTGCATGTCTCTCTCAGATTATGGGGACAGGATTTGATCATTTGTATTACTTGGACATGTCATAGACTCATATTTTATATTATTGTGCCATGGGGACATGCTAGTGAAGGGGATTAATACCTCCTAGCCCCACCATGTGCTCCTAGTGACTTCTCTTGGGTTGATCTTTGTGATAGGGAGTATCATTATTGTATCTTTGTGACATAGTTGATGCTTTCTATTACATCTCTTCATCATTTTCATAATTCTTTTACTTGGCTTGTTTCTAACTTGATCTTGTCTTGTAGGAGGAGGACGATTTGGCTATCTTTGGAGGAGGACGTTTTGGCTTGGAGCACTAGATCTCACTCTTGAATATACACATAAGGGGAATCTTTGGGTTAGCTAGTCTTCATTGATTGGCTAGGGTCTCCCCCTTGATCTTGATTAGTCTTGATCTAAGATTCTAAAGTGAAGAGTGCCTCGGTTGACGTGACTCCCAACTTGCATTGGGAACCATGGCATCTCTTGGTCACCTCTTCAGTTGTCCAACACCTCTACCATCCTGGATGGGATACTTTTAGGGACAGCTACAAGTTGTGTGATAACAACCCCATGGCACAATAACATATAATAACTCAAGATAATATCATATTGTGACCATATCACCAAATCGTGGCCCCTCAATGACATAAGAAAATGCCCAAATAATAGCCTGGAGTGTATGTGGACCCCACTGAATGCTGCAAGTTGTGCAAGAAGGTGTGGGATGCATCACAAAAATCCTCTAAACAAACTTCATGCCAATTCCTTGCCCCATTTTCCCAAATCAATTTCCTCAGTGGCCATTTCTTCCATTTTTTATCCCCGGAATATCACCTGTAAAAATAATAAAATGCCTATCTCTCTGCCTGGTGCCCTGGGCACCAATCTGACTGCACCAAAATGTCTAGAAGCATGGTAATATGGTAATAACGAGTGGTTGGGCCCCATACTCCCTCTGTAGCTCCCTAGGTGAGCCAAAATAATCTCAAAATGTGCTGACAGGCCATTTTATATGGCAAATATGCAATAAAGTGATAATCCGACCATAAACCCATCTGAAAGTGCCTGAAACTGATATCTGAGTGTACCAATGGACTTAGAAGGCCCAAATGTAATAGAGATGAGTACTCATACATCATGTGACCACCTGGATAATCATCTATAAGCTCCACCATGCTCGGACAATGTAAATAATAATAATTATAAAATCCACCAAACCATCACACAAAACCTGTGTCTGATGCATGGAACCATCAAATGGGCACCATAAGACCACAAATAATCAATCTTCGAACACCATTGGTCAGATTCATCCCGGATCCTGCGAACCAGGTCAAAACTGATCAAAATAATGACTCGGGTCAAACTGACTGATGCTGCAAGTGCAAATGGATAAGATATGCTCCTTTAATTATTTCAATAGAAAGACTAAAGTACAAGTAGCATTTCACTGGCGATTAAGCAACAATACATCAAATATAAGTCTAGATTAAAGCAATTAATTACTAAGAGAAAGACCCTCAATTGTATACTCATTTCATGGATGTGACCATTTTGCTAGGAATGGGTGAAGGTGAAAAAGACAAAGCTAGGACAAGGGAAGAAGTGGATCGAGAAGTTTGAACCCATGGGGATTGAGCGCTAAAGATGGGCAGTGGGGTCTCTTTCCTGATTGCACCCGATGGAATCGGGTGTCTCTATCGAATATACTGAATGGTGTCTAGAGCTAGCATGCTCACCACATCCTCTAGCTTAAGCAACCTGCAAAATCACTACAACACTAGAAAAGGGGATTAAGAGCATATGTATAAATAGTTAAAAGAAAGCATATGAAATGATGGATTCAAACAAAAAATCACACTATCTCTAGCATTCTATTATTATTGACAAAAGCAAACAACCTATAAAGCATTACTTACTAATCTTTAAGAAAGATAACTTCCCTTCAAAAGACATATAATCCCAACAATTGCTAGCATAAGATAGAAGGGATACAAATTACCCCATGTTATCAAAGCACATCACATCCAACCAAGGACAACAACAGGGTAAGCCTCCAAAGCCTTCTTATTAAACTCAATGAAAAATATTACAACAAAAGCAAGCAGAGGTTCGACCTTCTGATCCCAAAGAAAGGCGAACAGCACTTTTATATAGAGATTACAAGCATGAGCAGGGAGGCATTGATCAAGGGAGGGCACATCACATAAGAGGGAGTTCAACTCACTGTTGGTTGCAATGATTTAGGATCCACTCGAACTCAAACTCAAAGAGATTGCACCAGCTCTCAATGAGGAAGGCACATCCCTACCTTGAAACCATCAGCCACGTGAATGGATGCCACATGGAAAAGTGGCTTCAAGTGAAGAGGGTGGCGCATCTTTAACTTGAAGCTCAACGTTGACTTCCCAAATCAAATCGAAAATGACACTTTAATTAAGGAATAAAGTTGCCTTCCATGTTGGGTGAGATGCCAACTCATTTGACACATGCCCATTGGCCATTACCTTTTTTATTATATTTTTTTTTTATATTTTGTGTCATTTTGTCGCTTCTTTAGCATTTCTTTGCCATTTTGCTGCCCCATTAAGAAAAAATGCTCCAAGTGATAATTTAATCACCAGAAACATAGGAAGAGCGAGTCCTAGGGTGAAGAGGACGCTCTGAGTGTGAAAATGAGCATCCCTGCCAAAATCCGCCTCCGGATCATACTTTTATTACAATTTGAAATTTTCCAATTAAACCATTAAAAATGGCCTAATTTTACGAGAAAAATTATTTTTCTCGGAATTGACTCAAACTTCTAGGGGACCTAGTGCATGTCCGTACGACTTATTATTGATGGCTAGCATGTAAATATACAGACACTTAGGCTTTAATTAGCTCCCAAGGTTTGACCATGTTACCAACTATTTTGTACAATAGCTGAATTTCTTGTGAGCCGCCAATTTATTGAACATGATTCATGTTCATCATCAATGTTCAAAAGTTCAAAAGTCATTTTCAGGGCAATTTTGCCCCATTTGTAATAACTGCATGTTCATACCCCCATGGGGAAAATGTAAAAAGTTGGTCTAAACGGGATCCTTTTATAAAAGGCTCGGCTATCTGTAGGTTTAGCCATTTGGGGGATACTCTAGAGTGTTTTTTCCTTAGGAATTATGCGCTACTCATCAGTGGCGTATAATCCCTGAGTTTTTCACTCAAACCTCCAAAGCTGGAGTATTTCCCACGGTGGTCAAAACCTAAAGTGGTTATTAGAGTCTTGTGTCTAGGATTTTTTACGTGTTAGCCATCTCGATTGATTCGTATGAACATGCACTAGGTCCCCTAGGAATTTTGATTGATTCCGAGAAGAATAAATTTTTCAGTAATTTAGACCATTTTTTAATGGTTTAAATGAAATTATTCAAGAAGTGATAAAAACCTCATCCGGAGGCGGAATTGGGCGTGGGGAAGCTCGTCTTGACGCTCAGAGCGTCCTCGTTACCCTAGCGCCCTCGTTTCTCAGATTCTGGGCAGTTACGTCACCTCTGGGGGAGTTTTGGCTAATAATGCATCATTTTGGCACTTAATTGCTAAAAATTGTGAAAATGCACTTTGACCAAAAAAATCAAATATGTCAAAAATCATTAAAAATTGATTTTTAAAGGATGAGTATGGGTCCCATGAGGTGTACGATAAAATCCAAGGGATAAGTCACATGTTTTATTGAAGTTTGGATTAATAATTCACTTCAAAAGAGATGACGTAAGCATGCTAGCGTGGACCTCCTTCACGCGTTGGCTTCATGGCATGCTCGTGGTGGGTGGTTAGATTGCATTTATGAAATGGTGGGCGCCTCCCTCAATCTATGCAACCACCAAGGCTTGGCTCCCACTTAACTCGACCTCAAATCCCTATCTTCACTCACGTGTCTCCTCCTTTGGCTCACGCATATCCTTTTGAAGGCTCACGTCAATCTCTATTGGAGCTCGAATATTACACATGGAGTTTGGTCATTGGATGGTGAAGCTTCCAAGGAGATGGATGGGGGCACCTTGCCAAGGTGGAGGCCACTTCCCCATCCCAACAACTAGAACTCGACTTCTTCATTGAGATAGCACTCCAGGCTACGGATTTCATTGGATTTAGATTGAAATTCGATTTGATGACTTATTGTTATTGGCTCCCTTAGTGCCAATTCGAATTAGGGTAGGCTAGCTCTTGTATTTCGTTATATAAGGAAGGCATTGCCTCCTTTCACATGGATTTTGTGCAAATAAACTCTGGTGAAAATTGTAAGGTCTTTGTTTAATAAAATATTTTGAGACTTTGGAGGTCATTTGATTGGGCTTTTGGCATTGTGTCTTCATCTCATGTGAAGTAATATCTCTTTCACCCTACTCTTGTTTTGCAAATTTGATTATTATGCTTATTGAAGACTAACAATCTAGTACTTAGGCTTCTAATCTCTTACATTGAGTGTTTGTGTCTTCAGGGAATTCATCTATTGGGAGCTATTGACATCTAATACCTTCACCATTCAAGTGTTCCATTTTTCTTAATATTTTAGTTTGCAGGGTTGCGAGCTTCTCCAGATATTTCTTGCCCTCTCCAACAAAGCATTCATTCAAACTTTCGGTTACTGGTTACTGGTTACTTGTTCTACCCCTAAGCTATGGAAAACTATAGGTCCATCTTTCTCCAAGCCTAGATTTCTTACCAAAGTTTGCCTTTCGTTTTTGGCTTACATTGGTCTTTTGCCTTCCTCTTTGCTCTCATCCCACTTCATTTCTCCTTGTCTAAACCTCCTTTCCATCCACTAGATCCCCACTTCTTCCATTCGTCCATCTCTTCCTTTACACTAACCGCTGCCCTTGTTATTCCTCTGTTTTCAGTCACCTTCCCTCTTTACAGTCTGCTGCCCTTTTCAGTCTGCTGCCCTTTCCTTACTGCTGCCCATTACCAGCATTCATTCCTGCCCACTGTTTGCATTTTGCAGCAGTCTTTATTCCCTGTTTGGCTGCCTTCTTCATCCCTGTTCTTCTCCCTCTTGTCCACTTTCAAATCTGCCCTAAAAAATCAAAACCAAAACAAGTTTGTTAAAGTGTTAGAGTTAGCTCATTTGCATTTCTTAAAAAGTTAGTAATTAGATCTTAAATCATTACCTTGCATACATATCATCTAGGATCTAGTTTCATGTTAGTTGCATTTAGTTTCTTTTGAAGTATTTAGATCTCACAAAAAGATAAAGTTTGCATTCTGCATTTTAGAGTTTAGTTTGCATTTAGTTTCAAGCTTAGATTTTATTTTATTAACATCTAATGGGTGCCTTGTTGAGTTGATTTGAGTTTTTGTAGATATTTAAAAGAGAAAAGAACTAAGAGGATCCAAACTGAAAGAGAAGGAACAAAAGAAGAGCAAGAAGTCTTCTAAAAACAAAGAGAAGATTGAACCTAGAGCACCATTTGAACCAAGATCCAAACCATGAAGACTTAATCAATCTCCTTTGTATTAGTTATTGATAACTTGTTCCATTTATTTCCAAAGTTTATTTCTCTTAAAAGTCCTTACAAGGGTTAAAATCCCAAGGCATTTGTAACTGATTAATAAAAAGGCTAAGTGGGATAAGGCCTCCCATCTTTTTGTTCTTCTTCCCCATTTGGGGAAGAGTGTCTTGTGCATGCTTAGTTTAGATTTGCTTTAAGTTTTTCTTAGAACATTTTTCATTTTTTGTACTTAGAGTTTAAATTTCATTTCAGTCTTGACCTGAGGAGTAGCTTGGGATTTTATTCTAAGTGTCGCATTGGCATTGCGTGCCACTCCTCTTTCCCCACTGTGTACTGCGTACGACTAGCTAGCTGGAAGTTTCATGAACAGTGTGTAGAAGTCACTTTGAATTCACTTGCTAGATTAGTCTCTGTTGTGGTAGAACACTAGTTGGTTTTTCAGCTTATTTTTGCAAGTAGTTTATTTCATTTGATATATCATTGTCTTATCTCATTTTATCATTATTTGAACTTCATAAGTGCGTTCTTTTGCTTTAAGCTGCTTCTATTTTAACAAAGAACCAAAGTCTCTTGAACTTGCAATAACCCAAGTCAAGAGCACTCTCTGTCGGAGAGCATTCCCACTGCATCTTCCTTGCATCAAGCATATAGATTAGCAAAGTCTCTTGAAATTTCGTCTTAAGACAAAGTCAAGAGCGCTCTCTATCGGAGGGTTGAACAGTGTGCTCTTTAATAATTTAAAAAACATTCCAACTCACACCCCCTTTAATAATTTATCTTCGCTGCTATCCATCATTCCGTATGCTCTGCCGACCCTAAAAGGTTGGGCTAGTACTCAGAAAGGTGTTGGATTTGTCAATTTTGATAACATAATAAAATTTTCACCCCACAACCAGCCAATCCGGAGTTGATCGATAAGATAAGTTCGGTGGGTAATCTCCTAGTTGGGGGCGTCGGGGTTCCATGTTCAACCTCTAGTTTGCTGGTTAGCATTGCGCGACCTGACTAGAGCACTGGGTGGCCCGACATGTCCTTGAACGGAGGCACTTGATACTATCTTTTCCGGACAGACTTCCAGTACCTCGCGTATCGGTTGGAGGTATCCTTAGCCTTAATAATCAAAGATCACTAAAAATTTCAATCAACCAAGATAATTTGCACAACGATCTCACGAACAGTTACTTTGAGACTTACACTTTCAGCATCACAAGTATTTATTTGACTCCATTTTGGCACTGGTCTGTAAGGCACTTTTTTCATATTTTAAAGCTGGACCATTTGTCCTTGTCATTTGCTTAAAGTTTATCTTGTGGATGCTTACTTAAAATTCCAAGTCATCGTATTGTTCATCTTGCAATCTTACTTTGTAAATCGCAGCGTGGATTGCTTTATCTTGTGTTTGTTTCAATTATAAAATTGTGATCTCTCATCATTTAAAACTCCTAAACAACACCCATCCACATCACTCAACACAAAAACATTTAAAACATAAGAGCCATAGAAAACTCTTTGTAGGGACTACCCCCCTTGGCTTCGTTAGGAGTTAGCCTAAACGGAAGAGCTGGGATTCAGGTGACAGTACCTGGCTCATTGCTTGCCCCCAAGGCCACACTTCTCCCACTTGTAGTGAGGAGACAGCTTTCGAAAGATTTCTGCTGCTGGTGTGCATCTCGGCGGACAACAGACCACCAAGGTAAATACTTCAGCTTTGGAGGTGTGAGTGAAAAACTCAGGAATTATACGTCACTAAAGCACAACGCACAATTCCTACGGAAAAAACACTCTAGAGTATCCCCTTGACAGATAAACCTAAGGCAAGCTAAGCCTATTACAAAAAGACCATGCTTAGACAAACTTATTACAATTCCCCATGGGGGTATGGACATGCAAAAAAAGTTTAAAAAGGGCCCTGAAAAAGGCCTGATGGACTTCTGAACACTGAACTGCACAAGTATTTGTGCAAACTTTGGCAGCTCTTTGGAAGTCCAACTAAGTGCAACTCAAGTGGTAACAAGCCTAACTTCACTATATAATGTTTTAGTCCCATTTCCTTTTGAATGAATGAGAAACCACATACCTAGTTTGTCCAAGACTTTATAAGATTCTAGTGATAAACAAGAATAGTTCATAAATATCTTGGAATGCAATCAAAATTTCAAATACAATGTTAAAATTATTTCCGCAATGACCTTGATCCCTACTCCAATAAAAAAAAACTTTGATTGTGATGAAAACAATGGTTTGGGGTTGTTGATGATGGTAAGTGCCTCCCCTCTCATTCCCAACAGCTGCAAAGACAAATAAGTTTAAAAGAAAACAAAATCATTACTTTAATAGGGTCAAAATTTGCCTACCGGTTTTTTACCCTATTTGTCGATTTTTGCCGATTTTTGCCGATTTTTTCCTATGCCAATTTTTTCAAAATTTCACAATTTTTTCGGGCCAATTTTTCATTTGAGGTTTTATATCACAATGTTGCCGATTTTTCACCAATTTTTTCATCACTGCAAAAAATCACCACAACATATCCTGAAAATCATCCCTAGATCGGGATCCTCATCAACACCATCCAAATTCGCATCGGTATCAATGTCATCATCCTCTCACCTCAATCCCACCAAAATCAGCCCACAAACTGCTCCAAATCAGCTCCAATATCAATCTGAATTAATTCTCTTTACCAGAGATCCAACATCTCCAAATGCTCACCACTTATCAATAAGAAGAGTGTGGGGCAAATCAAAGCGGGACGGGGCCCTCATTATATAGGTTAAGATTAGAGTTTGGGGGGCACCATTTTTGTGTGTTTATTTAATCTTTCTGTGTATTTCTTGGTTTGGTGTGGATGTATATTCAAATTAGTTCTGAACTGGCCAATTTGGAACTGAAACCATGCTCCGATTTTGACAATGAATCAATCCCAATCAAAATTTATGCAGAATCAAACCATTTTTGGCCCAAAACGTTATAAATTAACTGGTCTAGTTCTAATAACAATGATTTATACAAGGTAACATCTTGGCAACAAAGTGGGTGATACAAGCATTGCAAGGGAAGCTCAATAGAAGACTTGACTTATTCATAGCATCAGGCATAGCAATGACATTGGCAAAATTCAAGGTCATTTTGCCTTGTGTGAGATCATTATTCCGGCACGTCGTTTTAAAATTCAGGGATCAATTTTCATCAAGCATTTGGAAGCCTGGAAGTTTGTAGCTAAGTGGTCTTTATGGAATTTTTCAAGCACCAAAAGAGGATGGCACCTGCCCTTCGGTCTTGTTTGGAAACGGAAAATACAAGGGCAACGCATTGCAAAGCTCCCAAGGTTTCAATCAAAAGAAGAATTGATAAGGGAATCTTTCTATGGTGTGACCTTCGGGATGTCAATCATAGGTCTTGGACAAAATCGAGAACTCTCGAAGGCCTTGTTGTCATCTGACAGAGCAACTATTTGAGAGCTGTGGAGTCATTAATGATAAGGACCTCCCAAAAATATGTAGGGTTTCATTTGGAGAGATTGCTGATGGGATTCTGATAAGCCTACTTCTTATTATAACAGCAAAACGTTCTACCTTTTCATACATAAAAAGACCCCACCAGCCTCAATCTTGAGTGAAAGATGTTCTTATTCAAGTACAGAAATTCAATGCATGACAAGTGCCTCTATTGTGGCAAAGATGAGAGACTCGAGCACCCCATTTAGGAATAACTTCTCTCGTCAGTGTTGGAAAGCAATTCGGCAGAAATTTTCTAACTTTTGTTCAAGAAACTATTCACAAGCAAGGAGCTCTACTTTGAGACTTGAACTCACTCATTTCAAGCTCTATGTTGACCTCTGACATTGAATAATATTTCCAGTTCTTTATTGTCTCTGGAAATTGTGTTGTATTTTTGAAGAAACTATTATAAGTGTTGTCTCAGCTTTACAAAAGTTAGTGTATAATTAGGTAAGTGCCCAAATCAAAGCTAAGAGTTATTTGCTTATACAAAATGCCAAAAATGTATATGCAAATTCACATTCAGACATTATTGCAGCGTCCTCTGCATTAAGGTAACTGTCTCTTTACTTTGTATATATATGATTCATGTATAATATATGTCTTTCTTCTCAAAACGAAATTTAACAAAAGAAAAAGGAAATGGATGACATTTGGTGTTCCCTAGATAATTTATGGGCATTCTTCATCTTGTAAAGCTATCCATATATTTATAAATTCCAAAAATAGCTTTTTCTCTTATTTATTTTCGGTCTTTGTTTTAAATTTCAGTTTTTTGGAATCACTTGCACATACACGGTGTGTCACTACTGGATTGTACTTTTGAGTTCCACTGACCTACTTTTGTGGTCATTACTAGATATTAATAAAATTTTCATATCTATTCTTTTATTGTTTTTATTATAACTTCTAGAAAAATATTTATTGTAGCAAACACGTTGAACAGAAAAGTAGGAGGTATACAAAAAAGCAGATTGAATAACAAAAAGAAGAGTATAGCGGAAAGAACTACAAAGCAGGCAGACTCAAAAGAAAGCCTAGAAGAGAGCAAAAACAAAAGTAAAAGTTGGCTTTTCTTTTATCTTTCATTTTCTAATCTTTTACTTAAATTTTTAACATTATCATTAATTGTTTGATGTTTGAGAGTGGTTCCAACTTTGTCAGACATCATATGGAGAAAGTAGAATTTCATATCGCACTCAAAATTCAGCAGACTTAACAGTTTTCAGGATTTCAGGATTGGTAGGATTGTAATACTTCCATCGGATTCTATCATGTATGATGGTATGGGATTGGCATTTATTCAAGAGCACCAAGCCCTCTATGTACCCTGATGTTAGTGGTGTTGATTGTTGAACTCCTCTATCATGGCCTCGGCAAAAATGAACTCTTCACTCAAGCCAAAATCATTGATTAGGCATGTTAAGATTTTTCCACCATCTTTTAAGGAATGGATTAGGCAGTTTCACTAAATTGGATGGTGTTGATTGATGTCCCTATAGGATTGAGATAGAGGCAAACAGTAATATCCCAATATAAGGAATGGGGGTATATTGCTTGTCGATTATGTTTGTCTTTAAAAGTTCTTGCTCATTTATTCATAGGGTAATGTTTCCAACACAATTCTGTTTCGGAAACTCAAACCCATTTCCCCGTATAGTGCAACTTAGCTTGGAACACATAATAGAATATAGTTATAGTACAATCTTGTGACAAAATTGGAGATTGAAGACAAAAATAGATCTTTAACTAATTTTTTAATAATTGAGCCAAAATATAAACACCTTATTAGAAATATAGACTAGATGTATTTTTAGTCCTCAATTATGGACCCACAAATGAATTGACTCCATCAATTTCATTCCTAGCTTCAAATTCACACCATTGTTGTACATCTAAAAAGTGTTTGTAGTTCTTTGACCTCCACTGAATTTTCAATAGGTTGAGTATTAGAGTTAATGGTGTATCTAATGTGTAGAGAAACAACTAAACTTATTCATCATTTTTATATAAGTTGAAGTAATTTGCTCAAACAACTTATTTTTAAAGGAAACAGCCCAATGCACTTAAAACCCAAGAATAAGGTCATATTATTTCAGTTATTTCATCCTGAACTCATTCAATTGTGCTCAAAGGCCACATATTCTGGCATGAGGCCCAACGTCCACCCAAAGGCTTTACATCATCTTGTCGGTGAGAATTGAAAGTTGGTGAAGGCCACATTAGCACCTCACTTTTACCGATTGAGAAAGCCACCATTGACAAAAAAAATCTGTAACAAGTCATGATTGGTCAACTGCATCGGGACATCATCCAAGTCAATCTTGGGTCCCACTGTTATAAATTGTGGGGTTATACCCCTTATGTGCACCTCGCATGTGTTCTAACTTCTTGTATGGCTTCAAGACCCCCAAAATCCTTCCACCCACTCCTTGTCAAACAAACCTTAATGAGATTTGAAGCCAGATGGGCAACACAAAAGTCTTCTTGTTTTCCTCATCACACCACAAGCTCATGTGCCAAACAACTTTCTTTCTATCACCCTTCCATTATAATGAATTCATACATTGTAAGTCATTGGCAAATGAAAATAACCAGCATTTACAAAAGTCACAATCAACAGGAAGTATATTAACAAAATGCATCATCTCAGATGCCAAACTCTAGTCAGCAGCTACGGGCAATTTTTCTTTAATTAAAAATGAGGCTAAGTTTTTCATTCCTCGAACCTAATAATTTTTCAGGGGCTATTCTTTATAATCTTCTAAAATATGACATTTAGATTGATAAATACCTCCTTGTAACACTTTTCTTTTCATTTAGTAAGCAATCACAAAGACAACAATTTATAAAACATAAACCGATTGACAATTGAAAACTATTTTAAGAATATGGACAGAAAACTCACAGGACCAGTTTCAAGAACACATGAAATCACATCAAATGCCAATGATATGACCCGTTCTCGCAAGGCATGATATTTCTGGTGAAAAGAATTAATAAAGTTTTAAATCTGATATGAATATAAATCATCTGATAAGAAAAGGTAAATCTAAAGTATACTTTCATCTGATGAGTATTCCAAAATTTAATACATGTACAAGATTCAATCCACATAACCAACAATAAAGAAACAACAAAACCTTATATCTAATTTGTAATAATTTCTATTAATCCAAAACCAATTTGATATCGATGAAAATAACCTATTAAACGGTCTCTTATTACCAGCACTACATGGAACTTACATCATTTAAAGGGCTCTGCTTGATAATTACAAGTGTTGATGTTATCATACTAGGCATAAACCTGTAAAGTGGAAAAACACAAGCAATCTTCACATGCTACTTAAGTACATATAAGAAATTCCATTCTGGATTGAGATTATAGTGTATTAAAATTTCAATAAAACAGGGAGGGAGTTGTGATAAGTTTACTTGTCTGTATGTTTCCTGTGTCGAGTTACAAGTGTGCTGAATATCTGCAAACACCTTTTCCCTAATTTGAACCTGAACTGTTCAGCTTCTTCTATGGGATTATCCAAAGTAATAGAGTCCAAAAGGGCAAGAAAGTCCTGATTCCAAGAAGCCAAGGAAGGAATCAAAGCACATGGCATGTGTGACCTTACCTGCATAGTTAAATGAACCGAATTAGCTTCAGAAGAGCCTGTTCAGTGTTTAGTTAATATTTTTGCTAAACAGAGAAAAATAAATAGTCCATATTTCAAAAAAAGCAACCAATGCCTTGATAAGACCATAATTCAAACAAAGTAAACGCTAATTGGGACTAGAATCATTAAATTTATATCATATGATTATTCTGACCAACAGCTAAAAGATGATATCAGATTATCTTTATAGCAGGAATGGGAGGAGAACACCAAAAACTCCTTGATAACAAAAAATTTTAAAAACATATGGAGGGCATGCAATCAAAATATTCTAGAAGATGGAGAGAATGCACTTCTAAAATGTCCTGCTTATGAGAATCTGCAATCCATTTTTCAACTTGCCAGATGCAACTCAATTCAACAGGCTTTGCAACCCAAAATCTCAACATCTGAGGAAAGGACGTTATTAAAATTCTAGAGCAAAGCTCTAAGATTGTGAAGAACAGACCAATTTCTATTTCCAGCAAATAAACGAAAGATTAGCATGGGTAATTATATATGTTTATAGATACATAAGAACTTGGTATTTGGTATTGTTCAATGCTAATATTAACAGTTTCTCAAAACTTAGAACTAAGTAAATAATATAGGAGGTGATTTGTTAAAAGTTAAAACACCTCTGTGAGATGCACTCTAACATCAAATGACCATAAATATTTTACTGTGGTCTGTAACAGCCCCACGCAAACAGTTATATGATCAACTCATGAATAATTCATCAATTCCTTGTTGCATTAAATATAGACTGATACAACTATACCAGCACCTTACCAAATAAAAACAAATGAGAGAGATTGCACCATAAGTAGCTTCTGTAGGTCCTACAGTTAGAAAGGCCCCCATTTGATTCAATTAATTCATCATATATGTATCTTCCTATAAACGTACACTGGCCCTGGACTTCCTTCCTATGTTCCATCAAGTTTTGGGGACACGAAGAAACAAGCATGCAGGACATGGGAACCATCTTGGAAATGTGTAGAAAGATTTCCCAAATTTCAGGGGATATCACAAGGGACATGAGGGTCCCCAACATAGAGGACCCTACACCAAAAATTAAATATGTAAAAGATATAGAACTCCAAATATCAAAAACAAGAGATTCTTTTCTGCATAGTTACAAATTTATAAAACTAAACTAGCAACATCCATGATCCAACCAGCAATTACAACATCTGAAAATTGGTATTCAAAATAGGGGAATCATTGTATTTTCGTCAATGTTATCAGAACTTGACCCAGAACAGGCTAAACCAGCTGGTCTGACCAATTCTAGGGGTCTTCAGGGGCAAACCAACCCCTCAGACCAGAAATGACCAGTTTTGGTCTGAATCAGTCTGGAACCAGTCAGAACCGGCCAGTTCAAGCCAAAACCAGTTAGAACCAGTAGGGGTGACCAATGGATTGACCAATTTTGTACCGGTTCACTTCCTTCACCCAAAAAATGGAAAAAACTTGGATGATTATTTTGTCTAATTTGATTGTAAAATGTAGACTATAGTACAATTATTTTTGAACTTTGCGGGCCATTTAGAGCCACAATGTAGTGCTATTTTGGTACAGATATGTATTGCACTCTACGCCATTTTTTCACCCTTACAGTGCATATACATGAGAAAACTTTGCATATTTGTGTCTAATGATTTGGATTCACATGGATGTACATGAATATTTTTTTAATCAAAGATTGAATATTTTATGTATTTTTGGTCAAACAGTTTTGTGTCTGGTTTTTTACCAGTTCTGCTCAATTTCCCTGGTTTGTGGGGTGGAGCGGTTCAGTCACCAGTCTGGTCTGGCTTTGATAACATTGATTCTCACTGTAAAATCAAATGACCAATGTCAAAACCAAAATGAAATGCCGTTTTCCATCACTTAACTACATCCATCATTTAATTATTAAAGAGTTAAGGCTGTCATAACTCAAAGTAACAAACAAAGATATGGAACAAGGCTCAAGCTACTAATCAAGCATCTATCTATTGTGTGAAGCTATCAACATCATCGATGGGAATGTAAAGACAGCCAGCCCCTAGTTCAAATCTAACTGCTGTTCTAAGTTCTAACTTTTCCAGCCAAAGAAATGAAAAAGATTGATGTGTCTCCAAGTTTACACTGAAAGAGTACTTCCTTCACATGAACTGAACTTGGAATATGGCAAAAGATCCCTTTTTTCCACACTTTTCTGCTTTAAAAAACATGCTATTCCAACATTAACCTCTGTAATGTACTCAAACTAGTGTGTTGTAGGTAAGAAAGAACAAAAGCTAAGGTTAGGGAGGGTTCTACAAAGAATAAAAGACAATGTCCCCCTTTCATAATCAACTTATTATATGTCATGTTCTAAGGTCTCTACATACTATTCCTATGTAGGGTGCTGTTATCACACAACTTGTAGTTGTCCCTAAAGGTATCCCATCCGGGACGGTAGAGGAGATGGACAACTAAAGAGGTGACCCAAGAGATGCCACGGTTCCCAATGAAAGCTGCGAGTCACATCAACCGAGGCACTCTTCACTTTAGATCAAGATGAATCAAGACCAAGGAGGAGACCCTATAGCCAATCAAAGGAGATTGGACCCAAACAATGGTTTCTAGGGAAGTGTGAAAGATGAGTTACGGAAACCAATGCAAGGTTAGGTGGACCTAGGAGTTTAAGTATGGTTGAAAGAGGCTTTAAGGGATGACTTATGTTTCAACCATTGAATGATTTAGGCCACAAGATGAGATCAAATAACAAGATCTAGTACCATGAAATAGACAAGTGGGGCCCACTACCTTGGGATATGGAGCTGGTTCAAATGGGCCCACAAGGTGAAGTTAAGGATGAAAATGGTACCAAGGGGTATGCAAAAGGTAGATCTATGGATCTAAGTTGAAATTAGAGATACCCACATATGGGATCTAGCACTTGACACTACTCCCAAGGAGTGCGAATTGCCTTAGGTGGACTAGTGCCTTGAAATGGATGGGCAAATGGAGTCAAAAAAAGATGTCAAATTGTACATCGGGACACCTAAGGGGCAAAACAAGGGTGTTGTTCAAGATCAAGTGAATAGGATGGTTAGATCTTGCTAGATCTAATGTTTCACCAAGTGACCCAAGTGGACAACAATCCCCAAAACAAGGAATGATACCCCCAAGACAAAACTTCACAAAGTGAGACATTAGATGTAGGTTTCAAGGTATGCTCGTTCCAAATCCAATGGGATCTCAACCACCCATGTCCTAGAAGTGGGACAACTCAATCACCCAAGAAGTGTGACTTTGCCCAAGGAGGGCTAAAAGCATGGAAAAGTGTGTCAAATCAAGTCCAAAAGCCACCAAAGTTTAGATTCGGGTAGTTTAAGCAATTGTTAATGTGGATCTAGAAAATCAAAGTGATCCAATGGCTAGATCTAGATCTCCATAGATCTGAGATTGAAAGTGCATCACCAAATTGACCCAAGTGGGGCACAACCCTCAAAATGAGGAATGGGGCCCACAAGGTGAAAATCAATGAAGTGAGATACTAGGGGTAGGTTATCAAGTGAGGAGAGTATGAATCAAGTGGGATCTCACCTACCCATGTGTTGGACCTAACCCAATTAGCTTCTCTAAGGGGTGCGATTTGCCTCAAGAGGGCTATTTTGCCTTGGAAAGTGTGTCAAATGGATCCCAATCACCACCAAACTATAGATCCAAATTGCCGTGGATACGATGGAGGTGTGTTTTCAATATCTTTCCAAACGCTAGGATAGATCCAAGTAGATCTAAGAAAAACAAAAATGAGGGTTTTAATCAATTAGGGTTTTTATGATCTAGAAGTTATGGATAAGCCAAGGAAGAAGAAAACCATACGTTTGGAGCATACCTAGATGAAGAGATAAATGCTAGTTGAGATGAGGATTACTTTTGCCAAAGATCAAATGAAGAATTTTTTAAGCCCTCTTGCCAAATCGATTTTCTCCAAGCCACACATGTGTCCCTCTAACCTGTCAAAACCAAGGAGCAAAGCATCAATTAGTTTAACTTGTTGAAGGTAGATACAAGCAAGAAAGAGATAAGCAAAGAATAGTTGGTGCAAAGACAAAACCACTCCCTATTTAACCAAAACGTCCTCCTCCAAGCTTGAAGGGTAGGCCTCACCACCAATTCGCACTTGTCCAAAAACGCCTCCTCAACCTGTAAAAAGTATGGAAAAATATGCAAGATAGCTACAAGAGATCCTCCAGTGCAATGGACAAAAGCATTTACAATCAAAGCAACCAACATCCACTCCAAGATCCAAGCATGTACTCCAAAAGATAGAAATTTTATTCCAAGAACCAAGAGACAAATTCTCTAGATGATTTTACAATGAGGGGGTCTCCTCTGTTGGTAGTACGGCTTCCATTACACCAAAACCCGCAGGTGACTGGTAAACTCACCACCGCTAAATTTCAAGGATCCACGAGAGGTGATTAGTCCCTTGTCACGATACACTGGGGAGCGCTGACTACTTGTAACTTCGTGCAACAATCTCCCCCTCAACACGAGCCGAGTGTGTATCGAACTCGTGACCTCTAGCTCTGATACCAATTGTTGGTAGTACAGATTCCATTACACCAAAACCCGCAGGTGACTAGTAAACTCACCACCGCCAAATTTCAAGGATCCACGAGAGGCGATTAGTCCCTTGTCACGATACACCGGGGAGCGCTGACTACTTGTAATTTCGTGCAACATCCTCCTTATATAGGATAATAAAGACCAAAACCCTAGATCTCAAAACCACTTTTTGAAATTAGTGGTTGAGATTAAAAGATCTCAATACATGATCAATGGCTAAGATGAAACATAACAATATAACACATGGATCACTCAAATAATGATGGCGTCATAGCTAAAAGATACTCAAGGAGGGTGACGTCATCCACTAGAGGGGGCAAAAGTACATGGGCCCACCTCATATGACTAGGACATGACACATGGAGCTCATGGTAGGGCTAGGAGGCATCAATCCTTGCTAGCTCATCCCCATGGCACAATAAAATAATATAATATGTCCAAAATAAATACAAATGATCAAATCTGTCCTCAAAATCTGTGAGAGACATGCAGTAAATGGCCTCCTGTGGCCTCAATGGACCCCCTGACTGATGAAAACTGGCTAGAAGATAGGGGGTTCACCCTGGAAGACCTCTGTGAAAACCAAGTGTCAAAACCTTGCCTCAATTGCCCAAATCGAATTCCTCAGTGACCCTTTTATCCCATTTCTGGACTACCTCGGTAACTGTGAAAGTGTTGGAACTGCCACCTAGGGCACCTGCGCTGTCAAATTGAGCCCACCAGGCTCTCCAGAAGGGGGGGTAAATGGTAATATCAAGTGGTTGGACCACCCCCTCCTCATACAGCGCCCTAGGTGAACTGGCCTCTCATGGCCCCTGCTGCTTAGGTTGGGAAATTAGCCCCAAATCTGGTCAACAAGTGGAAAACTACATCTATCACTGTCAGAAGTGCCCGGAACTGAATGATAAGTGTCTCATTGGATCCAGAAGACCCAAATCTACTAAGAATGTGTACTCATACACCATGGGTTTCCCTGATGGGCTAGCTGTAGGGTCCACCATATATGGACAGTGCATAATCTGATGATCTGAAGTAATAATAAAACCTGCTGAACTACATCAATCGTCATCTGAATCATATGTCCATCATATAGCATCATCATCAAGAGTATGTGGGACCATCAATCATCATACATAAGCATGCATGGCCCACATCAACATGGATCCCAAGAAATGGCCATAGTCAAACTGGGTTTGACTAGGTCCATATACAACCAAGGATAAATCATATCAATAGACTAAGACATGTTCCTCTAATCATACTCACAGCTTAACTTAAAGTATAACATCATTTAGTGGCACTAAACATATTTGTTCATTCCGTTGTTATTAGTATTCACTTGCACAATAGCTTAAATGACAAACTCACCCATTGGACATGGTCTAACTGCTAGCTAAGGATGAAGGCTAGGAACAAGGTTGGGCAAAGGGGGTAACTTGTCTAAACTCAACTAAAAGACACTTTGGACTGGGAGAAAGGGGAAGCTACAAACTCTGTGCTGGACAAAATAAACACGAGGAATGGCTGTGCCTCACAAATGGATAAGTTGTTTAGAGAGTGCTTATTCAACTTAGGCATCATGTCTACTTTTATAAAAGATGATCCAGTTTCATTAGGATCCATTGATTTCATTTCATGGCCTTTTTGGCCTACATAACCCTTCGGATCTCAGGTGTGCTGATAAGCACAACTAATTGCAACTTGCATCCAGGGCATGTTTACACATATATAAGGTCAGCAATTGTTTAGATATAGAATTTAAGAACCATTGCTTTTTGGACCTTTCTTATACTCTTTGAGGAGTATTTTTAGCAGTTCATCGCTCTTGCCCTTTTTAGTTTCCATGGGCGAATTTACATAAGTTTCCATAAGTAGTACATGAGCTTTCAGTTTTAGCCAACAACATCTCAAGTGACTAGGGGGAGTTCGTGCCAATGCCAAACATCGGGACAACTGACCAGAATGATTTAGGCCTACAATCCAACTTACCAAAGGCAAGTTTTGTCACCAACTCAGAGCCGAGACACTAAACTAACAGGGATGCGATCCAAACACAGAGGTAGTAAAAAGGGAATTCCTCAATATCAGAAAGTCAAGTAAGACAAGTCGAGGGTCAAGGCCAAATAAGGAAAGTCATGGATGGATGAAGTCAAGTGAAAGTGGAGCCTAAGCTAGCAGACAACTGGTGTCAAGAAAATCCATATCTATGCAAGGTAGTAAACTAGTGAGTTTTGTCAAACAACCTAAATGTGCAAGTAAAATGTCCATTTTTAATTTATTACCAAGATAGTCCATTTTATAAAGTTTGCCACATCATGAATTATATACCAAGCCAATGCTGTGAACATGACTAAGGCAACAAGATAATAATCCACGGTCAATGATCATAAATCCATAGGTCATACAACATCATCATAAGAATAATCATCATATACCATCTGAAACACTATTGCAATACATCTCTAGGCACCGAACTGAAACTGTATGGAATAAAGGGTCACATCAGTCATCAAATCTGAACTATCAAGGCTCAGCCTTGACACAAGGTCTAACATAAGTCTGAATAATACACTGCTCTGATCATTAGTGATCTCAAAATATAAAGTCATCATAGCCAAGCTCTGAAAAATCTAAGCTCTGGAATGTGCAGATATCTACTAAGCAAGAATATAGCCCTGCTACTATGGTGTGATAACAGGTGCCTAAGTCAAAAGAGTCAAAGTACTACAAGGGAAATGGAGCTAAATGATAAATGTGAGCTATGCCGCCTTGAAAACACCATGATCCTTATGTCCTAGCTTATCAAAGCTAAATCCAAAAAAAGGAACTTATGTTAATAAAAAAAGGATCTTAAAAAATGGCGCAAGGCAAAGGTAACTCAAGAAGAAAATTATTCCCTTCCATGGCACACACAAGGAAGAAAACTCATTAAACCCTAGTTCTTGAAAGCTAAGGGGTAGACTTAGAACTCAAACACCTTCCTACGATAGTTAATTCGTGAACACCTTTCACTAACATTACATTCATTTTAGCCCCAAGGGTTAGCTCAAGCGGTCATGAGCTAGACATGAGATCTCTCCCCCCAAAGTTGGGGAGGGCACGGGTTCGACTCTCTTGATCCCCTCGAGGTTAGGCTCCGTAATCTATGTCACATGGTTCGGGTTCGAATTCGAGTTCGACGGCAATAAAATTCGATTCGAATTCGAATTTTTCCATGAAGTTCGGAATGAGATTCACCATTAGGTTCGCCATATATATATATATATATATATATATAAATTCTAAAATTTAATTTTAAAAATATTATATATATATATATATATATATATATATATATATATATATATATATATATATATATATTAATTCTAAAATTTATAAATATATTTAAAAACCCTATATAACATATAGTTTATAAAACATTTATCTTATGACAAAAATAATACATGGTCTGGTGTCAAAAATTAAATCTTACTTTAGAATATAATAAAAAATTACAATGCAATATAGTGGACGTGTCGGGAAAAGTATATCTGCCAGACTGTTTGACTGTTTGTGGACATCGATCCGTCAATAGTTTGTCCTACCGCCATCGATCTGTTGATAGTTTGTCCACCGTTTTAGGAAATCGCAACATGCAATGAGAATGGAGTGCACCCGCGAGGTGGTCCTGGTCTTAAGCCATCGATCCATCGAGGGATTGGTCTGCCAAATTATCAAATCGCGGCAAGTGTGCGGCCCACAGCGAGTGCCATAGCCCCGGCAGCATCCATCGCCAACGAGAATGGAGTGGCCACATGCTTGTCTCCAACAAGAACAGAATCGTGAAATCGCCCTTTGCTTCAGTGCCACAGCCTTGAGACTGCATCAAGTTCGACGAATTTAAACGAATTTCAGATATTTATTAGGGTTCGTCGAATTTTGAACTTCAACCTTGAAGTCCGGTGAACCCTGTGACATAGTCCGTAACCAAGGCTGACGGTTTACCCCATTTACCATTGATTTCGAAGGGTTTTCCACAAAATTATTCCTCCAATAATTAAAAATAAATAAAACATTACATTCATTTCATTACCCTCACCTTGCTTAGAAACTTAAGAAATTCACTTGCTCTTAGGGATGTAATATGAAAATCTGGATCAATTTTAGTTGCATCATGGTAATTCTAAGGTTATTGGGATAATTAACTAGTTAGTTACTAGAAAAGTGCACTTAATAGCCTTTTATGTTAATGTTTGCATATATGAAGGTATTTTCCTAAGTCATACATTATATGGTCTAACACTTGGATTGGATTGTATTGATGATGTATAGTCTCCATGTGATGGGTGCCCTCCTTGTACACACATCTGGAGGCACACATGGTGACTTTTGACATTTTTTACAGGGCACTTTTTCTGGAGGGGCATTCTGGCTTTGGGAGAAAGTATCTTTTGACGAAGTGCCCAAAATTTGGCATCTCAACGACATTAGAAGCAGAATGGCAGTGGCATTTATGAAAAGTGGTTATAATAGAAAATTTGATAAATATTGAAGCTGACAATTTCAAAATTGTCGCCTTGAAGCACTAACCATTTTTCTGACCACTCGATTTATGGAGTGCCTCACTTATTTGGTCCACAAGTGCCACCTTATCTTGGAAGTTTGGAACATTCATCACTTTCCATTGGTTTTGATGAGAGCACTCCTCTTTTTGTACACTTATCTTGGAGAGTGACTTGTTAGTTTTGACTTGTCACCGAGGTTGTTACATAATTGAGTGGTCAAGATCTAGGATTGTTAGTTTTGACCATGTCATTGGAGGATTTAGCAACTCTCTCATCTATATAAGAGAGACTCCTCTCATTGTTTGTTTTGCTACAACTTGGAAAATAAAGTACTCTTGTGTTCATTTGTCTTAGTGTTAGGATTTGTGATGAATTTTGTAGAATTGAGTGAAGATCTAAGTGCTACAAGTCCAGAAATTTATTTCTTTTTCAAGTGATGACTTATGCATAGCAAGGTTGAGGTCAATTTATTTGAAGTTTAGTGTTATTTGCTTATTAAGTTGCTTTCATTTCAGCATTTGAATTATTGCTCTTAGTAGTAAATTCCTAGACTTTGCTAATGGAAATACTAGATCTTGCATGCAGGTTTATGTGGAGATCTTCAGCTCTTGGGGTTTCCATAGATTTGAAGAGAAACAAAGCATTTGGCTATCAAAGACTAGGGCAAGGGTGTGAGCAATTCTACCCCCCTCCTACTTTTTTATCCCCAAATCTTCCCTTGTTCCTTTATGACCCCATACCCTTTCTTATGGACATTAGGCACTATTCAAGAGTATTATTTCTTTCTTGTGGCCATCCAAATCATTTTCTAATAATTTTAATAAATCTGGAAATTAATCTTCACCACAAGCTCATAATATTTGAATAAAGTTAAGGAAGTAACCGACTAATACCCTCTTCAAGAGGGAAGCACTTCACCTTGACTTTCAGATACCATTCATGCTTATTTTTCTTCACAAAAATCAATCTTTAGCATAAGTCATTGAATGTTTTATTTCTGCAGACACTTGCGGTGAATATTTTTCTGGATTTACATCTATTTAACTTATGGTTGTTCATAGTTTTCACATCGAAGTCGGGTTAAATAAGCTTGTTATTTTTTTGAGTTGTTCATGTTCAAATGGTATACAATTTACAGCACTTTTCAAACAGTTCCTTGTAAATTTCAGATATGGTTTGTCTTTCATTACATGGCATAAAATTCACCATTTACACATCCAATAAATACCATAAAGGGATCTAAAATTTCAGCTAACTATCAACCAATCTAATGGCATTTTCTTATGTTGATGGTTATAACTTATAACTATTAACAAGTACCTAACTCACTTTGGATCATTCACATATGGTAACTAGTATTTTTTCAGCTTCTTTCCTCAAGTATTATCAATTAAGTTGCTAGAATTTTCATTGCAATTAACCACATTAACATATCTTCATATTCATGGTTAAATTTGCTTTTTTGTGAGTTATTTCTGAATGGTATGCCTTTTTTCTATTGGAAACTCCAACAATAGAATAAGAGTGGTGGTTCAATGAATTAGATATTTTGTTGTCCATTTCATATTTACTGCAAATCATCCTAAAAACTTTAAATCATGGTGTCCATTTCTTACACCTTTTCATGATTGGTTTACAGTCTTATTTGTTGATTATTTTAACTTTTGCACTTGTTATATCAGCAATCTCTTATAGATCATTGATGTCTAATGGGTTATGCTACAATGGTAATGTTTAAATTCACATTCTACATTTTTTTTATCTATTTATGCAACAAGTTTGTTATACTTCGTTTGGAAAATCACTTAATAATTTTATGGATCCATGGATGTTGTGATAAAATATACGTACTTCTTTCACGAATTTATTCAATTTTAACTTAGTCCACATACCTATCCTTATCCTAGTGTTTGGCCATATCTCAACTTAGTTGCCTATAGGGATTCCCCCCTTAGTGGTTTTAATCCACTAAAAGCCAAGGGAAGTAGTTGTAGGTGAAAGCTACTCTATTTCCATAGTTGAACTTGCTAGAACTCTTTGAGTCCTTGCATTTGGGGTGCTAGTTTTTGTGGCAACAGTTCCCAATAAAGTCCTTGAGATGAGGGAGCATTGAGAATATAGGGGGGACATCCCTATGGAACATTAAAAAATAAGGAATTTGCAGCCATGTTAGTGGCTGAAGTCGACTTAACTATGCCAATTTTTAATGCTAAATGGTAAAAACTCAGGGTAATCTAGGACAATTTGAAACTATCTTACACATGGATAAATCAAAGAAAGGTCGGCACAGTGCAAGCATAAAACAAATACGTGTCAAAAGAAGAAAAATAATGCATTACTCACAGCCAAGTGAAAGCACTTGCACAGAGTAAGTAGTACGCATCCAGTCTCCACAGCAACCATGCCTTTGAATGCCACTGCCTGTGCACAGAACAGATCCATGTCAAAAACAGAAACGTTGATGCATTGGTGGAACAATTCTAAACAAAATAAAGTCAAAATAATTGCCCCTTATTTCTTAATCCAAAATAGTGAGTACATGGATTTAAAGTGAGCATTACCTGTTCTACAAAATGATGAAAAAATCCATATGAAGGAACAAGGATATCCTTTGCTATCAGCTCCAACTGTTCAGGGACAGGTTCCCTTGCCACTCTTGGGTTCAAAAAGTACTACAAGAAAGGAAACTGAGAGTTGTTACATATCAAGCCATCTTAATGCCTCAGTCACCAATATATTTATACAAGCAGTAACAGTATGGGCATCATAATTACAAATCCACTTAGCAAATGGAAGCTTTCAAACAGCAATTTCTGAAAACAATTACAATAGTCAGATGTTGTTTAGAGAACATATATTTTTTCTGCAGCATGAAATTTTATTATGGGTGATAAGAAAAACTTACTAAACCTACAGGGACACTTATTCCAAAACATCATGGCTGCCCAGAATGGGTTGCTTTCACTTTATCCAGCCTTTTATTTTATCACTTGACCAGATGTTATACTTTAGTCCAACTGTTCATCCAATCTGTTAGTGTAACGTGAAATCTTATATCTGGTTTTATACAAGAGAGGCAAAGGTCATCAGAAAGGCCGCTTGAGTCTTAACCAACTAAGCCTTGGAGGGAAGACCACGATAGATCACCAGCCAACCAAACACACAAAATTTTAGGAAATCCCCGCAGACCAAACATCATGCAACGTCCGAATCCAATGACTCTTAGTATCCAATGAAACCCACCGAACATTCAGCACCGATCCTAGCACATGTCTACAATGCAAAAGGGAGTAAAGTCTACGAGAATCATACTGAGTCAATGAGCATCCAAAACTCCATTCCTAATCATACCAGAAGAGACCTAGAATACCAATGTTCATCTTGAACAGATTTTCCTACAGGATGAGCCTGATCATCTCCAAAAAAGCGGGTCAATCCACAATAGACAATGCTGAGCATAAATCCTTCCAAGAACGAGATTTGGCATCACACAATTCTATCCAGAAGAAGATCTTCCTATTAGATTTTCAAGTTACCCGAGAAGTGTTTACACCATGTTCGGGGGTGCTTCATGAGATTTGGGGTACACGGCATATGATCATCCCCTTGATGGTCCAAGATGGATTGCAGCATGAGAGATGGTCCATAATATATATGTACAATTGAGAATACTTGCTCGGTGGATGCTTGACCTTAGGCTTTAGCATGGTGTTGCCTTGGTGTTATTTCCTTGGGCATTGAATTCTCTTGCTTGATTGGTAGACACCTTTCATGATGACTGCATTGAGAAACCACTTGCTTGGAGAGTGCCCCACTTGGGATGAGGAGCATTTTGCATCATGGAGGGATTCTAGCCCTAAATGGCATGTGGTAGCTTGGGTTCAGAGGATTGGAGATGGCTCGAGGATGCCTAGAGCTTCAACAATATTCTTGCAAGGGGTAGTTGACTCAATGGAGTACATTGCTTAGGAGGATCGATAGAGTGCATGGAAGCTTGTGATGGAGGCACATGGACTTAACTAGTGTAGCTACATCATCTTCGAACCTATTACTGCCCAACCTGTGTGTAAGTGGGAAATGTCCCAAACCACTAGCACAACCTAGGTGGAAACCAAGGTTGGATATCACTATCACCTCAACGCTCAACCTCCCACTTTAGGCCTAACTTCAAATCCAAAGCCTAGCGGGATAGCCTGAATTAAAAGATTCCTTCTTTATTAAAGTCTAGATGGGATATATAACAGTTAGAGTTATCTAGACCAAGGTTGCCAGAGCGTGGGAGCGAAGTGGGAGCGGGAAGCGGGAGCGAAGGTGCGCATTTTTCAAAAAATGGTCGGAAGCGAAGCGTCTCGGGAGCGTATTTATATATATATATATATTCAAAAAAACATGTAGAATGCCAAACTAGATGCAAAATTTATGAAACATGTAAGTTTGTGCTACTTCCAATATATGAAATGCCATCTAAATTCCATAATTGATGATTCCATTATAAACATGCCTTATCATGCCATCTAAATTCCATAATTCATGCCTTCGATCCCCTCTCTAACCCTAAAAATTCCCTAGGCCCCACCCAAAGAGCAAAAAAACAAAAAAAAAATACCAAAAAAAACATAAAAAAGCTTACCTTCCCGTCAGTTTCCGGGGAGCTTCCTACTGTCTGCGGAAGCGCTCAGGAAGCAATGGCGAAGCGAGGCAGAAGCGAGGTCGGAAGCGAGGTTAGAGCGAGATCAGAAGCGAGGTCGGAGCGTGGAGGGCGGAGCTCGGACTGCTCGGGAGCGAAAATGCTTCCAACAGAGGCAGGGGGCACATTTTGCCAATCCGAAGCGGGGTTCCAAATTTCTGAAGCGCGCTTCCCTGGACACTTCGCCCAGGCTTTCGCTCGGAGCTCGGTTTTCTTGTTCGGACCATGGGGGGGGGACGCTTCGGCAACCCTGATCTAGACTAAGTACAATAGAAGAATAAATGCAATGTAAGATTATACACTTAGTAAAAGCTCAAACACCATGTAATATATAGCAATAACAATAGATGCTCAAGCTTAACCAATGAATCCACTTAAGACAAACAATAGTAGAACTAGATTCAAAGACAAATTGCTTCAAATAAATATGTAATAACAATGAGAAGCAAGAAAAAGATTTATTATTAATCCACAAGATAATGTAGCACTTGTTATTAAAATTTAACAATTAGTCCAAGGCGTACTACAAGGTCTAAGGAGAAATCCCTAGAGCTTGTATTAGGCACAAACATTATTATTATTATCTTAATCATCCAACTAAATCAATAATATGATAAGCAACTTGAAGTGACACTTAATCGGCTTAGCAAAACAAGAGACAATCACCGCTAATGATAAATCTAATTGCTAGATTAATGATGAATAACAATGAATGTTCGCAAGGATGACAATTCCCAGTGGCAAGTAGGGTGTGCGAAGTGTTTTGTAGTGCTTCCAACCGGATGTGGTCTTCTTGCAAAAGGTCAAGTCAATGGGATTTTAGTTGTGGAACAGGATGAGCTATTGTTGGAATGGCCTCTTTTGGGCCTGAAATCATTGTCATGGGAGTGGTGGGGTAGTGATCGCCCTCTCACCTTCTTTACAAAGTCTAGTAGTTGCCTCGGGCTCAGACCCAAAGGACATGTGTGTATGGATCACTTTATTGGTCCAGGAATGAGTGATTGGGTTGTGCACTATCTATGCCCCAAACTCTAGCTCTTATAGGAGTCGGTTATGGGACTGGATGGATTCTTCCTTACCAACAACAGAGTGGATCGTCAATGGTGACTTCAACATGGTCAAATGGGAGGGTGATCAAGGTGGTGGTCGAGGTTTAGTGGTCAATGGCATGGAAAAGCAAGCTTGGTGCAGATGCAAAGATACGCTACAAATATTTGACCCCAACTAGAAACTGAAAGGGTTTGATTACGGTGGGTGGTTCACTTGGACCAATTACAGACAAGATCAGGATAGACTGCAAATACGGCTAGACAGATTCTATGGGACTAGGGAGGAGGTTTTCTTCTTAGGGAAGCTTTTCTCTCTGGATGCTTTATTGGATGTTACTTGGTTAGACCACTTGTCGATCCAGTCAGTGATATATATAGGAAGGACTACAGATGCCCCTATGACTTCAGTTTTTAAACTGAAAGACTTGGAGTCAGCAGACTTTCGCGCCTTCGTCCAAAGGGTGTGGACTCTCTCCTAACACCTGGTGGGACCACGGGGTTGGATCCTATGGTGGGAAGCGACAGTGTGGTGCACTATCAAATTTATGAGGGGTTGGGGCAGGATGATGGCCCGTCAGAGGAGGAGGGAGTTACGGGAGGCACATCAGAAACTGGAGGATGTTTGTGCTTTCCTGCAAGACAACATCCATAAAGTCACCTTACATGAGGACGCAGCCAAGCTAGACTTGACTGTCATAAGAGGGGAAGAGTACATTGCTTGAGGAGCTAGGGTCCACTCTCGGTTATAGTGGATTCAGGAGGGAGTCGAGGGGTCCAAGTTTTAATTTGAATTCCTGAGAAAGAAGGCTGCAACGAAGAAGGTGCTAGGGCTCCGTAAGAGCGGATGGCTCCCTTGTTGAGGATGCGATTGAGGTTCGGGGAATGTTCGATGACAATTTCCACACCATATTTTCACCTTATTCCCTATCCAATGGTGTCTTGGCCGCCCGTGATGCTTGTTTTGAAGTGGTCCCCCACAAAGTCTCGACTGGCGACAGGGACAGCTTAGAGCAGAGTTTGACATGAGAAGACCTACATGCAGCTCTCATGTCTATGAAAAATGGTGAATCTCCAAGGTTGCATGGTCTATCTTGTGAGTTTTATAACTCCATGTGAGACTGTAATGGGGAAGATTTCTACTGTCTGGCAACTAAAGCTTTCTCTTCAGGTGGCCTCTCAGAGACACTTAATCAAAGGTTGATTAAGCTAATCCCCAAGAATGGGCGCATGATTCCATTGGTGGTTGGCGTCCCATCACTCTCCTCTCGGTAGCATATAAGATTATGGCCAAGGCTTTGGCACTGAGGGTAAGAGCAATGGCCAGGCACGTGGTCAATTAGGAGAAAATAGGTTTTGTGCAGGGGAGATTCATTCTGGAAATGGTAGTCTCGGCCTGGGGGCTATGGAGCGGGCTCGCGAGACAGGGCAATAGTACATGATGCTCAAGATTGATTTTGACAAAGCTTATGATCGGGTGCATTGGTCATTCATTGCAAAGATGTTGACGTGTTTGGGGTTTGTGCCCCAGTGTGTGTGATCATTGGTCGGACATTAATAAAATTATCTTATCTTATCTTATCAATGCCTCTGCCTTTGTTGTTGTCAACAACACTCTGTCCCTCGAGATCACTCTTCATTGCTCTATCAAGTAGGGATTCCCTTTGGCTCCATGCTTATATGCATTGACCGTTGATACTTTGGGGTACTTGTTGGAGGTTGCATGGGTTGTTGAACAGATTAGAGGGATTTCTCTTCCAGATGGTTTAGAAATGGTCAACAACCATTTTGCTAACAACTCCCTTCTCTCTATTAGTATCAAGCAGGCCTCAGTGGACAAGGCCATGTCATGTCTTAACACCTTCTGTCGAGCTTTCGGTGTTGTCATTGGTCCTCACAAAACAAATTTTTGGTTTATTGGAGTTTACTCACCCCCAACTTGGATTCCCGAGGCTTGGTCCTTTATTCGACCTAGGGTGATTGTTAGATACCTTGGTATTCTGTTTGGGACAGGCCTACTCCCAGTGTCTATGTAGGACCGCTGCCTATAGAAACTTCAGAGCAAGTTGCATGTATGGCATCGCAAGGATCTTCCCTTCGCAAGAAAGTTGACAGTAGTTGGTCGCATTCTCCAAGCCTCTCATGTTTATTACATGTCCTGTTCGTTTCCCAGCAAGGCTCAATTTAGATGACTAGAGCAGATTCTGCGGGCTTATCTTTGGTCGAATTATGGGGGGGCTAGAGGTTTTCCCCTAGTTGCTTGGGATGTCTACACTATCCCCAAGGATGAGGGGGGGTTAGGATTGATTGATGTGGCCACATAAGGAAGTATTTTGGCAACCAAGTGAGTGGTTCGATGTCTTGAGGGTACAGCTCCATGGCAAGTTCCCTTTCGACATCGAATTCTAAATGCTCAGCACCAGGGCAAGATACAGGGTAGGTTTGGATTATGTGACGTCATCTCCTTGCCCTCTCTGTTTCAAGTTGGGGGCTCTATTATCTGCAGTAATAAAGAATAAAGCTTGTTGGAATTTACTACATAAATTTACTCTAAATAACTCAAAAAATATATGATAAACCAATGTATTTTTAGGAGTTACTAAATCTAGAATATGTGATTTTAATATGAATTTTTAGATTGCACAAATTTTATAATTACTCCAAGAAAATGCTCATAAACTTGTGAAACACATGAAATAACTAGAAAACTATGAATTTTAAGATGTGTAACGAAACCCTAACTAAACTTATGATTTTCTTAATAAAGCTCCAACCTACAAATCTTAAAATGAAATATAAAACAATAGATAAGCCAAGAACAAGAAGAATACCATGCACCAACAAGAAGCTCCAAGTTTAACCTCCAAAGCCAATTTTTTTTATTAAGGATGCTCTCTATTACCAACTAAATTTGCACTTCAGTTGGACTTCAGAGAGCCGCCAATGTTGCACAATTATTTGTGCTTTTCAGAGTTCAGAAGATCCAAATTTGGCCTTTTTAGGGCCGCTTTTTCATTTTTTGTAATGCATGACCATGCCCCACGGGGTTTGTAATAAAGTGTGCTAGCATGGTGGTCGTTGAGTGGCTCGGTTCCCTAGGACTTAACAACCAAAGAAGGTATTCCAAGGAGTTTTTTCCCTTGTCAATTATGCTTTGCCTTTAGCCGAGTATAATCGATGAGTTTTTCTCCTACACCTCCAAAGTTGGAATGCCCAAAGTGGTGGTTAGGCCTTGGGGGGTTATTAGAGTCCACTTTATAACATATATAAACATGCTAGACACTAAAATAAAGTCGTTTGGTCATGTATTAGGTCCCCCAGGATTTTGAGTCAGTTCCGAAAAAAAGAAATCCGCAAAATTAGGCCATTTTTTAATGGTTTAAATGGAAAAATTCAAATGGTGATATAAGTGTGATCCGGAGGCGGAATTTGGCGCAGGGATGCTCGTTTTCACGCTCAGAGCATCCTCTTTACTCTAGTACCCAATCTTCCTATGTTTCGGGCGATCAAATCATCCCGTGGAGTAGTTTTTCTTATCAAGGCTACAAATTAGCATTTTAATATTAAATGATGCTACAAATTGCACCATTATCAAAAAATTAAAATAGTAAAAAATGAATTTAGCACATGTTTACTAACAATAAAGCTTGCTGGTTGCTTTTACATGTTTAGCAAGTTTGAAGATTAAAATCACAAAAAATTGGGTTTAAGAGCTCCCAGGACGATCTGGAGAATATCTTTCAAACACCTTCATTTTACTCAACCTTTTTGTAAACTGACTTGTTCCCTATTCAATAAAGGGCAAGCAGTCTCTCTTCAAAAGATCATCATTGTAATCATCAAATAAAAAGAGCTCAGCAGGCAATTCCAACGCCTGGCCCCAATCCCCCCAGGGGGGATTCGCACTTTTTACCTTTTTTGAATTTTCATTTTTTGTTCTAGATTAGTTTTCTTTAAGCATTAGTAATTAGACAACATCACAAAGCACACAAAACGTCCTCAAAGGACTCATTGCAATCAATCTATCCATCTCTCATTTTGGTGCTACATTACAATTGTTCCTAAAATTTACCCCCTTTCTCTACCGAAGTACTCCACCATTTTGGTGTGAAGGAAAGCTACTCTTGGGGTTTAGTTTAGCTTAATCATCCACTTTCAACACTTAATAAAACGAACCAACACTCCAAGCCCAAAGTATGCTCTTGACCGCTGCAGCATAGTCTGAACAGTTTGGCTCAATCAGAAACGGGTGTAAGGCACTTAGCTTTAATAGGGAAATCCAACCGAACCAAACTCTAAGAACTCGGGAGGTTGCATGGGAGGAAACTATAGAGTCAGCAGGCTACTTTAAGAAGGTTCATCCTCGCCTGGTTGGACACTTGGTGAAGCTGCTAGAGCACTCAATTCGAAGGGTTAGGTCTCTTTTGGTCCAAACCAAGAATTTTACCCACTCCTTAATATCCACTAATAATTTAAAATAAACCAACAAGCCTCTTGCAATACTTTCACAACCCTACACAGCAGCAATCGCACTCATTCTCGGCACTGGTCATCTTTTCATTTTTTGGTTAAGTCAATTTATAACATGTCATGAATGCATCTTTATCAATCATGTGTAGTGTTGAATGGTTAATTTAAATATTTACAAATGATGCTTTGTTAGTTATTTTTACATCTTGTCACATCAAACTCCTAGAATAGCTTTGATTTCATTGCTATAGTTTAAAATCCTTAATTATTTTTATAGGGACCACCCCCCTTGGCTTCGCTAGGAGTAAACCTAGACGGAGGAGTTGAGTAATCAGGTGACAGCACTTGACTCTCACTTGCCCCCAAGGACACACCGAGCGGCTTGAAGGTTTCCTGCAGCATTTCCCCCCAGGTGTGTCTTAGGAGGCAAAACTCTCAAACTTACAAAGATGGCTTGTGTAGCTCACCAACAACCAACGAATGAAAATGAGAGAGTTCTCTTTATATAGGCTCGAGACCCAACTTCCTCTTAATAAAAAATTATTTTTTATGACTCAGACCCTAAATCTATTCTAGAAAACTCAAAACCATAACGAAATCCCTCTTGACATGGTAAAACAAAACAAAAAATGCTAAAGAATGGCTTAGACAAGTCAAAGAGAGGAGCGTTTTACTTAGAATGAGGACAAATTGGTTATGATGGGGAAAAACAATTCAAAGTTTTCCAACTTCCTCAATATTTATTGAATTTTCTATCATAACCACTTTTCAAAAATCCCACAGCCACTCTAGATCAAATGGCATTGAGATAATTGCTCTCAAAAGATAATTGCTCTCAAAGCTAGGGTATGAAGCATCTTATGTGGACTAATTTGGGATGTGTCTAACTGCAGAACAATTAGGGTCTCACATGAGAAGGGGGAACTTAGAGTTATAAAGTTAATGAACAATTAGAACATTAAACCCAAGGTTAGAGCTAGGGAAAAGGCAATCTAACCTTCTAGCTTGTCATTAACCACTAACACATTTAAATTATTGTAACACCATCTGCTATAGAGACTCCTAAGACTTTAGACCAAGACTTGACATTACATAAATGTCCATGGTGACCATATACATGAGATGTTATACATTACATTGACTCTTAGGGCTCAGGTGCTCAAGTATATGACGAGTTGGACGTAAGAAATGTCCTCGATTTAGCGGATTTTCGAGTGAAAAAACTTCAGAAGATTTACAATCGTAAAGATGTAAATCTTCTTCGATAAGAAAAAACACTCAAGAGACATTCACAAATGTGCAATTGTCTTAGTGGAGCTAATCATAAGTTATAACTAGCACTTTACATACAAAATACATCTCAATTACATCATTACATAACAACATAGCCATGGATCACTTGATACAATGATGACACTTTACAAAATTGTCTTGGACAAACCATACAATGGACTTCTTCTAGTTCATCAATATCAGACTTTATCCCTCATAATTCCTCATACAATCTGAGGGGTAACAGAGCCCTTTTTGCATACAGCATCACCTTGGAGCATGACACGTGTACTTTAGAGTGGGCATCTCGCTTGTGTTGGCCTACAAGGCTGATGTAGGTTGCCTGTAAGGGCTTGTGCCCACATAGTATTGTTGGCCTCCTTTACCTCTCATATAAATAGACGGAGAGTATTTCCATTCATATCATCATTTGTACTATTTTCTTTGTACTTAGCTTCTTAGTGGAACTCACTAGTGTTTCCTCCTAAACCCTAGGTGGAGTCACAAAGTATAGAGGGGACATCTACATTTGGAGTTTGCTCTTGTAACTAGGGTTTACTCTTCTAGAGGAGATGTTGGTGATGATCATGGCCCTCTCTCTCTCTCTTAGATCTTCACTTGTACACAGTATCTCTCTCTCTCTCTCGCAAAGCACTAAGGTTTCTTAGTCCTTTGGGATTTTCTTGGAGATTGGAGATTGGAAATTAGGGTTCTAAGGAAAAACCTTAGGGTAGATTTGTGAAGAAGAGAAGAGGAGGATGTCTTGCCTTGGAGGTTGGTGTTGGAGAGATTCTTGCACTCGGATCCTCTTGGTTGAGCTAAGGTTTGAAAATTTACCATAGATAGGGCTTTTTTGATAGATGGAGTTTTTGAACTAGCCTCGAGAGAAGGCTATGGTATGTTCTTATAATTCATCTTAAGCTTATATATGAAGTTTCCAGCTGTCCATATCTTGTGCAATTTTTATATTCTAATTGCAGCTATATATATGTTCTTTATGCATAGCTATTAACAGTTGTTTATGTCTTCCTAATTTGACATAGGTAAAGGGGCAAATTGTTAAGTGTATTAACATCTACTGAAGAATATAAGAGTATGAGTTTATTGTTGTTATACTGTTGTAATTACAGCTGAAAAAGTATATTTTCAGATCTGGCTATTGGTTGATAAGTTGCCCTAAAAGAGGGTTGAAAACTCATCGAACTGTTTGGTATCTTTTCTCCTTGAATTGTCGAGAAGTTTAGGGTTGTCTGGAAGTGAATTATTGTACTTCTTCTGCTATTGTTTGGCACTTTAATTTACAGCAATTGTAGGGCATAAAATTCTAAGGCTTGTTATAAACATAATAGTAGATATAAATGAAATACTAATAATCATAAAAATAAAAAATAATAGAAGTATAAATAAATATGTAGAAGCGGAAAACATTAATATTCTGCCATAGAATTGGAATGTATAAAATATTTATTGATTGAATAAATGATGATTGTTACCTCCTAATTTGTACATTAGTTGGATTTCTTGTAAGCCGACAAAGTTATGAACATGTTCAATGTTCATCATCAGTGTTCAGAAGTCTTTTTCAGGGCCATTTGGCCCCTTTGTAATAATTGCATGTTCATACCCCCTTGGGGATATTGTGAAAATGTGCTAGCAAGACAGTCTTAGGTAAAGAACTTGGCCTCCTAAGACTTTTTTATCAACGATGATCATTCCATGATATTCTTTCCTTGTCAATTATGCAATGCTGAATAAGCTGGAATGGTCATCCTAATTTTTTAGCCTTAGGATGTTATTAAAGTTCAAGTGTCAATGTTTATAAGCTTGCTAGACATATAATTGAGTCATTATGAACATGTACTAGGTCCCCTAGGAAATTGAGTCAGTTCGGACAATTTTATTTTTTCTTGTTTTACGGGGTTTTTTTAATGATTTTAATTAAAAAATCAAGAAATATGATAAAAGTGTGGTCTAGGGGTTGTTTTTGCCATGGGGGTGCTCGTTTTCTAACCCGGAGCACCCATAAAACCCCAAAACCCACTTTTCCTAAGTTTTAAGTGATTATTTATCACTTTAATCAAAATTCTCTCCGAAATATTAAAAGAGAATTATTTAATTAAAATAATAAAGAATGGAGAAAAATCAAATTCTCTAAAAAAGAGGGATTTGAGTCAAATAAAGGGCCAGTTGACATGGCAATCAGTATCGGAGGCCATTCCAATCAAATCGAGTCAAGTTCAGATCAAATCTGGAGCACTACAAGTGATCTCTCCTTGGGAATTGCACCCTCCTTCAAGCTTGGGCGACTTTGCTTATTTGGTGATTGAGTATTCATTGGGAGATGTTAATAAAGCAATGAGGGAGGTGGCAGCCACCTCATCCTATTGCGTCAACCTAGATCTAGTTTAAGCTTAGTTTAAGCTTTGTTCAAGCTTACATCAATGGGATTCGCCCTCCTAAAACCCTAGCTATCTCATGCGCTTTCTTCTCTTGTATCTTCTCTATAAAAGCAAGAGCTTGCTCCATTGTTTGAGGATGGATGCAAGGAACATCTGTTAAGTTGATATTGCAATGCTTTTTCTGTAATGTTCCCTTTTTTATTATAGTGGAAATTACTGAGGATTGATGCCATATACACCTTCAAAGGATCTTTAGCATGATTATTAGATCACCAGTAGATAGACAGGGGCCACCAGAGCCAAAGGCCACCTGCATGCATGACATCTGAGCATTATTTCATGATGCATGCACCTGATTGAGTCTCCATGCACCTGCATGCAAGACAACTGCGAATTAGAAGATAAAGTGACCTAGTTAGGTCAAAAGTTAGGTTTTTGGCAGTTGAGTGTTATAAAAGAAAGGTAAAGTGAATGGAGAACACACATTATTGATTATTGATTTGTGATCTCGATTTGGAGAGCTCAGTGAGCAAAGTTGGGGTTGAGGCTTGTACTCAGCTAACTGGTGTATTTTGGCAGCGAAATCTGTCTGCCCTAGTTCATCATCAGGTTGGATCATCCAGATTCAGCATTATTCTTCATTAGGTATTATCATCATTCAGTATTCAGCAGAGTTATCTTTATATCATTTCGTGGGCTTGTGCTCCCTTGCTTGGGCACATTCTCCAGACAGTCTTCTATTCGTTTTCCAGTATCCAGAGGGCAAAAGTGTTGCATGCTGCTTCTATTCTTCTTAGAGCACAATTATTACCCTTTCCCTACAAGAAGGGCTTCCCAGCTTGACTATTGAGCGAGTTATCAGCTGGACCATTAAAGGAGGACATTTGCATGCTTGAGGGCGAATCTATTTGGGAAGAGGCTCACGTTTTTGGCTATTGAGCCATCACTTCTTCTGCATGCACCTTCCATCATCTCCAGAGAGGTAGTATAACCCTAGTGCACATCATCCGGAGGTTCATCGGTGGAGTATTTATTATTGAGGAGCTTTTCTCTTATTGGAGGAGGACGTCATTTCCCTTAGGAGGACGACTTGCTTCAGCCTGCTATTATTCTACCTTTATTCATGCATGCGGGGATCATCAGCATCACCTTCAGTTGATCTACATATTGGTATGTACATGCAGAAACTTACTCCTATTTTATAGCATTCTAGTATTATCTGGGTTACATTCCTACATGCAAATGCATGCATGCAGAGATCAGTATACATTTCCATCCTTGCCTAAGGTATCAGCTTACTAGACAACATAGAAAAAGAAAAATATCAGTTTGGGATATTACATTTTCCTTTTGTGCAAATATTGGAATAAAATTAAGGCTTTGGAGGTCAACATGGTGCATGCATGTGATCATTGATTCCTTATGAGGTAATATTGTTTTAATGTTTATGCATGCTAGCTTAAACTTGGTAATGTTAAGATTATATATGCTACCATAGACTAGATTGCAAATTCATTAGCATTCAATACATTATTCACAATAGCAGCATAAGCAGGATCTCTGAAAGAAACACAATCACAAAGCACAAAACTTCGATCTTGGTCTCTAAATTTCGATTTTGATTTGGAGCATCTCCCTATGCTGATTGCACTCCAAAATTCCACTTCTGTGAAAAACCCTAATTTCCCACAGAAGTGACAGGCCAAAAATTGAAAATGCTCAGAATCAACTTCTACTTCGACAAAAAGATGTGCCTTCCTAAGGCGAGTTAGCCTAGCCTCCTTTTGTTGATGATCTGTGGAAAGAAGTCCAAAAATTAAGAAGCCCTAGCTTCTGCAGCTGCATAGTGTCTTCTTCTCAGGTTAGCTCTGAAACCATGTTAGTTTTTCACAATTTAATTCAAGATTATCTAGGATCTTACTAAGAGAATAACAAGCACAGCATAAACACAACAGACACAAATATTTTCCTCAGGGAAACCATAAAGGAGAAAACCCCGCAACTTCCTCAGAGATAGAATGAGAAACAATACAATAGCAGAAAAGTAAAACCCAAAATAGAGATGGTCTTCAGCAGCTTCTCTCTTCTCCACTTGTGCAAACTTCTCTCTCTCACTAATGCGAATTGAGTGAGTGAGTGAATGATGAAATAGAGAGAAGCACCCTCTCTATTTATACTTTAACTTCCACTTGGCCTTAACCCCAAACAAGTCGGCCCCTAAGTGTAATTGACTGGGTTGATTTCTCTAGGAGAGTCTAACAACCCATGATGACTCAACTCAGGGCCGACTTCTCTAGGAGAGTCTAATAACCCTTCAAGTACAATAATAACTTTCCCGATCGGAGGAATAAACCTCTCCGTCGGAAGTACAATAATAACATATGAATACAACATAAAATATACAAGTGAATATCTTCCGATGTTACAAATGCATTAACACAAACTCCCCTCAAGAGGACCGAGTACAATCTATAATGGCCCCTGGCCTTCTAAACAATCACAGGCCTGAGCCCTAGGATGGCTTTGTTATCACATCCATGTTAGCTGGAGCTACCATGCTGCAGATTGTGTGGTCAGGGAACATACTCCTTTTTTTTTCTAGATCAGAGATCAGATGGCATTAGAGGGGGCATCTATTGTATTGAGATTTGCCCGGAGTAGAGATTGCAGAGGGGACAAATATGTTTTGATGGTCCAGAGCTACTACAAAGCAGTGATTACAGGGTCCCTCTTCCTTGCCTAGCTTTGCATGACCCCATTGAGAGGGGTAACTTAGCCATATTATGATGAGAGCAGTACAGACTTACAACTGGTTTGCCACTTCTTGCCCGGATACAACAGAGATTGAGTTCCAAATCCACCTTCAGCAGCAGGTATATGGTATGGCAAGTATATCATTCTATGGTTATTGCTCATTTTTTTTGCTTTTAGACATGTTTATTTATGATAGTACATGGACTAGATGTATGATGTCTGATTTGGTGATCTCGTGTTTTATTGTGATACTTATGGCCCTTGGTGAGGTCAGTCCACCTTTTTCAGTAGACTCATGTATATGCACATTGGTTCCTGTCCCCATTGTTGGTAAAGACTTGGTCATTCATCCTTCTAGAAAGCTAACATTGGTTCCAACTGTCACTTCCTTCCACCCATCCGACTCATCCATTTTCTGGTTCTTTCCCGACTTAGACCTTGATATGTGTCCTTGAGGACCCCTTTCCCCATTGACCCCTGAGTATGCCATGACTCCCTGTTTCTTGTGCCTCGGCTCTTTAGTGTGTGAGATGCATTCTCAAACCTGGGATTTACTCCTGTCGGTTTCCCCCGATGTTGTAATGCGGTATAGGATTGTGTAGACTCATCGGGTGTTCCCCATTAGTCATCGAAGCATGCACACTTGCCACCTTTACTTTGCAGTATGAGAGCCATTGTTATATCTTATGAGATATGTATGAAGCCGGAAGGGCTATGAATGTAATGAAATGTAATGAAATGTAATGAAATGTAATGAAATGTAAATGACACCAAAAAGGCTATCTGAATGTAAATCAAGCCAAAAAGGCTTAGTATGAAAGTGAAATGTAAAGTCCAAGAATGTGTTTTTCAACACACACGAACACGGACCAGCCATATGTATCAGAGCATTGTATTAGTTATTTCCTCACCTAGTCCTGCGGGGCAAGGAAGTGGGATGGAGTAAGGGACAGCTAATTCTAAGTGTCCCCTAGAGTCTCAAGTTACGGTTTGTCGGACACCCAGTCATGGCGGCTCTAGAAAAGATCCTCACTGAGTCTGTTGAAGGCACGGATGTGAGTTGCAAGGTGTGTGTTAGATGATTAGTGGTGGTTTCCCTGCACTATACCCATTTTTGAAGCACCGCCCTTCCCTTGTGTTATCATGGTATGCTTATGTCAGTGGGTCCCGCTTTCCCCGTTTATCCAAAGGGTCACATGGTCATGGTCTTTGTCATCCCCCTTATCCTTTCACCTTGTTTGTCCACATCACCCAAAGTTAGCTAAGTGACCGAATCTATAAGTGTGCATAGCATTTTTTGAGTCTTTGTTGGAGGTGGTGGGCCCAACTCACCTAGGGCCTTTTTTTCTTGAGATATTATTTATTATGATCACCATGTCGTCATTGTATGTTTTAGTAATGTACTAACATAAATAAGGAATCCTTGGCATCCCATGTTGCATGCAGGTTTCAGCCATTGCCATTTTGACCAGAGTTGACTTGGTCAAACTAGTTTGACCAGGCCAAAAATGGGTCCCGAAAAAGGTTGCAACCAAAACTTTGATTTTCGCTATTTATTATGTGTTGGGGTCCCATATGTGCCTCCAAGTATCAGATTGAAAAAATGTTGAAGCATCGGTGAGATTTTTAATTATTACTGGCCAACAGGGCCCTGTTTTAATTAAAAATCCTTGAATTTGGGCAAACAGTGCTCAATTGATGGATCGTGATCGTTCCAGTGACCATTTCTAGTATATTTGGGGTCTACAATCACAATGCAACAAACGGTTCATCAATCCGGGCAATATAAGTGGGTCAAAAGTGCAAATTACATCTTCAGCTGTGAAAACCAGCATTTGATTAATGGAAAAATATCAAATTTGGCTAAGTGAACCTTTGAAATGGCAAATGCAATGGTAGGCAAAGGTAAAAGGGTCTTATATTATCATATTGCTTATGTTTGGACATATATTATCTAGTGTGGGGCCCCCATTTCTGCCCATCTCTACTTGTGGGACGAATTTGCCCATAGTTGGACGTTTTGAACCATTGAAAAATCATTTTTTTGTAAAAATTGTATGTTGAGACTATGTGCAAGGGGTCTAAGGGGCTAAAACAACCTAAACCCACCCCTTAGACACCCAAGTGCATGTTGTATGGACCCCACAAGTGGTCCCTCTCTCTCCTTGGGCGCATGAGGGCAATTCGCCCCCCCTCCTCCACTTCATCTCAACCATTCGTTTGGCTCTTTGGGGATTGAATCCCAGCCATTCGTTTTGGTGGGAATAGGTTTTCATTTGTGAGCCATTTCTATAAGACAGGAGACTCTCTCATTTGCTCACACTCTGGCACATTGTACACTTGATCTTGACTGATATAGATACATTTTTCACCCGAGTTCTTAAGAGTTTATGCATGGATGTTGATTTCCTTGACTGATATCTAGTTTCCTTAGCATTGTTGAGTGGTTGTTGTGGTGTTTCTACTCTTCCTTGGCCAAAACGAATTGCAGGTGAAGAAGACAGCTGGAGAGGGGCGCAAATCTTGGAGTGGGAGCTCCACACTTGCTCTTTCTCTCCGGATTATCAACAAAGGGAGTTGTCTTTGCTTAATGCTCTTCAATTCCTTTATTTTTAGTCATTTACTTGTTGGTTTGCTTAATTATATGCTGCTGATACTGATTTCATCTTGTTTGTGGCAGGTAGCTAAGGCGCAGTTGGTCATTCGGAAGCTCAAACGCTCAAGGGGACACGGTGCTGCTCAACATTTGAATTTGGGGGTTAGTCTTCAAGCGATTTCATCCATTCATTCTCATCCTAGGTATGTTCTTCTTGCTTGTCTCATAGATTTCATTTTCACTGTGTGTGTTAAGCTGGAAATTAACATGAAAACCCTAAAAAATTAAAATCTTAAAATTTCACCGTTAAAACTCAAAATTTACTTCAAACCCGTTTCTGAAACGTTATTAAACTTCTAAATCTCAAGTTTCAGCGCTTTCCGACTCCATTTGCCCCATAAACCAACACTGGTCCATCCATTGATTTCGCCCTCCTTGGGCGTTTTTGTCCATCTGCTTGGCTGGGTTGTTTTGGGCTTGTGGGTACCTTGTCTTTTGTTTGCATTTGCCTAATAACATCTAAATATCAAGACAAGAACACTAGAAGCGCCATTAAAATCGTAATTTTAATTTTGCCATATATGCCCTATCTGATTGAGTTGAAATCCCCCATAGGCAGAAGACCAATTTGCACTTCTAGTATAATTTATATCTCTGATTCAATTTCCAGCCATCAAACATCTCAAATCAACTATTTTTCATGTTCAAATCAGATCAGAAATTGCTTTAGTTAGCGTCCCATCCATCACCCAATTTTTGTCCGTTGGTTGGATAAGAGTCTTAGGTACCCTAGACACCTCCTATCTGTTTTCATTTGATTATTTGGGTTTTGGGAGTGTTTGTTTTGAGTCTCAACCATCGCTGGTTGAGCAAGGTCTCCCCCTTGACTTGGCTACGTGCCTTGTCTAAAGTGACAAACACCTTGTCCGGAGTGACAACTGCCCATCCGTGCAGAGGACCTGGCGTTTGCAGGTGTCACCCACCTAGCTTCCTACCTCTACCGTCCCGGATAGGATACCTTCTGTAGCAGCTAGTGATTGTGTGATAACAGGCCCAAACCCTTGCACAATTTTTATCTTCTCTCCCCGTGCGCTACTTCTCTCCCCATGCATGTCCAAAACCATTTAGACAATTGTCCAAGGTTATTACTTGCCCATTAATGCATGAGAAAATATAAACTCAAATGTCTCCAAGTACAAAAAGGAACAGGATCACTAGGAGATTAAAGAGGCAAACCATATTTTTTGAGATATTAGGGTGATTTTCTTCAGCACTGAGCAACAAAAGTAAAAGTTGGGTTGAATGGACCAATACAACATAAAATATGAGTGCAAAGATCTTTACCAAATGCATTTTCATCAACCCAAAGACAAGTAAAGAGACATATTCTACGGATTATAAACATGAACATAGAACATGTCAAACCTTCCCACCTATTACATTGTACCAGTACCAGCTCACTTTCAGATATCTGCCTAGGGAGAGGGGTCTTTTTTTTTTTTTTTTTTTCCTGGACCAGGATGGGGGTGTTATCTATACCTTTTGAGGGATGGTTATGACCGGACCCCTTGATTCTTCCTTTAGGTGTACTATGGCTTAGTGGCATTCCTAACTGCCTCATTTTAGGGCTTTTAGCCCTGAGGTTGGTGTCCAGGGCTCCCAGGGGCAAGTCATTAAGTCACATGACCCCCCTGCTTGATCTCCACACAAGTGGTGACGCTCTACTCAGAGGCACTTGCCTCCTCTTCCAGTCACCCCTCCTGGCCTCCTTTTAGCACAACGCCCTCTCTATGGGAGCATGCACCATGATGATGTCATCCTTGCTGCCCAGGCCTTCAAGCTTGATTGAGGGAGCACGTTGAGGGTTTTTCGGCATATTTGGGGTTAGATAGGGCATGATGTTCCCCCCCTGCTCACTCCATCCTTCAAAGTGGAGTTGTTTGCTCGATTTTAGCTATTTTCATCAGTTTTTAGTAAATTTGGGGGAAAATGCCCCAAGTTACCCATGTTTTAGATTATTTTAGATTATTTTATGTTATATTTTTACACTGACATTTTAATGGCTTGTCGACCTGGTTATTTGTAAAAAGTGAGGATGTGAGGCTATAAATAAGACTTCCTCACTCATTTGTAAATCACAAGACTTGGGATAAAATATGATAATTCTTTTTTTTCTCTTGTTATATGGTCTTATGATGTGATGCACACCTCTTGGAGAGTCTTTTCTTTGGCTTGTGAAGTGAAACATGGATGAATGCTAGGGTTTTCTTTACGCATACATGTTGATGCTAGAATGGTTGGATGGAACTCATGCACAAAGGTGATCTATGGTCTTTCTTTGTTCATCTTTGTTGAATCTTGGTAAGAATATCTCTATCTCTATTTAATGGTGCTATGCTAGTGCATTCTCTTTGTTTATTAGGGTTTAATTATCAAGATTTTATCAATTTTGTATGGTTAGAAGACGTTCTCGTGAATAGTCTTCTTTGTAAAGGGCCTTGGATCTCTACTTTGCTTTTGTTAGACTCTCCCAACGAACCCTAGGGGTTGTTGGTGGATGTCCTAAGTTTGCAAGCCTAGAGGAACTCTTCTTGTAGGGATGCTAATCATCGATCCCTTATGCCCTGGAATTGAGAGAAGAATCATATCCCTTCTCTTGTCACCTTTTTATTCAAAATTTCATGCATTTACATTTGTAAATACTTGCATTTTTCATGGTAAATTAGGTCTGCAATTTTACTTCGAAAAACCCTAAAAAAAATTCCCAAAAATCAAAATATAATTTTTTTGAATTTTCAGGCCTCCCTAAAATTTCGGCCCCTCTTCCTAAAATCTCGGCTGGCCATTTTAGCCTTAGAACTTCGAGGGCATCTTCATTAGGGCTGTTTTTAAACCCTAAAACAACACAGAAAAAATCAAAAACCCTAACATTTACAAAAAAATCAAATTTCAATTTTTTTCCAAAATTTCTAAAATCTGAGGCACCCTAAAATTTCGGGCCACTCCTTAAGCCCTAGATCCTCCAGGGCATCACTCATTCCCTTCATTTATGTGCCCTAATTCACCTAAACAGACCTTCAAAACTGTCTAAAATCAGGGTTAGGGTTGTTTCAAGGATTGGATTAATTCGATCTCCTCGAGAGGGTCTTTTTGTGACCTAAAGCAGACTTGTACAGGCCTCTTTTAAGGCTGTCTCATAATTCTAACGATCCTGGTTATGGTTTACTTCTGCTGATATGCACTGTTAGTTTCAGGATGGTAACCTGCTGGTAGATGATAATTGCTGATCTTTATGGTTGATTCTTGTCATTGAAAACACTTGTTAAGTGATAATACTTGCCACTGTTAGCTCGCCGTTTGTATATACTGAGAAATATCAATACTAAATACCATTGTTAAATGCTGATAGATTGACACCAAATAGCTGCTGGTACAAGTATTGGCTGTTCTTGTTTAATTTGTATTATGCAATAATATACTACCAAAGTGACTGTCTCAAGGTGCTGGTAAAGAGTTGACTTGGATAATCTTCTTATGTTTAAATAATACTTGTTCCTAGATGAGTTGACTCTAGCCTTAATACTGTTGATATATACTGTGGCATATTACTTCTCTTTGTTAACAACTTGGAACAATTTATGTACTGTCAGTGGATTGGTTTATGCACAGTTGTTATTGAGTAGTTAGAGGTAGCTTTACATGATAAATTCATTGCTTACTTACTGTGGCAGTCCTATTGGCTAATTAGTCTAATATTGCTATATATCACTAAGTTACCTACAGTGAGTTACACCAGTGCCGACTGTCTATGCTTATGCTTAAAAAGTCACTACAGCATTGACATTAACATTAGCCATTTACTGCCAACCTCCCCAACAGACCTTGGTGTGCTTTCTTCATTTTCTATTTGACTCCATTGAAGGCACTGATCTTTGGTATCGGGTGTTTGGAAAGTACTTGTCTGATTGATTGGCAGGTGCATCAAAGGGCTCTCCCCCTTGGGACAACATTGGATCCAGAAGAAGTTAAGAGATTGGACAAAGGTGACAGTGGTCCAAGTCTCTCATGTGATTGCCATTCACTAGCAAGCCTAACCTGCTAGTCTGAACGGTAACACCACCAGTGACTAAAACAATGCCTATAGAATGAGGAAACAATATCCCATGCATTGAGTGTCTTGCACCATCAACTCTACCAATCATTTATCAATTTTCTCCCTATGACATCATTTGCTTGGGATTTGACATATGTCTTCTCAAAAAGGAACTATTTCAATATAATCTACATGGTAAAGAATCTATCTAACTATGAACTTTTGAACTTGTGAGTTCCACATCATCACTGAGGCTATCACCAACCAAATACAAGTTCACATTTAAATTTACATATAATATATAAGTTCTAAAATAGTAACATCCATTTATACAACAAGTAAACAAAAATTACATTTTCCTAACATTCTCATTATTTCTCATTACTTTGCTTTACAGCTCGTTTGTGCTTACCACTTATATAATAAAACTAGCATCCAAGAAATATACACTAAAGAAACACAAACCTGGAAAGGCTTGATGATTGTTTGAAGAGCTATAAGTGCATTAAGTGTCTTCCATTGCAAACTGCTCATTGCATTCACCAAATTACTATTTTGAATTGCTGTCCTCAAAGAAGGTACTAACTCTGGCCATGTGTTTTCCCGAACAAAGTCATTGACTATTACTAGATGAAACTGCCAATAACAAAAACATTAATTCGTCAGAAACTAGACTCTGTTGTCTAAACCATCATTTTTTGCCTTGCCTTAAGGGTCAAACTAGCTTCAAATCTTCATTGTCATTTATAATTCATAAATTCTTAACTCCCAAACATTCAAAACCTCAAGGGTTAATCTCGACACATGCTTGCTGAACCCAAATCAAATAAGAAAGTCAAGTGTCACTTTAAGTTCCATCCCAAGAAGTCTTTAGAAAATCAAACTTCAAAATAAGAGATGCAAGATTTTCAACAAGCGACAAAACTCATTTTGATGTACAATCTACACCCAAGGGTTGGTGCTACATCAAACAACAAAGAATCAAATGATGTGATACAAGATGCATGTAAAACAACAATGACTTGAAACTTGCAACTTGAGATGTCAGCAAGAACAGCCAAAACAACAATAGGTGACAAGAAGCTATAAAACAAGGACTCGATGAATTGTGGAAGCTTTATGTCAATCATGGTTATGGAACATTGTGTAATTAACCATGCATACCATGTCATCATTAACTAGGAATTGCAAAGAGCAATCCATATATCCATGCACTACATAATCAAAATGACAAAATTTATCCTTGCAAAGTTCAACACAATCCTTCAACAAATTCAGTCATTCATAAGGCCCAAATTCCCAAGATACAAAAGATTTTTTCCATTCATTAGTAGATAACTAACACTAAACAAACATAACAAATAGCACCATATAATTTCCATTCTCTTAGACATTGCATTTATAAAAATCTACATTAATACGAGACCAACAAAATTCAAAGCAACATGGAAACATTAATATCAATTCCATATCAACACAAGAGTAAATGTCATGGGTTCAACTTTCTAAATCTAGATCATACCAAATTATCATGGGCAAGCAATCCTTAAGGTAGATTAGAAGTCCTACAAGTAGCCAAGAAAGCTACCTAATTCAAGGAATTACTAAACATGCTAAACCAAGATGACTCTTTGAAAAAGGGGCATAGTAGGATATACATTGGGTGTACACTAGCAACATTATCCCCCACATTGGTTCAACACGACAAATCCACTAGTTATTATGTTGTATTTTCATACAAATGTCCTAAATTAATCAAAGTCATTTTCCAATAGAACCATTCAACCAAAAATATAACGACAACAACAAAGGTACCCTTTTCCTCAACTACAGCCTTTGTGACAGCCTATATTACACAGTGTCAACTAGAGACCTTCACTCACGTCCTTGCCACTTGGGTGAAAATGATCTCTCTAGGACAATCTTCTAGATCAAGCAATGCAGGGCCTCCACATATTACTTTATAAGTTTATACAATGTAAAAGAGTCATCTATAAATGTCCATACTTAGGATTCAAGATAAAGACAACATTCAATTATAGGGATTTTTCCTATTCTACATGGATCCATACCCCTCTCAACCCTAAACAAATATATCGTACATTCATGACAAAAAGGCTTAAGACACGAAATCCCATTGCATGCCAAAACAAAAGTGCAGCCATAACAAAATAAACCATAAAAGGATAGGGAACAACTTTCTTACTCACATGGTGCTCGATAATGGTGGATAGACAATGTTTGAGCAACTTTGATTTATAGCATTTCTCCTACCGTGCACTCTTTAAAGATAACCCTAATCTTGCCTAGTACACAAAATTGTTGATATGCAGAGTGTCTACCATGCTTGTCCTTGTGGTTCTATTGACTCACCTAAAAAGCACTCTACATTTGCTCATGAATTTTCCAGCTATGGTCCTGTTATCACACAACTTGTAGTTGTCCCAAAATGTGATCCTATCCAAGATGGTAGAGGCGTTGGACAACTACAGAGGTGACCCAAGAGAGCCACGATTCCCAAGGATAAATGGTTGTCACGCTAATCGAGGCACTCTTCACTTTAGATCAAGCAAAAGCAAGACCAAGGGGGAGACCCTAGCTAACCAAAAGAGGCTAGCAAACCCACTCTAGACCTTCTAGGGAAGTGTGAAGTTGAAAATAGAGAGAGATCAAGGGTAAGTAGATCTAGATCTAGGGAATATAAGTGGACAATGGAGTTAGGGCTTGGTTGAGGAGGCTTATAGAAGGGACAAATGCTCAACCATAAAATGAATGTGCCACTTATGGGATTCAGGAGGTAGATCTAGATAGATCTAATGCCAATCAAAAAGACCCAAGTGGGGCCCACTCTTAAATTGAGGGAAATGAGTGCAATGGGGCCCACTAGGTGAAATTGAAGTAGGAATGGCAGTAGGAGGGTGGCTAAAATATAGATCTGAGGTTTTAATGACAAAATAGCAACACCCAGATGATAGATCTGGAAAAAGACCACTAAACCACAAGTGGGACCTCCATTGGAGAGATCTAGTGCCTTAGATCGAGGGGTAAATGGAGTCAGATTCCCACCAAATTTGGTCTCCAATGTTCATTAATTAATTATGAGGTGGGTTTCAATTATTAAGCCCAAATTATCGCCAGATCTATCATATCTAAAAACTAGGGTTTTAATCAATGAGGGTTTGAAGTGACCAATGGGTAAAAGGCATGAAAACCAATACGTACCTTGTAGATCTTACCTCAAAAGCTTGCGGCCACCTTGCAAATTGATAATCTTCCCAAAGTGAGGCAATTAAGAGTGAGATCCAGCTTCCCCAAGTAGAATCGCTATCCTTCCAGAGTGACCAATGCACCCTTCCTTGCCAAAAACGATCTATAATGAGAATCGATCAAGCATGAAAGAAACTATACAAGAGAAAAGATGACACAAGTAGCATCAAGATGTCCAAAAGATACAATAAAGATAATCCCTGAGACAAAGGTTGATCCGAGAGAGAGATATGCGGTTTCCCCACAATAGCGCCCTCTTCAATTTGCCCTCCACTTCTACCACACGGCCTCCCTGCAGAAAAATGTTTGCAAAAACAAGATCCACAATGATAACACAGAGAAAAGATTGTGTATTCAACTTGCAAGAAAATCCATCAAAGCCAGAGAAGTCGATCTGCAAAATAGTATTTTTATTCCAAGAGTTCAAGAGCCCAAAGGTGCCTTTTCAATGAGGGGGTCTCTTCCTTAAATAGGAATGAGAGAGACCAAAACCCTAACCACTTTATGAATGAGTGGTGGAGATCAAAAGATAAACATAATACAATCGACAGCTATGATGAGTCGTGTTGCCGCCGGATTACACATTGTCTTTGTCGCAGCAGAAATCTATGTTGTCGCTCGGTGTGCCCTTGGTGGCAAGTCTCGAGTCAAGTATGTCACTTGGTTCTTGACTCCTCCGTTTAGGCAAAAATCCCAACGAAAGCCAAGGGGGGTAGTCCCTATGGAATGTTACTAAGGTTGTTAGGGTTTTCCAATTAGTTGATGGGTCGTTTATTAAGGTTTTTTGGGAGTTTGAAAGTGGGGTTTCAAGATATAATTGCAACAATAGTTAAAATAATCTTTACCAGCATGAATTAAATATCATTGTAAAAATATAGACGATGCACGATACTTGATATTGATAATAAGTAAATAAAGTGCAAGGACCAGTGCCTTATGGAGTCAACACAGTGAAAAATTGATAATTGCTGAAAAGGGGAAATGTTGTGCAAGTGTCTCTTGGTTGATTTTAGATTATTAATTGTGAATCTTGATTAGGGAAAAAAGGGGAACTCTCGAGATACCGTAAGGTACAGAGAGGAATGTCCGGAAATTTAGAAGTTGGTGGCTTCGTACAAGGACATGTTGGTTGCCAAAGTCTCAAGAGCGTGTTCAACACTACACCAACTAGGGATGTAGTCTAACGGTGCCCCCAAGATCCAAAGTCTTTCACAATCTTATTCAATAGCAATAATATACAAAGCAGCAGAGGTTCAATGCATCCATGTGAATAATGGAGCAATGCCTTGCTTTTATAACCTCACAGGGAGAGAGGTCAAATTCAATGAGGGAAGGTGAGTTTGCATGAGATGAGGGAGTCAATCCCAAGATTCGTGGTGATTGAAGCTTGAAATGGGGTGACTGAAGGTGAGGTGGGTGCCCCATAAGGGAGGCGCTCACCTTCCTTCCTTGTTTTCTCCTCCATCCATCCATACCAATTTTATATTCATTTTTGTCCTTCTTTTTTTTTGTCATGGTACATTTTGAGTTTTATTAGCATTAAAATGCCCAATTGTCGCATCTTTAACGAAAAATGATCCCAGAGGCGACGTAATCGCCCGCAACCTGGAGAGAGTGGGCACGAGAGTAAAGAGGACGCTCTGAGCGTCAAAACGAGCCTCCCCACGCCAAAATCCGCCTCCAGACGACACTTTTATTACATTTTGAAATTTTCCAATTAAACCATTAAAAAAATGGTCTAATTTACGGAAAAATAAAAGATAAAAAATAAAAAAATTATTTTTGTCGGAATGACTTCAAACTCCTAGGGGACCCAGTGCATGTCCATACGACTTATTACTGATCGCTAGCATGTTACAAAAATACATTTCAGTAGGCTTTAATAACCCCTCAAAATTTACCATCATGGAAATACTCCAGCTTTGGAGGTGTGAGTGAAAAACTCAGGAATTATACGTCACTGAAGAGTAACGCATAATTCCTATGGAAAAAAACACTCTAGAGTATCCCCCTGATAACAAACCCTAAGGTCGGCCAAGCCTTTCATAAAAAATTCATGCATAGACCAACTTATTACAATTCCCCTGCAGGGATCTGGACATGCAAATTATTACAAAGGGCAAAAGAAAATTTCCCTGATGAACACTGAACTCTGGCGAATGAACAATGACATTGTTCAAGTCTTCTGTGGTTCACAAGTTGTCCACCATGGTGCAACTTCAGTGGACAACATCTGGCTCCAACTGTGGGACGCGTGATTGATAAGTTCTTTAGAGCTAGAAATCATGCGAGAATCTAGAATCTTCTGTTTTCTGCATGACACCAAAAGTGTATTAATCACATGTTATATAAAAATACGCCAAATGAAGCATGAAGTTGCATAATAATATACAAAGCATAATATACAAAAATTAATATACATGCTATGATACAGAACTAGTATACAAAAATATGATACAGAAATAATGTACAAAATGAAAGAGTATAGGGTTTAGAAATGCCCTGATACACAACACCCCTTAGGCATCAGATATTATCTCTGAAGAATAGTTTCAAGAACTGCCCATTGACTGGAAAGTTGAGTTGTTCTCCATCCATGTCGTTGAGAAAGAAAGAATTGGCACCAGCCAAGTCATATATGATAAAGGGCCCCATCCAAAGGCTGTCAAACTTTCCATGCAAGCCTGGTTTCTCTCTTCTCTTATCCCAAAGTAACATTGTGTCACCCTTCTGAAAAGCTCTAGGTCTGGAAGACTTATCGAAATTTTTCTTTATCTTTTCCTGATTTCTAATGCTTTTATCAACAGCCTTCCTTCTGCTCTCATCCAACTCAACAATCTAATTGATTCTGTCTTGAATGGCGTCCTGATCTGAACTGAAAGGTTGAAGTAACTGATATGCTGTCAACTTAAGATGAATACGCAACTGAACATCCATGCCATATACCAACTCAAAAGGAGACTTCCCAATGGAGCTCTTCTTGGTGATACGGTCAGCCCATAAAGCAAATTTTATTTTGCTATCCCATGATTTTTTATTATCCCCAACAGTTTTCTTAATAATTGTCATTAAGTTCTTATTGCTGGATTAAGCAAGGCCATTTCCTTGGGGGTAATAGTTTGATGAATGGGATAAGATAATGCCATACTTGAAACAAAATGCTAAAAATTCTGCTGAGTTGAATGCTTTGGCATTATCGGTTGTTATTTTAGCTGGCACACCAAATCTTGTGATAATCTTATCTTCAAGAAAATCCATGATCATAGTTTCGGTAGCCTTTTTGGTGGGAATTGCTTCCACCCACTTAGTAAACTAATCGGTAGCAACAAGGATCCATGAATAACCAATGCTTGAGTTATCCTTGAATTGACCGATGAAATCAAGCCCCCACTGCTGGAAAGGGGCTTGGACTATTACTGGTTTCAAAGGTAAAGCTGTTAGGTTTTGTTTTCCGACAAAAAATTGACATTCCTGACAACTCCTAACATACTTGTGTACATCTGAAAAAATACTTAGCCAATAATAGCCGGCTCGGAGGATCTTGTGGGCTGTAGTTCTAGCTGCATAGTGATCACCACAAAATCCCGAGTGAAAGTCAACCAAGAGTTTTTTGGACTTTGGTTCATCGACACACCTAAGTATCAATCCGTCTAGGTTTTTCCAGCCCAATCCATCTTGAGTGATGCAATACTTAATGGCCCTCAACCTCAATGCTCGTCTCTTATGTCCTATTAGGTAGTTTGGGCATGTCAGGTTGTTTAAGAAGAAAATGATATTTGTATACCATTCACACTGTTCTAACCGTTGAAGTTCTGCTGACTTGACCTGTTCTGACAAACTGTTTTGACCAGTGTAGTTTCACTCGGCTAAGACTTGCGAGTCTCGCCGAATCTGTCCGAGTCAAGTGCCAGCCGCATAACCGCAGCATACTCGGAGCCCTAACTCGGCACTTGCAGGTTTAGGGTACACTCGTTGAAACTCGGCGAAAACCTGAAACTCGTTGAAACTCGCGGATACTCGCCGGCGTGTTGTCCATCCCTCGTGGTTGTTAATGGGCCAATATTTGACAACCGCGGGCTTTCATATTGGCGCCAAAAGATTGGCGCGAAAGTTTGGCACCAGTTTGAGCCTTTAAGAAGGCGTTTGGGGTCCTCCTCCACTCATAGTGAGCCGCGAAGTGACTAAGAGTGAGCCGCTCAGTGACTCTGAGAGTGGGCGAAGTGTGAGCGGCAACTGAGGGTTCCGGTTGAGGGTTCGTGACTACTCCTGAGGTTGCCATTGCCATCGACGGGCTACAGAGGAAGAGTTGCTGCTGAGTGAGGGTTCTGGTTGCCATCGACGGGCTACCATTGAAGAGCGGCTGCTGAGTGAGGGTTCCGGACGGGCTACCATTGAAGAGACGCTGCTACATTTTAGCTCATCAGCTGCCATCGGATTTAGCTCATCAGCAGCTCAGCTGCCATCGACCAAAGCCTCCAGGTTGGTCGACATTTTTTTATTTTTTTTAATTTTAATTGTATTTTAAAATTTAAAATTTTAAGTTTTTATTTAAATTTTATATATGTTTTTTTAAAGTTTTAATTTAAATTTTTAAAATACAATGTAATATATGTAATATTACATTGTAATTTAAAAATTTAAATTAAAACTTTAAAAAAAACATATATAAAATTAAACATACAGTAATATATTGATAGGAATCTAGGATTACATCGGACTTATATCTAAAATCCTACTTTTTGCATATATGTAATCATTTTAAAATTTAATATATGAAATTTTTTTATTTATGTTTTAAATTTCATTTTAATTTTGTTAATTTGTTGAAGTTTTTTTTTTATTTTAAGTTTTTAATTGTTTGGCCTTGGCATGCTGATGCCATGACTGCCTACAAGGCATGTAGGCTGCCACTGGGCAGCCTGTAGGCTGCTACTGTGGCAGCCTAAATGCCTGTAGGCAATCATGCCATCAGCATGCCAAGGCCAAACAATTAAAAACTTAAAATAAATTTTAAAATAAAAAAAAAAACTTAACAAATTAAAAAAATTCAAATGAAATGGTATGCTGATGCAAATGTCAAAAACATAAATAAAATTATAAATTTATTTGAATTTTAAATTTCATTTGAATTTTGTATTTTAATTTTTTTAATTTGTTAAGTTTTTTATTTTATTTTAAGTTTTTAATTGTTTGACCTTGGCATGCTAATGCCATGACTACCTACAGGCATGTAGACTACCACAGTGGCAGCCTACATGCCTGTAGCTACAAGGCCTGTAGGCTGCCACAGTGGCAGCCTACATGCCTTGTAGCACAGTGGCAGCCTACATGCCTTGTAGGCAGTCATGGCATCAGCATGCCAAGGCCAAACAATTAAAAACTTAAAATAAAATAAAAAAAACTTAACAAATTTAAAAAATTAAAATACAAATAAAATTTAAAACAAAATTAGAAATGTTTAGTAACTAGTTTCGGCTGAAATGTAAAGCAAGCCAAAAAGGCTTTTTGTAAATGTAAGTCTAGCCAAAAAGGGCTAAGTATGAAACTCATTGTAAAATCCATGCAATGTGTTTGTAAACACACATGGACACAAGTCAGCCGTACATGTCAGCATTTATAGTGGTTATTCCTCACCTAGTCCTACGGGACAAGGAGGTGAGAGGGAGCAAGGGACAAGCTCAAGATTGTCCCCTAGAGTCTCAAGTTACGGTTTACCGGACACCCAGTTTGGCGGCTCTAGAAAAGAACCTCACAAAGTCTTCGAGCACGGATGTGAGTTGCGAGATACTTGTTAGATGGCCAGTGGCGGTTTCCCTGCACTATACCCATTTGTGAGGCACCGCCCTTCCCCGTGTTTTGTCATGGCATACTTATCTCAGTGGACCCTACTTTCCCGAGTTATCCGAAAGGTCACATGATCCTCATCCTTGTCGTCCCTTATCCTTCGCCTTGTATTCCACATCACCCAAAGTCAGCTAGGTGGTCAAGTCTATAGGTTGTGCATAGCAGTTGAGTCTTTTTGGATGTGGTGGGCCCACCTCACCTGGGGCCTTGTATTTTCCAAGATTTAATGCAGTTTTTTATCACCATATTATTATCATGATGTTTAGTAATGTACTAACTTTTATAAGGAAGCCTTTCACTTCATGATTGCATACAGGTATTCAGCTAGCACCATTGTTGACTAGATTTGACTTGGTCAAACTAGGTTGACCAGGCCAAAAATGGGCCCAAAAAAATGTTGCAACCGAAATTTCGATTTTGGTCAATTATTATCTACAGGGGACCCATATGAGCCTCCAAGTTAAAGAATGCAAAAAGATCGAGGCGTTTGTGAGATTTTTAATTATTACTGGTCATTAAAGACCTGTTTTAATTAAAAATCATAGATTTTGGGCAAATAATGCCTAAGTGATGGATCGGGGTCGTTCGAGTGGTCATTCCTACTATTTTGGGGGTCCACGATCACATTGCAGCAGACGGTTCGGCAATCCAGGCACTCTAGGTGGGTCAAAAGCCCAAATTTCATCTTCAGCAATAAAAACCAGCAATAAAATACATGGAAAATCATAAATTGACAAAGGCAACTATAGCAAAGGGTAAAAATCAATGGTTGGCAAATAAAGGGGTGATTCCTAAGGTAAAATGGTAATGTTTAGCATGGTATTTGTGCATTGTGGATCCCTCCATTGGGCCAGCTCACTACAGGGGTCGAATTTCCCCATTGGGGGCGTTTTTCCTCCTTGGCATTTTCAATTTGATGATGATGTGTATTGTGGGACCTTGGTATAGTGAGTTGGGGGGATAAAACACCCTATAGACACCCCCCAACCACCTTGTATGTATTGTAGGGGCCCCACAAGGGGACCCCCCTCTCCACATGTGCGCTCTCCTTGGGCAATTCGCACCTCCATGAGGAGGCATCTCCTCCATTCGTTTTGATCATTGGGGATTAAATCCCAGCCCTCCATTTTGGGGGCAAACTTGTTGTGAGAGTGGCCTCTCTATAAGAGAAGGCACTCACCCATTGTACTCTCTCTCTTGGCATTTTTGGAGTTGAATAGAAGAGAAACATTGTTGCTCTCACTTGGCTCTTGTGTGATACTCTCTTGATATTGTTGATTGTCATACTATCTTGATGCACTAGTTGTAGTTGGTGGATGTTTCCAGCATTGTATTACTCACCATTGTTTGCAACAAGCTCAAAGTCTTGGAGGAGGGCACACCATTTGGCTGCCACTGCTGCTCCATTCTCCGGATTAGTAACACAAGGGAAGTGTTTTTGCTGTTTTAGCCAAGCATTTTCTTTCATCTTTTATTGATATTGCTATAGATTTTCATTTGCTTATCATACTAATTTGATTTCTGTCCATTGGTGCTAACAGGCAAGGAGGACGAGTTGGTGGGGAGAGAGCAAGTCAATTTCAGCTGGGGACTTCTACAACCGCTTCTATTTGATCTTCGGGACGTACAAGCCTCATCAAAACAAGAGATATCAGCTGGTTTCAAGTAGGTGTCTCATCCTTCTCTCTTGTATTTCCATTTCCATTTTGTTGAAGAGAGTAAATTTACGCTAAAACCCTAAAAATCAAAATATTAAAAATCAATCGTTAGAATTAGTTTTTCTTGTAAACCCACTAATGAAATGTGCTTAAAATCCCATATCTCAAATTTCATTTGATTCCGACTCCATCTACCCACTTAACCAGGCACTAGTCTTTCACTGAATTCGCCCCACTTGGGGAAACTGGCCAATCACGCTGTCTGGTAGATTTTTGGGTTCTAGGTACTTCAGATTTGGCTTCAGAATGTCATTTTACCTTAGGAAATCGAGTACCATTGGTTGGAAGTGATTAAAAACGCTAATTATTCACTGCCCTAGGTGCTTTTATCCACTACTTAACCATTTCCCTTGGGCAGTTTCACTTCACTTCTTACTGGTTTGTTTTTCTTTTATTCTAAATCAGCTATTATTCAATGTATGATTGCTAGAAGATGTGTCTTAATCACCTAATTTGTTGCTACCATGATTGAGTAGTCTTAGTGAGCTTCATTCCCCATAGGCAGGATTTTCAGTCACTCTTCTAGTCAATTTCTATTTTCTGATTTAGTTTCTAGCCTTCTAATCTTTAAATAATTCATCATTTAACACTTATAATCAGATCTGAGATTGCTTCATCTAGTATACTTTCCCATCCATAATCTCGATTTCACTAGGCTGGAAGAAATCTCACACTTATGCATTCACTTCGTGTCTCGTTTTACTTATCTTTTGGGTTGGGTGTCTGATTGTTGAGTCTCAACCATCACTGTTTTAGCGGGGTCTCCCCCCTAACTGGGCTACGTGCCTTGTCTAAAGCGACAATAGCCTTGTCCGGTGTGACTTCCGTTCCTTGAACGGAGGACCTGGCTATTGCAGGTTACACCATTCTAGCTGACCACCCTCTACCATCCCTATTGGGACATTCATTATCCATCAGCTAAAGTTTGTGTGATAACAGGGGCCAAAAATGTTGTCCAAGTAATTACCGACAACGCAATAAATTATGTGGCAACAGGTAAATTGCTTTGTGCAAAATACCCTTCTCTTTTTTGGACCCCTTGTGCTACCCATTGTATAGATTTGATTTTGGAGGACATTGGGAAGTTGGAGTGGGTGCAAGATGTGGTTCATGAGTGCAAACAAATCACCAAGTACATTTATAACCATGCTTGGGTGCTGAGTCTTATGAGAGGGCACACAGAAGGTGAGCTCAATCGCCCTGCTGTCACACGGTTTGCAACCAACTTTCTCTCCCTCCAAAGCCTTCTTAATGAGTACCAAGCATTGAGACTGATGGTTAGTAGCAGGGAATGGATACATTATAAGGATAGCACAAAACCAGATGCAATGGCTATGAGCTTGTCTGTCCGTAGAGATAGTTTATGGGAGGAAGTCACTAAGATTGTCAGCATGATAGAACCACTTGTGAGAGTGTTGAGGATCATGGATGGTGACAAGCCACCAATGGGGTATGTTTATGAGGGGATGGACAGGGCCAAAGAGGCCATCAAGGTCTTCTATAAGGGGGATGAATCAAAATATCGTCCTATATGGGATATTATTGATTCCAGGTGGGGCAGGCAACTACATTCACCATTACATGCAACAGGGGCATATCTCAATCCGAGCATATTCTATAATGCAGGGTCTAAAATTCAAAAGGATCCTGAGGTGATGAGAGGTATGATGATATGCATTGAGAGGATGTACCCCAATCAAGAAACTCAAGACTTGATCAACGTTGAAAAAGTCGGACTCGGCAAAAAGTCGGCAAGGGTCTCGAAAACAATTTCTCGGCAACATCGGCGAAAAAATCGAGAAAAGTCGGAAAAAGTCTGCAAACATTAAAAAATACAAAATACATTCATTTTTTTCAGAATTTTAAACATACAACGTAACAATAACATCAGATAAACACATTGGAACATAAATATGAAGAAATCACTAATATATAGATGTAGTGGATGCAAATAACTCGGAGTGGTTTGATTTCAATGACTCGGACTGTTAAAAAATACATAAAATTTTACAATTTTAATGAAAAAAATATATATTAAAGATTCCAAGCTATGATTCCAAACCATTAGAGATAAAATATTATCATAATGGCACCAAGCGCAATACATATCTAAATCAAAATTGAAAAAACATAATCATCAAAATCATTGTCTATGTCGAGATCATATTTATCAATACCACCATGTTCCCCCACCTCTAGGCTCTAGACTTTGCCTCTGCCTCCAATCTCGAAGTTGATCCTCCAAGGACATCAATTAACACCCTACAATTTTGTTCAAACTTCTTAATCCAAGCGTTAAAATAAGGTAGAAAGAGATTCCCATGCTTAATAAGTGATTTTGCTTGACTGAAGGGTACATTTTTTTATTAAGGTCATGACAGTGTAATTCAAACAACTTTAAACAATCAGGCATCGACACCACCAACATCAAGGTACATAGAGAGTTTGATGTACTTCATTAAATTCCAATCCCTTACCCATATACATGATAGAATCCACCGGAAACGTTGGAATCCTGAAATCCTGAAATCCTGAAAACCATTAAGTCTGTTGAATTCTAAATGGGATCTAAAATCCTACTTTTTGCATATGAAGTCTGATGAGGTTGGAACCACTCTCAAACATCCTGAAACAATTAATGGTAATGTTAAAAATTTAAGTAAAAGGATGGAAAATGAAAGATAAAGAGAATGTCACTTTTACTTTAAGAATTTCACATTACCATTTAGTATTGTTGCCATCAATGTTACATGTACAAAACCCATCAAATTTATTAAAAAAAACCCGAGTTTTTAAAACTGTGGAAAAACCTGGGCGATTTTTTCCATAAACTCGCGATTTTTTCGAAAAAAAGCGCCGATTTTTTGAAAAAGTCGGAAGTCGCCGATTTTTTAAAAAATCGCGATTTTTGCGAGCCGATTTTTCGGCAAGGGTTACACCTCGCGACTTTTACAAAAAGTCGCGATTTTTCGGCGACTTTTTCAAGTATGGACTTGATCAATATGCAGCAAGATATGTACAAGGAATCATCTGGCATGTTTGGATTTAGCTCAACACAACGTCTCAGGGAGAAGAAAATGCCATGTAAGATTCAATTTGTAATTCGTTAAATTTTATTTTGCTAGTTTTATTTTTAAAGTTTGACATTGCAAAACTTGTAATCTCTGTTTTTTTTTTTTTTTATAACAGCCCATTGGTGGATAGATTGTGGCGCTAAGACACCACAACTACAGGAATTCGCCATCAGAATATGGAGTCAGCCTTGCAACGCTTCAGGTTGTGAGCGCAATTGGTCAGTATTCGAGCACATCCACACCAAAAAGCGCAACAGGTTGGAGCCTGAGAGGTTGGAGAAGTTGGTCTACATATACTACAACCTTCGGATGCTCACAAAACAGCTGTGGGGAAAGGATTTGGATCCAATTTTATTGGATCAGATTGATCTAGTCTTTGATTGGGTAGTGGAAGATGAAGCTCCTCCTGATTTGGCTTGGCTTGATGAAGAGACCGAGGGTCCCTCTGGTGTACCATTTTCTGAAATGGAAACGCCAAACACACCTGCATCACAGTTGATTTTTCCATCTAGTGATGTTGTCACTAGCTCTAGTAGGGCCTATATTAGGCGTTCCACTGCTCGTAGTCATGCATGAGAATCGAGTTTGGACTTGGAGACACTATATTTTTTTATTTTCTAGTTATGTTTACCTATGTATTTGAACTTGGTACTATGTATTTGAACTTGGTACAATTTTGGAATGTGTTCAAGGAATCATCTTCAGTTTACTATTTTGCATACAAATATGGAGTGTCAAATATTGCATTATTAATTTTTATGAGATGATCTAATGAATTTCTGCATAGAATTGTTTTTATAACTTATATGGATTAGAAATGTCATTATCTATGTTATTTGTGCTTAAAAGTTACCACATTTTTCATTTTTTTCATATTTTTCATATTTGCCGAGTCTTATCCGAGTCTGCCGAGTCCCAAGCCAGCCGAGTATTTGCCGAGTCCGAGTATGACTACAATGGTTCTGACACACCATTCCCAAGGCTTCCTCATTCCCCTCAGTTAACATCTTTGCAAGGCCTTGTCCCTTAATGAGTTTGGTGGGTCTAATTTCTAAATCATATTCTTGTATTTTAGACACCCACTTCCCTCTTATACCTATAAGCAATCTTGTTGGGATAATATATCCTTTACTGCTGCATGTGGTACATAACCAATTATCTTAGAGTAACCAACATACGTTCTGAAATGTTTAAGGGATTTTACTAATGCATAGGCTTGCTTTTCCATTAAGGTATATTTTAACTCAGAGTTTTGTAATGCTCTGCTCATGAATGCAATGGGTTGCTTGAAACCTTCATTATTCTTTTGAAGCAACACCCCCGCAATTGTGTCCTCTGATGCAAATGAAAAAATTTGAAAATATTTTGTGTAATCAAGGCTAACCAAAACCGGTGCTTTTGCTATGTTGTCCTTGATGCATTTGAATGCATTTTTACCTTCATCTGACCACACAAACTTAGCATCTTTCTTTAAGAGTTTCTGTAATGGTTTCATTAGTTCTGCTAAGTTCGGAATGAACCTCCTTATGAAGTTAATCTGACCGTTGAATGATTGGAGAGCTTTCAAATCTTTTGGCAAAGGTACCCTTTTTATGGCCTCTACTCTTTCAGGGTCCACTTTAACTCCATCTTTTGTTATTATGTGGCCTAACAGCTTGCCTTCATCAATACCAAATACTGATTTAGCTGGGTTGAGTGATATGCCAAATTTTCGAAATTTCTCGAAAACTTGTCTTAAGTGTTTGACATGATCAGTCCTTTCCTTGGAAAAGACAGTCAAGTCATCCTGATATATCTCAATTATTTTCCCAACCAACTCTTTAAAAGCGTAATCCATGGCATGCTGAAAAATAGCTCCCGCATTTGTTAAGCCAAAAGGCATTCTGATGTACTCAAAAGTACCACATGGGGTTGTGAAGGTAGTTTTATGTCGATCCTCCTTATTAATTAAAACTTGGTTATATTCGGGGAATCCGTCCAACATGGACATTATTCCTAAACCCGTTACTCTCTGGAGAAGAGTTTCCATATTCGGTAATGGGTAGTTATCTTTTAGGTAGGATGTATTTAGATTTTTGAAGTCAATGCAAATCCTGATTGAACCATTTTTCTTTCTAAATACCACCAAATTCGAACACCAAGTCGAACATCTTGTTGGCTGGATGATTCCTGCTGCCAACATATTTTCTAATTCCTTCTTGACTATTGGTGCCATCCTTGGGTTTATTTGTCTCAGTTTTTGCCGAAATGGCTTAACAGCTTTGAATGTTGATTTCAAAGGGATGACATGCTGAAATACATCATCCCGATAGGCCTTAAGTTCATCATATATGAATGCAAAAACATCCCTATATTCCCTTACCAAGTTAATTAACTCATTCCGTTCTTTTTCTGAAGTTCCTTTTACAATTTATATTAATTTTGGATCTTTATTTGTTCCGATGTTAACTTCTATGTAATCCCCGGGTTTGATCGTTTCCTTTTTATTCTTATGTTTGTCCTATTAGATTATGGTAACTTCGGTTTGTCCTCCATGACTCAGATGCCTTGCATGGAGGGACATTAGTACCATAGGCATCAAGATGGAGTAGAGAGTGAGATGCACTCTACTCAGTGGCATGAGCCCAGCAGGGGCCGCATGCGGAGCTTCAGGGGATATTGACCTATGCATGCATGAGTTTTGCATGACCTGCCAACATTCAGTGAATGCATGCAAAAGTGACCTTTTTGCATGCACCGGGAATTAGGGTTTTGGTAAACCTAATTCATAGGTGAGATTATTTATAGAGGCAGGGGGTCCCCAGATGGGGTTACTCAGTTGCATTATCAGAGAGAGATACTGCCAAAGTGAGCAGGACGAATCTGTCCATGTCGGGCGACTTTCTGAGATAGGGAGGAGTTGCTGCAGGAGCTAGGAAGGTCAGATCTGAGCTAGATCAGTGACCTTCAGTTCCAGAGAGACTAGATCCTCAGTACTGTGAGCTGAGAGAGCTCCACAGTGTGATTACTGATCAGATTGGAGGACGCCGAGTTTGATTGGAGGAGGACGTTTTTCCTGAGGAGGAGAAGCTCGTTGTGAGTTGGATCGACCGAGTTGGAGTCCGAGACTTTCAGGATAGCCTTGCCTTGAGATTTCAAGAAGGTTAGAGACGATCGGAGCTCAGATTTGTTGAGATCTGGAGCAGTACGAGCATTTGACATCCAGAGGAGGAGGACGCACTTCTGCATGCAAAGAGGGCCGATTTCATCAGTGGGCAGTCTTCAAAGTGAGCAGATCAGAGCAGGGTGATCAGTAGAGGGCAGATCCATCAAAGGCACCGTCAAAGCAGTCAGATCCAGATTGGCAGTTAGGGCACACTTCGTCAGTGCATGCATCAGCTGGATGCATGCAAATTAGGGTTTGCCCTAGTCAGAGGGATTGAGTTACCAGCTGAGGTAATTCTGTATTGTACTGCTTCTTTATTCTTCTATATGCTCTAGGCTCGAGATTGAGAAGATAGCCCCATAGTTAGCTGGTTTCTCCCGAAAGGGTTCCAGGGTATATCTGTTGTCTATTGTGGTTGATTGTTGTTATATGTTGTTGGTAGGTGTAGATCTAGTGGTTTGAGTTTATTTCTTTATGAGCATGTATTGATTTAGAGATTCATAGCACTTGAGGTCTCAGACTGATACAGAGGGAGTAGTGATCTCTGTATCAAATATTTACATGTCCTGTCAATCAAAACCATGCTCTAATTCCACAAAGCCCCTAGAGATAGGATTGAACTGATTATCTTTTTCCTGATTCTCTTTGCCTTTCTCTTGGAAGCTGACCTGAAAACCTGAAAATTCCTCCACATTGTGGATGAATCTCAAAATCTGTTCATCACTCTGAAAGACCTGCCAATGGTGTACATTATTCGGAACTGGTGGTCTAAAGTTTATCTCTAGTGTACCATTCCCATCTAACAGTTCTTCTGTAGGTTGAATTGTTGATGCAGCTACTACTAGTCTATCCGCCATGCAATTCTGATCTCAAGGAATCTCAACAAGGTTTAATGCATCAAAAAATTCCATTGTGTCCCATATTGCATTCCTATATCTTTTAAGTCTTTGACATTTGCATGCATACTAGTTCTTTACTTGGAGAATTATTAAGTCTGAGTCTCCCTTAATACTAAGCAGTTTGATTCCCATGTCCTTAGCAATTTCCAGTCCTAGAAGTAATGCCTCATATTCAGCTACATTATTGGTTGCCTCAAACTCTAACCTATAAGCAAAGTTGAAAGTTTGCCCACTAGGTGAGGTGATGACAACACCTGCCCCTTTTCCCGCTCTAGAATGTGCTCCATCAAAATTCATTCTCCATATCTCACTAACTTTCTCATATTTTATTTGTTCTTTTATAGGGGCTAGAAAGTTGGAGTAAATTGCATAATTTCCATTGTTATCAGTGTTGTATCCATATTCATTCTTCAAATTCTTAGGATCCTTAACATGATATTTCTTTGCTTTTTCTGTATGCAATTTAACTAGAGAGTTTTCGGATGCAGGTACCGTGGCATAACTCCAATCCATTTGGATGGAGCCCCATAGATCAGCAGCCCACCTTCTTGAAAGGAGCATGCCCCACTTGTCTGGTACATCGATCACTAGGACATCCATGGTGATATGGATATCAGGGTACTTGGCCAGTTTCATAGGTAGATTCAAAATAATGTCGATTACATCAACTTCTCTAGAATCCATGGCACAAACATTTCCATATGGTCTAGTGATCTTTAAATTCAGATTTTCCATGACCGTTCTGGTCATGATATTTGATGAGGCCCCAGAGTCCAACATACAGTTGTGTAGAAGAAGACCATTTATCATCAATGATACATAAAAGGGCGGGTGATCTTCTTTACTTGAGTCCATAGTATGTAAAACTACTGGGGGATCTTCCTCGTCAATCTTCTTTTGAAAAGGGGTTCTTTCTTAGGTTGTTCTTGATTTATCTTTGGTGGAGGATCAATTACATTCATTAATTTATCCCTCTGGTGAGGGATCTTAAGGGCTTCTGTGACAAGTATAGAAACTTTTGCATTCTCAAACCATTTGCCTAAATCAAGATCAACAAGAACAGGGTTAGGATTATGTGGAGTTATTACCTTTGGTAGATACCGTTGTTTGGCCTTGGGGGCTCCAGCATAATCCCGTCTCTGATAGGTAAGTCCTTTGAACTTAGGCATCTCTTTGATCTGCTCAGGAATAGGCATCTCACCATAAGCATTAGCTAATCTATCATTTTCTTGGGAATGCTCTCTAGCTTGTTTCCAAGTGTCTTTGGAGAGAGCGTGAACATGTCCTACTGTGTTTATGAACTCAGGCTCGCGTGTGAAGACATCATTGCTGCTACTTCCCAGATACTCTTGATCTAGGGCTTGACAGGCTACATAACATGTAGATTCTTCATGTAATGCATCACAAGGTCTACAATATGGAGGAACTTCTTCAACCATATTGGCGGTTTCAAGTTGGTGAGGCATTCTATCCTCCTGAGGAGGTCCCTTCTTTTGCCACTTTCATTTTTGGTGAAAAGGCTTCTGATTGGAGTATGATCTTTCTACAGCAACCACCCTATTTTGCATAGTTTTAAGTTGAGTGACATAGTTGGCTTCCACTGCCTCCATACGTTCACTCATCTCCTTCATTTGCTTTTCATAAGCTTCTTGCATTTTATCCATGGGTGATTTATCCTTAGGTTCATGATGCTTGACAATAGTTCTTGTGAACCCAAGGATGTTTGATTTACCCGATGATTGCATGTTTAGATCAATTTTTACGGCCATGTCTTGAGCATCTTTCAAAGTAGATGGTTCTCTATCTATAAGCATGAATCTGAGCTCCCCAGTTAATGCCTCCATGTAGTAAATTAAAATGGATTTATCAGTGGCCTTAATGTCATCATCAAAACTGGCAACCAAATCTCTAGATTTTTTATTAAACTCCTCCATCGTTTCATTTTCATTTCTTTTCATAGAGTGGAGGGCATTCAACAAATGAAGTGGCTCTTTCTTTTCTCCCCATCTTCCCATAAAACCTTTTATCAAGGCATCATAAGAATCATAGGTGTTATCTACTAATCCTTTGAACCACTCAACTGCATCATCTTCTAAAGATAAGGCAAAAAGCCTCATGTACACATCATCATGTTGTTGGGCAGGTGTTCGGCACCAGATCAGGTTCCTATCAAATTTATGAAGGTGGACTGTTGCTGAGATGGCGTTTCCTTGAAAGAAGGGTAACTTCTCAATGGCTCTTTCAGGGAGTTCATGTGGATATCCTACAATCTGAGTAAGGTTAAGGGGTCTAAAAATTTTATCCATCGGAGACAATTCTTTATTTGTAAACAAAAACTGGATGTCTGAGAGGGACTCGGATCCTAAATGTTCAAGGACCCTACGAGAAGTAATTCTAGCTTGCCTCCTTCAATAAACCCTTTCAGGTTCAGGAATGAAACTGACTAAACCGTCAAAAGTTCTTCTTGTAGAATCCCTGATTGTATTATTAACCAATGGAGTCGCCAGGTGGATCGAGTGAATCTCATAAGTGTTCAACTAGACACACCAAAGGTATAAAACAAAAAGAAGTTAAAAATGTCGTACCTAGGGATAGAAGATTTATCCCCGGCAACGACGCCAAAAATGTTGCCGCTGGATTACACACCGTCTTTGTCACAGCAGAAATCTATGTTGTCGTTGGGTGTGCCCTTGGTGGCAAGTCTCGAGTCAAGTATGTCACTTGGTTCTTGACTCCTCCGTTTAGGCAAAAATCCCAACGAAAGCCAAGGGGGGTGGTCCCTATGGAATGTTATTAAGGTTGTTAGGGTTTTCCAATTAGTTGATGGGTCGTTTATTAAGGTTTTTTGGGAGTTTGAAAGTGGGGTTTCAAGATATAATTGCAACAATAGTTAAAATAATCTTTACCAGCATGAATTAAATATCACTGTAAAAATATAGAAGATGCACGATACTTGATATTGATAATAAGCAAATAAAGTGCAAGGACCAGTGCCTTATGGAGTCAACACAGTGAAAAATTGATAATTGTTGAAAAAGGGAAATGTTGTGCAAGTGTGTCTTGGTTGATTTTAGATTATTAATTGTGAATCTTGATTAGGGAAAAAAGGGGAACTCTCGAGATACCATAAGGTACAGAGAGGAATGTCTGGAAATTTAGAAGTTGGTGGCTCTGTACAAAGAGATGTTGGCTGCCAAAGTCTCAAGAGCATGTTCAACACTACACCAACTAGGGATGTAGTCTAACGGTGCCCCCAAGATCTAAGTACAGTGATCCAACACCCCCAGGCGGAATTTGACCACACAAAGTCTAGTCGAAGTGCCGGATTTTCACTTATCTTAGAGGGATGTTAATTTTATTAAGTGACCAATTAAGTTAAGTGTGGAATGTTAAAAAAGTGCTTCCACTGTTTCTGAGTATCCCAAAAAGGGCAGAGCATACGTAGTGGTAGCGAAATGAGTTTATTCCAAGTTTGAACAAGTAACCATTGTACTCTCCGACAGAGAGCGCTCTTGACTTGTTTTTCAGCTAAGTTCAAGAGACTTTGGGTTCTTTTTATTAACAACTAAGTTGTGAAGGTGAAAATACAAAACTTGAAGTAAATATGTAAATGGCCAAACCTATGCGTCACTTTTCTGATCAACCTTCACTAATCGGCATTGCCTTTAGGTGAAGGTGAGAGCATAATTCGTGGCGACGAAGAGTGGTCTTATTTCTAAATTACATTTGCAAAATGAAAATGGATTAAAACATGAAATACAAATAAAAGTATACACCCAGCACTTAGGAAGTGAGTGTGTGAGCTAGTGGAGTTAGAAAAATGCAATCTCACTAAATTTTACAAAATACACAAATCCCCTTAGGGGGGATGGGCTGTGGGCGCTAAGTATCCCACTGCTCTCATTTAATGTTTTTACAATTATGTTCAATCAAAGATGCCTCTTAGTCCTTTTAGACTTGGATCTAAGGGCTTACAAGCTTGGTATTATGAAATATTGATGAAATGGGTCCTTTGGAAGATGATTTTGGCAATATTTATCGATTTTTCGCCAAAGCTTCCTCCTCTTTTTCCTTGGACCTGCTAAAAAACAGCAAGTAAAACACTCAGAATGTGATGGCAAACACGAAAGAAAAATAAAAAAATGTGAAAAAATTTACACTTAGAAAAGTTTCGAAAAAATTTCTAAGTATAAAAATTCCAATTTCTAGCTTAGATCTAGCGCAAAATAGACTTTTAAATGCTTGGATCTGATCTAGAATGTAATTTCTAAGTATTATAGATCTGAAATATTTGGAAATTTGTTATGGATCTACAATTTAAACACTTAGAAAAATAACAGAAAGGGAAAGAGAAAGAATGTAGATTTGAAGTTTGATTTCCAATGCTCTTGTCTTTGCCAATGACTTTTAAAAATCTCTGAAAATACACAAATGTTAGAAAATATGGCTTGCCCAAAGAAAGAGAGAACAACCAAGTTCTCAGATCTCCTTGAGCTTTTGGATCTGCCGCTAAGAAATGCCAAACTTGCAACAAATTGGAGACTTAGTATGTTAGAATAAAATGAGATTAAATGAATCTAAGTACAACCGAATACTGTTGATTACATTAGCATCTCCTATTATCTAAGTATAAACAAACAAATTAACAGTTGTAAATGTTTGCTTCTATATATCAAAATAGACTAGATCAACACAAGATGAAAGCATAAAATGGCAAAACAAAGACACAATATCACCTCATGTAGAACTCCAACAAAAATGCACCCAATGGACCTCCAAAGTCTTTCACAATCTTATTCAATAGCAACAATATACAAAGCAGCAGAGGTTCAATGCATCCATGTGAATAATGGAGCAATGCCTTGCTTTTATAACCTCACAGGGAGAGAGGTCGAATTCAACGAGGGAAGGTGAGTTTGCATGAGATGAGGGAGTCAATCCCAAGATTCGTGGTGATTGAAGCTTGAAATGGGGTGACTGAAGGTGAGGTGGGTGCCCCATAAGGGAGGCGCTCACCTTCCTTCCTTGTTTTCTCCTCCATCCATCCATACCAATTTTATATTCATTTTTTTCCTTTATTGATTTTTTGTCATGGTACATTTTGAGTTTATTAGCATTAAAATGCCCAATTGTCGCATCTTTAACGAAAAATGCTCCCAGAGGCAACGTAATCACCCGGAACTTGGAGAGAGCGGACAATAGGGTAAAGAGAACGCTCTGAGCGTCAAAACGAGCCTCCCCACGCCAAAATCCGCCTCCAGACGACACTTTTATTACATTTTGAAATTTTCAATTAAACCATTAAAAAAATGGTCTAATTTACAGATGAAAAAAAAATTTGTCGGAATGACTTCAAACTCCTAGGGGACCTAGTGCATGTCCATACGACTTATTACTGATGGCTAGCATGTTACAAAAATACATTTCAGTAGGCTTTAATAACCCCTCAAAATTTACCATCATGGAAATACTCCAGCTTTGGAGGTGTGAGTGAAAAACTCAGGAATTATACGTCACTAAAGAGTAACGCATAATTCCTATGGAAAAAAACACTCTAGAGTATCCCCCTGATAACAAACCCTAAGGTCGGCCAAGCCTTTCATAAAAAATTCATGCATAGACCAACTTATTACAATTCCCCCGCAGGGATCTGGACATGCAAATTATTACAAAGGGCAAAAGAAAATTTGCCTGATGAACACTGAACTTTGGCGAATGAACAATGACATTGTTCAAGTCTTCTGTGGTTCACAAGTTGTCCACCATGGTGCAACTTCAGTGGACAACAAACCAGAGCAATAACACATGGATCAACTCACTAAGGGGAGTGCGCACTCACTAGAGAGGCCCTAAGGGGGGTCGCACCACATAAATATGACTTGGACAAGTGTAGGGAGCACATGGTGGGGCTAGGAGGTATTATTATCCTTCACTAGCATCACCCCATGGCACAATGACATAAGACATGACTCAATAACAATACAAAGTGACCAAGTGACCACATCGTGGCCCCTCTCAATGATAGAAAATACATCAAATAACAACCCGGAGAGTGTGTGGACCCCACTGAATGTTGTAAGCTGAGCGGGAAGGTGTGGGATGCATCACAAATGACCTTTGAACAGACGTCATGCCAATTCCTTGCCTCAATTGCCCAAATCGATTTCCTCAGTGACCTTTTTATACCATTTTTAATCCTCGGAAAACCACCTGTAAATCATCAAAATGTTTGCAGCTCTCTACCTGATGTCCGGGACACAAATCTGATTGTACCAACATGTCTGGAGATGAGTTAATATGGTAATAACAAGTGACTGGACCGCCCATCTCCTCAGTAGCGCCCTAGGAAAACGTGCTAGCTCAAAGCAAGGGTTGGACAGGCCATTTTTGCATGGCAAAACTGGAAAAAGGTGGAAATCTGACTGTATCATCACTGGGAGTGCCTACAACTGATATCTGAGTGTCCCAATGGACTCAGAAGGTCCAAATGCACTAGAGATGAGTACCCATACACCCTGTGGCAACCCGGATAATAATTTGTAGTCTCAACCATAACCAGACAATATAAAAATAATGGTCTGAAAATAATAATAACCATAAAAAAATATATCAACCATCGCATGAAACCTGTGTCCACTGTATGGAACCATCAAAGGTGTATCAAAAGACCATAAATCATCATCCTCGAACATCACTGGTCCAACTCATCTTAGATCCCCATGGTGACTTGGTCAAACTAGGTTTGACCAGGTCAAGACTGATCAAAATATGACCCAGGCTGCAAATGCCTAATGTTGCAAGTGCAAATGGTTAAAGCATTCTCTTTTAATCATTCTAATAGCAAGACTTGAAGTAGTAAACATCATTTCACTGGCGATTAATTAATAATTATATCAAATATAAATTCAAATAATCATTTATTCAAAATAGAACCTCAAGAATATACTCATTCTGTAGACATGAACATTTTGCTAGCAAAGGGTGAGGGTGAAGAATGCAAGGCTAGGATAAGGGGATGACTTGACTAACTCAACATTGTGATACTCTGGATAAGGGAGAGGGAATACACACTTAAGCATATGTCGGATAATAAACACAAAGGGAATGGTAGTGTCTCACAAATGGAATAAGTTGTTTAGAGAGGTGCTTATTCAACCTTGGCAAATGTCTACAGCTCACATCCAAGCTTAATCCAACTCCGTGAGTATCTTTGCTAGAACCGTCGTAACTAGGTGCACAGCTAATCGTAACTTGAGGTTCTAGGGGACACCTAGAATTAGTTGTCCCTTACTCCATCTCACATCCCAACCCATAGGCTCCGTGAGGTATTAATCATTACATTTAATTTCTAGCCAGCAGTCTTTGGATTTAGCATACATTTAACCACTGCTTTTTAGGCCTTTAGGACCCTTTGGATTTTGCATGTGCTTAGAAACACAACTAATCACAGCTTGCATCCAGGGTGCTTTAACATTTCAGTTTCCATAGCCCTCTTTCATTGTGTTGAGGAGCACAGTTTTAATTTGTTTCAATGGGCTTGCACAAAAGATAAGATAATAGTTTCCATATGCATGTAATGATGGTAGTGTTATCACACAACTTGTAGTTGCCCCTAGAGGTATCCCATCCGGGACGGTAGAGGAGTTAGGCAACTAAAGAGGTGACCTAAGAGATGCCACGGTTCCCAATGCAATGCGGGAGTCACGTCAACCGAGGCACTCTTCGCTTTAGGTCAAGGTATAACTAGACCAAGGGGGAGACCCTATACCCCAATCACAGTTGATTGGACCCAAGCAAAGGTTTCAAAGGGTGAATAAATGATGAGTTACGGAAACCAATGCAAGGCTAAGTGGACCTAATGTTTAAGGTATGGTTGAAGGTGGTATCATGGATAGTTAGTGTTTCAAGCTGTGTATGGTTTAGACCACTTGATGGGGTATGATTGTCAAGTATAGTACCATGTGTTTACACAAGTGGGTCTTGTTGCCTTGGGAAGTGTGAAATGGTTCTAGGTGGGCCCACAAGGTGAAGTTAAGTGTGAAGATGGTACTATAGGCTAGATCTAGGTTAGATCTACAAGTTAGAGTTGGTTCTAGGATTACCCATGTGCTAGATCTAGGGTTTGACACTAATCCCAAGAAGTGCGCCTTGCTTGGAGAAGGACTAGTGCCTTGTTGGATGGGCTAATGGGGTCAAGAAGGATGTCAAAGTGTAGATCGGGATACCTAGAAGCCTAGTCAAGTGGTTTGGATGAGATCCAATGGTTGGATCTTACTAGATCTAGGTTTTTTGAGTGAAGACCAAAAGTGGACCACAATTCCTTAAAACAAGGAATGCAATCCCCAAAGTAGATCGGGACAAAAGGATAGTCTAGACCTAGGTTTCAAGGCATGGGCATTCCAAATCCACGAAAATCTCCAACACCCACTTCCTAGAAGTGGACCAACTCAGAAAATCAAGGGGGTGCGACTTGCTCAAGGAGGGTCAAAAAGTGAGTTTGGTGGACCCAATCAAGTCCAATGGCCACCAAAATGTAGATCCGGGATGTTAGTACCCCGATTTATGTTCCTTCAAAGTTTCAAGTAAATCCAATGGGTAGATCTTAGTAGATCTAAGTTTCAAGGTACCAAGAAGATCAAAAGGGGGGGTTCAACCCCTCAAAACATGGAGAGATGTCCACAAGGTAGTTTTCACCAAAGTAAGGATATGGGTATAGGTTATCAAGTGTATAGATGTCAATTCAAGTGGGATCTCACCTACCCATGTGCTAGATCCTACCCAACAAGCCTCTCTCAAGAAAATCGATTTAGGTTCAAGAAGGCTTTTTGCATTGAAAAGTGTGTCAATTTTTAGCCAATCACCACCAAACTATAGATCCAACTAGGGGTGGATCCTATAGAGGTGGGTTCTTAATATCTTTTCAAATGCAAGGGTGGATCTAAGTAGATCTAAAAAAATACCAAAATTGGAGTTTTGATTTAATTAGGGTTTTATGACCAATGGAGATAGAATGGATGAAAGAGGCACATACCTTGTAGATCTTACCTCAATTTGCTTATGGCCACCTTGCAAGTTGATAGCATTCTCCTATGTTTATATTCAAGAGTGAGATCCAAGTGCTCCAACCAAATCTCCCTTCTCCAAGATAGCCAAATCGTCCTCCTCCTACAAGACAAGATCAAAGAAACAAGTCAAGCAAGATGATTATGAAAATGGTAGAAAGATGTAATAGAAAGCATCAACTATGTCACGAAGATACAATAATGATACTCCCTGTCACAAGATCAACCCAAGAGAGAATATGTGGATCCCTCCAACAATAACCCTCCAAAAGTCGCCCTCCTCTCTCCAATTCGACTTTCCTGTCAAAAGGTTAGCAAAAACACAAGAATCCACAATGATACATAGAAGAGATACTTTATATTCAATATGCAAGAGAATCCACAAGCCAAGAGAGATGTGCTCCACAAAAAATCTTCTATTCCAATATTCCAGAGCTCCAAAGGTGAGCTATACAATGGGGGGTCTCCTCCTTATATAGGATAATAAAGACGAAAACCCTATACCACTCTACAATACTACATCAAATGAGTGGTTGAGATTATAAGATCTCATCATACAATCAATGGCTAGGATGACCCATAACATAATATCACATGGATCACTCAACATAACAATAGCGCCCTCACTAAATGGTACAATGGAGGGTGACGTCATCCCACAAGAGGGGTAGAAAGTACAATAATCCACCTCATGATGACTAGGACATGATAAAATAAGCACATGGTGGGGCTAGGAGGTATAAATCCTTGCTAGCTCACCCCAAGGCACAATAAAATAATAAAATATGTCCAATATAATGACAATGACCAAAACTGTCCTCAGAATCCATGACAGTCGAGCAGTAAATGTCCTCCTGTGATCAATCTGGAGATACCCACATGGTGAAAACTGACTGGAAGATAGTGAGATCACCCTGGAAGACCTCTGTGAAAACCAAATGCCAAAACCTTGCCTCAATTGCCCAAATCGATTTCCTCAGTGACCACTTTATCCCATTTTTTAACTGCCTCGGGAACTGTGAAAGTGCCAAAACTGCCTCCTAGGGTGCTAGCGCTGTCAATCTGAGCCCACCAGGCTCTCCGGGAGGGGGGATAAATGGTAATAACAAGTGGCTGGACCACCCCCTCCATCATCAGCGCCCTAGGTGAACTGGCCTCTCGGGGCCCCTGCTGCTCAGGCTGGGAAATCAGCCCCAAATCTGGTCAACAAGTGTAAAACTGCATCAATCACTATCAGAAGTGCCCGGAACTGAAAGATAAGTGTCTCAAAGGATCCAGAAGACCCAAATCCACTAGGAATGAGTACTCATACACCCTGGGTTGCCCTAATGGGCCAGCTGTAGGGTCCACCATATATGGACAATGTATAATCTGCTGATCTGAAATAATAATAACCTGCTGAACTGGATCAAACATCATCTGTATCATATGTCCATCATATGATATCATCATCAAACATGTAGGACCATAAATCATCATCAATAATCATCCATACATGGTCCACATTATCACGGATCCCAAGAATATATAATCAAGGATAAATCACATCAGTAGATTAAGACAATGTATCTCTAATCATTCCCACAGCTAAGCTCAAAGTATAAATTCCATTCAGTGGCATTAATCAAGTTAACATATTCCGTGGTTATATAAAATTACTTGCACAATAGTTCAAATGACAAACTCACCCATTGGACATGGTCAAACTGCTAGTGAAGGATGAAGGCTAGGAGCAAGGTTGGGCCAAGGGTTTGACTTGTCTAACTTAACTCGAAAATACTTTGGACTGGGAGAAGGGGGAGGCTACAAACTCTGTGCTGGACAAAAAAACACGGGGGATGGCTGTGCCTCACAAATGGATAAGTTGTTTAGAGAGTGCTTATTCAACTTAGGCATCATGTCTACATCAAGTTGATCCAGGTTCATTAGGATCATTCAATTTTATTTCCATGGCCTTTTTGGCCTACATAACCCTTCGGATTTCAGATGTGCTGAGAAGCACAACTAGTTGCAGCTTGCATCCAGGGCATGTTTTTCATAACTTATACAAGGTCAGCAATTGTTTAGATATAGCTTTTAAGAACTATTGCTTTTTGGACCTTTCTTATACTCTTCAAGGAGTATATTTTTTTTTAGCTTTTCACTGCTCTTGCCCTTTTTGTTTCCATGGGCGAATTTTTTTTTAGTTTCCATAGGTAGAACATGAGCTTTCAGTTTTAGCCAACAACATCTCAAGTGACTAGGGGGAGTTCGAGCCAAGGCCTACAATCCAACTCACCAAAGGCAAGTTCTGTCACCAACTCAGAGCCGAGACACTGAATAAACAGGGATGCGGTCCAAACACAGAGGTAGAAAAATAGGGAAGTCCTCAGTATCAGAAAGTCAAATGAGACCAGTCAGGGTTTAAAGTCAACAGGAAGGTCATGTATGGATGGAGACAAGTGGATATGGAGCCTACACTAGCAGACGACTGGTGTCGGGAAAAACCATGTCTATGTAAGGTGGAATACCAGTAAGTTTTGTTAAATGACCTAAAAGTGCAAGCAATTGTCCATTTTATGATTTACAGTTCATTTAAATAGTTTGCCACATCAGGAATAATATACCAAGCACATGCTATAATCATGACTAAATCAACAAGCTAATAATCCACTGTCAGTGAGAACATATCCATAGATCATACAACATCATCATAATAGCAATCATCATGCATCATCTGAAACACATCTGAAGCACATCTCCAGGCACTGAACTGAAACTGTAATGGGATAAGTGGTCACATCAGTCATCAAATCTGAACTCTCAAGGCTCAGCCTTGACACAAGGTCATACATCTGAATAATGTACTGCTCTGATCATGAGTGATCCAAAATATATAGCCATGCTCTGGAGATAAAGGAAGCTCTGGAATGTGCAGATATCTGTTGTACAAGAATAGTAGCCCTGCTACTATGGTGTGATAACAGGTAGTACTATTTGCTTCAGGTTTATCCAACACAACTCAAGCAACTAGGGGGATTCTCCACAATCAGGACCAAACATCGAGGCAACCGACTAGAGTGATCAAGGTATCAAATCCAACTCACCTAAGCTCAAGAACCAACACCAGCGGGTACTCCTGGGCCAAAAGGATCAAGGCTTCGATAAGTTTTGTCACCAACTCAGAGCCGAGACACAAACTAACAGGGATGTTATCCAACATAGAGGCAAAAGTGGGGAGGTCATCCATATCACAGACTAAGGTGTAAGTGAGGGTGAAAACCAAAGATGGGAGAGATAACAGATGGATGGGGAAAGTGACGGTGATGCCTACGCTAGCAAGCCATAAATGGTGGGAATGAACATGTCCACACTACTAAGAGGGTAAAAACCAATGAGTATAAAACAAGAGTTTCCAATTTTGATTAATAAAACCATTTAGATAATCATTAACAACCATATCCATATCATACATATGTATACCGCCAGATCATGATCACTAGATACTAAGTCAAGCTACTAAAATGACCAAAAGAGCAAGATAATCAAAACCAATGCACATCATATACCTGTTGGGCCATATACCTGTACCTACTATCTGGATTATCACTATCCACTGAAAACACTACTGCTGAAACTCTGGGCACTACACTGCTCTGTATGGAATAAAAGGTCACCTCGGTCATCAAATCTGAGGTCATGAGACTTAGTCTTGGCATAAGGTTAACTGCATGTCTGATCTAGGGATGCTTTAATATGTGAGTGATCACGGAGAAAACTGCTCATCATAGGCTGATCTCATCAAAACTATGTAAAGGCTTGGCTCAAAAATATACAATGAACTGCTCTACAATCATGGTAGCCCGGCTACTATGGATGTGATAACTGATAACAGGTCTATGAACCAGATTACTTGCCCATGCATAGTAACTTCCTTTATCATCATTTCCTTAGGGATGGGACACAAATGGCTAGTAAATCCTCTAGTAGAAATGGGTGGCACACCTAAAAGGTAAAGGTTTTATCACGCTATGCAATGTGCGATTGTAATTGTGTTGCAAATAAAGGATATTATTATCCCAAGTTTTTGGATCTCTAGTTGACGGTACACAACAATTGAAGAGTGGTGCAATTTACTTGCTTAGTTGATCCAATTATCTGGGAATGGAAAGTAGCACTTATCTTCAGTTTTGTATCCATCAATCTCCAAAGTAATTGACAAAAGTGACTCAAAAACCTTTTGTTTTGATTGGAAATGATCAAAGAAGATAAGTTGAAATGCACCCAAACTCAACCAAATAACAATTGTGCATTTTGTTACAATGCACCCAAACTCAACCAAAGAAGATAAGTTGAAATGCACCCAAACTCAACCAAATAACAATTGTGCATTTTGTTGCAATGTAACAATTTTCTTGAACAAGCGAGGGTGGGAAGCACGAGGGGGATCATCTATGATCATGGAGGACATGTGAAAGCAAACTTTGCATGGGAATTGGGAAATTCTACCCAAAAAGAGGCAAAGACATTGGTTGTTTGCAAAGGTCTTTAGATTCTCAAAGAGCATGGGGTTGAGGCACACAATAGTAGTGAGAGATTCATCAATAATTATCAAGTTCCTCCACAAAAAAATGTCGTCTCGGGACACCCATCTATCAAGACTCCTTCATCACATAAAAGCAGAGGCCATGGACTTAACCACACTTGAATTCTTCCAACTTTTGCATTCTAATAATAGTGAAGCAGACTTTTTGGCTAATATTAGCATAAGCATGCATAAACATATTCTAAGAATAAAAGGGGGGGGAGGGGGGCAACTATCTTCTTTCTCCTTCCATGATAATTATTTACATTTAAACATTGACATGAGAGTGCTCTAATCAAGTCTTGTCACACAAGTTTGCTAGGGTAGATATTTATTGTTCAGCAATCCCATTGACCTATTTGTGGTCATTAGTAAGACATTAATAAAATTATCTTATCTAGATGCATCTCCTCAACACTAAGGCATTTCAGCAATAGGATGGTTCAACTCTACAATCAATGTGGTTTACGATCCAAGCTAGAGTGTGGTTTATTGATGCTATCGGTGGGGCTTAGTTCTAATTGTGCCAATTTCTCTTTGCAATGGAGGTGTGAGCCTGTGAATTTGTGTTTGCAGTTCATCTAAGGGTCTCGTGAAGGACTGTTCTTTCTTCTCAAAGAAGGACAGCATTGTTCTATCCAACAGGTGTCCTATTTGGTATTCCTCTTGTTTTAGGCTAGTCATGGGCCACAAGTACAGTTGTGTATGGTGTAACTTGGCTGAAGTGGGGAGTGTTAGGAAATCTGAGCAGGGTGTTGCACAGGCACAAAAGCTTGTGGTGGTCTCAAAAAAGCCAATGGCGTCATTTGTATGAGGATTGGAAACACAAACTATTAATTGAAATTTGAGAAAGGGATAGATATATTATGGAAACCAAAATTCAATTGAATTTATTGAAAGATTTGAAGAAAGAGATGTGGGCTTTCATGCAATAGCAGAAAAATAAACTCCTAGAACTAGATTTAGGGGTCGATTCAGTTGTCTCTCTGGACTCGCAAATGTCTAATACCATTAGTGGGTTACATGTGGCTCCAGTCTTCTTCTAAACCAGAACCTCCTATGTCTTTGGAAACTCAAGGGGATAGCTGATTGAGTTGAATCCTTGTCAAGGTCAGTTCAACTGCAACTAACACTTGTAAACAGGATTATTAAAAAAAGGACATGTTCCCCAAGAACCTCAATGTTAAAATACAAGTAATGGAAGACACCCTAGATGGGTTTTCCTTTTAAAATTTTGAGTGTGTAATGTTTTGCCGATTTGTATTTCTTTTGGGACAGTTTGTATGACAACATAGCTACCATGTCTTTCTATGAATAGCTTGGATAGGTAGAAGTAGGGTCTTTTGGTCTAAAGAACAGCCAATTTTGATCAAGGAATTCGGTCCTCCTTTTGAATTATATTACAATGTTGTATAGAATCTAGATAGGCCGCGGTCTTTTTCTAATACAATAATAATCATTATTGTTAAAAATAAAAACCAATCTTTTTGAACAAAATCATAATGGCCATCATATCAAAGGGATCCACGAGTATCATCAACTAGCCATTGCCCCAACTCATCATCGGTAAATGACATGTTGCAAAGGGGGCAACAATGCACAAATCTTGCCACCAACTGAGCCATCCATGGCCAATAAAAGCATCTCTAGGACTTTGTTGTCATTTTCTCTGCTCCAAAGTTCATGTTATCACATTTATAGTAGTCTGGGCTACCATATCTTCAAACCAGATTCCAGTACTTTTCTGAGCCAGTCCTTTACTATGAGATGCTTGAGATCGACAGTTGATGAGCATCTATTCCAGGATCACTCATACTTTCATCACCCCCAGAGCAGATATTACAGCCTTATGCCATGACTAAGCCTCATGACCCCAGATCTGATGACCGAGGTGGCCATTTCCTTCCATACATAGCAGTGTGATAGTGCCCAGAGTTATACAGCAGCAGTGTTCCAGTGACAGTGGATGGTTCAGATGATAGACACAGGTACATGACCGAGCAGGTATATGGTTGTACATTGGATACTTTCATTTTGCTCTCCTACTTATCTTAGTAGCTTGACTAGGTATCTAGTGGTCATGATCTGGCGATATTATATATAGATATGGTTATTGGTTGATTGTTTGGAATTAAAGTGGTCTAATTGCTTAAAGTTAGAATTTCTTGTGTATACTCATTGGTCTCACCCTCTTAAGTAGTATGGACTTGGTCATTCCCACCATTTATGGCTTGCTAGTTATGGCATCACCTGTCACCTTTCCCCATCCATTTGTTCTCTTCTGTATTTGGTTTTATCCTGACTTACACTTCAGCTTGTAATACTGAGGACTTCCCCACTTATGCCTCTATGTTGGATAGACTCCCTGCTGTTTGTGTCTCGGCTCCGAGTTGTGCAACAAAACTTACCGAAGCCTTGATCCTCCTAGGCCAGGAGAACCTGCTGGTGTTGGTTCCTGAGCTTAGGTGAGTTGGATTTGAAGCCTTGACCTCTCTGGTCAGTTGCCCCCGATGTTTGTTCCTGATTGTGGATGATCCCCCTAGTTGCCTGAGTTTTGTCGACTAAGCTTGAAGCAAATTGTACTACCATCATTACATGCATATATGACTGATTGTTATATCTTCTATGCAAGCCCGTGATTATAAAATAAAACTGTGCTTTTAAGCACAATGAAAGAAGGCTATGAAATTAAATGAAAAGCACCCTGGATAAAAGCTGCGATTAGTTGTGCTTCTAAGCACATGCAAAATCCAAAGGGGCATAAGGCCTAAAAAGCAGGGGTTAAACATATGCTAAATCTAAAGACTGTTGGCCATAATAAAAATGTAATGATTAATTCCTCACGGATCCTACAAGTTGGGATGTGAGATGGAGTAAGGGACAACTAATTCTAAGTGTCCCCTAGAACCTCAAGTTACGGTTAACTGTGCACCCAGTCACATTGGTTCTAGAAAAGATCCTCACAAAGCTGGTTCAAGCTTAGATGTGAGTTGTAGACATTTGCTAAAGTGAATAGGCACTCCTCAAATCAACTTATTCCATTTCTGAGACACCGCCATTCCTTGTGTGTTTTCTGTCCAACATATGCTTAGGTGATTTCCCCTTTTCCTTTATCCAAAGTGTCACAGTGTTTGTGAAATCTAACTCACAGCAGGATCTACTGGCTAAAGATTACCTCACAATCAAGAAATTTGGCTAAGTATGCAGACAAATAGTGCAAAAAGAATTCTGTACACACAAATGATCAAAAACCAGTCACAAATGATCAAAAACCAGACACAAATGATCAAATAGCAGGTTTATTATAACTATCCAAGCCAAAAATGAGTTGTGAATACATTTATATAGCATTTGGAAGAATTTGTTTGCCTTTGGAGGCAGCTACAAGTGGCTAGCTTACATTGGACCTCAATCCCCCCTAGGTTGACCAATAGGCTCCAAAATCACCTCAAATAGCTACGAATTGTCAATCTGAACGTTGGGTAGGCATGGGAAGGCATTAATGATGGTCACACATGTGGTGGTGAGGATTTGGTCAAGTGTAGGTGGCCAAGGATAGGCCAAAACAGCTAAAAGGGCAAAAATGTCAACATACAATGCATGGGCACCTCAAGTCAAAGACAGATCCTTAAAACAGGGGATAAGGGTGCCTTTGCTCCAGTAGTGGCAATAAATGATGGAGGTGGCCATAAATGAGGGCGCCTAACAGCTAGTTTGACTAGATTTGGGCCCAAAAGTGGTGGATTGTGCCATAATTGCCCCAACTAACTTCTAAATTATGTTAACTTCATCAACACCCCAATGGCCATCTTACCGCAAAGGATTGTACATTATCATCAACAGGCTGCCAAGTGAGCGGGTTTAATACCCAAGGATACCACATGCAAGAGTTTCAAGGTCTCTTTCAAGATGTCATTTAATATTTGATCAAAATGCTTTTCATGGACTTCAAGCCCATGTCAATTCTTCTTCAACGCATCAAGGTATGTCCATGGCTCTACCTCCATCAACATCCAACTAGCCATAACATCTTCAACAAATGACCACTGCATGGGTCATTTGTTCTTCCTAGAGCTCCAAATTCCATATCGTGACTTCAATGCCCAAGCTCCCATGTCCTTACTTCCCTTCCAGAATGCCTGCAAGCTGCTCCTTGTATGCCCGCAAGGGGCTCTTTGGAATGCCCACATAGACCTGTTATCACACCATAGTAGCAGGGCTACTATTCTTGCTTAGTAGATATCTGCACATTCCAGAGCTTCCATTATTCAGAGCTTGGCTATGATGATTGTATATTTTGAGATCACTCATGATCAGAGCAGTGTATTATTCAGACTTATGTTAGACCTTGTGTCAAGCCTGAGCCTTGAGAGTTCAGATTTGATGACCGATGTGACCCTTTAGCCCATGCAGTTTCAGTTCAGTGCCTAGAGTTGTGTTGCAGCAGTGTTTCAGATGATATATGATGATTATTCTTGTGATGATATTGTATGACCTATGGATGTTTTATCATTGACTGTGGATTATTACCTTGTTGCTTTAATCTTGTTCATAGCATTGGCTTGGTTTATAATTCATGATGTGGCAAACTGTATAAAATGAACTATAAAATGAACTTTTACTTGCACATTTAGGTTGTTTGACAAAACTCACTGGTTTACCACCTTACATAGATATGGTCTTTCTTGACACCGGTTGTCTGCTAGCTAGGCTCCACCTTCACTTGACTCCATCCATACATGACTTTCCTTATTTGACTTTAAACCTTGACTTGTCTTACTTGACTTTATGGTACTGAGGACTTCCCCTTTTTCTACCTCTGTGTTTGGACCGCATCCCTGTATGTTTAGTGTCTCGGCTCTGAGTTGGTGACAAAACTTGCCTTTGGTAAGTTGGATTGTAGGCCTAAATCATTTTGGTCAGTTGTCCCAATGTTTGGCACTGGTACGAAATCCCCTTAGTCACTTGAGATGTTGTTGGCTAAAACTGAAAGCTCATGTACTACTTATGGAAACTTATGTAAATTCGCCCATGGAAACTAAAAAGGGCAAGAGTGATGAACTGCTAAAAATACTCCTCGAAGAGTATAAGAAAGGTCCAAAAAGCAATGGTTCTTAAAAGTTATATCTAAACAATTGTTGACCTTATATATGTAAAACATGCCCTGGATGCAAGCTGCAATTAGTTGTGCTTATCAGCACACCTGAGATCCGAAGGGTTATGTAGGCCAAAAAGGCCATGAAATGAAATTGAATGATCCTAATGAACCTGGATGAACTTGATGTAGACATGATGCCCAAGTTGAATAAGCACTCTCTAAACAACTTACCCATTTGTGAGGCACAACCATCCCCCGTGTTATTTTGTCCAGCACAGAGTTTGTAGTTTCCCCTCTCTCCCAGTCCAAAGTATCTTTTAGTTGAGTTTAGACAAGTCACCCCCTTTGCCCAACCTTGTTCCTAGCCTTCATCCTTCGCTAGCAGTTTGACCATGTCCAATGGGTGAGTTTGTCATTTAAACTATTGTGCAAGTAATTACAAATAACAAAGGAATATGCTAACATGATTAATGCCACTGAATGGATGTTATACTTTAAGTTAAGCTGTGAATATGATTAGAGGAACATGTCTTAGTCTACTGATATGATTTATCCTTGGTTGTATATGGACCTAGTCAAACCTAGTTTGACTGTGGTCATTTCTTGGGATCCGTGATGATGTGGGCCATGAAGGCTTATTGATGATGATGTATGGGCCCACATACTCCTATTTATGATACTATATGATGGACATATGATTCAGATGGTGATTGATACAATTCAGCAGGTTTTATTATTACTTCAGATCATCAGATTATGCACTGTCCATATGTGGTGGACCCTACAGCTAGCCCATCAGGGCAACCCATGGTGTATGAGTACACATTCTTAGTAGATTTGGGTCTTCAAGATCCAATGAGACACTTATCTTTCAGTTCCGGGCACTTCTGATAGTGATAGATGCAGTTTTACACTTGTTGATCAGATTTGGGGCTGATTTCCCAGCCTGAGCAGCAGGGGCCATGAGAGGCCAATTCACTTAGGGTGTTGTATGAGGAGGGGGTGGTCCAGCCACTTTTTATTACCATTTACCCCCCCTTTTGGAGAGCTTGGTAGGCTCAGTTTGACAGCGCAGGTGCCCTAGGAGGCAGTTTCAGCACTTTCACAATTACCGAGGCAGTCCAGAGATGGGATAAAAGGGTCACTGAGGAATTCGATTTGGGCAATTGAGGCAAGGTTTTGGCACTTGGTTTTCACAGAGGTCTTCCAGGGTCAACCCCCTATCTTCCAGCCAGTTTTCACCACTTGGGTTGGTCCACAAAGGCTACAGGAGGCCTTTTTCTGCTTGTTTGTCACAGATTTTGAGGACAGATTTGATCATTTATATTTATTTTGGACATATTTTATTATTTTATTGTGCCATGGGGATGAGCTAGTAAGGATTGATGCCTCCTAGCGCCACCATGAGCTCCATGTGTCATGTCCTAGTCATATGAGGTGGGCTTTGTACTTTTACCCCCTCTGGTGGATGACGTCACCCTCCATGAGTACTTTTTAGCTATGACGTCATCATTATTTGAGTGATCCATGTGTTATATTGTTATGTTTTCATCTTAGCCATTGATCATGTATTGAGATCTTTTAATCTCAACCACTCATTTTGTTGTAAAGTGGTTTTGAGATCTAGGGTTTTGGTCTTTATTATCCTATATAAGGAGGAGACCCCCTATTGTATAGCTCACCTTTGGGCTCTGGAAAACTTGGAATGAAAAGAATATTTTGGAGATCTACTTCTTGGCTTTGATCGGGTTGCTCTTGCATGTGTTCTTGGATATCTTGCTTCTAGACATTGTTTGATTTTCAAGTGAAATCGACTACAAGAGAGGGAGGCCGAATTGCTCAAGCTAGCTCATCGATTTTGCTTTGTGGGAAGATTGTAGGGGTTGCTCACATCCCCCATGGGCAAATCGACTTCATAGAGAGGGAGTTTTTCAATTGTGCTTTGTCGATTGATTACTTTCTTGATATGACATGCTTAGATCTTATGGATTTGTAGATCAAATCTAACTTGATGTAGTTTGATTTTGCAGGTTTTTCATGAGACATATTTCCTCCTAGAGTTTAAATGCTATTGGTTGAAGACACTTGGATCAAGCTTGGAATTGTAACTAGGGCAAGAATTCTCCATATGCTAAGAGGCCGCAAGCTTTTGAGATAAGATCTACAAGGTACGTATTGATTTCGCTTGCTATCCATCCCATTGGTCAAAATTACATTAAAATCAAAACCCTCATTTTTTTGTTTTTCTTAGATCTACTTGGATCTAGCCTTGCTCTTGAAAAGATATTGAAAACCCACCTCTATAGTATCCACGGCAATTCGGATCTATAGTTTGGTGGTGGTTGGGTTCCATTCGACACACTTTTCAAGGCACTTAGCCCTCCTTGCAAAATCGCACCACTTGGGAGAAGCTAATTTGGTTGGTTCCAAGACATGGGTAGGTGAGATCCCACTTGATTCATACTCTTCTCGCTTGATAACCTACCCCTAGTGTGTCACTTCTTTGATTTATGCCTTGTGGGCCCCATTCCTCATTTTGAGGGTTGTGCCCCACTTGGGTCAATTTGGTGATACATTTTCAATCTCAGATCTATGGAGAACTAACCATTGGATCCCCTTGATTTTCAAGATCCACATTGATCATTGCCTAAACTACTTGGATCTATAATTGGGTGGCCATTGGACTTGTTTTGACACACCTTTCCATGCTTTAAACCCTCCTTGGGCAAAGTCGCACTCCTTGATTGTTTGAGTTTGTCCACTTCTAGGATGTGGGTGATTGTGATCCCTCTTGATTTGGAAAGAGCACACCTTGAAACCCTTACCTAGTATCTCACTTTGTGAAGTTCTGCCTTGGGGGTATCATTCCTTGTTTTGGGGAAAGTTGTCCACTTGGGTCACTTAGTGAAATATTAGATCTAGTAAGATCCACCCATCACACCTCAAATAACCCACTTGATTTGTATCCTAGGTGTCCCGATCTACAATTTGACATATCTTTTGACTCCATTAACCCATCCATCAAGGCACTAGTCCACCTAGGGCAATTCGCACTCCTTGGGATGTGTGTCAACTACTAGATCCCATATGTGGGTATCCCCATTTTCACCTTAGATCTATAGATCTAGTCTTGACATACCCCTTAGTATCATTTTTGCATCCCTAACTTCACCTTGTGGGTCCCATTTGAGCCATTTCCATATCCCAAGGAAGTGGGTCCCACATGTGTATTTCATGGTACTAGATCTTGTCATCCTACTTTATCATGTGGCCTAAATCATTCATTGGTTGAAATACTAATCACTCCTTAAGCCTCCTTCAACCATACTTTAACTTATAGGTCCACCTAACCTTGCATTGGTTTCCGTAACTTGTCTTTTACTTATCCCTAGGAACCTTTGTTTGGATCCAATCATCTATGATTGTCATAGGGTCCTATGATTGTAATAGGGTCTCCCCCTAGGTCTTGATTCATCTTGATCTAAAGTGAAGAGTGCCTCGGTTGACGTGACTCCCAGCTTGCATTGGGAACCGTGGCATCTCTTGGGTCACCTATTTAGTTGTCTATCTCCTCTACCATCCCGGATGGGATACCACTAGGGACAACTACAAGTTGTGTGATAACAAGACCATTAGAAAATGCCCGCGGGATGCTCCATAGAATGTGCCCGCATGGGCTCTTTGAAATGCCCGCAAGGAGCTTCAAGAATGCCCATAAGGGCATATAGAAATGCCCGCAAGGGCTCCTTAGAAATGCCCACATGGGCTCTAAGATATGCTAGTATTACTTCATTGATATGCCCGCAAGGGGGTTAAAGAAATGCCCGCAAGGGCACTAAGGGATGCCCGCAAGGGCTCCTTCTCATATGCCCGCAGCTGCTCTATAGCATGCCCACATGACTCCAATGAAATGCCCGTAGCTGGTTCATAGATATGCCCGCAAGGGGCCTTCAAATGCCCGCCATGTCATTGTCCTTTGCCATGTCATCAACCTTATTACTCCTTGTTACTCCTTTGTCATTAATGGCTTGCTCATGCTTACCAAGTCATCAATGCTTGCCATGTCATCGTGCTTGCTTGCCATGTCACCAACGTTTGTCATGCTTGTCCATGCTTTCCAAGTCACCAATCTTTGTCAAGTCTTTTGCCATGTCATCAACCTTTGTCATTAATGTGGTGTCATCAATGACAACCTTGCTCATCGAGAGGGTATTACTTTGGTAAAACATGCCTTGGAGTTCATTATAGAGCACCCTAGCTCTAAGGAGTTTTTTAGGGCCACGTGTGAGAAGAAAGGAAGCTGGTATAAATTGAAAACAATGCTAAAGAGATGGTTAAGAAAGCACCCTAGCCACAAGGAATATGTGGAAAACTACACATACTTCTAGAAAGGGTTTGTTGCACATTTTGGAGGATGTGCCTCATGGAGAATGTTATTTGATGAATTTTCTTGCTTGGTCAAACCCTAATTCATCCACCTTGGATCCTTGCACACATTTGGAGGGTGCGCTTTTACAAGTAGCTCTCAACAACTCATTGCTACTTTTAGTAACAATGTTGCAAATATCGTGTCGAGGAATATATCGCCAAGGGTATGGAAGTAAATTATTAAAAATATCAGGGAAAATATTGAGAATTATTGAAAAATATCAACAAAAATAAACTTAGACCGAAAGAGTTATGAAAATATCGAACAAATAAACAACACAAAAACCTCGAGAGAAATTGGAAATATCGAGAGAAATCGGAGATATTTGTAACATTGTTTATTAAGGAGTTTATTGAGGAGGTTAGGAATGTAATATTTTATTGTATTCCTTGGAGAACTAATGGATCTAGGAAAACAATCACTTGTTTATTGTACAAGGAGTTGAGCTCAAACCTATATAAGGGTTTGCTCTCTCCATTTGAGAGGTGCAATGGTTTGAAGAGAAACTAGTGATAGTTGAATGGTGACAATGGAACATTCGATGTTGGCATTGGAACCTTGATGTTGATTTGGCATGGCCAATTTGTTTAATGAAGGTTTATGTGCAAATGGCTACAAAGACTTGGTGATCATGTTTTTGTATTTGAAGTTGCTTTTTGAGATTGATGCTCCATTTAGTTCTTTCCATCTATGCTTAAATGCATTGCTATAGTATAATTTCTACATTTTATTAACCTCATGCTTTGTACAACAAGGGTCATCACATGCTTGTTGCACTGTGACTCCATATGCCCAATGAACTTCACACTAGTCTTGATCCTCCCATCACCCATCCTTTATAATCTATCTTTTAAAATTATGTTTTGCTAGAGTAAGCATCTCCTTTTCACTTTGAGCTTTCATGATATAGCTTTAGCAACCCTATTCCTAGGGAAGCCTCCTTGTGCTAAAGGAGAGCCAACCTAAACTGAGTGAGGGAGTTAATGTGGTGACACTGGGTAGCCACTCATAGTTCCACCATGGTCTTGCTTGTGCACTTGGAATTTATCACAAGAAGTAAGGGTTTGGATGGGAACAGGAAGCAATGGAAATATCTTACCAAGGAGCATAAATGTTTGATGGTAAACAACCAGATCAAAAGACTTCAAGATATGATGCAAACAATACAACAGAACCTCACCAACACTCAAAGCAAGAATGAAGTCCAACCACTAAAACCAAACAAACTTAATGCCACCACGGAAACATGCTCAGCTAGAGAGAACCCTATATACTATGCTTTGGGGGCAGAGCAATCCTTAAAGGGGTGGCAACGTTATAAACATAATAATAGATATAATAAGTATAATAATAATATTAAAATAATTAGGCTAATGAAGGACCATAGAGCACATACCCCTTCACCTCGTGATCTGTCAATACATATAAGTATTCCATCATGAAGCTCATTGTAATCATCATCTTATCAATTCTTATCAATCAACCATTATTTAATATATTCTTATATATATTTACAAAAATATTTATATCAATTATTAATAAAAAGGGACTGTTCTCTACAAGACTTTAGGAGTCAAACTATGATGCAAGAAACAGTCAATAACATTCAAATCAAAATTGTAACTTGCTGCCCTAAAAAATCTGTGCACAAAGTTGAAAAAACAGCAAGTAATCTCAGAAACCAGATTCGTATGAAACCCTCGCCGTGTCCCGAATCGGTCGAATCGGACACGATTCGATATGAATTCGTGTCTGATTCGACCTTACATCGAATCCTAAATCGGGACACGCGTTAAAAACGAATCGGACACGACTTTACAACGTGTCCCGACTGTCGGACACGTACCCAAAAAACAGGACACGTTTTTGGCGGAAAAAGGCGTCCGGGTTCACTTAAAAACAAAATTTTGCCTTTCTTTTTGTCATTTGCAAGGAAGCATTTGGTTGAGAGTGAGTTGTATGTGCAGGTGAAGGAGATTTGAAGGAGATTTGAAGGCTATCCATTGTTTCCAAGCGATTCCAAGTGCATTCCGGTGGATTTGTGGAGAGGATTGCAAGCTCAACCATCACAAAAGAAAAGGAATGTCTCAATCAGCTAGGGCAGGAGGTAGGGGGCAAAGGAGAGGGAGAAATGCACCATCTAGGGCCTCCCCTCCTATTCCACCAAGCACAAGTGGTTCTCCTCCTCCGTCAAGTGCTCCATCGGCTGCTAGTAGAGCTCATTCTATGGCTCCACTTAACCCTGTTTTAGCAAGACAACAAGCCCAAGAAAAAAAATACCTTTTGTGGAAGTATGTGACAAGGAAAGATGGACCCGAGGCAAAGCTTGGTGGGGGAGGCAATGTGTCTTGGAGATGCAATTTTTGCAAGCATGAGTTCATGAGCACATATTTCCGGGTTAAGGGCCATTTGTTGGCCCTTCCTTCTTGTGGGATTTCTTCATGCAAAGCGGTGACTGTTCACCAAAGGAGGGATATGGAAAGAGAGGATCATGTTGGCTTAGGGAAGGTGGCAACAGCAAGCAAGAAAAAAGAGGATGATCCTCTTCCATTCTTGAGGAAGTCCTCTAGCACCAAGCCTCCATTTCCACCTAGCATTCATGGGCGTGGGCGTGGGGATACTTATCAAACAAGAAAGAGGCAATCTACAGGTGGTCCAATGGATAGGATTTTCCAAAAAGAGGCGCGAGAAGAGGTAGACCTTACTATTGCATTTTTCTTCTACCTCAACTTCATCTCATTCAATGTTGCGCGGTCACCATTGTATTTTGAGACGGTTAAAACTAGCTTGGAACGAGCTCCAAATGGTTATGTGCCTTCTGGTTCAGAGAAGCTTAGAACCACATTGTTGGTTAAAGCAAAGAAGGAGGTAGAAAAAATTCTTGAGCCAATTAGATCAACATGGCCCTCATCCGGTGTGAGTATTGTTTATGATGGATGGACGGATCCCGCACGCCATCCACTCATCAATTTCATGGTATCTTCCCAAAATGGACCGGTGTTCTTGAAAGCGGTGGATGCTCTTGGCGAATACAAGGATGCACAATTTATGGGTGATTTATTCATCAAAACCATTGAAGAAGTGGGTGTTGAGTCGTGTGTACAAATCATCACGGACAATGCACCTGTTTGCAAGGCTGCTAGCATGATTGTGGAAGCTAAATATCCACAGGTATGTTCATTTTGGACACCTTTCATTTCTAATTTGCTCATTGTTTGAATTTGGTCATTGCAATGTTAGTGTTGTAGAGTCATTCATACATGCTTTTATTGCTCTTACAGGTTTTTTGGACACCTTGCATTGTCCATTCCTTGAATTTAGCACTAAAAGCCATTGCTTCGGATGTGGCATGGATTGACAACCTTATTGAGGATGCACGCCATATCCGTAACTTTTTACAAAACCACACAAATGCCCTCACCATCTACAAACAGTACACACAGCTTTCATTGCTGAAGATTGCAGATACTCGGTTTGCTTCCTCATTCATCATGCTCAAGAGGTTGAGGGAGGTCAAAACCGCTCTTGGGTCCATGGTGATTTCAGAGTTTTGGGCTTTTTGGAGAAAGACAGATCAGGCTGCTTCACAAAAGGTGAAGGACTTGGTGTTAAATGATGGTTGGTGGGACACGATGGATCTTACTATTAAGATCATGGAGCCAATCATTTCTTTGTTGCGGTATGCAGACACGGACCAGCCCATCCTAGCAGAGGTTTATGAGGGGTGGGATTCCATGATTGAGTCCATGAGGTCCATTGTCATGGAGAATGAGTGTCCCGAGTATGGGACATCGGCAGAGAACTTATGGACCATTATTCGGGATATTCTTATCTCCAGGTGGGATAAGAATTGCACACCTTTGCATTGCTTGGCCCACTCCTTGAACCCCAAGTTCTACACTCAGGAGTGGCTCACTGGTGGATCGGGGGCCTCACACAGAGTCCCTCCTCACATGGATGCAGAGATTGCAAATGGGAGGAAGATAGCACTTAGACGGCTATTTCAGGATAGAGACATGCTTGAGGAGGTTGAGGATGGCTTTGTAGATTTTTCCACTGGCACTAGGAGATTTGGAGGCTATGATGTGCTTAGAGATAGGGAGGGTAAGAAACCCTATCGTTGGTGGGCAACTCATGGGGCAACATCCCCTATTCTACAGAAGTTAGCCTTCAGGGTCATCTCTCAAGTTACATCATCCTCTTGTTGTGAGAGGAATTGGAGCACATATGGGAACTTGTACAGTGTGAAGAAGAGCAGGCTTGAGCAGTCCAGGGCAGAGTCGATGGTGTATGTGCACTCCAACCTTCGTCTTATTTACAGGAAGAGGGAGGAGTGGGTGAAGGGAAAGACAAAGATGTGGGATGTCTTTCCTGATGATATGGGTTTGGACAGCAGTACTGAGTTGGCATTAGCCAACATGGATCTTAATGATCCAGTGCTAGAGCTGGTCACTTTTGATGATAGTGATCGTACAGAGGGGTCATCCTCCACAGCAGCAGATGCAGATCGTCAGATGGGCAGAGAGGAGGAGGAGGGGGAGGAGGATGAGGATCAGGGCAGTGGCAGTGGCAGTGATGAGTATGTTGATTCAGGCATGGAGGAGGACTACTGACATATGGGATTCTCCCATCTTGATCCACCCCTTTTTGTATTTACTATTAGTCTATTTGGCATTTGCCAGTGGCCCAGTGCCCAGTGGCATTCTGACATATATGTATACATTTTGATTTTGATGACTTAATGAGAAATATGGTTCCGACATGCATATGTGTCTCATTGTGATTTGTGAATGAAAAATTTGTTGTGAATCGTGATTTGTGAATGACAAATGTGTAATCATCTCATCATTAATGTGTTTTTATTCTAATTTCTATTGAATATTTGTAAATGTTCTAGTTTCTAAATATTTTTGGATCTATATGTCTATATTTTTAAATTTTAATATATTTTTAAAAAATATATATATGTATATAAAACGTATCCTACGTGTCCTGATTTCAGGGGTCACCGTGTCCGTGTCGGACTCTCGTATTTTCGTGTCCCGTGTCCCCGTGTTAGGTGACTTAGCAAGTAATAAATGATATGAGAGCTGGAAACTGCAAAAATACAATGCATGTCTATGACTGAAAGGAAAAAGCCTAAGACAATTATGCTTTAAAAAGGCTCCGATAAAGCAGCAAAACAGACTTTACAGCATGCTGTAAATTACTGTTTAAAGGCTGAAAATGGCACAAAAAACAATGCAGATAATTAAATTGAATTCTGGCATGCAACCCAATGCTATCTAAAGCAGAATTAAAATGACCTAGATGCCTACTTCAATATGCCTAAGATGCAGAGTGCTCAATGTTTTGATATAAAAATTCAGTTTAAATGTGATCACGAGTTTGGAATCAGTAAATTAGTGCCTTTATGGAGTCAATGAAATCGGAAGAAGAGAGTGAATCTAGCAGAAGATAATCCAAGACCTATCCAATCAAACCCTATCCAGATCAAGATCAATAACACACTAAAGCCTAAAAAAATACAAGTTTCACACTAAAAGAATCTGTTGTAGTCACCATGAAAAACTGTCTTTATTATCAAAAACTTCTTGAATGAACAAAGTTCTAACAAGTTTGGATAACAATACTTCGAACGTACAAATCACCTCTATTGAATGGAATAGTACTAGTCATGACCCAACATAACCAATCACCACCACAGATACTCCACACTAGCCATTAGTCTCAATCTCTCTGGGAAGAAGAAGCAAAGGAGAAGGGGAAAAGCACCAGTCCAACAGCTCAAAATCTCACAAAATTTAGTCATCTCTTCCTCCTCCATGCTTTGTACAATATATACAAGAAAGAAAAAATAAGAATAGGTGAGATAGATGTTATGTATATAAAATAACATTGTTAATCATATATATATATATAGAGAGAGAGAGAGAGAGTACAGGACTGGGACTTTAATGTAATTGTTAAAAGATGCACTTATAAAGACACAACTTTACATGAATGATCACCATAAGGCCTATAAATGCAAGGCCATTCTTCATTGAAATCATCATCATTATTTTATCTATTCAATATTTATATTTCTTAGTATATTCAATTGAGAACTTTAAATCCATTTTTGCTTCCATTATAGTTGGTATCAGAGCCAAATTCTTGCCCAATTCGTGGTAAAACAATTAGCAAAGAATTTGGCATAATATTAAAAGATAGTATCAACCTAGGAAGCAAGGAAGAGAGTCACAAGGAGAGTGAGGAAAATCAAGATGAATATTTTTCCAATGAAGGAAATAATGAAGAAACTAAAACCGAAGATAAATTTTCTGATTTAGATTTCAAATCCAACTCAAAATGTGAAATCAATGGAAAATACATTGAAGTGAAGGAACTCAAAGAAGAGCCGAAACCTATTCATGAAGAAGATAATCACAAGGAGATCAAGGAAAATCAAGCTGACTTCATCTCCAACGAAGAAACTACATGGCTACACAAGTTACTCACAAGCCATAGATGCAATCCATGATTCTTGGTGTCACTAACATCAACAACTGAATAATAGAAAAAGTGGGTTGCAGAATGAAAATCGAAACAAGGCTGGGTAGAAATGCATATGAGAGACGACCAGGTAGATATCGTAGGGAAGAGATGTGGTTGAATTCTTCCTTTAACAAAAACAAAAAACAGTTCACGAACATCAACTCTAGATCAGTGTATGAGACAGAGGAGGCATGCAATATTTTTTGTCTTAAACGATACAACAATCCAACCATTGGTATCATCATCAGACGAAGAAGTTCCAAGGGATTCCTCTGATAGCAATGTAAGTGGTGATTCTCAAACATTTGCTTTGAATGCTAAGAAATTCATTGAGCCAATACTGGTCTTGGCTGAGACACATATACCACCATCTGCCTTTAGTGACAGTGTGAATGCTAAGCATTTTCCTGGAACAAGGGTGGCGATCTTTCATTATAAAACCATGGGAATAGTTATAGTTGGCAAGTATGTAGTGCCCATTTATGTATCAAATGTCAACTTAGCATTTGCTACAGAGATACCTTGAGAGGTTTTTCCCCACCCTACACACAATTATGCATCAATAGCATGTAATCCTTTGGCACTAGGTTAATCTAGGGCTGCAGTTGTACATGCAATTGTTCTTTGTCCTAATCCTGCTCTGCAGAGTGGTGAGGTTGTATATCTTGTTAGGTTGAATCAGAGTTTACAATTTGAATCACGCAGGTCCTTTAGCAAAAACCCAGTGGTTTGCTTGAATATTAGTCAATTTACTTACCTCTCATTTAAACCTATGAATATGGAGATCATCGAATTGAATACAGATTTTGGCCATAGTCTTTTTTGTGTACTTGTAGATTACCCTAGAAGGATTCAAGCATTTTGGGGCACCTTCTCTAAAGAGTTTGATGAATTCCAATTTATTCCATCAGTGAAGTGTTACACAAGATTATAAACGGAACTAAAGGTCCACATTTGCTTACAAATGTATTCAATAAGCTCGTGCCTCTTGTTACAGCTTAATTTAACACTTGGGTGTAAAAGTCCAATCCACTAGTGCTATCAAGGAGCAAGTTCAGAAGAATGCAGCACTGTCAACAAGATGAGAGAGAGATGTCTTGGTTGTTCTTGGAGATACTTCCGTTATGTGATGCTAGGGTTTGTTGTTGTGAGATGCTAAGATTTGTGCTATGCAAGTAAGCCCTAGAGAAGAACATGACATTGGAGGTGATGATGGTTTGTCATGTGGTTCTTGTTGTAGCACTAGGTTTCTATCCTAGTAGAAGGCATGGAGGGTGGAACTAATGCCTTGCATGATTTAGTATCCTTGTTCTTGTGTGATGCATGCAAGCTAGGGACAGATCGTGGATGGCTTAGCTTGATGAGTCTTCAACTTGGTTTTCCAAGACAAGGATGACATAGGAGCATGTGCAAATGCATAGATCCACATGCAACGGCTACCAAACTCCTCAAACCATGAGCCAACAACCCAAGAGAATGTGCACATGTGGAGCGCTCCCTAAGAAGACATCCCAACCCTCCAATTATACCAATGTGAATCCCAAGGTAAGTGTCATAGGAAAGTGTGCCAAAGGATGTATAAACTCAAATAATTACACTCAAAACTAAGGAACCCCTAGGTTGCTGAGTGTTCCCTTTCCATATATGCAAGAACCCATGCTAGGCTAACGAATGTATCACCTCAATGATCAATTAAATCAAACAATTAGCCATAATTCTTAGGGATAACTCTTCATTGATGAGTTTCTCTATCAATTCTTAGCAAACCCTCCCACGGCACCAAAAATTCCACGTGCAAAATGCAAACTGCCAACAAAAAGGTGGTAGACAATAAATATCCATCAAAATACCAACATCTTGGCTCCAAGGCCAAAATTCTACAAACACAACCTGCTTGGGCAGGGTCTTCAACCTGGAACGATCCTCATTCAATATGAGGGGTAAAAGGACTAACAGGTACAATCCACTGTAAATACAATGTGGGACTACAAAAGTGACTCCTAGATCGATACTGAAAGCAGGAAGCGAAATAAGGGAAAACAGAGCTAAATATCTAGCTGGAAACTATAAAACTAGTTGTCCAGCAAAAACATATAAAAGAGGTAACTAGCTTTCCAGAATAGACATAAGGAATCCCAGTCATAGCACTACAGTACTGCAACAGGTAATGAAACTATTTTTCGAAATAAAAACAGGTAATGAAATTGGAGAAATGAGTTAAGACACAAATCAGGTGTACCATGGAACTAAAGACATAATAAGAGATGAGTTGACTTTGCTTGCTAGTTTAAACAAAGTTTAGCTCTTATTTTTTGTTAAATGAAACAGCAAACTATAAGTTGCCGAATACAAACTACAGCTTCAGCTTCTAGATGATTTGCAGACAAACACAATTGGCAGAAGCAACTCATTTTCAAGAAAAACGAGCTCCATAAATTGCAAAATAATGGATGGTTGTGAGTTCACATATTTGCAACAGCAAAGCAGTCTTAACAAGGCATTTACAAAAATTTCAAAAGCAAGTTTGCAAAATTGAATTCACATGCAACAGTACTAATTTTGGGACTGGAACAGCACAAATCATATGCCAATCCAAGGGACAGTATGGACTCTGGAGTTGCACAATGCAACAGATAAAACTTCATCAAAGCATTAGACAAGGATATCTTGCATAACACAGTTATAGCATTAAGATTAATGTAATGTTTTATCTCACTCAAGTGTCATAACTATTCTGGTAACCAATTGAATTATGCCAGCTGAAGGAACAACATGCAGCTATGTCTCATAATACATGCATTTGGATTGTTAAAATTTAAACTATTAAAATCAACCCTTAAGCTAAGCATGATGAATAATAGATTAAATGACACATACTGCTTCAGCTAAGAGCTTGAGAACAGGAGCATCCACTTCAAGAAGCACATGTACAAGCTGATTTCTAAACTCAAGACGCTCATTTAACTGTGCAGGGCCACCTCTACTCCAATGGTTGCGGACATAGTTTTTGAGATAGGTGGCTGCAGCAGTACGTTGTCCCTGATCCTGACCACCTGTACAAACAGAAAATAGAGACAAAAGATCAACACCCAATCTACATAAAAATTATTTAAAACAAAAAAGCCACCAAAATGTAAAATCATACAAAGATATCATATATCCAAGAAAGCTTTGCAAGTATGATCAATGCATACTTAAATGAAAAGAATAAGGTCGATTTCATGATCTCAATACTACAAAAGCAGATTTAATATGTTGATTTCACCTATTTTCCTTTAAACCTGCAGAAGTCCGCATGCCAACAGTCGAATAGATATCTATCAAATTGCTATATCAAGCCTGGTTTGTAGATGATCAGTTTAGGACAGCGTATCTCCAAAACCCAAGTGCAAAATATTTGATTGATATGAATAAAATGGCATCCGATGGCATCACATTGGTGATCCCTGAAACTATATTTTTAATGTGTATAACAAATCAAAGAGTATTAAGGGAGATGGGATAACAACTTCCAATCAACTAAACTGCCTACAATAGACAAGCTCTGTCGATGAGTACATTAGCCCCATGAAAAGCATTAGCAACATATGCACAACATGTCAAAAAACAACCTCCAAAAATCCTATACTAGAAGTTTGAAGTACAAAATTAAGAACAAAGTGAAGATGCACGTGATTAAGGTATTCAAGGAGCTATGTAAGTGTTCTAGAGCAAAGAATCCATAAGACAACAAAAACCAAATTCATAACCATCAACCAAGGTAAATTGTGGCAAATCGGACCAAGCCCCCTTATAAAATACTACTAGATTGAGACAAGTATGTATACAAAGCTCATTGCAATAAACCCCAATAATATACATATATAAAGAACCAGACAAATTGTTGATTATTAACCAATTGAAAGTTTTTACTGTCAAAATCCCAAACCAGTTTCGAGTCTTGTTTCACATTGTTTAATGTCGAACCTGTTGCTGCCTAAAACACACTTGACCACAGATAAGTCTCCCAACCGCTATGTGTGTTCTTGAGGGCAACTATGAGTGTAGAACCCACTGTCACCTCGATTCTAAACTCCTCCGTTTAGACTCCAACTCTAAAAGGTCAAGGGGGGTAGTCCCTACTTACTAAGATTCTTTTATGAGTTTATTTTAAGAGTTGTAAATTATCCAATGTACAAATGACAAGCAATCGTGCAGGGATGCAATTATTCAAATGACAAGCAAACCTTAATAAAACAAATACAATTGCAAAAGAGAAATATTAATTCATTAACAAGACCAGTGCCTACTTTACTTGGGTTATGGAGTCACAAATATAACAAAGCAAGATTGTCCAAGATACTACAATTGCATTAAATCATTCAAAAATCACAATAATCAAAATATCACATTTACATTAACGTGTAGTAAATGAACAATTTAATGAATGAAAGATGCTTGTAACAAGATTGAACCAAAATTGAAATGTTTTCAAAGTAAAGTACTTGGAAATGAAATAACGATTGTAGTGTTTTGCAAATGGTCCTGTAAATTTTAATTGATTTTAAGTCTCTCTTTAGCTTAGGGGAATTAAGATTTGTGCAAGAAAACTAATGCTATCTCTTTCGATTTGAGAGAGATTGTCGAGTGCTCAACAAGAGAACACAAGGTTCTCAACTAGCTCCACGGGTCAACCCCAAAACTTGTTGGGTGCTCAACAGGAGGACACTAAGTGCCACGTGGCTCCCAACAGCCTCTACCCCTCTAGCTCCACAGGTCAAGCTTCTTTTTCTCAGCTAGTTAAGATTAACCTCTGAAGTGAGTGCCTATTATTCTAGCCAACACAAATCCTTGCCCTTTCTTGTCACCCAGGATCGGTCGAACCGGCAAGGGGAGTGAATACGAGGCAAAAATCGTGACACAGTTTATTTTAACCTTTAATAAATAAATAAAAACCAAAGTACAATGCAAGCCAACACGATTTTACAAGGGAGGCAAAGACTACTCACTTGTAAGGTGCGAGCAAAATAAATTAAAGCAAAGATTATTAGAAAGCAAATCTACTAGCCAGCACGATTTTGCATGGATGGGCAGAGCCTCTTCTCATGCAAGGTGTGGGCAAACAATTAAAACAAATGTAAAATAAAAGCCAGCACGATATTGCATGGATGGGCAGAACCTCTTCTCATGCAAGGTGTGGGCAAACAAAAATGCAGGCCAACGCGATATTACAAGGGTGGCAAAGCCTTCTCACTTGTAAGATACGGGCAAAATAAATTTTTAAAAAAAGAAACAACTATTCTAAACCCAAGCCACTCAACAACTGCTATGCAAGGGTGGCAATGCCTCCTCACTTGCATGCAATGGATGGCAAAAAGGAAAATGAAGAACTTTTACTTGAAAAGAAAGCAAGAAATCACGCCCAAGAGACTCTCTTGGACTTGTTACAACAATATGGATTCCACCACTTAGTATTATAGAGAATATGAGAAAGAAGAGAGTTATTTTGACCATTTTTTGCAAGTGGCTTGAATAAGGTAGCTTGCAGGTTCCCCTTATGCTTGATGATGGCCAAACTTGTGTAGAATAACACCTTAAACTGTACAAAACCTACTAAAAACCAGCAAGCAATATATTACAGAAAATTACCAAAATCACTCTTGAGCAATGTTAGTTGCATGATACAAATTGGTACAAAAAATTCTGAAATTTTTATGAGTAAATTTTGCATAATATAAGAGCTTGTAAATGAGATTTAAAATCAGATTTCAATATGGAAAAAGTATGCAGAAATAAAAATGTAGAAATTTTGATAAGAAGGGAAGAGTTTGTGCTCTTTGCTCTTCAAATGCTTGAAGTAGTGGGGTATCCAACCGAGGAAGTCCACTCTTCAACCTAAGTAACCTGCAACTTATGAGATATTTGCTCCACAACTAAAAAGAAGGTGAGATCCAAATAATGAGGTAAGAAATCATAAACTTCAACCGAGAAACGTAGGAAGTTCTTAACTACAAAACTGAAAACTCACAAAACTTATGGCAAAAATGCCACAAATCTTACCAAAGCAAAGAAATTTGCTTGTTTGGCCTCCTGAAACTTGAGTAGCTATGAAGTGTAGAAGCAAACGACCATAGAGCAACACCAACACAAGATCTCCTCCAAAGAATTTTATTAACCAAGCCAAATGGCTGAAAATTACAATGGCCCAAGTGGGAGCAAAATGGAAGCAAGAGAGAGAAAGAGGACGAATGCAAGAGCATGAGAGATTGTAACCCAAATGAGGAGAAAAAGCCTCCTTAAGTAGGAAAAGAGAGAGGGGAGAGTTCATTTGCATGAATGACATTTGTCACTTGGAGAGAAAGGGGGCCCATGAAGGGGGGTGCACTTTCTTGGGTTAAAAAAAACAAACAATGGGGGAGAAAAAACCCCCTCACTCATGTTTTATATTTCATTGCTAGGCCAAGGTGAAGGAATCATGAAGGTGGGACCCTCCCTTTTGGCTTATTTCAATTTATCTCATTTCCCATGGTGAAAGGGTTTCCCCCTTAGGGAGAAACTTCAAACTTAAAAAACACTTGCTTGAGGGGGGCCTTTTGGCATTTAATTTTACCTTAGAGTCATAACATAACATTAGGAAACAATTTTTCCACCTCCCAGGTGACTTTAGGCACTTTTCCAAAAATTTCCTTACTAATTATTTGCCAATTTTCCTGATTTTCTTGACTGACGTAGCAAATGTGTCCAAAACCTTAGCAAAACTTGTTTGAATGACTTCAAACTTGATCCAAGGGTGTAGGGAGTCTCATGCCATTTATATTGCGTACCCGTACCCCTATACAACATCATAAAGGACCACTTATCCCTCTTTTAGATTACAATTTTTATGTTGAGGGACATTTTTTAATCACCAAAAATTAAAAAAACCTAAGTAAAACTTAATGAAATTCCGCAAGACTCTGGATAATGTCTAGGATGGTAATATAGAATATTCATAAGCCCAAATCACCCCCCATGGACTCGATCATTATAATGCCTTTCACCACTTTGGAGGTATTTTTGAGTGAAAAACTCAAATAATTAAAATCACTAAAAAGGAATTTTAATTATCCAAGGGAAAAAACACTCGATGAAAGGACTTTCCTAATGATAAAGTCTTAGGCAACTGTTACCAACTATTTTGTACAATAGTTTAACTTCTATTGAACCGTCAATTTCATGAACATGTTCAATGTTCATCTTCAGAGTTCAGAAGTTCATAAGTCACTTTTCAAGGCAATTTTGCCCCTTTTGTAATAAAGTCATGTTCACACTCCCTTGGGGGGATTGTAAAAAGTTGGTCTATACTGGGTCCTTTTATAAAAGACTCGGCTAACCTTAGGTTTAACTATCAAGGTGATACTCTAGTGTGTTTTGTTCTTGGAAATTATGCTTTACTCTTTAGTGAAGTATAATCCCTGAGTTTTTCACTCACACCTCCAAAGCTGGAGTATTTACCATGGTGGTCAAAACCAAGATGGTTATTAGAGTCTTGTGTCTAGGATTTTTACATGTTAGCCATCTATATTGAGTCATGTGGACATGCACTAGGTCCCCTAGGATTTTTGGTTTTTTTCTGAGAAAATAATTTTTACCTGTTTCCCGAGGTTTTTTAATGATATAATTAAAAAATCATAAAAAATGATAAAAGATGGGTTAGGAAGTTGTTTTCGCCTTGGGGGTGCTCGTTTTCTAACCCAGAGCACCCATAAAACCCCTAAACCCACTTTTCCTAAGTTTCCTTTGATTATTATTCACTCAATTAAATAGTTTCTCAAAATTAATAATTGAGGAATATTTAATTAAAAAAATAATAATAATAATCATTTTGGAGAAAATCAAAAAATCTCCAAAATAGACCAAATTGAATAAAGTAAAGGGCTACTTGACATGGCAAGGAGCATCCAGGAATATTACAATCATCACCAAACTCTTTCAGTCAACAATCGGAGCACTGCAAATGATTTTGCCTTGGGATTTGTGCCCTCCCCTCTAGCTTGGGCGACTTTCCTAGTTGGAGGCTCATGATTGGCGTGGAGATGATTACAATGATGAAGGGTGGGCGCCTTGCCTAGGTGGAGGCCACCTCACCCTAATCCTACCTTCCAAGACCCAATTAACTAGCAAATCAAGGGCTTGGCTCCTCCATCCTTGGGATTTGCGCCCTCCTTGACCTAGCTCTTCTCTCCAATTCGAATTGGTCTCTCTTGTGTATAAATACAGGGCTTTGCCTCCATCATTCGTGTGGAATTTTATGCAAAGAACCTCTGCTCCTGTATGTAACTATTTTTTGATTATTGAATAAAGCTGAGACTTTGGAGGTCTCTATGGTGCAAGAACTCTCATGATGATGAATGCTTGGCTTAAAATCGAGGTGATACTAGTTTAGCTACTTGTCTCATTTTGCAATTTGTAGATCTATCATCTAGCTTAGAAGGTTATATTCTAATCCATAGAGTAGGCATTTGAAGTTTCAATTTGCTTGCTTGTGTTAGGTTCTCTAAGAGTTGAAAGTAACAAGTTGTAGTCGGTTATACTAATGTTCTTTCATTCTTAGTTTATTTATCACACTAGACTTGATCTCTTGTGTTTGAGGTTTTGCGGCTTTACAGATCACCAAAGTTGAAGGCAATCTTGAGCTCGGTTGCGTCTTTTTTATCTTCAATACATTTTGGATCTAATGTTTCTTGTCCTACAAGAGCTTCTATATCTCAGCAACATTCAAGCTTGAGCTTGAGGCCTTTCTTCCTCCTCATAAAATTTCAATCTACTCTTTGGTTACCTTTCATGCAAGCTTAGATTTCATTAAAATTCATTTCATACAATCTTCGCTTGATCATATGCTAGATCTAAAGTACTTTTAAATCACTATCTTATACTTAGATCTAGTTTTTGTATTTTTTGTTTCATATACTAACAAGTACTAATCTCTTAACTTCTATTGGTGTTGGCTGCCTTGAAAACAATGCCAAAACAGTGGTAAAACTTTTTGCACTTGGCTGCCTTGGAAAGTGTGCCAAAACAGTCATAAAAAGGTTAGTTGGCTGCCACAAATTATTGATTTGACTGTCATAAAAGTTCATTGGCTGCCATCATTAATTTGACTGTCATAAAGGATACAAAACAGTCCTAAAAGGGTGCCAAAACAGTGGTAAAAATTTTGCATTTGCCTGCTTCGAAAACAGTGCCATAAAAGAGTACAAAACAGTGCCGTAAAAGAGTACAAAGCAGTGCTAAAAAAGTACAAAACAGTGCTAAAAGGGTACAAAACAGCCATTGAAAAGTTAGTGTTGGCTGCCTTCAAAGGTGATTGTTGACTGTCCTAGGAGTTTTGCATTTGGCAGCCATCATAAGATTGCATTTGACTGTCACAGTTTTGCATTTGCTGCCATCTTTAAAAGTGTATTGACTGTCTAAAGTGTTGTTGCATTGGCTGCCATCTTTCATTTGCATTTGACTGCCATAAAAAAGTTTGATTGGCTGCCCCTTTAGAGCATTCATTCACCTTATATGTAGTTTGATTTTCAAATTCTAGACCTAGTTTCATTTATTTTTAACTAACTCTTAACCTAGCTATTGTCTAAAGCTCTTACTTTCAGGAAGATAAGAAGACTAAAACAAAAACCAAAGAAGAGCAAAAAGCAAACTCCTTGAGAAGCACACAAAAACTCATTTTTCCCTCTCCTTCATTCCCCTTCTAACCTTGTGCTTCCAAGGAAGAGAAACACAGTTCATTGTACAAAATTAATAAAAGAGCAAGTGGGATAAAGGCTCCCACAAGAAGAAGTCAAACTTAGCCTGCAAAGGCTCTCCAAAGGTAACACTATAAGAAAAAGGCCTCAAAAGGTGGAGTGCTTCCTCAAATAAGGTGAATGATCTCCATGAAAAGGCTCCAAAAGGCATGCACAATAAAAATCTGATGCGACTCTTTACACGAAAATTCTGGAATTGCTAACTTACTCATTATTTATTGAATTTTATATTATAACCACTTTTAGAAAATCTCGGGGCCATTCCAACATCTAATGGCATTGAGATTGTGTGCACTCTAATTGCTCTCAAAGCTAGGACACCCCCCAAAAAACGTCCCATCAAAAATGGCCTAGATGAGTGTGTAAACAACCCTCCAAAGGGTGGGTGTTCATCAAGGAAAAACCAATGAGTGTAGAACAAGTCAACAAGTGCAAGAGGTTGCTTCCATACATCAAGGGGTCAAACCCTCAACCAACAAATAGATCTATGTGCAATACTCGATCAAGTGGGGAACAACCTCAACATATGTGCAATGAATGTCCAGATAACAACCAATCCCCAACCTTCATGTCAACACATCAATCCATGAACCAAGGAAACCATCAATCAAAAATAGGAGCATTTAACTCAAGAACAAGTGTCCACAATAGATAACCAACCATGAAGAAGGGGACAACCCCTTCTATAAGCCACTAGAATGCCACCACACATGCCACAAGAGAGAAACAAGGAGGGTGCTCAACCAACGATGATACCCAAAAGTGTGATGATGACATCTATGTACTAAGGATCAAGCACTCTCCACAAGAAAAGGCCTCCACAAGCATCAATACTAGGCCATCCAAATCTCCATCAACATGTAACCCCCTGCTAAAAATGTGATGAAAATCACATGTGGACACCCATGCAAAATGTGGGGTAACAAGCGTCACATATAATAGAAAGGATACCTCAATCTCCCACTAAACCTTCCATAAGATATACAATGAAGCCCAAGAGGAGAGAAATTCTCACAAATCCAACCATCTACTACTAATGAATAGAGAGTAAGCTCCTTTTTATAAAGATAGCTCTATCTCAATCACAATAAAAATACAATATTTCCTAACTACATGACAAGTCAAAGAATGATAAAATATTGGAGTAGTTAGGCCTCATCCTTATCCAAGTTGACAACTCAAATTGTCTATGTTCTCTCCAAGGTTATGATCTTCAATGGATTAAAGAAGCTACTCGCTAATCTTCGTTTCTTCTTTAGAGGGGAAGAGGTCGAGATTACGAGCACCTATACCTATTTGGGGGTTCAATTCACAGGGCCTCATTTCAACCTGCGACAGGCTCTTCAACTTCGAGTTAATAAAGGATACGGTTCCTTAGCCATTTTAGAGAGACAATGCTTCAGACACCATTTTCATGATATCTCATCTCAAATGTCTCTCATGGATTCTCTCATCCGACCCACAGTCCTCTATGGCTCTGAGGTTTGTGGGCCATGCCTACTCGACTATGATTGGGCCTCAGCAGAGAGTACAGATCCTCCTCCTTCATCGCATCATCAAATGCAAACAGACGATACCTCAATCCATCGTGCTCGCAAAGTTTGGCGCTCGACCTTTTCGGCTCGAGGTTATGTTCAGTCTTGTCTCTCTCTTACACCGCCTACGTAGCTTTGCTGACATGATAAAGGAGCATGGTCGATACCCATACTTGGCCTATCTGTCTTTAGGGACCATCACCTGCACTAGTCCTTTGGGTCGCTCTAGATGTTGGTTTGCAAGTGTTGTGGACCTTTTTGCATCTATCGATATTGCGATGGACCAACTTCCTCCTTTTGGGTACTCCTTGAATGCACCTGGCTGCCTTTTACCTACTAGACAAGAGCTCAACAGAATCAATAGAGATGACATTTACAGACAGTTTGTGCAAGTCACTTGGATCGACCCTTTGGGGGCGTTACGTCCCAAGATGGCCTTCTACACTACGCACTTATTGGACCTGAGGAACGATCTCATTGTTCGACCCTCTTACACCTTCCGACATTGAGCACACTCTCTTAGTATTACTTTTGCCTAGTTCAAAGTGGACTCTCACCGTCTTCGGATAGAGACTGATCACCAGCTTGGCCGGTCAAACAGGATCTGCCAGGTATGTCACCTCCAAGAAGTTGAGAGCGAGGAGCACTTCATCTTTTGGTGTCGTATTTACTACGAGATCCGCAGGCGGTTTCATTGTCTTTTCAGGGACCACCTTCTCAACGAACTCCATATTTTGTCTAGATTTTTAAGATATCCTGATCATAGATGTCTAGTCTTATACTTGCAAGAGGCCCTTCAACTTCGCTCCATCACCCTTCAACGAATTTCTTAGTTGAGACCAGGCTCCATTTGGTGTATCACTTCCTTCTTTCCAGTGCTTCCTTCCTCAAGGGGCACCAAGAGATAGGCAATGGGTGGCATAGACTCTAGCTGCTCAGTTTGGACACGACAGTCCACCTCTAACTCCGTCCAACACCAACGACAAAGACAGTCTCGACCCCATCGTGACAGACGAACGATTTCTTCCAGTTTACAGTATCAAGTACCCTCCTCCAAGCAGCGATGCACTAATCGTATTTCTTCTTCTTCTAGCCCTTCCTCCAGAGAGAGTGCTCTTTTGAACTTCATTCAGTCGGCCTCGAATGATAAGAGAGATACTCCCAATGCTTCCAGTACTTCCAGTTCTTTCAATGGCCCATGACAGTCTCATCATCACCATTTTTGCGTCATAGTTCTTGGATCGTATCTCCTTCCTTGGATTAGCTCTCTTGATTTCTTTCCTTGTTTATATTCTTCTTTGAGAACGGCTCTTCATTTATAGAGCTAGGGTTTGATTTGAGTTATGCTTTTTATCTTCTTCTTTTTAGGAGCTACTTTTACACTCCTACTTTGTATTGCTCTCATGGTATTACATAGTCCCATTGACCTACTTTTGTGGTCATTAGTTGGACATTAATAAAATTATCTTATCTTATCTTATCTCCGAGAGAGGCCACTCCATTAAGAAATATGAAATAATGTGCAAGATATCTCCAAGAGAACGGGCGCATCACTAAAAAAATAGCCTTTGACCATGTAAAAATGTTAAAATGTCCACGTCCAAGTGTGCCCTCCAAGATGCATGCATGCAAAATACAATAAAATATTCTTGGCATAAAACAATGTGCTCCATAGTAAATCTACAAGATTTTACCAATGCGCCCTACAATGTGCATACAACCAAAAAAATAATATAATACTCTCTTCAAGAGAGCACTCAACCAACTCATCAAATAGTAAATGTAGTCCACAAAGTGCATGAACATGTGTGCAATAAATATCATCCATGAAGCACATGTGGGTCTCTTGAGTGGTACATCCCATCATCACATGTGAACAAGGTGTGGAAAGTGTGCAAGAACCAAGTCAACAAGGATCTCCTTCCCATGTATGAACCCAAAGGACACCACTCCAACTAACTCCATGGAAAAGTGTGCAAGGGGCCAAATAGGTAGAGCACTTCACATGCATAACAAGTCAAAGGTCTTGGGATCTTCAACAAGCTCCTAAAATAGAACAATTCCTCATGAGCTCTTCCTCCAATGCATAACCAATTCATCCTCAAGTGGTTGGACTATGTCAAAACCTCTAAATAAACAATAAAATATGCTCCAAGGTTGTTACAACTCCTCAAACAATTTTTAAATCAAGTTTGTTTTCTTTAAGGAGAAGATGGAAGTGGTTCAGAACACTTTCCTCGTTGACAGGGAGTGTTGAAAAGTTAACTAGGAACGTTGTCCTTCATGTTCAGATACCTAGCATGGAGGTGCATTTTCAGTATAGGCATCAGGATGGGGTAGAGGGTGAGATGCACTCTACCATGTGTCATGAATCCAACGGTGGATGCATGCATACCTTTCAGGGTGATTTGCCTTACGCATTCAATATTTTGCATGCAACCTTTTTAATTAAAAAGCATGCAAAAGCGGGATTTTTGCATGCACTCATATTAGGGTTTCATAAACCCTAATTAGTCAGTGAGTATATAAGGAGGCAAGGGGTCACCGAAAAGGGTTAATCATTATTTTCATCAAAGATAGATGAGAGAGAGAGGAGGGCGCATTCTCTGCATGCAGAGGGGGGGCGCACTCATCTGAGCTAGATTGAGGGCATCCTCCTAAGAGAGTGAGGGTGCAAGATTTCTACAGTGACAAGAGAGGCTACATCACCCTGTGTGTGAGAGATGTCTTGAGAGATTCCTTCAGACATTAATGAGCAACAAAGAGAGGGGCGCATTCTCTGAGGAGAAGAGATCAGATCTGATGTGCTTATGGAGTATCCTTCAGGGAGGTTGAGAATGCTTCAGTATTTGACAGGATTCCAGAGCCGAGGGATCAAAGACTTGATCACTCAAAGAGGGGTGACTTCAAAGCAATGGAGGAGCGGCGCACTTCCCATGCAGAGGGGGTGCACTTCATACTGAGAGGTTGCAGCATTTCTTTCATAGTTGAGCAGATCAAAGCAGAGACAGTTAGAGATCTTCTTCCAGAGATTGGTTGAAGTTGAGATCAGAGATCAATCAGTATAGAACAATTGGTTCATATCCCCAGAGCAACAATTGCAACTGCATGCAGATCTAGGGTTTGTCCCTTCAGGTTTCTTTACCTTATATTTCTGATTGTACTTCTCTTATTATATGCTCTGGCTCGGGATTGAAGAAAGTCCTCAACAGTTGGTTTTCCCCATTAGGGTTTCCAGGATATATTGTTGTCCATTGTGTGATTGCTTCAGTTGTTGTTGATAAGTATATTCGATGTGCCTTGTTCTTTAAGTTTATTGCTTTCATTATTACTTCTTTGGCTTTGAGAAGTGGGCTTGCTTTGCATGAGGCTTGCGGTGAACTAAGGCTGAGTTGGGGTTGAGATTTCCAGAGCGAGTAGTGACCTCTGGAAAATTATCATGGTATTAGAGCCTTGGTAAAGGTCCAAGCATTCACACATTAGATCTGTGAGTATTCAGATCTAGAGAGGCAAATTGGTCAGATCTGTGAGATCAAGACTCAAATCTGAAGAGTAGGGTTTAGATCTGTAGAGGAGACATCAGATCTGAGCAGTGACACATCAGATCCATTAGATCTGTGACGAGGGAGGATCGATCTGAGATAGATCTATCAGATCTAGGCGAGTAGGCGCCAGATCTGTGACCAAGAGAGGCTCTTGGTCTCCGAGATCTTTCTTGGTTCTATTTTCAGTTGATCAGAGATTAAGGCTACAAGGTTGAAGGTTTATGAGTCCATTGATCATGATTTGTCATTGATTACCTATAATTCATGCACTTCAACAAGATGTGTATGAGCATTCCACAAAGGAGATTAACAAAGAGTTGGCTCTAAATACTTGTCATGCATTGAGTGCTTCTACTACAAGTGTGTGGTATATAGATAGCGGGGCCTCCAGCCACATGACTGGTGTTCAAGGGTACTTCACAGATCTTACAGAGGGTCGAGGTTGTACTAGGAGACAACACATCAGTCAGGGCAATTGGATGAGGGACAGTCTCTTTTCAAAGGAAGTCTGGAGAGTCCATGACAGTGTGGGATGTCTTATATGTTCCAGAGTTAAAGAAGAACTTGATATCAGTTTCCACTATAGAGGATCGAGGATTGTGGATGATGTTGAGAGATGGAAATGTTCTCATTCATCCCAAGGGATCTAGAGACACTTCAGTAGTAAGGATTGGAGTTCGCAGTGGGAAACTATACAAGCTCAACTTTCAGCTTCATCATGCATTAGCTCATAGCAACAGCAGTGATGCTTGTGACTTATGCAAGCTATGGCACAGGAGGATGGCCCACCTACATCATTCAACTCTAAATATTTTGAGGGAGATTGTGATAGGTGTGCCAGATTTTAGCACAAAGCACAGTGACGTGTGCAAAGGGTGTGCTCTTGGCAAGTATGTCATGACTGTTTTCCCAAGCAGTGACAACAGATCTGCAGGGGTGCTTGATTTGGTACATTCAGACTTGTGTGGACCGATGTCCACTACATCATTAAAGGGCTACGAGTACTATGTATCCTTCATTGATGACTTCTCCAGGAAGACCTGGATTTATTTCTTAAAAAGCAAGGAATCAAAAGAAGTCTTGCAGAAGTTCCAAGATTTCAAAGCTCTTGTGGAGAACCAAACAGGAAGGAGGATCAAAATTTTGTGATCAGACAATGTGGGGGAGTATACCTCCAAGGAGTTCAATGAGTTTTGTATTCAGGAGGGAATCAAGAGACAGTTGACTGTACCTTATACACCTCAACAGAATGGGGTAGCAGAGAGGAAGAACAGGGCAATTGTTGGTGCAGCGAAATCTATGTTGCATGATCAAGGTCTGCCTTTCTTTCTTTGGGTTGAGGCTTGTAACGCAACTGTGTGCATTCAGAACATGAGTCCTCATAAAGTTTTGGGGAGCAAAACTCCTGAAGAAGCCTTCACAAGAAAAAATCTGAGGTTGGGCATTTTTGGATTTTTGGATGCCTTACTCACATGTCCCTTTAGAGAAGAGGACAAAGTTGGAGCTCACTCCTTGTTGGGAATGATGAGACTTCGAAGGCCTACCGCATATACATTCCTGCGTTGAGATAACAGTTGTGAGGCGCGATGTGAAATTTGAGGAGGAACGATCCTTTAGGAAGTCATGTGAGTTAGAGAAGGAGAAGCAGCAAGTTCCTACACCTCAGGATGGTACCGTTCAGAGTACAACTTCACAAAGATCAGGATCACAGGTATCAGGGGTGACAGGTTCTCAACTGACAGGTTCCCCAGGTACAGATACAGGCACAGGTACAAGATCACAGGGTGGTGGTCAACCAGTTTCAGGTTCACAGGTTACAGGTTCTCGGGCTAAAGGGTCTCTAACCACTGGGGCTACGACTTTAGGTACTCAGTCTCAGGTAGTTCATTGGGATGAGGATGAGGAGTTCCCCTCTTAGGAGGTTACCTTAGGGAAGAGGAAGTCCAAGTGGCTTCAAGATACCTTGAAGGAAGCTCAAACAGTGGAGACTCCCAAGAAGACTATGAGAGAGAGAAAAGTGCCTGAGAGGTTTTGTAGCTATTTGGATATGGTGAGCAGTATCAGTGAGTCTAAGCCATCTTCTTATGAGCAAGCAGCAGGCGAGCAAGCCTGGAGAGATGCCATGTTGGAAGAGTATGCTTCCATCATGAAGAATGATGTTTGGGAGGTTGTACCGAGACCAAAGGGGAAGTCAGTAGTGACTTCCAAGTGGCTCTACAAGATTAAGTATGTTGCAGATGGAAACATTGAGAAGTACAAAGCTAGGTTTGTGGCGAGGGGTTTCTCACAGGTAGAGGGAGTTGACTGCAATGAGACCTTCGCTCCAATAGCTCGATATACTTCAATCAGAATGGTGATCTCCATTGCAGCAGAGATGGGTTGGAAGATCCACCAGATGGATGTGAAGACAACATTTCTCAATGGGCTCATAGAGAAGAAGGTGTACATTGAGTAGCCAGAGGATTTTGAGGTACATGGGAGAGAGTCTCATGTGTGCAGTCTGAGGAAACCATTGTACGGTCTAAAGCAAGCTCCGAGTGCTTGGTATTCCAGGATAGATACTTACTTGCAGCAGTTGAGTTTTCAAAAGAGCAAGGTTGATCCCAACCTCTACTTCAATGTGGTGGATGAGGATCCACTCATTCTAGTACTATATGTGGATGATTTGTTTATTACAAGAGTAGAGAAACTCATTGGTGGTTGCAAGAAAGATCTTGCTTCATAATTCAAGATGAAAGACCTAGGTCTAATGCATCACTTCTTGGGTATGGAGGCTTGGCAGAAGGATGGGCATATCTTTCTGGGACAAGGCAAATATGTAGTTGACATTCTAAAGAGATTTTAGATGCAAGACTGTAGGCCTATGGCCACACCTATGACAACCAATTGGAAGAAGCTAGTAGCTTCTAAGGGTGAGTTGGTTGATCCCACGAGGTATCGTCAGCTTATTGGATCTTTGATGTATCTGGTCAACACTAGGCCAGATCTGAGTTTTGTTGTGAATACTTTGAGTCAATATAAGGTGGCGCCCAGGGATGAGCACAAGGTGGCAGCAAAGCATGTGCTCAAGTATATCAGAGGTACACCAGAATATGGAATGAACTATGAGAGGAAGGGTGGAGTGCAATTAGTTGGCTTTTTAGATTTTAACTGGGTAGGTAGTGCAGTGGACAAGAAAAGCACCTTCGGGTGTTGTTTCAGCTTGGGTTCGACAGTTGTTTAGCAGGAAACATATGTCAATGGCACTGAGTTCTGCAAAGGCAGAGTATATGGCTGCTAGTCTAGCTATTGCTAGGCCATTTGGCTACGCAAGATGTTAGTGAGTTTATTTGATCAGCAGTTGGAGCCAATTGTGATCCACTGTGATAATCAAAGTTGCATAAAACTCACTGAGAATCCAGTTTTTCACGACACGTCCAAACATACAGAGATCAGATATCACTTCATTCAAGATCATGTTCAGAGGGAAGCAGTTGAGCTTCAGTATGTACCTACAGATGAGCAGGTAGCAGACATTCTCACGAAGTCTCTAATGAAGAGCAAGTTTGCTTACTTCGAGGAGAAGATGGGAATGGTTCATAACACTTTCCTTGTTGAGAGGGAGTGTTGAAAAGTTAACTAGGAAAGTTGTCCTTCATGTTCAAATGCCTAGCATGGAGGTGCATTTTCAGTATAGGCATCAAGATGGGGTAGAGGGTGAGATGCAAACTACCATGTGTCATGAATCCAACGGTGGATGCATGCATACCTTTCAGGGTGATTTCCCTTATGCATGAAATATTTTGCATGCAACCTTTTTAATTAAAATGCATGCAAAAGCGAGATTTTTGCATGCACTCATATTAGGGTTTCGAAAACCCTAATCAGTCCGTGAGTGTATATAAGGAGGCAAGGGGCCGCCAGAAAGGGTTAATCATTGTTTTCATCAAAGATAGAAGAGAGAGAGAGGAGGGCGCATTCTCTACATGTAGAGGGGGGTCGCACTCATATATGCTAGATTGAGGGCATCCTCCTGAGAGAGTGAGGGTGCAGGGTTTTTACAGTGACAAGAGAGGCTACATCACCCAGTGACAAGAGATTCCTTCATATATTAATGAGCAGCGGAGAGAGGGGCGCATTTTCTGAGGAGAAGAGATCAAATCTAAGACAGATCCAATGTGTTTGTGGAGTATCCTTCAAGGAGGCTGAGAATGCTTCAGTATTTGGCAGGATTCCAAAGCCGTGGGATTAGAGACTTGATCACTTAGAAAGGGGGGACTTCCAAACAGTGGAGGAGGGGCACACTTCCCATGCAGAGAGGGCGCACTTCATACTGAGAGGTTGCAGCATTTCTTTCATGGTTGAGTAAATCAAAGCAAAGACAGTTAGAGATCTTCTTCCATAGATTGGTTGAAGCTAAGATCAAAGATCAGTAAGTACAGAGCAGTTGGTTCATATCCCCAAAGCAACAGTTGCAGCTGCATGCAGATCTAGGGCTTGTACCTTGGGTTTCTTTACCTTATATTTCTAATTGTACATCTCTTATTATATGCTCTGGCTCAAGATTGAAGAAAGCCCTCAGCAGCTGGTTTTCCCCATTGGAGTTTCCAGGATATATGTTGTCCATTGTGTGAATGCTTCAGTTGTTGTTGACATGTATATTCCATGTGCCTTGTTCTTTAAGTTTATTGCTTTCATTATTACTTCTATGGATTTGAGAAGTGGGCTTGCTTTGCATGAGGCTTGCAGTGAACTAAGGCCGAGTTGGGATTGAGATTTCCAAAGCGAGTAGTGACCTCTGGAAAATTATCATTTGGTCCAAATCCCAAGAGTGTATACGAACAACTACTATGGTTTTGTATGTAATCAAATCCTACAATAAGAAGAAGACAAACATTTGTTGGTTTTCCGTGAAGGACTGGGGTTTCCAGGGTAAATTAATGTGTCAAATGGTGTGATAATTTTCCTGATTTTTTCCGCTGCATAATTTGTTAAAGTTCAATGTGTTTCAGTTAATAATTCTGCGTAAATTATTTAAAACTGCTAACCAAATCTGAACTGGAAATTTAACATTGCATCAAAGCCCCTCTTGAAGCTCTGAGCTGGAAATCACCCTTTCACAGGATTTACGAAAATATTAACTTTTAGTTGTACGGCCTCAGTAGCTTCAGTTGTCGCCAAAGATCTGGCCGACGGGAGTAAGAAGCTAGGCAAGGTTGATTGGGGGCGTGAAACCTTCAACCGCGAGCAGAGAGAAAATGCCACAGTCGTGTGGGCACGAGCTGGCACAATTGGTCGTTAGGAGCTTACTCTATTTGGTCAGTAAAATCGCAGATTGGGCTCGAAACAAAAGGTTGACAGGCCAAGAGTTGAGGTTGAGAGCGAGCGACCATCGGGCGTTGTGACTAAGAATGAAGGTGGGAGCACGTGCTATGAGAGGTCAGGCCACAAAGGGTGCAACAGGGTGAGGTGTTGTGCACGGGAATGAGGCCGACCGGGCCGTGAACCGGCCGCCAATGCAGAGTAGCGGCTACGAAATGAGACAAGGCGACGTTGTTCTTGTCGTGGTGGGTGCAAAAATTGGAGCTCGAACTAAGTGGAGGCAGGGTTTGTGACCACAATCCACGTGCAGAGAAGTGGAGCCACTAGCATGACACTGGACGTGCTATCGTCGGTCTGTCAGGGATGACGTGGTAGAGACGTCGAGATAGTTGCAATGAAAGGGTCGCCGACAGGGCAGCCGCCACAACAACTAGTAGGGAGATAAACAGCCAGAAAATGCATAAGCAGAGAGAGTTGAGCAACTGGGGCCGCGCGCTCGAGATGGGTGCCATTCTTAAGGAAAGCAGATTATGGTACCTAGTGAACTCAACAAATCCAATGGCAACACCAACAGATGCCAAGGAAAAGGAAGCCCATGAGTTGAATGAGTTCAAAGCTCAAAGGTTACTCCTTGATGGGGTAAAGGGTCACTTGATCTCACACCTTGGTGAGAAGAATACTGCTAAGGAGATGTGGGATACATTGAGATGCCTATTTGAGGCCAAGAATGAAAACAGAAAGATGGCTTTACGAGATAAGCTCCATAGCATTAAGATGGTCAACGGAGAAACAATGGCCTCCTATCTCACTCGAATCAAGCAAGTGAAGGATGAGTTGCATGCAGTTGGGGACAAAATCTTAGACCCGGAGATGGTGCACATAGCCTTGAAGGGCTTCACCAAAGACTGGGAAGTCAAATGTGTGGTTGGCAAAGAAAAGCTCCCGGATTGGAGCAAGTTCTGGGATGACTTCACTCATGAGGAAATCCGAAGAGGATTTCAAAAACAAGAGGGGGATGAGAAAGAAGAGGAAAATCTTGCCTTGGCCTCCAGAGCTAAAGGCAAAGGAAAGAAGGAAGAAGGACCTTCTAGTGGCATCAAAAGGAACGATATGAGTAAGATCCAGTGTTTTGCTTGTGAGAAGTATGGCCATTATGCTAGCCAGTGTCCTTCCAAGAAGAAAGGTAAAGAAGGGAAGAAGAAGAAGCAAATGGCAACAGCAGCAAAAGGAAAATATGAAGTGGATGAGTTCACTGCCAAGTTTGATGATGATTTTTCACTCATTGTTATGTTTGGAGGTATGGCAAGTTATGGTTAGTACATTGATAGTGGAGCTACATGCCAAATTACTATAAAGAGTTCAGTGCTTCAGGATGCTTCAGGCGTAGACTCCACATGCTATGTGAGATGTGGGACTCACATCAGATTTGCAGTAAAGAGGGTGGGATCAGTCACCTTCCAATTGGAGTCAAATTATACTCTAGGGTTAGCTAGAGTATTGTATGTTCCAGAGAGGAGAGTCAGTGTTCTCTCAATTTCAATTCTAGAGGATGAGGTCTATGCATTGCATTTTAAGGATGGAACAGTGTTCATTCGCAATTTCGCCCTAAGAGAACAAGTGTCCAAGATGCAGTGATGATTAGCATCAGGGAGGGAAAATTATATAACCTGTTGGCACAGCCAATAGTCAACTTCAGAGGGAGTTTGGAGTAGAGTTCCGGAGGGAGTTTGGAGTATGGATCAGTGTTTGGGAGGGAGCGTGAGGCTCATCCCAGCAAGCCTACGTGGTATGAGATGACACTGATGGAGGAGGAGCACAGGGATCCAAAACAGAGTTCGGCAGAGGCAGCAACAGATTCTTCCAGTTTAGAGGGAGCAGTTGTAGCAACAGAGGACCAGGTTGATTGTGGAGGAGGTGGTGCCTCCGGAAGTACCTCCCTCACTAAGAGGGAGTGTTAGTTTTTGTAGCTCGGCAGGTACTTCTATGTTGGGGGGGTGTCTAGCAACATAGAAGGCACCAAGGTGATTTCTAGACATGTATTGTAAAGGTAGATTTATAACACCTCATGTAAATGGTTCTAGTTGGCCCATGGTATTGGAGTGCCCATAGTATTGGTCCATGGTATTTGCATGAGTGTGAGATTATAAAAGAAGCCTTAAAGTAGCATCACAGTCATAGGAGAAAAGGAGATCTTTTATAGTGGCTAGCATCACAGTTGCGAGAGATGGATTTCCTCTTGTAGTGAGCAGTCTAGATCTAGGGTGGGTCTAGGGTTTGTCTGTCTAGTTTGCAGAGAGGATTTGGAGTACTTTCTTGAGTGTTTGGTCCAGATCCGAAGAGTGTATATGAAGGATTACTGTGGTTTTGTATGTAATCAAACACTGCAATAAGAAGAAGACAAACATTTGTTGGTTTTCCCAGAAGGACTGGGGTTTCTGGGGTAAATTAATGTGTCAAATGGTGTGATAATTTTCCTAAGTTTTTCTGCTGCATAATTTGTTAAAGTTCAGTGTGTTTTAGTTAATAATTCGGCGTAAATTATTGAAGATTGCTAACCAAATCTAAACTGGAAATTTAACATTTAGTCTCCAAAAGATTTAGTTTTGAAGTAGATTACGAAACAATTCTTCAGGTTTCTCCTCAAGGTACCACTTGCCCATGGCTAGTAGTAGTCTCTTCAAACCCACCAACCAAAGTTCTTGTTGACCCCTCTTGGTCATTTTGATCTTCTACAAAATAATATCCTCTGGTAATGTTGTCTATGCATCTACTACCAAAACACCCATGCAATGTAAGAGTTGACCCTCTTCATCCTCATCTAGCATGGATGGCTCATAGAGTTTCAATTCTATACATTTACTATCAAGTAAATGTGCATATAAGGTGGAAGCTTGACGTTGCGAGCATTGTTGCCTACCTTTTCCAATACTTCAAAAGGTTCATATTGCAAGCCCTGGACTGTCTTCCATGATCACTTTAACCTTTCCTTATTAAGGTGCAACCAAACTCTGTATTCGACTTTGAAGGTCATTTCAACCCTGTGTGAATCATGCGTGGCCTTTTACTTCTCCTAAGATTTCTTCATCTTCACTTGAACTTGTCGACATATCTACTTGATCCTATCTATGACGACCTTTAATGCATCGCATGTTGTCAATGCCACTGCTTCAAGTTATCCACATACAATATCCACTGGCATGGTGGTAAATATCCAAAACAAATTTCCAATGGATCAATTATGATAAATGATATGGCAGTCCCAAGCTCGAAGTTGATTCTTTAAGGCAAACCCCATATGAGCCCAACCCACAAGAGCTCCAACAAGATTCACAAAGTCTCTCAAAGCTAATAGCGCATGACAAAGCCAAAACCTATGGTGAGGATCAAGTTGAACTTGGTATTGTGGGTGAGGATTGTTGCCGCCGGATTGTGCACCTGTTTAACGCAGCAGAAATCTATGCTACTACTCGGTGCGCCTTTGGGGGCAAGTCTCGAGTCAAGGCTGTCACTTGATCTTGACTCCTCCGTTTAGGCAAAACTCCCAACGAAGCCAAGGGGGGTAGTCCCTAAGAAAAGTTTGAAGGTTTTTAGAGTTTCCAGTGAAATGGTTAAAGGTGTTGTATTTTAGGAGTTTTTAAAGTGTTGATTAAAAGTGTTCCAATGTAGCTTTGCAAAAGATAATTGAAGAATGCTTTCACCAGCGAAAATTAAAATGACTGCCAACAGAAATGCACAATATTGATATGGTATTAAGCAAATAAAATGTATAGTAAACCAGTGCATTGTGGAGTCAATATAACAGATAAACAATGTTGAATAAAAGGGAAAGTGTTTTGCAAATGCCTCTTGGTTGCTTTTAGATTATTACGGTTTGGAATTTATTAGGGAAAAAGGGGACTCCCGAGATACCGTCAGGTACAGGGAGGAATGTCCGCAAATTAAAGTTTGGTTGCTACTCACAAGAACGTGTGGGTTGAAATGGAGTCTCTAAGGCGGTGTTCAACACTATACCAACTAGGGTATAGTCTAACTGTGCCTTGAGGTCGCCTCCCAGTTGTTCCCGCTTCCTCTGAGGAATTTCCCCACACAAATATTAATGCGAAGTGCCTGATTTTCACTTATGTGGATGGGTAGTTACTTTTATTAAGTGAGTATTAGCTTAGATGTGGAAAATTAGAAAGTGGCTACAATTGTTTCTGATTTCCCACAGGACCAGGGAAAGTGGCTACAATTGTTTCTGATTTCCCACAGGACCAGGGAAAGTGCCCACAAGGGGAAAGAGCATACTCCAATTATAAACCAAATATTAATTCTGATTGAAGAATTGTGATTGTAGAACAAATTGTACAAAACTTATAATGAAAGCAAAGGAGCACAAACCTATGTGTCACTTTCTGATCATCCACCATTAATCGGCAAAGCCTTTGTGTGGTGGTGAGAGCATACTTCGTGGAAACGAGGTTGTGTTATTTCTATGTTTTACGCTTGCAATAATGAAAATGAAATTAACATAAAACTGTGGTTAAAGTATACACCCTGCAATTTTAGAGTGGGTGTGTGAATTTTGTGAGGTTAGAAAAATTCATCCACGAAAGTTGACAAAAAAAAGTGAATCCCCCAAGGGGGGATGGGATGTGGGCGCTAGGTATCCCACTGCTCTCGTTTAATAGTTACAAATAAAAGATAAGAGAAATGTGCCTCTTAGTCCATTTTTGTTCGGATCTAAGGGCTTACAATGATAGAAAAAAAAGTACAAGTAGTTGGGTGTCCACCGAGGTGTTTTTTGCACTTTTTATGGTCTTGGTCACTCAAATCCTTCACTTTTTGTTGTAGACCTGCTAAGTTCCAGCGAGCTAAAGTGCTGCAAAAAAGTAATTAGAATGCACAAATATACATAAAAAATACAATTTCTAACATGCAAAAATTATTGGAAAATTTTGGCATATACAAGTATAGAAATGAAATCTAGATCTAGCCTTCTTTGATGTGAAAACTTGAATACTTCCAGATCTGATTTTGAAAACAAGACTAAAATGATTTTAAACTTTTAGATCTAAATGCTTGCTTCAATGTGAAAAACGAAGAAAAAAGTTTGCTTGTAATTTTTTAAGAAGAGTGATGGGAAGAGAACCAAAGCTTGTTAGCTTTTAAAAGTTGGAGAAGGAGCTTGGTGCCTACAAAAGATATTAGATATGTGTGGAAAGAAGCGATCCACCACCGAAATTCGAGAGAAGAGTCAAGACAAGATCAACTCTCAAGCTTGGGCACCAAATCCTATAACATCACCAACAAACTCATACAAACGAGAGATTAAATCTAGTAAATCGAATGGAAAGAAACAAGAAGGGCAAATGTACAACCGAATACTATTTGTTGCTTCTAAATCTCTAAACATCCAATGAAAATAAGCAAGTCAACAACTGTGAATGCTTACCCTACTAGGATCCAAGATCCTTGCCAAGCTAGATTAATCAACTAGTAAGTAAAAGCAAAAATGGAAATCTACAGTGTTACTTCAAACAAAACTTGCATGCATGAAGAACAAAGCCACCAATGACCTCCGAGTCCAAAGTCTTCCAACAATATATTAATCAAAAGAATGTTACAAATCTCAGGAGCAGAGGTTCAATGCAATCCACCATATGCAAATGGGGAGCCATTGCCTTGCTCTTATAGATCCCAGAGAAGGAGAGGGCGAATCTATGGAGCAGGGCGAATTGCTCAAATCAAGGAGTGACTTGCGCATAATCTAAATGTTAACTCCCTCTTGGTTGGCGTGAAAAGGAAGAGGTGGCAGCCACCTCACAAGAGGGGTGCCCCTCTTAACCTTGGAAACAACTCCCACTCCTTATGAACTTCACGCGTGGAGAGTTTGCCCACGTGGGGAATGGCGCACTCTTAAATTGAAATATGCTCGTTTATCCAAACTTTGGAAAATGTCATGTGCTTTAATTCCATAAACATGATCGCACATCACAATAAATTAAAATTTAATATGCCACCCTTTCCAAAGAAAATTAATAATCATTTTTTGACATTTTGATTTTCATCCTTTTGTGCAATTCGTAGAACACTTAACATTTAAGTGTCGTTTTGTAGCACCCTTAGGAAAAATTGCCACAAATGAAAATTTAGTCGCCCGAAACCAAGGAAAGTGGGTCCTAGGTTTAAGAGGACGCTCTGAGCGTGAAAACGGGCATCCCCACGCCAAAATCCACCTCCAAACCACTCTTTTATTACAATTTGAAATTTTCCAATTATACCATTAAAAAATGGTCTAATTTGGAAGAAAAAAAATTCGGAAAGAACTCAAACTCCTAGGGGACCTAGTGCATGTCCATACGACTTATTATTGATGGCTAGCATGTTTGAAATACATAGACACATAGGCTTTAACAACCTCCCTAGGATCGACCACCATGGAAAATACTCCAGCTTTGGAAGATGAGTGAAAAACTCAGGAATTATACGCCACTAAAGCGCAATGCATAATTCCTAAGGAAAAAACACTCTAGAGTATCCCCTTGATGGCAAACCCTAAGGTAGGCCAAGCCCTTTACAAAAGTATCATGCTTAGACCAACTTATTACAATTCCCCCATGGGGGTCTGGACATGCAAAAATTACAAAGGGCCAAAAATTTGGCCTGATGAACTTCTGAACTCTGGCAATGAACAATGTAAGTTGTTCAAGTCTTCTGAGGTTCACAAGAAATCCACTAAGTGCAATTTAGTGGATAACAAGGATCACATCAAGGACTTCATGGTTAAAGAACTAAACCCATAGAGCTCCAAAGCACACATGGAAAGCAATGGTTGGCTATCGAGTCTTGAGTTGGATCCCATGTGGAATTTGGTGCTCAAATGAGATCATGAATTTGATGATTCCATGTAGAACAGGTGGAGTTCTATTATGGGATGCGTAAAAGGCAAAATGGCAAGGTGTGCTCATGTGGAGGAGACAATGCCAACGTTATTAGACCATCTCATGTGCATGTCGTCAAAACAAGAGTTTATGGATGGCTTGCTCAATCCATTTCATATTTGGGGTTGTAGAACCAAAAGAATGTACATCAGAATAGATCGAATAGCTTACACCTCACAAGCAAGCACAACATCTTCCAAACCATATGCCATATATCTCAAAACGAATTGTGGCAAATGATGGGGCAATCAAGTGGCTTAAATGATGGGAGGGTCCACTCCATGTCAAACATACTAGTACAAGTACCAACAAGAACTGCCATGAGATGGAACTACAAACATTTGGTGAACATATGGCCTCTTAGTGGGCGTAAGTGAGAACCTTTTAACTATGCACAGAAAACTCCTCTAGTTGCAATATCAGCATGCCATTGTCTCCATAAGGCAGGATATTTATGTGACCCACAACTAATTACTGGCCAAACTTTATTTTTAAATACTTCTTATATTCACAAAAAATATTTACAAGAAAAGTAAACAAAAAGCGAAAGGCTATATACAATGGTATTTACATCCTCTTCCTTAAAACAACAAGAACAATCAAGTATGCATAGGCACTAGGGTCCAACACTTTAGCATCCTTGATCAACCAAAAACCCTTTTGCCACCAAGTTATGAATTGCATACCTCCTCTTTGAACATATGATAAAAGGCAAACAATGAGAAAATCTCATTTTCAAAAACATATTTCCATCAGAGTTTCCATAGGACAAATACCTCAAGCAACACCAAATACCATTGAAAGAAGATTGGATTATAAAGCTAGAGTCACCCAACAACACTGCATGCCAATACCATCGCCCCTAAAGGATACATGCCTGCTCTATCTGAGTTTGCTCCCAACAAGACCTAGCAAAAGGGTAATCCCATAATAAATGCTTCATTATTTCCCCCTTGGGGCAAGAAGGGTAGGGCCCACAAAAAAGGCCATTCTCAACTAGACAAGCCTTGGTGGGAAAGTCCTGATAGATCACCAACCTAGAAAATACACGAAGCTTCTAAGACACTCACATCGATCACAACACTACAATCTCTAGATCCACCAACTCTCAACATCCGAAGATGACCATCACACATTAAGAATCAAACCAAGCTCATATCATAAATGAAGAAAGGAAATACAATTTCCAAGAATCATGCTAAACTAGAGGGTGCCCAAAACTCTACTCCCAATCACACAAAAAGGGGCACGGCATATCGATGTTCATCTTGAACAAATCCTCTTGTGGAATAAGACCAACTATCTCCATAATACTGGTTCAATTAGACAACACAAATGGGATGCCAAGATTTCTAACAATAACCCATGGATGGACAAAAGACCACACTAAGGGAATCCAAGGAGGGCACTCGTAAAGACCAACAACAAGGAATCAATTTTATGATCACTAATAATAGCTCCAGAGGTCTAAAAAAATATAGACAAACAACTCTAGCACTAGCCACCAAATCCTAATTAGCTGGTACAAATAACAGAGAATCACCTGCAAAATGATTGTTTAACATCTTTGAACCATTCAACAAAGACACATCCTATAACCAACTTTGCAAACAAGCAGGTTCTGGCAAATAACGAAGAGCATTAGTTGTCACAATATAAAGATAGGGCACCAAGGGGCACCCATGCCTGATAGACATCTAAAGATGGAAACAAGGTGATAGTGTTATTCACCAAAATGAAGGCAAATGCAAAGGAAGTGGGTGTTGACCATCCCCATGTTAAAAAGTGGCAACAAGGAAGGTCTTCTATCATTGCATGTGTCCTTGCATGCTAGAAGACATAAAACAGGAAGCCAAATGTATTAATGTCTTTTCCAAAGTTTAGACATAGGAAAAGTGCATTAAGTGATCTAATTATTAATTGACTTAATGGAGTCACTTTTATAAAGTTCAAGTGAAAATAATTTAAGTGATGGCTAATCTAATCTTGGCCATTGATCTCACCGGAGGATCTCATCCATTGGTCCATAGTGAGAAGTTAGGGTTTTCGCTTGACCATTGAGTTAAAATTAAAAGGAAGATTGATTTGGTGGAGAGGACACATATACACACAGGGAGATTTCTTGCTCATAGCTTTCAGCCGGAGAGTGAGAAAGACAGTTTGCAGGAGAATTTTACAGAGAGTGAGAGTGAAGAACTTCAATCCGGAGGTTGACAGGGCTACTTGGGAAAATCGAAGGAGGCCGTACAGACTTGCAGGGAGGTCGTACAAGCACGCAGAGGCCGTCCCGTGTGACGCAAGCAACCGGCCGTACAGCACACGCAGAGGGTCGTACGGAGCTGTCAGTACGCTGACGCAAAGCCGTACAGGCTGAGGCAGGGCCGTACGAATTAGGTCGTACAGTGACGCAGAGGGTCGTATAGTGACGCAGGAGGGCCGTACGATTTGTGAGGTTTGGTTGTACGATTTTGCCAGGTTGGGTCAAAATCGATTTTTTGGATTGTATTGTTCTATATTTTGCTAATAAAATATCTTCTCAGACTGCTGCACCGGTTTTGCCATCTTGGGTTTTTCCGGGGGTTTCATATCCAAAAATATTGGTGTCTCTATTGATGTGATTGATGTTATATTTCTCTCGATATTTATTTTCTGCTACATTGTGAAGAAATCCATTTGTGGTTAAAAGTAATATTTGGGGTTTAATAAAAAAATAATAATAATAAACTTGCATACTTTAACTCAAGGTTGGGTTTTAAGGAAATTTACATGGTATCAGAGCTCTTCTAAGCAGATCTGAGAGAAAGCAGCAGTTGTTGGATAGATCAGGGGCATATCTATTCCAGGGTTGACAGGTACACTTCATTATGGTTGTACAGTTGAGAGTTGAGGATAGACTCCAGGGGGCTCAGAACTTTCCTACTTGGAAAGAGAGGATCACCAGGATCCTGGATGTTAGTGATGCAGAGGAGCACATTGACAACCAGAAGGTTGCTCCCACAGATCCGGCAAAGTTGGCAAGATGGAAGAAGGTAGATTCTAGAGCAATGTTGATCATCTTGGATGGGGTGAAGGACCACATAGTCCCTCACCTTTTCGGGAAGAAGACCGCATTGGAAATGTGGAAGGCTTTGGAAAGCCTTTACCAGAGTAAGAACGAAAACCGGAAGATGGTGCTACAGGAGAGGCTACGTACCAAGATGGCCAAAGGTGAAGGAGTGGTGCCTTATCTCACAAGGCTCACACAGATCAGGGATGAACTTGGAGCAGTAAGCTCTAAGACTGAGGATGAGGAGCTAGTTCGGATAGCTCTCAATGGCTTTTCTAAGCCATGGGACATCTTTGACAAAGGTGTGGTGGCTAGGGAGAAGCTCCTTGATTGGCAGAGATTGGGGATGATTTTGTACAGGAAGAGATCCGTATGGGTCAAGGTTCAGGTTCATCCAGCGGTGCCCCACATATCGTGGATGAAGAGGCTATAGCCTTAGCAAGCAAAGGCAAGGGTAAGGCAAAGAAGAAGAAGGGTGGTAAGAAGAACATTGACATGTCAAAGGTCAGGTGTTTCATCCGCCACAAGCATGGACACTTTGCCTCCCAGTGCCCAAATAGGAAGAAGAAGAACAACAACACACAAATGGCAGGTTCAGCAGAGGTGGATGAGTTCAGCAAGAGTTTTGATGAGGACTTTTGTTTGATAGCTTGCATGGCAAGCTCCATCAAACAACAACATCTGGTATGTTGATAGTGATGCATCTTGTCGTATGACAAGACATAGATCATTCTTCAAGAGCTTGCAGGAGGGTGGAGTAAATCTCCACATTGAGTTAGGAGATGATGCGCGGTATCAGGTGCAGGGAGTTGGTATTGTTTCGTTTCAGAGGGAGTCTGGCAAGCCCATCAGCTTTGCTAATGTATTATATGTTTTGGGGATGACAAAGAATCTCATATTTGTTTCCACACTGGAGGGCAAGGGTTTTCTAGTGACTTTCCGAGCTAGGAAAGTGTATATCAGGCCCAAGGGGTCAGATCATAGGTTGGATTAGATGATTGGGGCCCGGAGCAGGAAGGTGTACAGACTACACTTCGAGTCTGCAAAGGCTCTAGTGGGTAGCAGCAGCAGTGAGAGTGAGTTGTGGCATAGGAGGATGGCACACTTACACCATGGAGCAGTGAAGTATTTGAGACAAGCAGTTATTGGAGTTCCTCCCGTACAGGAGGAAAAGCATAACCACTGCAAAGGTTGTGCGCTAGGGAAGAACATCGGGAGACCTTTCCCGCAGAGCGAGCACAAGTCTAAGGGGACCTTATACTTGGTGCATTTGGATGTTTGCAGACCGATGAGTGTTCATTCTTTCAGTGGTTACAGGTATTGCGTCACATTCATTGATGACTATTCCAGGAAGACTTGGATCTATTTCCTGAAGGCCAAGTCAGAGGTCTTCGAGCGGTTTCGGGAGTTTAAGACTCTCGTGGAGAACCAGACAGGGAGAAGGATTCGGATATTGAGGACAGACAACGGGGGTGAGTACACCTCCAAGGAGTTCTTGGAGTTTTGTTCATCAGAGGGGATCAAGAAGGAACACACCGTTCCTCACACCCCGCAGCAGAATGGAGTGGCAGAGAGGAAGAACAGGACACTAGTTAGTGCAGCCAAGGCCATGTTGTTTGATCAGGGATTGCCACTATTCCTATGGGTTGAGGCATTTCGGACTGCAGTATATGTCCAGAACAGGTCTCCTCACTCAACTTTGGGGAGGAAAACACCTAAGGAGGTATTCACAGGCACTAGACAAGATGTGAGTCATCTACGCATATTTGGGAGTGTCTGTTATTGTCACATTCATGTTGACATTAGGAAGAAGCTAGACCCTTCAGGTGAGAAGGGGCTTCTAGTTGGTTACAGTGAGACTTCTAAGGCATACAGAGTATATATCCGGGCTCACAAGAGGATCATTGTGAGCAGGGATGGCCAGTTTGATGAGGACGGAGCCTTGAGAAGATTTATGGACTTACCAGCACAGGACTCGAGAGTCAAGTTGGAGGAGCCACAGGTACAGGCACAGGACACAGGCTCTGGTAGTCAAAGGGAGTCAGGTGGACAGGATCGTCCTATCATTGATTTTGAGGATGAGCCGCAGCAGGAGGAGGATATCCAGCAGTCGCAGCAGGTAGACACTAAGCCATGGCCTAGGAGGTACAGATCCACAGTTTAGGATTCCAGGCAGGTGAGTCTTCCATAGAGCTCCATGAGGCGGAGCAAACCACCAAATAGACTTAGCTATATGGCACTGATGACGGAGTTGATTGACTCTGATCCTTCCAATTAAGAGGAGGCTGCACAACATGATGTGTGGCAAGAGGCTATGGTTGAGGAGTATGACTCAATCATGAAGAACCAGCTATGGGAGGTTGTGTTGAGGCCAGAGGGCAAACGAGTGGTAGGATCCAGGTGGATCTACAAGGTAAAGCATGCAGCAGACGGAAGTGTGGAGAAGTATAAGGCACGCTTCGTGGCAAAGGGGTATTCGTAGAAGGAAGGTATTGACTATGAGGAGACCTTTGCCCCTGTCGCCAAATATTCTTCTATTCGGACTATTCTATCATTGGCAGCAGAGATGGGTTGGCGCGTTTATCAGATGGACATGAAGACTGCCTTCCTCAACGGAGTTATGGAGGAAGAGGTATTTATTGAGTAGCCAGAGGAGTTCGAGGTGGAGAGCAGGGAGTCGCATGTATGCAAATTGCAAAGAGCTCTTTATGGGCTCAAGCAGGCACCTCGAGCATGGTACTCGAGGATAGACAGCTATCTACGGGAGATGGGATTCCAACGGAGTGAATGGGATTCCACCAGAGTGAGGTAGATCACAACCTGTACTTCTTGTCAGGTGAGTTACCTCTCATACTGGTGTTATATGTAGATGATCTCTTTCTTACAGGAGATGAGAGGTTGATCAAGGACTGCAAGTCCAATCTTGCAGTAGAGTTTGAGATGAAAGACCTTGGGTTGATGCATTACTTCCTCGGTCTGGAGGTTTGGCAGAGAGATGGGTGCTTCTTCATTGGTCAAGGGAAGTATGCAGTGGAGATCTTGAGGAGATTCAGGATGGAGGATTGTAGACCCATGTCCACGCCTAGTTACCAACTGGAGGAAGATTGATGCATCGGGTTCAGAGGAGTTTGATCCTACATTGTATTGCCAGCTTATCGGGTCACTCATGTATCTGGTCAACACACGACCAGACATTAGCTTTGCAGTCAACTCTTTGAGTCAGTTCATGGTGGACCCTCAGAGAGTACATTGGACAGCCGTGAAGCATGTGCTTCGCTACATAAGAGGCACAGTGGAGTATGGATTGGTTTATGAGCGTAGTGGGAGTATACAGTTAGCAGGCTTCACAAATGTTGACTGGGCAGGATGTGTAGAAGACCGGAAGAGCACTTCAAGTTGTTGCTTCAGCATTGGGTCAGGGGTTGTCTCTTGGTTCAGTAGGAAACAGAAGTCAGTTGCATTGAGATCGACAGAGGCTGAGTACATGGCAGCCAGTATGGCAACATGTGAAGGGATGTGGCTGAGGAAGTTGCTCTCAGGGTTATTCGAGAGTGAGTTGGAGACTACGATTGTTCATTGTGACAATCAAAGTTGCATTAACCTTTTTGAGAATCCAGTGTTCCATGACAGGAGCAAACACACAGACATCTGGTATCACTTCCTGAGAGAATGTGTTCAGAGAGGAACCATTCAGTTGGAGTACATTCAGACAAATGAGCAGGTGGCAGACATATTCACCTAGGCACTTTGCAAGCACAAGTTTGTGAAGTTCAGACATAAGTTGGGGTTGCTACCGAATCCCTTCCTCGTTGAGAGGGAGTGTTAGAAAGTGGCAACAAGGAAGGTCTTCTATCATTGCATGTGTCCTTGCATGCTAGAAGACATAAAACAAGAAGCCAAATGTATTAATGTCTTTTCCAAAGTTTAGACATAGGAAAAGTGCATTAAGTGATCTAATTATTAATTGACTTAATGGAGTCACTTTTATAAAGTTCAAGTGAAACTAATTTAAGTGATGGCTAATCTAATCTTGGCCATTGATCTCACCGAAGGATCTCATCTATTGATCCATAGTGAGAAGTTAGGGTTTTCACTTGACCATTGAGTTAAAAGGAAGATTGATTTGGTGGAGAGGACACATATACACACTGTAATGTCCCTTGTTAGGAATTTTATTAAAATGGCAATTTTCAACTTTTTTTCCCTAGTTCGACCTTTGACTAGTTTTGATCTCTAGGTCCCAAATTTGCCCCAAATGATCCCAAATCTTCTGAGAAGGTATATGAATGATATTAGAACATAAATATGTGTTTTAGGGATGCCTTTGGACCTTTAAAATACTTCTGCAAATCCTCTTTCAATTCTGATCGATGTAGGTAACTTTACTAGTGATTTCTCTTTGACTAGTATTGGTCTCTAGGTCTCAAATTGACTCCAAATGCCTTCAAATATTCAAGGATGGTGTATGAATGATATTAGGACTTGAATATGATGTTCAGGGATGAAATGTGGCCACCAAAAGACCTATGCAAACTCTCTTAATATTCTGGACCAAGTATGCAATTTTACTAGTAATTTGGGGTTCAAATCCCCTTGGGGTAAGTACTGAAAATGGCTTCCCAAATGCCTACAAACCCACTCAAATTTCTGAACAGAGGTAGGGAATGTATTAAGGATGTTATTAAGGTCTCATGTGCACCATTAATTGATTATTATATCTGTTCCAACCCTCTCCCATTCAACTACAAAAATCACCAATTCGACCCTTGGGGAAATGGCACCATTTCTTCTCCCAATGTAATTAAACTGAGTAAAAATACTTCAAATGCTCAAGTACAGTACATGAAACTTCTAGAAGACATCCATGGCAGTATATTGATCACAAATATATTAGAGAATCATCCATTCATTCGAAATCATCAACATTACATTGATTCACAACAAGGTAGTGGGGAAATGGCACTGTTCTTTCATTAAAATTGAGATTTATACATTTCTACTTGGAATTTCGACCTGAAACTTTCTGGAGATGAAGAACAGAGTATTTACTTCATATTACAAAAGAAATGGAGCATTAGAAGCTCCCCCAAAGAGTACAATAGCTCACCAAAAACGCCCTCCCTCAAGGATCAAGAATATGCCATCAAAACTGGAAATGGTTGAAGGAGTGAGCTGCAATAGAAGAAACCATGAGCTGCCCTATAGCTTACACCTGCAAATAAAGACTCCATTAAAGCTCCAAATGAAAGGTCTGAATGGCCTTTCCAATTACCAACTTGGATGGGAATCTTTCACCCTCGAAATTGGCTAAGGCAAGAAACTAGTCATCCACTAGCTCTCCCTCTTCACAAATGCAATTGCAAATTCTACAAATGATCAAAAGCTGGTGTCATTCTTTGTTATTGACATTTATAAAGTTCTAATGTCATCCATGGGTCGAATTCCTTCCAAGAGACTCATGCCAACTCAAGTTGGGAAGAGATTCCAAAGAATGCCACTTGTACAACAATTCCTAGTCTCCCACTTCCACCAAATCACATGTGGAAGCATCTTAGCTGCCCTAACACCCTTGAGCACCCTCTTGGAGTCTATTTTTAGCCCTGACATGTCATATATGTCATATGTCAGCCTTCAGGTCTGATTTGCGTCATAGGTGTCATAGCATCTTCATCATTGTTGTCATAGAGCTAGGGAATCTAGCCCAAGTGTCTCACTAGCTCCAAATTGCCTCTTCCTCTTCCATGGGAGTTACTCTTCCTCTATATTTCGACCTCATTGACTCATGACAAGTATTATTGAACTTATAACTCATCCCAAGAACATTAGGCTTCCCATAGATTCGAAATTGCAAGAAGAGAATGCCATGTGCCACATACATTCTAGTTTGTGTGGGTCCCACTTCCTCCATGTGTCTTCATGATCAAATGCCACTTTGATTTTCACTTGTATATATTTATTTATCTCCTTTATTAAATATTTATGCCATCCTAATGTTCCAACATCATTTATTATCCCCATTATTCACAATCCCAAAGCTTCCACCCCAAACCTAGGAAACTAGTAATTTCCCTCCTTGGCAATTATTTGACCTTTAGCATTAATTTGACAAACACTAATGAATATGGCCATTGTAATTAGGCCATTGTGACCCAATGCCAATTTTGGGACATGACACACACACACAGATTTCTTGCTCATAGCTTTCAGCCGGAGAGTGAGAAAGACAGTTTGCAGGAGAATTTTACAGAGAGTGAGAGTGAAGAACTTCTATTCAAAGGTTGACAGGGCTACTTGGGCAAATCGAAGGAGGTCATACAGACTTGCAAGGAGGTCGTACAAGCACACAGACGTCGTACCGTGTGACACAGGCAGTCGGTCGTACAGCACACGCAGAGGGTCGTATGGGTGACGCAGAGGGCCATACGGAGTTGTCCTTACGTTGACGCAGAGCCATACAAGCTAACGCATGGCCGTACGGATCAGGTCGTACAGTGACGCAGAGGGTCGTACAGTGGCACAGGAGGGTCGTACGATTTGTGAGGTTTTCTCAGTGAGGTTCGATTGTACGATTTTTCCAGGTTGGGTCAAAATCGGTTTTATGGATTGTATTATTCTATATCTTCCTAATAAAATATCTTCTCAGACTGCTGCACCGGTTTTCCCATCTTGGGTTTTTCCGGGGGTTTCATACCCAAATATATTGGTGTCTCTATTGATGTGATTGATGTTATATTTCTCTCAATATTTATTTTCCGTTGCATTGTGAAGAAATCCATTTGTGGTTAAAAGTAATATTTGGGGTTTAATAAAAAAATAAAATAAAAAACTTGCATACTTTAACTCAAGATTGGGTTTTAAGGAAATTTACACCCCACACAACATAGGCCAAAAACCAAGCAAGTCAACATATCAATAAAGAATGACCGATGATCATAAGCTTTGTCAAAGTCAATCTTCAAGAAAAAGACCCTATTGACCCATCTCCTTGGCCCACTCCATAGCCTCCAATGTTGAGATCATTGTATCCAAAATAAATTGCCCCTAAACAAAACTTGTTTGCTCCCTGCACACAATCTTCCTGGCTACATCTCTCACTCGCAAGGCCATAGTCTTAGCCGTGATTTTATTGTCAACACTTAGCAAAGTAATAGGATGCCTCCCTGTAGCAAGCATCCCTAACAGGCACAACTAAATTTGACAAATGGTATCAAAAAAAAGTTGGAAAATGATCTCCAAACATACACATCAACTCTATGCAAGCAGCAAAACAAGCACCCTCTTGACTACCACTTTCTTCTTTTGAGAATCAAAGAAGAATTTGGGACCCTCATCCCCCACTTGAATCCATTGCAAGCAAGCTCGAACTCAAGCCCCTCTAGCTATATACTCCTTTGCCCTAAGCACCAGCAACTCCAAACAAGTAACATCCTCCTCAATAGCAATGTTATGTAAATCCTCCTCCAAAAAGATTTGAACCCTCAAGATTTTAAAAAGCAAAAGAGCCCTTCCAAAATGGGCAAAGAAAGCATATGACTACATCATCGAAAGGTCACAAGGGGGACCACAACAATAGACAGTCGCCCATCAAAAGCCACCAACTAATCCATGGACCCCACAAAACATTCCTCCCATAGCTCATGCCAAAGCAAGTGGTCCCCCCATAACAACAAACTAATCAACCTAAGTTGCCATCCAAGCAAATGGGACCACCTAGATAATATAAATGGGGAACAATATCCAACGCAAGTAAGGGGAAAAGATAGGTGGATAACCGTTTTTTGTTGTACTCTACCACTCCTCCATAATTTTGCAATATCATCCAAGAGCATTAACCCTCTAAACCTAAGTCATTCTAGGGAAATGGAGGCCAAATTGCATACGCAAGAGGAGAGTTCAAGTCTATAAAAGAAAGAGGCAGTAATAGTGCCAAATGATCAAAATTTTGTTACAATAATGTTGTTGAGATTTTGAGAGAACCAAGAGTTTAATGTTGTAACAGTTTTCTAGTTTCTCCAGGGAGATCTGTCACATTGATCTTATCCTTCTTCTCATTTTCCCCTCATTCTTACTATGAACCAGATTTAGGTTTATATGTTGTGCAAAGGGTATCGAAAAGGCATAGGATGGAAGCTACCAAGCCCCCCTAGTGTTGTTTTTGTGTTGAGTGAACTATGAAGTACCCTATTTAGTAATCAGTACTAAGGCATACTTGTCATTGGTGAATGAATGAAGGCTTCAACATGTTTTTCATTGTTCCCTGCTAATTTATTTTTTCCATCTACTTGTTGATATGAATTAATGGATCTATCTCTATGTGCATGCCCATTTGATTTGCCCTCTCATGAAAGCAAATGTTAAGAAAGTAAGGTTTGGCCTTCTCTTATACTCATTCTTATGATTTTGCCTTCCGTCTTCTTATGCATGTTCCTTTCTTGGACTAATTCCTTAAAATTATGTGGTGTTGTTCTTTTCTTTTGATTATCGAAGTTGCTTTTGCACTCCCACTAAGTGTACACTATGCTCTTTTAGTCCAATTGACCTACTTTTGTGATAATACGTTGGACATTAATAAAATTATATTATTATCTCATCTAAAAGATATCTAACATGCTGACATACAAATATGTCAAGAGGAGGCAAGGCACGTTAGTCGATCGATGACAATAATATTTACATATATATATATATATATATATATATATATATATATATATATGATGAGAATTAAAAAAAAATATTGGCCACACACTTGTCCTCTTGATTGCTTGATTCCCTACTTCCCACGTGTCCCTACTTGTGTGTGTAGATGAACAACATATACTCAATTGGTGTACACAAATGGCAAAGAATTCAATCATTCTATCAACCGTGCTATTAATTCTACCGATTAATAAGTATCTAAAGTGTGTATGTATGTGACATGTGTGTAGGAACGCATCCATTAATTTGCATGCAATCAAGTCAATCTAGACAATGTAAGCAAGATGCAACAACTAAAGAAAGAGACCACGACAACCAAATGAATTAGGCAAACCATCCAAATAAACTGGTTCCCATGCATTGTTGAGAAATGTAAACCAGTTGAGTGAGGTCACCCATTCAAACAAGTAATAAGTGCAAACTAAGTATGCGAGGTAAGCAAGGTTTAGCAAACAAGTGCACCGAGCACACATACAAGCCAACCAAGACAATTGTACAAGGTAAGCAAGCTAACAGGACAAACAATTACTCATATCAACTATGGAAAGCAGGCAAGTTAAGAACCAGCAAAGTGAAACCAAAAATGCAATTCAAGTAGAACAACTAACGTTGCCAATCAATCAACAAGATGTAAGAGGTCTGCTATCTCAACAGACCAAACTGCCCAACAAAACGCACATGGCATGGAAGATGAACCGAGAGAGTGAGCTAATTGTTTAATTCATATAAAGCTGCCAAGCGAATCACCTTGAATGAGAGGTGAAAAAGTATGCCAAGGTTGGGCTAGCCATAGTATTTAAAGATGCTCAGTATTTCGTTATGGAGATTATTGCTGTAGATAGACACAGACTGTTGTCCACAAAGGATATTCAAAATGATAGCTGAAAGCGAGCGAGTGAGCTAAACACGCAGGTCAAGGACCATCCACGTGAGGCAGTCACCTCAGATGACAGGTGCAAAAGTTAAAGTACAGCATAACCATTGCATTATCTATAGTTAAAAAATTCGTTCAGTATTTCATTATGGAGATTATTTTGTGTAGCATACTGTCCACAAACGATCAATAATAAGCTAATGGATCTTCTAAGTGTAAGTTGCATGACATCTTGAGGTTGTGCTAAATGCATCTCTCAGCGAACATACAAGAATGAGAAAACCAAATATTAAATAGTACATCTGTAAGAGAGAAGGCAGCACAGAGTAGCACATAGCTCTCACTCATCATTGCTCCTCAAGAATTTTTGTGAATATCAGTGGAACAAATACCTGAACCAATGAAGATAAACATGAAGGTGGACAACTACCACCAACACAAAGGAGGCCCGAATACAAGATGGATATATTAGCAATAATCCCAAACTGTATTGGACAATCAACCCTGAGGACATTCGTGACTATTTATAGATTTTCAATAGGCCTTGTGCATTATGTATTCAAATTATTACTCACCACTTAACATGGGCTAATCAACTACCAGTGCATTATGTCAACGAGGTTTGGTTCGATAGTAGAGGTGTTTCATACCCCACCAAGGTTCAAATCTCCCAAAGGCTTGTTTTGCTCCTCTTGGGTTTTGAGGCCTTTAACCTCTGCAAGCAAGCCATTTCAGGGTCCATCTAGCCTGTGCAAGCAAGCCTTTTCAGGCAGTTGAGGATAGATGCAAGTCCTCGATGACTTTGGCATAGTAGACGCCCAACGATGTCCTTTGGCGGAATGGATGTCCCAGCAGCATCTCAGCATGAAAGTCCTCGATGACTTTGGCAGAATAGATTCGCAACGATACCTTTGGCGGAATAGATGCCCCAGGAGCATCTCAGCAGAAGGGATAGATGCAAAACGAAACTCAAATAGACAAATGTGAGTACCAGATGGCCTACTAACTAAATATTTGAGGGAAAGAAAATGAGAAAAATAGAGAGGGAGCAAACCTGCAGATAGCGAAAGCACACACATGGCGAATCCAGGAGAGGATTCGACTGCTTCTAGATTGACTGTGGCGGATCGAACCGCGGCCTCGTGGTGGCCTACCGTATCGCTGAACCATTGCGCTATTTGATCCCTTGAAACCTCCATTCTCACTTTCACTTCAGCCTTTATTATCCGCAACAGCAGGAGTAGGAGTAAAAATTATTCCAACAGACAGGAAAAGGCCACTGCAGCCTCGCCACCAGAGCAAAGTGGAGTGGAATCACGGATATATCGAAGGCGGCTCTCTAATGGCATGGAACGGAGTTGAATGAAAACTCCAACGACGCCCACACCATCAAAAGGCAACTGGTCGGGAAGAAAGGATGAATAGTGGTAAGTATATTTCCCGCTAGTCTGCCACAACCAGGGCGCCAAATCCTTGTCAGCACTGCAAACCCCAAAGTCAGCTTAAGACCGTGTTAATCATCGTTCCCTCGAACTAAACCCTATACCCGTACGGTTGAATCCGTTACTTTCTCTTTTTCTTTCTCTTTTTCTTTACTCTTTATTCACCACCTATTCGTCATTCCAATGATTAATTTTCACAGAATTGATGTGCCATTAGACGTAAGTTTTCATATAACATAAACAATATTGTGCTACTCGGGGAGTATAAATTGCCTATACGAATTACTATGATTATCAAAGTTTATTACCACAAATTATTGTCATATTTTTTTCAATTCTAGGAACCTCACACACCCAAAGGATGGGTCCTTTGGGTCTATTACCTAGGCCATGGCCAACTCCAATGTTGAATGGAAAAACTCGAAAGATTTTGTTACTGGATTTGCACAAAGATGAGGACCATCCTAGATGCCTCTTGGATAAGTTTAATTCTTTTTCAGGTGGCTCCCACCCTCAACCCCTTAAATTTTAAAAATATATACCACAATTATATGAAATTTTAAAAATAATCATTTATATCTAAGTTTGTTTACATGTTTCGTGATGGATGTGTTGTTTGAGAAAATTAGGGTTTTTGTAGGTATAATCTTTTGTGCTAGGGTTTATAGACTATGGAGGTAGAGTGTCGTGGGTGATGAAGCGGATTATAAGGAGGAAGCACCATCATCAAGCCTGTGTCACGGTACCAAGGATCCCACCCGAAAACCGCAATCGTGTTCCCTTCCTTGGGCGTGATACTACCCGGACACAGCCCCTGGTAGCCAAGCCAACCCAGATGTGTGCCCAACATACTACACCTAACCCACACACACCCTTACTGTTACTTGTTATGCGTAGTTATTATTAGCCATTGTCATACACATAAACACTTAGCCAAATAAACATATAAAGAAGAACAGATGTGCTCGGCGACACCTAAATGGGGCACACCCAAAATATATATCAATACAAGAGAGAGTACAATGTATCAGGAGAGCGCCCGTAGGCCACTTCTCCTAAAGTGTGCCCAACACGGCAGCGACTCGGACCTCTTACAAACCCCAAGAATTTCCTTCACCTCTTCTCGGCGACAAACTTCCTAACTGCACCTCCCCCTGTAGCACCTGTAGGTCTGCCTCCTACGACTTCTGAGCAGAACCCACACTTAGGAAACCATGCACCCGACTCTGTCCAAGTCTACCTAACATGTGCTCGAGTTTGCATGAGGAAAGAGCACTCGTCCCAATGTGCTCTAGCTTCTCTTCTTACTTCCTTATCTGAATTTGAATTCGAATCTCCCTCCCAAGTCTTAACTCATCCTTGCCTTTATAGGCTCTCGAACCATGTTGAAGTGCACCCAAGGGTTGCACCCTTTAGGCCACACCTCTTCCAAGGTGAGCTGACTCGCTAAGGAATCCCATCACTTGGTTGCACGCTAACTGAACGGGCATCTTCCCACACCGGCATGTCTAAGGGTGCCCATGCTAGCCCTTTGTCGAAGTCACCCCAACCCCACACTACGTGCTTCTTGGGCGCACGCTTGACTTGCCTTCCCACTGAATGGCATCCCTCCCAGCGCATATGTCCTTAGTGAGGGTGCTTCATCACCACACGTCCATCTCTTGGGCCACTTGCCAATGGCCAAGTGCATGGGTTCCCAACCCATGATGTTAGATACGCTTACACTTCATTAGACTTGACCACTACCGCATGTTCCTCACAGGTACCCAACCAAGGTGTGGGTGACCCATCCCATACCACGGAGTGCCTCATCTGTTGAATGTTCGATCACCTCACCATGTCTATCAAAGCCATCTCGTGGGCAAGGGTGATGCCCAAGATGCATGTCCCACTAAGGCCATGACATCCTCCCCCACTCCAAGTTGTTTCCACCCTCAACAACATCTCCAAGTCGTTTACTGTTCTTGAAAACTATATGCCCATGTCATCACTGCCACCTCTTGCTGCAACCAAGTCTTCCAAAAAGCCTCCTCAAAATTGTCCAGTCGTCACACCTGTCCAACCTACTGCTGCTTTAGTACTTTGACATTTTCGCCATGTCTTTGCAGATCGGTACCTCTCAAATTTCCAATCGGTTCAATGGCTAGCCCAACCATCATGCTCAATTCTTGAGGATGCACTTCCTCATGCCCCAAGCTATCTTTCCTTCCACACTTCGGTCGTCTCGTGTTATTCTATCGAACTAAGGCAAAGACATCATCTCTACCCAACTATCTTTGAATTGCCTTCTGTTATCCAACTTGCGTCCATAGTACCACTTCATGGTCTCATCTCATGCCTTCTGCATCTTCTTAGCTGAATTTTCTAAGACACACTTCATAAGGCACCTTTGGCCTCACTGCCTAGGCCAAAGGTAGTGAGTTGATCTACTCACTTTCATCCTAGGCATAATGGCAAGTCACTGCCCCTAATCCACCCATCTAACTTGTTCCCTCTGCTCAGGTACTTCAAGGTTACCTTTACTCCTGAAGAGTTGCAACCCGATTCTACTAGTCGGGTCGCAGTTAGCTTGGATTTTTAAATCCCAAAAGCCAACTCACATAAGTTTGTCATATGGTTCACAAGGTGGATTGCACCTCCCACTACTGCATCTGAACAAGAGTCATGCACCTCTGTCGTCACCAAAGGTGTCTCATCCACCTTGGCACGTTGTTGTCTCCCCTTAGCTCATAGCCTTACCGAATCACTTGTCGCCTCAAAAGTTGGTTGATTCCTGCCGACATCCCTCTTAAGGTGTTGTGAGCTCTTTGCAACAAGCTTCTCATCATATCGTTCGCTACAATGCCAAAGGCTACCCAAGGTGGTCTCCACCTCCTTAGTCCTCCCTTCACTCAACTTGTCATATTGCAGGTGAGACTTCTTCTCCAAGAACTATAGTGCTGCCTCCATCTCAACTGAATTGCAACCCACTTCCCTTAGTCGATCGAGCGTCACCTGAGACTCAAGTATCATGATGGCCAGCATGCAAAAGTCCACGATGTCACGCTCTGAGAAGTATTCACTTCCGCTCTTGTCTCGACCCACTATTGTAGTGATTGTAGGCACCTCAGTCACCTCGACTGCCTTCGTATCTGCCACCAAGACTTCTACCCATTGTTTGCATCACCAGGAAAATGCCTCGTCGCATTGCCCTTTCTCAAGGCTCTGGTTTCCTTTTTGTCCAAGCAAGTACAGTCCTTTGGACTGCTTTATGTTCATGGTTGTCACTTGGTTCATATGTTGTCATGTTGATTCCTTCACAACCTCTACTGCCTTCATTGGTGCAAGTTCTGCCTTGACTCCAACACATTGCATCTGGTCACATGAAAGGTACAATTATTCAATCTTCTTTACAAATGAATTTGCTCGAAGCTCTAACACTGCCAACCTATGTGCCAAGTGATCAACACCCTTTGATGCACCGAAGGGTCTCTCTGATTGAACCTTCTACTTTCGGCTACCTTGTGACGATGTAAGGATTGTCTACAAGCACCTTGGTTGTCTCAACCAGCTACATGGAAGACATCCTATGCATGCACCCAGCCTTCTTCTTCGTTGTCATCGTCAAACTCGAAGTATCAATTTTCCAAGAACACTAAACAATCCTTGTAAGGCATTAGTATGGCTTTGGCCAATTTCAAGAAGTCTTGCCCCTAGACAATCAAATGGTCATCCAACAGAGCCACCACTAAGACCAATCTCCAGCCTTCATCAACGTTGCATGAACCACACATGCTATTGACTTTGTCGTTGAGTTTACCACCTTAAACGTGGACTTGCTACTCTTGGACTTAATATAAAGTGTTGTCCTAGTTCTCTTGCTCACGAAATTGTGGTGGCGCCAATGTCCACCAACTCGGCAACCTTCAACCCACTGATCATCACGTTCTCAAAACAATCCCTCCTACTCTCCATCCTGCAAATTGTCTTGACCTTCCGTCAACTTTCGCTATTGTCAAGGCTTCAATCGCTTCCATCACTTCCCATGAAGGTAGTTGCGCTTGGGATTCTCCCACAGCTACTAGCTTCATCTCAGTTGGTCATCCTTGGACTTCTTCCAAACATGCTTCCAACTCTACCTTAACTGGACAAGTGATTGTGAAGTGGTTTCCATCGCAAAGAAAACAACATGTTTTCTTAACTCTCTTCACGAATGGTCCCAACTGCACATTCGTTTTCCTTTGGATGTCGTCCATCACACTAAGTGACCCCAATTTGGGCATCTCCCAAGTCTCCACTTGGTTTCCCAACGAATGCAACTGTTGAACCCAAGCTCTACTTTGCAAGCTAATTTGTTCAAGTCTCATCACATGTGTCTAGACCAACTATCGAAACTCGCAATCCCACTGGTCCAAGCTTATTATCGTGGTTTCCATCTCGGCTTCCCATAACTGTTCCTCACCTTGCACTTCATGTCACAACTCCTATTGAGTTTGTTCGTCGTGCATCAATGGAAGTGTTCTCTATCCAAATGAAACGCAGCAACTCACCAAGTTCTCTAACACAAAACTTCTCGATGCACCAAGTCTGTTTTTGAGTTGCATCCCTCTAGTCACCTTTGTATCTTCCCATCAACTCATGCAAATTTTGCGCCTTACCTTTAAGCTTGTAGGCAAAGCAATGTCGAAGGTTGTTCTACCTGCCTTCGTTGAAGTCTGCTAGAGTCAGTCGCAAACTGTCAAAATGCACCTTTACAATGTGCTACGTTCCGAAACTCAACTTCTGAAATCTGCACTTGGTCATGTGTCAGTTTAGCTGCCTTCACGGTCTATTGCTATATGAGCGCACCTTCCAAGTCAAATAGCACGGATGTTTTTCCTTCTAGCTGAATTCTACTCAACGTGTTGAGGGCACCTCTGTCAAAGTGCATCGTGTGTCGATGCGGTTTTTGGCGAAGCGCATTGTGTATGTGTCGAGTGCACTTCTACCAACAGTTGCATCTTTTCCTATGCACCATGTCTACTCGATCGCACTCCTGGTGGCACACAAGTTTCAGGCACACCTAATAATGCACATTCTATCAAACGCACCTCACGCAATGCAGTACTTTCTGGGTGCCCTATGTCAAAAATTCACCCATCATGCTATCAACTGTACTTCTGTCAACCTTCTCAAGACTTCTCTTCCAACAAACTTTGTGCTCTAGTACCACCTATTTTGATAGAAACGGTGATGAATAGCCCATCAAGTTTGTAAGCTCTCATACCACTTGTTTCGGCAGAAATAGTGGTTAAAAGTATGTTTTCTTCAAAGCTCTGATACCACTTGTCACAGTACCAAGGATCCGACCAGGCAACCAAAGTCGCGTTCCCTTCCTTGGGTGTGCAGCACTACCTGGACACAACATCCAGTAGCCAAGCCAACCCAAATGTGTGCTTGGCAGACTATGCTTAACCCACACACACCCTTACCATTACGTGTTATACTTAGTTATTATTATCCATTGCCATACACATTAACACTTAGCCAAATAAACACATACACAAGAACATATGTGCTTGACGACACCCAATTGGGGTGCGCCCAAAATATATATCAATACAAGAAAGAGTACAATGTATCGAGAGAGCGCTCGCAGGCCACTTCTCTGGTAGTGTGCCCAACATGGTAGTGACTCCTTTACACAAGAAACCCTGAGAATTTCCTTCACCTCTTCTCAACAATGAACTTCATGATTGCGTCTCCCCTTATAGTACCCACAAGTCTGCCTCTTGTGGCACTTGAATAGAACCCACACTTAGGCAACCATGCACCTGAATGCGTCCAAGTCTTCCTGACCTACACACGAGTTTTCCTGTGCAAAGTGCGCCTGTCCTAGTGTGCTCTAACTTCTCTTCTTACTACCTTATTTGAGTATGAATTCAAATTTTCCTACCAAGTCTCAACTCATCCTTTCCTTTATAGGCTCCTGAACCATGTTGGAGTGCACCGAAGGGTTGCACACTTTGGGACACACCTCTTCCAAGGTGATTCGACTCACTAAGGTCACTCAGTTGCACACTACTCGGGGGACTTCTTCCCACACTGACATTTCCAAGGGTGCCCATGCTAGCCCTTTGTCGAAGTCATTCCAACCCCCATGATGGGTGCTTCTTGGGCATCCGCTTTCCTTGCCTTCCTTCTGAATGGGATCTCCCCCAGTGCATCCATCCTTGGTGTGGGTGCTTCATCACCACACACCCATCTCTAGGGCCACTTGCCAACGGGAAAGTACATAGGCTCCCAACCCATGTTATTGGGTCCACTTACACTTCACTGGACTTTACCACTACCACATATTCCTCATAGGTGCCCAACCAAGGTGTGGGTGCCTTGCACCCATCCCACACCATGGAGTGCCCTGTTCGCTATACTCTCACTCATCTTTCCAAGTATATCGAATCCATCTCGTGGGCAAGGGTGAGGCCTAACGTGCCTATTCCACCAAGGCCATGACACCCTGTATTTAGGTCACATTGGGAAGCAGTTGATTTGTGGAGGAAATCTCAACAAGGAACTTTCAAAAACTTGCCAATTTGCAGCTAAGCCTAGTTCTTGAGGTTCCAGATGGCAATCATGCATTAGAAGTTCCCATGAGGGATGGGATCAGTTTGTTGAGGGCCTCAAGAGGTGGTCATATGGTAAGTCTCATTGGAAGGTCCCCATCTTGTTTTATAAAAAATTCATACTTGGATAATAAAAAACACATAGATAACGTTTTGCAAATGGCTTCTCAAAACCTTGATATGTGGCTAGAGATTTGAACAATGCAACCAAAGTGCGCCCGAAGGTGAGCGGTGAGAAGGAGGTTAGCCCTAATGGTAAGCTTGTGGCTACAAATCAATTGGGTTAGGAGAAAATCCATAAGGGTTAGGCTCGAGAAGGTGAAGATTATAGCCGGAATGGAGGAGATTGAAGGACTAATGGCATAGGATTTGATAGTGTAGCTTATGGGGAAACTAATGAATGGGGTGTCATTAAGAAATTGGCTTATGGATTCCTAGAAGCAAGTGTTGGCTTGGGGCGTTTTATGGGAAACTAGTGAATGGGTCATCATTGAAAAATTGGCTTATGGATTCTTGGAAGTGAATGGATGCGGGGGTCATTTGGACTATGCTTCAAATATTAGAGGCCGAGTTTTGATCAAAGGTGAGAACCAACCTTCCTATAACAAGTATGGATTCTCTTGTCGAGTCTCCTAATAGAATTGTGACATTCATGAGTTATGGAAGGAATGGGTTGTTTCATCGCCCTAAAAGATAATTTAAATTCCAAGGACGATATGAGAGCAACTGAGCTATTAGTTGAAATTGACCTTCAAGCATATAGATTGAATAGGGTAAAAAGGTTTTGATCCATAAGTTAAACTATTAGAGATTTTTATTTTATTGTAATGGATACCACTCAATAAATCATTTGTGTGTTGATTGTTCAAACCCTAGGCAATGGGGAGAAAGTTGGAAGCATAATATATGGGTAAAGAACATGTCCACAAAGGTAAGATTGGAGGACATAATGGATAAAGTTGTGAGTGATGAGCAAGTGGAACATTATTTTCTAGTCCCCATTGATGGTGTGATATTTGAAGCAGCTAAGGATCTAGAGGATAGAAGAGGTTAAAGCATAGACAAAGCTATCCATGGGAGTTTGCCATCTTCAAAAGGTGAGTCCCCTATTGAAACTACCTCTTGTGTTCAAATAGATCACAAAGAATTCCCATTTGAAGCTAGATGTTCAAAAATTGTTTATAATATCAAAGAGGCTATAGGGAAATATGACCTCAAGGCTCATTCTGACAATGTATATTTTTTTCTTGATTCAATTTATGGTGTGGTTCCTCAAGTTTTAGGGCAAGCTTCCCTTAGAACCATAACCTCAATGCTCTAAGGTCTCGTAAGGTGAAGGTGGGCCATCCTCTTTGACCCCTACGATTGGTTCGATAGGGGAGGCTCGGTTGTTCAATCCCAAAGCGAAGAGGTGGTCAAGAGTATTATCCCCATAATGTTGTTGTTAAATCTTCCTAGCTTCTTAGATATAAGAAAGTTGGTGGAATGGATTTCAGCATTTTGGAAGAAGGTTTATCCCTTGAACAAGATCCTCCTGTGGTGGTTGGAAGGAAGTCCAACATAAGCAAAGCTAAAACTCGGGTTAGGAAGGAGGTTATGGAGGTTAAGTAGCTAACTATCAAAGGGGCCCTTAGAGTAGGCAAAACCCTTAAGCATTTTTCCAAATGATCATCCTTTCCTTAAGTTGTAGAGGGATAGAGGGATCCCCAAGACATATAACCCTAAAAAAGATTGTGTGCAATGTACAATCTTAACATTTTACTTCTTAAAGAAAACATGTGTCTTGGAGGAAAGGCAATGGAATTCTTGTTTTCTTTTTTAAAAGATTGAAAATTTTGTTATTTAGTTGTTGAGAGTGTATCTAGAGCTTGTATCATGCTAGAACTTGTAATTTGATGTGTCCCTATCTAATTTGTTGTTGCAGGTAAAGTGATTGAAGGCATGTTGAAAGAACTAGGCAAGGGGTTTAACATCATAATTCATATGGACCTTATGGTGACATGAAACCCTTCTAACAAGGCCTAGGTGATTTGGGTCTATTTTAGGGTGATCGTGTAGCAATTGGAGAGAACTTAAAATTTACCCTCTTTCATAGAGAAATACGGGGTAACATAGCTAGAATATATGTTTTAGCATATTTCTTCAAGCACTTCTTTGAGGTTCATATTTTGGTTGGCGTAGAACCGATTAAGGTAGTTCCTACCTAGAGTAATGGAAGAAGTAGAAGAAACAGTATTTCAAAAAGGTTGGATAAGTTCTTAGTTGTCGATGGGTTGATGATATAATCAATCATGTTAAGATTGTGGGGTAGGGAAACCTATTTAAACGCCTAATTTTGTTGCAAATAGATTGTGATAAGAGGAATCCAATTGCTCCTTTTAAGTTAAACTATTATTGGTTCTTTAGAGAGGACTTTAGAGCTTTATTTTTTAGAAACTATAGACACTATGACAATAGTAGTGGCACTACAAGGGAAGGACTCTGTAGCGGAGGTTTTTAGTCTTACAAGATTAGTCAAAATTCTCAAAAAACCCTCTGCTACAACCTCTGCAAATGATATCGGATATTTTAGCAGAGGCTTTTACGAAAATGGATTATAACTAAAAAAAACTGGGCGACCGGAGGCTTTTGTGGAGGATTTATTTTCGGTGTGCTTTATTGAATCAAATGCACCGGTGCTAACACAAGTAAAACGCATCGGAGTGTTTCAAACCAATACAAGCACCGATGCACATACAAATCTATGCATCAGTGCTTGAAAATACATATAGCACCAATGCGTACCAAAATTTTAACCGGAACCGGTGCTTTATAACAATATAGTGTGCCGGGTCCGGATGGCTTTACAACTAGATTCTTCATCTGCTGCTGGGCAATTATTAAGTATGATCTCCTCAAAATGGTTCGACATTCCCAGAAAACCAGCAAGCTGGGAGGCAGCACTAACTCTTCTTTCCTAGCCCTGATCCCAAAAGAAAAAGGAGCCAATACCTTCAACCGATTCAGGCCCATCTCCCTCTGCAACACGGGCTACAAACTTATTACAAAGATCATTGCCTCCAGACTGAAAAGAATGCTCCCTCGGATCATCCCAGAGAATCAAGGAGGATTCATCAAAGGTAGGAAAATCCTGGATAACATCATACTCGTCCAAGAAGCAATCCACTCTAGCAACCAGCGTAAGGAAAAAGGCATGGTCATCAAACTCGACTTAGCTAATGCCTTTGACCGTGTCAGACATGATTTCTTGTTTGCTGTTGTGGCTAAATTCGGCTTCTCCATCAATTTCATAAACTGGATCAAAGGATGTGTGGGGGACCCTTGGATCGCCCCTCTAGTAAATGGAAGGCCTACTTGCTTCTTCAAAGCCTCTAGAGGATTAAGGCAAGGCTGCCCGCTCTCTCCCCTTCTTTATGCTATCCAGGCTTCTATCCTCAGCTACCAACTTAACCTCAGTCAAGACATCCACATGCTTCCGGGGCTCAGAATTGTGAACAATGTCAGGGACATTAACCATGCCCAATTCGCTGATGACACCCTGCTACTGGGAGGAGCCTCTGTCCACTCTGCGGAGCAATTCAAAAGAGAACTGGAGTTATACAAAAAAGTCTCAGGAAGCAAAATAAATTTCCAAAAAAGCAAAATCTTCAGCTGGAACTGTGCTGCCAGGGAGCTAAGGAACATCAGCAGAACTTTGGAGATGGAAGGTACCAAAGATTGGAACAACTTCATTTATCTCGGAATTCCCATCTGTAAAAACAAAATCACTTCAGCAGACTGGGATACCATAGTTGACAAGCTCAAACGCAAAATCCAAAAATGGGGGGCCAGCTGGCTCAATCTTGCAGGTAAAACTACTCTCATCAAATCGGTCCTCAATAGCATGCCTATTTACCAGTCCTCTATACTGCTTGCTCCCTGCTCAGTAGTTAACAAGATTGAAGTGCTGCTCAGAAAATTCATCTGGGAAGGAGGTAAAGGGAATGGGAATAAATTTCATCTTGTTAGTTGGGAAAATATTAAAAAGCCCCGGGATGAAGGCGGCCTCCAGGTGAGAAGTTTAACAACCCAAAACCTGGCTTTGGGAGCTAAATTACTCTGGCAGGTGATTTCAGGAAAAACTAGCTGGAGCAAAGAAGTTCTCCGCAAAAAATATTTCCCTGGGCCGAGGAAGAGATGCCTGGACCAGCAACCTCCCCCTGGTAAGGGCTCTCCAATCTACAAATTATGCATAAAAGCTCTGGTCCCTTTCCAAAATAAACTTTACTGGATCCCTGGAAATGGGAGCTCAATCAACGTCTGGGAAGACTCTATTTTGGGGAATCCCCCCATTGGTTCTAATTCGGATATCAGTAACATCCAAAACTCGCTTCTTGACAAGGGTTCCACCACACTATGGGACCTTTCTGTTTGGGAGAACGATATTTGGAAAGGTTGGGACTTAGGCCATTTTCCCCCTGATCTGAACTCTGAAGCAGAAGCTTTGATCGTCCTCCTCCAAGGTAAGTCCCCCTCCAAGATGGACGCCAGAGATAGAAGGGGTTGGGGAACTTCTGGAGTATACACTACTGCTGAAGGCTACAAAGAAATTCAGGCCATCCCCTATGCTGCCCCAAACCCTACTATCTGGAAGTTTATTTGGTCCAAACCTTTCATCCCGAAAATTTATATCTTCTGCTGGTCTTTAGCCCATAAGAGCATCCTCACCGGAGACAACCTCAAGAGAAGAGGAATGGAAGGACCCTCCCGATGTCCCCTCTGTAAATGCCATGAAGAAACTATGGATCACATCATGCTGGAGTGCCCCTATGCTAATGAAGTCTGGCTCCATGCTATGAGCCTTAAATACGCCACTATCCTGCCCCAAACTGTTCAAAACCTTTTCTCCAATTGGAAGTCCCTGTCTCCCTTCAAGCTAAACAACAAGCTCCTGCTTCAAACTGCTTGGGAATGGCTCCCAAAAGCCATCTGCTGGAAACTGTGGCTTGAGAGAAACAACAGAATTTTCTGGAGCCATGAATCCCCTCCCTGGAAAACTGCAGTGAAGGCTAGAGCCATTCTTGGAGAAGCCCTGGATTGCAAATCATTAAAAAAATCCGCCCAGCTTCTGCAAGAAGAGAACAGTTGGTTAAGTCTGCTAATGACCAACCTACCATTTCGTGCCACTTGCTGTGTACCAAAGCCAGAGAAGTGGGAAATTAGACTTGAGGAAGCCGAATTCAGACGTTGGGAAGCCTCCTTGAATGAGCCTTGACTTTTCTTTGATGGGGCTTCGAAAGGAAACCCAGGCCCTGCTGGTGCCGGTGGAGTAATCAGATCAGCTAGCGGGATCACTATCACCAATTATGCCTGGGGTCTTGGAATTGAGTCTAACAACACAGCTGAATTCTGCAGTCTATGGCAAGGTTTAAAACTAGCGCGCGCTCAAGGAATTAGCAATTTAACAGTCTTTGGGGACTCCAGGATTCTTATCAGTGCCCTCATAACCAAGAAGTCCCCTCCGAATGTTAAACTACGCCAAATATTTCAAAGAATCCTTCAGGTGAGCAAACAATTCCATAAGATCAGATTTTACCATGTGCTTCGTGTGCTGAATAAGCATGCAGACAATGAAGCAAATAATGGTGTCGAGCTGGCTCAAGGCATACTAAGCATCGATGGCGCTCATCAGAGATGTGACATCCCATAGCTGCAGGGGATCCTGTATCTTCTCACAGCGAGCTCATTGGATTTCCCCAAAACACGTTTTCCTTGCGTGTGGCAGAGATTCCCTGCGCCCTTGCATAGCGTCAGGTCCTTACGCCCCTCGGGAGTCTCCCTGTATGCTCTTAAAGGAGCTCCTCCCCTATCTCGAAATCATTCTCCTCTGTTTGGAGAGCTCAGTCACTAGGCTTAAGGTTTCAAGCAGTCCGAGTTCCCATTGTCAAGATCGGGCACAGATCGAGCTTCACGTTGTGCTCCTGGCCAAGATGGCGTCAAACAACTCTTCAAGCTCCGGATTCACAGCTGAGGAAAGAATCGGAGCCCTGGAAGCTGCCCTGGGCCGACTAAGGGCAAAGCACGACGATCAGAAAGCTAAGTTGGAAGCGCTCTCCAAGGCAGGAGAGCAGTCATGGGACCTGTTGAACAAGGAACTTATGCAACTCTGTGCTGACTTCTCAGAACAAATGGAAGACATGAAAGACGAAACGCGCACCGGGTTCAAAGATACTGCGAATACTCATGGAAACTTCGGGCACAGGATCGCAGCCCTTGAAGCTGAAGTCACAAAGCTGAAAGCAAAGCTGGAAAAATGAACATCGCTTCAAAGCTGTGCATTACGCCTAATCTCCACTGTTATAGTTAAATAATTTCAGGCATATGGGAGTAGTGGAGCCCTGCCTAGTTTTGGGCGATCTCTGGAAGCTCGTTGTACATCTTTTGATGCGTATTGTATCTGTGAACTCTATGTACTAAGCATTCGGTTGCTATATACCGGCTCTAATACAATCTTTCCCAATGTTACTGTAAAAAAAAACAATATATGAACTAGTGTTTTATAATAACTGTAGCATCGGTGCTTATGAACGATTAAAGTGCGTCGACCCCTTATAAAATAGAAGCTTTGATGCTTTACATTACATGTCGCATTGGTTCCTACGAACTATTAAAAAGCACTAGTGCTTACGAACTATTAAAAAGCATTGGTGCGATAATTGGAGGAAAATGCAGCAATGCGATAACTAGATGAAAATGCATTGGTAAAGTTGACTTAGAAGATGACCGGTGCTATATTTTAAAAAACAATGATGCGGTTAGTGTACATTAGCGCACTTGTGCTGCATTATAGAACACGCACCGGTGCTACGTTGTCTGAAAAGCTCCAGTGTGATTAATAAGATTAGATGCTCTAGTGGTTTTTTTTGTTTGGTGAATAGTGACTGCTAACAATGCACTGGAATATATATATATTAAGATATTTCTATAGTAGTATTCATTTGAATTTTTATTATTGCGTATGGATATGATGTTTGGATTAATTTGTTATATCATAAATTTCCACATCTATTGTAATATTTAATCATCCATATATTTAATTACCGATGTACCATTTCATGCACTAGAAAATGCAATAGAATAAAAAACTTCATGTTATTATATATCAATAAGAGTCCCTTTGTCATACAAAATGGGACAACATAAAGTCTACAATAATCATGAAAATGTCAACATGCACGTAATTATTACATTGTAACCCGTCGACTTTCAATTGGGGCACTATGTCCAATATATTATACAGAATGCCCAATTTTCACAAACAATTATTTCAAAATATACAACAACTTCCATTAACATCCAAAATGTATCATCATTCTTCGCTGGAACTGCTATCAATGCTCGAGCCACTTGCATGACTTATGTTATTTGGCTGAATGTTTTGTTGACTTCCTTGATTGTTTTCCTCTTTTTCAGCTTCCCTCTACAAACATAAAAATAAAGTGTAATGAGTATCTACATTGATGGGAATAATGAATATTAAAATAGATAATACAAATAAATGTAAATTAAAATCACAACTACTTGCAAACTTTGCTATCAATTGACCCCTTTTTTCCTTGTCGTCCTGTCTTATGAGCTAAATGGGTTCCATTTTGTTTTCTTTATGTAATAAAACAATGGAAAATTTACATTTAATGCTAAATTAATTAATTAGATGTACATAATAGAAAAATTCAAACATTCCATACATTTGAAGCACGTCGTTGTTGAGATGGCTCATCCTACGGTGCAATTATGTCCATTTCCATTGTCAGTCCCTGCATAACACTCAACATATGTGAACTAGATTGTTTAAAACATATTACCGAATATTCTTAACTACAATATTACTCAAAATTCAAGAAAAAAATAATATTGATTTTTTTTTATTCACCTGATTCATTTGTTTGCAACTTTTCCACGAAGGTTTTATGCTCTTCTACACTTAGATTGCAAAGAATCTTATCGAGCTTTCTCATTTTTGGCTCTGCATATCACACATTAACCAATACATATTAGTTAAACTTATAAAATAATTCAAACATATTACTTTTATATAGTAATTACAAAGAACTTGCCTTCTTCGCGACTTTGGATGTGCTCCTGTCACGTCGACCAAAATTGTTGTTCATTGAACAATTATCATGCATTTTCTATCAATGAACAACCTATGCCATTAAATAGAGAAACTATTAAGTATAGTATACAAAAAAGTACATATCTTTAAAAAAATGTCTAGTTATTGAATTTCTAGATATAACTGTGTGCATATTTCAGAGTCTGACGTTTCAGGTGGACATTCCACCCATCTTCACGGAACATGAGAGCTCCAAGACAGATAGAGAGATTAAGGATCTTGTGATGAATAAATACTCATAGGGTTATGACCATTAGAACTAAGATGGGATGGGTGGTCAACGTTTTTTAAGGTTTGGATAATAATTAATTAATAAGTAAATAAACTAAAGAAATATAAAAGTAACAATAAATCAATTAAAATATATATAAAGAGGAAAAAAATTGGTGAGGGAATGGTAAAAAATAAATAATGTAAGTTTGAGAAAATAAATAAAATAAAATAATTGAAGTGTAATTAAATATATAATGAGGGATTTGGGAGATTTTAAAAATAAAATGAAAATCTAAAAGTAAAACTTATATATAAAAATCAAAAGTATAAGGGGATAGGGAAAATTTAAAATATATAAATAAATATAATTTAAAATATTTAAAATTGAAAATAAATTACATATAAAACAGAATTAAATATAATTTATAGTATATAATAAAAAGGGGGAAAGGGGGGTTCGATTCCCAATTCGTGCAACAACAGTGGCTTGCCCTTTGCGTTCACGTTGTTTAAAAAAGGGGTGGCAGGCGTGGGTAGATGCTAGGTAGACCACCCTCCCAAGTGCAATGGAGGTGGCCTTCCTAGGCCATCGACCTTCCTAGATATATGAAGTTATCGTCAAATACAAAGAAGTGAATATTTGCAACATAGGCATCCTAATTGGTCATGTTGGATGCAAAGATGGCTAAGACCAAGATCATCTTAAACCTTCAGACACCAACAAACCGAAAACAAATTAGAATCTTACTAGGTAATACAAGACACCGTAGGGAGTTCATAGAGTGGTATTATAACGTTCGTTTATGAATGGATGAACTTCACTCGAAGGATGTTGCAGAGTTCTTATTTTCAACCTAGTGGCAAGAATCCTTTAAGTTACCAAAGAAGAAACTAGTCAAAGCTCTTATTACAAGGATTGTTCATTGGAACACATAGTTTAATGTGCAAGTTGATGCCATGGGTATTTTAGTCTATGCCATCTTAATCCACTAAAAGAGGGAAATATAGACCATCCACATTACTATGTATATAAATAATTAAAAAAAGGTAGAAATGAATTATCTTTTGATAGAGACAAAAGGCTCTAGAATGATACTCTTTACATAAGGCCTAGCATTACTTATCATGAAAACCTTTTATTATATATACCGATCAGTGCACACTAAAGTATGTTGTGAACAAGCTAGTGCATCATGATCACATGTATATGGTTGTTATTCTTCCAAGGATTCAACTTTCGGAGTGTAGGAAAGCCATGCAAGTCTCGTGTCAAGCTAGACCACTTGTTGAAAATCGACTCAAGAGAAGTACTGATAAGTATAGATGATGGCCCTTCCAATTCATATCTATTCAAAGTCAACGATTTCTTTAATGATCTAGTGGAGATATAGTTGTTCCAAGGTAGCCATGTATCCCTCGACATGTAAGAACATAAGCAGGTGTTGTTTTGAAGGTTGTCTACTACGCATAGACTAATGGACACTTGTACATACTGGGACTTAATGATAAGTGTGTTTTTTAACATCAGAGATGGGACATGTCGAAGAAGCACATGATCAGTGTGTTGAGTGGACATTACCAAACTGATACAATAGCGAGGAAAATCCTTCATGGTTGGCTATGGTGGCCTAATTTACACAAAGACTATAGAACCTTATTTTCCAAGGTAAACTTCACGAGGATGCTTCCCCACATATGTGGGTGGCATCCCTAGGAAACTCGTTGGCGTGGACTAGTGTAATAAACTAGGGGGATTCGAATCGAGCAGGATTCTCTCTCTGAACTTTTTTCTTCAAAATTATAACTTTCTAAGGGCTATTTAACCCTCTAATATTCTAGGTTAAAATTTTCATTGAAAACACAGGGAAGATGTAACGTCCCCCTCACCCAATCTGACCATCGGGAGGGGACGTTGGCCAAACTAGGGCTCTAATAATTCACCCCAAATGCAGCATACGATTTTTCAACAAACAGAATGTGTGCAGAACATAAATAAACATGCACGACGGAATTTAAAATCTGTCCACACACTTCTAGCAAGAAAATGCAAGCATAAGCATTACAGGCTTCAAATAAAACAGTTCAGATTCAAATACACGAGAGTACTTATCTTTAAGAAATGCAGATCCAAGCGACTGGATGTGTAAGAGCGCTTTTCCACCCAACCATAGGCACTCCGTTCAACATATACTCTTTATGCTGGGAGGCCATCCCCAAGCTGGGCTATGAGTCCACTAGGGAAAAGGGGACACCTACAGGTTTCTATATTTCCTTCCATAAATGCAACTCTATCTTCTATTTCGAATTTTTGGGTTCAATATGTAGTCCAACAAATTGGGCATCAACAACCATGGAGTAAATCTATGTGGAGCAACAACTTGCATGAGAGAATGAGAATGGTATATGAATCAAATGAGTGTTGACTCAAGTATATGAGGTGAGCGTGAAAAGATATTTGACATGTCTTTGACCATAAAAGAAATAGGACAGCTGACAACTGACATAACTGTCACAATCCCCATGCTCAATAACTACATGAAGTGACTTTTCCCACCAACCTCACATGTGCAATAAATAATTGGAAAATGGTCAAAAAAGGAGATAATTGGCTTATTCTTATCACATGACAGAATTTAGGGTGATTTCTAAGGTCGACACATGGAAACATAGGATTGTGATTTCTGGTGGAATCATAGCCCCTTTGGTGCTCTTTACACAACCATTGTTGGACCATTCTATTAATTTTCAGCATAATATTTACATTTCGAATTAGGCATAATAAGCCAACCAAACAGTCCAACTAAATTATAACATCACACGTTCCTATTCATTCACTAGTCGGGCCTTGGCCTTGAGCTCTGCACTAGGAATTCACACTAGCATATTTACATCATTTACATTTTAATGAAATGGGGTCAAAATCGGGATATTACAGAAGCATTAAAGACCCAGAGCAACCCTAATGGCAGGTTACTGACCTGATTCCACCAGCTTAAGACCTAATGCTACAATGCGTTGCCTGTTCGATTTCCTCCCTAGTTTCTTAGCTATATCCACATGTTTTCATTTATCATCCTTATGGGGACCAGGGATAATCCCTAGGGGGCTCAGAGATGGAGCTTTGATGATCACCTCCTACAGAAGGGAGAGCTGATCCCGAGGAACATATCCTTTTTCTTTATCTTCACAGGCTTGTTCGATTCTGTCTAAGTCCAATTCACCTTTGTCCATTTCCTCTCCCTTCTCCTCTACTTCCATCTCCTGTTGGAGCAGGATCTGCTTTTCTTCATCTTTCTCGTGACTTCCTTCCTTTCCCTGCTCTGTTGTTACTGGGATCGGGTCGTTCTGCTTCTCAGAATGGAATTCCTGCCCCATGTCTTTCTTGATCTGGTCTTCCATAGTCGCATACAGGTTACAGACAAAGACCTTTTTGTGAATCTCCGAAGCCTCCTGACGTCTTCCACCACTCTTATGTGTATGCACTTTTGAAAACCCTTGATCCCCAGCCTCATCAAGTTGTTTGGGTTGAGGGAGAGATTTGTTCTGTGAGCATTCTATGAACATGTTGACATACTCGTGGCATCGCCGACATCGAAAGGGGATATGTTCATAATCTAAGGGTTGAAGCCAATCTTCGTCTTCCTACGATAGGTTGATAGCCTCCAGAAGTTCCTTTGATAGATCCATATACACACAGATCTTGGTATATGTCGTATACCTTTGGGATTTCTTGTGCTCTGAGATCTCGATGAAAGACCCTAGACTGTTGCCAATATCCTCCAGAATTTGCGAGTCCCAATATTCTCTTGGAAGAGAGTAGAGTTGGATCTAGACCAGCGCAACCCTCATATCCTCTTTTTATGGACAGAATCGCTCCTTCCAGGATCTGAGAAATAGGGAAACTGAGTAGAAGAAGTAAGGCCCTCCATCCATCACTCGATTTATGTCTTCTAGATTGATAAATTTGATGTTGAAGAAACCCTTAGATTCGAGGTGTAGATCATAATGGCCCATCAGTTTCCAAGTGGAATTTATCCACCAAATGAGGACATTTTCAGATGGCAGCATACCCACAAATTTTTCAATTAGGGCATGATCTTTCATGAACTGGATGTGATATCTTAATTTGTTCAACTTGATCTGCATCGATGGGATTCGGGCCGCTTTGGGCATGCACTGCCTCGACCGCCTCTCGTTAAAACCTTGCTTCAGGCTTCAGCTCTGATTTCTTAATCCCTCTCCTCCCATTTCGTTTAGGGGAATTTGGACACTTCCAATCTGAACCCCTTCAACCATAGCCTTGGGGGAGGCCATATCTCCTCGCCCCGCCTTTGTGTCCATAGAAGACCATCATCCAACCTCTTCACAGAATCGCCATAAGCTGCAGAGCCTCCTGAAGATCAGAACTTAAACAAAACCAACGGGTTAAGGTGAAGTATATTGTTAATTATAGTTAGCCAATGCTTTAAGATGAGCGGAAATAAACTATTGACTTGGTAAACATCGAAATGGGGTTCCAACACACTGACATAACCGAGAGTTGAGAATAATTTCATTTCAAAACATTATTATTTGAGCACTTCAATAATAAACTATTTTTCCTACAACACAAGGTCTATTTACAAAATTCAAAACAAATATAGTACCACCAAACACCTTTGAACTTACTAATAAGCGCGCCCATAAGAAGTATGCAAACATGTCCTTTCAAAATCTATATATCCATGTGAAATTTTAGGAACGCAAAAAATTCCCCTTTCATCAACCGAGAATGGACCATGCCGATCATGTGCTCTCAAGCGAAAGTAATTTTAAGAAGTTACAATACATTATTTCAATTGTATCTACAACCAACATAGATCCATCCTAAACTCGAATCTATCAAGCACTGAGAGGGATCCAATTCTTGAGGTGTATTTCTTTTTTTAAATTTAAACTCAAGAAATTTGATCTCTCTTGACTGATAGATCCAGGTTTAAGTTTTTAATTTTTAGTTTATAAAAGAACATCCATTTTTTAATTACTTTTCATAATATTTTATTTTATGAGCCAACATGGATTTTTTTAAAATACTTTCCATAATTTTTTTTATTTTATGAGCCAACATGAATTTTTTTAATTATTTTGTTAGGAACAAACGTTACAACATCTCCCCCAGACTCGGCTGTAGAGCACTCGCTTCTCTCGGTGCAATTACAACATTATTGAATACATTATATTAACTGTAATTTCCCTGCATTTACATTTCGATTACCAAGAAAGTTTATGTAAATTCCTTGCTTCTGCATATAATTTTTTTTAAATGATTTATATTTAGACAAAGTTCATGCAAATTCCCTGCATCCACATATACATTTTTTTAAATGATTTATATTTAGACTGAGAAACAAAGAGATATTCACAAAACTTTAAAAACAAACAAAAACTGAGACACACGATTCTATCCAAGCGGAAATTTTGGAAGACAACTTAGCACTTAACCAACCGGGAATGGAGTCAAAATAGTGGCGGAAGGTTTGTGGAGTTGACATGAGAATGTTAAATCGATTCTCTTTTAGAACGAGAACTATCTCTTCATTTGATCCTAGCACAAGAGAATAAGAGCTTTCTCATTGTTCCATTCTAGCATAAGCTACATGACGTCGGTTTAGTTGATCTACTAGAGCATTATACATCCCTTGGATATGCTCGATTTGTCGAACAATTCTTTTAATAAAACCTTGCCACTAGGTAAACTCGTCATGTGTATCTAGTGTTGAAATCGTCATTTTATTCAAGAACCAACTCATTCTTGTATAACTAGATTGTATAACAAATCTATGTGGCAAGATGAATAATTTGAAACCCTTGGAGGATTTCATTATTGTTAATATTTCAAGCTCGATACTATGGTATCGATGCCTTGTTTGTGACCATACTCCATTGGCATATTCCAAAGTTCTCTATTTTTTAGCAAACTTGCTCCCCATCCCAAGGCTGAGGCATCCATTCATACAATGTACCTACTCCCCTATAGGTATCCTCGGCGACAATGTGGCCTAAAGTTTTTCTTTAATTTCTGTTGTTGCAGTTCTATGATCATCCACCCACCTCCTTTAGTTTTTCCTGGGTAATTTTGATAGTTGTGCTCTTTCGGAGGAGACAGTTTTTCGGGATGGAAAGATGTTATTGATGCACCCATCGAAACACTATAACTACTTTGGGGATTCAATTTTATTAAGATATTGTAGGATGGTTTCTGCAATGTGTGGTTGTGTTTTTACCTTGTCATATTTGATGTGAATCCCAAGAAAACCTATTTATGGATTCATCATAACCATTTTATTTTTTGAGAGCATAGGGGTGTGCTTTTTATTAATTTCAAGAATCATGCTAAATGAGAGTATGCTCATCAATTGAGAAATAACAAACTAGTATGTCGTCATATAAACAAGTATCAAGTTATAGTATGGGATGAAATTATTGTCCATCCATAGTTTAGTGTAGGCTATTGCATTGCAAAGTACACTTTGCATGACTAACCATTCATACTAGCTTTGAGAGGCCTTGAATGTTGCTTTATCGATGTCTTCTAGTGTTGCCTTGATATGGTAAAGCCTACTTTTGTATTAAAACTTGACATAAATCCCGCTATCGGTCAAATGAGTACATAATGTATCTTTTAAGGGCATAGGATACTTGAATATAATGTATCTTTGTGGGGCATAGGATACTTGAATATAATGTATCTTTGTGGGGCATGGGATACTTGAATTTGATTGTGATTGCCTTTAATGGTATATACTTAATTACCATTTGTTTATTTCCTCTCTTCATTGCATTATGTTAATTGACCACGAAGGCCGGACAATAGAAGTTTGATGTAAAGAGGTAGATGGGTTTGTACTTGAACAAATCCTTAATTGCATCATCCATGTCTACATGTTTCCAGGATTTTCAGGGATAAATTTCCCAAATGCCTTTGCTTACGGAAATGTCTTCATTATTGTTTGGCAGATTGCGAAAAATGCTTGTGGATTCAAACTACAACAATTTAAAAAATATTTTTCATCGCCTATGAGCTCGTTGGCGATGCTTTGCAATTGTTGAATAATCTCTATACTTTTATTTTCTAACTATCTTTCGAGAGCTAGTTGTCCATCATGAGCTGAGATTTTTTCTGAAGCAAGGAATTCTTCTTCTAGTTCCTCCTAGATTTTTGTTACAAAACTTTGGACATCCTAATTAGATGGTTAGGGATTTAGCTCCTCAATCTTCATTTTTTGTGTTGAATTGTGGAAGTTAATTCACCATAGCTACACTTTTTCATTTCCACTTCAATGGACCATAATAACAACACTCAAAACAACCAATTATTTTATTCTAGGAATTTGAATATAGACTCTCCTAAACAATATATGTATGGGTGTGTGTTAACTGATTGGTTGAATAACTGATTGACATCTAGCTATCTAGTTGGGTGGTCTGCCTCGAGTGATTGAGTGGGTTGATCTTCATATAAGAGGTCTTCGGGCTGATCCATTGAGTTGGCTACCTTTGTTGCGTGTGTCACTCAATGTCCCTACTGAGTTAGGCATTGTAATCAACATCGAGAGGTTTACACCACGTACCATCCATGAAATGCGAGGAAGTGCTCGAGGGTTCCTCGTGAGGTTGTCCTTCGATCTTATATATAATCCCAGGCGTTATCTCAACCAGTTGTTTCCAATATTGCTAGGCATTTGGTCAATCCCACGATAGTAGGTGCCTTGATAGAATCCGCTTGGATGAGGTGAACTAGTCTATGTTGACGGGTTTATGAGGGATGCCATCCTTGAATGTCGGGAAGCATCCCTGGGGTTTCAGTGCGAGGTTTTTATCGTAGCATATATATGTTAGCGAAATGACCTTCATGTTGTAGCCTAGGTGGCATTTATATTGTAGCACAAGTATCACGTGTGTTGTACCCCATTGTGAATCGATTGTGTAAACCCTACAGGCATCGAAACCCAAGAGGTATGGGAATCGTAAGACCACATTATATCATATTGTGACATGACATAATGATACCATCGAGGCATTATAAGGCCATGCAATTTTTTTTGTCAAATGGCATTGTGAGAACCAAAGAATTCTCGCGATGAGCATGTGAGTATGGTATGCCCACATGTTAAAACATTGATCCTCCCCTTATGGAAGAATCAATAAGAAGTTGGATGTGACTATGTTCATGCTTCGTGGAATGAATCCTCCCTTATGTTGAAAGCTGCAAGAAGTTGGTTGTCACCATGTTTATGGCTAGGCACTCCCGTCCTAGTGGTGAAAGGAGTTGACTTGTTTGTTATTTTGGCACTCCCACCTCCATGTTGAGGAGAGTCGACCATGAGTTTTGGAACCATTACCTCCATGCTTGTTGGAACACTCGGAATGAATATAAGCAAAGATAGCTAGAGTGGATGCCCAATTTCATTAGAATGATACCCATGTGAATACAATGTCATGCGGTGCTTGGTTTCATATTCGAAGTTGTCTCTTGGACTCCAAGATGACCCTTCCCACTCACCCATGATTCTTGATGTGAATAGTAATAATAATACATACTATACTCTTACATCACCTAAATGATTAGGTTTTCGACATCCCCTCCCACCCCAATCCGAAGGGGTGTTTGTGAGTCCAGGCAATTTTTTGAAAGAGGGTTGAAATTTGGAAGTGGACAACGACCAATGGTCGAATCCATCATTGAAGTGCTATTTGAGATGGTGGTTTTGGGATGACCACAAACCAATAGCCAGTATAAGCCAATGTCTTCTACTAAATGGTGGTTTTTGGATGACCACAAACCCGATGGATGGCAGTTTAGGATAACCACAAACCAGTGGTTAGCAGAAGCTTACATCCTCTATTAAATGGGAGTTTTAGGATGGCCACAAACCAAAAGCTAGATTATCGTTTAGGATGACCACAAACCAACAGGTGGTTAGGAGAAGCTGATGTCTTCTACTAAATGGTGGGTTTTGGACGTCCACAAACCGAGCGGAGTGTTGGTCTTAGCATGACCACAAACCAATGGATTCTCTAAAACATGGCTATGTCTGTGTCTCCTTGCTATAGATCCAACTCTGGCTCTGACTACCGATTATGGCTCACGTTTGCTTGTTCCCGTAGTGTAGAATTCTAGTTACTAAGCAATGTATGACTGATAGAGATTCGAAACTTGAAGCCCAACTTTCAATCCATGATATTCGCCCCTGTTATGTACAAGGTGAGATGCAGGAAGACTTTCTATTGCAAGATGTGTTATTACTCGAGACCGAATTCTTTTGTATGACTGATATACCTTCTTGGTTGTTGATGACCATCTCCAAGAATCGATCCACCCATAGAGAATCTTTGATCTTGAATCTGTGTTGAGAATGATTATACTTCCCGCAATGCTGAGAATGATCAAGATCAAAACATTAACCCTCCATGTGGCCAATTGGATGACAATGTTGGCGTGAAAAGAACAGGTGAAGACGAATCTTCTTGAAGGAATCTAGAACTTCGAAGCTGGATTAGTCTACAATAATCTGGAATATGAAAGGTCACTTCCTTATCATATCCGATACATGTTATGTGTTTGTTGTTCCCGATTTCTTCTCGAGGTCCGATGGTGGGATTTGAAACATTATGCTCAACATGTTCGTGATAAGCTTCGTCTTCTACAGATGACGTTGTTTCACTGAGTCGATCATGTGCTGGCAGCTTATAGGAATCATCGCCAGATTAAAAAAGAGGGTTATTTTGAACAAGAACTAGTTCATAAAGTTGATTCATTCGTTGTATTTTTTCATGTTGGAGTTGTGATTGAGGTTGAAGAAGTTATACTTTGGCTTTCCAACCATGTAAATAAGCTAGCACGGATTGGAGAGTTGCTTGGTGATTGTGATTGTATTGTCAATAACTATGAGTATTAGAGTGTTCAGTGACTAATAATTCCTCAGTTCGAGCCATTTGAAAGACTGATTGAGGACTTGAAGGTCCTCTTGCAACTCCACCCTTTAACAGTAAGGTGTTACGATGGTATTAGCACCAACGCACCCGCAGAGGTGCCCCAGGGAGACGGTGTCTTCTTTTTCTGACTAGGAGGGGTGTTTAGCCAGCTCATTATGAAGTAGGGGCATGGCCAGACCCTATGGCTTCTCTTCTGGAAGTACTATGGCTCAATGGCATCGTTGACTGCCTCATGAAAGGGTTTGAAACCCCGAGGTTGGTGTCTAGGTCTTCCAGGGGCGGGTCACTGGGTCACATGCCCCCCACCTTGTTTCAACCCTCTAGCGGTAGTTTTTCCAGCACTGAGACTCATTCTTATCTTCTGGAGCACATCCAACACCCTCCTGGTCCTCCAATTCAGCAGCGCCCTCCCTCCGGGCCCTCCTTCAGAGGATGACGCCATCCTCCTGGTAGACTGTTTGATTGTAAAAAGGGGGGGGGGCATTGAGGGTTTTCATCATTATTGGGGTTATTTGGGGCATAATGACCCCCCCCGTATAGTGTGGCCTTTCGTTTCGTCAAATTTGGCCTTGTCTAACCATTTTTGCTCAAGTAGGGGTCAAATCTGGGAAAACACCCAATTTGCCCACTACTTTGATTATTTTTATATTATTTTAATTCTAATTTTAAGTTGACATTTTTAATGTTAAATTTACCCTACTTTATGTAAAAGTGAGTGTGAGATCATATCAATTAGATCTCCTCACTTCATTTTTAGATATCAACTTTTGGGATAAGATCATTATGTCTGTTATTTGCCCTAACTAGGGCTCTTTGAAGGAAGACTCTCCTTGATGAAGGATATTTTGCAAGTTTGAAGCATTTCTTGGAAGTTTTTCTTTTGTTCATGCCATTGCTAAGGTGAAGCTAGAGTTGTTTGCTTAACACATGCACTTGGATGTATCTATACTTTTTTGTTTGATGTCTCTATGTCAAATGTATGAAAGTGATGCTTGTTAGGGTTGAATGGAAGCCATTATTGCTTCATTTTGTCTTGATTTGCATTTCATTTTTGTCATTGGTCACCCTAGAATCCAAGCTCGAGCTTTAGGTCTTCAAGTCTTGCTAAGACTAGGCTTCCTTGATGAATCCTAGAGATTATTGAGGTTAGCCCTAGTTGACAAGCTTGCTAAGTACCATCTCAAGGAGAGTATCTCCTCTCATTGATGCCTTAGGGTTTGGTAGGTATCTTTCTTTTGATGCCCTAGTTGTTCAATTACTTTTCAGCCTAAACTCTGAGTTTTGTACATTTGTAATTATTATTTAGGGTTAAAATTTTGCATTTTCATGGTAGAATTAGGTCTGCAATTTTATGATAAAAACCCTAAAAATTTAAAAATTTATTTTTTTTGCATTTTTGGCCTTCTTAAAATTTCGACCCTTCCTCCTATAAATTTGGCCTACCCTATTTGTCCCTAGAAACCCTAGGGCGAAATTGGGAAGTCTTAAAAATTTTAAAATCTCAAAATTCCTAAAAAAAACCCTAAAAATCTAAAAAATTAATTTTTTGGGCCTTCCTAAAATTTCGGCCCTTCCTCTTATAAATTCGGCCTGCCCTATTTGTCCCTAGAAATCCTAGGGCGAAATTGTAGGAAGCCCTAAAAATTTAAAAACCGAAAAAACCTAATTTCTGAGTTGTATTATTTTGTAAATATTATCTTAATTTAGGTTTTCATCGTTCTAAGTTAAATTTTATGTATTTTTCACAACTTCTAAATTATTAAGGGTCTGATTTTCTTAGTTTCTACCCTTTCTATCCTTTTTCTCCACCCCTCGCAGCCACCTTCCTTCACTTCATTCGCTGCCCTATCCTCCTCTATCTACGCCCTTCCATTTCTCCTTTTGTTGCATCTCGTGTGCGCCCTGTCCTTACCCTTACCTAATACCTGCAATATTCACACATAAAGTCATAATTGAATTAATGTTTCATTTGGCATATTCTGAGATCTGATTTTCTACTTTTTTGTACATTTCGAAGCCATTTTTCAGCCTATATATCACTCAGAAAACTACACTTGCAGATCTGGAAGTTGCATGTTTTATTATTTGGATGATGATATTAAGTGAATGTTAAAGTGTTCATTAAAGGTTGGAGATGGTTTTGTGGCATAATTGAATTGTATTCCTTTCATGGTACTATATAATTACATACAGTTCCAACATCATTGTTGTAGGTTAAATTGATGTTGGTTAGGTCTTTCATATGTTATCTATTGAGCATTTTACAATTCCTTGATCAATGCGATGTTGGATGACTTAAGTGATAAAGGTGTTTACTTATGTTTTGGTTGATATGTGAATGATAATGAACACTAGGTTACATATTGTCTCTTGGATACTAAATGATGCATAAAGTCTTCACTCAATGCTTTTATCTTACCAAGTGAATAACTTTTGAAGAATACATTTCAGTACATTATTGGTTGATAATTATAATCCTATTTAAGTGTTATGAATTGTATTATATCTGGCTAATGAATGACATTGATAACTAACACTTAAGGCATATTTGGTGCTTGGTTGTAGTTTATTGGCAATATAGTCTTTTGAGCCAATATTGATTATTATAACACATCCATTGAACGGTCTGAGCAGATTATTGATCATATCTTTTACACTCATTGGCGTTGATCATAGCATTATTAACTCCATTTAGGCACTGGTCTAACCATAAGATTTGCATAGAATATAGTTGGTTGGTTGTTCTAGTGTTTTACAGGATTCCATGAGGATACTTCTCCTTGGAGGTTTCGACTTCCGAAGAAGTTAGAACGGTGACCGAGGTGACATTGGGTCATTATTCTTAGTTTTGATTACTGGGAATTAGCCTTGCTAATTTGCCCGGTAACATAAGGCTTGGCAATCGAAAATCCAACTCAGAAAAGGAAGGGCGCCGATTTCTACTGAGAATGCATCCAATATAGTTCAACTTAGTTTTGATTTGACACTCGCAAAAAACTATTGCAAGTACCAAAATACAAGAAAACTTACAAAATTACTTTTTTGCAAGTTATGATTTGATGTTGAATGTTAAGCAGAGCTAGTCTCCAAAATGAATGCTTTACCTCTGTAATCACAAATAGGCCTCTTGAATTGAATGCTACGAGTTCTTTGATGATGCCTAACTATGGTGCGAAGGCCACTTCCTTGGAGGAGGTAGACGACTCGCAACCTGCGACTTCTTTGGAGTTTTTAATTACTCTCTTGTTGTTTTCCACTTCTACGAGATCGTAAAGAGACTGTGGTTGTTGTTGCTGCTGCTGGGATCGGTGTTTGATGAGAAGAGCCCTGATGAAGCATGAATCGACCTTGATGGAGAAGGCAAGATTGACATATAATTTCCCAATATCCTTCAGAGTAGTCGCTAGGGAAATCCTTTCGCATCGTCATTGGGTCAAGGCTCTCGAGCCTTGAAATGACCCCCTCTAGAAGTTTAATGGCATCTTCCATGTGTCCTCTTCTCCTATCGGTTGCTCGGCTCTGGAGCTCCATTCCTTCATCGACGCGTCCGACAATGCTTTTAACCTTCTGCGTTTCATGTATATTCAACTCCGTCCAATCTTTTAACATTTCGAATCCCAAGTTTATTCAACTCCGTGTAGTTTTTTGACCTTTCATATTCCCAATCTCTTGGAACATTGCGAATGCTAATTACACTGCACTAGCCGCAAGTGGTGTGTTCCTACAAACTCGTCCGTGTAAGTTAAACTTCACCTCTGTCTGCCATGTTTTGGTTCAATTCACAAACCTCCCAACTATAGCCTCGTTTCCATCTAGTATCAAAGGTCTTCAGCATAAGTTTACCTATGTACATGCCAACTCAACTAGTATTGGAAAATCATATATTGGGGAGCCTGCGCCCTCGGGAAATTTGATTTCCCCCCACTAAATAAATAAACTAGTGCTATTCAATCCTAGATGGAAGTTGATATGTAGAACGTCTCGAGGACACCCTTCTCTTATTAAAGAATTAAGCGTTTCTTTGCAATTGACGTATCTTGTGAATTTGGATGGGAACTCCCTCCCAACCACAATTCTATAACATAAATGCACGGGGGAGACCTGCTCTTCGATTCGCCTTGAAGTTGGTGCTCCGAGGACTTGAAGAGGACCCAGAGAAGAGAGATGGATCATTCCAGCCTTCATGCAGCTCACAAGTATCCCGCAATTCAACGTCGCTTCTATAATCTTTCTACGACATGACGATTCTTTTTTCACTACTGGAGTTCTCGCCTTCGAGACCTCTACTCTTGAAACTGCAACGATAGCAGACGACACAGAGGGTAATAAGGCACGACACACAGAGGCAAACAAGCCATAATTTCACATATTAGGGTTTTTAGAGATGCCACGCACAGAGGGAATGAAGCCCGTGGGAGGTGAATCCATATATAGGATTATCCGAAGGAGATGGATATGCACAGGGGACGAACACAACACCGGTTAAACTCGGGTCGCAGGAGGTGTGGAGGGTCTCCCAAAGAACACCATACACAGGAGAGGTAACAACCAAGCTCTGATATCATTGTTGGAACACTAAGAACGAAGATAGGCAAAGATAAGTGTGAATACCCAATTTCATTGAAATGATACACATATAAATATGATGAGATGTGACGCGTGGTTTCATCTACCGGGTCGTCTCTTGGACTCCAACTATTCGGCCTGCGGCTCTGGAAGTGAATAATTGTAATAATACACAACATGTGTTTACAACACCTAAAGGATTAGGTTTCCAGCAATGGCGATGACAATTGGCAATTGATCATTTTATAGGCACGTCCACCCTTGCAGTGATGAGTGATGCCCACTGAGTCGTGGAACTACATCCTCCACGTTGAAAGAAAGCGACTCTATGGCATATTTACTCTTAGAAGAAAAGGGTGCTCCTATCTTCATAAATTTGGAAGGTAATCCATTGTTAAGTACCATCAAATCCCATTTAGCATTAAGGCTATGCATTGGACTATTAATGTTAAATGGGTTGGACTATTAATGTTAAATGAGTCTGAAGTCCAGGTTACCTGTTTGGGATAAATCAAAATCTCACATTTAATCTAATGTTGAGATTATATCGACATCTCGCATCTATCCTACTGTTGAGATTAGATGAAGGGGTCAAACTTAATTAATGAGCCTATAAGAAGGGGAGAGGAAACCGTTGATGCCATACGACTATCGTTGTAAAGATAAGAGAGCACTGCGATCATTTTTGAAGCAATACACAAGGTGTGAGAATATTCAAGGCAATGGTTTTTCCTGTGAGGGTTGTCCACTGCAAATCTATGTTTAGTGTTCATATGTGTGATTGGTTTTGTTATTTATTGTTTTGTTTTTTGAACAATATCACTACGGTGTCTAAGAAAGAAATGGAAAGGGGCATTAGAGATCCTACATGTGAATGCGAGATAGACTAAAATGATAGTGGTATCCAACTCACAAATTTGTATGTAACTTTGATGGGTGACAAACCTGTGGAATTTCATTTTTGGTATCTTGTGAAAACTTCTCCAGCACATGTGTTAAAATTGCTATGCTGCTCTTCATGAGAAACCCCTCTTTTGGGAACAAGGTTAAGCTGTGAATCATTTTTGCATCGGTTGAGATAACTTTTGCTTATTGTGTCTTCTCATCATGGTACATTCCAATTATAAACTTTGTCGACTCTTCTTTCAAACCTTGAAATTACATCAACGGGCCCATGTTTAAAACCCTGTGATCGTTGACTTGTAAAATATTTATTACTTTGTCTACCCACTTCTCCTGTTCACTTTTACATAGCTTCATTAGTACACCGAGTTTGATATCTCTTCAACTATGCAACCCGGCCTAGTTCATCTATCTTTAAGTGATTAATGATCTCAAATCTAGTTTTGGGATCGGTTTTCTATGTTACCCGGTCCTATTATTTTACCACCTTCTCTCTCTGTCACAGTTCCCATCTCTTCGATATCACTACCACCTTTATTGATCTGTACTAGATTAATGGACTTCTCTCTATCTCGATGGTTCGGGGTTTCTTGGGGACACGATGAACTTGTGTGAATTTCTTCTCAGTAACTTATTTTAGTGCTCCTTACCTCATTTATTACTTGAATGAGTACTTTCTTTGATATTTATACTTGCTTTAATGATTTATCATTATCGCATATCTTCTTAGCTTTCATAGACTTGCATCTTTCGGTCGAACCAACTTTCATCGATTTAGGTGTCATTTACTTACTTTCAGTTGGCCTTTTACTTGTTAAACCAAATTGTGTCAATTCTTCTTATGTTGATCTTTGCTCTTGTTGATCCCACCTTTGTTGTTACTAACTACTTTTGACCTCGTTAGAGGGGCATGCATTGGGAAACATAAGGCTCTAACACTGTAGATCCAGATTGAGGTGAGAATATGGTTGACCCACACCGATCCGTGGAAGTTAATGTGTATATCAACAATTAACTAAGCACGATCGTAGAAATAAGTAAATAGAATGAAGGGCACACACATTGCAGAAGATTGTGAGTATTATTATCAAATGGTCAGATGCATGGTGGTGGCAATCTCTAAGAAGAGATGCTTAGCTACTCTCACGCGCAAAACTCTTTGCAAATGGTGAGAATACTTTTTCTTTGTTTACAATGAACTTGTGGTATGAAAAGACAAGAAGGGGAAGAGACGAGGCATGGAAGGTCGAGAGTCACTGGCATTGAGGTGAAAAACGGATGGTCAACCTATCGGGGCCTTAACTATTGCGCTTGAAGTTCGAATTAGGTCCAAAGCTCAAATGGAAGTTCTCGATGAGAAAAACCATGCGAAGGGAGTGGGTACTTTACACACAACATTTTGGGGCCAAAAATCATGTTCGATGCCTACAAATGACACCGAAAGTGGAAAACCCAAATTTTGCACCATGTTGCGCAAACTTGGTAGAATGGTCGAGAGGGTTCGAACGGTAGCATGGATCACATTAGCAGTAATAGAAGCATATGCGTGAAATCTTGTCCGGTTTGAGTCAGGGATAATTTTAAGGACCCATACTTATTTAAAAGTGTATAAACCTTGGCGTATCTTACCAATTCTTAAAATGTCAACTATAAAACATTTGGCGATATTTTTCTAAAATTATTTCAATTTCTAAGGATTTTATATAGTTTATATAATAATTTGGCGAATTTTAGAGTGAAAAAAGTTTACCCCATCAAAATTGGGCGAAATGGTGCTTCAAAAAATGCAAATTGGCGAATCTTTTTTTGGAAAAAAACATGGAAAAATAGCCCATGGGCTAAGTTTCGCCCCTAAAATTATCCTTGTTTTGCGTAGACCAGGTTTGACACATCTTGATTGAGAATTGTTTTCTTTTTGTTTGTCTCGCATATTTAATGGCACTCTCCATGGTGGCGGGAAAAAACCATTCTCACTTTAGATCTCATTTCGTATCTAAGACTAGTGATATGGAACTCTCCTACACGCATTGCATCAAGGTTTTCCTTTGCCTTCAATATTTGAAAAGTTTATGTATCAATTTCTAAACTTTAAGCTTCTTATGAAAAACATGAGTAATTTGGACCTCATATGACTCATCCGAGTTTGTCACATATTTGGACATAGGCTTGGACGGACTTTCAATAACAGTGCATATGTCCCTCGTTGCACACTTTCAATAACAGTGTTTCATTCTTTTCACTTCATGGGATACCTAAGCGAGAAATCATTGGGTATAAAGAGGAGGCTCGTGTAATGAGAGCTAAGGGGCTAAGAACATTTACGAGATCACTGGGTACAAGCTTGGTCGTTTAAAATCAAAGTATCATTCAAGAGTAGGAAAATATAAAAACGAAGATTGCAGGGTGCGTGCTCAAAAATATAAAACGAAGAGTGCAGGGTGCGTGGATAGGCATTGCGGTTTGTTTGTATCAACTATCAATCAATGAATGGCGCGTGTATTTGTTTTGGGCAGCACAACGCAGCCATGCCAATTTTGTCATCGTTTTCTCGTTTCTCATCCAATAATCAGATACAAGAATGCAGAGGAGGAGTTGTCCAGAGCAGTGAGAGTCATTAACAATGACTACAAGTAATCATTTAACGAGACTTGCTGTCTAATTTGGTTGTCTAACACGAGCAGAGCCTCTGCTGCCCACAAATTATGACGTGATGCCCAACCATGGCAACGTAGAGTTTATGAAGGCTTTTGCCCACAAAGTATGACGTGATACCCAACGGTGGGAACAAGAATTTTATGAAGGCTTTTAAAACATGATGGACTTTGGAAGCAAGTAACGCTCCAAAAACATATTGATTCTCTGTCCCTTGAAGACTGGATCAGACTTCCAGTGAAAACGATAGTAGGAGCCTCTATACTCTGGAAGGCCCTAGTCAAAGCTTTTCCACTAGTTGGAAGTTGGCTGGCATATGGGGTCAGAGTTAGAATAGGAAGGGACCCTTGGGTGGGTTGTGCCAGAAATCGCAGATTACCTAAGCCTCTAATTATTAACATTAATATGAATGTGAAGGGAATTCATTCTTTGGCGGATGCAGCAGACCCAGATCGTTCCTCAATCTGGAACCAAGGATGGAAAAGGGCAGACAGCCTGGGAGACTTCAGGTAGAGGAGGCAAAACTTTTGAGCCTCTTCGTTCAAAGACTACGGAGAGTGTAGTGAGGTTGAGGAAATAGTTTGATCCCCAAAAAAATCCTCAAGAAGGTGCACTGCACACACCTGCACATTTAGGATATATGGCTGTGTTCTTGGAAGAGGAGGCAGGAGACATTTAGGCTATGGTCTTGGAAGAGGCAGGAGGGGACAGGAGTGGTGGTGGAAACCACGTAAAACTAGAGTGCAGGGTGCGCGCACATTCGTATATTTAAATTTTGATGTTACCAAATAGTTTTTTCTGAATGCTGTATGTTTAAATTTGACTATTTGAAATAGTGAATATATAATGTTTTTCCAAAAAATCACAACTACAAACACCGAGGAGTTTTAGGACAAGAAGACATACACAGAAAAAAACATTTGCCTTGCCGTCAGACATACGATGTATATTTAAATTTTGATGTTACCAAATAGCTTTTTCTGAATGCTGTGTGTTTAAATTTGACTGCTTGGAATAGTGAATATATAATTTTTTCCCCCAAAAATCACAACTACAAACACTGACGAGTATATATAACTTTTTTCCCCAAAAATCACTACTACAAACGAGTATATCTAACTTTTTTCCCCAAAAATCACAACTACAAACACTGAAGAGGATATATAATTTTTTTCCCCAAAATTCACAACTACAAACACTGACGAGTTTTAGGACAAGAATCACAACTACAAACACTGACGAGTTTTAGGACAAGAAGACATACATAGAAAAAACATTTGCCTTGTTGTCAGACTTACTAAAACTCTTAGGACAAGAAGACAATACAAAGAAAAAAGCATTTTCCTCGCTGTAAGAGTTTTTGGAGAAGAACACATACAAAGAAAAACGTTGTTGACATGTTTGACACTCGAGTTTTAGGACAAGAAGACGATACAAACAAAAGAACAATTTCCTTGCTGTAAGAGTTTTTTTTGGCACTTGGGAGTTGACACACAAAGAAACATGAGAGCTTTTCGGCAATTGGGAGTTCTAGAACAAGAAGAAACACATAGAAGCATAAGAGTTTTTCGACGCTTGGGAGTTATATAGAACAAGAAGACACACAGAAAGTGACATAAATATAAACTAGTACAGCCTAATTTCAGATCTCCTCTTTGACAGCACTGTGCTAAAAAAATATACCCTCGTGTGAGACTTATTGACTGAACCTTCACCTTCCAGCAACAACATAAATTAGGACTGATATGTCAAGTTCTAAGAGAACTGTAAGCTCCCTTTTTTTCTTCAACCTGTGCTCTTCAAAGTGTTCAAAAAATATCACTCCTCCTTCTCTACCAATTGCTTTTTTAGAATTGTACTGCCACCCAAAGAATTGTACTGCCCATAGATGTGCTTGAAGTTGATGAAAAGGAATTGTGCTTTCAGAACATCAATTCTTTGCTTCCACTGATCCAAGCAAGAAACCTGGAGATTTTACTTACCATCAGCCCAATCTACTATTACTTTTGAATCTCCAAGCACCTGCAAAGATAAAATACTATTTTTAAAAGCAAAAAATAAGAGACCCCAAAGTGCCAGAAGTTCTGCGCATGTATTTGTTCCATCCCCACATCCCATCCAAAGGAGATACACCTGTGTTCGAGACACTTTTAACACAGTTCCAGCACCACATAAACCATTCTGAGATGCCCCATCAAGAAATCCTATAGGATGGACCACGGAAATAACTGGAACAGGACTCTGTTTTATGGATCCATCCTTAGAATCATTCCTATATTCATTGTAAAAACCCAGAAGTTCGGAAACCACCAGGGTACTATTTGCCTGTGCATTTGCAAAAGGAGTTTTGTTTCTATGATTCCAAATTCCCCATATAACAAAAAGGGGAAGCTTGTTGTGCCCAGAGGATTGTTTTACCCACTGAGAGAGACAATCTTCAAAGGTCGAATTTATCCAACAAAAAGGAATGTGAAGGCTTAAAGAGACCTCCTTCCGGAACTGTTGAGCGAACCTACAGGATACAAATAAATGATCAGTAGACTCCTCATTGGATTCGCACATATGACATAAATTTGGGCCACCCCCCCCCTCTTTTTAAATACTTATCCCAAGTCATTATCTTATCTTCCAGGACCAGCCAGCAAAAATGAAAAAGTTTTAACTTTAGCGGAACCCACCATTTCCACAGAATGTAAAACCACCACTTTTCATCAGTAACCTCAGAGGCAAATATGATTGCCTCATAAGCTAATTTGGCAGAAACTTGTCCTGTTGTTGCTGTGTTCCAGGACCACATCAACTAGTGCTCCTGCTCAGAAAGTCTAATACCACAGCGAATAAGCCCTTTGACAAAACCATTCCATTCAGCTGCCAGTCCACCATGAAGTCCCAATTCCTCGGCCAGATACCAATAAGATTGACCATGATGTCTTACAACTTGTCTTTTTATATGAGCTATAATATTGAATCCATGGAAATTCAGATATGTAACCAAGGCAGGTGAAAATTTGTAGAAAGATTCACCTCCTATGAAAGGATCTTCACCGAGCTTAGTGAGCTGCCCATTACCAACTTTCCAGGCTGTCCACCTTTCCAGGAACGGAAGTGTGTCTAGAAAAGCTTTCCAGCCATTTGAAACATTAGATGAATTTTTTAGAGGATCTCTAAGCCATTCAGGAACAGATTTTTTTTAAGGTATTTTGCATGAATTATCTCACTCCATAAGCCTTTACCCACCAATATAGATCCATCTAACTCCGGTTCTACAAAGTGTCGAGAGGGATCAAATCTGCAAACCTTTCACCACTAAACTACATCACATCCCTCTCACCACTATGCTACAACACACTGATGCATGCATTCTTATTTTTTATTTTTTTATTATTTTATTTTTAATTTTCACTTTTATGGGACGGACGGACATTGTTGAAATATTTTAACTTCGAAGAATATTCTATTGTATTTTATTATTGTAATTTGTTCGGAGATGTTTTATTCCTCCGTCGGGATGTCATTATTGTATTTGATTATGTAAAGTCATTGAGGTAAATCCTCCCTTGTAAGTCGGGGCAATAGATACCCTTTGAGTCAATTGTAATGGGGTGTTTAAGTCCCCTAGAGAAGTCGGCCTAGTCAGCATTAGTTTAAGTTGTTAGGGGCCGACCTAGTTAGGGAAAAGTCAAGTGAAAGATAAAGTATAAATAGAAGTGTTGTGCTCCTCATTTGGACACACACTCACTTGCGTATTGCGCATAGGAGAGAGAGAGAGATATCTGCGAAGGAGAAGGAGCACTTGTTTGGGGATTTCATCTTTGTACTTTTTGGTCATCTATATTGAGGAAGTTTTGCTGGGTTTTCTACCCCATGAGGGTTTCCCAAGATAACTCTGTGTCTATCTTGTGATTGTGTTTCTTTCAGTGATCTTGTTTATGCTCTTGTTGTGAATTTGATTAAGACTTAACATGGTTTCAGAGCTAACCTAAATAGGACAGCTTTCACAAGGTGAAACTCTCTCTCTTCTTCCTCCGACAAGAAATTAGGGTTTCTGTCAAAGTTGGAATTTTGGAAATCTGATTGGATAGAAAGATGCACCTCTTCAAAAGTGAAATTTTGAGCCCTAGATCGAATTTTTTGAGTGGGTAGATCTCCAAGAAAATCAAACCCTAGTTTGACTTTTGGACCAGAAAAACCAGAAAACCAGTGAACTAGAAATCTGCTGCAAATCCGAAATTCACAAGTCAATTTTGAGGGGTAAAAATTTGGAATCTCCAGAAAGCAAGTATACCAGTCAACTCGCCTCAGTCAAGCACATCTCTTGGTAAGGCAGTTTTGCATTTTGAGAATTTTCATTTTTTGGTGACCTCCTGGATAAGATGGCCCTAAGCACTAAGCTTGAGGATAAGCTAGAAGGCATAAAGAATTTCCGAGCATAGAAATATAGGATTGGCCTCATTCTTGAAGAGAATGATCTTGCCAAATACATCAAGGATGAAGTTGCAGAACCTGTAGAAGATGAAGCTAAGGAGAAGCACAAGAAGGACCTGATTAGGGCAAAGAGAATCATTGTTGATTCTATCAAAGACCACTTGATTCCTCAAGTGTCATCCAAGAAGACCTCGAAGGAGATGTATGAAGGGAAGAACATCAATAGGAAAATGAATTTGAGAGCTCAATTGAAGAGTACCAAGATGAGCAAAGGAGAATCCATCCAAGACTACTTCACAAGGGTCTCCCAGTTCAAGGAGCAACTAAAAGCCATTGGAGACTCCCTTGATGAAGATGAGCTAGTAATGACTACTCTCAATGGTCTCACTAGACCTTGGGATTCATTCATCCAGACTATGTGTGCCATAAAGGAAAGCACGAAGTTCGACATTGTATGGGAAGATTGCATCCAAGAAGAGGCTAGAGTAGCCAATAGAGAAGCACTACTTAAAGAAGATGATCAAGCCCTAGCCACCCATACTAAGGGAGAAAGAAGTCAATCTAACTTCAAGAAGGAAAGCCACAAGGAGTCTCAACCTTCCAAGAAGTTTCAAAGGACAAGAGGAAACAATCCAAGAAGAAACTACTCCAACTTTCAATGTTACTATTGTGATAAGATGGGACATATTGCCAGAGATTGTCCTTTGAAGAAAGAAGAATACAAGAAGGGGAACAACAACAAAAGACATCATGCACACCTAGCCGAAGACAATGAAGAAGAATCAGAAGATGAAGAATCTCCCAGAAAGCAAGCAAAGGAAGAAGTCGAAGAATATGTCTTGTGATAGTGGTGCCTCAAAGCACATGATAGGTCAGAACAAGACTCTCTCTAGTTTAGAAGAAAAGGATTTCCCTCAGAAAGGATCATAGGAGAAGAGAAATACAAGCTTGATGATGGAGTAGAGTTCACCATCAGACATTCCAGTAATTCCTGCAAGGAGATAGGATCAAAAGAGATCCTACAAAACAAACAAAGATAAGTATTTGAATTGTCATTTCTATCACATTGTTTAAATGAGAGTATCTTGTTGTATACACATTTATTTAGGATGTTTGTAGTGTCATGCATGTGATGGATAAGTAGCCTATGGTGCCATACAATATTCCATTGTTACTTATCTAGAGTGAAACCTCTTTGCTGACATATTGGGAGTAGTGCACACTCTTAATAATGTCCTGGTAGAGATGGAAGGCATCTAAAAAGTTACCATATGAATATGGGATATGGATGAATGTTGTGGCATTGGCGAAGATAGTGTGACTTATGTTTTTATGCATATATATTTGGAAACTATGAGATGTTTCTAACCATGCTATTGAATTTGACTTGTAGGAAGTATCGTAGAACGATCACCTACAAATGAAGAATGATGAGACTTGTTCCGTAGAACAAGTGACAATGGTTCAACTATAAAAGAATCCAGAAGAAATGTTCACAGGAAAGAAGCCTGAAGTAAGCCTTCAGAACATACATTCTAGGATTCCATCACATGGAGATCAGTAGAGATGTAACATTTGATGAAGAAGTAGCTCTCAAGAGATCCAGAAAATGCCAGTGTGAAGAAGTATATGAAGAAGATGTACCTCCCAGAAATGTAGAAGCTGCACCCTCACCTGAAGATGAAACACCAGAAGACCATACAAGATATGCTAGAACCTCAAGAACCTAGACCATGAAGATATGCTAGAACCTCAAGAACCTCCCACTATGAATATATCACGAAAGAGAAAGCCTGCTTGGGCAAGATAAATTATACAAGAATCAGAAAAGTATGGAGCTCCAGAAGGCTCCACAAGAGCAAGCAAGAAACCAAAGCCATTTTCCAGTTATGTGGCTTTGATGTGTGATCTTGTAGATCAAGAACCTACCAGCTATGAAGAAGCTATATAGAAGAAAGAATGGGTAGAAGCAATGATGGAAGAATACCAATCAATAATGAAGAATGGTGTTTGGGACATAGTTCCCAAACCAGAAGGCAAAAGTGTGGTATCTTCCAAATGGATTTGCAAGATAAATCATGCAGTTGATGGAAGTATTGAGAAATACAAAGCAAGGTTTGAGGCTAGAGGATTCTCTCATAAAAAGGGAGTTGATTATGAAGAAACATTTGCGCCAGTAGCAACGTACACTTCCATTAGAACCATCATGGCACTTGCATCCATGATGAAGTGGAGTTTACACCAGATGGATGTGAAGACAGCTTTCCTGAATGGTGTAATTGAGGAAGAAGTGTACATAGAACAACCACAGGGATCTGAAGTTGAAAATAGACGGACTCACGTTCGCAAGTTGAAAAATGCTCTGTATGGATTGAAGCAAGCTCCTAGAGCTTGGTACGAAAGAATAGATAGCTTTCTGACGAGCTTGGGCTTTACCAAAAGTAAAGCTGACCCTAACCTTTACTTTAAGGTTATGGATGATGAACCTGTCATAATATTGCTGTATGTGGATGATTTATTTCTGGCAGGAAATGAAAAACAGATTGTAGAGTGTAAGAAGAAGCTCTCTAAAGAATTTGAGATGAAAGACCTTGGATTGATGCACTATTTTCTAGGTCTAGAAGTGTGGCAGAGCCCAGAAGGAATCTTTCTCAACCAGGGAAAGTATGCTGTGGAAATCCTAAAAAGATTTGATATGTTGGAATGTAAATCCATGGCCACACCCATGGATACCAACCTGAAGTTGTTAGCTGATGAATCTTAATATTAAAGTTGTTTTTTCAAACATTAATATTAATATCTTTAAAATAACAATATTAATAACCTTAAATTAACAATTAAATAAGAAACCAAAATTATAACCTTCTTATGTCCAAATTTAAAATTAAAATAAACCACATCGACTCTTGTCACTAAATCAAATATTAGGTTAAAATGAGTTATTGGTTTCATATTTATATATATGGGTTTCTTGGGCATCCATAAAACCTTGCAGGCTTCAACTGTCTCTTGATGACGATCCCAGAGTAGGGATCAAAACATCGAGAGTTTCAAAATTGTTTAACGCAGCTCCTCCTTTCATCAAACTGATCCTACGTAATGACTATTTTCAAGCTGATGAATCGTCATAGTTAGTGGATGTGATTCAATACAGACAGATTATTGGGTCGTTGATGTATCTGACAAATACCAGGCCAGATATATGCTTTGTTGTGAACACCCTGAGTCAGTATCTAGTTGAGCCTAGACGTGTTTACCCGGTAGCTGCAAAGTATGTGATGAGGTACCTGAAAGGTACAATAGACTTTGGTCTATACTATGTTGGAGATCATGACTACAGATTGTATGGTTATACAGATGTAGATTGGGTTGGAAGTGTTTCAGATAGGAAGAGCACCTCAGGTGGATGTTATTGTCTGGGATCCGCCATGATGTCATGGTTTAGCAGGAAGCAGTCCAGTTTTGATCTCGGCACAACTGAAGTAGAGTATATAGCAGCTTGTTCTGCTAGTTGTGAGGCCAAATGGCTTCGGAAGTTGATGTCAGGACTATTTGACCTGGAGTTGGATACCACAGTGATTCTATGTGACAACCAGAGTTGTATAAAGATGATGGAGAACCCAGTGTTCCATGACAAGTCAAAGCACATAGAAATCCGGTACTTTTATATATGAGATATAGTATAGAAGGGAGCTATAAAGCTCCAGTATGTGAGCACTGATGAGCAAGTTGTTGATGTGTTGACCAAGCCTCTGTCTCGAGTGAAGTTTGAGTACTTCCGTGGCAAGCTTGGTGTGGTTCGAAAGGACCTTCCTCGAAAGGGGGAGCGGTGTTGATGCTAATAATGATGATGTTGCAGTGGGATTGTATCATCCCTGAACACATGGCCTAAAGGGATCCATAGACTCTTGTCTCCGAGAATGTGATGATGATGATGTTGTGTTGGAAAATCCTAGATTTGATCTAGGTCACATCCAATATGAAAAAGGATTGGCACTTTGGTGGAAAATCCTAGATTTGATCTAGGTCACATCCAATATGGAAAAAGGACTGGCACTGTGGTGGAAAATCCTAGATTTGATCTAGGTCACATCCAATATGGAAAAAGGATTGGCATTGTGGTAGAAAATCCTAGATTTGATCTGGGTCACATCCAGTATGAAAAAGGATTAGCACTGTGGTTGGATTGTATCATCCTTGGACTTCTGTCCAAAACTGATCCGGTGACTTCTGTCCTCGAGAATGTGGTTGGATTGTATCATCCTTGGACTTATGTCCTAAAGTGAAAGGGATTGATCATCCCGTAACTAGATCATGTGTGTTGCAGGTCATGTTGCCGCCGATCGAAAGATCAAGATGATGTTGCTGATCGAAATATCAAGATGATATTGCTGATCGAGAGATCAAGTTTTGTTGTAGACAATCGAGCGATCGAGTGCTGCAAAAGAAGAAGACCAAAGATGAAGACTCAGTGCTGTAGAAGATGATGCTTTAGTATTGAAGATGTTGAAGATATTGAAGATGTTCCAGTTGCTGATGTTGTTGAAGAAAACTTCCAATGATTTATAGAGGTGCCACCTTGATGTTGTTGATGATGCTCTATCTCCTTGCTCCTACAGTTGATGTTGTTGTTGTCAGTAGAATACCCTTCTCGTTAAGGGGGAGTGTTGAAATATTGTAACTTTGAAGAATATTCTATTGTATTTTATTATTGTAATTTGTTCGGAGATGTTTTATTCATCCGTCGGGATGTCATTATTGTATTTGATTATGTAAAGTCATTGATGTAAATCCTCCCTTGTAAGTCGGGGCAATAGATCCCCTTTGAGTCAATCGTAATGGGGTGTTTAAGTCCCTTAGAGGAGTCGGCGCAGTCAGCATTAAGTTGAGTGGTTAAGTTGTTGGGGCCGACCTAGTTAGGGAAAAAGTCAAGTGAAAGATAAAGTATAAATAGAAGTGTTGTGCTCCTCATTTGGACACACACTCACTTGTGGAGTGCGCATAGGAGAGAGAGTTATTTGCGAAGGAGAAGGAGCACTTGGTTTTTACCCCATGAGGGTTTCTCAGGATAACTCTGTGTCTATCTTGTGATTGTTTTTCTTTCAGTGATCCTGTTTATGCTCTTGTTGTGAATTTGATTAAAACTTAACAGACACTCCCCCACCCAGGCTGTAGAAATGGGCCTTCTCGGCACAATAATTCCTCTCCACAAGCTTTTCAAAGCCAAGGCTTTTACCAAACCTGAAAATGTCTTTTATGCCCCAACCACCAAGATTTTTTGGCATGGAAATTTTGTTCCATTTAACTATGTGAATTCCTTCCTTACTCCTTTTCCCTGTCCACAAGAAGCTACATTTTCTGTCGAATTTTACTTAAGATAAACTTTGGTATCCTTGCTGGAGAAAGCTAATAGACAGGGATATTTTTTAAAAAATGACACAAGTAATTTATAAAGAAGGCTTAGATGTATCAGAAGTGATTTAAAAAAAATGATGGCAGGCGTTGTCAATTGTTTGCACTTTGCACCAACAATCAATCAATCAATGAATGGTTAGTATTTGGTCTTGGATTTTGACGATGCCCATCGAATGCAGTCTATTTTTCTGGCTAACTGTCAAATAAATAAAACAAGTAAACTGAAAAAACGTGGGATTATAATGCTGTGTTTTGTTTGAGGGGTGCTATGTTTTCCAAATTCCCACCCTATTAATAATGGTCTTCTTATGTTTATATGAGACAACAGAGGAGAATAATAAATATCAATGTGGATGACTGCAGCACAGAGCAAACAAAGTATAACAAGAGTGCTCTCGGGTGAGAGCCGAGCATACTGTGGTGAACAAGTCCTGGCATTGGCCCTCTCTCTCACGCAGCAGAGCCAACAAAGAATAGCAAGTGCAACACGGAATCCCTTCATCGCAGCCCCAGCCAATAGTAGTACTCGCAGTCTAATTCGATATAGTTTTGGTGTGGAGGCCGATTCACAGTATATGCTGTTGTTTACTACACATACGAGGTGAGGTGTGACTAGGAACTGTTGTGTTGTCCCAGTAGTAGTTCCATTTTGAACACAAACACTGAACACATTATAAGTTGGTGTTTTGAATAGAATAAAATGCCAATGGTGGGAAGATAATGCCCTCGGTTTGCGAGAGATAAAACCCATCCACATACATTTGTCAATCGATCACCAATTTTAATAAACCCCCCACAGAGGAAGAGGAAGAGGAAGAGGAAGAGGAAGAGAAAGATCTCACAAAATATGCTTGCTTTTCGAAGTTAAAAATGTAGGTGCACACTTAGTTATGAAGGGCCCTCGGGCGAGAGTCGAGAATCCTACAACGCAGCGGACAGCTAAAACCACTGTTTTGAAAACTAAATTTAAGTTGTGTATATTGTAGTTTAGAAAATGATATTTTTAATCAATCAATCAATCAGCCCGCTACCAGCATTATTAGCTCTCTCTCACGCAGCGCGGTAGAGTAAAAACAAATTAACAATGGTTCTCTCTCTCACGCAGCAAGAGCGAAAATCAGTGGCTCCCATTGCGCGATCGAATGCATGCAAATTGAATCGCATCTTAATCGTTTCTTGGCAGTTCCTCTACTCTCAAGCAGTGGTCGGCCATTAGATTGCAGAACATGCGGAGCAATGGTAGGTCATCAGATTGCGGTGCAAGCGGGGAACCGTACAGAAGGTTGTCATGTGACCACCAACCAACCTCCCCCGCTGCCGTAGTTTGGTTCTGGAAGCTTGCTGTGTTACTCGACTTTTGATTTAATTTTGTTGTGGAGGCCGCGCGAACGCGAGCCTCCGCTGCCACAAATTATGACGTGCATTCTCCTCAATGGGATGCTAGGTAGACCCCCCTCCCAAGTGCAATGGAGGTGGCCTTCCTAGGCCATCGACCTTCATGATCATCGATTGACCCCGCCCAGGTAAGTATGTTTTCCAAGCTTTCATTTTCCATACTTATGCCCCTCCCTTTCACTCCTTCCATCCCCACTTTCCATGTGGGATATAACCCTACTATTCCAAAACCAAAACACACTCGCATGCTCTCTCTATAATTCCATCCTTCCTCGTTATCATTCTCAATATATCCTATAAGTTCGTACACACTTTCTTGGTCGACGAAAGATGCTGGTTATTATTGACCTCAAAAGTCTCGCCAGTGACATGCTAGTGCTTGTAGTTGCCCCTGTGGATGTAGCCCAAAACATACAACAATAACTAGGCCCAGGGGAAAGATATGGGTGACTTTTGCTTAATAGATACCCCTCACTCATGATCTCTTGGCCGAAGAGCGACAGAATTGAATTGTGTTAATGGTTTTGCACAACATTAAACCTGGGTGCATTAGCATCTATCCTGATAGGATGAAGCTTATCGAGAAAATGTATCCTATATGGCCCATTATTCAAACATGCATTTGGAAATTAGACCACTGATCCATCGCAAAATCCTCTCCAACTCCAATATAGTTGATCGTTAAGCAAGCATATGGGAGCATTCGCCTCCATATATGCGTGGTGCCTCGGTCTTTGGATGGGAGCCACACTTGTAACCACAATTGTGAGTTCATTGCCTATAAGTGCCTAACGTTGCGGTCCTTCGGCGGGGACCACCCTTGGATCCAAAATCAAGACAACATGGTCTAACTTATCCTCACGAGAACACTACTTGGGTTTCCTTTAATGCCAATACGATTATTGCATCCTTTTTTTAGTGCAATCATAACTTTAAACTCTTAATAAAATCAAATAATTAATTTTATACGCACACAAGTGCATGGGTGTGTTTTATACATGCACAAGAACATGGTGCGTAAGCAACCGCAATGACAAAAACCTGGCGACATGCAGGCGCCGAGAGGGATATCACAAAATATAAAGTCCAAGCCCTCTGGGATTTACAAATCCAAACAAAAAAAACATTCATATGGCAATAGGCCAAAGCATAGAGAGTGAAAACAAAATCTAATGGCCAGCTGGTCACAATAAACATAGACATTAAGATTAAGCAAAGACAACAAATTCCATCTCCGGATGTCACATCCCCTCCCATCGATCCAACGCAAGGAAGGGAACATGATACCAAAATTCTGGGCTTTTATAAAAACTTAGCCCCATTCATCACGAACAAGCTCATGGCATTACAAATAAAATGCATATGTGTGCAGATGCAAATCAAGCAAGAATGCACAGCGGAATAAAACATCATCCACACATATTTTATATGCATTCAACATATCAAAAACAGTCAGCAAATTAAAGCATTGCAGAAGTAAACCACATAGATAGAGAAATACTTATCTTCGTTGAGAAATTGTCCCAAGCAACTAGCTATGTCATTGCAACGTTCCACCCAACCATAGGTCTCTGCCCAACCTATATTCTTTCAGCACTCAGAGACCACCCCTGAGCTGGGCATGATATCTACAAGGAAAATGGGTCTCTCAAGCTTAGCACAGCCCAAAGCAATGGATACCCATCTCAACCCCAACATTCAACAATGGAATTTACAAAATAGGGTCCATGGGCTTTTCCCCCAAATCGTGGCACACCCAAAAACGAAATGTTAGATGGGGAATTGATCCTGGGAGAGCAAATCGATTTCATAAAACGTTTATCCGCATTCAAGGGGCAGAAACGACCTCTATAAACCCCCAAATTGTGACTCGCTTCCTCCCAGCCACTGTGCAACACAACAACGAGTTCCCAGCTATGGAAAAATGAAGGAAAATGGTGGAAAACGCCCCAGCTAGCTTAGACTGCGCGAGAGAGCAAAACTCATGGGTGAAGAATGGCTTGGGGAGCAATTTCGAGGCTCTTTTCTTGCCCAAGAAGTAAAACACGAATTTCCATGAAGGGTGGCTTGCCCATACCTGAATTTGGACAGCCATACCTCTCCATTCCCCAAGGCATTAACTAACTCAACCAACTCTTGGGAGAAATGAATGATTGGGCACAAAAGTCAACATGGGTAGTTGAGGGTTGATGGGTTCTCTCATTGACACTTGGCTTGACTTGATTGGATCAAGGGTTTGAATATTTCCCTCCCAATTTCTTGTAAACATCATACCCCCATCTCTTGTTGCATTGCATAGCTAGTTGTGGGCATTTCTATTAAAATACATATTTACAATTTCCATGGCTTACTAGCACATGGGTAGCATAATACCAAATACTTGCCTCTTCAAGATCGAGCATTCACTAGCGGGGCCTTGGCCTTGAGCTCCACGCTAGGAATCATACATAATATGCATACAATATTTACATTATAACCCAACATATCCTAAAGGTCAAAATGGGGGTATTACACCGGAGGAGGCTCACAATGATCTGGGTGTGGGGCCCACCCATTAATTGGTGGCTCGTCAATAGACATACCGGGGTCCCGTCCATCATCGTCCTGCTGCTAAAGGTGCTTCTCCATTCAAATAACTAGATCCAGCCAAGGGAACTTATCATCCTTGGGCCGAGAAAGGGGTGGCTAGTGGTGATGCTCTCCACTTCGGCTTCTATGCTCATTGGGTTCCTGAACTATGTGGCTTGCTCTGTGCACAACACAATACCTTATCTGTGAGAGTAAGGAGAATCAAAGGGGCAATGAACCTCCAGGCGAACCCAATTCACTGTGCATGGAACCAACCCCGGGTATTCTGGAAGCCGCGTGAGATGTGTTGCCTTGAGGTCCACCTTCCCGGTTTGGACTTGGATTTGCAAGCGAAGGTGTGCACAGGTTGAAGCTCCATCATCCTAGGTAAACTTTTGAAATTAACGTTTTTTAAAATCGTCCATTTAGTTTCTTCCATATCATAAATACAATCTCCAAACTACTGTGTTGCATGAAATTGCATTGCCCATGAGAGCTTATTAGTAACGGGAGGAAACATCCGAGCTATAGACATGGGGGGGAGCTATCAAAATAGGTTTGAGGTCCATTACCATAACAGCTTGCCATAGGGACAAGCCGGGGCAAATGTTTGATTGTTTCAACTTTGTGATAGAAAAGTGCATTGGGGTTGGGAATATCCATGGTACTTTGGGTGTTGCCGAGGAGAAGGTTGTCCAAAATCAGGAACCAACCAAACGTGGATTTCTTTTGGCTCAATAAACCCCGCCACACTGCAATCGAATGGGGCTTGTTTTCCTAAAAAAAATTCCTTCATTGTTGTAATAGTTTCCAAGAGTTTGTGTAGAAACTTGGTAGCCTACCTTGATTACAATGTGTATGAAAGACCATGTCTATCACTTCATGTTAACGTTCATAAGTTGTAGATATATAAAGTTATCATCGAATACAAAGAAGTGCATATTTGCAACATAGACATCCTAATTGGTCACGCCGGATGCAAATATGGTCTGGAATATGAGATGGCTAAGACCAAGACCATCTTAAACCTTCGAACACCAACAAACCGGAAACAAATTAGAATCTTTCCGTGGAACACAAGACATCGTAGGGAGTTCATAGAGTGGTATTATAACGTTGTTTTATGAATGGATGAACTTCACTCGAAGGATGTTTGCAGAGTTCTTATTTTCAACCTAATGGCAAGAATCCTTTAAGTTACCGAAGAAGAAACTAGTCAAAGCTCTTATTACAAGGATTGTTCATTGGAACACATAGTTTAATGTGCAAATCGATGCCATGCGTATTTTTGTCTGTGCCATCTTAATCAACCTTGAGAGGGAAATATGGACCATCCACATTACTACGTATATAAATAATTAAAAAAAGGTATACATGAATTATTTGTTGATGGAGACGAAAGGCTCTGGAATGATACTCTTTACATAAGGCCTAGCATTACCTATCATGAAAACCTTTTATTACATATACCGATCGGTGCACACTAAAGTATCATGTGAACAAGCTAGTGCATCATGATCACATCTACATATGGTTGTTATTCTCCCAAGGATTCAACTTTCATAGTGAAGGAAAGCCATGCCAGTCTCGTGTCAGGCTAGACCACTTGTTGAAAATCGACTCAGGAGAAGTACTGATAAGTACATATGGTGGCCCTTTCGATTCATATCTATCAAAGTTAATGATTTCTTTGAGGATCTAGTGGAGATATGGTTTTTCCATGGTAGCCATGTATCCATAGACATGCAAAAACACAAACAGGTGTTGTTCTGAAGGTTGTCTACTACACCTAGACTAACAGATCCTTGTACAGACTGGGACTTAATGATAGGTGTGTCTTTTGACATCAAAGATGGGACATGTCGAAGAAGCACATGATCAGTGTGTCGAGTGGACATTCCCAAACCGATACAATAGTAAGGAAAATCCTTCATGTAAGGCTATGGTGGCCTAAATTACACAAACTCTATATAACCTTATTTTCCAAGGTAAACTTCACGAGGATGCTTCCCCGCATATGTGGGTGGATTCCTTAGGAAACTCGTTGGCATGGACCAATGCAGTAACTTAGGGGGATTCGAATCAAGCACCTGCTACCACGAAATTGGCCACATTTCCAACAACATTGGTAACAACTGCTTGAGTTACAACAATTGCGGAACTTATATCAATAATTGCAAGAATTTTAGGGAAGCGTAGATGTCACGCCACCAAGGGATCATGCCAACTTGTGGTAGCTTGGATCGATCAGTTTCGGTCCCCCCTTGTCGATCGTGCAACATTGCCTTGCTTTTGTAGTTGGGGCTTGACCTGGCCGCGACTACTCACAAGCAGACTACACCTCCCCGTCTAGAGTCTGCCCATAAATCCGTTGCCATACTACAGAGGTTAGATATACAACGGGCATCTAACAATCATGTCAATACTTAGTACACTCACATCAACATAAGTAACCCTTCACAACACAATACAAGAGAGGGGGAATCCAAGTCAGGTGCCTAAGGTATATGTTATCGAAGTCCACAAATGAGTACAATGGGGAATCTCGCCATTGCTACTACTCTTTTGCAGAAGAGAAGACAAGCCCAGGCACAAGCCGCTCCTCGCCACCTTGCTTGTCGACTAACCCTTGATGAACCCACGAGTTTGCCTCCTATAGATCCCAGTCTTCAACAACTTAGGCTACTACAACGACCTCTTCACCAAAGAGTTATTTAGTCCAAGCACTTAGCTCTGCCTGGATGATCCGCCTTTGGTTTGCATCCTCCTTTTATACTTGACGAAGTTCTTAACCAACTCCCCGAAGTGGACAAGCTCACACACCATCCAACACTCAATGGACACAATCATTGCAATAGTCTAACCAATCGTGTAGACGATTGCAACTGCCTTTATGAACTAGGGATCATGCACTACAACTATCCCAATCGTTGAACAACTCTAATTGTTGACTGGGGAATCCAACCGCGCCGACTTATTGTGACTCGTAGAACATCTACCGAATTTTCTAACAAAATGTCTATAAAACCGTCATCCATTTTTCTAAATTGGTTGAAATTATGACTTTATTAATGTAAAAAAGGAGCAAAGTGTGCAATATTGCCCAAATTCGTTTTGCCATCAAATACAAATCACATAAAACAAATACCAAATCGCATTGCTCTAAGTGCGCACGTGTTTTGAAAATACCAAGTCCCAAGTATATCCCCTACCCCACCTCGAGGTTGGTGGTAGTGTGAGCCATAAACTAACACTTTTTGTCTAAAATCGGGAAAACATCATAGGAGAAACATCCACAAGCATGGTAAGAGATGTTTATTAAAACGACTAATAGAACATCTATCAAATTGTCTAAAAAAGCTTCTTAGCGTATGCTGATAAAAATGTATATCAAGTTTTCATATTTATTTTCTAAATTGGTTGCGAATGCGGCTTTATTATTGTGAAAGATGGTCTTGGGTTCTTTCGCAATGATGTCTACATATACTTTTAATTTTTGGGAGGTTTATTTGATCCCAATTAAGGTGGTAAGGGAGTCTCATAAAATTGATTTGGCCAAAAATATTAAATGGGAGAAGAGAGGCCCATCATCTCCCATAAACTACAATTAAATATAAATATTTTATGCAATTAACCAACCATTATTTGACATTACATCATCACTTTGATTGACTTAATAATGCATAACTCGGTTTTTTTCTTCTTCTTAATTGATCACAAATGAACCAATTTAATTAAGGAAATCAAATCAAAAGTATTTCCTCTTACACCCTATATATCCACATGACAATGGATCAAGGTCAAATCGTAAGGCTAGTGTAAGCACATACGCGTTTCGATTGTTGATGTCCAAATGTGGTGATATGGATATGAGTAGTTATGACTTGCATGAAAATCCTTCGAGGGTTTTGGATCAACAAGAGTGTGTACTGGATTGCAGATTAAAAATGGCTTATTTGTAGTGCGAGTCGAATACAGTTAAGAGACCTTACAATATGGCATCAAATTGAGTTGTCAACTAATACAATTAGATTGGCATATGGAACCAATGCAATGAAGTTGCAACCTCTGCAATCGTAGACAATAAGGCAACACAATGACTATAGAAAAGTTCTTGGTGCATCCCTAATGATTGACTACATTGTTTGACGCAATGATTGACTATATTGTTCGACGGTCCGAGATTGGCATTGTTTTATGCAGTCCAATTGAGCTAATGTTTAATATGGTTCTTGCACCTATGATGAGGTTGATATGCAACATGATAGGGATTTTATGTCGATGGACAACGAAAGCTGCATATTTAGTTTGTAATCAACAATAAAAAACGATACACTAGATAACATATCATATTCGATTATTCCTTATGGCTTTATTGGATTACTCATTCAATTGCTTAAGCACTTGTTCAAAAGATGGTATATATAGTGTCTTGACTTGATACCCAAATTCTTAATCGAGTATTTAATTACTTGTAATGTCACCATACTTTTTTCCTTTAAAGACAAGTATGAGCCTTACATTATGTTATTCTTTATATTGTGTGGTTTCCTCTTAGCCTAATTTGCATCCTATGAATTTATAGTGCTTCTATCAACCGGATAAAAAGTTTATAGGATGGAACCATGGCATGGAGGAAAACAAAGTAAGCACAAAGTAATCAAAATTACAAATTACAATAAATCCCTTTGCCACCAATTAAGTGAGTTGTTTCATACTTGTTTTGACCTTTGTAACGTGTCATGTGGTGTCTTCCAGGAGGCCCCACACACCACCAACTTGCATTGAGAAGTGAGGATGATATAAATAAACATGCACATGGCATTATCATTCTTATCAATCTCCCACCATTACCACAAAGATTTTAGATTAGATACCACCAAAATTACAATCCAAATTTGTGACACCCTTCATGTTCAATGGGTATTAATCAATATAGTTATCTAGCTATTTTTGTTTGGCTGGCATTCCTATGAATTTTCGATTAGCATTCATATTTATATTTATTTATTTTTTGCACAATTTCTAGCTACCAATTTAATGCCTCAACTACTAGTATATCTACATAATTTAATAGCCAAAATTTATCTACCATAATTATTGTATTTTGATAATTAGAGTAGATGTTCGTAATAACTTATACGTTTTAATTAGAACAACTCAATTAGTGCAGAGAGATAGTAAATTAGCTGCAAAACTATCTAGTTTAGCAATCCAATAACTTAGCAACTCTCTGGATCAATCAAGTGTTGCCCAAACTGTGATTTATCCTCCTAGCCAACTAGGTGCTTATCTAGTTTCCTAGCTCTAGGAAATCAGTGGGTTTCCTAGCCCTCGCTGCTCGTGCCTCTAACAACATCAACATCTAGCTGAAAACCTTTTAGAATTCCTTGGCAATAGTTCTTAGCTAAAGCTCAATGTTACAATTTAGTATCACGCTCTCAAGGTTTTTCCCTTCCAAAATCCTCAACTCTTCTTTAAAAATCTAACCCCCGATCCTTCTTTGATGTTTTCCTTTATGCCTTTTCCCCCACATTCTTCCTATCCCCAGGAGAAGAGTGGCTGCCCCCTTTCCTAGAAAGGTACCATAATAATAAAATAATGCCTTCTCTCTTGAAATACTGGGCCACAACTAGGTTAGGTGTAAAATTCAAATCCTTGGTAAGATTTGTGAATTCAATCTTCTAATGAAATTAACCTAGTTAAATCCTAAATAAAATGTAACTTTATTCTATAATAAAACATAGATTAAATCCTAAATGAAAGTTAACTGATAGGCACACAATTCAATTTCTTACAAGACCCATCATGCATAAAATCGTTAATAATATTAATTAATTAAATCCTTAGTGAAAGGTAACTTATGGGCATACAATCCAAATTCTTACCACACCCATCGTGCATCGAATCATTAATAATGTTAATTAATAACTAATGTATTTTTAAAACAATACTAGTGCACACGTGCAAGGTATGTATGCGCAGCTAGCGGGCACATAGCTTATGCGCGTGCTACTAATAACAATCACTACCTCTAATGCATAGTTCATGTATGTTCACAACCCAACATGCAAGACAGTAAATTAGGTAAACACACCATTCAATAATATTTATTGAGTCACTTTAATTCAATATGAATTAAACTTTAACACTAAGATTGTCATAAACGAGCCAGGCAAGTGTTCTAAACAAGGTAGGAACCAAGTACAAAACTAATGAGGCATATCAATTTCCCAAAAAACACTCTCAACTAACTTCGAACCATCCTTCCTCACTAACTTACTTCCATCTTCCACATGATATCCTTTCCTCTGTCACGATACACTAGAGTATCAACTCTATTGAACTAAATCTAGATATAATACAATGAGATAGAGAGTGGAGAGACTCCCATCAATGCTGGTTTTCTCGATTTTGGGCTTACAAGGAAAATCTCTGTGTAATGTGTGCGTGAGCCATTGTTGACTCTCATGTTCTAGATTCTATTTGGTATTGTTTTTCCTTACACGTATCAAAATTATTCAAAAGGCATAGAGCCAACGAGGCCTAGTATGCATGAATCTCTCTCTAAAATAATCATGCTGATATTCATCAACAAAACGTTGCACCATGATGATCTCTAACATTACATGAACGAAATAATACCAAGCTTCTAATTTGAACTATATTTGGCATGCAACCCAATCCGAAGGGGTCTTTGTGAGTCCAGACAATTTTTTGAAAGAGGGTTGAAATTTGGAAGTGGAAAACGACCAATGGTCGAATCCATCATTAAAGTGCTATTTGAGATGGTGGTTTTGGGATGACCACAAACCAATAGCCAGCATAAGCCGATGTCTTCTGCTAAATGGTGCTTTTTGGATGAACACAAACCCGATGGATGGCGGTTTAGGATAACCACAAACCAGTGGTTAGCCGAAGCTTACATCCTCTATTAAATGGGAGTTTTAGGATGGCCACAAACCAAAAGCTAGATTATGGTTTAGGATGACCACAAACCAACAGGTGGTTAGGAGAACATGATGTCTTCTACTAAATGGTGGGTTTTGGACGTCCACAAACCGAGTGGAGTGATGGTCTTAGGATGACCACAAACCAATGGATGGTCTGAAACATGGCTATGTCTGTGTCTCCTGGCTACAGATCCAACTCTGGCTCTGGCTACCAGCTATGGCTCATGCTTGCTTGTTCCCGTAGTGTATAGAATTCTAAATACTAAGCAATGTATATGATTGATAGAGCTTTGAAACTTGAAGCCCAACTTTCAATCCATGATATTCGCCCCTGTTATGTACAAGGTGAGATGCAAGAAGACTTTCTATTGCAAGATGTGTTATTACTCGAGACTGAATTCTTTTGTATGATTGATATATCTTCTTGGTTGTTGATAACCATCTCCAAGAATCGATCCACCCGTAGCGAATCTTTGATCTTGCATATGTCTTGAGAATGATTATACCTCCCGCAATGATGGCAATGATCAAGATAAAAACATTGACCCTCCATGTGGCCAATTGGATGACAATGTTGGCCCGAAAGGACCGGTGAAGACGAATCTTCTCGAAGGAATCAAGAACTTCGAAGCTAGATTAGTCTAGAATATGAAAGGTCACTTCCTTATCATATCTAATACATGTTATGTGTTTGTTGTTCCCGATTTATTCACGGGGTGCGGTGGTGGGATTTGAAATAGTATGCTCAACATGTTCGTGATAAGCTTCGTCTTCTACACATGACGTTGTTCCACTGAGTCGATCATGTGCTGGCAGTTGATAGGAATCATTGTCAGATTAAAAAAGACGGTTATTTTGAACAAGAACTAGTTCATAAAGTTGATTCCTTCATTTCATTTTGTCATGTTGGAGTTGTGATTGAGGTTGAAGAAGTTCTACTTTGGCTTGCCAACCATGTAAATAAGTTAGCACAGATTGGGGAGTTGCTTTGTTGATTTTGATTGTATTGTCAATAACTGTGAGTATTAGAGTGTTCAGTGACTCTAATAATTCCTCAGTTCGAGCCATTTGAAAGACTGGTCGAGGCCTCAAAGGTCCTGTTGCAACTCCACCCTTTAAAAGTAAGGCTCAGTAATCGAAAATCCAACTCAAAAAAGGAAGGGCGTCGATTTCTATCGAGAATGCACCCAATACAGTTCAACCTAGTTTTGATTTGACATTCACAAAAAACTATTGCAAGTACCAAAATACAATAAAACTTACAAAATTACTTTTTTGCATGTTATGATTTGATGTTGAATTTTAAGCTGAGCCAGTCTCCAAAATGAATGCTTTACCTCTGTAATCACAAATAAGCCTCTGGACTTGAATGCTATGTGTTCTTTGATGATGCTTAACTATGGTGCTAAGGCCTCTTCCTTGGAGGAGGTAGACGACTCTCATCCTGCGACTTCTTTGGATTTTTTGATTACTCTCTTGTTGTTTTCCACCTCTACGAGATCGCAAGGAGACTATGGTTGTTGTTGTTGCTGCTGGGATCAATGTTTGATGAGCAGAGCCCTGATGAAGCATGAATCTTCCTTGATGGAGAAGGCAAGATTGACATATAATTTCCCAATATCCTTCAGAGTAGTCTCCAGGGAAATCCTTTCGCGTCGTCATTGGGTCAAGGCTCTCGAGTCTTGAAATGACCTCCTCTAGAACTTCAATGGCACCTTCCATGTGTCCTCTTCTCCTATCAGTTGCTTGGCTCTAGAGCTCCATTCCTTCGACAACGCGCCCGATGATGCTTTTAACCTTCTGCGTTTCATGTCTATTAAACTCCGTGTAATCTTTTAACATTTTGAATCCCAAGTCTATTAAAGTCCGTGTAGTTTTTTGACCTTTCATATTCCCAAGCTCTTGGAACATTACGAACGCTAATTACACCGCACTAGCCACAAGTCATGTGTTCCTACAAACTCGTCCGTGTAAGTTAAACTTCACCTCTGTCTGCCACGTTTTGGGACAATTCGCAAACCTCCCAACTATAGCCTCGTTTCCATCTAGTATCAAAGGTCTTCAACATAAGTTTACTCGTGTACATGCCAACTCAATTAGTATTGGAAAATAATCTATTGGGGAGCCCGCACCCTAGGGCAATTTGATTTCCCCCCACTAAATAAATAAATTAGTGTTGCTCAATCCTGTATGGAAGTTGATATGTAGAACGTCTTGAGGACGCCCTTGTCTTGTTAAAGAATTAAATGTTTCTTTGCAAATGATGCGTCTTGTGAATTTGAATGGGAACTCCCTTCCACCCACAATTCTATAACATAAATGCACATGAGAGACCTACTCTTTGATCCGCCCTGAAGTTGGTTCTCCAAGGACTTGAAGAGGACCCAGAGAAGAGAGATGGAGCATTCCAACCTTCATGCATCTCACAAGTATCCTGCAATTCGACACGCTTCCATAATATTTCTACGACGTGACGATTCTTTTTTCACTACTGGAGTTCTCGCCTTTGAGACCTCTACTCTTGAAACTGCAACGATAGCAGACCACACAAAGGGTAATAAGATGCGGCACACTATGGAAAACAAGCCATAATTTCACAAATTAAGGTTTTTAGAGATGCCACACACAGAGGGAATGAAGCTCGTGGGAGGTGAATCCATATACGGGATGATCCGAAGGAGATGGATATGCAGAGGGGATGAACACGACACCAATTAAACTCAGGTCCCGGGAGGTGTGGAGGGTCTCCCAAAGAACACCACACACATGAGAGGTAACAACCGAGCTCTGATACCACTGTTGGAACACTAAGAACGAAGACAGGAAAAGATAAGTGTGAATGCCCAATTTCATTTAAATGATACACATATAAATACGATGAGATGTGACACATGGTTTCATCTACCCGAACATCTCTTGTACTCCAAGAAGACTCTTCCTATTCACCTGCGACTCTTGAAGTTAATAGCATTAATAATACACAACATGCGTTTACAACACCCAAAGGATTAGGTTTCCAGCAGTTGTGATGACGATTGGTAATTGATCATTTTATAGGCACGTTCACCCTTGTAGTGATGAGTGATTCCCACTGAGTTGTAGAACTACATCCTTTTGGTTGAAAGAAAGCGACTCTATGGAATATTTACTCTTAGAATAGAAGGGCACTCCTATCTTCATAAATTTGGAAGGTAACCCATTGTTAAGTACCACCAAATCCCATTTAGCATTAAGGTTGTGCATTGGACAATTAATGTTAAATGGGTATGAAGTCCAAGTTACATGTTTGGGATAAATCAAAAGCTCACATTTAATCTAATGCTGAGATTAAATCGACATCTCGCATCTATTCTAATGTTGAGATTAGATGAAGGGGTCACACTTAAGTAATGAGCCTATAAGAAGGGGAGAGGAATCTGTTAATGTCATGCGACTACTGTTGTAAAGAGAAGAGAGCACTACGATAATTTTTGAAGCAATACACAAGGTGTGAGAATATTCAAGGCAATGGTTTTTCCAGTGAGGGTTGTCCACTGCAAATCTATGTTGAGTGTTCATTTGTGTGATTGGTTTTGTTGTTTATTTATTTGTTTTTTGAAGAATATCACTATGGTGTCTAAGAAATGGAAAGGGGCATTAGAGATCCTACATGTGAATGCGAGATAGACTAAAATGATAGTGCTATCCAATGCACAAATTTGTATGTAACTTTGATGAGTTTAAAACCTGTGGAATTTCATTTTTGGTATCTTGTGAAAACTTCTCCAGCATATGTGTTAAAATTGCTATGCTGCTCTTCATGAGAAACCCCTTTTTTGGGAACAAGGTTAAGCTGTGAATCATTTTTGCATCAATTGAGATATCTTTTTCTTATTGTGTCTTCTCATCAAGGTACATTCCAATTATAAACTTTGTCGACTCTTCTTCCAAACCTTGAAATTACATCAATGGACCCATGTTTAAAACCCTGTGATTGTTGGCTTGTAAAATCTTTATTACTCTGTCTACCCACTTCTCCCGTTCACTTTTCCATAGCTTCATAATTAGTACACCAAGTTTGATATCTCTTCAACTATGCAACCCGACCTAGTTCATCTATCTTTAAGTGATTAACGATCTCAAATCTAGTCTTGGGATCGGTTTTCTATGTTACCTGATCTTATTATTTTACTACCTTCTCTCTCTATCACAGTTCCCATCTCTTCAATATCACTACCACCTTTATTGATCCATACTAGATTAATGGACTTCCCTCTATCTTGATGGTTCGGGGTTTCTTGGGGACATGGTGAACTTGTGTGAATTTATTCTCAATAACTTATTTTATTTCTCCTTACCTCATTTGTTACTTGAATGAGTACTTTCTTTGATATTTATACTTGCTTTAATGATTTATCATTATCGCATATCTTCTTAGCTTTCATAGACTTGCATCTTCCAGTCGAACCAACTTTCGTTGATTTAGGTGTCATTTACTCACTTTCGGTTGTCCTTTTACTTGTTAAACCAAATTATGTCAATTCTTCTTATGGTGCATGTCGACTAACCTTTGATTCACCCACGAGTCCACCTCCTATAGATCTTAGCCTTCAACAACTTAGGCTACTGCAACAACCTCTTCAATAAAGAGTTGTTTACCCCAAGCACATAGCTTCGACTAGATGATCCGCCTTTGGTTCGCATCCTCCTTTTTTTGCAACCAATTCCCCAAAGTGGACACACTCACACACCATCCAACACTCAATGGACACAACCATTGCAATAGTCTAACCAACCGTTTTGACAATTGAAATTGCCTTCGCGAACCAGGGAATGTGCACTACTACAACTATGCCAATCGCCAAACAACTCTAATTGTTTCCCCGGGCATCCAACTGTGCCGACTTATTACGACCACTAGAACATCTATCAAAATTTCTAACAAAATGTCTATAAAATCATCATTTATTTTCTAAATTGGTTGAAATCGTGACTCAATTAATGTAAAAAGGAGCAAAGTGTGCAATATTGCTCAAATTCTTTTTCGCATCAAATACATATCACATAAAACAAATACCAAAGTATTATGCTCTAAGTGTACACGTGTTTTGAGAATACCAAGTCCCAAGTATCCCCTTCCCCACCTCGAGGTTGGTGGTAGCATTAGCAAGAAAGTGACGCTTTTTATTTAAAATAAGGAAAACATCATAGGATAAACCTCCACAAGCATGGCAAGAAATGCTTATTGTAACAACTACTAGAGCATTTATCGAAATGTCTAAAAAAACTTCTTACCGTATGCCTATAAAAATGTATTTCAAAGTTTCCTATTTATTTTCTAAATTGGTCGCGAATGTGACTTTATTAATGTCAAAGATGGTCTTAGGTTCTTTCACAATAATGTCTACATAGATTTTTATTTTGGGGTGGCAAGGGAGTCTCATAAAACTAATTTGGCCAAAAATATTAAATAGGAGAAGAGAGGCCCATCATCTCCCATAAACTACAATCAAATACAAATATTTTATGCAATTAATTAACCATTATTTGACCTTACATCATTTTGATCTACGTATTAAAGCATAACTTGAATTTGTTTTTTATTATTAATTTATCACTATGAATTAATTTAACTAATCAAATCATTTTGTTGAAGGATCACGGTGATTTTAAAAATAATATTTGTCCATACAAAATATAAAAATAAAATCAACAAAAATAAATGAACACCAAACGATAACAACGGAACAAACTTGTTAAAGCAGAAAATAACAAAAATGTAATTTCAACCAAATATTCCTTTACTACAAAATTTGTGATGTAGTATCACACCATGGAAAATGGATTGAGAATACAAAAAACATTGAGCATTGTTGTTTTAACTAGAGTCCAAGAAGTGCACTAATTGACTACATCCCCAATAATTTTTTGTATCACTTTCCAATACTCTTCTCCAAGTGGAATGGCATAGAACACTTCAGTTGAATTTTTTTTTCTCCAAATATAAGCTTCCCATGACCGCCTGAAATTGACTTATCATCAATAAACACCATTCCATTTTCATATATAAAAGGTAGAAAATTAACATTAACCGTTGCATGTGTGCACATCAAATGAAAGAAATAACTAGTTTAGTTTATTGTATGATCTAAAGTCAAGTAGTAACTTACATTGAGGTTTGATTGGGCCAATTAGAAGTCTCTAAGTGGATCAATAAACAAGTCAACGCATTAAAATGATTTCCTCTTACACCTTATAAATCCACATGACAATGGATCAAGGTCAAATCATAATGTTATTATAAGCATATCCGTGTTTCAATTGTTAATATGCAAATGTGGTGGTGTGGATATGAGCAGTTATGACTTACATGAAAAACCTTTGAGGCTTCTTGATCAACAAGAGTATGTAATGGATCGCATATTAAGAATGGCTTATTTGCAGTACAAGTCCAATTTAGTTAAGAGACCTTGTAGTTTGGTATCGAATCGAGCACTTCTCTAGTACAATTAGGTTGGTAGATGGAACCAATACAAATGAGGTTCTAACCTTGTCAGGCCTAAAATATGTTTATTAATAATCTGACATTTAATTGTCCACCAGGGGTTTGTAAACTTAGAGGTGCAAGCACAATATATGTAGAATCAGAGTCTATTCAGTGCAAACTAACTAATGCAATGATTTACAAAAGAAATGTGATAACTATAAGCTTTTAAATCAAAGTCAAAACTAGTACAAGAAGTAGTGAGAGAAATTAATACACTATTTTGTGAAACTATGGTAATTTCTGAGAAAAATATTTATGAAGAAAACACACTTTAAATACAATTTATGATCTATTGTTTTATAAACAAATTGCGTCAAACAATAAACAAACTAAAAATATCCCTATATACAAAAGCTATAAAAAATATCCTATTTATAAAAATAAGCAATTATGATAAATACACTATTCAAACTAATATAAAAGATACTTTAATTAATAAACTAATACTAGACTACAAGATTTAAATCAAACCTAAAATATCTTGAAAAGTAATAAATCTATACCGGTCTATGTTGAACAATCAAACTCTATATGCAATTTCTATGATAAATATTTAAAACCTACGATCTAGATAAAAACTTTCACAAGACTAAAACATAAATCCAACACTCTTTTGTTTTCTTGAAAAATTTAAACAAAACAAAATAAAACTTGAAGCAACTAAGCTAACAATTGACTAATAGACAATCAGATCTATAACTGAAAATAAACAAAGTATAGCCTACCACGCCCACCATACATGCCACGCCCACCAATTAACGCCATGCCCACGAATTAACGCCACGTCCATCTTTGAAAGTTCAACGCTATATATCTCGATATGGTATGTGAAACAGCTACACGAAAGAGTATCGGATCTGTAAACCACAAACAAACCCATAATAAGACTAGAGCACATGCAATTTAATATGGAAATCTTTCTTCGAAAGTAAAATATGTGTTATAAATCATAAATAAATGACAAACAAATTAGAATTTACCTTGGTTGCTTATATAACATCGAATTAAATTGTACGTGCTTGCATTTGTAGCTTAGATACCATTATGTACAACAAAATGAAGAAAACAAGCAGAATGGTGATCAATTTGAACCCTATACAGTGTCAAAAACTGAGCAAAATAGTGAACCATCAAACCTCTACAATCCCAGAGGATAAGGTAACACAACAACTCTAAAAATGTTCTTGATGCATCCCCGATGATTGACTATATTGTTTGGCGTCCCAAGATTGGCATTGTTTTATGCAATCCAACTAAGCTAATGTTTAGTATGGTTCTTGCACGTACAATGAGGTTGATATCCAGCATGATGGGGATCTTATGTCTATGGAGAAGGAAAGCCGCATATTTAGTTCATCATCAACCATAAAAAATGATACATTAGATAACATATCATATTCAATTATTTCTCATGTCTTTATTGGATTTCTCAATTGAATATTTAAGCACTTATTCAAACATTGGTATATATAGTGTCACAACTTGATACCCAAATTCTTAAGCGAGTATCTAATTACTTGTAATGTTACCATACTTTTTTGCTTTAAACGAGCATGAGCATTACAATATGTTATTATTTACACCTTCAATGCATATTATGAATATTGTATGGTTTCCTCTTAGCTGAATTTGCATCCTATGAATTTATAGTGCTTTGATCAACTAGCTAAAAAGGTTATAGGATGGAACCATGGAATGGAGTAAAAAAAGGTAAGCACAAAGTAATCAGAATTACAAATTACAACAAATCCCTTTGCCACCAATTAAGTGAGTCATTCCATACTTGTTTTGACCTTTGCAATGTGTCATGTGACGTCTTCCAGGAGGCCCGACTCACCGCCAACTTGCATTGAGAAGTGAGGATGACATAAATAAGCATGCACACAGTATCATCATGCTTATCAATCTCCCACTATCACCATAAGGTTTTAGATTAGATACCACCAAAATTACAATCCAAATTTGTGACACCCTTCATGATTAACGGGTGTCAATCAATATAGTTATCTAGCTAATTTTGTTTGTGTAGCATTCTATTGAATTTTCGATTAGCATTCATTCATATTTTTATTTATTTATTTTTTGCACAGTTTCTAACTACCAATTTAATGCCTCAACTACCAGTATATCTACATAATTTAATAGCCGTGATTTATCTACCATAATTAATCAATTTTGATAATTAGAGTAGATGTTCATAATGATTTATACAATTTACTTGAAATGACTCAATTAAATCAAAGAGATAGTAAATTAGCTCTGAAACTATCTAATTTGGCAATCCAATTCCTTAGCAACTCTCTGAAATCAATCAAGTGTTGTCCAAACTGTGATTTATCCTCCTAGCCAATTAGGTGCTTATGTAGTTTCCTAAATCTAGGAAATAAGTTGGTTTCCTAACCCTCCCTGCTCGTGCCTCTAAGAAAGCAACATCTAGCCAATAACCTTTTAGAATTCCTTAGTCGTTCTTGGCTCAAGCTCAATGTTACAAATCTGTATCTCGCTCTCCATGTTTTCCCCTTCCAAAATCCTCAACCTCTTTAAAAATCTAACCCCTGATCCGTCTCCAATGTCTTCCTTTATGCCTTTCCCCCACATCCTTCATAGCGTCAGGAGAAGAGTGGTTGCCCCCCTTTCCTAGGAAGTTCCCATAATAATAAAATAATACCTTCTTTCTTGAAATCCTACTTGCAGCTAAGTTAGGCGTAAAATTCAAATCAAAGCAAATCTTGGTGAGATTTATGAATTCAATCTTCTAATGAAATGGACCTAATTAAATCCTAGATAAAATGTATCTTTATTCTATAATAAAACATAAATTAAATCCCAAATGGAAGGTGACTTATAGGCATACAATTAAGTTTCTTACTGCACTTGTCATGCATCGAATCATTTAGTAATGTTAATGAATAACTAGTGTTTTTTTAAAAGAATACTAGTGCACACGTACAAGGTATGTATGCGTAGCTAGCGGAAACATAGCTTGCGTGTGTACTAATAATAACAGTCACTACCTCTGATGACATGTTAATGTGTGTTCACAACCCAACATGCAAGAAAGTAAATCAAGTAAACACACCATTCAAGAGTCTTTATTAAGTCACCTTGATTCAATATGAATCCGAATTTTAGCACCAAGATTGTCATAAATGAACCAGGCAAGTACTTTAAACAAGGTAGGAACCAAGTATAGAACTAATGTGGCATATCTAATTCCCAAACAACACTCTCAACTAGCTTTGAACCATCCTTCCTCACTGACCTACTTCCATCTTTCACATCATATCCTTTCCTCTACCGCAATACACTGGAGCATCAACTATATTGACCTAAATCCATATATAAATCGTAAGTGGAAATGTTTCCTACATCCACGTAACTTCCCCAGCAAGCATGCAAACAACAGTCATCATCACACATCTAGGGGAGAATGGCTTAACATGACCCTCCCATGAGTCCAGGTTTTGAAGGATAAACGATGGGTAACACCTACGTCCCTCCTAATAGAATTGGCGTCAACACCCTATTATTAACCATACTAAGTTGCTACTACTGTTCTTAGAGGTACATCATCGATTGGCCAGCTTGGGCAACTGTGATTCCTATAAAATTTGCACTTGCCCACGTATCATAACAATGTATCAACCCAATAATTAAACCACAAATTAATGCTTTGTACCAAACCTTTTCTCTTGTGATGTCCACGTATTTGATGCTACTTTATAACCACATTTATCTTGCTTTCTCTTATCGATTTCACCAATGTCGTTCTAAGATTGTGATGGTAGGTGCCTGATTTGAGTTCCTAATTCAAGCATAGTATCTTGTGGAAAAACGTTTACTGGGGATGTCATCCACGAATGTGGGGAAGCATCCGTGGGGATGTCACACACACACACAGATATATGTATGTCTGATTGATTAACTAATTGATTGTAGCTAGCTACTTGGGTGGTCTACCTCGAGTGATTGAGTGGATCGAGCTTCAGAAAAAAGGTCTCTGGGCCAATCCATTGAGTTGGCTACCTTTTTTGTTGCCGTCCCTCAATGTCCCAATTGAGAGTAGGCGTCGTAATCAACATTGAGAGGTTTACACAGGGTACCATCCATGAAATGTGAGGAAGTGCTTGAGGGCTCCTCGTGAGGTTGTCCTTGGATCATATATATAATCCCATGGGTCAGCTCAACTAGTTGTTTCCAATGCTATTAGGCATTTGGCCAGTTCCACGATAAGAGGTACCTCAATTGAAACCCTTGGATGAGGTGAATTAGTCTATGCTCACGGGTTTACGAAGGATGCCATCCTTGAATGTTGGGAAGCAATCCCTTGGTTTCAATGCGAGGTTTTTCTTCTAGTATATATATTGTAGCCAAAATGACCTTCATGTTGTAGCCTAAGTGGCATTTATATTGTAACACAATTAACCTGTATGTTGTATCCCATTGTGACTCGATTGTGTAAACCCTAGAGGCATTGAAACGCTAGAGGTATGGAATCGTAAGACCACATTAGATCATGTTGTGACATGACATCATGATACCATCAAGGCATTATAAGGCCATACAATATTTGTTTTGTCAAATGGCATCCTGAGAACCAAAGAAGTATTGTACGAGAATGTAAGTATGGTCCACCCAATGTTAAGACATTAATCCTCCCCTTATGGCGGAATCCATACGAAATTGGATGTGACTATGAGAATGCTTCATGGAATGAATCCTCCCCTTATGTTGAAAGCTGCAAGAATTTGGTTGTGACCATGTTTATTGCTAGGCACTCCTATCCTAGTGGTGAAAGGAGTTGCCTTGATTGTTATTTTGGCATTCCCACCTTCATGTTGAGGAAAGTTGACCATGATTTTTGGAACCGTTACTTTTGTGGTTGTTAGAACACTCGGAATGAATATAAGTAAAGATAAGCGTGAATGACCAATTTTAATAAAATGATACGTCATGTAAATACAATGTGTTGTGGTTCTTGGTTGAACATCTTTGAAGCCGTCTCTTAGACTCCAAGATGACTCTTCCCATTCACCCATGACTCTTGATGTGAATAGTAATAATAATACATATTATACTTTTACATCACCCAAAGGATTTGGTTTCGAACACCCCCCCCGTTAATCTGAAGGGTTGTTTGAGAGTCCAATCAATTTAGTGAAAGAGAGACCAGATTTTGAAGTGGACAACGACCAATGGTTGAATCTATCACTAAAGTGCTCTCTGAGATGCTGGTTTTGGGATGACCACAAACCAATAGCTAGCAAAATCCGATGTCTTCTACTAGATGGTGGTTTTTGGATGACCACAAACTTGGTAGATGGTGTTTTAGGATAACCACGAACCAATGGTTAGCAAAAGTTGTTGTATTCTACTAAATGGAGGTTTTATGATGGCCACAATCCAAAAGCTAGCTGGTGGTTTAGGATGACCACAAACCAAGAGGTGGTTAGGAGACGTCGAATGAAAACACACAAAATAGCAGAAATAACAGAACTCAGAATCACTTTTATATTGATCGCAAGCCACTTCGAGGGGGCAACCTCCTTTGAGCAAGCTCAATACAAATAACTTCACGGTACCTTCATTGGTCTCAACACAAACTTATATACCATGGGTCAATATCATGTGTCAATACAAACCATGGGCCAATACAAAATATGGATCAACAATTACTACGGGATGACTTACAAAGCATATGCGTCCAACAATAATAATACAAACTATGGATCAACAAATACTACGGGATGACTTACAAAGCATATGCGTCCAACAACAATATACTAACAAAGTAAATAGAAGGGTTGACATGGGTTCCTAACATCCCCTCTCCCTTAGAAAAAGCTTTGTCCTCAAAGCTTTAGATGTGGAAATTGATGCAGAATTTGAAGGAGTGGTTCCCCTGTAGCATCCTCGGGTTGCATTCCGGCCCACTGACGCCTTTTGAGTTTCAAGGAGGATTGCTTGGAAGGATGTAGACGAAGAAGGACCATATTAGCTGCGTGAAAAGTGCGCTCAGAACGGTGCTGATCGACTTGTTGTTTCAGTCGAATTCTTGCCATGTGAAGATTGTCCTGCAGAATGAGAAGAATTTGATCGTGGTTTCAAAGAACCGAGTCAATTGCCTGAACTGGGGAGCTGCTGAGCGTGTATGGAAGAAGAACTGGCGGTGCCTGTCCATAAACTGCTTCATATGGTGTCCTTTTAGATGTGGTATTGTACCACTGGAGCGCTTCTAAGAAATCCATATAAATAGCTGTCCACATCTGTGTAGGGATGGGAAAGGGTTCGAGCAGTCCCGAAAGGAGTGTCGTTTCACCCTTGTTGACCTGGAAAGTATCACACTCAACCACCATCTGGTGAATTTTCATTTTCAGTCCCTGCCAAAAGAAGTTACATTATTCCCGGTCATAGGTTTTGAGGAACCTAGAGTGCCCTGCTGATGAAGCATGGAGTTCATAGAAGAGATAGCCCTGTTGAACATATTGCAACCAATTTGGAACAAGCAGAGAAATAGTTGTAAGAGAAACTGGGTCATCAAATTGGCGAGAAGGAGCATCTGCCACCATATTATCCTTTCCCTTCTTGTAAGTGATCGCATAATCATAACCCATGAGTTGGATAACCCATTTTTGATGTGCTAGTGAGGAGACCCGTTGTTCCAGAAAATGTTCCGGACTCTGGAGATCAGTCTTGATGCAGAAATAATTTCCTAATAGGGATGGCTTCCACTTATGTACTGCATGCAAAATAGCCATCATTTCTTGCTGAGATGTAGATGCAGCTAAATGCTTATTGGAAAGGTCTCTTGAAGGCGGCAAGCCCATTGGTGCAACAAAGACACCAACATATCTATCCAAGGAAGTAGTGGAGACCATTGGTGGGTGCATCTGAATGCAATGGAGCTGAGCGATGACACCATGTGAATTTTTCTTAAGGATATTTTCCAGGCAATGTGAACTAATGATGTGGAGAGACCCTAGTTGTAAGCCCATAAATTTGTGTTGTGTCCCATTGACTGAAAACTACATCCAAATTTCAGCAAAATCCCATAAGATGGGGCCAAGTGTGCGTAACCATTGAACGACCAAAACCACATCACATCTGCCTAAGGACAAGGCAAACATGTCAGAGTGCAGGTTATAATCTTCCAGAGAGATATGCACATTGTGACACTTTTCCTTCCAAGGTAAGGTGCCGCCATAGGCAACCATGACTTCAAAGTTGGAGCAAGGATGGACAAAACAATCAGCATGTTTGGCAATCTGAGGGTTAATGAAGTTATGAGTGCTACCAGAATCAATGAGTATTGTAAGAGGAAGCTTCTTGAAGTAACCCCTGACCCGCATTATTTGGGGGGTGGTCACGCTGGATAAGGCATGGAGAGATATCTCTAGGTGGTATTCCTGAGATGGGGAGTCAATAGGCAGCTCCTGAATGTCGACTTGATCATCCGGTGTATCTGGAGCTTCTTCACCAACTTTAGAGGCGGGCGGAGAATCCACATCCAAGAGATAGAGCTTTTGTTGAACACATCTATGTCCCCGAGTGAATTTTTCATCACAATTATAACAAAGCCCTTTTTCTCTGTGTGCCTGCATCTCTGTTTCAGACAAATGCTTGATAGGAGTTGGTCAAGGAGTTGGCGGGATGGGAGGTCGTTGAGAACCCATATTTCGGAAGGGAACACAAGTGGGTTTGGAGCGCTGTTGGGCGACAATCTTGTCTTCTGCCAACTTAGCCAACCCCAGGGCTTCCATCATTGTGCTGGGACAGAACATTTTGACCTTTGGGCGGATTTCATCCTTAAGACCACTGATAAAACAACTCCGGTAGAAGTCATCAGACAATCCTTCTGTGTGGTTGGCTAGTTTCTCAAATTCTATCTGATACTCTCTCACAGTGCCAATTTGACGAAGTTTAGTGAGTGCTCCGGTGAAGTCATCAAAAGCACTAGGACCAAATCGTTGCAAAAGGAGTTGACAAAAATCTGTCCATTTTGGCTCGTCATGAGCCTTGATGTACCAACGGTACCATTGAAGGGCTTCCTGTTCCAAATGAAAGGATGCAAGTGGAAATTTTTGGACATCAAAAGTATTATGCAGACTAAAATACTGTTTTGCACAATAGATCCATCCAGTCGGATCAATACCATTGAAGCGAGGAAATTCAAGCTTCGGACCACGAAAAGTGCTGGAAGAAGAGAACCCATTGGCTGAAGAAGATTCTTGCTGTCGGTTATTGTTCATGGCTGAATACTGAAGATGGAGGCTGAGAAATTTTCCATCCAGATCTTGGAGTTTGGTTTCGATGGCGGCAAGTGCTTCCTCCATGGTTTTTGCTCCTGCGTGGGTGACAACCATAACCAAGAGTTTTTTTTTTTGGGGGGGGGGAATGGATAGAAAAACACAAACAAAAGCTTATTTAGTAAAGGGAAATTTGGATTTGGGAAAAACTCGGATGGGTAATTGGTGTTTGACTAGGTTTTGGACACTTTCTGATGGACAGGGAAGCAAAAAATGGGGATTTCAGAAACGGGGTGAAAGAATGAGAAAATTTGTCAAAGAGGGACAAAGAAGCAGAAATAGGGAATGAACACGGTGGCAAAATTTGGAGGCGAGTGGGTGAAAATTGAAGAAGTTATGGCAAACCCTAAAACTAGACAAATGTGAGATTTCTGGCTTTGGGAAGTAGAATTTGGGGTAGGGTCCTTAGGAATGAAATATGCAGAATGGGATTGCAAGCGTGTCCAAGAAGTTTCAAGGGAAACAGAGTTAAAACAAGGGAGATATGGCGAAAAAACATAATTTTTTTAAATTTTTTTTTAATTTTTTTTCAGGAATGGATCTGCAATGGCATGGAAGGGATTGGAAATAGATAGATCTGCAACAACGCGGAATGGATTGGCAACAGATGGATTTGAAACGACGCCGAATGGATAAAAAACGGCTGGATCTAAAATGGCTCAGAATGGATCTGAAACGGCTGGATCTGAAATGGATCTAAATGGATCTGAAACAGCGTGGAAGTGATCGGCAACAGTTCAACTGAAAATAGATATGGACTCTAGGTATGTGCATCTTCCTATCGGTTCAGGGGATTCACTCGGGCACCAATGTTGTCTGACGGCTTGCGTATTGGGGCAGTACCCCTCACTCCACGGCTCAGGTAAAACTGATAACCGCTTTGCCACAAATGATAGCTCTTGGTTTACCTCATGGGTGGGAACTAATCAATCAGGTAGGGGTCGTTTCCCTTTTTAATGGCAGGTTCTCTCAATGGGCCAGCTACTTCGAGGTTCCTGTGGTACTCCTCACAATGAGTTTTAGGGCTTATGCCCAAGTACTTCCCACAGTTAAGCGGATATGGATTATTCCCAGATCCGAAGCTGCGAAAAAAAAATTGGCAGAAATTTCACCCAGCGAGCTAAGAAAGTGCTCTGATACCAGATGTGAAGAACCTGCAATAATTAATTAATGAAAACACACGAAATAGCAGAAATAACAGAACTCAGAATCACTTTTATATTGATCGCAGGCCACTTCAAGGGGGCAACCTCCTTTGAGCAAGCTCAATACAAATAACTTCATGGTACCTTCATTGGTCTCAACACAAACTTATATACTAAGTCTAGGCGCCAATACCATGGGTCAATACCATGTGTCAATACAAACCATGAGCCAATACAAAATATGGATCAACAATTACTACATGACGACTTACAAAGCATATGCGTCCAACAACAATAATACAAACTATGGATCAACAAATACTACGGGACGACTTACAAAGCATATGCATCCAACAACAATATACTAACAAAGTAAATAGAAGGGTTGACATGGGTTCCTAACAGTAGTTTAGGATGACCAAAAACCAAGAGGTGGTTAGGAGACGCCGATATCTTCCACTAAATGGTGGTTTTTGGAGGACCACAAACAAAGTGGTGGTTTTAGGATGACCACAAACCAAGTGATGGTCTTAGAATGATCACAAACCATTGGATGCTCTGAAACATGGCTCTGTCGATGTCTCCTGGCTACATCTCTAGCTCTAACTCGAGGCTATGTATGTGTCTCCTAGTTACAACTGCAACTATCGCTTTGGCTATGGCTCGAGGCTCTATCTATTGGCTATGGTTGAGGATCAATTGTCCCGATAATGTATAATTCTAGTTATCGAGCAATGTATCTGATTGGTAGGGTTTCGAAACTTGAAGCCTAAATTTCAATCCATGATATTTCCCCTAATCAAGTGCAAGGTGAGTTGCGGGTCGAGACTTTCTACTGCAAGATGTGTCATTACACATGACTAAATTCTTTTGTATGACTAATATGTCTTCCTGGTTGTTGATGACCATCGCCAAGAATTGATCCACCCATAGTGAATCTTTAATCGTGCAGGTTTCTTTGGTGTTGAAAATCTGTCTAAAGAATGATTATGCTTCTCGCAATGCTGACAAGGATTGAGATCAAAACATTGATCCTTTGTGTGGGAAATTGGATGACAATGTCGGCACTGATGTTGGAAGGAACAGGTGAAAATGAATCTTCTCGAAGGAATCCAATACTTTGAATTTGGATTGGTCTAGAATAATTTAGAATATGAAAGGTCACTTCCATATCATATCCGAGAAAAGCTATGTGTTTGTTGTTCTTGATTTCATTCGATGATGGTCATTGAAAGATTACACTAAACATGTTCATGATAAGCTTCTCCTTCTGCACATGACGTTGTTTCACTGAGTCAATCGTGTGTCAGTAGTTGATAGGAAGCATTATCATACTAAAAAGGAGGGTTATTTTGAACAAGAACTAGTTCATAATATTGATTCCTTCGTTGTTTCTATCACGTTGGAGCCGTGATTGAGCCTGGAGAAGTTCTACTTTGGCTTGCAAATCATGTAAACAAGTTAGCACGGATTGGAGAGTTGATTTTTTGGTTGTGATTGTATTGCCAAATAACAGTGAGTATTAGAGTGTTCAATAACCCTAATAATTCCTCAGTTCGAGCCATTTGAAAGACTGTTTGAGGCCTGAAAGGTCTTCTTGCAAATACACCCTTTAACAATAAGACTTGGTAATCGACAATCCAACTCAGAGAATAAAAGGTGTCGATTTGTACCGAGAATACACCCGATATAGTTCAACTTAGTTTTGATTTGACACTAACTAAAAACCATTACAAGCACCAAAATACAAGAAAACTTACAAAATCCAGTATTTGCAAGTTATCATTTGATGTTGATCTTAAGTCGAGTCAGTCTCCAAAATGAGTGCTTTACCTCTGTAATCACAAATATGCCTCTGGGATTGAATGCTCAGGGTTCTTCGATGATGCTTAGCTATGGTTCCAAGGCCACTTCCTCTAAGGAGATGGATGGCTCGCTTCCTGCAACTTCTTTGGAATTTTCACTTATTCTCTTGTTGTTTTACTCTTCTACGAGATCAGAAGAAGAGCATTGTTGTTGTTGTTATTGGGTCATGTGTTTGATGAGAAGAGCCCTAATGAAGCATGAAACAACCTTGATGGAGAAGCCGAGATTCACATATAATTTCCCAATATCGTTCAAAGCAACCGCGAGGGTAAGATCGATTTCGTCTTTGTAAAGGCTCTTGAGCTTCGGAATGACATCCTCCAAAATTTCAATGGCACCTTTCGTGTGTCCTCTCCATCTATAGGTTGCTCGGCTTTGGAGCTCCACTCCTTCAACAATGCATCCTACAATGCTATTAACCTTCTGCGTTTCATGTCTATTAAACTTCGTGCAATATTTTAACATTCTTCCTCCCAAGACTATTCAACTTCGTGTAGTGTTTTGACCTTTCATATTCCCAAGTTGTTGGAACATTGTGAACGCTAATTACACTGCACTATTCACAAGTGGCGTGTTCGTACAAACTCGTCTGTGTCAGTTAAAGTTTGCCTCTGTCTGCAATGCTCTGGGACAATCCACAAGCCTCCCAACTATATCCTCTTTTCCATCCAGTATCAAAGGTCTTCAGCCTATTTATCTGTGTACAGACCAGCTCAATCGGTATTGGAAAATCTTCTCTTGGAGAACTCGCAACCTAAGGAAATTTGAATGTCCCCCATTAAATAAATAAATGTGCTAACCCAATCCTGGATGGGATTTTATCTGTAGAATGTCTCAAGAACGCCCTTCTCCCGTCAAAGAATTAAACACGCCTTTGTAAATGTTGTGGCCTACGAATTTCAATGGCAACTTCCTTCCAGCCATAATTCTGTAACATAAGTGCACAACAGAGAGTGACTCTTGAATTCGCCTTGACACTGCTGCTCTGAGGGCAGAAGAGGACCCACAGAAGAAGGATGGAGCCTTCTATCCTTCATGTAGCTCTCAAGTATCCTACAATTTGACATCGCTTCCAGAAATCTTTCTACATTGTGATGATTCTTCTTTCACTACTAGAGTGCTCGCCTTCGAGGCCTTTTCTCTTGAAACTGCAACGATAGAAAACCACCCAAAGGATAATAAGACACAACACACATAGGAATACAACCCAGAAATTCGTGGATTGGGGTTTTCAGAGATGCCAACCACTGAGGGATTGAAGCTCGTGGGAGGTGAATTCATATATGAGATAATCTGTAGTAGATGGATATGCAGAGGGGATGATTAGGACTCCAATGAAACTCAGGTCGCAAGAGGTGTGGAGAGTCTTCCATAGAATACTACGCACAAGAGAGGTAACAATCGAGCTCTGGTGCCATTGTGGAATGCTAAGAACGAAGATAGGAAGAGATAAGTGTAAATGCCCAATTTAATTGAAATGATACACATATAAATACGATGTGATGTGATGCTTGGTTTCATCTTCTAAGCCATCTCTTGGACTCTTGGACGACTCTTCCTATTTGCATATGACTCATGACGTGAATAGTTGTAACAATACACAATATACTTTTACATCACCCAAAGGATTAGATTTCCAGGAGTGGTGTTGAGGATTGGCAATTGATTATTTTATAGGCACGTCCACCCTTGCAGTGAGGAGTGATTCCCACTAAGTTGTGGAGCTACATCCTTCTTGTTGAAAGAAGGTGACACTATGGCATATTTACTCTTAGAATACAAGGGCACCCCATATTCATAAAATTGGAAGGTAACCCATTTTTAAGTACCTCCAAATCGCATCTAACATTAAGGTGACGTGTTGGAATATTAATGTTAAATGGGTTTGAAGTCCAAGTTACATATTTGGGGGATAAATCAATGCCTCACATTTAAGCTAATGTTGAGATTATATCAACATCTCACATATATTCTAATGTTGAGATCAGATGAGGGGGTCACACTTAAGTAATGAGACTTTAACAAGGGAAGAGGAAAACCTTGATGTCATGAGACTACTGTTGTAAAGGTAAAAGAGCGCTAAAATAATTTTTGAAGCAATACAAAAGGGGTGTGAATATTTAAGGAAATGGTTTTTCCTGTTAGGGTTTTCCACTGTAAATCTATGTTTGTTGTTCATTTGTGCGATTGGTTTTAGTGCTTATTTATTTGTTTTTCAAACAAGATCACTACGGTGTCCAAGAAATGGAAAGGGGCATTAGAGATCCTACATGTGAGTGTGAGATAGATTAAAAGGATAGTGTTATCCAACACACAAACTTGTATGTACCTTTGATGAGTGACAAACCTTTGAAATTTCATTTTTGGTATCTTGTGAAAACTTCTCCAACATATGTGTTAAAATTGCTATGTCGCTCTTCATAAGAAACCCTTCCTTTGGAAACAGGGTTAAGCTATGAATCATTTTTGCATTGATTGAGATAACTCTTGTTTACCATGTCTTCTCATTACGGTACATTCTAACATTAAACTTTGTTGACTATTCTTAGTGAATTGCTCATCTTGGTTACCACTTTGTATGGTTGATATTTTAACATTTGACTTTGTATGTTGTCAAGTATTAAGAAATATATTTTTTAGTAGATAACAAAGCAATGTTATTTTTTTTCAAGTTGAAAATAATATTCTTACTATCTTTTGTCAACTTGCTTCGCTAACACCTTTTATTTGTTGTTTCTATCGGCGTTTATTTGCACCTTCTGGGGCAATTGCTAGTATATGTATATATATCAATTAATCATATTCTATAATTATAAGTTAATATATTAATATATACTTTAATATAGTTAATATTATTATTTATACATATATTAAGCATAGTTAACTTATAAATAGGTTTAAATCCAAATAAATGTTACTAGCTATAGTTAACTCGTGTTTAATAGCTATATTGTATTGGGCTTAAAATCCACCTCCAGAATTTTAGTGGCCAACATTGAAAATTGTAATATATTTCCATCAAATTCATCTCAAGAATTTTAAGGGCTAGTATTGACAATTGTAACATTTTTATTTATCAAAATTCACCTCAATTTTTATAGCATACAATTACTGTATATTAAATTAACAAAAAAAATTCAAAAGTAACTAAAACAATATTAAAAATTGTCTTATAGAATTCAACTAAATTTTTGTAATTCTTCGATGGTCTATGCACCATTGATTTCTACTTCCTTATTAACTTATCCTTATAATTTAATAACTCTTAAACTTTACACAATTTATTAATGTAATTGATTTATTATACTATTTTATATAATATAAATTTGTATAATTTTTTTAAATATTTTTTTTAATAATATTGAGAATTACTAGTTTAGTTTTAATTAATCTAATTTCAAAATCATTTATAATTACATTGTTGTGTACAAACAAAATTTGATGAGTTAAAATAAATTTATTAATGGCAGGGACAAGTCTTCTTTCATTTCAACTATCAAATACATATTGCTCCTGCCAGTTGTTTGCAGAGTAATTACTTAGATTTTTTTTTGTGGTTTCCATCTACGTATCCATCTATGCCCAAATCAAATGTCTAGTGGAAGGAGTTGTAGATACAGATCAATATATAGACGGAGATGGAGAGAGAAGTGTAATTCACATGTATGGAGTTTGATTATGTAGAGGAAATAATGATGATGGCCATTGGTGATAGAGGAGACGAAGGGCACAACACCCCACGGGTAGAAGAGTCAGTGATTTTCTATTTACGGAGTAGAAGGTTCATGGGGCGTTGGATGATTGAGGGTCTAAGACAATATAGTCCGTAGCATGCTTCTCTTTCCATAAAAAATTGAACCGCATTTTGGGAAAATTTACTAAAGTTTGGTTATGTGCATTCCAATTGATAAAACTTTATCAAAATAATAAGCAAAATGGTAATGTGAGGTTGTTATCCTAGCTTAGTTGATTTAATTTAATGATTAAAAAAATGTGATAAGCTAGGATTAGTAGAGAACTGAGCTCCCAATTCCTCAAATATATTATTCTAACCAATAGCAATGGGGCCTTTGCATGCACATGCCTTTAATCAATATATGTCAATTGTATATGAATCCCTTGAAACTTTATAAAATTGTGACCACCTTTTATTTGTACATATCTCTATAGTAGATTTAATGTACTAACCCAATATTGAGTAAGATGGCACTACATTCAATCTAAAAATATATCAATTTCTTGGCCTAATTTTTCAAGTTCAGTTGCCAGCTTGGTGTTTTTTATTACTTTTATTGACTTTATGGCTCTTTGCAGAGATGGTGCAGTCGATGAAGAGTATTGCTAAATTGGATTTGAACCTGTATGTGGAGGAAAAAAACTTGTTTTTTGTAGGATATAATAATGTTATTGTTTCCAAGAGAGCATCATGGTGGATTATGTCCTCCATTGAGAAGAAAGAAGCAAAGGGGAATGAGCAGAACATGAAAAATATCAGGGATTACCAACAAAAGGTGGAGGATGAACTGTTCAGAATCTATAATGACATTCTATCAATTATGGATGATCTGACTTCCTTATTCTACTTTTGGAGAGTCCACAGTTTTTTACTACAAGATGTAAGTTTGTTATGGTGTCCTTCATTGCCTTATACTGAAAAAGTTTTAACAATAATTTGTGTGCACAATCTTCTAGGACTACCAAATAATAATTGCAGGTTGGGTAATTCTAATCAATGCATGGCAACCTGCTAGTATGCCCTGTATTTATATAAGAGTACGACCTATCATTAACAGTTGTACTAACATAGCCTATTAAGCAATATCGTTATATTTATCATATAGGTTTTTAGATTTTTTTAAAGAAGGTTGGTGATCAATTCTTCTAATATATATAATTCATGTTTTGACATATATAAATGGGCTTTGAGTATGTCTCAATAATTTTGATTCAATAGTATTTCCATATATAATAGTCAAGTGTAAATTTGCCAAAATTTAAACTTAAATTACTTCAACCATTCAACGCATTGTTGATAATTGATGTGAATTTTCAAAGATCAAGAACCATATGGATGAAACCTTTTATGAGATTGTTTATGTAGTTTAGCTTGGATCATGAACTCAGAAAATTCCCCTTTAAACCATGTTCCCCTATAGATGATACTCATGAAAATAAAATCGGCCTCAAAGCATTATGCTATGTAGCTAGTGTTCCAATTATGTTTTTATGGGTGATAGATTGTATTTCTTAGTATTGGTTTTCTTTTTAGCAGTTGCCATATAATTTCTTTATTAGCTAGTTGGAACTACTCTTCATTTTTGTATCGTACTAGAGTGTGATATTGTTTATTGTGTTGATTGTATTTATTATTATTGATTTTCTTTCTAGCAGTTGCCATATAATTTCTTTATTAGTTAGTTGGAACTACTCTTCATTTTTGTATTGTACTAGAGTGTGACATTATTTATTGTGTTGATTGTATTTCTTAGTATTGATTTTATTTCTAGAAGTTGCCATATAATTTCTTTATTAGCTAGTTGCAACTAATCTTCATTTTTGTATTGTACCAAAGTGTGATATTATTTATTGTGTTGATTTTTGTTGTAATGATCCACTATGAAAATTTGAGAACTCTTAGTGGATATGCTTGAACATAAAATGGCATCAGGGCATTGTGCTATGTTACAATGATGATCTTCAAAGTGCATATCAAAATACACATATTGTGCACTATTTTTCTACCTTTGTTGTTGCTTTGCACTAATGAGACATTTTGTGTCATCGTTCAATTCTAGCCTTTTGATTTTAGTCTACTATATGTGTTTTTTTTTAAATATGCATTACAATTCTTTTTTCATTTGTATAACTAAGGCAAGGACTAAGCTGCACGCAGCTCTTGTTATCTCTTGATAACAACAAAAAGAATTTTATAGCTCATGAATAGGACAATATTGTCTAGTTGTCTTTTTGTGGGTGTAAGACTTTGAACTGGATAATTTGGCACCTTTGAATCATTCTCTTACCCATGGTTGGATTGGTAAGCTTTATTCTTAAACTAGCATATATGATATGGGTCTCCCTTTATAAGGTTGCTTCTAAACATTATGCCACCAGAATTTAAACTCCCATATAGGATATGGGTCTCTCTTTACAAGGTTGCTTCTAAACCTTATGCCACTAGAATTTAATATAGGATCCATCTTATTGGACGATGTTGCATTAGCTCACTTTACTCCCTTGCACTCATCCTATGACAAAGCCTTCATGTGATGGGTTTACATAGAGTAGCATAACGTTTTTTTTTACACTCATCATGAGTTTTTTCCATTCTCTTAGGGGCCCTTCTATATTTGAGTTTCCATTATGAGCCACATTCTCCTCTCTCTTTCTACCCTTGCCTATAAGGGATTGTAATACCCCTAGTTTTGACTTGGAATGTAATTATCCAATATTATGTAAACGATGTAAATATGCTAGTGCGAATTCCTAGTGCGGAGCTCAAGGCCAAGGCCCGACTAGTGAATGTTTAGGCATGTATGATGTTATATTTTTATTTTGGACCATATGATTGGCTTATTATGCCTAATTCGAAATGTATTTAAATATTATGTTGAAAATTAATAGAATGGTCCAACAATGGTTGTGTAAAGAGCACCAAAGGGGAAGAGGAAGGGAGATTATGGGAAACCCAATCCTGTGTTGCCATGTGTCGACCTTAGAACTCACCCTCAATTCTGTCTTGTGATGAGAATAAGCCAATTATATCCTTTTTGACCATTTTCCAATCATTTATTGCACATGTGAGGTTGGTGGGAAAAGTCACTTCATGTAGTTATTGAGCATGGGGGTTGTGACAGTTATGTTAGCTGTCAGCAGTCCTATTTCTTCTATGGTCAGAAGCCATGTCAGCTATCTTTTCACACTCACCTCATATCCTTGGGGTCAACACTCTTTTGATCATGATTCCATTCTCATTCTCTCATGCAAGTTGCTGCACTACGTAGAGTTATTCCATTGATGTTCATGTCAATTAAGGGACTGTGTCTTAAACTCAGAAATTTAAATTAGAGGACAGAGTTACATTTTTGGAAGCGAAAATCATTGGTTGTATGTGAGCAGAAAGGTTGGGCAAGCTAGGAACCTTACCCATGGAGTTCTGCTACTTGTAGGTGCTTGATAGGTCACAAATAAAGGCTACGAGTGGTTCTACAACATCCATATCAAGTTGGACTTCTTCTATGCACACACTAGAAGCACCCAGCAAGATGGATCACCCAATAGAACCGTGGATCAGTGAAGGGGATGCCTGAGCTAGAAGGGTGTTGTGTGGGGCAGGTATTGTGGAAGCCAAGGCTGTGGGGGCTGAGTGAGACCCCTGTAGAGATCTGTATGAGCATTTGACTAAGCACTGAGAGCAGAACGGGTTGTGGGCTGAGAGTTAGAAGCTTGTAGGTGTTTCCTTTGCCCTGGTGGCCTCATAGCCCAGCTTGGGGGTGGCCTCAGCAACAGAAAGAGTATATGTTGGACTGAGTGCCTATGGTTGGGTGGAAAAGCACTCTTACACAGCCAGTTGCTTGGATCTGCGTTTATTAAAGATAAGTACTCTCATGTATTTGAATCTAAACTGTTTTATTTGATGCCTGTAATGTTTATGTTGGTAGTTACATGCTAGATGTGTGTAGTTAGATTTTATATTTTCGTTGTGCATGTTTATTACATTTCTGCGCACATTCCATTTTATTAGAAAATTGTATTATGCATTGGGGCGAATTATTAGAGCCTAGGTTTTGGCCAACGTCCCCTCCTGATGGTTGGATTGGGTGAGGGGGACATTACAGGGATCCAATGTCCCATGATTGTTTGTTATCATACACATGTTTTTGTTGTTTGCTTACATGTGTTGCCTATTGAACATTTATTACACGTAAATCATTGCTACTAGAAGTGGGGCATGTGTTGCTTGCGATATGAGAATGCGCCACCTTTCTTGATTCTTTTATTCTTTGAAAATAACAGTAAAAAATTGCAAAAAAGGGGGGGGGAGGCTGGAACCATTATGAGCATGGGGATTTTCTCAATTTGTTAATTCCTCTCAAGTATTACTTGGGAATCCATTGGTGTCATCCTTGATTGGAGCATCAAAATAGAGTCGCCTACTTGTGCTTAATTTTCTTGTCAATCTGAATCTTTGTTCACCCAATTTACCTATTATTACTCTCTTCCTTATTAAAGAATGTCCCATTTTCACCTTTGGTCGAGTCATGTTTCCCCATGATTTCCCTTGAAGTAGAATGTTGTGCATGTCAATCTTTGCTTATCTATTACATGTCAAGGTGTTTTATGTCACCCTTCACATGCTTGGCTAGTTTCCTTTAGTTGAGTTTATGTCTATATCATTCATCAACTATCTTCTTACTTCATGTTTGTTGTAGGGATGCATCCTTGGAATTCCTCCAATAGATCCGCTCTTGTCAACTTCAAGAGATTTTCTTTGGGAGTTTGATCTAGAGGCTTAGCACCTTGACTTCCATTTTCCTCATTGATGCACTTGTAGTATTTGTAGTTGGTTATCATAATTGGTCTCTGATTCTATGATTCCTTAATTTTTTTACTTCAAAAATTTCAAACCATATATTGACATTGTTTAGGATCGCACCAATAACTTGGGGCCCATTTTCACTATCTATGGATTACCTCTCATACAGTAGGAATTTTCATTATTGATTCCAACTAGATTGTTCCTTTCTTATTCGAATTCAAAATTTCCGTATCACATATAGAGGAATGTACTCAATGGAGTTAATGTTCTAGATTCTATCAAGTACAATAAACATATTTGGTTCCTTGCAACCAACATTGGAAAGTTTATTTAGAGCTCTTTTCAACTAGCATTTGAGTTCTTGACACTTATTTAAGTTGCTTAAGCTTTAGGGCCTCATCTTCTTTAGTTTTGTGCCATTTACCTTAACAACATTATACAATTCATGTTAGAGGATCTATATGATGATGCATTGAGATATTGATGTACTTTGGAATGGTCTCTTCTTTCTTAATACATGGATCCATTTATGTATATATGAGGTGCATTGACATGTCCTTCCCATTTTTATGTGCTACTCATATGTTGTACTTGACTTGACTCATACACAAGCTTGTGGATGTCGAACTAATGAAAGAAAGGATGATTATGTACCCTTCTGTTATGGTTGCATGCAATTTATGTTTCCTCTATTCGATATTGACTTCCTCCATAGTCTCTTGAATTCCCATTTTGGTGAAGAAACAACATAATGTATTTCAACCATACAATGCTCTACATACTTCATACATCAAGGGCACTTATTCTTACGGGACTTTCTCTTGCAAGTACCACATGGTCCTATCCTCGAGGTGCATTACATTGCGGCCTATTTTGCATGGTTGCAATACTAATACCTCTAAAACCCCTATAGAATCCCTGGTAATAATCCCTATAGTCCTTTCCCTAATAAAACTTATGATCCTTATAACCCATATGGTTTGATTGTTAATAACCCATAAAACCCATATGGTTCCCATGCTAATAGATCTTATTTCCCCATATAACCCCCCTAGTCTTATTATTTATAACCCACTAAACCCCTATGACCCCCTTGCTATTAACACCTATCTTCCCCATGTTAACAATAATTATGATACATGTAGCCATGATGGTCCTAATGCTAATAACCCTTAAAATCCATGAATCCCTTACTAATAACCACTAAAAGTCCTATGGTTTTAATGTTGAGAACCCTCAAACTAAAGAGTTTGATAAACCTATGCAATACAAAAATACTAACATAATTTAAAACAAAAAATAACAATGGCACACACAAAGCGCATAAAGGATTTATCTTGGAAACCCTTAACCATGAAAACTAGCGTAATTGAGAGTTATTCCTCTCTATGTGTCATTGTATTAACATCACCTTTTATAATATAATATTTATGTATTTTGCAACATCCAAAGCCCTAATCCATTAACCTAGATTAGTTACAACCGCAATTCCTTAATTGGTATTAGTTTATAATGAGGCGAAACCATTGACTAAAATAATACATAGTGAACTAGAAAATGTTATTAAACCCTATTTTCTTAGAAACTAAAATGCACTTATAACCCCTATAGCCTTATAACCATATCTTCCCCACTAATAACATCTATAATCCTTATCAGTCCATTGGTTGTAGCTTGTGTGGTTGGTAGGAATGATTGTTTCCCTCCCCACCTGAATTCAATTCTTGTAAGTGACATGATGTTCTTGTTGAGACCCTATTGTAATGATTGTATTTCTGTGAACCACCATTAAAATCCATCTTGTGTACCAAGAATCGATCCTCTCTCACTTTGACTGGCTGAGTGAACGTGCACCGCCATTCTGAGACCTTGCTGCCAACTCCGACTGCAACTAGGGCTTGACCCTCGATCTCTACTCGCCCCCACGATGGCCTCGGGAGGAGACTCCCCCCCCCCTGAACTATGCGATTTCATGAATCCAATCACAGCTCAAGGGAAAAAGACTCTGTCGGATTCCCAACAAATTTTCATGAAAAAACTTGCCGAGATACCCATAGTAGCACTGCCGGTAGAGAACCCCTGCAAGACAACCCTTAATCTCTTAGAACAAGGTTTGATTGGTCAGTTCACAGGCCTGTGGCCCTCTCCAAAACCTACTGAAGCATGGGTACATAAAAACTGGAGACCCTTAATCTCGGAAGAAGTAAAATCTTACTTCTTAGGAAAGGGATTTTTTGCATTCGTCTTTGAAAGCAAACAAGATTGTGAGTTAATCTTCAGGAACTGTCCATAATTCATGGGGCCACAAGTGATTTATATGAATAAATGGAATCCAAATTTTGATCCATCCCAAGATGTCCCCTCTGCATTTCCGGTCTAGGTGAGACTCCCACACCTACCCCTCCATTGCAGGAACCCAGAATCACTAGAAGCAATCGGAAATACCCTCGAAAAATACATAGGGAAAGCATATCGAAAGGATCAATACTCGTGTGCAAGAATCTGCACTGAAGTAGATCTGGAACATGGAATCCCAGAAGCTATAAAAATCATAATGATAGACTGGTCTCACATTCAGGAATTAGACTACGAGCAAATCCCATTCAAATGCAGATATTGCCATGAATATGGGAATTTTGCTCGATATTGCAAGAAGAAGCCCGCAAATCCGGATTCAGGAGGGAAAAAATAACAATGGACTTCTATTCAAAAAAACCCTATCTCCAATCGGGACCAAAATCCCTACCAAAAGGTCAAATTTTGAGGAAGGCGGACCCTCAACATCAAAAATATCTGGTTACTAATACTGGGAATAGATTCAAAGCTCTTGAAACTCCAGAAATCCAGGAAATCCCGGAAGCCCCAGAAGAAGGAGAAATTCCTTAACATCAAGAACTTCAAGAGACCTCTCAAATACAAGAAGCCCCAAAGGAACTCCAGCCTTAGATAACCCCGAGCCCCAAAAGACCTATTTCAGAAAAAAGAAACGCTCTCTCCTTCTTACGCGGAAATTACAAAATCCAAACCTATGGTTTCCCTTGCATCTTTGAAATATCTTATAGACAGATCATCTAAAAAATTAGGGAAAAAATCGATTAAATATCTAAGGGAAGAAGAAGCTGAATGCGAGAAAACCCAAGGATCTCAAGCAACAATAGACATGGCCTTTAGCAAAAACACCAGAGCCAGAATAACAGGGAATAAAATGGGAGACATAGTAGGGGGAGGCCCCTCCTCTACTCACAATAGTAGATAATGAAGCTGGTCTCTTGGAATTGCAGAGAACTGGGAAACCCTAATAAAATACAAGCGGTTAAAGATCTCCAAAACATCGACATGCCAGATATCTGCATGCTCCAAGAGACCAAGCTCGATGAAAATGCTATCCTATATATTGGAAGGGAAAAATGGAAGAAGAATGTAGGCATGGCTATCAGTGCCAGAGGGGCCTCCAGAGGCCTGGAAACCCTCTGATCCTCATACAAATTCCAACTACATAACTCCTTTGACACACAACATTGGATCTTCACGGAGCTCACTCATACTCAAAGCAACATTCATATCGCACTCTTCAATATGTATGTCCCTAACCTTTATTCTAAAAAAAGAGATTGTCGGAAACTCTTGGAAGATTTTCTAGATGCATACACACCACAAAATCTTATTCTAGCAAGCGAAGTGAATATAACTCTTTCCACATCTGAAAAAAATGGAGGCCTCACCGGAAGGGATATTCTCAAATCTCAGGTAGAATCCCTAATCCAGACATGGGATCTACTTCACATCAAACCTAAGAAAGGAAAATTTACTTGGTCCAACAAGCGACTAGGTAAAGGAAACATTATGTCCCGGATCGACATATTCCTTGTTCAGAGCAGCCTTTTAGTCGAGGGACAAATAGTTTTTTCAAAAATTATGGAAAATCTGGCTTCGGATCACAAACCAATCTTACTCCAACTTCAAGAGGAGGAAGACCTTGGCCCGATCCCCTTCAAATTTATCCCCCAATGGCTATATCATGAAATTTTCTGGGGCATCCTAGATAAAACATGGAAAACTCATATATCAAGCTCCCCAAGATTTGTTTGGGAGCAGAAGCTCACAATCACCAAAAAATCCTTAAAGGATTGGGCCAAGGCTAACTACCCCCCACCATAAAATTCCAAAAAGAAGGCAATAGAAGAGCTAGAATCCTTTCATACCTCACTAGACGAGCACCCAATCGATAATTCAACGCTCCAGGAAGAAGTCAAGCGACAAGTCAAGGTTCACGAAGCCTTTCGTAAAGAAGAGGAATTCTTGAGACTAAAATCATGGAGCACATGGCTCAAAGATGGCGATAGGAACACTTCCTTCTTCCACAAACAAACCAAAGCCAAGAAATCAAACAAATATGTCTCGAAAATCAAGACGAAGAATGAATCAGTTGTCAAAGGACAAGGAAACATCAAAACTTTGGCGTATAACCACTTCTCAAACCTCTTCACGAAGGGAGACAACGCTGGAGAGGAATGAGAGCAAATTCTCCTAGAGCACATCCCAAAGAAAATCACGTTGGATAACAACATCGAACTCCTCAAACCATTTGGAAGTCATCAACGCAATCTGGTACTTTGATCCTGATGAGGCCCCAAGACCGGACGGGTATCCAATCCACTTCTACAAATATTGTTGGCATATATAAGAAAATAATATATGAGAATGGTTAGAAATTTTCACTCAAAAGAAAAGATTGGAGGCTGCACCAACTCCACATTCCTAGCCCTTATACCAAAAGAGACAAATCCCAACTCCTTTGGCAGGTTCTGATCAATTTCTCTATGTAATTTTTCCTACAATATAATCTCCAAAATGCTGGAAAACAAAATGAAGCCTCTCCTCTCTAAAATTATCTCTGACAACCAAGGAGGATTCTTAAAAGGGAGACAGATCCTCGACAATGTGATACTCGTTCAAGAAGTTATACAGTCCAGCAAGATTCGCAAGGAAAAAGGCATGCTGATCAAACTTGATATGGCTAACACCTTCGATCGTGTTAAACATTCATTCCTCTTTAAAGTCATGGAAAACTTTGGATTTGGGGATACTTTCGTAAACTAGATCTCAGCTTGCATAAGAGGACCCTGGATCGCCCCTTTGGTAAACGAACGCCCCACTAAATTCTTTCAAGCCAAGCATGGAATGCGACAAGGATGTCCCTTGTCCTCTTTTTGTACATCCTTTTGGCAGACTCCCTTAGTCGGAAGCTGAACTCAGACCTAAGAATAGGTTCCCTCCTGGGCCTCAATCTAGCTCCTAACTCTATGCCTCTCAACCACACTCTCTTCGCTGATGAATCCCTCTTACTATGAGGAGGCTCCTCAATTATTGCTTGAAAATTAAGAAAAACATGACCTAGTATTGCAATGCCTCAGGAGGCAAGATCAATCTCCACAAGAGCGTAGTCTACGGATGGAATCTAAATAACACTTTCACATCTAACATTGGCCAAATCCTTGGAATCAAAGTTCATAAGTATTGGGACAAATTCAAATATTTGGGCCTCCTGATAACACAAGATCATTCAAAATCAGGATTCTGGGAAGAGACAATAATCAAAATCAAATCCAAAATAAGGAACTGGGGAGGATATTGGCTCAACAAAGCCGAAAAATTGATCTTGGTAAAAGTAGTCCTATCAGTTTTGCCAATTTATCAGTCATCTCTTATCCTGGTGCCTAAAGGAGTGTCAGAACAAATAAGTAAACTTCTGAGATATTTCCTCTAGACAGGGGGGAAAACAACAAGAGCAAAATACTTCTGTTGAACTGGAGCATTATAAAGTATCCAAAACTTTCAGGTGGCCTCCAAGTCCGCGATCCTCTCCATGCAAACATGGCAATGGGAGGAAAAATCCTATTTCAAATTTTGTCCAATAGACATCACCGGGTTAGTCGGTTATTAAGAAAGAAATACTTAACAGGCACCAAGCTAAGATGTCTAGCTAGCAAGCCTGCTTCCAAAGGATCCTCGATATGGTCCTTATGCAAAGCCGCATGGGAATCCTTCTCTCGAAAGCTCTACTGGGTCCCTGGAAATGGAAGAAATATCGACATCGTTTCTAATAAAATCATGGGAAATTGCCCTCTCTAGGATAAACAAGAACTCCACGATATAGCCCAATGGCTTGCTAACCAAGGAATTAGAACGTTGGCTAAATTCATCTCCTGGGACTTCTCCGACGCATGGCAAAGCTGGAAAACATTACCAACCCCAGCCAATATTGAACCTTCCAGAATTATTCTGCTAGAAAACTTGGCTAGCTGCACTCCCACTCATCTCCAGGATAAAGATGATCGTGGCGGAGGCCCAAAAGGAAAGTATATTGCAGCCCTAGGCTACAATGCTCTTCAAAATCAAGATGCCTCAAGGAAATGCTTATGGGAAATGGTTTGGAACCCATTTGGACTTCCCAAGGTAAACTTCTTTATCTAGATTATCGCCCACTGGAAGATACTTACTGGAGATAATCTAATCAAAAGAGGAATCATTGGGCCACATTGGTGTCTTTTATGTCATAAGAATTCAGAATCAATAGATCACTTATTCTTGGAATGTCAATTTGAGAAAGAATTCTTGGATCACATGCTTCACAGTCTTGATATATCTATGCCAATGCTCAACACCGCCACTTTCCTCCTCAAAGATTGGAAGTCCATCTACCCTTCCCCTTTTTTGAAAAAAAAACTTTGGTCCCAAATTTGGCTAACTCTTCCTAAAATCACATGCTGGAAAATCTGGCTTGCTAGGAACAAATCTATCTTACAAGACTCTTGTCCCTCCCCTTACAAGTCGTTGGACAAGCTAAAGGTCGGATTATAGAATGCATGAATTCTTCTAAACTCAAGATGGATACAAATCTCAACACAAATGAACTAAATTGGATCGGGACCCTCCCCTTAAGCCCCATAAAGGAAATAGGTCTTCGATTCCGGAACCTACCACCTTGGAAAACCAGGCTCTCTAACTCTGAATTTCATGATTGGAGAAACAAGCAGCCTTTGGATAGCTTACACTTTGATGGTGGGTCCAAAAGAAACCCCAGATTCATAGGAGCGGGGGGGTTGTTTTCTATAAGAGGAACGTTGGAAATCAGATATAGATGGGGATTGGGAAACTGTTCAAACAACCTAGCGGAAGATTTGGCTCTCCTAAAAGGCTGTCAGATTGCCAAAAACAAAAAAATTGAGAACTACAGGTGTTTGGAGACTCCTGCTTAATTATCCAAGCCTTCAACTCGCAATCAGATATCAATAATTTGGAAATTAAACAGATCATTCACCGCATCCAACAAATTGCAGATTCATTCGACCAATTCAAAGCATTGCACATCATGAGAGTCTTAAATTACGAAGCCAACATAGAGGCAAAAGCCGGAACTAGCCTCGAACCTGGGAAAATTGAACTCTCAAATGGGGAAACGGGTCATCACCATATCCCTTATTCATAATTTGCATTAATAGACTATGAGCGGATCAAGCAGATAACAAAATGCAGGGACACTTGGCACCGAGCAATGAATTTATTCCCAAGCTACCTAATCTGGTTCAGAGTTTAAAGGGAAATAGCCACATTGCACCTATCAAGCAAGCATAATCAACTCAAGGCATCAAGGCTATAATTAAAGATTCTAATTGATTCTAATTATGGATCAAGCAGATGACGAATCGCGAGGACACTTGGCATCAAGCAATGAGCAATTGAGCAATGAGATCATCCCCAGCTACATAATCTGGTTACAGAGTTTAAAGGGCAATTGCCACATCGCGTTTATCAAGCGAGCTCAGGGTAGCAATGTTCTATCAAACGTAGATTGGCATTAATATCAAGGAGCAAGACATCCTCAAGAAATTCTAAATGATGTACTAATCTGGATTTGGCCTCAGCCACGGCTTCCCCTTTTTTTTATCAATATAACTTATCCGTTTCAGTTAAAAAAAAACATCATAAGCCTTATCTCAAGTTGAGAAAAGCGAAAATTGATTATGAATATAACATGTATAGATGCCACATGACCGACTACTTTTGACCCAAATCATATTATTTTTAAGGAGCCCATTTTCTATAAAATACTCTACGTTAAAGAATGAGAATAGAACCTGGATGGCGAAAATAACAGTTCATCATATAATATTTGAGTTAATTAACACTAAAGAAAATGGATATATGCAAACTTCCATTATATTCAATCATAATCTTTATAATTTATTTAGTTCTATTTTAATGATAATAAAATTAATTTATATTAAGTTTTTTTATTTGTTATGTCAATGATCAATTTGTGCAATTCAAGTGTCTATTATATAAATATAGATATCTTTTATACCCATATTTATCAAGCATTGAAAGAGATCGTATTTAAAATCAATGAAACTTCTTCAAATAAATCTTGCTTTATTAATATGTACCTAAAAAATTTCATTTACAAAATATCTCAAATTAGAAAAAAATGCAAATTGATTGTTAATATAACATGTATAGATGGCACATCAAGTCTCACTAGGGAGATTGGTTTCTAAGGGTTTTGTTTGTTAGGTGGCCCAAGGTTTGAAACTCCACGGTAGTGGGAGGAGACACCTAAAAATCCAACCATGCTAAGGGTTGGCTTGGCCCAAGCTCGGTGCAATCCCTAGATGATTTTGATGGCTCGGATGCCCCTTGGTCATGGTTTATTAGACCACATGCTAGTACTGCAAGCCACAAACATTGTAGCAAACAAGAAAAAACATGTACAGATGGCACATGACCCACTACTTTTAACACAAACCATATTATTTAAAGGGAATTATTCATTCTCTATGTTTTTTTTGTAACTAGGGGAATCGATAACTAGATCAGGCTCGTACTCACGTGACACAGGGTCGATTTTGGTCTGTTGCTACTATACCCTTAGGCATACCAACACTACCCCACGCATGGTACACAAGTCTATGAGTTTTGAACCAACAACGTCGCAATGAGTGCCTTGACAGTGCACCCTATCGTCAACTGATCTACACCTAGGGGGTACATCCCTTTTCTATCTTAAAACCATAATATACCTTCAACTGTCTTTACTAAAGAAAATGGATATATGCAAACTTTCCATTCTATTCAATCATGGTCTTTACAACTTTTTTTTGAATGATAGCAAAATTAATTTATATAAAATATTTTGTTTTGTTATGTTACTAATTAATTTTTGTAATTTGAATGTCTACTATACTATTATAGATCCATTTTATATCTATATTTATCAAGTATTGAAAGGGATAAAAAACTTTGAGGATGTAAATTTGTTTCTTGATGTGTAAAAAATTAAAATTTAAAAAAAATTTGACTGCTATCTATGCTTTATAAATCGAGGTTTAAGATGGATCTATGCTAATTTTAATTTTTTTTAGATTTTGTGTAAAATTTAAAAATGAACAAACCCTTCATTTAGTTTTATTTAAATTTTTATTGTATTCATATAAATTATGTTACAATACTTACGATATATTCCCTGTATTAATTTGTAAAGCATCTCACTACTTTTAATGTAATGATGAAAAATTAGAATATCTACACTATGCTTCCAATTTGATATACAATTGAAACCCACCAATAAGAGAGTTTATGAGGCACATTCTTTTCCTTACTTCCTATTCCTATGGGATAGCTTCTGCAATGGAGAGGTGAGGGTTCAGATATTTAAAAAGTTTAAAGGGGGCGTTTCGAGAGAGCTAAAAATGTGAATCTAATAGAAGAAGTTTGTGCTTCTTTCTTTATTTGCATTGCTTAAATTCGGAATTGTGTCGGAGCTTCTCGCAGTTTACATGGAGGACCTACTATTGCTTTATTAGAACTAGTGGCGTTTTTTTTTGTTTACTGCTATTTCTTTAGATTCCTCCACCCCTTGGGAACCAACCACAGATCCCCCCTCAGTTTCATCATTCAAAATCTTAATTAAAAAAAAATTGTTTTATGTTAGGTGTTTTTTGTTTTGATGTTACTCAATAATAATGAGATAAAAATGCTTGAGATTGTATACATGTGAGTTATATATATATATATATATATATATTATAAAATAATTTTTACAGTGTAAATAGTTTTTTAATAGTCTTTGCTTTATAATAAAAAATATTAATTAAAATAAATATTATTTACTTCACAATTAAATCACATCACCAAATGATTGACTTTTAACTTCAAACAATAAACTATGAGAAGAGTTACCGAAAGGACTTTGGAAAAAGCAAGCATGAATCATGTTTTAATGGATTGCCATACCAAATTATATTTTAACGTAGTCATTAGATCGTCAAAGAGACTTTGAGGAAACTAATTGCGTCGAGAGGCACTTTCTACAACCTAATATGAGGGAGAAGTGTAATTATGTGCTCAATGTGGAGTTGACACATGACACTTTAATAAAATAAGAAAATAGTATTACAATGTCGATCCAAACATAAAGTTCAAACAAAGTTATATATTCCAAGTATGAAGTTCTCAATGTTTTCAAGAAGATGTCATATATTATCTAATTTACCAATTGATATCGTTTTCAACCAATGCAAGTTTGACTATGTCAAATTAATTACTTGATATGGATATATGGAATTAGTTTATCTTTACATCTTTACAATTTATATGTTTTTTATAATCTTGGTAGCATTCATCTTTATGATTCATCTAATATAGTTTTATCACCAACATTCATCCATCTTAACTCTATATCTATCATATGTGGATAGGGATCAAACCCCTCAATGTGCAAACCTTTTATAGATACAAAAACTTGAGGAAAAGTTTGCACCTCGAGGGATTTGGTTTCTACCGAAGCATGATAGATCCAAAATTAAGATAAATCTACACTAGTATAAGTAAACTTCGACCAACCTCTTACTATACCCTAGCCCATCCAACTTTTGTATGTCCCATTTTGTAAAGCAATTGACTTAAGTCATTACTTTTTAAAGTAAGTATAAAGGATCCCATTCTTGATATTAAGAAACAAAAGGACACATCGCAATGGAGATGTAAGACAACATTTTTGGGATGTAATAGTTTTTATGATAAAGAATGAAATTGAAGGAAAAAAAAATTGTTGTGTTAAGAGGTATATTCTAGAATTTAATATGAAGGAGATGTGTCGGATCATCTTTCAGGATTAAAAATTGATGTATAATTGTATCAAGGTAAAAGAAGTACACTTTATGATCCATTATAAATGAGATGTGTAACATAAAGTATCATAAATAAACTAAAAGGAAAGGATATTGAGATTCATAGTATAGAAGTGAAGAACTATCCAAGGTTAATAAACTAAAATGGAAGAAAAGTTGAGGTCCTTAATGTAAAAATGAACAAAATCAACACCAACCATAATATCAACAAAATATAAAAACGTTCATAATAATAATAAAAAGTTGGCGAAGAAACCCATGAGATAAATTAAGGTTATATGATAAAGCATAATAAGATAAATTTATAGAACGACGATGGAGATCCCAAGGAGTACGTTAATCTCTGGAGTTTCTTGTTTATAGGTGTTAAATCTGTGGAGTTTCCTACAGAGGATCGATCGAACTTGTATTGATTCCTCTCGAAAATACATTGCCATGGGTATACAAATTATGATGTTATGCTAGATGATGCAGATGAGAGCAGAAGATGATGGGGCATTGGCGACATGGGGAACCGGGGTTTCTGAGCCACTGAGGAGATCGAGGGCATTTGTACCCTGGTGAATCGGTTTGTCCAGCAGCATTGATCTTGGTGCCGTGTGGAGTTACTGATGGGGATTGCAGGTGGTCGGTTTTGAACTCTCACAGTGGATGGGTGATGGGTCTCACGGGAAGCATGGGAATCTTTGGAGGATTTTGTGGTGGTGATAGCTGATCGTGGATTGGCGACTTGGGGGCCGGTCCTGAGCTGTATTTGAGATTTTTTATTCTGGGGCTACTGTCCTGTCAGTGCTGTTGCTGCTTGTTTGGAGACAGGGATTGGTGATCTGGACGATTTGAGGAAGTGCCTGGGGTGGCATGGAGGAGGCTGGGGCTTATACCTCAGATGGGGTACGTGATAGTGGCATTTTTACTGTTGAGGCTGACAATGCTGTGGTGATTGGATTCGGGGATTTGTTTGGACCCTACTTGAAAGGTAGGGGGCCTGTGGTCCTTTCTGGGCCCGAGGATGTGCAAGACCGAGATGGGCATCATTCTGAATTACCTACCTCTGCAAGGGTGACTATTTCTCGAACAGGGGCTTCTGCGAAGGCTGACTCACATAAACATTCTATGAAGAGGGTTAAAGAACGGAAGAGAAAGGACAAATTAGTGCTGGGGGTGGATGTTACGCTAGAAGAGGCGGAGGATTTCACTCTCACAGCAGTGGTTGGTCATGTTCGGGGCAAAAGGTTTGGTCGCGGTTTCCTTCAGCGTTGGGCGGCTGAGCAATGGAAGAATTTAGTGTCTACAGCTCCTGATATCCAGGTGTTGAGGAAAGGATGGTTTTCTTTCATTCTATTGAACAAAGAGGAGGTTGATGCAGTTTTAAGTCAACAATGGTCGATGTTGGGCGTCCCTATCATTCTGCGAAGATGGACCCCCTTTTTCGACTCAAATTCAGAGAAAATTGTTGTTGAATCACTGTGGGTGAAGCTCCCAGGATTCCCTATGCATTTGTGGAATGAAACTCGGTTTGCAGAGATTGGGAATTTTATGGGTGAATATGTGTATTCTGATCACTCCCATTACGAGACTGGAAAATACTCAGTGGCTAAGATTTTGGTAAAAATCGACCTACGGCTGGGGCTCTCTACTGAGATTAATGTTCAATCCAAGGATGGGGACTTCGTTCAAATTCTGGATTATGTGGGTGTACCGTTTAGGTGCCACCGCGGCCACGCTCATGGACATCTGGTAGCCAGCTGCCCCTTACCGTTTTGGGCCAGTAAGCCAATGGTAGATGAAGCTGTCGAGGAACGAGCTGATCCTAAGTTAACGGTGAACCCTCAGGCGGTGGTGGTTGAAGGTAGTGGGCCTGCTATTGACAGTAGGGTGATCACTGATTCAGTGGTACCATCCGACAACCACGGGTTGCATGGAGCAGAGGCAATTTCGCCTTCTTTGGTGAACAAAGGAATGGAGACTATTGGGAGTGTGGATACATTTGCTGTGGGGGCTTCTTTGTGTACTGAGACTCCTTTGACTCGGGCCACCTCCGGTCAGCTACGGGAGCAGTCCATTATACGGCGGGGTTCCATTGCGAAACCCCTGGGTATGTCTCATCTCTTTTCTTCTGCAGATTCCTTATATGATGTCTCTAATGCTTTGGGGGGGGGGTAGTCTTGGGTCTACTCCTCTAGCCTGTACCGATTTACTATGTCCTGTAGCTACTTGTCAATTGTCTGATGCTGATGTATACACACCGTCCATTGTATCCACCTTACACTCCTGTAGTTCTGAGGGTTGAAGTATCCGTTATGCTCTTAGAAACAGGGAGATTTCTGTAGACGGATCGGGGGGGAAGGGACTTCCTGATTTGGCTTTAAGTGTTGGGGGAAAAGATCGGGGATGAAAAATCCCATTTGTCAAAAGCACAATATCGGGCTAAAGTTGATTTAGTGATGGGTACACAATCTTCAATTGAGTGGGCACTTAGAGCAGCGAAAGCCCAGGAAGGGGGTATCTTATGAAAATCATGTCCTTCAATTGTCGTGGGTTGGCGAGTCCCATTAAAAAATCATCCCTTAGGAGGTTGGTGGACTTAAATCAACCGGATGTATTACTGCTGCAAGAAACTTTGGGTGGCAATGAGGATGTTGTTCGAACATTAGAATCTTTACTTCCAGGATGGAAGTTTGTAGGAGTGGATGCTCGGGGGCGCTCTGGAGGGCTGGCCTCGGGGTGGAAGGTGAAGAGTTGTCGTTCTGATAGTTCTTGGGGTATTTCTTCTGGCATAGGTTTGGAAGTTTGGGATGCTGAGATTGGTAGGGTGATCACAGTTCTCAATATCTACGGGCCATATTCAAATCGGGTTTGATTCTGGGACTCCTTGTTAAGTATGAATCTTTTTGATGGCAGGGATGTGATTCTAGGAGGGGACTTCAATCTTACTCTGGGGTCTTCTGAAGTGTGGGGGCCTCGGGATGCTCCGGATTCATTGGCAAATTATTTCATTCAAGCATTCACCGAGATGGATCTACTTGACATTCTACCAACCAAATTAACTCTAACTTGGAGGAATAAGAGAGCAGGGGACCAAAGGGTGGCAAAAAGACTGGATAGGTTTCTGGTGGCCGATGTGTTGGCACAGGGGGTTGATGCTGTCAGGCAGTGGGTAGGGTCAGGTGGGGTATCTGACCACTGCCCCATCTTTCTGGAGTTAAGAGGTAGCAGAAATAAACCGCCAAGTCCTTTCAAATTCAATCCTAGCTGGCTGAAGGAGGAGGATTTTCATAAATTGGTTCAAGATCTGTGGGTTCATCGACCTCTAGATTCTCAGGAGCATGCGGGTGCACACTTTCATCATAATCTTAAACGAATTAAAGAGGCCACTTTAATCTGGGCACATGAAAAAAGGGTGAAAGATGATCAGAATCTGCAGGCTTTTGAATTGAATATTGATAAACTTTTACACTGTCAGGGAATGGGATTTATGGATGATCAGCAGAAAGGAGAGTTGATGGAGTGGGAACGTCGCAGGAATGTGATACTGTGTGAAAGAGAAGCGATGTGGAGATTGAAAAGTAGGGCGATTTGGCTACAGTGCGGTGATGAGAACACAAATTTTTTTCAAGCATATGCAAAAGGGAGAAAATTCACAAACTCTATTTGGGAACTATCTTCAGCCGAAGGGGAACTGGTCTCCAGTTTTGATGGATTGGCGGAGTTGGGTGTTAGACACTTCGGCGATTTATTCACTGCACACCCCGAGGCCTCTATTGCTGAGGTTATTCGTGTGACTCAGCTTTTCCCACGTTTTGTGGGGGAGGAAGAAAATCGACAATTGATGGAGGAAGTGTTGCCGATTGAGCTCTCGCTAGTAATGCATTCATTTCAGAAAGATAAAAGCCCTGGGCCTGATGGCTGGCCTATAGAATTCTTCTTAGGATTTTATGACTTATTCGAGGAATTACTGAATGTGGTGGAAGAATCGCGCAAGGCTGGGTTTGTACATGGCCCTTTTAATTCGGCCTTTATTGCTCTTATTCCAAAAGTGGATAAGCCTGACTGTTTTGATGAATTCAGACCTATCTCTCTCTGCAATTGTATCTATAAGATCATCTCTAAGGTTATGGCGAGGAGACTCAAGAATATATTATCTCAGCATCTTTCTTGTGAGCAATTTGGTTTCTTGGAAGGTCAACAAATTCATGAGGCCATCGGTGTTGCCCAGGAAGGATTACACACTCTGAAAGTGCAGAAACAGAAGGGTGCTGTGATTAAGATTGATCTCTCAAAAGAATTTGATAGGGTTAGTTGGCTCTATATTCGGATGCTTCTAACTCATCTGGGATTCTGCTACGAATTTATCAGATGGATTATGGCCTGCATCACTACGGTGAGCTTTGTTGTACTGATCAATGGTTCTGCTAGCCCATTCTTCCATGCCGGCAGGGGCCTACGACAGGGATGCCACTCTCTCCGCTGTTGTTTCTCCTTGTTGTTGAAGGCCTCAGTCGTTTTATTCTGAAAGCAAAAGCTGATGGATCCTTTCGAGGCTTATCCATTTCTCAGGTATTGTTTATTACACATCTCCTTTTTGTTGATGACATTCTGATATTTTGTGATGGCACAAGACAGGATATTGATATGGTGGTTGAAGGTCTCAATTTAGTGCAAGTTGCAGCGGGTATGTTAGTGAATATTGACAAGTCTTCCATCACATGTTCGCATCTAACCGAGCAGGAGATTCGTATTATGGTAATCAGACTACCTTACAGGACTTTGGATATTGATGATAGTTTAAAGTACCTTGGCTTTCACTCGAAACCAAATGCTTATCTGAAGGCTGATTGGTACTGGTTATTAGCTAAAATAGAACAGCGCCTTCATGGATGGAATCATAAATGGCTCTCGCGGGCAGGGAGGCTGGTTCTGATTAAATCTCTTTTGGAAGCAATTCCGGTGTATTGGATGTCTCTTGCTTGGATCCCCAAAGGCATATTGGAGCAGATTCGTCGGTTGTGTTTTGCCTTTCTTTGGAAGGGTAAGGGGGACAAACGAGCGTTGGTGTGGGTCAGATGGGAAAAAATTGCGGTCCCAAAAGCTCTGGGAGGATGGGAGTTAAAGAATATATTTCTGTTTGCAAAATCCTTGGGGGCCAAGGTGTCGTGGTGACTTATTCATACACAGAGTCTCTGGACTAGAGTGGTATATCATAAATATATTGCCCCTCTCACTCTACTCGAACGGATTCGGCTGGGCAATAAGTCGAGGGCAAATTGCTCTATGGTTTGGAAAGCGGTGGTGCAACATTTTCATTTAGTAGGCTCTGGATTAGTGTGGAGGATTGGAAATGGGAGCCTTATTCGTATTGGACTGGACCCTTGGGTTGGATGTAGGGGTGGATATGTCCTTCCTGTGGAATTGAGGAATTTTTTGGTAGCTAGAGGTTGTCATTTTCTGGTGGATATAGAGGATCCGGGATCATCTACTCTTTGGCATCAGGGGTTGGTCTCTGCACAGCGTCTTGAGATCCCTGGTGAAATGCAAGGAGCTTGGGCGGATTATCTCCGGATCTTAAGACATTCGAATATTCGACTGACCAATAGGATTGATGAACTAATCTGGGATCATCATCCCTCTGGAATTTACTCCCCAAAGAATGGATATATCCAACTGAATGTGGATGTACATAACAGGGGATTGGAGTGGTGGTGGAAATATCTGTGGAAGTTAAAGTGTCCAGGTAAAGCTAAAATACTCTTCTGGGCTATTCTGGAAAATAAGGTTCCAACATGGGACATCCTGCAAAAACATTTCATACTGGGTCCGGGGTTCTGTCCACTTTGTAGGGATGCGGAAGAGACTTTATCTCATCTTTTTCTTCATTGTCAGTATTCTCAGGCTGTTTGGGCAGATGCTTGCAGATTTCTGGATATACAGGTGAGGTGGCAGGGAGCGAGCGTCCATGAAGCGTTCCATCTTTGGTGGTCATTACAAAAGACCTCACCCAAACGGGCTTTTCCTTGTATTTTTGCCTGGGGCATCTGGCTTATCAGAAATAAGATCATCTTTCACGATCGCAGGGTTCCGATGGAGTTTGTTGTGGCACAAATTGTGGCTGTTTTCCAACACTATTTGGCACCTGTCAACGTGATCAGAACTCGACCTGTGTGTGTGGAATTAATTGATAAATCCATGCCGTGGGCCTATTTTGATGGTGCTTCAACAGACCATCAATCGGCGTGTGGAGGGGGGGGGAGTCCTTTACAAATCTGAGACTCAATACTTCCATATCGTGGCTGGTTTGGGGAGGGGATCAAATAACTATGCTGAAATTATGGCTCTTAAGTTGCTGATGTTATTTGCACTTGAACAAGGATGTCTATCTCTTCAGATTTTTGGCGATTCCATGTTAGTTATCGCATGGGCTCAGGAGATTACACATTGTCATGTGATGGTACTCTTACCTATCCTGGAGGAGGTAATTCGGTTAAAGCAGTCTTTTAATCATATTACATTTACACATGTCTACAGGGAGAGGAATGGGATGGCCGATCAGCTTTCCAAAGAAGCGACGCAGCAACACTTAACTTTTGGCACTTGGAGGATTACTATTAACACAATTGAGGGCTCTTACAGTTATTATCACAGACCTTTCGATGAAGATATTGAGGCACGATAATGAGCAATAGCTCAGCTTTTGATGACCAGTGAGGGATCTTTCATTACGGTTCCAGTGATGTTTAATTTTTTGATCGGATATATGCGGGCAGCAGGGATAGCTGCTTTTGTTGACCAGCGATGGTCATCTACTAAATTTTTGATACAGTATTGGTTAATTTGTAATCGGATATATGCGGTCTGAATGGACAGACGTATACATTGTTTTGGTTTATGTATGGGACTTTAGACTCGAAGTTAATATGGGACAATAATATGTGACAATGTAGGGATCTCAGTGATCCTAATACATGTGCAGAATGTAATTTTGATCATCTTTTTGAAATAAAATTACAACTTTTTCCAAGGAAAAAAAATAAAAAGTTGGTAATGGCTTGCCTAGTTGATGAAAGCAGGTAGCTAATATAGTCTCCACCATGTTTCAAGTCCTACCAAGTCACATGCTAGTGCTTGTGCTCACGTTTATGGATGTGCACCGACGCAAAACAATGATTGGGGCTAGGTGGAAGTCTTGGGTGATATTGGCATATTAGATACTCCCACATGCCACTACTTAGTTGAAGGAAAACAAACTGGGTGGAAGTGATGGTTCAGTGTAATGCTAAATATAGATGCATTACCCTCATCATGATAAGGGGAAGCTAGTTCAAAAAAACTAAAAAAAAAACATATCTCCATCTTAACTTGGATCTTTTAAGCATTAAGAAATTTGTGCTTTTAATTCATTTTTAGTGTTTAATAGATTCGGGTTAGGGTAGATCTCTGTTGCTAAAGAATGAAATGCACTAACAACATTTTCTTTGGTGCATTTTACAACCTAGTACAAGGGGTATGTGTCACGAGGGAATGAATGAGTGCAATGTTGACATAATGTCAATCTCTCATACACAGATTTCTATATTTAAAAAATAAAAACTTAGATATAATTTAACCTTAGATCTATGAAACCTAAGATGAATCAAATTCATTAAAATGCAAATCTTTCCACATTTTTTTTGCATTGTTAAAAATGTTTGCCCCTTGTAGGAATCTAACCTCTCATGTTTCATAAAGCCAATGTTAAGATGTACTTAGAAATTGCAAGACCCTCCTCACTTGAAAAAAAAACTACCAAGAAACTTCCTCAAATCTTATTACAAACTTCCTCTAATTATGAATGTGATGAAATAAAAGTTCTCATTGCTATGAAACTTGGATCGATTTTTTTGACAATGTAGATCAATTTATAATTGGATAAAACCTTTAAGAACATTGTTCCATTATACACAAAACTTTGATCATGAAAAACTCCATCAATACCTAAACATTTTACCAAATTCTTATCAAATTTACTCTAAAAAAAGATGATCCATTCACTACACCATTAACATATCTAACCAAACTCTACACCATTAACATATCTAACCAAACTCTATTGCAAATTCCATCCTTAAACTTGCACGCAACCCTAGATCCTTTTAAGAATTTAGCACCATATGACCAGACCCTCGTAATATCAACCACACTCACCAATGTTAAAGCCGTTGTCAACTACAGTACAAAATGGCTACAGCTGATCAATTCAAATGCAAATTTTGCATGCACTGCTACGTTGCTCGCCATTCTTGAGACATCTGTCTACTGCCAACACTTGTCCTACATCGCCATCCCACTCATCACATGCCCCCGCCGAATCTATTAACTTCATATATGACGACATTCTACCACTGTTAAGATCATCAGTTCATCAACCATATTGGAATTCTGAAATTCTTCAGTAGTTGGGGTCTTTGATCATATTTGTTCAGATCAAATCCATAACTGTATATCTAGTTTTGTGTTTTATGTTTTATATGTTTGTAGAGATGGCAGGCTTATCTGCAAGAATGCCTCTTCTGAGTAAAGGCAGCACCCGTCCTGGACTAACAGCCATGAGATCAGCAACAGAAGCTTCCAAGATCAACAGAGTTTTCTTCAGGACCATACCCAGAGCCGGAGAGGTAATAAAAATCGAGCCTTTTTCTTCTGCTTATCTATTAATTTTCTAGCCATGGGTTCTTCTGTGAAAAAGTACTAAATATTCATCGTGTTTGTTTCGTTAGTATGAAAGGAACGCTGCTGAGGAAGCGAGGGAAACTGCTGATAACACCGCCGAAAAGAGCAAACGCATGGCAGAACAGGCGGCGGAGAGAGCCAAAAGGGCAACTTATGAGGCCAAGGAGAAGGCCAAGGGTACAACGTACGAGGCCAAGGAGAAGACCAAGAGCGCAGCTGAAGAAGCCCAGAACAAGGCCGGGGAAATGAAGGAGAAAACCCGGGAGAATGCTGAAGGGCTTGGGCAACGAGCCAAGGAAACTGCCAGTCAGGCTACCGAGAAGGCGCAGACCATCGGAGGTCAGGCAAAGCAGAAGGTGCATGAAGCGTGGGATATGGCCAAGGGAACGGGGCAAAAGGTGAAAGAAACTGTTGTTGGCAAAGCTGAGGATACCAAAGAAACTGTAGAGGAGAAAACTGAATCTGCTAAACGTAAAATAAATGAATGAGCTCTAGCATCAACCGAGGCGGTTTCTGTGATCCTTGGCTTGTGGTTTTTATCCATTTCATATGTGATATTGCAAAATATTTTAATGTTGGGCTTTTCGCTACGCAGATCTTATTTATATATATGATATAAAGTTCAGTTTTGTTTACAGCTTTTGAAATTCGGCATCGTTGTGTCATGGGCATGTGGGCTTCTTTCTTTTGAGTGTTTTAACAGTTTAGTTTGAAGAATGATTCTTTGGGTGAAGGTTTGCACAACTAATCTCATCTCTGTCATGAGCATGTTCTCTTTATGGATGAATTCTTTTGAGTGTTTTAACAGTTTAAGTTGAAGAACAAATAACAGATATTTGGGTGAAGGCTTTCACATCTAATCTAATCTGTGTCATGAGAATAATTTCTTTATGGATGAATTCCGGATTAATTACAGGATGGATGACACCTGTTCAATGTTACACAAATGTTTGAATTGTGTCATTGTGGAAGAGGGCACTTGCCCTCTTCCAAGTGATTTATCTATTAAATTTGAAGAAGAGATAACAAGTTAATTGGGTTAAATATTATACAACTAATCCAATCTCTGTGTGGTTGGGGGTTCTCATTTCTTTATTGCAAGAATCTTTAAGAATCTGTGTATCTAAATTGACTAAACAAAACTTATTTATTTCAAGAATCTGTGTATTTAAATTGACTAAACAAAGACAACTAAAGATCAATCACAAAACAAAGACAGCTAAATATCAAACACAACAAAACTTATTTATTTCAAGAGTCTGTGTATCTAAATTGACTAAACAAAGACAACTAAATATCAAACACAACAAAACTTCCTTAACACAACAAAACTTATTTATTTCAAGAGTCTGTGTATCTAAATTGACTAAACAAAGACAACTAAATATCAAACAAAACAAAACTTATTTATTTCAAGAGTCTGTGTATCTAAATTGACAAAACAAAGACAACTAAAGATCAAGCACAAAACAAAGACAACTAAATATCAAACACAAAAACTTATTTATTTCAAGAGCCTGTGTATCTAAATTGACTAAACAAAGACAACTAAATATCAAACACAACAAAACTTCCTTAACACAACAAAACTTATTTATTTCAAGAGCCGGTGTATCTAAATTGACTAAACAAAGACAACTAAAGATCAAGCACAAAACAAAGACAACTAAATATCAAACACAATCTCATGCTAGAACAAAACAGCAGCATATAAATAAACCAAACATATCGCTTAACTGCTAAAGGAATGTGATAAGGATATAGAAGACATAACGCTAGCCCCAAGAGTTAGCTCGATCGGTTGTGTTCTCGGAAGTTAGGCCATGCGAGGTCACGGGATCCATCCTCATAGACCCTCTTGGGGTTAGGCACGCAGCGGCCGCAGTGCAGAAATCCCTTCGGGGCGGGTCCGTCGAAAATTATTTCGTGGATGTAGCGGTCGGCTAAGCCGATTAAAGTGAACCACATGGAAAAAAAAAAAGAAGACATAACGCTAACTAGCTAGAAGAATGCGAGGAATGTAATGAGGATATAGAAGCATATAAATAAACCAAACATATCGCTAACTACTAAAGGAATGTGATAAGGATATATAAGACATAACGCTAACTAGCTAGAGGAATGAGAGGAATGTAATAAGGATATAGAAGATGAACAGGACATCAAGATAGAAGGGGAATGTGATAAAGATATAGAAGATAAAGAGGAATGCAATGGGAATGAGATGATGTCATCAATATAGAAGATGAATGCAGGGAATATGAAGGAGATGATGTAATATGAATGAGATGATGTAGGAATGAGATAAGGAGAAAGAAAATGAGATGATGTAATATGAATGAGATGATGTAGGAATGAGATAAGGAGAAAGAAAATGAGATGATGTAATATGAATGAGATGTGAATGAGATAAGGAGATAGAAAATGAGATGATTTAATATGAATGAGATGATGTAGCAATGATATAAGGAGATATAAAATGAGGAGTAATGCAAGAGAAACCAGCATAGATTCATTTTTTTAGTTTTATCAATCTCACAAACGAGCATAGATTCATTTTTTTAGTTTTATGAATCTCACAAACCAACATGGATTCATTTTCTCAAGAGAGAGGGAGCAGAAACCAGTATATTCATTTTTTTAGTTTTATCAATCTCACAAACCAACATGGATTCATTTTTTCAAGAGAGAGGAAGCAGAAACCAATATAGATTCATTTTTTTAGTTTTATCAATCTCACAAACCAACATGGATTCATTTTTTTTCGAGAGAGACCAGTATAGATTCATTTTTTTAGTTTTATCAATCTCACAAACCAACATGGATTCATTTTTTTTTTCGAGAGAGATCAAATCCCTTGATGTGCACTCTCTTTTTAAAGCTCTATCCTTGAGGAAATGTTTGCACCTCAAGAGATTTGATTCTTCTCAACCCTCGATAGAGTTAGTTAATATGGGTCTATGTTGGTTCCAATCATAGTAGTTAAAGATGGATTTATATAAATGTGAGTAGTTAAGATGGATTTATATAAATGTGAAAGAATGTTGATGTGCACACTCTTTTTAAAGTTCAGTTAAGATGGATTTATATAAATGTGAAAGATTGTGCATACTCTTTTTAAAGCTCTAAGCTTGAGGAAATGTTTGCACCTTGAGGAAATGTTTGTACTTCAAGAGATTTGATTCAAGTCTCCACGCTCGATAGAGTTAGTTAATATGGGTATATGTTGGTTCCAATCACACTACCCTTACCTCTTTGCCATATTCTCATATCCATATTAAAGTCACACTTATCCCTTTGCCATATTCTCATATCCATCATATGTGAAAAGATATCCATATTAAAGTCACTGTTATCCCTTTGCCATATTCTCATATCCATCATATGTGAAAATAGGTTGAATTTGAACACCATTCATCCTTAATTCAAAATATTGTTGTAAATGTGAAATAATGCAATGATATATATATATATATATATATATATATATATATATATATATTACAGAGTGATTAATCTCAATATGTCTTCTTCTTTTATTAAAGCACTTTATATATATATATATATATTACAGAGTGATTAATCTCAATATGTCTTCTTCTTTTATTAAAGCACTCTTACCCTTTTGCCATTTATCATATCCATCGTATGTGAAAGGAGGTTGAGTTTGAACACCATCCACCCTTAATTCAAAATATTGTTGTAAATATGAGACCTTCTCTCTCTTTATTTTCAATATTATAGTTTTCTCCAATGTTAATCCTTGTGACTTGTATATTATCAACCCCAAACAAGTTTCAATGGAAAATTTCCTCATCTACATCATTGTAACATTTTCTTCTATGAAATTTAATGATAAATTACATGTATATTTAACTTAATAATGTCATACAAATTGTAATATCACTATAATCAATACATCTTAAGAATACTATTGGATCATATGGTTCCCAATGCACAAATTTAAAATTAGAGGGATGTTAGATCATAATGCAAATTTCCATCTAAAGACATAGATTAATAGATCATAGATCTCGCACACTAGAAGTAATGCACCTTAACAATACTAAGAAAGAACATTCCTGAAATCAAAGTAATGCAACAAACTTCAACATCTTAACAATACTAAGAAAGAACATTCCCTAAATCAAAGTAATGCAACAAACTTCAGTAATTACTACATTTCCACATTAAAATATCAGATGCCAATATATAGTCAAATTAGGGTTTTGACTATTTAAGTATGGAGATTCTATCTACGGATAACTATGGTAACTAAACCAACTTAGGGTTTTTCCTATTTAAATAAATGATACCATACATAATAGCTAGAACAAATGGATCAATTATCGTGTTTGGGACTATAACAATGATCTGATGAATAGATCATAGATGCCATTCTACTTGGCTAACTATGGTGATTCTATCTACTCAACTAAATGTGCTAATTGAATTAGATTAGGGTTTCGACTATTTAATTGAATGATAGCATACAAAATGTAAAATCACTGAAATCAATGCATATCAATAATATTATTAGATCATATTGGATTTCCCAATGCACATATTTCAAATTAGAAGGATGTTATATCATCACGTAAATCTCCATCTAAAGACATAGATCAATAGATCATAGATGTCCCTCAGTGTAACTGAATCATATTAGGGTTTCAACCATTTAACAATGGTGATTCTATAAAGCTACTCGACTAACTATGGACACCGAATCGGATTAGGGTTTTGACTATTTAACCAAATGATAGCATACAAAATGGCCAAAATTGAATGATATCATACAAAATGACCAAAATGGATGGATGGAAATCTTTGGCTAGAATGAATGGATCAACCGTGGGTTTTTTTGGCTCCAACAATGATTTGATAATATGTTGAACTCTTAGATTTTGGCTATTGAGTGTTGTTTCTATTAATTATATTAGGGTTTCTACTATTTAACTATGGTGATTTATCTACTCGATTAACTATGGTAACTAAATTAGATTAGTCTCAACTATTTAACTATGGTGACTAAATCAAATTAGGGTTTTGACTATGTAACTGTGGTGATTCTATCTACCTACTATGGTAACGAAATCATATTAGGGTTTCAATTATTTAATTGAATGATATTATACAAAATGTGTTATCACTGAAATCAATGCATCTTAACAATACTGTTAAATCATATTGAGATTTGGGAGGGAATACATGTTAACTTCATCCATTGATTAATTGGCAATTTAACCACTAGCAAAACAAAATAATTAGTGTTTTGGAGGGAATACGGGTTAAATTCATCCATCGCTATGTGCAATAGAAGGTTGCGTACTTCATCCTTGGATTTATCATGACATGTATCCTCTATATGCTTCATGGATATGGAATCTGCAGTAATTTGCATAACTCCCAACTCACTTCTATCCAAGGCATGCCACCATTGCAACATAGTTAATTATTTGCAACAAAAAACCTTTAAATCCTTGGGATTATAGGCATGTGCATATATATATATATATATATATATATATATATATATATATTATGAGGAGGGCCATGTGCCTTACCAGTTTTTTTTTTATTATCTAGTACCTATCATGCCCACATTTGGGACATATCTCTTTGTCTATGTATTTGCCTCTGTATAAAATACAATCATTTGGACAAGCATGATATAATATGTACTCAACACCCAAATTTTTCAACAGTTGCTTTTTCTCTTCATAGTTGTTCAGGAGGACATTATCACTTGGAAGCACCTTTTATTTGAGTAACCTACAATTAGTGGGAAATATAAATGTACACTATCATTAAGCATGCAACAAATCTCCTTTCGTCGTTGATTTAATGGGGACTTGATGGTTAGTTACCTTAGTAGTGTTGAGAAGCACATGTCCGACATACCATGCATTGATTTCAAGTTGTACAATGACATTGTTGTCCCCCGTTGGGTAGACCTTGATCCATGCCCAAATAGAGGGGTGGTGAAAGCAAATTCCAGGTTTTCGAAGAAGGCATCAACATCATTAGCATCGTTCTTGATCCTATATTGTTGGAATGTATTCAACAACATTCCCTCCATAGCATGGGTATCTCATAATAAATCATCCATAATGACCTCTATATCATTGTTTTCATTCCCAACCTATGAATAACTAGTGTTACCATAGATGTTATGAATTGGTGACTCGGGGTGTAGTGGGAATTGAATAGGTTGTTGACTGAACCATTCTTTGTGTGCTTCTTCTCCGACCTCTACTCATGTAGTGTCCTTCTCTCAATTTAACATTGTACTTGGGTGCAACGATAGATGTAGACAGGTTGATCGTTGTTAGAATTCAGGTTCCAAAAATTTTGAACATTAAATCAATAATATTAGTAAACAAAATGCATTTAGTATGTTGAAACATTATATCAAACATTTTTTAGAAGCAAGGATTTTTTTCTTCCAATAGTACACATGCAATCAACCACTTCATAAAACAAACGTGGAATTAAGCAATACATTAACTGTAAATCCATTGAAAATCCAAAAACACATTTACTCGATGATCTTTTTCTTACGCCCCAAGAAGAGGTCTAAAGGTAGTCCCAATGCAAGTTGAGATTGACAAGCATTTAGTGATTTACAAAAGTTATAGTTTATTAATAGCTTGTCACTAGGAGACAAACTACGTATTGCATGCACAACAAAAAAATTGGATTCTTTTTTTTCATAAAAAACTCTTTTTCATTTGAATTTTTCTCAAATGAACAATTTGCACTAAACAATTAGCACCTATAGCTATGTATGAACCCTGCAATGTTCCCATGAGTGCATGGACTACCATCAATATATAACAGGTTCTTCCTATTAATGTTTCCCAAAGCATAACCATTCATGCACATACTATACATGGAAATATTATGTTTGTATTTAACAATATTCAAGTAATCGGATTGACTATAAAGAGGACAACAAAATGACATAAGTGCTACTGATTGTTTGGGAGGAATGAATACATGTAAAAGAATAAACAACCCGATATTTGCATAATTTATTTTAGACTTTGCGATCATGTAAGTATTACCACAATAAGATAATTTGTTCCCAACATCAGGCATATGCAAGGAAGATGACCAAGAGCCACGCAAAACACAATTGTAAACAATTTGGTATTTACTTTGCAGATGGACGCGAAGAGAGAAGTCGTTGCTACCCTCCAACAATTTAACCGACCTTTTGCTGCACTTGGAAATTTTTGCTCTTAGCTCATACAAATTTTTGGATCTCCTTGTAGATATGTTTTGGGTAGTATTGATTTCCTAAGCTGGCTCACTAGAACTCTCGGTTGACTTAGTAGAAGGAGACTAGTTGGTCAATTTAGGACAAAACATGATTGATTTGGCTTCCAACTTTTCAAACAATGAGCATATGAAAATGTTCATGTGTATCTTTTCTATATAACCTATTGGATCATTGACCGCAGTGGGGGTATTAGACCATCAACTTTGGGTAGTCGATCATTAATATAATGGGACAGTGTAGCACACCTAGGGTTCACCTTCAACCCTTTACATTTTGAACAACCACATACTACTGGGGTGTCATAAAAGAGATCCAATTCGCGTTGAAGTACCATTGGTCTAATATGGTTATTGTATAATGGCATGTTACAAATGGAGGGGTAAAGTGGCCTTCCATTTTCATCTACCATCTTCCTACGGTATGGTGTCTTGCGACTTTCTGGAAGTGGTGGAATATCATGTGCATCCGAACTTGATCTGGAATTAGGATCCTACAAAATCCAATGCACAATTATTCAAATGCACATGAAAATACAACATGAATTCAAATAGATAATCAAAATATAAATAAATATGGACTTATTGGTGACAGAAGCATAGAACTTGAACTCAGAACAGTATAGAATGAGCTGTAATTTGAATCTATCAACCATTTGATGTATTGTTATTTTTTCTCCTACAGGTGAGTCAAAAATACAATCAATACATGTATTCATTCATAAAAATAAATGGGAAACGAGCAAGATTCTATTTTTTTATGAAGTAACCGGTGAGACAAAAAATTGTATTGGAAAACCAGTGTTCCTTAATAAGACAAGCACCTGGTGCACTATTTCAAGATGCACACCAACTAAAACCTTCGCAACCACCTCCACAAAGTATTAATTACGGAAGTTTACATTTCCATTTTTTTGTCTTGTTGTGTCACCAGTGCACTTTTGTCAATGATGCGCATCGGTGCTCTATTATCTACTATGTGCACCATAATCTCAACAAAAAAAGTGTGAAATTTTATAATTTTTTTCCTTCTATTTATACAGCTACATTTTATGATCATAGCGCACCGGTGCACTATTATCTGAGTGGCACATCAAAATACCGATTTAGAAAAAAGGGATACACGCATTTATCATCAATGGGATTAAATATCAAATGAAAAAAAAAGAGCGAGAATTTAATTTTAAGATAGTGAGATTATAAACAAAATTCCCTAATCCCTAAACCTTTTCTGGCCACAATTTTGAGGAGTGACTTGTGCAAGAGAGATTTACCATGGAATATTTTGGAGAGACATATTTCTTTGAATAGAAATTTTGTAAGGGATCGTCGTGGACACATACAACTCTGCAAATGAGACATTTCAAGTAAGTTTTCCATCAATAGAATAAAAAATGGCATAAATTTTATATGTTTTTTTGAAAAAAATAGAGGTTATAAAAGTTACCTTCAATGTTACGAACCCTTGTGTTCTTCTTCCTTCAGAGTTACCTTCATTACTCCAATCCCTAGGGTTCTTCTTACTTTCTTATTGTGTTATATTTCTCTTTTTATTTCACAATAAGATTTGACTTTTAACAATGTAAACTTCTTGGTTATATCTTTTAGTATATGGGACCTTGGGTCACTCTTGGATCAAGATCATAACGTGATTCAGTTTGAAACCGACCTGTACAGATTGTCCTTGTAAAAAAAAAAAATCAAAAACACTTTCGTGGTACACAATGCGCATTTTTTCAAAAATGTCGCACCTATGCATTTATATTTCGATGACGCACCATATATATTTGTTTTATTTTAAAAAATGTAAATACCTTTAGTAGTGATCATTGTACAAAAAATAAGCACTAGTACATTATATCATATAAGGCGCACTGGTGCTGAATTTTTGTACTGTGCACACCAACTGCCCTAAAAACATTTTTACTTGAAATTGTTTACTTATTGTGTAAAAAAACATTCTATGATTTATGTGTTTCATTATGCAGGACATTTATTGATAAAAAAATGGCCAATAAAAGATCATGGAATAAAAATCACAGTGAAGGGAGCAAGGGAAACATATCCAACACAAAGAATATGGCTAATTTTTTGTTATTTTAATATAAAATTAATATATCAAAATTAGTTGTATGTTTAAATGATGTGCATTGGTTTATGTGTTTCATGTAGAATTTGTTTTTAAAGAAACTCTATAAGATTGTTCATAATCTAGGTGAAGAAGAGGAAAAAAGCTTTAAAACATTTTCACAAACAAAGGAATTATGTGGATAAAAAAGGTGATTAACATGAGGTTTTGTTTGACTTCTTACTAATGATAATTCTCAACAATAATTGCTATTTGTTCAAACTTTGGATTTCAAATTTGTTAAATGTTGTGCGGGGCATTGAGTGAGGATATAGGACACGCTCCAGGGTTGGCAGGCGCGGGGGGGGGGGGGGGGGGGGTCATTTGGGACCCCATAGGAACCAAGAAGAAAGAGTACTCCTGGAGCATCGGGAAAGCAACCAATAACAAAGCTGAGTGGCTCGCCCTTATAAAAGGCCTAGAACTAGCCAAGGAAATGAATATTGAGGATCTGGCAGCGTTTGGGGACTCAACAATTGTCATAAGTGAAGCTAGAAGGTTAGAAAAGAATAACAAGAAGCCCTCCACCAAACTACATCATCTTCTTCTCTACCTCGTCAAGGAATACAAGACCATCAACTTTTATCAGGTTCTTAGAGCTCAGAACCAGCATGTGGATGGGATGGCCAACAAAGGCATTGGCCTTGGCCATGGAATGTTGGATTATGATAACATGATTAGGAAGGACGTTTGGATTCATTAATAATCTCCTTTAGCCATCTATGGAGCGACTTTGTTGTTTATTAATCCATCCTTTCCTGATCGGGGTGGGGGATGCGCAAGTACCAACTACATTAAAGATCCTTGAATTTCGCCTTTCCTGTGTTTATAATCCTCGTTCCAAGCACTTCCAGATGGTTAGCTCACAGGAGGCTAAGGGAAGCCGGAGGCAGCTCACTTTCATCATAAGCACATATAGCTTACATTTAATTCTGCACTCCATTTGCAGCAATTCCAGTCTAGAGAGCTTGCAGTTCTGTGGTTTTGGTCTTCTTATTAGTTGTTTTCATTTCAGTAGCGAGAAGAAAGCTCAACCACCAGTGATGGAACATTATGTTATTGGCTCTGGGAAGTCTTGTCCTTACCATGATAGCAGCCCTAAACGGGCTCGGAGTTGGATTCACCCTTTGAATGACACGATCCAGGTCACCTGCGAGAAACACTTAGACGGTATTGATGCCAGGGGAGAAGATGTGCCAAAGATCCATCAGGATGAAAATCTTCAGGGTTCTATGCAGGGTTTCAACTCCAACACAGATCTTCAAGCTCGTGTTGACGATTTAGAGCACCAAGTAATGTTGGATCGTAATGAAAATAGGGACATTAAAAGAGCCCTTGCCAGGTTCTACTCTCTCACCAAGGCTACTCATTCTGAAGTCAAAACCCATAACAAAAATCTCAAGGACAAGGTCAACGCCCTCACAAATGGAACACCACCGATTCCACCTCTAGAAGCTCCCATCATCAGCTCGGGGAACCTAGAAAAGAAGATGGAGGATTTTGGTAGCACCCTGGTGAATTCAGGTGTGCTTTTCGGCCTCAGCTCAGCTAAGAATTGCAGCGAGAAGAAATACGAGGATCCCAGTCAGTAAGTGGCTCTGTCCTGGTCTTAGCAATCGCAATGGGTATTTTGGTCTGTCTTTTCTTTGGCCTCTGTTTCTTGGAATTTGAATTTGCCTCCAGATCACCTTTCGGCTTTAGTATAAGCAACCTGTAAGGTTTTGTTTATGCACCTACTTTCTCGGGCATTTTGTAAGAAGCTACAGTTTCTATAGATTAGGCAAGGTTAAGAAGCTCTATGAACTTGAGAAGGATGAACAAGGGGCGACCAGCATCATTTTGCTGTGAGATCAATCACCCACTTCCAGTTTTGTAATTTCAATTCTCCACTTTTAATGAAAAGTTACTAAACCGTTACTATTAAAAAAAAAGAGAGGATATAGGACACACTAAAAAGATAAAAATTAAGAAGAATGTAAATGATGATGATTTGGTCATCAGTTCCATTGGAGTGGTGTTGGAAGTTAATGAGAGGGGGCAAATTTTTTGTAAAACAATGAGGGATATAGTGGAAAGAACCTATAGACATACTTTTCATTTCCAGTACAAAAATCAATCCAATAACTCTAAGAATTGGGTTATAAGAAAATTACAAGAAGTGTTTCAGGAGCAGTGGGCATTGAGACCAGTGAGACTAGCAATGGTAAAAACGTACAACAACAACAAAAGAATCATTTAAAAGGTATTATTTCTATAAAAAAATTGTATATAATATGTATATGCTAGTCCAAAACATACTTTGTTAATATTTTTGTGATGCTTATTTTCATATAAATATTTATTGGTTTTTCAATGTGCTTTTCATTTATCAAGAAGATCACTAAAATTCCAAATGAAGAACGACATGATATTTGAATATGCCAGTAGAATGTCAAAAAGGGTGTACCATGAGATGGTCAAAGAAATGTACATAGCCACATCACAGGTGGAGCCATCCCAACAACAACATGCATCAAATGTATGTAATCTTTGTTTTATTTTTAATGTGCATAGAGTTTGATTATCACATGAAATATTAATTTTCAATTATTTTGTTGTAGTAGAAACAACAAGAAAATTGCACCAATTCAATGCATAAGATGAGACGACGAGGCAAAACACTCATCACATTTTATTTTTATGCTTGTAGATGGAACATAATCAATTCAATCAACAAAACATTCCAAAAAACTCAGGAACAATATCCCTTGAAAGTGATGAAGAGATGAAGCATGGAATCAACTTCAGCAACTAAAGCAGTTCAAGTGATGAATGATGATCAATACATTTGAATGGTGTTATTGCAAGTTGTATACTTTCGAATTTTTATCTATGAAAAAAAACATTATGTTTAATGTGGACATATCAACCCAATTGGATGAGGATAAGTGATCAATAATTGTGACAATGTCAAAATGACATTTTGATTATCAAGGAACATTATGTTGTCCTATATTTTGGGATCTTATTCGTATATAATAAAATGGGTTTCTTCTTGTACATGATTATCTAATGTCGCAAAATGTTACATTACTAATTAAATATATGAATGATTTACATTGTGACTATTAACAAAGGTGTAATCACTATGCTTATTGAAACACAATAGTTAAAAAACAAAAATTAATATTATTAAAAAAAATGATTTTTTATGATTAATTCAAATGCTAAATATATGAATGATTTAACTGGTTACAATGAACATATGTGTAATTCGCTTAATATCCAAATGCAATAAATAAAATATAAAAATAAATATTATTGTAAAAAAATTTGATTCTCGAATGATTAATTGAAAATTTGTGAAAAAAAAATAAAAAATAAAAACTATATTTGCATATCCACACTAACTAGTGCCTTTTATTCATTTCCATGAATCGATGCCTACTCAAATTTTATCCACCAGCTCTCATTAACATAATAAATGCACCGACACTCTGTAAATATCATAGACATCGATGTTGTTTTTGTAATATAAGTACTAGTGATTTTATTCCAAACTACACACACCGATGTTCATTGGAATAATATATGCACCGGTGCATATTAGTAGCGTATATGCATTGGTTATATTTCAATACAAAAACAAAACAATGGATATATGATACAACATTAGCATTGATGCGTTTAAATATAAAAATGCATCAATGCATTTAAATATAAAAATGGATTGGAGTGTTTAAATATAAAAATGCACTGATACATTTATATAATATAAGAGGCACCAGTGCAGTTGTGAATATTAACCGCATCGATCCTGGTACAATATGATATAAACAGGTGTATGTTTGTATTAAAATATATGTACCGGTTCTTTTTAAATGCTGGAACACAACAAGGCGTATGTAAACAAAACGCATTGGTGTTGTCGCAATGTAATATATGCACGGGTATGTCAGCATTAAAATTTATGCAGTGGTGCATTGACAATGAATGTAGGCACTGATGTGTGTATATACAACACAATAGTGTTGTTACAATCGTATATTAACACTGGTGTGTCTGCTTTAAAATATATGCACTAGTGCATTTACATTAATGGTATGCACTAGTTGCATTGTATAATTAAAGAGCACTGGTAAAAAACATCTGCTACAACCTTTAACCACCCATATTTTTTATTATAGTGAATATCCATTATAACATCCCCAAAAACCTCCACTACAAAAAACAAAGGTTGGAGTGGAGGTTTTTTTGAAAAAAAATTCCAATCGTGTAACACTAAAAACCTCCACTATGACCTCCCCTACAGGGTGTTTCCCTTGTAGTGTGATTCACTTGATCACATTTTTATCCTACAAAACTCACATTGCCACTAGTTATCTTGCTTGCATACAAATAACACATTATACTATCATTTATAATGGCATCTGTTATAACTCTCTCTATTTGTAAAATTATTTCCCATTACTCTTGTCATAGATTCATATACTTGCTCGTCATTCTCACTTATTTCAATGTAAATTTTCATTTAATATAAGATATATTTTATAGCCCTTCATAAACATATATAGTTAACATACAATGATGCCTTGTTTACTCACATTTTATATTACCCCACTCTTACCTACTTAATATTTACTTCCGTAAACTCGGGAAAGGCAGGTTGCGGGAGGGATCATTTTTTATCCAGGAGGAAAAATAGTCAATTCCTTCGCTAGGGGGCTAGGAACAAAAACCAACAATGAATCTGAATGTGTAATGCTCGCCTCGGTACTTTGATTGACCGTAGATTTGAGGACACTTGCCAAGTGACCTGACCGAATAAACTTTAGTAATTGGTCCCTTGAATATTGAAAATGCTTGAACGACTGAAGAACGCATGATGATTTGCATAATGAAACAATGAACGACACTTATAGAAATTGATACCTTACTTAATAATGAATGCTCTGCTTAAATGATTAGCGAATTTATGAAATGAATAATGACTTAATTTTATATAGAATGATGAATGATAGATATACTCGATTGATTGAGATAGAACAATGAATGATAGATATGTTGAATTGAGAATTATGAAATAGAGATGATTAAATGAAATATATGCTCGAATGACTGAGAAACTAGGAAACGAAAGTGATTAGATGATATATGCTAGATTGAGAAATTACGAAATAAATATGATTGAATGAAATAGATGCTCGACCGACTGATATATTATGATGATTGATGAAAAGATTTGAGAGTGAAAATGAAGAATGATAGAGATACTCGACTGACTGAGATAGAATGATGAATGATAGATATGCTAAATTGAGAATTATGAAATAGAGACGATTAAATGAAATGTATGCTCGAATGATTTAGAAACTAGGAAACAAAAGTGATTAGATGATATATGCTAGATCGAGAAATTATTAAATAAAAATGATTGAATGAAATAGATGCTCGACCGACTGAGATATTATGATGACTGATGAAAAGATTTGATAGTGAAAATGAAGAATGATAGAGATACTCGACTGACTGAGATATTATGATGATGAATGATGAAATGATTTGATAGTGCAGTACTATTTAATGTGTGCCTGAGTGCGTATGTGCAGTGGTAGGTAAGACGATTTACCGACTGACCCACAATGGAATTATAGGGGTCGTAAGAATGGAAAGAACACACAGGGGTACGACGACAAACTGTCGACCCTAAATTAGCATTCCACGCATGGGTCTGAAGCTTGCGAGCTGGCCCGGGGAAGCGTGTGTCGTACAAGCGAGGACATACCGACTTGGTCCCGTACGAGATTTGAGGGCCGCGCGATAAGGAAAACCTTATCCCTCGGCAGCCCTTAGTCTCCAAGAAGTGTAGTCGAGATATTGTGGTAACAACTCCCCGATCGCTACACAATTCTCCTCACAAGAAGAAAGAAAAGGAATTATCGGAAGGGCCCGCCGAAGAGGTACCTAGACAAGAATAAGAAGAAATAAATGGAATTGTTGGAAGGGCCCGTCGAAGAGGTACCTAGATAAGAACAAGAAGAGATTATCAATCAATTTTGCATAATGGAAATCCCACATGTAAAGTAAATAAAAGCAATAATAAAAGAATAAATTCATTTTATTTTATTATTTTTGAAAAGGAGAAAACTTGAAAGAAAGTGAAAGATTTATTAGAAGAAATATTTTATTTCATTTTATTTTATTATTTTGAAAAGGGGAAAACTTGAAAGAAAGTGAAAGATGTATTAGAATAAATATTTTATTTCATTATTTTTGAAAAGGGAAAACTTGAAAGAAAGTGAAAGATTTATTAGAAGAAATATTTTATTTCATTTTATTTTATTATTTTTGAAAAGGGGAAAACTTGAAAGAAAGTGAAAGATTTACTAAAAGAAATATTTTATTTCATTTGTGGAAAGGAGAAAACTTGAATGAGAAAGATTAATGAATAAACATAAGCAAAATACAACTAGGACTCTAGTAGAAACCACTCCTCCTACATCCCATTGATTTAGGGATTAGAGAAATTAACTAAGGATACATTGTAGGGATTTAGGTGCACACTTAAACATAAAGTGACACTTGTTTTATGATAATAAATAATTGAGAATTATTAAATTAAATAATAATATTGCATGAAGAGACACTTGGCATGGATATTTTGGTTATAAAAGAAAGGGAGGAGAAGGAGAATGGACTCTCTTGCTCCCTAGTGCTGGACAGGCACCGTAATTGAGAAATTATCTTGTGATTCTTGTGAGTTGGGTTTAGCATTCCGGGGATTGAGGGATCCCCACAGAAAGCTTGAATTGTGTGTTCTTACGACCCCAAAATGCTCGGGGGTTCGGGGGAAAGAAGAGTACCCCCGATATGGTAGGGAGGTCAACCGAGAGGTCTTCGGTAAATCAAGAGTTCGGATGGCTGGATCAAAGCGGCAAGGGATGTGAGCTACAACAACCTACAACCATCAGAATCAGGTAAAATGTTCCATTTTTATGTACAAGTTCAGGTTACGCATTTTTATTACGATTTCATATTTGATTTTCAAGATTTAAATTTTTTATATGATGTTAGTATTACATAGATAGTCTTTTGGGGGGACCCCGAAATGGGGGTCCCTACATTTGGTATCAGAGTCGGTCGAGCCTTGAGGGTGAACGACGGTGGGATTGGAGTTGTGACCTTGTGGATTTACACCTTCGACCGGGAAACTATTTATATAGGTTTGGTTGTATCTAAACGGCCATTGTTGAAGTTTTTAATTGATCATTTTTATTCAAAAAAATTTCAGTTATCATAATTATCTAATTCTGAACTTTCTTGATTCTGGAAATATTGATTTTATCAGTATGAAATTTAATTTATCATTTTTTTTCAGAAATTATATAGAGATCTTAGCTATGTATATTTGCACTCTACTCGATTTCTGAAAATGACAAATACTATGCACATGAAAATTTATAAAACAGTACTATTCCAGGGCTTAACCAAGACTCAGTTACAGATCTGAACTACTTCAATTTCAAGAGAATACAAGTTATGCACCTGAATATTTATATACCTGTACTCCTTCGAAAATTATTAAATCTGTAGATCTAAATTGTTTTAACATTTGAAACTATAAATTTATGGGGACAAATTCTGTGTGAGATTTTATAGATAATTCGTATTACTATCCTATCATAGAGAAGAGTTAAAAAAATTAAAAGAGAATCATTTAAGTAAAGGTTTAGTATACACTTATGGAAATCGGATGGACACCCATGGTAGACTATGTCTTCCACATCTAATCTGATGATTAACATTCAACTCTGTTAGGATTGTTTTGAAAATGCATCAGTTTATCACTGTTCAAAAGCATCGAACCCTGTCTCATTTTGACATGGAAAAAGTTATTAAACCTCTACTTCAGGGTAAGGTAAATAAATTCAAAAAAAAAACAAGTCCTTCTCCCCAAGTCTGGAACATTGGATATAGTAATTTCTCTTCTACATAGATCGCACAGATCTTTAATCTAGGTATAAAAAATTGTGATTCCGTGTGTAGCTATTATCTCCACCTCTTCGATTCTTTCTGACCCTGATTGTGCAAATAAATTTGTCTATCCCACATGCTTGTAGATCTAATATGAGTCGAAATCAATCCACAAAATTTTACATTCTTTCCTGATCATCTTTTGTGATCGAGAAATGCCCCAGGTCAAGATCGATCGGATCTCTGTCTTCTGGGTTGTGTGGCGGGTACAAATCCATCTTTTTTTAAAGGCCTTTACTTGATCTCCCGCATGTACCTACACATAAACTCGACGGGTAGGGTATTGACTCTTGGATTGTTCTTTCCAATTTTCGTAGTGTGAGATTTTACCATTGCTAGCCTCTCCTCCAATACTCGTTCGAATCTCTAACAGAGATCAAAATAAACCCTATGCATGCACCAAGTGCCCTGATTGTAAACTTATTTTGAACTTCAATTAAATCCTTGTTGATCTTCGTCTCATCACTTAATCGGTTCAATCAATTTAACCCTGTGTTTCTGTTTACGATTCCTGTCGCCAACATTAATCTATGTTATTAATAGCTTTATCGTCAGGATTCTGCTCTTGATTTTTTTTATCTCTATAGGCGACATTAATTATCTATTACATAGAATAGTCAGCATGTATTATGATCTATATTTATTATTTGATTCTTGTTAAACATCTGTTAAAATCTTGATTATAGTGTGTAAACTCATCTTCCTTATTTTCAATACCTGTTTCAGTTTCTGATTGGTATTTATACAGTCCTTGTACAATCTTTTAACTGCTTGAACATTTATGGAGTTCGGTGATGCCATGCATGCCCTAGGATCCATCGAACACTGCTTTTCTATCTTCAAATTTTCTCCTAGTGTAGCGATCTTCTAGCCTGGAGTTGGGGCACACTTTTGATTGAAACCGCGCCTCTCATATCCCCATTATCAAGAACTTTTTTCATCCTGTAATGTTGTCCTGAGCGTGAGTTGGGAGAGCGACCTGAATTATGCCTAAGTTAAGGCTCGACGGCGTGTAACCATTAAGATTTGGTAGATGAGCTACCTCTGCTCACGTGGATCGTAGCTGTTACACTTAGCTATGAAACATGTTGGAATATCCTTGGTTAAAAGCTGAGTGCATATCTTATGTTGACTTTATTTGCAAAATGTTTTATTTGTTTTTCCTGTTGGAAGTGTTAGTATTAGTTATAAAAATGTCGAGTCGGAAATTATTATTATTGTGAATGGTTTGTTGGTTGTAATTTAAATAATAGTGAAGAAGTGCCTTGTGTCATATAAATCTATTTTCCTATAAATGATTTCAGGCATAAACAGGAATCCATTATGTATTGTATTATTTCGACTAATTGTGTTATGAAAGAAAAGATTTATGTCTAGTGTGTAATTAATTATGGGATAAATGTATGCTTATAAGTGAGGTCAGCCATCGTTAGTTTTCAAACATACACTGTTGTTAAATTATTGTATTATTATTTTAAGTAAGTGAGACACTATGTATAGAATGCCTATGACTTAAAGAATTATATTAAGTATCTTTGAAACAAATAGGAATATGCATAGAGGTTGTGATGAGAGTCGAATAGATACAATTCTTAAAATAATTTGGTATAGTTAATTCTTATATACAACGTAATGTCGATTTATTGTAATAGCATGTTAGTTAAATGAGATATTTGAAATGGATGTATATAACTTTAAAGCTTATAGAATATACTTCTCAAAAGAATGGGAATATCTATGTGTGATGTATTATGAATTAGTATAGACAACACCTTTAAATACTCGGTGTATTAGCCTTGATCACACGCCACCTAATGAAATAATATAATACCCTTGGCATAAGAAATAAGAACTTGCATACTCTAATATTTGCCATAGTGTAAATAGAATCAACCAATATGGTGGTTTACTTTTCGAAAAAAAATTAGTTTCTCCTTGAAAAAGAAATTAGAGATATACTTACATAATGAACTTGGCAGTGTAAGTTATGTTAGAATAAATGTAGTCTTAGAAAATTTATGTAAAAACCTTGAATGTATACTTCAAATAAATTTGTGTAATGTCCTTTGCAAAAGGATTGAGGGTTGGACCTACACTCTTTCCAGGTTCAGAAATTGTAAATGTTAACTCTGTTATTTGAACTCTGTATTTTTTCTTCTTGGATTATTTAGACGCATCATTGTCCAAAAACGTTGAACCCTTTCTCATTTTGACATGGAAAAAGTTATTGAATCTCTACTTCAGGGTAAGGTAAATAAATTCAAAAAAAAAAACAGCTCCTTCTTCCCAAGTCTGGAACATTCAATATAGTAATTTCTCTTCTACACAAATCGCACAGATCTTTAATCTAGGTATAAAAAATTGTGATTCTGTGTGTAGCTATTATCTCCACCTCTTCGATTCTTTCTGAACCTGATTGTGTGACTAAATTCGTCTATCCCATATGCTTGTAGATCTAATACGAGTTGAAATCAATCCCCAATATTTTACATTCTTTCCTGATCATCTTTTGTGATCGAGAAATGCCCCAGGTCAAGATCGATTGGATCTCTGTCTTCTGGGTTGTGTGGGGGGTACAAATCCATCTTTTGTTAAACGCCTTTACTTAATCTCCCGCAGATACCTACACCTAAACTTGACGGGTAGGGTATTGAATCTTGGATTGTTCTTTCCAATTTTCGTAGTGTGAGGTTTTACCATTGCTAGCCTCTCCTCCAATACTCGTTCGAATCTCTAACAGAGATCAAAATAAACCCTATGCATGCACCAAGTACCCTGATCGTAAACTTATTTTGAACTTCAATTAAATCCTTGTTGATCTCCGTCTCATCACTTAATCGTTTCAATCAATTTAACCTTGTGTTTTTGTTTACAATTCATGTCGCCAATATTAATCTTTGTTATTAATAGGCTTATCGTTAGGATTCTACTCTTGATTTTTTATCTCTATAGGCTACATTAATTATCTGTTACATAGAAAGACAACATGTATTATGATCTGTATTTATTATTTGATTCTTCTTAAACATCTATTAAAATCTTGATTATAGTGTGTAAACTCATCTTCCTTATTTTCGATACCTGTTTCGGTTTCTGATTGGTATTTATACAGTCTTTGTACAATCTTTTAACTGCTTGAACATTTATGATAAACCGAACTCGAGAGATATTACTTGCGTATCGGCCAACAACTGTCCTTGACTCTGTGGAGTTCGGTGATGCCATGCATGCCCTAGGATCCGTCAAACACTGCTTTTCTATCCTGAGATTTTCTCCTAGTGTAGCGATCTTCTAGCCTAGAGTTGGGGCACACTTTTGATTGAAACCGCGCCTCTCATATCCCCATTATCAAGAACTGTTTTCATCTTGTAATTTCGTCCTGAGCATGAATTGGAGAGCGACCTGAATTATGCCGAAGTTAAGGCTCAGCGGCGTGTACCCATTAAGATTTGGTAGATGAGCTACTTGTGCTCACGTGGATCGTAGTTGCTACACTTAGCTATGAAGCATGCTGGAATATCCTTGGTTAAAAGCTAAGTGCATATCTTATGTTGACTTTATTTGCAGAATGTTTTATTTGTTTTTCCTGTTGGAAGTGTTAGTATTAGTAATAAAAATGTCGAGTCGGAAATTATTATTATTGTGAATGGTTTGTTGGTTGTAATTTAAATAATAGTGAAGAAGTGCCTTGTGTCATATAAATCTATTTTCCTATAAATGATTCCAGGCATAAAGCGGAATCCATTATGTATTGTATTATTTCAACTAATTGTGTTATGAAAGAAAAAATTTATCTCTAGTGTGTAATTAATTATGGGATAAATGTATGCTTATAAGTGAGGCCAGCCATAGTTAGTTTTCACACATAGACTGTTGTTAAATTATTGTATTATTATTTTAAATAAGTGAGACACTATGTATAGAATGCCTACGACTTAAAGAATTATATTAAGTATCTTTGAAACGAATAGGATTATGCATAGAGGTTGTGATAAGAGTCGAATAGATCCAATTCTTAAAATAATTTGGTATAGTTAATTATTATATACAAAGTAATGTCGATTTATTGTAATATCATGTTAGTTAAATGAGATATTTGAAATGGATTTATATAACTTTATTAAGGTTTATAGAATATACTTCTGAAAAGAATGGGAATATCTATGTGTGATGTATTATGAATTAGTATAGGCAACACCCTTAAATACTTGGTGTATTAGCCTTGATCACACGCCACCGAATGAAATAATATAATACCACATGCCACCTACTGAAATAATATAATACCCTTGGCATAAGAAATAAGAACTTGCATACTCTTATATTTTCCATAGTGTAAATAGAATCAATCAATATGGTGGTTTGCTTTGAGAAAATTTTGTAGTTTCTCCTTAAAAAAGAAATTAGAGCTATACTTACATAATGAACTTGACATTGTAAGTTATGTTAGAATAAATGTGGTGTTAGAAAATTTAGGTAAAAACCTTGAATGTATACTTCAAATAAATTGGTGTAATGTCCTTTTCAAAAGGATTAAGGGTACACTACCTTAATAGACTTAGATGTTATAACCTGAGAATACGGCCACCGGTAGCATCGGGATGGACCTTCGGTACCAAACGTTCAAGATGAACAACGTTAACTAAAATAATAATAAAAAGGGGGTCAATGTTTAACTAGGAAATTAATTGGGGTTGAGATAACATTGGGACAACATTCATAACTGACTCAAGAGGTTACCCTTCCATGAACGAAAAGTATTAGACATTGAAAATAGCCGTTATTTAAACTTGTGAGGGTATCGCACATTTGAAGTATAGTCCCTATTTTCGGGGAAGGGAAAAATCTTAAATTGTAAAATTTATTAAGGGGGGCAATGGCAATTGATATATTAATATGAGTGTATCTTTAATGATTATAAAATGGTTAGCAGGTATTTGTTTGTATGTCACTAGAGGTGGAAAATTATAATAGAATTATAATAGTTTACCTTTTAAGTTTTAAATTTTCCAAAATTTTAGTGTATCGTAGGGTTGTTATAATGTGTTTGGGTGTGTTAGAATGTGTGGTGTAAATGGAAGTATAATCACATTACACTTAAGTAACTTATAAGTAGTTATATATATATATATATATATATATATAAAAAGAAGATTTATATTATAGTATAATATAAATATTCAAATTACATTGAATAAGATATTATGTAGTCTTAAAAGATTATAGGATGGAAGGTATTATATCACTTTTATTTATAATATAAATATTCGAAGGAACATATATTATTTTGATTTGATTGTAAGTTGCTTATATATGCCTGAAATTAAACTAATGATAGTGGGTGGATGGTTATAAGATATTCAAGTTATATGAGCAAATACACAGAGTAAAACCTAGCCCTTCATTAGGTGTATTTGAGCCTTAAAGGAGTAAATTCATGAAGTATGATTATTATTATTATTTTTAAATCTATAGAAGTTTAGAAAGTTACATGGTCAAATCAAGACCTTCATTTATGTAGATTTAAACCCCAACTTTCCAAAGAGTTATGGAGGAGTTCAGATATTGAAAACTCTTTCTTGCCGAAAATTCCACCGAGTGCCGAAAGGGTCGAATGATGACGAATTTTGTAAAATGAAGTATCGAGACGATCAACGTGATGGGCTGAATGCAATAATGTTAACCTCAAAACATGATGAAACATATACGAAAAGATTACTAGACCTTCACAGATGACTAGAAGGTGTAGGAAATATGGTTGAGACTGAAAGTTATTGGAAGTATTATTGGATTTACATTACCAAAATTTCGATTGAGTTCCTGACGATGGATTGGAACCATACTAAAAGATCTAGAAAAGTAATGATTAGAACCACTAGTATTTATGGCCATGATTGTTTGAGAAAAATAGAAGAGAAAGACAATAAGATGAAAATGACAAACTAAAGAAAAGCCTAGCATTGAAATTACAAGAACAAAAGTTAACTTCGGGACGAAGTTCTAATAAGAGGGGGTGTATGTAATGCCCGCCTCGGTACTTTGAATGACCGTATACTTGAGGACACTTGCCAAGTGACCCGACCGAATAAACTTTAGTAATCGGTCCCTTGAATATTGAAAATGCTTGAACGACTGAAGAACGCATGATGATTTGCATAACGACGCAATGAACGACACTTATAGAAATTGATACATTGCTTAATAATGAATTCTCTACTTAAATGATTAGCGAATTTATGAAATGAATGATGAATGAATGTTATATAGAATGATGAATGATAGATATGCTCGACTGATTGAGATAGAATGATGAATGATGGATATGTTGAATTGAGAATTATGAAATAGAGATGATTAAATGAAATATATGCTTGAATGACTGAGAAACTAGGAAACGAAAGTGATTAGTGATTAGATGATATATGCTAGATTGAGAAATTATGAAATAAAAATGATTGAATGAAATAGATGCTCGACCGAATGAGATATTATGATGACTGATGAAAATATTTGATAGTGAAAATGAAGAATGATAGAGATACTCGACTGACTGAGATAGAATGATGAATGATAGATATGTTGAATTGAGAATTATGAAATAGAGATGATTAAATGAAATATATGCTCGAATGACTGAGAAACTAGGAAACGAAAGTGATTAGATGATATATGCTAGATTGAGAAATTATGAAATAAAAATGATTGAATGAAATAGATGCTCGATCGAATGAGATATTATGATGACTAATGAAAAGATTTGATAGTGAAAATGAAGAATGATAGAGATGTTATTTTTTCATCATCTAATTCAATATGATCTAGGATCTTAACTAAGAGAACAACATGTACAACATATCAAACACAAGATACAAGAGACACAAAGCATTTCACGAGGGAAACCAAGAAGGTGAAAAACCCCACAACTTCCTCAGAGATAGAATGAGTACCAATACAAAGATCACAAATATCAAACCCCAAAACTAGAGATAGTCTCCTAGCAGCTTCTCCTCCTCCACTTGTGTGCACTCCTCCTCTCTCTCACTAATGCGAAGTGAGTTAGTGAGTGAATGAATGAATGAGAGAGTCACACTCTCTATTTATACTTTACTTTGACGTTCCTTTTACTTTAATTGGGCCGACCTCCCTTAGGAGAGTCTAATAACCCATTACCACTTGTCACTGGGCCGACCCCACTAGGGTTGTCTAATAACCCTTTAACCCATATTGGGCCGACCCCTCTAAGGTGGTCTAATAACCCATCAAATATAAGTTACGACACTTACAATGTAACTTGTGAAACTTGCAAATACAAATGACAACACTTCCAATCGGAGGAATAATACATATCCGTTGGGGATACAATAAAGTACAAATGTAATACATACAATATACAAGTGAATATCTTCCGAAGTTACAAATACATCAACACTCCCTCTTAACTAGGAAGGTATTCTCTTGACACGAGTCATCAATACATATAGGCACAAGTCTTCAATACTGGAGTTGGATCATCGTCACTGGATCACTGGAGCATCATCGTCACTGCTTCTATTGTCTTCATCTCGATCACTGGTGCTATCTCTCAATTCTTCTTGTCATAGGAAGTTCTACAGAGCCATCCCTTTTTCATGCTATATGTAGGCCTAGCCTCCTATAGGTATTCATCATCTCTGCGAGCTAGCCATCCTGTGGAATCCTCAGGGATAATTACGTGCGTCAACAAAACCTCGAAAGGGCATCCCAGGACTGATTACGAGCTTACTGCTCAACCTATCGGATCTCCCAAGGAAACATTACATGTGACCACCACAAAACCTTAAAAGAGCATCCCAGGAACGTTTGTGTGCCTATCACAACTGGCAAGATCTCTAAAGAGCATCCCGGGACTTTTACGTGCCTAGCGCAACCTATCGGATCTCCAAGACTAATTACATGTGGTCTAGCAAAACCTCGAAAGAGCATCCCAGGACTGATTATGAGCTTACTGCTCAACCTATCGGATCTCCCAGGGAACTATTACATGCCACGGACAAAACCTCGAAAGAGCATTTGCCAGATCTCCCAGGGAACTATTATATGCCATAGGCAAATCCTCGCAAGAGTATCTACAAATCTCCCAGGGCAATATTATATGTCCCTCCAAGCAAAACCTTGAAAGAGCATTTGCCAGATCTCCCAGGGAACTATTATATGCCATAGGCAAAACCTCGCAAGAGTATCTACAAATCTCCCAGGGCGCTATTATATGCTTATCGCACAACCTGTCCACGGCCATGGAGTATCATCCTCATACTCATGATCAACCTAATAATCCTCGCACGGAGCATCATCCTGATGCTCATGATCATATTGATCATCATCATACAATGCATCGTCCTGATACACATCATCATCAGATGATCATCCTAATCATTGTCATCTGGAGCATTGTCTTGATGCTCATCACACATGATCATCCTGATCATCATCTAGAGCATCGTCCTGATGCTCATCACACAGCACTTACATCCACATCCATGGGAAGGATCCTCCTACCACCATGCTTGGAATGGCTCCTGCAAATGTGTCCCATCACTTCCTCCTCGAAGTATCTCCTATCTAAAGAACACCAAGCCTCTCTCTGAAGTAATCGAACTTCACTCTGGCTAGTGATTTGGTTAACACATCTGCAATCTGCTCATCCGTCGCAACATACAGGAGCTTCACTACTCCTCTCTGCACCATATCCCTAATATATTGATATTTGATCTCGATGTGCTTTGACTTGTCATGGAACACCGGGTTCTCTGACAAGTTCACACAACTCTGGTTGTCACAATTGATATAAGTAGCATCCAATTGGAGATCAAATAAATCAGACAGTAGCTTCCTTATCCATACTGACTCACAACTAGCCGAACAAGCTGCGACATACTCTGCTTCGGCTGTACTCAGTACTACCCAAGATTGATTCCTGCTAAACCAAGATATCACACCTGATCCCATACTGAAGCAGCACCCCGAAGTGCTCTTCCTATCTGCAACACTGCCTGCCCAATCTTTTGATTTTCATCATACTTGAGCCCATAATCAACCATACCTTTCAGGTACCTCAGAATATGCTTTACAGCAATCAGGTGAACATGTCTAAGATCTGTCAGGAACTGGCTCAAAGTGTTCACAGCAAAGCAAATATATGGTCTCGTGTTTTTCAGGTACATCAAGGACCCAATAATCTGACAATACATCGTGGCATCAACCGACTCTGATGAAGCATCACTCAATAGCTTCAGGTCCGATGCCATATGTGTGGCCATGGCCTTGCAGTCCATCATCCCGAACCACTTCAAGATCTCTACTACATACTTCCTTTGTCCAAGGAAGATTCCATCTACACTTTGCCACACCTCCATGCCTAGAAAGTAATGCATCATACCCAAGTTGTTCATATCGAACTCGGAAGCAAGCTTCTTCTTCGTGTCGGCAATCAACCCATCCTCACTTGTCATAAACAGGTCATCTACATAGAGTCGGAGTATCACTAGATTGCCTTCCTCAACCTTGTAGTAAAGGTTGGAATCCACTTTACTCTTGGTAAATCCCAAACTGGTCAAGAAGTTATCTATCCTACCGTACCATGTCCTGGGTGCTTGTTTCAAATAGTACAAGGCTTTCCTCAATTTTTACACATGTGACTCCCTATCATGTGTCTCAAATCCGAGTGGTTGCTCCACATACACTTCCTCTTCGACTACACCATTCAAGAAAGTTGTCTTGACATCCATCTGGTGTATCTTCCACTTCATCACTGCATCCAAATCAAGTACTATTTTGATGGAAGTGTATCTGGCTATAGGCGCAAACGTTTCTTCATAATTTATCCCTTCTTTCTAGGAGAAGCCACGAGCCACAAACCTTGCCTTGTATTTCTCTATGCTATCATATGCAGCATGCTTGATCTTGTAGATCCACTTGGAAGTCACAACAGAATTCCCTTCTGGTCTCGGGACCACATCCCAGACATCATTCTTCATGATCGACTCATACTCCTCGATCATGGCATCCCTGATCCTGGGAACTTCATATTCTTCAATATCTTCAATAGGTGGTTTTCTTGAACTTCGTCGTTGGAACAAATGTCGTTGTCCTTGTTTTGTAGGTGATTGTACACGATCTTTCCTACAAGTCAAATTCAATTGCATGATTAGAAACTTCTCATAGTTTTTAGAACAAAATTTTACACATAAGGACATATGTCATACAGTCATGCAATTATCTTAGCCAATGCTTCAATATAACATTCATCCATATCCTGTATTCATACGGTAACTTTCTATATGCCTTCCATCTCTACCAGAACATTGTTAAGAGTGTGCACTACTCCCAACATGTCAGCAAAGAGGTTTCATTCTAGATAAGTAGCAATGGGATGTTGTATAGTACCATAGGCCACTTACCCATTACTATATTAGTAGTATCTTGTTCATTAATGCAACTTTTCCAAAATGCATAATATACATCCTAAATCTAGGAACATAAGTATGTACATGATTGAACAACATTATTTAAATAATCATATAGACAAGAAATGAAAATTCAAATACTTATCATTGTTTGGTTGTTGGGTGGACTCCTTCTCAATCTTTGCTTCCTTACAGGAATTACTGGAGTGTGCTCCCTCTTGATCTTTGCTTCCTTGCAGGAACTACTAGAGTGTGCTCCCTCTTTATCTTTGCTTCCTAGATTATCTGTCTTTGAACTTATATCCATCATGGACCACTATGCATGCTTAAGTGTGCACTAGTGTCATCCTCAAGATCCCATACATAATCATACATGCATAAGCATAATCTCAATACTATCAAAATATTATGATTCTAAATATGTATGGTCATGATCATTTCATACACAGGTAATTTATCACAAGCATTAGGATTCAAGGTTTCAGGGAGTACTTCTTTTACTCATGCATATTCTTATTTGACCATAGGACTCTTCTAGTTTGTCATATCATTAATCAAACTAGGAAGCATAATATGCATAAAACCATGATTACTCAAACTTATAACTTCATGAATAATCATTATCAATCATACAAAAGTATACTTATCTAAGATCCCAACACAAATTAGGGTTCTAACTTGATATAGGAAAAACATACCTGCATACCCAAACAATGTCTTCTTTGTTCTCTTCAACCTTGTGCTAGTAACTTGTATATCTCATAAGTTAAGCATTGTAGAACCAGATTATACATACCTTCTAAGTAGAGCTTCTATGTGATCAATGACTATGGATGATTCTTTGTCTTCATGACACCAGGGTCATATATTCTTGATCTAGAACTTGATTTGTCTTTCTTGATGTACCTTTCATGTTAGCGGACAACATCATCCTCATACAACACCATAGCGCATTAGTACAATCATAAGTGTCATAACCCTAATCAATGAATGACTTATATCATTCACATGCATTCAAACTTTTAATAAGGTGATCAGACAATCTAAAATTAATCAAGATTGTACTAAAAACATATCATGAACTTAATCATCAGATAAATGAAACAAATTTCAACACATACCTGTATCTCCTCAAGTCATACCCGATTTATGTTCTTTCCTTCAAACAGCTTGGTCAAGGAATCAAACATCTCCTTGGGTGTCTTTAGATAAGACACATGAAGTATGAGATGGTCTTTGATAGAATCTGCAATGATTCTCCTGGCCTTGACCAAGTTATTCTTATGTAAGGCCTTAGCCTCATATCCCTCTAGAATTGGAACTTCTTCACTTATGTAGGTGTCCAATTCATTCTCTTCTAGGATTAACCCAATCCACTTGATTTGCTAAAACTGGATCTGGAGCTGGCTAGGGTTTGACAGAGAAACCCTAAAAATCCAAACATGGAATTTCAAACTTCTGTATGGATAGGGATATGCAATTGAATGAGGTGAGAAAGCTAGTGTGCTTAGATTTTGAAAACTACAAAAATTGACCCTCCAAAATTGGCCTACGAATTTCGGATCTGCAACTTCTATCAAAATCTGGTTTTCTAGTTTTTTGGTCCAAAAACCAAACTAGGGTTTGATAGATTTCGGGGTTCTACCCAACCAAAAAATTCGATCTTGGTCTCTAAATTTCGATTTTGCTGAGGAGAGCAATCCTGTGCTAAGAGAAATCCAAAATTCCACTTCTGTCAAAATCCCTAATTTCCCGCAGCAGTGACGAGCCAAAAATGGAAATGCTCAGAATCCAATTATGTTTTGACATAAATATATGCCATATTGTTTCTGGTGCATCTCTAAAATTTCGGATCCTCAGGGTCTGAAACTCCATCCTGTGGTAGAACGACCTGTCATATTTCCAACCCCACAGATCTGACCTCAAATGGATTCTCTATGAGAGAGATATGCTGTGTTGCAACATGACCTGTTTATGGGATGAAACAACATAGCGAACTTGTACGGAGTGCCACGTGTCACTGTTTCAACTTCGGCCTTTGAAACTCAAAACCTGTGAAACTACAGTCTGTTACCTAACTGACACTTTTTACATAATTCCATTTGGAGCTTCCTAGCCCGAGATATGACCTCTGTGCCTAGGTCACCTGTTTAGGGCTACATTCTGGAAGAGTCAGAAACCCTAAATTGTACGGATCATATATCACAAAGTACAACGAATCTGAGGTTGATCTTCTGACACAAGGTACATGAACATTTCATCTTTGTCCTATAAAAATTTTCAGATCCTGGACCTTCGCCAAAACTAATTTATAGCGAAAGTGCCACGATGACTAGTTTTTACTATATCAAGCCCTAGCTTCCAATTTGTCGCAAGTACAACAAGTGTTATAAATGCCATACAATGCATTCCTTCAGGCTAGCTCTGATACCATGTTAGTTTTTCATCATCTAATTCAATATGATCTAGGATCTTAACTGAGAGAACAACATATACAACATATCAAACACAAGAGACAAGAGACAAAGCATTTCACCGGGGAAAACCAAGAAGGTGAAAAACCCCGCAACTTCCTCAGAGATATAATGAGCACCAATACAAAGATCACAAAGATCAAACCACAAAACAAGAGATAGTCTCCTAGCATCTTCTCCTCCTCCACTTGTGCGCACTCCTCCTCTCTCTCACTAATGAGAAGTGAGTGAGTGAGTGAGTGAATGAATGAGAGAGTCACACTCTCTATTTATACTTTACTTTGACTTGCCTTTTACTCTAACTGGACAGACCTCCCTTAGGAGAGTCTAATAACCCATTACCACTTGTCACTGGGCCGACCCCACTAGGGTTGTCTAATAACCCTTTAACCGCTACTGGGCCAACCCCTCTAAGGTGGTCTAATAAGCCATCAAATATAAGTTACGACACTTACAATGTAACTTGCGACACTTACAAATACAAATGACGACACTTCCAATCGAAGGAATAATACATCTCCGTTGGGGATGCAATAAAGTACAAATGTAATACATACAATATGCAAGTGAATATCTTCCGAAGTTACAAATACATCAACAAGAGATACTCGACTGACTGAGATATTATGACAATGAATGATGAAATGATTTGATAGTGCAACGCTATTTAATGTGTGCTTGAGTGTGTTTGTGCAATGGCAGCTAAGACGATTTACCGAATGACCCAAAATGGAATTATAGGGGTCGTAAGAAAGGAAAGAACACATAGGGGTACGATGACAGACTGTTGACCTTGAATTAGCACTCCACGCATGGGTCGGAAGCTTGCGAGCTGGCCCGGGGAAGTGTGTGCCGTACGGGCGAGGCCATACCGACTTGGTCGCATATAAGAGTTGAGGGGCACGCAATGAGGAGAACCTTATCCCTCAACAGCCCTTAGTCTCCAAGAAGTGTAGTCGAGAGATCGCGGCAGCGACTCCCCAATTGCTACACAGTTCTCCTCACAAGAAGAAAGAAAAGGAATTGTCAGAAGGGCCCGCTGAAGAGGTACCTAGACAAGAATAAGAAGAAATAAATGGAATTGTCGGAAGGGCCCGACAAAGGGGTACCTAGACAGGAACAAGAAGAAATTATCAATCAATTTTGCATAATGGAAATCCCACATGTAAAGTAAATAAAAACAATAATAAAAGAATAAATTCATTTTATTTTATTATTTTTGAAAATGAGAAAACTTGAAAGAAAGTGAAAAATTTATTAGAAGAAATATTTTATTTTATTATTTTTGAAAATGGGAAAACTTGAAAGAAAGTGAAACATTTATTAGAATAAATATTTTGTTTCATTTTATTTTATTATTTTTTAAAAGGGGAAAACTTGAAAGAAAGTGAAAGATTTATTAGAAGAAATATTTTATTTTATTTATTTTTGAAAAGTGGAAAACTTGAAAGAAAGTGAAAGATTTACTAAAAGAAATATTTAATTTCATTTGTGGAACGGAGAAAACTTGAATGAGAAATATTAATGAATAAACTTAAGCAAAATACAACTAGGACTCTAGTAGAAACAACTCCTCCTACATCCCACTGATTTAGGGATTAGAGAAATTAACTAAGGAGACATTGTAGGGATTTAGGTGCACACTTAAAGATAAAGTGACACTTGTTTTATGAGAATAAATAATTGAGAATTATTAAATTAAATAATAATATTGCATGAAGAGACACTTGGCATGGATATTTTAGTTATAGAAGAAAGGGAGGAGAAGGAGAATGGACTCTCTTTCTCCCTAGTGTTGGACGGGCACCGTAATTGAGAAATTATCTTATGATTCTTGTGAGTTGGGTTTAGCATTCCGAGGATTGGGGGAACCCCGCTGAAAGCTTGCAATGTGTGTTCTTACGACCCCAAAATGCTCAGGGGTTCCGGGGAAAGAAGAGTACCCCCGATATGGTAGGGAGGTCAACCGACAGGTCTTCGGTAAATCGGGAGTTCAGATGGCTGGATCAAAGCGGCAAGGGATGTGAGCTACAACAACCTACAACCATCGGAATCAGGTAAAATGTTCCATTTTTATGTAGAAGTGGAGTTTACGCATTTTTATTACGGTTTAACATTTTATTTTCAAGATTTAATTTTTTTATATGATGTTAGTATTACATAGATAGTCTTATTGGGGGACCCCGAAATGGGGGTCCCTACATTTGGTATCAGAGCTGGTCGAGCCTTGAGAATGAACGACGGCGGGATTGGAGCTGTGACCTTTGTGGATTTACACCTTCGACCGGGCAACTATTTATACAGGTTTGGTTGTATCTAAATGGCTATTGCTGAAGTTTTTAATTGATCATTTTTATTCAGAAAATTTTTAGTAATCGTAATTATCTAATTCTGAACATTCTCGATTCTAGAAATATTGATTTTATCAGTATGAAATTTAATTTATCATTTTTTTTCAGAAATTATATAGAGATCTTAGCTATGTAGATTTGAACTCTTCTCGATTTCTGAAAATGACAAATACTATGCACATGAAAATTTATAAAACGGTACTATTCCAGGGCTTAACCGAGACTCAGTTACAGATTTGAACTACTTCAATTTCAAGAAAATACAACTTATGCACCTGAAGATTTATATACCTGTACTCCTTCGGAAATTATTAAATCTGTAGATCTGAATTGTTTTAATGTTTGAAACTATAAATTTATGGGGACAAATTTTGTGTGAGATTTTATAGATAATTCGTATTACTATCCTATCATAGAGAAGAGTTAAAAAAAATTAAAAGAGAATAATTTAAGTAAAGGTTTAGTATACACTTATGGAAATCAGATGGACGCCCATGGTAGACTATGTCTTCCACATCTAATCTGATGATTAACATTCAACTTTGTTAGGATTGTTTTGAAAACGCATCAGTTTATCACGTTCAGACCTGCCCTCTTTCCAGGTTTAGAAATTGTAAATGTTAACTCTGTTATTTGACCTCTGTATTTTTTCTTCTTGGATTATTTAGATGCATCATTGTCTAAAAGCGTTGAACCCTGTCTCATTTTGACATAGAAAAATTTATTGAATCTCTGCTTTGGGGTAAGGTAAATAAATTCAAAACAAAAAAACAGGTCCTTCTCCCCAAGTCTGGAACATTCGATATAGTAATTTCTCTTCTACACAGATCACACAGATATTTAATCTAGGTATAAAAAATTTTGATTCCGTGTGTAGCTATTATCTCCACCTCTTCGATTCTTTCTGACCCTGATTGTATGAATAAATTCGTCTATCCCACATGCTTGTAGATCTAATACGAGTCAAAATCAATCCACAAAATTTTATATTCTTGCCTGATCATCTTTTGTGATCAAGAAATGCCCCAGGTCAAGATCAATTGGATCTCTGTCTTTTGGGTTGTGTGGGGGGTACAAATCCATCTTTTGTTAAATGCCTTTACTTGAGCTCCCACAGATAACTACACCTAAACTCGACGGGTAGGGTATTGACTCTTGGATTGTTCTTTCCAATTTTCGTAGTGTGAGATTTTACCATTGCTAGCCTCTCCTCCAATACTCGTTCGAATCTCTAACAGAGATCAAAATCAACCCTATGCATGCACCAAGTGCCCTGATCGTAAACTTATTCTGAACTTCAATTAAATCCTTGTTGATCTCTGTCTCAACACTTAATCAGTTCAATCAATTTAACCCTGTGTTTCTGTTTACGATTCATGTCGCCAACATTAATCTATGTTATTAATAGGCTTATCGTCAGGATTCTGCTCTTGATTTTTTATCTTTATAGGCTACATTAATTATCTGTTACATAGAATAGTCAGCATGTATTATGATCTGTATTTATTATTTGATTCTTGTTAAACATCTGTTAAAATCTTGATTATAATGTGTAAACTCATCTTCCTTATTTTCGATACCTGTTTTGGTTTCTGATTGGTATTTATACAGTCCTTGTACAAACTTTTAACTGCTTGAGCATTTATGATAAACCGAACTTAAGAGATATTACCTGCATATTGGCCAACAACTGTCCTTGACTCTGTGGAGTTTGGTGATGCCATGCATTCCCTAGGATCCGTTGAACACTGCTTTTCTATCCTGAGATTTTCTCCTAGTGTAGCGATACTCTAGCCTGTAGTTGGGGCACACTTTTGATTGAAACCGCGCCTCTCATATCCCCATTATCAAGAATTGTTTCATCCTTTGATTTCGTCCTGAGCGTGAGTTGTGAGAGCAACCTGAATTCTGCCTAAGTTAAGGCTCGGCGGCATGTACCCGTTAAGATTTGGTAGATGAGCTACCTCTGCTCATGTGGATCATAGCTGCTACACTTAGCTATGAAGCGTGTTGGAATATCCTTGGTTAAAAGCTAAGTGCATATCTTATGTTGACTTTATTTGCAAAAAAAATTATTTGTTTTTCCTGTTGGAAGTGTTAGTATTAGTTATAAAAATGTCGAGTCGGAAATTATTATTATTGTGAATGGTTTATTGGTTGTAATTTAAATAATAGTGAAGAAGTGCCTTGTGTCATATAAATCTATTTTCCTATAAATGATTTCAGGCATAAAGCGGAATCCATTATGTATTGTATTATTTCGACTAATTGTGTTATGAAAGAAAATATTTATGTCTAGTGTGTAATTAATTATGGGATAAATGTATGCTTATAAGTGAGGCCATCCATAGTTAGCTTTCACACATAGACTGTTGTTAAATTATTGTATTATTATTTTAAATAAGTGAGATTGTTAACAATCAAATTGACACCCTTAGTCATGTGACAGATGAAGCATATATTTACCATGCACCTGCAGCAGGAAGACATGACACAAGTTCATTCAGAGACGAATCCTCTCTGAGAAGTGCATTAATTGTGCTTAAAATCATTTTAAGTGGTGCAAAAAGCCAAAAAAATATGGAAAAAGGTGTTTTTAAGTGAAAATGATCTAAAATCATGAAAGGGGATTATCCCACAGTCAAAAGAGAAGCCTAAGGCCCATTTCCTAATGCTATATAATAAAGGCTTTGGGGCATGGTAAGGGGAGATAAGATAAAAAAAAATAAAAAAATAAATAAAATAAAATAAAATAAAAAAAAATAAAAAAAAATAAAAAAAAATAAAAAAAAATAAAAAAAAAAAAGCTCCAATTCTTGAAGAGCAAGGATGAAGGAAGGAGAACTCATGGCAAGGGAGGAGGCACTCACACTAGGATTCTTGGTAATCATGTATCTTCTCCATTGTTTTAGCATGAATTGATTCAAGTTTCTACCATTATAATGTTTAGATGTTGCTTGTATTGTGTGATTTAAAATTTTAAGTGGTTGTAGATCTTAAATTTGCTTATCTTAATTGATGAATGAATCTAGATTTTAAGGTAACTTGTGATAATCTGTTCATCTCTGACGTAGAGACTCGCCATCTCTTAGCAAAATAGTTAAACTAGTGTAGACACAACCCTGCACTATTCATTGTTATCAGAGACACTATGTATAGAATGCCTACAACTTAAAGAATTATATTAAGTATCTTTGAAACGAATAAGATTATGCATAGAGGTTGTGATAAGAGTCGAATAGATCCAATTCTTAAAATAATTTGGTATAGTTAATTCTTATATACAAAGTAATGTCGATTTATTGTAATAGCATGTTATTTAAATGAGATATTTGAAATGGATATATATAACTTTATTAAGGCATATAGAATATTTTTTTTTCCTAGAAAAAAAAGCGTAATTTCATTTCATCCTTAAGAGTACGAAATTACATTGATCATCTTCACTCTTAAAGATTGGAATATAGGGCTTTTATAATAACTTCCTGCATCTATCTGTTATAATCTATGATGTTCTCACCACGTGAGCATTAACATCTGTTACAAAAGTATACATAATCACTGAGTTCAAAACTTAATTATCTTTTACCAAAGTATAATTTCTTCCTGTACATAACTGTAAACTATAAATAATTGTATAATACCAAAAACTGATTCCATAGTATTCAATAACCATCATCATAAAACTATCTGATCTTCATTCTATGAACGACCGGTGGAAGTACTCCCTACCCACCCCAGTCTCATATTCTATGACTTTCCATAACCCAACTCCCAGCAGCAACCCTTCTTTCGAGGCCCTGTCCGCCTCTGTGTTGTTCTCACGGAAAATATGCCTGCAATTAAAAGTTTCAAAAGTGTGAGAGACATTCTGAATTTGTTCCAAGACAGCAACAATCCGTTGGTTGTTACAGTGAAAAGAGCCCGAAACCCACTTGATCACATTCAAAGAGTCCCCAAACACAGTAATGTTCCTGACAATTCGTTCCATAGCAAAGGAGATAAGAAATTTTAGACTGAGAATCTCTGCCCAGTTGTTGGTCCCCCTCCCAAAACCAAACGACGTCACAAATAAATGTACAGGAGACAAGTAAAGAAGAGCCCCACCCCCACAAAGATCATTCTGACAAGCCCCATCAAAGAATCCCCAAGGATGTGAGCGATCAATATCCACTGGTTGTAAACATCTGGTTATGGTAGGAGGTTTGAGACATTTGAAGGCTAAGAAGATCCCACAACTGTTTATAGCTGATAGTGCAGGAAGACCAGCAATATCCGAGAACAAACATTTGTTCCGGGAGAGCCAAATCCCCCAGATTACAATAAGAGGCAGTGCTCTAAAAGAAGAAAAAACAGGATTTTGATACCACCGTCTCCATGCATCTTCCAGAGAGTTCCCCGTCCAATGGAAAGTTACATTAAGGATTCTAGAAATAATGCCCCAAACCTCTGTAATAAAGCTACAGTGAAGAAACAGGTGCAACACATTCTCCTCATCCTGGTTACAAAGGTAGCATTTGCTTGGGCCATGAAGACTTCTATGCTGCAGAAAATCCCATGTCGGGACCCTATTGACCAGTACACACCACATGAATAACCTTACCTTGTGAGGACACTGAAGTTTCCATAATTTTGTCCACCACCATACTTGATCTTTGGCCATGAAGTTCTCACTAATCCATTGATATCCTCCTTTTGGTGTATAATTACCGGAAGGATCCCCATCCCATACAAGACCGTCTTCTTGTCCATTCAAGTATATCTGGTCCCAGCTAAGAGCCCATAGATATAATCTTAGCTCATCCTCCAACTCACCTCCCAATCCAAAAGAAGCTGTTGTCCTCCATACCGGGCTTCCCATCCAAACAGTCTTCAAATCTGCCAGTTGATTGAGAATATAAAAATCTCTCTGACCCAACGCCTCTATCAGTCCAGCTGACATTAAATGTTGTGCTTCACATCCCACCCAAGGATCACAGCCAATCCTCACCCTCTGACCATTACCTACATCCCAAGCCATATTTTGTTCAAAGACATGAAAAGAGGATACCACAGCTTTCCAAATGCATGATCCTCCTTTATGAGATTTGAGAGGGGTCCTGATCCAAGTTTCAACAGAGTCTGGCTCAACGTACTTATGGATCATAACCCTTGCCTAGAAATCCCCATACTTAATTAAGCGCCAGCCACACTTCGTAGCCAAAGCTTTGGAAAAGTGAAAGATGTTCTTCAAACCCCAACCACCCAGTGCTTTTGGTACTGCAATACATTCCCATTTGACCCAAGGAGTAACATGTGTATCCTCCTTGCCATTCCATAGAAATCTGAAACAATTTTTCTCACTGAATCCAAGATGCCCCTAGGAATCTAGGTGTAATGTCCCCTTCTCCCATTAAATGCAGGGAAGGAAACATTAACAACACACTGGGCTTTTGTAAAGACTTAGCCTCAATATTTTTACTCATAATTTCATGACAATTAAAAATTTATGTGTGCAGGTTCAATTCAATATAAACACAGTGGAATTAAACATAATACACAGACAGGATGGAATGCATCAACATGTTTATCTCAAGCCAAAAAGGTGATTCCATATCAATTTGACTACCATGAATATTTAACATTCAAATTGAACACATTACAGAACACAAAATGTATATAAATTAATTCACAAGAATACTTATCTTGAGATGTAAATGTCCAACGACTGGCTACGTGAGGGCAACGTTCCACCCAACCATAGATCTCTACCCAGCCTATATTCTTTCAGCTGAGAGATCACCCCCGAGCTGGGTTGTGTATCCACTAAGGAATAACTAGCTGGGCTCACTCACAGCCATGGTTCCGGTCATCAGCTATGCTAAGCCAACACACCGTTGGGTTTATCAAGCATACAAGAAGATAGAGGAGGGTAATGCTAAGCCAGTGAGCTCAACCACAGAGCTACAGGCATCTCAAGTGAACTCAACAGTCAGGCACCCACATTATCTACCACATCCAACACAAGGAAGATCCCCTTCTCTGTTACACAGTCCCTCAGGAAACTCTTCCCTCTAGTGCTCTTCAGGATGGGCATAGAAAGGTCCAGCTGCTAATCCTTGAGATCCTAGCCTTCACTGGGTTTATCAAGCATACCCAACCCCTGCATAGTCATTTCCAACTTGATTTCTCACCATTCTGCTCACCAAGTAACTCAAATCCGTCACTGGTATTCTGAGCTGCAAAAACTGGGTTTTCCTAATGATTTCGGGGTAGCTCATGCACCCACATTCGCCCCAAGGGACATACCAATGGATCCCCCATTGGATTTCACTGCCCAATACCAAATCTTGACGTTTTTGGCTTCCCAAAACGTGGGTTCTCTCACAGTTGCGATTTCTGGTTTTCTCCCTGCTGGGAGCTCGTTTTTCTTTCTTTTGGATGGAGAATGATGATAGGTTCCTTCACCATGGAATGGGGATGAGAATGAAGCAACCTCCCATGAGGTTGAGTGACTTCTTATACAAGAAAACAGAGCTCATAACTACCCATACGAATTTCTGGGCTGCCCATGCTCCATTGAAGCCATGGGCTAAAATCTCAACCACTTCCTTACAACAGACATAAATGTCATCTAGGGAAGTCAATGGGTTCTCATAATGACATATGGAAGCCTAGGGTTTAGTCCCATAGCCCCCTCACCACTCCCTAGTGGATACACGTGGCCCCTTCTCATTCGTTGCCTCCATAGCCAGTTTTGGTATTTTATTTCAATATTAAATATTTACATCAATTTACAATATCCCATGGCTTAATAGCACATGGGTAACAAAATATCAAGCATGTCTAATTCAAATAAAATCCGAGCATAAACTAGCGGGGCCTTGGCCTTGAGCTCCACGCTAGGGAAAGATACAATGTGTGTATACAATATTTACATTAGAAGCCAATATTTCCTAAGGGTCAAAATTGGGGTATTACACTAGGCCAATGACATCCAGTATACTGGGATAGCTTCCAGCACGGACTTAACCAAAACTAGTCTTCCAGCTCTTGAAAGCCACCTGAAGCTCCAACTTTTTAAGCGTTTTTCCAGTTTTTCCAATAACCAGACCCAATCCTGTTTCTGATAGTCATTAGGCTTCAGGTTGAAACCCAGGTACTTTAACCCTTCCGAAATGGTAAGTAGAGAAAAGGGGAAAAGGTCAGTGTAAGTATGAAGTTCTTCCTCCCTTAGTAAGGAAACAGAAAGAGAAGATTTCCCAGCATTTATTTCCATCCCTGTGGCTAAAGAAAAAAGATCCAATAATTCCTTCAGTTTAAGTGCATCTCTTCTAGAACTCGAACAAAAAATCAATATATCATCCACAAAAAGGAGATGTGATAGTGATACGCCCGGGGCCACCTTGATACCTTCAAAATGACCCATCCGTCTTGCTTCCTTAATAGCCCGGCTTAAACTTTAAGCCACCAACAAAAACAACAAGGGGGATAATGGACACCCCTGGCGCAGGCCTTGACCCGAATGAAAGAAAGGAGTTGCCGCTCCATTCATTAAAACATAGAAAGAAACGGAATAGATGCAACTCATGATCCAGCGAATGAAACCTATCTCAAAACCCAGATGAGTAAGCATAAGACGAATATATAACCAACTAACCTTGTCATAAGCTTTTGAGAGATCAATTTTGAGAACTGCTCCTTTCAACTTTCTGGTTTTAATGCTATGCAATCCCTCCTGTGCAATCCCAATAGCTTCATGGATCTGGCGGCCTTCAAGGAACCCAAATTGCTCTTCTAAGATGTGGGCTGATAAAATAGGTTTGAGTCTGCGTGTGGTAACTTTGGTAACTATCTTATACACATAGTTGTAGAGAGATATAGGTCTAAAATCATTCAAATTAAAAGGAGTATCCACTTTAGGGATTAGGGAAATGAAAGTGGAATTAATGTTGGCTGGTATCCTTCCTTCCTTCCTAGTATCTTCAACAAGTTGTAAAAGATCTTCTCCAATAATGTCAAATAGAGCTATAAAAAATTCAATGGTCCAGTCATCCGGCCCTGGACTCTTATCCTTCTGAAAGCTATTCAAAACTTCTTTTAATTCATCTACCGTAATGATGTCCAGCAACTTCTTGTTGTCTTCCTCCTCAACAAAACGAGCGAATAGTTGAGTTACCCTGATGACCTCCTCAATGTTCACTCTGTCACTGGATTTGAAGAGATTCTGAAAATGATTAACCCCAACTCCAGCCAACCCCTCAAAAGTAGCGTGTGAAATACCTTCTGAATCTTCAAGACTCCATATAGTGTTAGCTAATCTCCTGCCTTTTGCATAGGCATGGAAAAATTTTGAATTTTCATCCCCACTTTCCAACCAGATGGCCCTGCTCTTCAATCTCCAAGTCTCTTCATTCTACAACAATATCCTATTCCGCTGATATTCCAAATGAACTAGATAATCCTTCGAAAACTGAGAACTATATCCTCCTCTCAACCCTCCTGAAATGGAAGATATTTCCTCCTTAATAATCTTAAGAGCCCTATCATCCCTTCTTCTCTTTTCAAACGCCCATTGTTTGATTGGACCCTTGAGAGTTTTGATATTCTCAGCAAAGTGAAATGCTGCAGAATGATACATCCTTGGCTGGAATGGAATCCAATACTGATGGAATAGCTCAACAAAGGTAGGGTCCTTTAGCCAAATCTTGTTAAATTTTAAAGGAGCAGGAGGCTTGACAGGGCCAGCCTTCATCTCCAAGAAGATAGGTTCATGATCTGAGCATCCTCCAGACCCAATCCATTGCCTGATATAGAAAAAAGACTCCACTAACTGCTCAAAAAGCAAAAAATGATCCAATCTCTTCGCCACCCTATCCAATCCAACCCTCTTATTCCTCCACGAAGGTTTTAATCACACAGGATCAACATCGACCCAATTTCCTTCAGTAAATTCCTGATAAAAAAATATGTGAGTGGATCCACATGTGCATGCGGCCCCCAAACCTCGGCTTGTCCCAGAGAAAAGTTGAGATCTCCCCCCAGGATCACAGAATCTCCCTTAATCACATCCCTTGCTAACAAAGAATTCCAAAAAGGTTCCCTATCACAATATGGTCCATAGATGTTTGCAATGGTGAAATCTTTATCAAAATCCAGAGACCTACAAGACATCCCTAAAACTGAATTCATCCCCCAGAGAGAAGAAACACAGACCTTAGCTTCTTTCCACCCAATCACTAATCCACCAGAGCGACCCCTTGCATCAGAGGCCTCAAAACACCATCCCGGGAACCAGGATTTTAACCTTCCAATAGCCTCATCACCTCCACACATAGTTTCTTGTAACAATAAAACATCTGGATGTTCAAGATCCAACATCCGCCGCAGAGCTGGTATTTTTGAGGGACCAGCAAGACCCCTACAATTAAAGGACATAACCTTCATCGAATCCCTTCCTTATGGGCATTCACAACTCTAAGTGCCCTTTCAATTGAAAGTTGTTTACCATTCCTAAGATCCGAGCAAGCTCGAGTCTTAGCATGCGAAATGTAAGACTTTCGGCCTCTAATCTTTGTCAATCTAGGCTTCTCTTTCCCAATCCCCCCAGCAGATGGTTTGTTCATTGAACGGAGGAAATAACTAGACTCAGAGGAGCCCATAGGGGAGGAGGGTTGTGGAACAACAGGCTGGAGAATCGGGGAATCTTCAGGATTATTCTCAGGGGGGCAATCCAGTAAGAGGGTTTCAACATTAGGGGGCTAAACAGTAGTACACAGAGGAACATAGAAAGATGACAAAAAATGTGATGAAATGTGTACATTTTTAAACCCATCCACCCAATCAATACCCGGAAAAGATAAGTTCTTAAAGAAGAAATTGAAGGAAGGATGAGAGCAGGGAGCAGAAGATGTACCAGCTGCCATATCCAGTGATCGAAGAAGAGCTTGCTGAAGACCCTCTGGAGCACTGACCACGGGAGAGGTGTGTTCAATCTCTTATGAGACTTCGACAGAAGCTGATTCCGACACTATTCCATCCTCCCCCAAAATTCCATCTTCCTCCAAAAAACTAGAAGGCGCCACCGAATGATCCTGTTCCAACACAGGCTGACCCAAAGTGTCACCTTTCGAATCCACACATGCCACCTTCTCCACAATCCTACGCTTCAGAGAGTTTCCAAACTTCATTCAAACTGGCAATGTGCATTCAATAGCCGGATGGCCATACTCATGACAGCGTCTACAACGAAACGACACATTTTCGTAATCGATGGTTTGGGCAGAAGTATATGGACCCCAACTCTGATCCATACTATCAAACAACCCTTCCCTTACATTAATATTCACTGGTATTCTCACTACCTTTTGAATCGATGTTGCACAAATGAAAAATCTGCTTCCAGATAGGTTCCCAGTAGATTACCAATCCTCCGGAAATGCTCCTCATCCCAATAGTGTAATGGGAGCCCAGGTAGACGTACCCAGAGCGGGATGGTGTCCATCCGTTCACGGCTTGCATCAAATAATGGGTTCCATGGCTTAAGCAGGAGAGGCACTTTGAGGATCGACCAGTTCAAACTTAAAGCCCACTGAGCATGGGCATCCGAAGAGAAATGAAAGGCGAACCATCCCCCCGAAAGGACCACCACACAAGGAACATAACCGCAATGGCCAAACCAGGCCCTAGATGCCCACTGAATGACCGATTTAAGGCTCACCGACCTACCATAAACCCTTCCCAGCAACACCGATTTAACCATACCGACAATCTGCTGAAAACCAATATCTTCCCCTAAAGAGTAATTCGGAGCCTTATTGGAATTTTTGATCCATTTCCTCCTGACCTTTGCTTGAGCACAAGATGGCTTCGACCTCGCAATATCCTCTTCACGAGCAAATTCCTTCTGCACAGAGTCCACAGATGGACTAGAGAAACCTCGATGTTCCGCAGTGCCCAAGTTAGCTGCTACAAAACCCCCAGAAGAAGTATAAGGGGAAATCCCTTCCTCCTTATCATATCTCACCAAAGATTCAACACTTAAACCCTGAATAGGAGATTCAATGAATGAACCGCTCGACGAGTTAAGAAACTCCTGAATATTTCCGAACTCCGAACACAATGCATCAGGTGAAGTAGTGGAAGGGTTGTAGCCTTTGACACCCCATATGTTGTCTCTTCTCTCCTCCGGCACCAAACCTTTGTCTAAACCATTCCATTGCGAGGAAAGCACATTCTTCGCCAACACAGGCGTGATTACAGAATCCAGAGCAGGGTTTAGTCCAAGAATAGGAAAAATGTCCGACGGCCGAAAACTGCCGTCTCCACAAACCCCAAAGCTCCTGTCGACAGAAACATCCCTGAAAACGCCAGGTGGCGATCGCCAAATATCCTGATGCCGTAAGCTGTCACTCCCATAGTCCACCTCGTCAATCGGATCCATGCTAGATAAAACAGTAAACCTTCCCGAGAAAGGAATTAGGGCAAAAACTTAAACAGTAATAAAAAATAAACCACGAGTTATGGGTAGAACCTTAATCAATCTAAAATTAAAAAAACTGCCTCGATAACCGTGCAGCCCATCTAACATGGATGATGGCATCGCTGCCGCCTGCAGTAGGCTACACAGTAATCCCCTCCATCTCAGCAAGCCCTAGCCACCATCAAAACCTCTCGAAATCTCCCAAAGCTCTTCCTTGTCATGCACTCATTTTTAGCCTCTACTTGTGGAAGGCTTATAGAATATACTTTTGAAAAGAATGGGAATATCTATGTGTGATGTATTATGAATTAGTATGGACAACACCCTTAAATACTCGGTGTATTAGCCTTGATCACACGCCACCTAATGAAATAATATAATACCCTTGGCCTAAGAAATAAGAACTTGCATACTCTTATATTTGCCATAGTGTAAATAGAATCAATCAATATGGTGGTTTACTTTGAGAAAATTTTGTAGTTTCTCCTTGAAAAATAAATTATAGCTATACTTACATAATGAACTTGATATTGTAAGTTATGTTAGAATAAATGTAGTGTTAGAAAATTTATGTTAAATGTAGTGTTAGAAAATTTATGTAAAAACCTTGAACGTATACTTCAAATAAATTGGTGTAATGTCCTTTGCAAAAGGCTTAAGGGTACACTACCTTAATAGACTTAGATGTTATAACTGGAGAATACGGCCACCGGTAGCATCGGGATGGACCTTCTGTACCAAACCTTCAACAGGAACAGCGTTAACTAAAATATATAAAAAAAGGGGGTCAATGTTTAACTAGGAAATTAATTGGGGTTGAGATAACATTGGGATAACATTCATAACTGACTCAAGAGGTTACCCTTCCATGAACGAAAAGTATTAGACATTGAAAATAGCCGTTATTTAAACTTGTGAGGGTCTCGCACATTTGAAGTATAGTCCCTATTTTCGGGGAAGGGACTCATCTTAAATTGTAAAATTTATTAAGGGGGAAATGGCAATTGATATATTAATATGAGTGTATCTTTAATGATTATAAAATGGTTAGGAGGTATTTGTTTGTATGTCACTGACTCACTAGAGGTGGAAAATTATAATAGAATTATTTGCTACGGAAGTTTTTTTTTTTTCACACATAAATTTATCTTACTATTAATAAAGTGAAATAGTAAATAGGAACAATACATCAAGTCAACAGTCTCCAAGAACATATGAGCATAAAGCATATGGGCCTGTATGCCCCTAAACCACGGGCACAAGAGCCCCATAAAAAACATACGGGCACATGCGCCCCCAAACACAGACCAACATCAACCATAGTATCTGCCAGAACAGAACTACCATGACATAAACGTCCAACTAGCCGGAAAGTAGCAATGTTTAAAGGTGTCAATACAATAATAAGTAATGTCTGCATATATAGAAGTCCAAAACAGCCCAGAGGCCTGGACACATAGGTCAGTATATATAATAGAGCCGCTATAACATAATCAGATCAAAAGACCAATAGAGCCGCAAAACCATAACCAAATCAAAAGTCCAACGAGTAGTTGGAGAAGGGTGTACTAAGTACCTGCACCAAAAAACCGCATATAATCAAGAGGAAAAAATACCATACAGACCAAAACATACCCGAAAAAGTCATCTCCAAAGCAGGTCAATCGTGCCCTGAGAGGAAAGAAGATCCTCGTGCCATTCCTCCCACATAATGAGTCCTGCCGACGAATGCAGAGCCCTCTTGGAAAGGATGTCTGCCTCCAAGTTTGATTCTCTGTAGATATGAGCAAAATGGATATGCTAGAATGCACTAATGTATTTCCTTACAGCAGCCATCCATTCAGTGAGTATCAACACATTCAGAGCTGAAGACCCCTGTGCCCAAGAAATAATGGTTGAAGAATCTCCCATAACAACGAAAGAGGATACCTGTAAGCGCCGGGCATAGAAAAGAAGGAGCCAAAGGGCACATAACTCACTGCGAGTATTCGTACCAGGACCCAAGTTTAAATGTAGCCGGTAGGTGATAGAGGTATTTAGATGTAATACTGCCCCCGCCCCACCCCCACCACCACCCCCGACCGCAGCCCCGTCAAAGAAGCCACAAGGGAACATTAGAACCGGGGGAGCCAAGCGGTAACCAGGAAGCAAACCAGCCGTGGCCTTCGGGCCACCCAAATGTGTAATGCCAGAATTATATTCCGAAAAAGAAGCTATGATACGGCTACTGAGCCAGTGCAGATTAATTGGAGTCCCATCAAATATAAGACTATTGCGAGACTTCCAGAGCTCCCACATCATATAACAGGGGAGTTCAAGCCAACGGACATAGTGAGGATTGCATAGCCAAAAACCAAAGCTGTCCAGTAGAGATACCGAATTCCAAACAGCAGTTATACCAATCGAGTAGACCGTGAGCGTCCAGAGCTCCTTCCAGAAAGGACAAGAAGAGAAAAGATGATCCACCGTCTCCACAAAAGAGCAACACAGATGACACCACCCAGGACCATTAAAACCACGACGACAAAGGTTATCCCAAGTCAGGATGCTGTTAGCCAATGCCAACCAGATAAAACATCTTATCCGCGGAGGAAGGACAAGTGACCAGACCCGCGAGTGCCACCAAACCTCCCTCGGAATACAGTCGGCAAACAGTGAGTCGTATGCGAGTTTTGCAGTAACCACTCCTTTAGCCACATTCCAAGACCATACCAACCGGTCTGGAGAGTCCCACAGATGTATGTTTGCTTGATAGAGGAGCTGGGTGAAATCCGACCACTCATTGCCCAGAACCCCATAAATACCAAGTTGCCGAGCAGTGATCCACCCCCCATTGTTATAAGCCACAGCATGTGACAGATTGAAGAGCCCACACGCACGAAGGTGTGCAAGAAGAGCAGGAGAGAAATGGAACGAGGGCGCAGTCCCCATGATGGGATCCAGACCAAGTCTAATGTCACGGCCGTTACCAGGGATCCAAGAGAGCCACTTTGCCACAACAGAGAATGCCCCCATCAACCCACGCCAAATGTTGGAGGAGCCATTGACAGGATGCCTGGCGAGCCTGAACCAGGACGCAACCGAATGTTTTTTAAGATACTTCGCCCTCGTGATACGGCCCCACGAAGAATTATTAAATAAGACACGCCACAGGCTCTTAGCATGGAGGGCTGACACAAACAAATCCATATTTTTAATGTTCCAGCCACCGAGGCTATATGGTTTTGCCAAGCGTTTCCAATTTATTAAGTGATATCTGTTCTTCTCGCCTCCACCCGACCAAATAAACCGGAAAAATTTACCCCGCAGAATATGCATAATTGAAGACGGGACTTTGCAGAGTGAGAACCAATAAACACCCAAGTTCTGAAGGACAGCCTTAGCCAAAGTAATCCGACCGCCCAAAGAAAGATATCTCAAACTCCAATGGTTGATACGAGCATCAAATCGTTTAACTAGCCAAAGCCAGTCATTTATTCTATAATTTGCAGGCTTGAGGAAGTATCCGAGATATTTAGTGCCATCTGAAAGTTCTTTAAACTGCAAAGGAAGCAAATCCCTGACAGATTGTTCAATGTTTTCCTCCAAAGAGTGTTTCAGGAAAAACGATTTTATCATACTTATGATCATACCGGTTACGCTGCAGAAGAGGTCAAGAATTTTGCTACGGAAGTTACATGTATGATCTTGTGAAGTTATGTAAGTCTATTTGGGTCAATATAATCTCAGTTATAAAATAGGAATTGAGTAAAGTCCTAAGTATGATAGTTTACCTTTTAAATTTTTAATTTTCCAAAATTTTAGTGTGTCGTAGGGTTGTTATAATGTGTTTGGGTGTGTTAGAATGTGTGGTGTAAATGGAAGTATGATCACATTACAACTTAAGTAACTTATGAGTAGTTACTTATATATATATAAGATTTTATATTATAGTATAATATAAATATTTAATTGAATGAGATATTATGTAGTCTTAAAAGATTATAGGATGGAAGGTATTATATCATTTTTATTTATAATATAATAAATATTCGTAGGAACATATATTATTTTGATTTGATTGTAAGTTACTTATATATGCCTGAAATTAGACTAATGATAGTGGGTGGAGGGTTATAAGATATTCAAGCTATATGAGCAAATACACGGATTAAAATCTAGTCCTCCATTGGGTGTATTTGAGTCTTAATGGAGTAAATTCATGAAGTATGATTATTATTATTATCTTTTAAATCTATAGAAGTTTAGAAAGTTACATGGTCAAATCAAGACCTTCATTTATGTAGATTTAAACCCCAACTTTCCAAAGAGTTATTGAGGAGTTGAGATATTGAAAACTCTTTCTTACCCATCGAGTGTCGAAACGGTCGAATGATGACGACTTTTGTAAAATGAAGTATCGAGACGATCAACGCGACGGGCTGAATGCAATAATGTTAACCTCAAAACATGATGAAACATATACGAAAAGATGACTAGACCTTCACAGATGACTAGAAGATGTAGGAAATCTGGTTGAGACTGAAAGTTATTGGAAGTATTATTGGATTTACATTACCAAAATTTCGATTGAGTTCCTGAGGATGTATTGGAACCATACTAGAAGATCTAGAAAACTCATGAGGATGTATTGGAACCATACTAGAAGATCTAGAAAACTCATGATTAGAACCACTGGTATTTATGGCCATGATTGTTTGAGAAAAATAGAAGAGAAAGACAATAAGATGAAAATGGGAAACTAAAGAAAAGCCTAGCATTGAAATTACAAGAACAAAAGTTAACTTCGGGACGAAGTTCTAATAAGAGGGGGTGTATGTAATGCCTTCCTCAGTACTTTGACTGACCGTAGACTTGAGGACACTTGCCAAGTGACCCGACCAAATAAAATTTAGTGATTGGTCCCTTGAATATTGAAAATGCTTGAACGACTGAAGAACGCTTGATGATTTGCATAATGACGCAATGAACGACACTTATAGAAATTGATACCCTACTTAATAATGAATGCTCTGCTTAAATGATTAGCGAATTTATGAAATGAATGATGACTGAATGTTATATAGAATGATGAATGATAGATATGCTCGATTGATTGAGATAAAATTATGAATGATAGATATGCTGAATTGAGAATTATGAAATAGAGATGATTAAATGAAATATATGCTCGAATGACTAAGAAACTAGGAGAATCAAAGTTTCAGATCATATGAACCGTTTTTAAGAAATTGACAGCCTGTTATAACAGGGTGATGTAGAAAAGAAAAAAAAAGTCACAGATGGAGAGGCTCCAAGAAACCCTGGTTTATTGCGGTTGTGAGGGCAGTATTCGGGCGATGGTGGAATGGCAAGCTGGGATACACACTGGAGGATCGGCTCGACGCGGCTGGACCAGTTGATTTTTAACTTCTGAAGAGGTGTGGTAATTGACGGGCTGGCTGGTGGATCAGGTTTATAATTGGTGAGCGGTTTTGGGGGCTACATGAAACCCTGGTGTCCTGCAGAAATGTGCAGAGATTGGGCGTTGATGGAATGGCAATCTGGGCTTCTAAACACTGGAGGAGCGGTTCTTCGGTGTCTCGACTGATCCAGCGGAACTGCCTTGAAACGGTGTGGTATTTGATGGGTTTGGCTGGTGGTTCTTGAACCCTGCGAATGAGTGACGGGATTCGGGGCTGTGTGGGGAACCGACGAACTGTGTGGGGTCTTTTGCTGCATCTTTGAACGTTGGATAGGGGTTTGGGCCCTATCTGGGGTTTCCATCCTGTTTTTTGGTTGATTGTTGGGTCAGGGTTCGGCATTGACTATTGAGAGGGAACAACTGGGGTGGAATGGCGAGCGGATATGAGAAGGAGGTGGTCTACACCTCGGATGGTGATTGTGATAGGGGGATTTTCGATCTTGGAGCTATCAATCATGCGGAGTATGGGTCGGGGGCATTGTCTGGCCCATTCTTGTCAGGCGGGGGGACAGGGGCTCTCCCTGGGCCCATGGGAGCGATGGAATTAGATGGGCACCTCATCACTCCATCGACATCTGCCAGAGTCACTTTGCCAGTCATCTCTCTAGGGCTGGAGGGTTTAGAGGTAGAATTGGAGACCTTTCGGTCATCTACTGGCATCAGGGACTGGCCAGACCTGGCTGGCCTTCTGGGGCGGACTCTACAACCCCAGCTGGGTTCATACTCAAACTTTCCCATTAGCTCGGATGCCTTGTGTGTGGAGAGGCTCGAAACCCTGGCAGGGTGTGACAACAGGCGGTCGGAACTGGGTGGAGGACTGGCTTCTTTTTCTGTTGGAAACCTGATTAAGTCGGTGGAATTTGCAGTTGAGGACCGGGGACAGGCTAGTGGTGGCCAGGGTTTCTCATCCAGTGGACAAGCAGTGGCGGCTCCTGGGGTTGAAGAATTACTACCTGATAATGAATCCCTGCTAATTCCACGAGCAGGGGTTTCTGCAAAGACTTCCTCACATCAAAATACGGCCAACAGGGTTAAGGAACGGAGGAGGAAGGATAAACTTGTGCTAGGTGTGGATGTCTCGATGGAGGAAGCGGAGGACTTCTCACACATCGCAGTAGTTGGACATGTTCGTGGAAAGAGGCTTGGGCGTGGTTTCCTCCAGCGATGGGCGGCAGAGCAGTGGAAAGACTTGATAGCTACTGCACCTGAGATTAGGGTCTTGAAAAAAGGTTGGTTCTCCTTTATCTTGTCGAACATTGGGGAAGTTGAAGCTGTTTTAGGCCGCCATTGGTCGATGTTGGGCGTCCCCATTGTGCTGAAAAGATGGTCATCGTTCTTCGATTCCAAAACTGAGAAAATTGACATAGAACCTATTTGGGTGAAGCTACCTGGGCTCCCCATGCATCTTTGGAATGAATCACGATTTGCAGCAATTGGGAATTTCCTTGGCGACTATGTGTGTTCTGATTCTTCCCATACTGAGACAGGTATTTATACAGTGGCTAAGATTTTGGTCAGACTCGATCTTCGACTGGGGCTATCGGCTGAGATCATTATTAAAACGAAGGATGGGGAATTCACACAGATCTTGGACTACGTGGGGGTGTCGTTTTGGTGCCACCGCTGCCACGCTCATGGACACCTGGTAGCTGGTTGCACGTTACCGTTTAGGGGTAGCAGACCGTTGGTTGTTACTGAAGCAGATGATTGCTCTGTTCCAGCGATGAAGGGGACTCCACTGGTGGTGGGGGGAATTGGAATAGCGACTGCTATTGACACAGGGGCGGCCCAAGCATCGGTAGTACCAGCGACACCGTGTGGGTTGCAGGGATCCGGGCTAAATATGGCATCATTGGAGAACGAGGGATTGGATATCATTGGGAGCAAGGAGCCGGTAGTTGAGGGGACTACAATGGGTACCTCGACACCTTTGACTCGGGTAGCCTCCAGAAAGCTACATGAGCAGTCTAAAATTCGTCGGGGTTCATCCTCAAATCCCCCGGGTAAGTCTCACCATAGCTCTTCTGCTGTTTCTTTATATGTTGTCTCTAATGATTTGGGGGGGGTATGTCTTGGGTCTCATCCTCCTGTCAATTCTGTATTACTATGCCCTGTAGCTCCTTGTACGTTACCTGAAGCGGATAGTGTATACACACTGTCTTTAGTATCCACTAAACCCTCTCCCAATTCTGTGGGAAGTAGCATCCGCTATGCTCTTAGAAATAGGGTGATCTCTGCTGATGGATCGGGGGTTAGGGGACTTCCTGCTTTGGCTGCCAGTGCTGGGGGGAAAGGTCGGAGACGCAAATCTCATTTGTCAAAAGCACAAGACCGGGCAAAAGTTGATTTGGTAATGGGCACACAATCCTCTATTGAATGGGCACTTAGAGCTGCGAAAGCCCTGGAAGGGGGTTTCATATGAAATTATTGTCATTCAACTGTCGTGGGTTGGCGAGTCCCATTAAAAAATCGTCACTTCGGAGGTTGGTGGATGTAAATCAACCTGATATTTTACTGCTGCAAGAAACATTGGGCGGCAGTGCGGAGGTTGTTAGGGTATTGGAAAATTTGCTACCTGGTTGGAAGTTCGTGGGATTGGATGCTCGTGGACGCTCTGGAGGGCTGGCCACGAGGTGGAAGGTGAAGAGCTGCAGATATGATAGCTCTTGGGGTATCTCTTCTGGTATCGGGTTGGAAGTTTGGGATGCAGAGATTGGTAGGATGATAACGATTCTCAATATCTATGGTCCCTATTTAAATAGGGCTGGATTCTGGGACTCCTTGCTAAGTATGGATCTCTTTACCGGAAGGGATGTGATCCTAGGTGGGGACCTCAACCTTTCTCTGGGGTCTTTTGAAGTTTGGGGGCCACGTGCTGCTCCGGATCCATTAGCTAAATTTTTCATACAAGCTTTCGCTGGGAAGGATCTACTTGACATACAACCAACCAGGTTAACCCCTACTTGGAGGAATAAGAGAACAGGGGATCAAAGGGTGGCTAAAAGACTGGATAGGTTTTTGGTGGCTGATGTGTTGGCTCTGGGGGTTGATGTTGTCAAGCAATGGGTTGGGTCAGGGGGGGTTTCTGACCACTTCCCTATCCTATTGGAATTAAGAGGCAGTAGAAACAAACCCCCTAGTCCTTTCAAGTTCAATCCTAGCTGGTTGAACGAGGAGGATTTTCTTAAATTAGTACAGAATCAGTGGGTTCATCGACCTACGGAGTCACAGGAGCATGCGGGCACACACTTTCAACTCAATCTCAAGCGTATAAAAGAGGCCACTATCCTCTGGGCCACTGAAAAAAGGGTGAAAGATGATCAGAATCTGAGGGCGGCTGAGATCAATATTGATAGACTTCTACATTGTCAGGGTTTGGGTTATCTGGATGAACTACAGAAAGGTGAGCTGCTGGAATGGGAAAGAAGCAGGAATGTGTTACTGTGTGAAAGGGAAGAGTTGTGGAGAATGAAAAGTAGGGCGATTTGGTTACAGTGTGGGGATGAGAACACTAAATTTTTTCAAGCATATGCAAAGGGGAGAAAATCCACTCACTCCATTTGGGAATTATCTTCAACTGAAGGGGAACGGGTCTCCAGCTTTGATGGTTTGGCTGAGATGGGTGTTCGACACTTCGAAGACTTATTCACAGCTCAACCTGGAGCCTCTATAGCTGAGGTTATCAGGATGGCTCAGCTTTTCCCACGATTTGTGGGGGAGGAAGAGAACAAACTTTTGATGGAGAAGGTGCTGTCGATTGAGCTCTCGCAGGTAATGCAATCCTTCCAGAAAGATAAAAGCTCGGGGCCTGATGGCTGGCCTATTGAATTTTTCTTGGGCTTCTTTGATTTCTTCGGGGAGGAATTATTGGATGTGGTGGAAGAATCCAGAAAGGTTGGGTTTGTACATGGTCCCTTTAACTCGACCTTTATAGCTCTCATTCCTAAAACGGACAAGCTTGAAAGTTTTGATGAATTCAGACCTATATCACTCTGCAATTGCATATATAAGATCATCTCTAAGGTTATGGCAAGGAGACTTAAGAATATTCTGTCTCAGCATATTTCATGTGAACAATTTGGATTCTTGGAAGGTCGTCAAATTCATGAGGCCATTGGAGTTGCACAGGAAGGTATACACACTCTGAAGGTGCAGAAGCAGAAGGGTGCAGTGATTAAGATTGATCTCTCTAAAGCATTTGATAGGGTGAGCTGGCTCTATATCCGGATGCTTCTAACACACCTGGGCTTCTGCTATGAATTTATTCGATGGATTATGGCCTGCGTCACCACGGTGAGTTTTGTTGTCCTGATCAATGGTTCTGCTATCCCATTCTTCCATGCTGGCAGGGGGCTCTGACAAGGTTGCCCTCTTTCACCGTTGTTATTTCTCCTTGTTGCTGAAGGCCTCAGTCGTTTTATACTGAAAGCAAAAGCTGATGGCTCCTTTCGTGGCATATCCATTTCTCAGGTATTGTATATCACACATCTCCTTTTTGTTGATGATATTCTTATATTTTGTGATGGCTCGAGACAGGATATTGATAAGGTGGTTGAAGGGCTCAATTTACTGCAAGATGCCGCGGGTATGTTAGTGAATATTGATAAATCAACAATCACATGCTCGCAATTAAACGAGCAGGAGATTCACAGATTGGCCATTAGACTCCCTTATAGGACTATGGATATTGATGAGGGTCTAAAGTACCTTGGATTTCACTTGAAACCCAATGCATATTTGAAGGCCGATTGGCGCTGGTTAATTGCTAAATTGGAACAGCGACTACTTGGATGGAGTCATAAATGGCTCTCGCGGGCGGGGAGACTGGTTCTGGTTAAATCAGTTCTGGAAGCAATACCGGTATATTGGATGTCACTTGCTTAGATTCCCAAAGGTGTCTTGGAGCAGATCCGTCGGTTGTGTTTTGCCTTTCTTTGGAAGGGTAAGGGCGAAAATCGAGCCTTGGTGTGGGTTAGATGGGAATTGATTGCGGTCCCCAAAGCACTGGGAGGATGGGGCTTAAAGAATATCTTTCTTTTTGCTAAAGCTTTGGGGGCAAAGGTGGCATGGCGAATTATACATACACGGAGCCTCTGGACTCGTGTGGTATATCATAAATACATTGCTCCCTTAACCCTTCTTGATTGGATTAGGCAGAGCAATAAGTCGAGGGCAAATTGCTCTGTGGTATGGAAAGCGGTGGTACAGCATTTTCATCTGGTTGGCTCGGGATTAGTATGGAGAATCGGAAATGGGCATTTACTTCGTATCGGACTGGATCCTTGGGTAGGATGTAGGGGGGGACATGTACTTCCTGTGGACTTAAGGACTTTTCTGGCAACTAGAGGCTGTCATTTTCTAGCAGATATTGCACGACCAGGATCAACCACTCTATGGCATCAGGGGTGGACCTCTGCCCAGCGTCTTGAGGTTCCTGATGACATGCTCGGAGTTTGGGAGGATTATATTCGGAACTTAAGATATACAAATATTCGCCTGACAAATAGGCCTGATGAACTTCTCTGGGATCACCATCCCTCTGGGATATACACACCAAAACTTGGATATATTCAGCTAAATGTGGAAGTGCATAATAGGGCATTGGTGTGGTGGTGGAAATCTCCGTGGAAGCTTAAATGCCCGGGTAAAGCAAAATTACTCTTCTGGGCGATATTGGAAAATAAGGCACCTACCTGGGACATTCTGAAGAGACGCTTCTTACAGGGCCCGGGTTTTTGTCCACTCTGTAGGGAGGCGGATGAGACCATTTCTCACCTTTTTGTTCACTGCCGGTTTTCTCAGGCTGTTTGGACAAATATCTGCAACTATTTGGATCTCAATGTGAGATGGTGGGGAGAGAGTGTTCTTGACGCGTTTCAAATCTGGTGGTCAGATCAAAAGAACTCTTCCATATGGGCAGCCCCATGTATCTTTTCCTGGAGCATTTGGATCACCCATAACAAGATTATTTTTCAGGACTGTAGGGTCCCAATGGAGCTAGTTGTGGCACAAGTTGTGGCTGTCTTATTACACTACATGACTCCTCCCAAAGCGATTAGAATTCGACCAGTGATCGCGGAATCGATTGATAAATCCATACCGTGGGCATACTTCGATGGTGCATCTCTTGACCATCAATTGGTGTGTGGTGGGGGGGGCGTTCTTCACAAATCTGAGACTCATTATTTTCACATCGTGGCTGGCTTGGGGAGTGGTACAAATAACTATGTTGAAATTATGTCACTTAGGCTGTTGATGTTATTTGCACTTGAACAGGGCTGTCTTTCCCTACAGATTTTTGGAGACTCACTGATTGTTATTGATTGGGCCAATGAGCATACACAATGTAATGTGATGGTACTCTTACCTATACTGGAAGATGTATTACGGTTAAAGCAGACATTTAATCTTATTACATTTACACATGTCTATAGGGAGAGAAATGGCATGGCCGATCTTCTTTCCAAAGAAGCGTCGCAGCAACATATGACTTTCGGCACATGGCGGATTACTATACATTCTACTGCTGGCACATTCAGTTATTACCATAGGCCTTTCCATGAGGCTTTGGAGGACCGGGATGGAGCATGACCGGCTACTGTTGATCAGACTTTACATCATTTCTGTTTGATTTTTGTTTATTGGGTTGTTTGGACAGAATATATTTTCTGTTGATAGGAACTAATTCTTCATTTTTGAGACAGTTATTGTCATATGTAACCGGATATATGAGTGATGTATGGACAGCCATCTACATTATTTTGGGTTTGTATGGGTCACTAGACATGTCAGAAACATGAACAGTATATATGCGACAATGTAGGGATCTCTGTGATTCTATTACATGTGCAAAATGTAATTTTGTTCAAACTATTTGAAATAAAATTACGACTTTTTCCAAGGAAAAAAAAAACTAAGAAACTAGGAAACAAAAGTGATTAGATGATATATGCTAGATTGAGAAATTATGAAATAAAAATGATTGAATGAAATAGATGCTCGATTGACTGAGATATTATGATGACTGATGAAAAGATTTGATAGTGAAAATGAAGAATGATAGAGATACTCGACTGACTGAGATAGAATGATGAATGATAGATATGTTGAATTGAGAATTATGAAATAGAGATGATTAAATGACATATATGCTCGAATGAATGAGAAACTAAGAAACAAAAGTGATTAGATGATATATGCTAGATTAAGAAATTATGAAATAAAAATGATTGAATGAAATAGATGCTCGACTGACTGAGATATTATGATGACTGATGAAAAGATTTGATAGTGAAAATGAAGAATGATAGAGATACTCGACTGACTGAGATACTATGATGATGAATGATGAAATGATTTGATAATGCAACGTTATTTAATGTGTGCTTGAGTGTGTGTGTGCAGTGGCAGGTAAGACGATTTACCGACTGACCCACAATGGAATTATAGGGGTCGTAAGAACAAAAAGAACACATAGGGGTACGACGACAAATTGTCGACCCTGAATTAGCACTCCACACACGGTTCAAAATCTTGCGAGCTGGCCCAGGGAAGCGTGTGTCGTACGGGCGAGGCCATACTGACTTGGTCGCGTACGAGAGTTGAGGGGCGCGCGATAATGAGAACCTTACCCCTTAGTAGCCCTTAGTATCCAAGAAGTGTAGTCGAGATATCACGGTAACGACTCCCCGGTCGCTACACAGTTCTTCTCACAAGAAGAAAGAAAAGGAATTGTCGGAAGGGCCTGCCGAAGAGGTACCTAGACAAGAATAAGAATAAATAAATGGAATTGTCAGAAGGGCCCGCTGAAGGGGTACCTAGACAGGAACAAGAAGAGATTATCAATCAATTTTGCATAATGGAAATCCCACATGTAAAGTAATCAAAAACAATAATAAAATAATAAATTCATTTTATTTTATTATTTTTGAAAAGGAGAAAACTTGAAAGAAAGTGAAAGATTTATTAGAAGAAATATTTTATTTCATTTTATTTTATTATTTTTGAAAAGGGGAAAACTTGAAATAAAGTGAAAGATTTATTAGAAGAAATATTGTATTTCATTTTATTTTATTATTTTTGAAAAGGAGAAAACTTGATAGAAAGTGAAAGATTTATTAGAAGAAATATTTTATTTTATTGTTTTTTAAAAGGGGAAAACTTGAAAGAAAGTGAAAGATTTACTAAAACAAATATTTATTTCATTTGTGGAAAGGAGAAAACTTGAATGAGAAAGATTAATGAATAAACTTAAGCAAAATACAACTAGGACTCTAGTAGAAACCACTCCTCCTACATCCCACTGATTTAGGGATTAGAGAAATTAACTAAGGAGACAACAAGGAGACATTGTAGGGATTTAGGTGCACACTTAAAGATAAAGTGGCACTTGTTTTATGAGAATACATAATTGAGAATTATTAAATAAAATAATAATATTGCATGAAGAGACACTTGGCATGGATATTTTGGTTATAAAAGAAAGAGAGGAGAAGGAGAATGGACTCTCTTGCTCCCTAGTGCTGGATGAGCACCGTAATTGAGAAATTATCTTGTGATTCTTGTGAGTTGGGTTTAGCATTCCTGGGATTTGGGGATCCCCGCTGAAAGCTTGCATTGTGTGTTCTTACGACCCCAAAATGCTCGGAGGTTCCGGGGAAAGAAGAGTACCCCCAATATGGTAGAGAGGTCAATCGAGAGGACTTCGGTAAATCAGGAGTTCGGATGGCTGGATCAAAGCGGCAAGGGATGTGAGCTACAACAACCTACAACCATCGGAATCAGGTAAAATGTTCCATTTTTATGTACAAGTTGATTTTATGCATTTTTATTACGGTTTCATATTTGATTTTCAAGATTTAAATTTTTTATATGATGTTAGTATTATATAGATAGTCTTTTTGGGGTGCCCCGAAATGGGGGTCCCTATAGAATGGTTTGCACTCCTTCTTGGTCTAGAATTAATTTTGACATTGAAAATTCCAAGAATGATAGTCTTCGGGGATTCCAGGAAGGTAATTCAAAAGATGAGATACGGATATGAAACAAGAACCTTAAGATGCAGGAGGATTCATGAGCGAATAACCCATATCAATAAGTCGCCTTCCATTTCTTATTTACACATAATGAGGGAGAATAATGGATTTGTTGATAAATTAGAAAATCAAGGAACTAGGAATAAACAAGGAATTGTAGTTTATGCTAATTTCGAAATGGTGAGTAAATGTGTCCCATAAAAACCCTTTGCAATGAAACTAGACCAATACAACTTGGAGAGTAAGTATGTCATTAGGCTCTTGGGGCCACTCCCCTCCTCTCCACGATGGGGGACGTGTGGCTTGATGCATGATGGGGACAACTCCTCCCTTCTCAAAAGGTCGATCCCTCGAGGAGTTAATAGGTATGCGCCAACAATCATCTCTGCAATTACGAAGCGAGTTTGCACAAGCGGCATTTATAGTTTTATGGTGGCAGCACCGAGGAATATGAAGGAGAATGAATTGAGGACGTTTCTCAATCAGCCAGTGGAGGTCACGAGGATGTTAGGGTGTTTGGAGAACAATTCTGAACATAAGGAAATTTGTGAATTATTCCATTTTTTTCCCTTCTGGAATTCGGCCACAGTAGATCAAAGCTAGTCCCAAGCTCACAGTAAATGGTTAGCCTCACTCCCTAAGATAGAGGAAATGGAGGGTTGGTCTAAGGTATACACATATATGAAAGGAATCATGGAGGACTTTAAAAAGCACCTTCGTAGGGTTTTTGAAGCAGTCTACAAAGAAATGCAAGAGACCTCAATGGTCGCAAAGGACATCAAGTACATCACAGTACAGTTAACCTATCTAGATTCAAGAATTTAAGATTTGGAGGGGAACATGAGAGAGATTATGGGCACCGTAGACATTATCAAGGAAGAAATCCTCAAGATGGCTAGGATGAACCAATGCAATCACTGCCAAGAGTCTTCAACTGATGGGGTTCGCCCGATGGAAGAAGCTTTAGTCTTGCAACCTATCTATGGATTCTCGGGCAAGAAAGAATAGCTAAATGGTTCTATTTTAGAATTTGTAAATGTTTTTTTGTGTTTTTTTGTGCAAACAGTTTGTAAGGGTATATCCCTCCCATAATATGGGAAAAACAGGAAATCCTGCTTGGAAATTTTGTAAATTTAAGAAATTTCATGCTCTAATTTTTCCTACCCAGGTAGTAATAGCTATCAGACTGCGATTTCTTATGTATATGGATGGATGTGCACAACCTTTTTAATATAATTTTTCGTTTTGAGTTTCTGTTTAAAAAAATAAAAATTACTTCCGTAAACTTCAACGCCTATTGTTGTCTATCGCCATTTATTATTCTTTAGTTTTCTCAAGACATTCAATACTTATACTCATTTTGGTCTATATTCCTCACTACAATTCCACTTAAATCGACTATCATTATTGACGTCGTGTTGTTATTATACCCATTAAGTTGCATTTTTATCACTTGCTTTTGCTCGACTTACAAAAGCAATAGTTTATACTCACTATGGCATAAAATTAGACATTAGATACGCATACTAATCCTAAATAGCTTCATCGAAATTTAGCTTGGGAAAAAAAGGTGTTGTTGAGCCCGAGACATAGTCCTAATAGAATTCTCAAAGTAACTGCTTTTAACATGTCCACTTGATATTTGGTTAAGATTCTTACGACTCTCAGTTATTACCTGGCCCTATTACTATATTAGGTACAACTAGATCCAAATTTTTAGACACCCTACCATGTAATTTATCTATTTTATTACCACTCTTAACTTATTTAACATAAATACATGTTTCTTTAATACTCACTCCTCCTAAAATCCTTATTTTAAAGCTTAACTTATTCCTTTAACCATGGTTCTAACCTCCTATACTTATTACTAATAATTATGAATTATAACCCATTATTGCTTGAATTTTGATTATCATTAACTTGACTAGTACTACACATTTACCACCCTTCAAGAGATTGACATACAATAGTATCTCCTTTGGGATTAGGAACATCAACAAAGATATTATTAATTCACATCTATGAAGCACAATTACATTATGGTCTCTTAATCACTACTACCAATTTCATTCATTCATTACATAATATAGATTATATTTTATTAGGGTGAATGTTAAGTATAGAGTCTTCTTCATCACATATAAGGCACAACATGCCCCCTAACAACAATAGTTTTACAAAACACACATAAGTTTAAGAATTAGTTTCCTACAGGGATCCATTGGTGTAATCTATAATTACTATCTTTTAATTATTACTCTATGAATTACTTCTCTTTAATTTTTTTTCAAGAAATAACATTTACACACATGTAATACCAACTTCTTATAACCTCTAGCCATTTTCCTGCACCAATCAAGAGCCCTCATTTTCTTTCCACTTTCTACAAAGGATGTTTATATACACATAAGATGAAAAAATAAATTGTATTAATCATTAACATCGACCAAAATCAAACATTAGCACTTTAAAACTTGCATTTACTCAACAAATCGTTGCATAATCAAACATAAGTCGGCTGAAACTATAGCATTGTTGATAGAAACTAGACTAAACACTTTATTTCCAATCAAGGTACAATAAGACATAACATCACTTATCCTTCAAAACTCAAATTCTAGGTTTCTAACATAGCCCTTCTTACAATATCCCAATAAGATCAAAACATGACCCACTCACAGTGCTAGCCGTGGCAAGCTCAACAATGCACCCCTACTAGGTCAAAACTCTTACCTATCCACATACTTAAGTACATAGGTAGTTCGGGTGCTTAAGCTGCTCTCTTGAACTAGCTCTAATTCAACAACACCTCATAACTAAGTTACCAAACATTCCCTTTTTTTAAACATGATAGTGAAATAATTTTTAAGGACCTCAATTGTGTGTGTATGTGTGTATTATCAACTCATACAATTTTGTTTATCATTTTTTTCCCTTGCAAGTCACAGTAAGTTTATGAATTTGTTTGTTTATGGGTACTGTAGGAATGGATTGGATTCAAGCATAAGGAAGGGTGTTCCTTAGTAATCCTTCCTAGGAGGCTACATGCCTTTTTCAAGTTTGGGAAACAACACTTCAAAGGCTCGTTCTTTCCCTTTTTTCTGAAGTATGGGAGTAAGTTCCATTTTTTTTGTACTGTAATCTACAATTTTACGTGAAACTTATTAAGCTTGATTTCAATAATAATAATAATAATAAAATGTTCTTTCGATTCCAATTCTTGTTTCTATTTAGACTCATATTTCTCGGTTTGTTTTTTGTTTAGATTTTTAGGTTTATTTAAGTGCAGATTTATATCTAAGCTCAAATTTATGTTTTGTTTTGGCCCTTAAGGTTCCAGTATAAGAACTTTAGGATCTAATACATATGTAACACCTGTGTCTCAATATGGATGTTAATAACTAATTTAGTCTAATAGTAACTCAAATATTTTATAACATCATTCTAAATTTCAAAATATGCATGAGTAACCGTTTGATTTCAATATAAAAAATTTATGTAAGCACGATGTTGTTTCTTTTCATAGCATACTGATATACGATCTATAATGCAAATAATTTTATAATGAAAATTGTAACTAAATTGAAACAAGAAATATTAGTAGATTGACTCAATAATCTAGTTGATTTAGCTTTCCAGTCAAACCCTCCACTACAATAGTCCATTATAATATGCCCAAATCGAGATTAACATCCTAGCCAACTAGGAGAAGCCTATCCGGCTCCCTCGCTTTAGGAAACCCATGGTTTTCCTAGCCCTCCATGCCCATGGTCTTAACAAAAACAACAATAACAGTAGGACTTAGCAAAATATCTTGGGCAATATCCCAACTTCACAATCCAACCCCTCTAGTTCAAATCTGTTTTTTCCCCTCATTCCCCTTTTCCTTCCAAATTTCTCCTAAGTTACCAAAACAACCTCCCCCCCTTTCATTCTCCCTAGAAATACCTCTTAAGCACTTCCTACCACCTTTCTCCCTTGGTAGGGGTGCAACCCCCTTTCTAAGAAGGGTTATAATTTAAAATAATACAATATTATCCATGTCTTTAATTGAACTAACACTTCAATTAACATGTCATATCAAATATAATTATTTGAACCTTCGTAAAATCTTGCGAATCATATCTTATACTAATGAAATGAAACCAAATCCATGTCCAAAATAAAATGCACTTTGCTTTGATAAGTAAATGTAACATGTTTTTAGATCAAAAAGTTAATTAACTCCATATGCATTAATTAAAATATAATCATAATTTTATAGTAAATCTATATATGAAATAGATAGTGCATACATATGTTTTATGTTTGCTAATGGTAATAATTCACGTCCTCTAATGCATAGTTCATGTATGCTCTCATCCAAATATGCAAAACAAAAATCAATAATCACAACATCTAACAATCTTACTAACTAGATCACAATAAGGCAATACAAATCGCACGACGTATTGACATTATCACATGTGAATATAGAAATAGTTTAACACACATGCACACCAAGTTGTCATAAATAACTCCAAACAACATTCTAAACTACTATGAACCATCCTTCCTCCCTAACCTACTTCCATCTTCCACATGCTATCATTTCCTCTACTGGAGTATGATGAGGTGTCAACTATATTGACCTAACCCCATATAGAACCCATAAGTGGAACTTGTAGATTATATCAACCAAGCTTCCCCAACAGACGATCTATAATCGTCATCACACAAGGAGTGTGTCTTAGCACAACCCTCCCACGACTCTAGGTTTCATGGGATAAATGATGGGTAATACCTCCACCCCTCCTAATAGAACTAGGGTCAACACTTTATTAATTTCCATATTGATTTGTTATTGTTGTTATTAGAACCACATCATCGAATGACCAATTTGGGCAATTGTGCTTCTTGAAAAACCTGCACTTACCCACACATCATAACAATGTATTTTAACCCAATAAGACTCTCAAAATAATGCTTTACTACCATATCATTACTCTTTCAAAATTTACACCATATGTGTCACCTTAGTATCATAATTATCCAGTTATCACTTCACCCATTTAACTTTTGGGTTAGTTACGAGACACAAGAACATGCATAACCTTATCATCAATTGCCAGTGATTATCATGTTATTAACTGATGAGAAATGTAAATAAGATGGTATATTTACCATGTGCATGCTACTCGATGTTTCATTGCCAAACGTAATATAAATTGGTATCCACATACCACATATATCTGTCTAACTTATCACGATAGAGGGACATCATACTACTTTTGTCATTTACAACATACCAATAAAATTTATATACAGATTCCTTATATTGCTAGGTCCATAGCCTACACATAGATAGTTTTCTCAATCCGGGTGAGGTTAACAAATAATAAACAAAGAGATACAACCTAGGTCAAAATGTAGTTTCGTTAGCTAAGTCAAACTGGGGCATTACATCCTATGATATATGATCTCATCTCCTCATTGTCTAATATTCACAAGTTTTGGACATCTTCATGATCTAATATGGTGTTGTGATGTATTAGCACTCTTAAACATTCTAAGTGTGAGTGCAACACGAGAAATCACAACAAAAGTAAGTCCACAACCAAAAGGAAGTGAAAAAAATGACATAGTTGCAAGTGAATAAGTGTGAGAATGACAGAATGGTGAAGTGCACAATTTGGGTGTAGAGGCGAAACACATGCAATAGTCATACGGTAAGTGCATAGAATATGATGATGTCCATAGAAGCACAAAGTAGACTACATATTGTGACAATGGTGGGTGCATATGATAAGGAAGTGAAAAAAATGACATAGTTGCAAGTGAATAAGTGTGAGAATGACAGAATGGTGAAGTGCACAATTTGGGTGTAGAGGCGAAACACGTGCAATAGTCATACGGTAAGTGCATAGAATATGATGATGTCCATAGAAGCACAAAGTAGACTACATATTGTGACAATGGTGGGTGCATATGATAGTGCGACACAACTCAATAGGGAGTTCAAAGGTCAATTGAAGAGAGATTAACAATTTCAATTGTTAGAAAAGGAAGTGAATAGGCGAAGCAAAACTAAGGAGGCAGATGGAAATGTAATTGACAAAGACCCAAGCAAATAATTGTGGAGATAAGTGAACAATTAACCTAAGAAGAATAAAATGATTGGTATCCACTAGAGTCATTATTTACTTTATAAGGATACACAATCATATCATGGAGTTAGAAATTGAGTCATGGTATCAAAGTCAATCAATTGCAAAAGAAAGCTCCGAGGACATATTTTGATATTGTTATATGTACTTTATGTATTTTGAAATGAGATTAAGTAGATGATTTCCCCATGGCTTGTATACTTTGTCTTTGATTAGTTATGTAAGTATTGAACATTTGTGTTAGCATAGCACACTTTATATTCTAATGAGACATTATAGGTCGTTCTATGATGGGGAAAGTGTAATGGGCATAACACGTCCCCAATTATGCCACTTGATATCATAGTAAGGTTGAAAGTTCTAATATAGAGAACTAAGTGAGACAAAAGAAGACAAAAAGAGGTCATGTAAGAAGTAAATAGTGAGAAAAAGTAGAAGAACAAATTGGACAAACACATATAAACATTGAAAACAAGGATAGAAGGATAATAGAGAAAAACAAAATTAAAGAAGCCAAAGAGAGAGCGACATAACCAACTAAATAACATGTGGAACTTCAAGATGGATATTCAACTTCTAATGCTCTTGTAGAACAAAAGAGAAACAAAAATTGAAGTTTCATACTATGGGAGAAGTTTGAAAAAAAAATTAATAGTTTGACTTGATGAATTGGAGATATACTTGAGTTATAAAGAATAGAACACCCTCGGAGCACAAAAATTGCGAGTGCCAAGTGAAAGGAACGCATTGATATTTGGTGGGATTTTGTATAGCACAAGTGATTCCAAAAGGGAAAATACAAAACAAGGAGTTGAAGCAAGATGACCATAAAGTTGGAAGAGATATTCTTCCCGATAAATTTTAAGTAGATATTGGTCATGTAAATGTAGAACCTTAGACATAAATAACAGAGTGCACAAGAATAAACCAATGAGTTTTCAAGATGACATTTCGATATGGACATGAAGAAGATAAATGTTAGGAATGTTGAGGTATGTGAATGATTTGAAATTCACAATTCAAGATGAGATTAGTTTACACAAAACATGTTTAGTAGAAGAAGCTTATCAATTAGCACTAAAGGTGGAGGAAAAATAAGTGCATAACACCATTATGAGGAATTTTGTAAGATAGAGGCATTGATTATGGTGGTAGATGTTGCAATTCCACACAAGAATAAAACCTATGAGTTTTTAAGATGCCAATTCGAATTGGACATGAAGAAGATAAAGGTTAGTGAGTGTTGAGGTATGTGAATGACTTGAAATTCACAATTCAATATGAGATTAGTTTACACAAAACATGTTTAGTAGAAGAAGTTATCAATTAGCACTAAAGGTGGATGAAAAATAAATGCATAACACCAATATGAGGAATTTTGTAAGATAGAGGCATCGATTATGGTGGTAGAGGTTGCAATTCCACACAAAAGGTGGAGGATGCATGTGACAAGAACATTGAAAAGAGATTAAAAAGAGGGAGATAGGCAAAGGTTGAGGTAGATCCCATGGAAATTTTAAAGGACAAAGAAGATGAAATGGTGGTTATAAATGCTAGACATGTTGCTACATGTGCATAGTATAAGGGTGCAAGTCATTTGAGTATCCACGTTGAGAGGGAAAGTGCAGAAATGAACAAAGGGTGCAGTTAGCATATAGAGAGATAACAAAGGACCAAACAATAATTGCAACAACAATATATCATGGATAGTATTTGTTGATGCCTATATGAATTATTGTGCTAGAGAAGCAACCATAAGCACCATAGAAATATTGAGGGCCGAGGACAAATGTTTTCATAACTAGGTGTAAATCTAGAGTAAGTGTTGTAAAATCACCATTAACGATGGTGGTACTAAAAACATGGTCATAACAAGATGGTTGGGAAGTTAAATTTAGTGCAATGGAAGCACCTAGAACCATACATATTATATTTTGGTTTCATAGCAATTATGATATAATGGTGACAAAGCATTGTAGGATGTCCTTTAAGATTCAATGCAACATTATACCCGTGAATGCTTGTCACTTCTTGTTGGGTTAATTCCATGGCAGTATGATAGGAGTGTGATGGATGATGGAATGAAGAACACCTACACTGTCACCAAGAATGCAAGGAAATCCCATTTGCAACCATGAAATATGAGGATCCGAGAGAAGTTTTGTTGTTCTCCGCAAATTAAAACTTCTCAAGAATGGTAAATGTGTGAAAGGAACATTATTTGATAGTGATAAGAAAAGTGGTAGACTAACAAGAAGAATATTTCCAAAAAAGTGAAGAAGTTGTTGGAAGAATACAATGATACAATGTGTGGATATTTACCAAAGGGATTACCACTAAAGATGAAGGTAGAATATGAAATAGACTCAATTCTAGACATGAGATTGTTGAATCAAGTAGTAAGTAATAGAATGTGTCTAATTGGAAGTGTGATCTTGAATTGACAAACCAAAGAGTTGTTGTTGAAGGAGTTGATTAAGAGAGTATGAGCCCATATATAGTCACTACATTCATCACATCGAAGAACAATGGACAATGGAGGATGTGTACAAACTCCAAAGCACTAAATAATACCATAATCAAGTAAAGGTTCATATTATCAAGGATGGGTAATCTAATGGATAATTTGAGTTGTCTCGAACACTTCACATAAATTGATTTTAAGAGTGGATATCACTAGATTAATATTAGAGAGGCCATTGAGTAGAAATTTGCATTCAATACTAATGACAAATTATTTGAGTGGTTCATTATGTTGTTGGGAATATCCGATGAGTTGATTAATAACATAGGTATTGCCACTACATATTGGTAAGTTACAATTGTTTACTTGGATGACATACGATTTTTAGTAAGATTGGAAATTATTATCTACAACTTCTAATGTCGGTGTTTGAAGTGCTGAGAAAGTACCAATCATGCATTGACTTAAGAAATGTGAATTGTCAAAGAAGAATTGGTGTACCTTTTGGGTTTGTTGTGTTTGAGGAGATGGTTCACATTGATCCAAAGAATGTGATTGTGGATTAGCCCATACCTCACATTGTGTAGTGATTACACAATGTATGAGAGTCTGAGGATTCTAGTGAAGCGTGACGATGCTACAAAGTTTTGAGATGTCGAAGAGAAAAATGATAGAGGCATGTATGCTAGCATTACCTGATCTTAATGAAGTGCTATGGGTTTATTGTGATGATACATGATTAGATAGTGCAACTAGATTACTTAATCCATTACAAGTATATGTTCAAAAGAAATCAAGTGTGCATATCGAAGTAATAAGGTGAGAAAATATATTTATGGAATTGCATAATGGTGGTTCAGGAGGACATTTTGGGTGTGATAAGGCACATGCTTTGTTGGAGGAAGAACCTTATTGGCCAAGTATGAAGGAGGGAAACAAAGTTGCAATGCAATACAAGATTTCCTAGGTGGCTAAGAGAGTGAGTTGGGGCACCATATTACATACACCGTTGTTGATTTCAGGGATACCCCGAGAATACATATCAATGAATTTTATACTTGGACTACCAAGAACACAAACACAAAATTGATGTATTATTTGTTGTGGTCAATAGGTTTCCAAAGGTGATGTGTTTGATGCCTCATAGGAAGACCAATGATGCAACTTCTTTTGCAAAGCTTTTCTTCATGGATTTTTAAATATGATCACATTAGACATTGATTCTTAAGTCATTTTTAGAGGATGTTGTGGAAGAACATTGGGAAGAAGTTGTGGTATAATTCAACATACCACCCTTACACTAGTGGACATGTGAAGGTAGTGAATAAAAAAGCCTTGGGAATATTCTAATATGCTCCAGTATAGACAACCTGAAACAATGGGATTAAATTTTTGGTGTAGGCTAAGTTCACATATAACAATGTTGAAATAAATCGATAGGGTATTCGCCATTTATAATTGTAGAAGGGATTATTTCAATAGGAGTTACGACCTTGATTGACCTACCAATTGATATTGAGAGGTGTGATTATGCAAAAGCCTTTACATTGTAGATGATGCAGAGGTATGTGCTAGTCCAAGACACATTGAAGGATATAAGTGCATAGTGTAGGGAGTGCAATGATGCATGTCGAAGGTGTAAGTCATTTGAAGTCGCTGAATTGATCATGGTGCATTTGATGAAATGACACTGTTTCAAGGGCACACACATCAAGATGAATATGAAAATGATTAAAACATACTGGATTATAGAGAAATTCAGAGATATTTTGTATAGGTCAAGTTACCCAAATAATTTGACATATCACTCATATTCAATGTTGTAGAATTATATAAGAATAAACACATTATTCCAAAAGGGGGAGTTGCGACCAAAGCATAAAACATAGAGGTAAATTGGAAATCAAGCATAAATAGTTTTGGACGTGGGGGTAACTAGGACACATAACACCAAGTATAAGTAGTACTTATTTAAGTGGGAAAATAGGCCAAACCTGCACAATACTTGGGTTTCTAAGCACAATATCAAAGACTTCACAAGGGGAAGAATATAGCAGAAGATGAATGATCAATACAACAACACACAATATTTCATTCACAAAGGAACTTAATGAAGGGGCATCCTCACACATTCTAAGTTTGGGCGCGATAAAATGCATGTAGGATAAATAGGAGCATGATTGAAGGAGCAAGAGTGTGAATGTAAGTTTTGAACCTGTAAAGAGAAGCAATGCATACCGATTCTTAAGAAAAATAGAGATTACACAGTGGCATACACACAATAGATATAGATTTATCCTGGAAACCCTTAAAGAGAAAAACCAACAAAATTTAGAGCTACACCTCTATCTTTATCATCGTGTTTCTTAACCATTCACTATACAATATTTAGGTATTCCACAACATCCAAAACCCTAATTTGTTAACCTAGATTAGATATAGACCCCAATCCCTTAATTGAGATTAAATTACATATTTTTAGAAAAAGAACAAAAATAACCCAAAAATTTCGCACTCAACTCATAACGGAAACAAGACTACGTGCCCCACCTATGACCCCCACCCTCAATCCAACACCACCCATAGCACTCTTTCGGGGAGGGCGCCAACACACCCCACCTACAACCCCCCCTCGAGCCAGCACCACGCGTAGCACTCGACACATGCGATAGAGCATTGTAATATGACAATCCCCACATCCACATGCAAAGAATATAACACATACCCAACATTATCCCACTTGTTGTTTTCTTTGCATAACAATGGGCCATGTACTAATATGGTCACAATTTCAGGGCATCAATACCCATAGATTCTCTACACCAAGAGAACTTCTTAGTACCGACATACTTCGTCAATGAGTCTGCAACATTCTTCAAGGTGTCAACCTTTTCCAACAACACCTTCTTGTCTTCAATCATATCTCTCACAAAGTGATATTACACATAAATATGCCTTGTTTTAGCATGATAAGTAGGGTTATCTACTAGAAATATTGCACTTTAATTGTCACAATCTAACCTTATAGCTTTATGTACAAACTCAATACCTGAACACAATCTTTACAACCATACAACTTCTTTACTTGCATGGGTGGTTGCCATGTATTCAATTTTTGTAGTTGAGAGTGAAACTACAGCCTATCTTTTGCTCATTCAATTGATAACTCCTCCAAATAGGTTAAACACATAACCACTTGTATATCTTTTGCGATCAAGATATCCAACCTAGTCTGCATCAACAAATCCATGTACATCTATTACTTTGTCTAGTCTAGGTCTTTCTTGGTAGAAGATTGCATAATTTGTGGTGCCACAAAAATATTTGAAGACCATATTTACAATTGTCCAGTGCTCCTTCCCTGGTTTTGACATATATCTACTCAAAACTCCCAATGCATGAGCAATGTCTAGTTTGGTACATACCATTGCATACATCAAACTACCAACTACACTAGCATAGGGAACTCATGACATGTTTTCTTCTTCTTCGCGTGTCTTCAGACACTAATATATAGATAACTTTACACCTATTTTCCACATATTCACAGAAATCAAACTATAGTATGCAATCAAACATACCTTCAACCATACCTTTACCTTGCAATGCTCAAAGGCCCTTCTATCCAAAATGCCTCAATCTTTGATGCCACAACATTATCTTTCCTCTAGAGATAGTAGGGGTTCTATCTTCTTTTTCTCCTCCCCTAGGCACAACAAAACTGTTACACCCATTGGTGATTGTGTTTCCCAATAGTTTGTACAAAGTTACATTTCGAACTACCCTCACCAAGACCATTGATCCTTGAACTATTTTGCAAGTATCTTTTGCAAACAAAGTATGTACTCTTGCATCACCCATCTTTCTGGTGGATATCAAGTTTCTCGCTAGATTTGGAATGTTAGAACTCTAGGGAGAGTTCTAATCCTTCCATCCTTGAGCTGCAAGTTAACTCTTCCATGTCTGATGATATTGGTTGTTGAATCATCTCCTAAGAACACATCTCCTCTATTGTACTTTTCATTCACAAAACCACTCCCTATGAGGAGTCATATGAAATTATGCACTTGAGTCAATCAACCACACATCACGCTCTGAACGGGTACTTGTAGATGCTACATACACATCCCCTCCTTCTTCTAAGGAGGTATTTTCCTCTGTGGAAGGGGTATCATCAGATCCCTTCATTTTTTCAACATTTTTAGATCTACAATCCTTCTTATAGTACCCAACTTTACCGCATTTCCAAAATTTCCGCAAATATTTTCCTGGAGATTTAGATATACCCTTAAATTTAGATCTCCCTCTTGAAGCTTTATTTTTATTTCTCTCATGGGAATGATCTCTCACAAACAAGGCATCCATGCTAGGATTATCCTTGGTTTTTTGCTTCATTTCTTCTGATAGCAGGGATGCTACTATTTCATCAAACTTTAAGGTGGATTAACTAGCACTACCTATTGCTACAATCGAGTTATCCTATGAATATGGCAAAGAATATAATAATGTAATGCAATTATCTTCTTCTGCAATTGTAATACCAATAGAGGTGATTTGACTTACCAGAGTATTGCATACATTTAAATGATTTGTCACTGTGTCATTATGATCCATCCTAAGGTGACATAGCTTATTTTGCAGAAACAACTTGTTTACTAGGGACTTTGATTGATACAAACTCCCTAGCTTATTCCATAGCTTTAATGCATTGTCTTCTCTAGACACATTAAACAACATTGAATCTAATAGGCAAAGTCGGATTGTATTCCTTGCCCTTCTTTCTAGTTTCTTCCAATATTCTTTTGTTGATCCAATGGGTTGTGTACCCGAATCCATAAAATCCATTGTTCTCGGTCTATAAGAAGATCTTCCATAGCTCAATATGGTTGTTAATTTTCTCAACCTCGATTCTCGAACTGCTCGCCATTCTCTTTCAATGCACGAGTCACTGCTACAAAGCTCCCAATTGACTCAAGTTTATTAGAAACCCAAGATCTATTAATCACGTTGAACCCTCAGCAACAAAGGCGCCCCCTGAAGCCAATAATCGAGCTCTAATACCACATGTAAGTTTTAAACCTGTGAAGAGAAGCAATGCATATTGATTCTTAAGCAAAATAGAGATTACACAATGACATACACACAATACATAGAGATTTACCTTGGAAACCCTTAAAGGGAAAACCAACAAAACTTAGAGCCACACCTCTATCTTTCTCATTGTGTTTCTTAACCATTCACAATACAATATTTAGGTATTCCACAACATCGAAAACCCCAATCCATTAACCCAGATTAGATATAGACCCCAATCGCTTAACCGAGATTGAATTACATATTTTTAGAAAAAAACCTGAAAATGGGGGTGGATCATAAGACGACAGTCCCGACACTCACATGCAAAGAATATAACACATACCCAACAATAAGATGCTCAAGTGCACAATTGAGGTGCATAGGAGAAAATGACACGGCATTTAGAGGAGAAGCGTGTGGAGAATGAGGTTGTCAATGAGAATGGAGTAAAGTACACATGGTGAGCTCGACGAGTGTGCATGATAATATCGTACAAAAGTGGATATGAGGAGCCAGAAGTAGGTTGAAGTGAGAAAGAGGAAGCCAAAGAGTTGTAGAGGTCGCTGAACAATGAGCACATGAAGACTAAAAAGTATGGTAGCCATTAGAGTCAATTAGTAGTCTAGAAGTATTGCTTATTAACCAGTGGTTTCATAGATTTAGAAAGTGATATGGAGCCATAATATCATAGTCAATTATAAAGAGAGTAATCTTAGTACCAAGTAGAGAATTGCAAATGCAATTTGATATTGTAATATGTACTTTATGTAATTCAGATGAGTAAATGATTGCCCCAAGACTCATATGATCTAGGTTTGCTTTGTTGAGTGAGTTGACACAATGTGCTTTTAGTCATAACAAGCAATTGCAAGTCGTTGCATGAAGAGTGAAGGTACATATCTCATTATGCAGTCTTGAGCAAACTAATGTTAACAATGCCATGCATTATTTTATTAATGAAGAACACTATATGTGTTATTTCACAACTCCCAAAAGGCATGAAAATATGTTTCAAATTCTAATTAATTCGCTAATGTGATATCTAGGTGATGATAAATATCATCAAACACAGAGAAAGAAACTTAATTGTACAATATTTATGTGACATATGAAGATGCATAAATTGTCTCTCACTGTGACAACACATTCATACTACATACCCATTTGAAGATCACTATCCTAACACTAACTTTATCATAGAGCCAATATTATGAAAAAAGTAGTCTAAACATGCTATGATTGGGACCTTTTTTTGCCACATTTTTCTAACCATTTTTTCCCTAAATCATGTCAAAATTTTAGAATAATTATTGTAATTGCACATATCATTTGTTTAGATTGACAATTTAGGTGCAATAAAGGTATTTGAGGGCAGTGAATCCATTTATGCATTTAAAAATATAATTTCAAAAATGAAAAATTGCAATTTGACCAAAAAATTATATAACCAAATTTGTGACATAGTTAGGGGTGGCAGGAGTGGAAGGGATAATATTGAGTCCCAAAGGAAGGCAGAGGAAATCCTATGTATAGGGATTGGGAAACGACACGAACAATAGAGATAAGGCACTCACTCTTCCGCATGGTCTCAAAATCCTAAGGCAATGAGGGATCTTAGAGCCTCGGGTGCTTGGGGATTCTATGACACTTATCCACCTTCTCAGATTTTATTCTCAGTCAAAAGAATTTCAATTGAACAGATTGTTAACTAGAATTAAAGGGCCAATGGGCGAGTTGCATAACATTCAATTTTATCATGTCTTGAGAAACCAAAATTATCTCGTGAACAGTGAAGCCAACAAAGTGGTAGCCCTGGAAGCAGGAATGTTGTTAGTGGACATGGGACCACCTTGCTGGTATACCATACCTTAATGATGCATTATGAAGAATTAAAAGGCAATTATTCCTTGGGCAGGAATAATCTCAAGCGCCCACTTGGATAAATTGATTGGACACTTTCCAAACAAAAACATGATAGTCGACACATGGATGAGTTCGTGGGAAGATAATGAAGCAACAGATTTCGGTGTTGGGTCTACCATTCAGGCAACTTTGCTCTAGGAAAAAAGACATCTACCACAACCCATAATTATAGGGGATGTACTTTAGGGGATGGAGAAATAATCTTGGAACCAAGTGAAGTCTGTCCTTGCTACGGGTACCATGATGTTGGGGGATCAAATCGTTACTATGGAAGAAGGTGGCGAAGCAACACACAATCGGTTTGAGAGTATATTTGCCTGACAAGCCTTCAGGCTCTCTCGACCTTCCCTATCTGCAAATTAGTTGGTAATTTGTCTACACCTAAGTGTTTTCAACTTGGTAGTAGTGACAATATAGGAGAGTAGCAGCAATGAGGATTGTTTCCCATCTCATGGTCTGAAGCGGGTTTCTGCTGAGGTGAATGAGCTCCATTAACAACTATCCAACACATGATTCCATTTGAGGAATACTAAAAGGGAAATGATGTTGAGTAAAGTTGTCATTGATGTTAACAAGGTCAAGAGATCTATGTCATTAGCTTAGAAGACTGTTGAGTGATGTTGTCATTGATGTCAATGTGGAAATGGTAATGATGATGTGGTAATGGTAATGGCGATGATGACATGGCAGTAATAAAGAGAGATTGTTTGAAGCCTTGAAGAGCTTTGAAGGAGCCTTGAGATAAGTGTATGTAACTCCAAAGTGGTCCCCTTATGGTGTAGCTATTACGTATGACCCTCATGGGATGAGATACCATGTGGTTGCGGGATGAGATACCATGTGGTTGTTTCCACACGTCCATTTTGAGTTGTACACAAATGGGGCAAGCCTCTAAAGTCATTGAAGAAGCCCATAAAGACCATGATGATGAGAAGCGTGAAGAAACCCCTAAAGCAATGATGATGTGTCCTAAAGATCATGATGATGAGAAGTGTGAAAAATCCCCTAAAGTGATGATGATGTGTCCACAAGACCATGATGATGAGAAGCGAGAAGAGTCCCCTAAAGCCAAGAGAAGATATTTATGTACATCCCACTTGCCCACTTGTGGAGGCAAGAAACCATAATAAATATGAAGAAATTATGTATTGGGACCACCTTGAGGGTGTAGGAGCACACCTTGATATAGTGAGGAAGCAACCTATCATGACACTTGGAAATGAGCAAGTTTGTTTGGTCTTGAAGGCATTAATGATAAGGTATGTACCCACTTGTGAAGAAAGGAGAAAGTTTGAAGGGTCAAGTAACCCCATGGGGATTTGAAATCTTGTAGGATCATAGAAAATGAAGGAAGCCCCAAACGCCCTTGATGAAGACAAAACTTGTGGTCAAGAAGACAAGTCAAATCCCCTTGATGATGTCATGAAGTGGTCATTGACACATTAAAGAAGCCCCTAAAATGTGGAAGACAAAATTAATGTTAAGTTGTAGGTCGACCCTAAATTGAATTAAAAAGTGACCTTGGGCTTGCATAAATAAGAGGAGCCTCATTTGGCACTAGGATGAATCACAATTCGACCAATACAAGGAAGAGGAGCGAATTTCAACCTAAAAGAGAAAATTTTCAGGGAAGATGTAGTGGAGGGGGTTGTGAAATCTGTTTCAGGTCATCTTGGAATTTTCGCTGTATCTTTTTTTTTCTAGGATGTTTCAGACCATGAAATTTTAATGGGATAGAGGTAAGATGTGTGAGTACCTGTGGTAAAAATTTCAAATGTTGGTTCGCTATATTTTAGGATATATGACCTCAAGAATTTTGGGTTTCTAAATCATCTTTAAAAATGTCAGTTTGGAATTTTCACTATAATTTATGTTCTAGAAAGCTTTAGATAGTGCCATTTGGATGAGATTATGTATAGATCTTGAATAACATGTAATAAAAGTTTTAGATTCCGATTCACTATATGTTTAGAGATATGACCTCGGGAAATTGGGGTTTCTAAATGATCCTAAAATAAACTTTAGACAAGTCAGTTTGACATTTTTGCTATTACTTTTGTTCTAGGAAGCTTCAGACAGTGACCTTTGGATGAGATGATGTAGAGATATTTAAGAACATGTGGTAAAATTTTAAGATACTGGTTCACTATAGTTTATGAGATATGTCCTTTTGAAGTAAGGGTTTTTGAATAGCTTAAAGCAAGAGATTATGGTGATATTGGCATAGATTATGGTGATGTTATTGGCATAGATTATGGTGATGTTATTACCATAGATTATGGTGATATGGGCATAGATTCTGGTGATATGAGCATAGATTATGTTGATGCTATTGCCATAGATTATTGTGATGTTATTTTCATGGATTATTGTGATGCTATTGGCATGATCTAGGGTTCCTTTCTTGGAATGACCTAGGGTTTGAAGATGATAATGATGTTAAGGGTTTCAAGAAGCAAATAAATGAAGTTGATGGATGATAGTTTCTAGGATTTGATTACAGACTTGAGAGGCATCTTTTTGATCCCATTCTTGAAGGTCTTATTACAGATTTGAAGGGGTAGTTTGTTGTAGATTTGAAAGTTATATTGTAGATATGTTTTGGTCTTCTTCTTGAAGGGTTTGGTTGCATATTTGTAAAGCATTATGAAAATCTTGTTTGCAGATTTGGAGGACAAATTTGAGGCATGTACAAGTTGACATGTTGACAGTGACGGTGACAGTGATAATGATAGTGACAGTGACAATGATAGTGACAATGACAATGATAATGATAGTGACAGTGGCAGTGACAGAGACAATGGCGGTAACAGTAATAGTGGCAACGACAGTGACAGTGACAATGGCAGTGGCAATGACAATGATAGGTTGATACTCTTATTCATATTAGTGTGGTAGGGTGGTGCTAGGGAATGTTGGTACCTGTGATCTCAGGGAGTTGGTGCTTCATTCTAGTTGGTGCTGGAGAACTAGGGTGGTAGGATGGTGCAGGGGACACTGAGTTGGTGCTCAAGAGGATTAGTGTCCTCATCCTATAGATAGGTTGGAGTCTGTTAGCAAGTTGGTGCTTGCCCAAATAATTTAGTTGGAGCTGGCTATAGAAGGTTGGAGTTTGTTTTGCAAGTTGGTGCTTGTAGTGAAGGTTGGAGCCTTCACCAAATTAGTAAGTTGGAACTTACTGTAAACAAGTTGATATATACATTTGTGCAAGTTGGAGCTTGCATTAGGGATGGGTGTCCTTCTTAGGCCGAAGCCTATATTGTAATGGAATAATGATAAAAGAACATCTTTTGTGGTTTTCTCTTGTTTGGGTTTCCACATAAAAATCTCTTGTGCATTGTGCATGATTTTATGTGATAATGAATGGCATTGTTAATGGTTAATGTTACATGATGCGCTTAAGGTTAAAAATGGTAAAAAGTGCTCAACACTGATTCATCACCCCGCTCTCAGTATTGCTGAATATTCCAACAAATGGATGCTTAACTGTTGCAAGTCGAGAGGGAAGTTGTGAAGGATAGAGGTGATCAACATGTAAGGGAGATGAACCTCCAACACATATTAGAGGTGCTAAAGGAGAAAACGCAAGAACTGGAGGCGAGGGTGCTTCTCTTGGAGCTCCAGGTCAATCATATGGTGATGGAGACTCAACTATCCAAGCAGGAAGCCATAACTTCTACCCCAGTTAGACCAGTGTCCTTGGGGATTTAGACCAATTTTGGCACACATCTCTCTTGAAACGATTATGTTTTTCAAGTATAATTTGTTTTTGGAAACGTTCTATCGAATTTATAGTAGTATAGGTAGTTTTATTTTAGCCAATATAAATCTGCCTGGTTCTGCAAGGTTGTATCAGTACAACTCTATTTTGAACTTTGTAACATTGATATAGGTTCTATGAACTAGTATGTAATTTTGTCAAAGTGGCCCAAACATCTTTTTTTAAAATATAAAATTCGATCGTTTCTCTTAAAAAAATAAAATAAAATTGCGATATAGTCGAAAAAGATAGAAAGATACCAACTGCATAATCCTTAAACAACTCATAAATATAATAAATTCAAGCAACTTGAACAAAGTCAATATACACGTTTAGAGGAAAGATGAATCTTGAAGCGTAGTTGGTAGCTCACTCAGGATTCCGAAACCTATAATCACCGGTTCGGGAGTTAATGCATTGACCAACGTTTCCCACTAGCCAGGTATCTACCATGCAATTGAAATTGGCCGGTGGCGGAATTATTGCATTGACCCACCGGCCAGACATACCATGCAATTGACTTATTCCCAGGTTACCAAGCACAGCCATGAATAACTAAGTAAAGTTAGCCCCCTTAAATATTCGAAAAATTGAAATGCGCGACCCGGATTGGCACAATGCACGGGATTTTCGTTTTCTAATGGTTATATTAATAAAACATGATTCGCACGTTCACATCCCAAAATATTCGGCGATTGCATCGGTCACAGGATTTGGACGGAAGAGTAAAAGTACAGGATTGCATCCCAAAATATTTCATATTTGAGAGAAGCTCCGATCCCTTGATTCCCTCGGACGCAGGCCTGTAAAAGCCATGGGAGAGATTGTGAAGAAAACATGGCACAGATATTTGCTGCAATTGCAGCTTCATCCTTTGAGAACCAAGGCAAGAAGCTCTCAATCTGATTCTAAATTAGATTACAAATTCATTAAGCACGATAGTTGCATGGGGTTTCGTTTCCTTATAAGGATAAATATAGATAACAGACCAAGGAGGTTTATTTGAAATGGAATTTGGCTGAATTGTGGGGACCCTATTGCGTTATGACAGTTGCTTTGAATCCGTTATTTAGCAATTTTCTTTTGTTTTGTTGTGCGAAATTTTAAACCTGACGTTTTGCAATCTTGTTGCAGGCCATCACGGCGGGAGTTTTGGCTGGCTGTAGCGACACGATTGGCCAGAAAATTTTAGGTGCCAAAAAAATTCAGTTGAGACAAGTGTCTCTAATGATGGTGAGTAATAATAGCTGTCGTGTAAAGGTCGCTGAATCAAGAGGAAATTTATCGTTTCAAGTTCATCTTTGCAATGAATTTTGACAAACAGTTTTGTCGAGTTAAGTAAAACTGAGATTGCCTAAAAGCGTTATTTCAGAAAAGTAAGGATAAAGTAGCTCCAGCAGAATATATTTAAGGCAAGTAGTAATTATTTGCTTAAAATACCTAGTCCGCTACTTTAAAGGAGTTACTAACCTGTAGGATTAAGACCCAGGGGCTATTTAGGGAAGTTTGATATTCGAGATTAGATTAAAGTCAGATATCTGGAGTAGATAAGATAAGATAATTTTATTAACGTCCAACTAATGACTAAAAAAATAGGTCAATGGGACTGCTGAGTACAATGATGTCATTTCAAAGCAGGAGTACCAAAGGTCTCATTTAAAAGGCAAAAGACATGAAAGGAAAATGAAGTAAAATAGAACGGAGCGTGAAGTTTTTGCTAGGTCATGGAAAACATGAAAAGCCCTCGACCCCGAGCACGGACGACCACACGGGGGTGGAGCTGTACAAGAGTAAAAGATCCAAGAGCAAGAAGATCTAGAAGTAATGAGGTAGGTCTATCATGGAATGGACCCATCTCTCCTAACATTTGAGGCCAAAATGAAGGAAACTCAAAATAGTATGCTGTCTAGAGGAAGAGTTGGTGGAAGACTTAGGCCACCCATTATGCCGTTGTTTAAAGGGGCCAACCCATTGTTGATCCTTTGGGGGTCTTGATTGCCTCAAGGGGAGGGATTCGGTCTCATCATGCCGTTGAGATCCCGGGGGATGGGTGAGGGTTTCACGGGACCATATTGATCTAGAGGTGACAACTGTGCTGCTATCTCTTAGTGCCCCTTCTTGAGGGAAGCACTGTGAAATAGGAAGTGATCCGTTGGGCTGAATGTCGTCAAGCAGAAGGCTGAAGAATATGGGCTCGAAGCCTGAGGGTCTCCTGCATGTATAAAGCCAAGCATCTTTGGGGGTATTTGAAGAAGCTGGTAAGGGTGTGAATTCCTTGGAAAAGGTAGTGGAACCTCCCTCTGATCTCGTAGTAGATGGGGCAATGAAAAATGAAGTGCTCTTTTGTCTCAACCTCGTGAAGATGACACAACTGGTAGATCTTGTCAAAACAATAGATTTGGTGGTCTGTCTCTACCCGAAGCCAGTGAGAACCCACTCTGAAATGGCAAAGGGGAATTGGAAGAGCATGTAACCAATGGCAGAGGGTATACTGTGTTAGTTTTGGTAGCTCGACAAATGCTTCTATGTTGGGGGTGTCTAGCAACGTGGAAGGGGTCTAGATAGACTCTCTAGACCTGTGTTGCATGGGTACCCGTACCAGGGGGTCGGTACACGAACCAGTACCGGGTACTTGGGTACTTTGATGGTATGTACCCAGCCGTACCCAAATCCAACCTCACGTACCGGGTACTTCATTTACGAAAACAGGGTACTTGCATGGATTTCGGTACGCTGTACCGCATGTTTGGGTATGCGGGCAGTACGGCCATTGGGCAATTTACCTTAGCTCGTCGGTCAGGGGGGTAGATTTGAAATGTTTGAAGTTTAAAATTTTAAAAATTAAGAATTAGAACACTAAAACACATGTTATGTGGGCCCTTACCCCTTACCTAAACCCGCACAACACTCCATTTCACACTGCTAGTGCTCCGTGCTCACTACTCCAGCGTTGCCTATCTAGAGAGCTTGCTGACAGAGGACCTTAGTGATGCTGATGACATTGATCCTGAGTATGTTGATGACATGGCTTGAGGAAGCCAAATCAACTATCTTGTTCATTGTTCAATGTTTACTGTTTTGAACTTTCTTTTTCATGTTTGGAAATGCCATTAGGCAAATTTTGAATGTAGTATGACAATGAAGTTTGAACTCATGGTGTCATGGACATATAATATTTTATGTTATTAATTATATTAATATAACTTTAGTCTTCCAGTCTTCCACTTGATATCTACTATGACTCTATGCCATATGATTTATCAAATTTATTATTTTATGTTTCAAATTTTCAATGTGAATGTTTATATGAATCATTGAATTTAGAAATATCAAATATACATGTATGATGTGACTGTGACATGTTTTATATATATATATATGTCTACAGTACCCCCGACGTACCCAAGTACCTTTTTTCAAAAAGTGGCGTCCCCGTCCTTGTACCAGTACTCGTCCCCGTACCCATGTTTCCTGGCAACTTAGCTCTAGATATTCTTTGTAAAAGTGTATTTTGTAATATTTTATGTAAAAATGTCAATTGTATTGGGTGTCCTGTTGGTGCTTGGAATCACACCTGGGAAAATGTGGCAAAAATCTTCAAGCCGCTGGTGTGGCCTTGGGGGCAAGCCAGATTCAAGAGCTGTCACCTGAAACTTGACTCCTCCGTCTAGGCTTACTCCTATCGAAGCCAAGGGGGGTGGACCCTAAAAAGTAAAAAGAAATCTAAAGTGTTTAATCTATGAAAGATGAAAACAACTAATCTAGGAGTTAGAAAATTCTACACAAGAGCAATGCAACATAAAAGAAAATATCATTCATTATTCCACATCATCATTGTCATTTGAAATATAAACATCCATCATCATAAAATATAAATAACAAGACCAGTGCTGATAAATGGAATCAAAACCAGCTTAGATCCAAATCCTAGGCTCTATCAAGCGCCGAGAGGGATCGAATCTATCGGCGCTTGTTTATACTTCTTATGGCTACTATAATATATTTTTTACTTCTTTCTTTTATTTCTTATGTTTCTACTTTTTATGTTAGCTATAATATTTTTTACTTCTTTGTCTTTTCTACTTCTTATATTTCTAATATATTTTTTACTTCTTATATTTCTAGTTTTTATGTCAGCGATATTTTTTTTACTTCTTATATTTCTAATATTTTTTTTTACTTCTTTATTATTTTTACTTCTTATATTTCTAGTTTTTATGTCGGCTATATTTTTTTTTACTTCTTTATTTTATGTCGGGTATAATATTATGTTTCTACTTTTCATATCCACTATAATATTTTTTTAACTTATTTATTTTATGTCGGCTATATTTTTATTAATGGCCGACAATAATATAGACAAATGTTACATGTAACGTTACAAGATCTCCCTCATATTATACTTTTTACTTTTTAGTCGATAATAATGACAAACGTTACTCCAGAAACGTTACAAGATCTCTCCCATACTGGGCTATAGAGCGCCTCTCGGCGCAATAAAGTGCTTGAAACAAAATGACAATGTTGTGCAATTGTTCTTGGTAAATTTTATTATTACGTGGTAATGAGTTTTTATTATGGATGAGGGATTTCCAATATACCGTAAGGTACTGGAAATATGTCCGGAATTTGACATGGTGGTTCCTCACTTGGACATGTGGGCTGGATCGGAGTCTTTGGGAGGTGTTCAACACTATACCAAACGAGGGTATAGTCTAACGGTATCCCGAGGTTGCTACCCGATGGTTCCCGCTTCCTTTGAGAAATTTTCCCACCAGTGTCAAATAGTCGTTTATGCAGTATTTTCGTAAAGGGTGGTTTATTGGGAAATGTTAAACTTATTACTAGTCACTATGTCCCTTTCTGGTGTGATCAACATGTTCAAACAAAGATGCAGTGATCCTAGAGCATACGAGGACAAAGCTTTGTTAATTTTTATGTATTTTGAAAAAATATTTAACTTTTTAAATGCCCCAAGAGTCTCTTTTCTAGTCAGTACTCGGGGAAGCCCTTATCCTGAAACCATAATTCGAGAAAAGGAAAATTGTAAAAAATGATGAAAACTAAGTCCTGAGTGAACTTGTGGCCCGCCAATGGAATGGACTAACAAGGTTAGTTTTATCCCTAGTTAATTTTATTAAAGTGTTGAAAAGCAAACCTAAGCTAAAAATGCACCCCACAAAAAATGAGTCGACACAGTTTCCCCCTTGGGGGGATGGGGTGTGGGTGCTGGTTAGCCCACTTGCTCTCATTTAATACTTGCTTTACAATGTGATAAGAAGTGCCCCAGTCATGCAAAATTGACTCAAAGGCTTACAATAATAGAAGGAAAAAGTTTATGGGTTAAGAAGGTATGTTTTTGGGTGCTCCTGGTGGCTCGATCTACCAAAATTCAAGCAGTATCTTCTCTTATCTGTTCATAAAGTGCAGAAAACCAGCAAGCTAATGTCAGTAGAAGATGCCCAAAAACACTTTAAGAGTGTGTTTGGGTCACCCAAAAAATACCCAAAAAAAATCTAAAGGAAAAACTAAGTGAAAATGCAAAAAATGAACTAAGTGAGACAAGTTGTAAGGCTTGTCTCCTTAGGATCTTTGCATACTCAAAGAGCAGCAAATTTAAAGCTCTTGAATCAGCCAAATAAACTTTTTTAAATCAATGTAAACATACTACTTATTCAAGCCTTAAGATATGCAAAAAATCAACCTGTAACAAGAAACATGCTTCTACTAGATCTGGATTAAGATTTTTTACTTTGAAAATTACTTAAGATCTAATAAAATAAATCAGATCTATTTATGATATTGCAAAAAGAAGCAGACCTGAGATACACAAACCGAGGTAAGAAAAATTTGAAGTTTTTGCTAACGAGAAGGATGAAGAGGAAAACTCCTTGAACTTGGGCAATGGGGTCCTCAAGAGTGGGGATCAGAGGGACTAGTTCTCCTTGGATCAGTCCTGAACACAAACGGACGCAAGCAAGCTCCACAAACTCTTCAGATTGGCAATCTGTAGTCACAAGAAACAACTCACACAAGAAAGATCAAGAGCAACTGGTGTAGACTAATATAAAGAGTTAGATACAAGCATTTAAACAAAAATAACTTTGTAAATTTAACCTCTCTACAATAAACGAACAGAGAAATAATGGATTAGATAACACGTCTTCACCTTACTAAGATATACACCTCCTTCAAAAGCCAGTCTTTGATCAACAAACAAATGCGAATAAAAATGTAAAGACACAGATTACCTTATGCATAAGCTAGAACATGATCATCCACACATCATAGATCCACACATTGATTTGCCTCCAAAGCCTTTATTCATTAACAAAATTCCAAAAGGATATACAATACTTAGCAGCAGAGGTTCCACCTTCTCATCATAAACAATGGAGAGGGGACATGCTTAAATAGAAAAGAGCAAGAGGGGAGGGTGCACATGTTGAGGGAGTGAGGGCGAATATGTGGAGGATATGGTGGCATGAAAGGGGCTGCCCTCTCCTCTTTCTTGGCTGCCAATACGCAGCCCTAACTCAGCCTTAACATATCCTGCGTTTTCCTTAAAGAGTGTGCTCCTTCTCTTGGGGAATGTGCCTCCCTCATGGGGAAATGCGCCTGCCTTGAGTGGGGAGTTATTCCCACTATTCTAGCTGCCCCAAATGTTACCAAAAATGCTTCTTACACTTCCTAGATCATAGCTGATCTGAACATGACTCCAAATCCCCAAAATTTTGGAGTTTAATTTTTCCCCATTTTTGTTTATTTTTGCATTTTTTCACACATTTTTCATTTTTTTTGGTTTTTTGAGCATAAGTGAAAAATAAATGAGTAAACAACTATGGAAAGTGGGTTTTGGGGTATGGTGGGTGCTCTAAGCTAGAAAACGAGCACCCCCATGGCAAAAAAGGCCCATAGACCACACTTTTACATCATTTTCGATTTTTTTGATTAAACCATTAAAAAATGGCTTAGATTTACGAAAGAATATTTTTTCATTGGAATAAAAAAAAAACCTAGGGGGACCTAGCACATGTCCATACGACCCAAAATTAATGTCTAGCATGTTCATATACATTGACCCATGGACTTTAATAACCCCCTAAGGCCCGTAAATCTCACCAGGCATTCCAGCTTTGGAGGAGCAGGAGAAAAAATAAAAAATTATGTTATGCAAAAATGCAAGACATAATTAATAAGTGAAAAAACTCCTTGGAATACCTGAATTGATTGACAAGTCCTTGGAAACTCCTTGGAAGCCAAGTCCTTTACAAAAATACCATGTTAGCGCATTTTATTACAAACCCCGCAGGGCATGGACATGTGAAAAAAATAAAAAAGGGGCCCTTATAAAGGCCTGATGGACTTCAAATCACTGAAAATGAACATGTAACATGTTCAACTTTGCCCGCTCACTTGATAGTCCAACTAAGTACAACTTAGCTGGTAACATGTTCCATGGTATTGTCCATGGTATTTGCATAAAGTGAAAGTTATAAAAGGAGTCTAAGGAGAGTGTTCTAACCATCACATGTAGGAGTGAGTCATATCTCTTGTGGAGTGGTCACAACACAGTGATAAGAGTGAGTCATATATTTTGCATGTTGGACAAGAGTGAGTTATATCTCTTGTGAGTGACAGGAGTGAGTCATATCTTCTGTTGGGGTTTGTCATTTTTGTTGAGTGTTTGGGCACAGTGAGAGTTAGGAGTCTGAGATTCAGTGAGTCATATGATATATATGGAATCCTATCGTTGTAAGTGCTGATTAACAAATCTGCAATAAAAGAAAAAACTGTTGGCTGGTTTTCCCCATTGGGGTTTTCAGGGTACTTCTTGTGTTCAGTTTTCTTTGTATCTATTGGTTAGCTTAGCAGTGTGTTTCAATATTTTATTTTCAGAGGTGCAATGAGAAAAAATATCTAAGTAAATCTGAAGTGAATACTAAAATTGAAAGCTGTAACTAGATCTGCTAAGGGTTTATAAAATTTCACATGGTATTAGAGTAGGTTTAGGGAAACCCCAACACAAGATTGAGAAACAAAAAAAGAGTACCATATGACCTCGGTACGGGCCGTACAGATGCCATATGTTTGTACCGTCATGCAAATTGCTGATCGTGGAGGATTGCAGTGGATCTGTGACCGGGAGATGTGAGTGATCGACTGGTGTTGAGATTGGGTGCGAAGATCATGAGCAGAGGAGCCCGTGGATTGGCCAGAGGGCATATTACGTGGTAGCCTGAAGTGAGTTGCTAGTTGCGGTGGTTTAGAGTCGATTGGGAGTTGGCCAGGCAACAAGATCCACGCGTGAAGAAAGGTGACGTCGGATTGGGATTTGTGTAGTCGTTGGACGAATAACCAGATCACAAAGCAAGGGGCATTGGCATGAAGCAACGGAGGTGGAGTGCGAACTCGGGTAGGAAGCGTCGCAGAGAAGCCGAGAGTGGCTAGTGTCATGGTGGATGGGCGTTGAAGTTTGAAGCATGAGTAGGGGTGATAGTAAGCCGTAGCCACAGCCGTTGCAACATCCAGGCACAGGTGTTGCCAGAAGAGATCGCCGTGAGAGCAGGTCGATGAGAGTGAGGCTCGGGTCTTGATTGGGCAACATATGTAATTGATCCGTGGGTCTGATAGAGCAGGCCGCGAGAGTTGAGCACCGAACGTGAGGACTTGTGAGTGTGGGCTGCTGCCAATAGCGCATGCAGCTATGGATTGGGTCGACGTTGACGAGAGGTGGCTCGGGTGGAGAGGCCATGAGTCGACAGAGTAAGATGTCGGTGCAAACAACAGACACGTTGGTTTGGGCGGAGTGACGGCAGAGACGATTGTGGACTGTTGACTGTAGCTAGACGTGGAGTCCATGTGGAGAAGCCGTCGGGAGAACTGAGGTCGCTACAGCAGTTGCGTGGAGCAGAGAGATGGGTGTGGGTAAAGTTGTGAGTTGCGAGAGGCAGCTTGAGTAGAGAACCGACTGGGCAAGGAGAGTCGTTGGTGAAGAAAAAAAAAGCGGCTGGCAGCCGCTAAAACTGAGCCACCAGGTTGCTAGTGCAGAAAAACTCAGGTAGGGTAGCAGGCCTAGGGACGCCTAGGATAGTCCGGGCAGACCCCTAGCAGTGCTAGTAAAGTTTTGGGTAGCTGGGCAGCCCTGGGTAGGGGGCAGAAGTACCCCGAAAGCTGTTGGGCAGCCATAAAAACTTCAGGCAACTGTGTAAAGGGCTTGGGTAAGGGCATAAATCGCTCAGAAATTTTGGGCAGCAAGAAGAAAACCCTAGGCAATAACAGAATGTTGTGGGGTAAGATGTATAGGTTGCTGGGACAACTTGTGGTCAACGCTTAAGGGAGTTTGGAGCAGAGTTCCAAAGTGAGTCTAGAGTTTGGGTCAGTGTCTGAGAGGGAACGTGAGGCTCATCTCAACAGGCCTACATGGTATGAGATGACACTGATGGAGGAGCACATGGATCTAGATCAGAGTCCAACAGAGGCAGCATCAGGGTCTTCCAGTTCTGAGGGAGCAGCTGCAACAATAGAGGACCAGGTTGATCATGGAGGAGGTGGTGTCTTTAGAAGTACCTCCCTCACTAAGAGGGAGTGTTAGTTTTGGTAGCTTGACATGTACTTCTACGTTGGGGGTGTCTAGCAACGTAGAAGGGGTCGAGATAGATTCTCAATACAATCTTTGTAAAAGTGTCTTTTGTAATACTTTGCGTAAAACGGTCAATTGTATTGGGTGTCCCATGGTATTGTCCATGGTATTTGCATAGAGTGCAAGTTATAAAAGGAGTCTAAAGGAGAGTGTTCTAATCATCACATGTAGGAGTGAGTCATATCTCTTGTGGAGTGTTCACAACACAGTGACAAGAGTGAGTCATGTCTCTTGCGTGTTGGACAAGAGTGAGTTATATCTCTTTTGAGCGACATGAGTGAGTCATATCTTTTGTTGGGGTTTGTCTTTTATGTTGAGGGTTTGGGCACAATGAGAGTTAGGAGTCTGAGATATGGTGAGTCATATTCGAAATCTTGTCGTTGTAAGTGATGATTAACAAATCTGCAATAAAAGACAAAATTGTTAGTTGGTTTTCCCCATTGGGGTTTCCAGGGTACTTCTTATATTCGGTTTTCTTTGTATCTATTGGTTAGCTTAGCAGTGTGTTTCGGTATTTTCTTTTTAGAGGTGTAATAAGAAAAATTTGCTAAGTAAATCTGAAGTGAATAATAAAATTGAAAGTTGTAACCAGATCTGCCAAGGGCTTATAAAATTTCACATATTGCGGTTGAATAATGAGTTCGTCTCTCATCTCCAAGTGGCAAGAAGTGCTCAACATAGATGGCCATCTTAGGGTGTAACTCGCCCCAAGGGTTAACCCAAGTGATCTATATAAACTGCATGTAAATGTCATCTTTGATGATCCCGTTCAATTCCTGTCCAGTAGGTAGGAGGTGGCCAGGTGCATCCAGAGAATATCTAAAAGGAGAGAGTCAGTCGATCTGAATGGCCACAAACTCCAAGAGAATTAAGACCCCCGCAAAACAACCTTAAGCACGTTCTAGAGGGCTAGATGAGGCAATAGTCTCTGAAGAACAATAGGCCAAGTATGGGTACTGGTCCCACCCTATTGTTGAGTCAACAGAGCTTTGGAGGAAGTGCAAAAAAGAGACCAAACTAAACACCATCTCAAGTCGGAAGGGTCGGGCACCAAACTTTGCTAGGATGATGTGCCGAGGAATTGCCTATTTGCACCTAATGATGCATCAGAGGAGAAGAGTTTGGACTCTCTCGATTGAGGTCCAATCAGACTCAAGTAAACAAGGCCCCCAAATGTCCGAGCCATAGAGAACAATGGGTTGGATAAGGGAGTCCATTAGGGCCATCTTGGACGATATGTGTTGAAAGTGGTGTCATAAGCACTGTCTCTCGAGGAGGGCCAAGGATCCATAGCCCTTGTTGACCCAAGGCTAAAGGGTATGTCACAAATTGAAGAGGGGTCTTGAAAATTGCACTCCCAAGTATGTGTAGGAGCCGGTGATCTTGATCTCCTCCCCTTTGAAGAAGAAATGAAGGTCTGATAAAGTCTTCTTGAATCTTCGTCCCATTGAAGATCATAGCCTTGGTTTTACCTAGGTTGACTATCAACTGTCAAAGATTGCAGAAAAGAGCTAAAGCATCCAACTATCTCTACAACCCCTCTGGAGATGAGGCCACGAGGATCATATCGTCAGCAAAAAGGAGAATAGAATAAAATGAAAGTAAATCCAAATAAGTACCATTTCCCACTGCTTCTTAAATTAGGACAAAGTTTGTCGGGAAAATGATCTATTTCATATAGGATCCCATCTAGTAAATTTGTTAGTCTACGTGAAACTAAATTTGATTCAAATATATTGAACCCACTCATTCCAATTACTTGTGGATATGGTTCTTAACTAAAATGCCAGACATGGGTATTCGGCAAAGTAACCTTGCTATTTGTAGAAATTCAGCAGATGGAGCTGGAAGTGAGTTGTAGTGATGAATAGGCACCCTAGGGGGATGGAGTTCAATACCAACTACTTGTGGATATGGGTCGTTACAAAAATGCTAGAAAGGGCATTAGGCAGGGTGCCCATGTCATTGATAGAAATTCAACTGATGGAGTTGTATTTGGACTTATAGCGATGCATAGGCACCACGGAGGTTATTGAACTCAAGACCAACTATGTATGGATGGGTCCTTAACCAAACTGCCAGACTGGGGTATTCAACAAGGTACCGACATCTTTGATAAAAATTCCACCCATGGTTCTTAAAGCACCAAGCACCTCATAACTTACTGTTTTCCTGTTTTAATCGATCAGACCTTCCTTCAACCTTAATGTAATGTAATTCATTGCTGATAGAAATTGTGTAAACTTACCATAAGTTTGTTAAGTGTCAGGAGCTACTCTAAGAGACTATTAAAATGTGCAGGATTAAATTTTAGTTGACTTTCAATCTTAATAGAAGAAGGTATAAACAACATGTGTGAAATGGACAAAGTTGACTATTAAAATGTGCAGGATTAAATTTTAGTTGACTTTCAATCTTAATAGAAGAAGGTATAAACAACATGTGTGAAATGGACAAAGTGTGATAATGTAGTAACCCCATTTTCAAGGTCTTGACATCTCTTGTAGAGAGTGGCATATAATTTTTTTACTTGATGTCTTTGTGATGGCATCCCGACAGTGTGCAATGGAGTTCAAATAGATGCCCTATTTAAAGGGAATGCATTAGTATGTGTGCATAGAACAATCCTATCTTGTCCAATGTCCACTTTATTAAGTCATCAATGGAATAAAGCCAAAGTTAAGATGCAATGAACATAAAAGGAACACGTCGACTTGATTGCTGTAGGACAAATAAAAGTGTGTGCTATAATATGACAAGTGGAGAGAAAACATCTACCTTATTTTTCTCTGACAAGAATATATGCAAAGGGCTTTTGCAAGAACCAGTGTATACCATCTTCTACATATGGCCTATGCTTTATGTGCATGATTCCAACCCTGTCGTAGTGACTTTCTCCAGCATTGTGTTGCATTTGCTAATTGATATCTCCACCCATTAGGGGGTTGTAGTGGGAGATGGAGACAAGGAGATTGTTGCTATAGTTTTATCAAAATTTCACTTGATCTAGCTAGGAAGCTGGCAAGGAGGCCTTTATACTTTTTTTAGAGAAGCATCCAAATTAAAAATCACTTACGGTTTTCTCTGTAAACTCCTTGTCCTGCTTGCACTTGCCTTCTCTCATGGTCAGTATAGTTCTGCTTTACCTTAACCCCCTTGGAATCTGCAGTCTCCTAATGGCCATAGTCTTCATATAGGTCTTTGTCCTTGGTCTCCAATGTCACAGACTCCAAGACTACCATCTCTCTAATACCATGTTAAATTTCACATATGGGTGGGTACATATTCACAATAATAAACAAACAAACGTGAAGAGAACAATAAAGGTGGTGGGTACATATTCACAATAATAAACAAACAAACGTGAAGAGAACTATAAAGGTTACTTATATTAAAGATTTGTTGCAGCAAGTTCATACACGGGAGCCTATCCACAATTTCATGTACCATTCTCTCTTCTAATTACCTCCCATTACTTCAATAGATAGAACCCTTATGTTGGTTATGGTGGTGTAACCACCTAACCCCTAGCCTGACATCAAATATAATCTTGATCACTTGTCACTTAACGCATTAAGTGACTTTCGTATAACACTCGACATATCTATATTTTCATAATATATTCTAACAATCTTGTGTATGCACTTTGAAATCTATGTATCGGGATGACAGAAAACTTGACATAACTGCAACTGGATCAACGTCCAAATGAATGGCAGACTGCATTATAGACTCTAGGAAAAATTCATTATAAAGAAGTATATCATCCCAGATAGAACACATATCGAAACATTCAGATGGAGGTATCACTTGGTCAATTGCCGGGACCAAGTCCTGAGAAGGTAAGCATGAACTCAGAGGCTTCTTCTCATTAGCAATTGTAATCAAGGGATAGAAAGGTTGGTTGAACTGAGTACACTCAACTTTAGAGGCTAAACACTTCCAAGGGTTCTTAAAGTTCAAAGACTTAAATTGAGACTCCTTATTTATGAAAGGTGTGACAACTGTTGAAATTGTGTGCACAGGTGATGCATTAGCTTGCAAATCAGGTGGAGGAAGATTAAAAGTTCTCATTAATGAAGGATACATCCCCACACCAATGTTTTCACAATTCCTCGCAAAATGGGCAACGAAAGGAATATTGGATCCATGATCCTGATTGAACTCATTACTGTTTAATGGTAGTTGGTCAATTGTTGCAATCTTTCCTTCATGTGGAAACTTGATGACGCGAAAGATCGAAGAGACTACTGCCATCATAGCTTGAGTCCAATTTATCCCTAGTAACAAATTGTAATCAAGTGGGTAATCAACCACTTCCCCATCCACTTTAACTACTTTGCCCCCCAGCTCTATAGGAAAAGCCGGGATAATCCCATGAGGTTTAAAAAGATGGCCGTTGAAAGCTTTTAAAATGGTGACCGGAGGAACTATGTTAGGTGATCCTAAAGCCTTCCAGCATGATAAAGACATAACGCATGTGGAGGCACCCTCATCCACCACTGTCCGATGGATTTTAGTATTTCCAGATATAAGTTGATTTTGAAACGCTGCATGGTAGGGTAAACGAGGCTTCCAATTATCAAAATCGAAAGTGATCACTTGACTATCTGCAGGATCGAGGGACCCTAAAGCTGAAAGTAAGGTCTTCCTTTGAGTTGGACAACTCCGCAAGACCTCAGGTGTAGACATCACACATGGTGCTTGCGCCAAATCTTCAACTATGCTATGATTTTGTGTAGCACGCGCATTAGGATTAAATGCCGCATTCTTAAGAAGAACTTTCGGTATTTGAGGCATAGTGTCGTTAAGATGCTTCTCTATATGCAAAGTAGTGTTATAAAAACCGGCCCGGAACTGGCAAAATCGACCGGTCCAATCGGTTCCAATGGTTTTCCGGTCCAACTATTTGATTCAACCCGTTTTTTACCGGTTCCGTACGAAACCGGCCGGTTTCCACCAGGAACCGCCCGGTTCCGTACAGAACCGACTAGTTTTCTTAAATCGGTCGGGTTCTGTACGGAAACGGCCAGTTCCATACCGGGTCTTTCTAGGGCAAAAAACCCACGTTTTGAAATTTTTGTAATTAGAAAACCAAAATATTTGGGCACATCGACCACATTCGCTAACCTAATTACCATACAATCACTATTTATTGACATGGGGACACTCAATTGCAATCACGATTCACAATCATCTTTGGATTTTGTTGGGCTGAACATACAAATTAAGGAGTCAGGGCAGTAGGGCATTCAGGAGTCTGGAATCGAATCTCAATTGTGGGTCGTGGCACAACCGAATTTTGGTTTTATACACTCTTGCTATATACATGAGAAACTTTGCGTATTTGTGTATAATGGTTTGAATTCACATGGATGTAGATGAATACATATTTAATTTTTGAAAATATGAATATTTTATGTATTTTTGCTCAACCGGTTTTTTTTCCCGGTTTTTGTCCAATTCCTGTCTGGGTCCGGGTCCGAGTCCTGGGGTCGATTGGTTCGACCACCGGTCCGGTTTTGATAACATTGATGCAAAGAATTGTTACTATCAACATAAATAGGTTCCTTACCTTTTGATCCAGACGAATTAGTTTCATAATTCTTGTTCCTAGTTTGGAGATACAAATCCCGTTCACACATGAAAACGTCTCCTGAGCCTAAATTGCCCCCTTGAGAGGAGGCTCCCTGGTTGCCCCCTCGGGAGGTTGCAGGGTTTTGATGAGCACTAGCCAATAACTTTTGTGCCATTTCCATCTTAGGGCATTTGTAAGTTAGATGATCCTCCCCACATAACAAGCAAGGAAATTCCATCTTAGCTTTTTCATTAGCCCCACCAGCATTATTGTTGTTATTATTTGCATTGTTTGTCCCCTTATTCCCATTTTTCTTTTTCTTAGTTTTCTTCCCTCCGGGCTGCTGGTTGTCTTGAGAGTTCCGTACTGACAAAACATCTAAAGGAGGGTTGGGTTTAAGGTTTTGTGTGTTAATTTGACCAGTTGCCAGTGAATTTTGACTTGAAAAGTTGGTACCCGGGCTAACTGGATTGTTCTCAACTGCTCCGATCACTCCATTAGCGTGAGTTGTCGGGATAGGTTTTGTAAGATCAGTAGTCGATCTTGGTGCATCAGGAAGAATTTCATATAATATTCCAGACTGAGAATAATCAAGTCTAATTGTTGGGCTCTCAAAATGGCTTCCTCCTCTGAGGTAACCCCTGAAGTAGATACATATTTAGAGATGTAAGGTAGGAGTGATTTCAAAAACCACTCTAATAAGAACTCCGGGGGAATCTCAGCTTCAATCATCCTTTTCCGTCTTCTCCACTCCTGAATGTGGTGAGAAATGTGAGTGGCCTTATTCTACCTAAATGTAGACATAAGGTCTTGTTGCTGCCTCTTACGCACCTGGGGTTAACGCAGCAGAAAACTTCAAGTTGCTCAGTGCGTCCTTGGGGGCAAGTCTTGAGTCAAGTACTGTCACTTGATCTTGACTCCTCCGTTTAGGCTTAACTCCTAATGAATCCAAAGGGGGTAGACCCTATTAAAGTTACTAAGGCTTTAGGTACTTAGTTCTTTTGGATGAAATTTTTTATTTAGGAGTTTGGAATTAAAATATTGATCAAGACGATTGCAAAATGAAAACAACTATACAACATATATGAATAGAATAATCACGACAAAATATAGCTTAGCTGAATGACTCAAATAATAAATATCAAAGACCAGTGCCATGGAGTCAAAATAAGTGCTGCTGTGAAAGTAAAGGTTTTGGAATTGTGTTCTTGGTCAGTTTTAGGAATTATTAAAGGATGAGTTAATTAAGGGGAAAATGGGAGCTCCAGATATACTGTGAGGTACGAGGAGTAATGTCCGGAAACCAAGCAAAGGTGGCTCCTCACAAAGACGTGTGGGCTGGAGTGGAGTCTCGAGGGCGTGTTCAACACTACACCAACAAGGATGTAGTTTAACGGTGCCCTGAGGTCACTCTCCAGTGGTTCCCGCTTCTTCTGAGAAATTAACCCACGTAATACTTAGTGATCGAGTGCCGAATTTTCACTATGTTTGGGGGTGTCGATTTTATTTATGTGAGTTTTTAATTAAATGTTTGAGAATTAATAAATTGCTGCACTCTTTTTTGATTTCCCAAGGACCAGGACAATGCCCGCAAAGGGAAAGAGCATACTTTGAGAAACAACAAAATGTTCGTTCAAATTTTGGATGCTTCAAAATCAAATGCTAAAACAAAAAAATTAACCTTGAAAAGAAAAAGATATGCTCACCGAATCTATGTGTCACTTTCTGATCAACCACCACTAATTGACAATGCCTTTATGTGGTGGTGAGAGCATATTCCGTGGCAACGAGACTGGCTTTATTTAACTACTTGTGAAAATGAAAGAAAACAAAAGTAAACTACTTAATCAAAGTATACAACCTGCATGAAATGTGATTATGTGCCTGTGTTGAGAAAACGAAACAAAGTGTTAGAAAAAATCACGCAACGAAAAGGAAAAACACGAATCTCCCCAGGGGGCATGGAATATGGGCGCTGTGTATCCCACTTGCTTCTTATTACGATTTGTTACAAAATAATTTTAGCTTTGAGAATGCCTTTGATTTTTATAAATCTGAATCAGGAAGGCTTACAAATAGTTAAGAAGAGAAACTTAGAAGAAAGGGGATCTTAGGGCTCTGGATGGTAAAATCTTCAAATTTTGGCCAGAGTTTCCTTCTCTTTTTTCTTCAATTCTGCAAACTCAGCAAGCTAAAATGGCAGAAATGTTAGTAGATTAATTAAATAATACATAAAAAAAATACAACTACTTAATACTCCCTGAAGATAAAAAATTATGAAGCACAGGGATTAAGTTTTAATACTAGATTCAAGCTTACAATATGAATTTAAATGCTTCTTTTGATCTAACAAAAAATATGCAACAAGAGATTTATGCTAAACTTTAAAACGATGTACTTGTTGAAGAGTAAGGGAACCAATAATTTTTTATTTTATTTTAATAGCGTAGAATAAACAAGAACCCAGCTTCGGTTTTGAAAGAATAGAGAACCAAAGATGCCTGCAACTCAACAACGATTAGAGCAACTCAACAACAATTAGAGCAAGACAACCAACACCGAAGGTGGATGAAGATGCAACTGAGCTCAACCTCCTCCCTCGGATTTCTATCATGCACTGCCACAAACACTTGCAAAAAGAGATTAAATCTAGAATGCGTAATTAACAGAGATTAGAAGGGCATTAGTACCACTGAATACACCTACTGCTTCACTATCTCTAATTAATCAAGCATTTATAAGCAAATCAAATACAATGAATGCTTATACTATGGGCACAAAGGCCATCTAAGCTATATGAATCTACAATTATTGCAAAATAATAAGTGATTAGCTAGATATCACCTCAAAACATCAACCAAACGCACATCAAATGGGACAGCTGCACAACATATGGCCTCCAAAGCCTTTCAATTTTATTCCGAAGAGAATTATAAACAAATTACAAGAGCAGAGGTTCAATGCTTCCTCTTAAATGAGTGAAGCAACCTTGCTCAAATAGAAAAATGAGAGAGCCAGAGGGGGGGGCGCACATGCCAAGAGAGGGGCGCACTAGATGAGTTGTACTGGATTGGAAAAGGTTGGAAATCAACTTTCTTCCAATTACTAACTCCACCACTTGGCTTTCTCTTACAAATTGTTATTTTTTCTTGAGAGTTGCGCCCTCCATTTGAGGAAATGCGCCCCACTTGGAGAAGAAAAAACATCTTGCCTTTAATTGCCGAGAAAAACACTCCAGAGTGTTTTAGAAACCTTAGGAATGTTTCCACTTTACTTTGCCAACTCAGAAAACTCACTTTCGGCATGTTTCTGAGTTTTTAGAAATTGTCGGTTTCTTTATTTTCTCCATTTTTGGGGTCTTTTTTACCATTTTCGAGTAATATTCAATTTTGGAGATAAATAATTACACAAAAACTTAGGAAAGTGGGTTTAGAGGTTAAGTGGGCGCTCTGGGTTAGAAAACAAGCACCCCCATGTCTAATTCTTCCTCCTAACCACATTTTTGTAACAAATTTAATTTTCCCAATTAAACTATTAAAAACTAGCCTAAGTTTATGGGAAAAAATATTTTTGTCGGAACGGACTCAAATTCCTAGGGGACCTAATGCATGTCCACACGATTCATTATTGATGGCTAGCATGTAAAAATACATAGACACTTAGACTTTAATAACCTCCTAAGATTCGACCACCATGGAAAATACTCCAGCTTTGTCCAAAGTTCAAAGTTATGACCAAAGTGGTGTTGAAATAAAGGATTAACTGTTCCAAAAGTCCCTCCCATCCCCCCAAAAGGTTTACTACCTTGTGAGGCGGTTGTCATAACAAGGTTAGTCATATTAGAACCTCCCACCCCATACAAAGGGATACTTCCTTGGGTAGCAGGATGCCCCCATGAACATCCAGTGCTGGTGTCCCCTAGTACAATAGGATTACTTTGCGACACATTGAATCCAAAGGGTTGACCATAACTCATACCTCCAACAAATTGGAAAAGTAAGCTTGACTGGGGTAGAGTGGAATTAGAAACAACTCTACTGAAGGGTGGGTTAGAAAAAACATTTGTCCACTGAAGGGTGGGATAGTATGGAGAGGGATAGATGGGACACTGCCTGAAGCAATGGTAAAAGTTGAACTAGGACGGATAGTGGCAACCATAGGTTGACAACCTGAAAGAGGGAATCCAAAAGAGAAAGGGTTCGATCTCACTTGAGTTAACGAACCCGTACCGGTGAGTACCATCGAGGTCGGGGGAAACCAACCTGATCCTATTGTAGATCCCATATTAAAAGTGACTGATCCTATTGTAGATCCCATATTAAAAGTGACTCCTCCTACAGGGAAAGTGCTAACTGGAGTAGACATGTCCCCTGAAGTAAATACTTGTTCTCTGTTTTCCATATTGAACTTCCTAGACAATGGATTAGGAACGTTGATACCAGCTAATTGAGCAAAACTAGGACTTTGTGGCGGGTTTAGAAGTCTAGATGGATCTAAGAGGTCCTCAATTTCAATGGGACTTAAATTCTCTACAAGTTGAGGAGAATGAACTCTAGGAGAGTTATGGAGCTGCTCCTCAGTGTTTCTAAAGTGTCCTTCGTCAGAAGGTCTCTCAGACTCACCTAACCTATAACTGTTTTCTTCTACTGGTTGTTCTGTTTGATGTTCCTAGTTTTCCTCTTCTGCCCCCCGAGGGGGTGGATCAGGATAATCCAGTCTTTGCCTCGGTGCAGGGACTTCTTTCCGTTCAGGAGATTGTCCTTGAATCCTTCTGGATCTGTGTAGAGGTTGATCAACCATGGTGGCTCGCAGAAGACACTAGGAAGAAAATATACAAAAAATAAAAATCAAACTGCACACACTGAAAAGTTCCTGAAAAATGTCAAACAAGCAAACAACTAACCTTCCAAAGGAGTGTTTAGGATGATGAAGGCCCATAACAAACCAGTGAAGGGACAAAGAACAGTTATCCGGGGTCCACAATACAAACACGATGGGGCCAAGCGTTTGAATCACCAACCGCCTTCCCAAAGAACTACAAGGGATTTCCTCCCGAATCTGTCCTAGGTACAATGGAAATATCCTTCCACCGTCACCCATGTAGAGCCCTAAAGGTCCAGATACTAAGGCTACCAACTTTATAGAGAGGATCCAGGGGGACAGTCGCAGGTCGAATCAATGCGCATGGGCAGGGTAACAAAGCCCGAAATTCAGAAGCACCAATGGTACTAATGAATCCCTGTACGCGCACCAATCCTGGTAGATGCTCAATTGAATATCGGAGGGGCATCTTCTCTACTCAATCTCGCACGACCTCGTTCTTGACTCCGGTGTTAGTGGAGCTTCCCGGTTCACCTTCTACAAAGATGGATTTTCTCCCTAAAAGAATGACACCTATGTTTTGACAAGTCTGAGTGATCGTGGAGGAGTTAACTCACAACTCCCTACCTCCACAATCCTACTTAAGCTATTAGGTGTGTTTTTAAACTAAAAGAAAACCTAAGATCCTATCCAAGTTATTGATTGCTTGCTTTAAAAATGTACTTTCAAAACTTTCAGAAGAAGTAAAACAAGTGCAACTAAAGAAAGATATTCTTTAACTGAAATAAGAAGCACTTTAATCACCACAAATATGCACTTCTCACTCTCAATTTCTTTCCAATGCAAGTCCTAACGAGATGATTTAGGATGCGTATGGAATTTTTTTGGTATCTAATGCAATTTTTGGTCTTTTCGAATGCAAAAGGTAAAAAATTAAAGTCTAATGTGCAAAATCAAACTTAAAACCTAAGCATGCAACTACTGAAACAACTAACTATGCAAAAGAAAATTTCTTGTTTTTTGATGCAAAGCACTCCTAAATCCTTTAAGCCACTTGCAAAGTATTCTACCAACACTAACTTATAAAATGAACCAACTTTTAATGATTTTTCAAGATGAGAACAAAACTAAAACTCAAAGTAACACACTACCAAAGCAAATGCAAAAACTTTGTGATCTCCTTAGCAAATAGTGAAAGCAACCATAAACCCTAAGCTTCTTGTTCATATAAGCATGCCAAAGTTGGGAAAAACATATAACAAAAACTTTTAAACCCAAACAAAGCAAAGAACCCACTAAGAAATATGGTTAGGTAAAGCTAGGTTTGCAAACAAACAGTGCAAACAAGGTCCTAAACCACATAAAGGACACTTGAGCTCCCACTCCAAAAGAAAGACCAAAAGCATAAGAAAGGACAAGAACCCAATCTAAATTTTCACTCAAATAGATACAAATAGGGTCAAATAGACTCAATAGGTTTCAAATCCAGTCAAATTGGAGCAAATAGGTTAAGTTAGACTTAAATTAGGGTCAAAAACACCAAACTAGTTCACAAACCTTCAACTTGGGTCAACAAGCCCCAAATCTTTCCAAACAAGCCCAAATTGATTCAAAAAGATCCTAAACATGAAAATAAGATCAATCCCAAGACAAGACACCACTTCCTTGGGGTCCTATATAGACCTAGGATCAACAGGGACTCAAAAAATTGCAAAGAAACCCCCCCAAACAGTCTCAAAAATGAAAAATTCATGTATAGGGGGTACACGCTAGTGTAAAAGGGTTCAAGGGCGAGTGACACGCTAGTGAAGAACCTTCCAAAAGCGGGTTTGTAGCAAACTCGCTACTGTAAGTACTAGGACTAGCGAGTATGTAGAAAAGTCCCAAAAACTCAAAATCCAACTCAGAAACTGAGCAAGGAAGGGTCTAACAAAGCTTAATGACTGTTCCTAACTCAAAATAAAACTTAGACCTTCAAATATACTTGAAAAATGGTCTTGGAGACCCCAAAGCAGATAGTCTTCTCCCCAGCGGAGTCGCCAGTTCCGTTGTTAGGGAAAACTTACTATAGCTGGGGTGAGACTACCAACATACTAGGGTAAAAGATAGACATCTAAAGTTCTGCAAATACAACAAAGAAGCAAAAGATTTAGGGTTAAAGAGAGTATATACCTTATTCAGAAGGTTGATCCAAGCCTCTCCTCTTGAGTCCTCCTCTTGCTTTCCAATGCAACAACCTGCAAAACCATCCAAAAGAACTTTCCTCAAACCAATTTGACTACAAATAAAAGATTGACATTTAAAAGAGAATCCAACATCAAGTTGTAATCAGATCTGAAACATACATGAACAAATCTATTTGGAAAGGGAAGAATGTCCAATCTTTATTAATGAGTGAAGCAAGGACATCAAATTATACCTTCCTTCAAGCATGGCACTTCATGAAACCAAGATTCAAGGTCTCCTCCTCTCCTCCAAGGATCCCAACCTCTGATCAAATGTGCTAGGGTTTATAAGCAACTAGGGCACAAGTGAGGGGGATATGAGTACCAATTCCTCCAGCATAACATTACAATGGGCTTGTTCCTCCTTCATGGTCCCCTCTCCCTCTCTTATATAGCAAGTGAAGAAGGTAGGTTCGAGGAGGAAATAGTTACAACCGGAAGAGGAGTTTCCAAAACCACCTGAACCACCAATTTTTCGAGATTTAATATATTTTTTGGTATTTCTGAGGTACTCACGACTTTACAATGGACAACAAGCGGGTGACTTGCGAGTTTACCATGTGCAACCTACGTTTTTGTGGAAAAATGGTGAAAACAACCTTTTCTGAAGGTTTTCAGGAGAAGTTTTGCTCTCCAAAATTGTTCCTAAGGTTCTTACCTATCAAATGGGCCATTAATTAGGTAATGCCATCCTTCTAAAGTCCCAAATATGGCTCTTCCATCCACAAATGTTATTTTTTGTGACTCACAGTAATCTCATGAAATGTCGTCATGCTACCAAAAGATGTAAGTGTCGTCACGAACAAAGAAGTGTCAAATTTCGCTATAACATTTACTACATTACTACTATTGTGGTCGATTTGCCTATGTGGCATTTGGGCACACATGTTGAGAAATTACTTGATGATTTGGAACTTGGCACACATGTTGAGGCTTACTGGGATCATCATGCCTCTATCTTGTTAAAGTTAATGCAGTTGCGAGACCCATTCTCGGGGAGGATGGTACCCTAGTCAGTTAACCGGGCAGAGTAAGTCCCTAGAAGGTACCCTAGGCCTCCCAGCAGTCTCCTGTGGTTCTTGGTCTGGGACCAAGCAGATTGATGCCATGGCAAAGTCCCTAGCATGTGGCTAGGGCCCCTATCTGTCTCTAAGGTATTCTGGTCTGGGACCAAACAGTTTCTTGGTTACGAGGACCAAGCAGATCCTGCAGGCTGAGATAGAGACATCCTGGTCTAGGACCAGGCAGATTCTTGGTCAAGGACCAAGCGGGTCTTGTAGGTGGTTGACCAAGCAAGTCCTGCAGGGGCTGATTAAAACTGAAAAAATGGAAATTGTTAAAAAAATGTGAAAAACTAGGTCCTGATTGAACTTGTGGCCTGCCAATGGAACGAACCAACAAGGTAAATTTTAATCCTAGTTAAATTTTATTAAGTGCCGGAAAAGAAAATCTAAACTAAAAAAAGAAAGCAAACCACAAAATTTGAGTCAACACGGTTCCCCCCTGAGGGGGATGGGGTGTGGGCGCTGGGTATCCCACTTGCTCTCGTTTAATTTTCTTTTACAATGCAAATAGAAGTGCCCCAGTCCTTGAAAATTGATTCAAAGTCTTACAAAAATGATAGAAAAAGTATCTGAATGAAGAGGTATGGTTCTTGGGTGCTCCAGATGGCTTAATCTACTGGAAAACGACCAGAGTTTTGTTCATAAAATGCTGCAAAACGGCAAGCAAATGTTAGTAAAATGTGCCCAAAAACACTTAGAAAGTGAGTTTGGGTCACCACAAAAATTACTAAAAAAAATACTAAGCTAATCTATGATAAATCAACATAAAATAACCAAGGAAAGCAAGCTTTCCTTGGGATCTTGGCTTGCTTGTGAGGCATCCAATAAGATGCACTTTTTAAATTTGCAAGATATAAACTTTTAAGAAATTAACGCTAGCCTACTACTTAAGCTTTGAGATCTTATGATAAAAATGACTTTTGTATGCAAACTAGTAACTAGATCTAGAAAGAAAGCTAAATATTCTAAAACAACTAGATCTTAATGCAACTAAACAATAGATCTACTTATGATTGAATCATAAAAGTATAGACCTATTATTTTAATTGCATAGAATAACCAGAACAAGAAAATGTATGAAAGAGAGAGGGAGATAAGAAATAGTTTTTTTGTTATATGTTCTTGAGAAGAGGCTTTGGAGCCTTCCGGTGGAGAAACGAGGGACTAAGTCTCCAAAAAAGATGTTAACAAGATCCTCCACTAATCCACTTGAGATAACCTGCAAATCACATCAACTTGAAAAACAAAAGATCAAATCTAGACATATACATATAAGAAATCGAATTTATAATGCTCATAAACAAATGAAACATCAAACTTGGATCTCTACACATGCATATATAAAAGATTAAAACGATAAAACTATTGCCTAACCTTTCTTATAAATCGATACTGATCCTTACAATAAGCTAGATTTAAATGCAAGAGAAAAACAAGCAGCTCAAATACATGTTACCTCAATGAAGATCATGACATTCATCCACTCATCAAAGGACTACCCCAAGCTTAAACTCCAAAGTCTCTTTTATTCTCATAAACAAAATAAGCGATTACAATAGAGTGCTCTCAATCTCAAACTCCAACTAGAGAAGAAAGGAGAGAGCTGCCCTCATTTTATAACAAAACGGGAGAGGAGGGCACACCATAGGAGGGAATCAAGGCATGACTTAAGGCTTAATAGAGGGGATTGTTTCCTTCTTAATAGCTGCCATGTATCAACCCAAATGATGCCTAAACTTTAGCTGCAAACTCCTCCATAAAAGCGCTCCCTTCCTTGGGAAATGCACCCCCCTCATGGGGAATTGCACCCCCCTAAATGGGGAAATGAATCCTTCTTTTAAGCTGCCCCCAAAACATTCTAAAATCATCTCATTACTCCCCTCAATCAGACGTGACCTTAATTTGCTCCAAATTCCATCAAATTAGGAAGTGGATTTTTTCATATTTTTCACCTTTTTGCTATTATTTTCCACTTTTTTGACTTTTTTGGCAATAAGTGAAAAATAAAGCACTTAACCACTTAGGAAAGTGGGTTTTGGGGTATAGTAGATGCTCTGAGCTTGAAAATGAGCACCCCTATGGCAGAAAAGACCCCTAGACCACACTTTTATCACATTTTAAATTTTTTTTTACCAAACCATTAAAAAATGGCTTGTTTTTACGGAAAAATATTGTTTTCTCGGAACTTAAAAAAAACCTAGGGGACCTAAAACATGTCCATACGACTCAAAATTAGTGTCTAGCATGTTCATATACATTGACCCATGGACTTTAATAACCCCCTAAGGCCTAACCACCATGCCAGGCATTCCAGCTTTGGAGGAGCAGGAAAAAAGCTCAAAAATTATGTTATGCTAAAACGCAAGACATAATTAATAAGGCAAAAAAACTCCTTGGAATACCTGACTTGATTGACAAGTCCTAGGAAGCCAAGTCCTTTACATAAAAATACCATGCTAGCACACTTTATTACAAACCCCGCAGGGGATGGACATGTGAAAAAAAAGGAGGGTCCCTGAAAAAGGCCTAATGGACTTCAGATCACTGATAATGAACATGTAACATGTTCAAACTTTGCCTGCTCACTTGAAAGTCCAACTAAGTACAACTTAGCTGGTAACAGGTGCCTCCATGAAACTTAAACCCACGATATGATGGTAAGAGTTGCACTTTCTTACTGGAAAAACGATCTTTCTTCAAACTTCAATGAATATTAGTTTATTTGATCCAGTCTTCACACAGTTTTTAACTTTTTAAGAATATGTTTTAAATAAAGAACTTAGCTGCACGATTGCAGTGTTTGGAGGCTCTTTTTTGTCCTTCCTTTTATTTTCAATGTCTTTGTTTCTGCTTCCTGACTTGTATGCCTTAGAGATTTGTAGTTCTTTTCTAGAAAAAAATATATTGGAGATTGTGTATTTAAATTCTGTTTTGCTTCTGAATTACTTCTCTTTTCCTTTCACATCAAATTTATTGTTGGAGCAGCTCAAACCATAGAATTCTGGATTTATATGTTTTGTTCTTTTGTAAATGAAAATGCATGTATTTATTCTGCTCACTTTGAATAAGGTCTAGTGTCAATAGGACTAGAGTTCATCATTCATGTGCATGACCTATTTTGTGTAATTTGGAGTTGATTGTTTCTATCTGAACTGGTTTCTTGCAGCTATATGGATTTGCATATGCAGGACCCTTTGGGCATTTCCTGCATAAGTTTATGGATTACATATTCAAAGGCAAAAAGGATACAAAAACAACTACTAAAAAGGTAATATATTATTTTTGTGCCTGGGCATGTAGATGCAAGTTTGTCTTTAAAATTGTTGGATTTTCAAAAGATTGTCATTGTTTTTCAAACCATGGAAATTTTATGATCTTGATGCTGGCATGGGCTAGTTTATCTTTCATGCATCGAATTCCTGCATAAGTTGTCTGTGCAGTTTTACTTGTGCATTTTTAAAAGAGTCCAATTCAGCTAACTAATATCCAGAATAAGAATTTTATCCTTTGTACCTAGAAACTGGCATTTGAAACATGTTCAATTATTTTTGCCTTTGAATGAGCTGAAGTTCACTGTGAATTGCTGATGAAGTGGGTTGATCTTTCAGGTTCTGCTGGAGCAACTGACTTCTTCACCTTGGAACAATTTCTTTTTCATGCTTTACTATGGTTGGATAATTGATGGTATGATATTATATTAAGTTTTTAATGGAGAGTTACAACATTAGTACCTAATTCCAACCAAAGTTGCATCTGAGAGGAATAGTAAAATGAAGTGTCAGACAAAAATTTCATAGTTGGTTTAAATCCATTTTATGTATCTGTTATGCACCCTCTTTGAGGAGATGGAAAATGGAGCAGTTTTTGTTTATTGAAAAATTATTAGAGCAATGTAATAGTCAGATATCCACTGATTTAGCCTATTGAATGCTTTTGAGTCCTCTATAGTTCATTTTTTTTATTACCTTGCCTAAATAGGGAACTATATACTATATAGAAGCCATAGAGTAAATAATTTCTACTGAAATCACTTCCTCCATCCACTGCTTCCTTGGCTGCTCTGCTTCTCCTGTTCTTCCTTCTCTTAGTTTTATGATTTATTACTATCAGTGCTGTTGAAGTACATAGCTTGACAAGAACTTCCACACAGGTTCAGTGTAAACATGCTAGAAGTAGTTTGAGTTAAATCTATTTTGTAATTCAGTTTGGTAATAAAGTGAAAATTTTATATTTAGTTGTTAATTCTAATGAAGTGTTTTTTATACATTAGTGATTTAGATTAATCTAAACTGTACGTCTCACTGAGAGATGAGGGCTTCAGCTCATGCGTAAAGGTAAGACAAGTTAGAGGGTTTAGACACATTCACTCAAAGAATTTTTTTATCAGAAGGTGACTTTGTTCATCAGTTGAGCAGGTTTAGAGCACCAGAGAGGAGTCGAAGTCGGGAAACAAGCAAAAATCTGTAGGTAGGTCTGCACAAGTGAATTGGTACAGTCGCACGGATAGTGCTGTATGACAGCCCAAATCAGGCAGTAGGCAATTTTCTCATTTTTCATCAGGCAGATTGTCTCGGTTCTGTTTTTTGGCTGTACTGTACAGTTGTTGGTTTGACAGTTTGTGGAGGTTTCCTATTGTAAGCTTTGAATTGTTAATGAAAATCTCATTTGAAGGAATAATTACCTATGTATTGTATTTATGCTTTTACTTTCCAGGTATATGTGTGATTGTTTCTATATGAAGAATTTAATTTCTGCAATTAAATAACAATTTTGTTTAGTTGAGAACATAAGGACAACAATCACTTAGGGTTTGGAATTTTAACATGGTATTAGAGCTTCTATGATTGAGAGGATCATAAAAGTTTACGGCAATAGATCAACTGTTTGAACCAACTGCCGGGGAACTGTTTACGGCAATAGATCAAATGTAATGCTTATCAGATTTGGGAGTTTGTGTGTTAGAGCTTACAGATGTCATCAACTATCCTCAGGTTTGAGGACAGACTGGAAGGTGCCATGAATTTTCTATCTTGGAAAGTTAGGGTAACATTTTTATTGGAAGAGAACGATCTCTAGGATATTGTCAAGGATGTAGTGACTCCATTGACAGACCCATAGGTTTTGGTAGTTCACAACAAGAAAGAAATGAAAGCCAAGCGGATGATCATTGATGCTATAAAGGATCATTTGATCCCTCATATATTCGAGAAGAAGATGGCGATGGGGATCTTTGATGATTGCGAAAACATAAACAGGAAGATGATATTGCATAACATACTTAGATTTGTAGAGATGACCAAATCAGACATAGTCGCCAGTTACTTGATGAAGGTCATGTAGAATTGTGATCAACTTGCAACCGTTGGGGAGGAGGTTGAAGACAAAGAGCTAGTGAATTGGGCACTGAATGGGTTCTCATCTCAATGGGAAACATTTGTCCAAAGTGTCTGTGCTCGAGAGAATCTTCCCTCCTGGGAAAGATTGTGGGATGACTATATCTAGGAGGAGACTCAGATGGAGTTAAAGGCAAGCAATCGGGGAGGTGGCAGTGACCATGCCCTATTTTGTCAAATGAAGAAGGGTAGAGGTAAAGGACCCAACGAAGGTAAGGTAAAGAGTGAGGAGTAAACCTCATATCCAGGAAGGACTTGAGTCAAATCAAATGCTTCATATGTCATAATGATAGCCATTATGCATCACAGTGTCTAGAGAAGAAAGGTAGAGGGCAGCAACAACATAATCAAGAAGTAACTTCAGTTGAAACTCAAATGAACTAGTTTTCCTCCAAGTTCAGAAGGATTTCTCGATGGTATCTTGCCTTTCTACTAGCACAGTTTCGAGGAACGCTTGGTATGAGGACAATGGAGCATCTAGGCATATGACATTAGCCCAAGAGTTATTTTCAAGTCTAAAAGAGAGCGTTTCAGGAGTTCAGGTCGAGTTTGGTGATGATGCCAAGCATCAAGTAGCAGTAGTTGGTACCATTCCTTTCCAACTCTAGTTTGGTAACTCTTTAGAATTTAACTATGTGTTTGTTCCAGGTTTCAAGAAAAAATTTCTTTTAGTTTTGGTCATGGAAGATAAGGTCATTGCAGTAGAGTTCAAAAACCAACGAGTCCTTATTAGAACTGTTTCCGTTGGATATGTACCTCGGGGGAAAAGGGGATTAGCGTGGCAGAAATATTCAAGCCATTGGGTGTATCCTTGGGGGCAAACAAAGAGTCGAGAGACTGTCACTCAACACTCAACTCCTCCGTCTAGGCCAACTCCTAGCGAAGCCAGGGGGGTGGTCCCTATGAAAATAAACTATGGCCTTTAAGCTAAGTTAAAGAAAGAAAATGATTCTAGGACTTTGAAGACAATTTAATACTGAACCATAAATTGCAAGTAGTATTTAGATCAACAACATGAAATTAAGATACATCCATCTAACACATTGATTCACTTAATGTTTGATTCTTTGCAGATTAGACCAGTGCCAAATGGAGTCACATAAGTTGGATTGCTGCTGTGTCGTGAAAGTATTGCAAGTCTTGTTGGTCAGTTTTAATTGATTTTATTAGATGCGTGAATTAAGGAATGGGTTAGTTCGTGGTTTGGCTCAATTCCAACTTAGGCCTTCGAATTGAGCGTAGTGACAACTAAACCAAGGGTCCAATTGAGCGAGGCATAATCTGCTTAAAGTAGCCCACTGACTCTGTAGTTAGTTTCACGCGACCTCTCGAGTTCTAGAGCTCAAGTTTTCATTGGATTGCCCTATTAAACTAGTCACACAAGTCCCTTTCTGATTGACCAACTGATCAAACTAAGCTGCAGAGGCCAAGAGCATACTTGGAACTTTAAGCCTTGGTCAATTTTATTAAAACAAAAATAAAATTTTATTTTGTGGCCGAGAATCTCTTTTCACCTACTGGGGATAAACCCTTTTAGTTTACTTCAGGTATACACTACCTTAGATTTTATTGTTAATAATGTACAAAAATTGTAACAACAAAATTATTGACGACTGAGAATCTCTTTTCCCTTTCGGTACTTTGGGAATGCATAGTCGGATTTAGTTTTTGATGTTCGTTAATTGTAAAGTACAAGATTGTAGCAGTAAACAATAAAACTAACTGTACAGCCCGATTGGGGCGGATTGTGTGCATGTGAAAATAAAATAAAATAAAGAAAAATTAGAACAAAAATTGCAAACCACAAAATTGAGCCTGCGAGATTCCCTCAGGGGGGATTAGGTGTGGGCACTGAAGTAGCCCACTTTCCTTTATTACTTATTTTACAATTTCGAGGTGGATGCCTTTGATCCTTATAGATTTGGATCCAAAAGGTTACAAGTTTTCACAAAAAAATTAACTTCAAGGCAAGGAACATGCTCTTGGGGTCTCGGATGTCCCAGATCTTCAAATTTTCGGCAGCTTCCTCCTACCTGTTCATAATAAGTGAAAAAAAGCCACCAACTTTGCACCTAATATGCTGATTAAGACGTTAGAACTTAGAAGCACAAAAAATTTTAAGTACTTGAAAGATAACAAGTTTGCAATAAACTAAGTACTTGAAAAATGGACTAGATCTACAAAATTACAGCTTGAATAACCAGATCTAGCTTATGAAAACATACTTTAAAGAAATCAGCTTATGATCTTCTTGAAAGAAACTAATTTATATTAAGCATGTAGAGAATTGTAACCAGAAAAGAAACTTAATTTAAAGAAGGGAGAGAAAGTAGAAAGCCAAAACCCTTTTGGACTTGGGCAATGGAGTTGTTCTGGTGGCGTTGAGAGCGACTAAGTCCTCTTCACAAATAATTCTGAGAATGAAGCAATCAAACTAGTTCCTCTACCCTTACACTTGCCAAACAACTTGTCAAATCCATTAGTTAAACTTAAATCGAAGATGAGAAGAGCATACATAAAAACTATTAAGCATGCAAATTCCCTATCTTAAACATAAATATTTTAAATGAGAAAATAAACTTCTTTACTCACCCTTATCGATTAATACTAATCCTTCCAAGGCTAATAACTAACAAGTAAAGCAAATGCAAAAGAAACTCTACAGTTACCTCAGAAAACACATAAGACAATGATCATCAAACGTTAGCCAAAGACACCGTAATAGATCTCCAAAGCCTTTTATTCATCAAAGGTTCAACATTGAAATTGTACATGAGAGCAGAGGTTCCACCATTTTCCACCCAGAGAAGTGAGGAATGCTCTTGCTTTTATAGCCAAAGAAGAAGAGAGGGGCGCATCCTTCACTTGGAGTTGAAGGCGAGTTCCTTGAGAAACTCGTGGATTTTTTTGGCATAGAATCAGAGGAGATGGCGCCACCTCTCACATAATAGATGTGCCCTCCTTTGGGATTGTCACCTTCAAACCACGATATGCCACCTCACAAAGAATGCCCACATGAAAGTGATGGCGCATCCTTCACTAATGGGAGAGGGTGAGTTCTCTTGAGTTTGATTGAGAGGATTAAGGGATTGAAAAGATTTGGATCTAAGGGGGTGGCGCCACCTCATGAGGTGATGCGCCCCTCTCCCTTGGTTTCTTCACCATCCAACATCAAATCGCCACATATCATTCACGTGAAGCATGAAGGGGGCGATCTTAGCTCCAATTGTAATCCTCATGATTTGACTTTAGACCATGTGTTTTATTCACCTCAATAAGTTGCCTTCCTCATGTGACAAGTTGCCACCTCATTTGGCACATGCCAATTGCCTGATTTAATATATATATTTTTGATATTTTGGTGCAATTTGTCGCATCATTAGCATTAAATGCCATTATGTCGGCCCAATAAGGAAAAATGCTCCGAATGATAATTTAACCATCCGAAACATAGGAAGATTGGTTCCCAGAGTAAAGAGGGTGCTCTGAGCGTGAAAACGAGCACTCCCATGCCAAATTCTGCCTCCAGACCATACTTTTATTACAATTTGAAATTTTCCATTTAAACCATTAAAAAATGGCCTAAGTTTACGGAAAAATTATTTTTGTCGGAATCGACTCAAACTCCTAGGGGACCAAGTGCATGTCCATACGACTTATTATTGATGGCTAGCATACAAAACTACATAGACACTTATGCTTTAATAACCTCCCAAGGTTCGACCGCCAAGGAAAAATACTCCAGGTTTGGAGGTGTGAGTGAAAAACTTAGAAATTATACGTCACTAAAGCGCAATGCATAACTCCTAAGGAAAAAACACTCTAGAGTATCCCCTTGACAGATAAACCTAAGGTAAGCCAAGCCTGTTACAAAAAGACCATGCTTAGACCAACTTATTACAATTCCCCATGGGGGTATGGACATGCAATTTTTTTGAAAAAAGGGCCAGAATCTAGCCTGATGGATCTCAGAACACTGATGATGAACAATTTGATTGTTCAAGTCTTCGACGGTTCACTCGAAATCCACTAAGTGCAATTTAGTCGATAACAAGACCGAAGGTGTCTAGCCCAGAATCAACTTTGGTAATCGGGGCAAGGGAAGGCAACTTATACAGGTTACAGGGTAGCCCTAGTTCATAACATGGACAACTTGTGTGAGTTATGGCACAAGAGGATGGGGCACTTGCATCATTGTGCGATTCCTATTTTGAGGGAGAGTCATAGGTCTTCCAAAGTTCAACATTGAGTAGTGCCAAGGCTAGCCACTAGATCTTAGTAGATCTGAAAAAATGTAAAAATGGGGGTTTTGATTAATTAGGGTTTGAAGTATTTTAGACAAGTGGATAGAACATGGAAATAAATTACCTTGAGATCATACCTGAGTGATGTGAATGAGATGCCTTGTTGTTGAGGAAGACTCCCGCAGAGATCAAATGAGAGATTGTTGATTTTGCTTGCCGAAATGATGCCCTAGCCCATAAGTGCGACCTCCTCTACCTGTCAATCCAAGGAAAGCGATTTCAATCAGAAAGGTCATGTATGGAGGAAATACAAGCGAAGTGCAATAGTAACATGAAATAGAAGGTCTTGGGACAGTAATACTCCCTGTTACCGACGAAGAAACCCAAAGAAGAAGTAGAGGGTCCTCCCCTACCAATACGTCCTCCTTAGATGAATTCGGCCTCCATCTATAGATGCAAAAAAGATGGTGCAAAAATATGGCAAGACAAGATCTCCAATAACTCAGTGCAAAGGAAGAATCAACGAACGAACACCAAAAACATTCACCACAACACTGGAGATAGATGTAATAATAATTTTCTATTCCAATAATCCAGTGCCACAAGTCCACTTTACAATGAGAGGCTCTCTCCTTTAAATAGGAGGGAGAGAGTCCATAATCTAACCACTTTTTGAATGAGTGGCTAAGATTAAAAGATCAAAAGATCTAATCAATGGTTGAGATGAGCTCAACAATAAAATACATGGATCACTAATAAAATATAACAATAAGTGGACAAAATCGCCCTAGGAGAGGGGATCCCACCAAATCATGATGAAAAAATATAACAACTAGCTCATGGTGGGTCCAAGGGGTAATTTTAGACACCCTTGGTCAATCCCCATAGCACAATAATAATAAAATAGTCATCAAAGTACCAAATTGTGCCTCTATGGACAAATTGTGGGCCTTAGGAGGCCCCAGAAATCATCAGAAAATGCCATAAGTGATGGATGTGGGTCCCGATGAAGCTGAAACTGCTGGAGAAGGTGTGGAAGACATCCCACTCATCATCACTGATCATCCCATGCCAAACATTTGCCTCAAGAGCCCAAATCGAATTCTTCTGTAGCCATTTCTACCAATCCTGAATTGCCTCGAGAAGCGTGAAACTGCCCCAAACTACCTCCTGGAGTGCTTGCATTGTCAAGGTGAGGGCACCAGTGTGTTCGGGAGGGGGGTAATATGGTAAAAACAAGTGGCTGGACCACCCCCTCCAAGCACAGTGCCCTAGGTCAACCAGATAAAAGTCATCTCTGCTCTGACAGGGTCTCCGACAGACCAAAACTGCACTGGGATAGCCTACTGAGGCTCAATCATCACTGTAACTGCCTGGAACTGAAAACAGACTATCTCATTGAACTTAGAAGGTCCAAATCTATCCAAGATGTGTACTCATACACCATATGAATCTCTGCATGATCATATAATATATCCAATATACCGGAACATGTGAAATAATAATAATCTGTAAATGATCAAATACTGCTGTAAACCATAAATCATCATCATAACCCTATATCTGCTGCATAGAACCGTCATGTACATGTACATGGACCATATATCATCTATCTGTATCATCACAAGGTCCAACCATCTCATGTGCTATGGTTGACCTTGGTCAAACTAGGTTTGACCAAGTCAACATGACCAAATATAACTCAGACTGTCATCAAAAGCTGCTGCAAAGTGTCAAAGGTTAATGCATGCTCTACAACTTATTCAAATAACATTATAACACAAAGTAATCATTACTGGCGATCTAAATCCAAATATATAATGTCATTAATTATTATTATAACTCAGACTAGACTTTCAGGACCATACTCACTTCATAGTTGTGATCAGTTTGCTAGTGAAGGGTCCATACTCACTTCATAGTTGTGATCAGTTTGCTAGTGAAGGGTAAAGGCTAAAATAAACTAGCTAGGCTAAAGGATGACTTGACTGACTTAACGTTGTGACACTTTGGATATGGGAAAGGGAATACACACCATAGCATATACTGAATGAGCAACAACACAAGGAATGGCGGTGTCTCACAAATGGATGAGTTGTTCAAAGAGGGTTTATTTACCTTTAACAGATGCACACAATCCATAATACAAATGAGGCCAACAATTATTTAGATATAGCATTTAAGTTCCATTGCTTTTTGGGCCTGAAGTTTCCATAACCTTTGATCTATGTGTGTTTATAAACACATTGCATAGATTTACATTTATTTAGGCTTTTTGCTGCAGGTGTGTTTTTAAGGCACTTGTTTACCTGAGCACTTCTAGGTGTGTCACAGACAGCTTGTTTACCTAGGTATTTTACATTTCACAAAAGATATAACATTTTATTTCTTAGCCATTTTCATTTGGCTTGCCTTTCATTCATGTGTGTTTAAAAACACATTGCATGAACGGGCTTTTCATACAAGATATAACATTTCATTTTCCAGATTTTGTATTCATGGCAGCACTAAAAGTTTCAGGTTTAGCCAACACAACTTTAGTGACTAGGGGGAATTCACAAGGAAATCCAACTCAACATAGGTAGGTTTTGTCACCAACTCAGAGCCGAGACACAATAAATAGGGAAGCTCATCCAATACAGAGGCTACAGTGGGGAAAAGTCCTCCATGCCACTAGTCAAGTAGTAAGTCAGGGTGATAAACTAAAAGGTAGGTAATGGATGGATGAAGATAATGAATAATGGAGCCAACACTAGCAAGCCAAGGTATGGTGGAATGATCACCTCTATTCTCCCTAAGGAGGGTAAAACCAATGAGTATGAATAATGAACTTCTAAGTCTGAGTAGGGACAATAGAATATATATAATAAGATCAACCACGTCCACATATCTATATGATCGCCAGATCATGACACTAAGTGCTAAGACATGCTATAAGAATAAATATAAAAGCAATATAACCACAATACTATGATATACCTGCTGAGTCATATACCTGAATGCTCATCATCTGAACCATCATCTGTCCTCTGAAACTGCTACTGTAACTCTGGGCACTACTGACTGCTATGTATAAATGGTATAATGGCTACATTGGTCATCTCTTTGAGTGTCCTGAGACTCAGTCATGGCAATGGGGAAAAAAACTGCTGTCCAAATCTGATAATGATCCATAATAGACGCTCATCTCAGCATCTCAATGTAAGGCAACTGCCTGAAAAGTGTACTGGAATCAGAAAAATAATGTATGGTAGCCCGGCTACTATATATGTGATAACAGTAACCAACTATTAAAAATAGGATTTTCAAGTGTATACTCGTTTACTGACTTGAACAATTTGCTAACCATGGGTGAAGGTGGAAAAACAGAGGCTAGGCTAGGGGAAGGACTCAACAACCTCAACACTGCAATCTCTCGGATGAAGGAAACATGGAGACCACCTAGACATATACTGGATAGAAGGTAACACGAGGAAAGGAGGTGTCTCACAAATGGGTAGAGTGATGAGAATGCTTCCAATAGACTCTAGACAAGCAACCTTTTAGCAATATATTATTTGTCAGCTTTTTCATTCAAGATTTCACATTTATTTCATTTCATAGATTTTCACTAGCCAGCCTCCAAGAGCAGGTGCCCTGAATAGCCTGGCGGGCCTCAGATAATGACTCAGTATGACCTCCATTGCCTGCCACCGTCCATAGGTGCGATGGAGTGACCACCCTGTTTCCCTGTAGGGGAAAACGACCTTACACCATACAAAGGGTGAGTGCACGTCCCTTGGCAACATACTAGCTAATATAGATATACATGGTTAATGTTTAGCAACACTGTTTTTGCTGACTAAGCATCCCTTAGATATAGTATTTAAGATCCGATGCTCTAGTGTTTAGCAACACTGTTTGTAGGAATACTTGGTTTCGAAGGCTAGAGGAGAACAACCACTGTGATTATAGTTACACACTCCAGAGCCGAGACACAATGCAAACTGGGAATCTATCTAACATAGAGGTCTAGGGGGGGTAAGTCCTTAAGATCACTAGCTAAGGTGTGAGTTGGGATAAAAAAGAAACTGGAAGATAACGGATGGACGGAGAGAATGACTGATGATGCCATGGATAGCAAAGGCCCTAAAATAAGGGAATGAACAAGTCATACTTCATGGAGTGAGGGTAAGACCAACGAGTATATTCAAGAACCTCTTGTTAATAGTAACTGACCACTTTTAATCTAAACATCAAGTAAGCATCAAATAGGATAGAGCCAACAACCATCACAATATACTCAGTCATAAACTACCTAGATAAGAGGAAGAGCACATCAACATACCACATGTACCAAAATATACCTACTGGAGCATGCATCTGAGTCCCTGACCTGAATTACCTGATCCACAATGAAGCACTGCATCTGAATATAACATGAGCACTGTCATCAATCTGCTCTGGATGATAGAGGAATGGCTATCTCAGTCACCGACCTGGTGTCATGGGGCTCAGTCCTGGCATGAGACTGTAACTGTGCAAACTCTGGATCCACTGATATCTGTGAGTGATCATCAAAATACTGCTCATCATAGGCTGATCTCATCGAAAATGTGTAAAGGACTAGTTCAAAAATATACAAGAAACTGCTTTGCAATCATGGTAGCCTGGCTACTATGTATGTGATAACAGGCCGATCTACTTATTTTGGCGTTGTATGTAGATAATTTGTTTCTTACAAGTTCAATGAAGCTCATTGTAGGGTGCAAGGCAGATATGGCATCCAAGTTTTGTTGATTTTTTGAGCAGCATCGAGTGCCATTCTCTGGGAGAATGGAGGCACCTGGTCAGTTACCAGGATATTGACCCAGTTTGGGACTGGGAACTCAGCCTGGGGCTGAGAGCCATTCTCTGGGAGAATGGAGGCACCTGGTCAGTTACCAGGATATTAATCCAGTCTGGGACTGGAAGCTCAGCCTGGGGCTGAGAGCCATTCTCCGAGAGAATGGAGGCACCTGGTCAGTTACCAGGATTTCACTGTAAGCCCCAGACCGGGTCTGGGCAAGTGGTGTACTTCTCCACTTGGACTTGTTGACCACAGATGGGTGAAGTAAAGAAATTAAATATCTTCCTATGATGATGTACTTGGAGTGGACATGAAGACCCTGAAGAACACCTGGATGATTTATTATAGAACTCAAGCACTTGACTTGGTCCATGAACCCACCAGCTAGAAGAAGAAAAATAAATATGTATTTATTTATCTATTTTTGGGTCAACTCAATAATGGAGGAAAAGACAAATAAAATGATGAATAAATAAAATACATATGCTATATGTATTTATAAAAGGGGCAGCCTCAAATGATTTCATTAATGGAAATAAACATCCATGAGAAACACAAGTCGGCCTCATTGATTAACTTGGGTTTAATGACCATTTATTGCAAGTCGGCCTCATTATTTTAATAGAGAATTGATGCAAGTCGGCCCCACTTATTTTGCATTGAATTCCACTATAAATACAAAAGCAAACTCATTATTACACCACCAATTCGCATGAGGAAAAGAACAGCTCGTGGATTTTAAAGTGGGCACAGTAAGACAGCTTGGTGATTAAGACAGTTCAGTGGTTATTGCTGGTTTATCTCCATTGTTACAGCTGGGTTCTATCTCCATACTACTGCTGGTTTATCTCCATTGTTACAGCTGGGTTATATGCTATTATTTCTTATTGCTGTGCATTCAAAAGTCCATGATATTGTTGGTTATCTCCACGACTTGTTGAGATATCTCTATTATATACTGGGTTATATATATTTCCTGCTGGCTGCTACCTGAACCCTGTCAAGGGTGTTCTTACTGCTGGGTCATCTCTGTATTGCTGGGATTACTGCTGGTGTGTCTTCAGACTATTCTATTGCTGGTTCATGGTTCAGTACAACAGAGTTCTGGGACTGTTCTAAACTATTGGCAGCCATTACAAACATCTACTAGCCACTATAGCTCCTGGGAAAGGCCATAACAGACATCAGCAAACAGTGAACAGTACAGGATTGTTGTACAAGCTTGAAACCACCTCAGCTACAGCAGAACAGGTTTATTCTTGGTCATTGTAACAATTCTAAAGGCTTATTTAGCCTGCTATTGTAAAACTTAGAGATCTCATAAGGAAGATATTTTTGCTGGGGTTTTTATACCTTAAAAGGTTTTCCCCAGGGTAAAACAGCTGTGTTCTTGTGATTGCATATTGTTCTACTTTTAACTACAGTTAGCTATCTCTGCATTTTTTATTACAGTCTGCTACTGCTATCAGTTTTTGAATTTTTAACAAGTTTGAGATGAAGGACATTGGCGGGATGCGTTACTTCTTGGGGTTGGAGGTTTGGTAGGGACTCGGGGAGATTTTCCCTGGGTAGGGTAACTATGCAGTCGAGATCTCCTAAAAAGACTTAGGATGGACTCATGGAGGACTTCAAACCTATGGATACACCTATGATCACTATTCTGAAAAAGGTAACAACTTTAGATTCAAGTATGGTGGATCCCACGTTGTACAGGCAGTTGATAGGTTCTTTTGTGTATTTGGTCAACACTAAGCCAGATAGATGTTTTGTAGTGAACACTTTGAGTCAGTTCATGGTAGAGCTGGTGCAGGAGCATTGTGTAGCAACAAAACATGTGCTTAGATACTTGAGGGGCACAATGGAGTATGGTCTAAGATATCTTGGAGATGGTGAGGTGAAGTTGTAAGGGTATACAGACTCAAATTGGGCAGGCAGTGCATCAGACAAGAAGAGCTCCTCAGCGTGCTACTTTAAGCTTGGGATCAACGATGATATCTTGGTTCAACTGAAAGTAGAATTCCGTAGTACTTAGCTCAGCATAGGTAGAGTATATAGAAGCCAATATTACTAGTTGTGAGGTCATCTGGGTTCTCAAGTTGCTTGCATGATTATTTGATCAAGAGTTGGATCCCACGGTGATTTACTATGATAATTAGTGTTGTATGAAACTCTGAGAATCTAGTGTTTCATGACAGGTCCAAGCACATTGAGATCATATATCTCTTCATTCAAGATAGAACTTAGAAGGGAACGGTAAAGCTCCATTATGTACCTACAGATCAATAGATTGTAGATATTCTGACCAAGCCCTTAGCAAAAGGAAACTTTGAAGCATTCAGAGACAAACTTGGATTGGTGCAGAATTCCTTCCTCCTAAAGAGGGAGTGTTGAAGTATGTACCTTGGGTAGGAACTTTCGCACCAGTTCAGTGTGACTGTGCCGGAAGTAGTGTGAGTTAATTCTATTTTGTAATTCACTTTTGTAGCAAAGTGAATCTTATATTTAGCTGTTGAGTCTAATAAAGTGTATTTTTATATATTAATGATTTAAATTTTAGACTAATCTTGACCATACATTTTACTAAAAGATTAGGGTTTCAGCTCAAATATAAAGGCAGGCAAAGATAGAGGGTTTAGACACATTCGCTCAAAGATAAGTTTTGTTGGAATGTGACTTTATTCATCAGTTGAGCAAGTTTAGACCACTGGAGTGGACCTGAAGTCGGGAAATAGGTAGAAATCTGCAGGCAGGTCCACACAGGTGAATCCGTATAGTCGTACAAATTCTGTACGGACAGATCTGTACAATTGTACAAATAGTGCCATACAATAGCCCAGATCAGACAGTAAGTAGTTTTCTTGTTTTCCAGCAGGCATATTGTCTCAATAAGTGTGCAGACCTGTTTTTGTGGTGTACCATACAACTGTTAGTTTAATATTTTGTGGAGGTTTCCTTGGAAGCTTTGAATTGTTAATTGAAAATTGATTTGAAGGAGTAATTACCAGTGTATTGTATTTATGCTTCTGCTATTTACTTTCCAGGTATATATGTGATTGTTGCTATGTGAAGAATTTAATTTCTGCAATTAAATAACAATTTTGTTTAGTTGAGAACATAAGGACAACAATCACCTAAGTTTTGGAATTTTAACAAGTGCTCAAACATGTTACTCGATAATGGTGTTATTAACCAGACTGTATGTTGGATGATGGTCTGGTATGTGGGAGCTGCTTTCATGTTGGTTTCTTTCCATATTTCCTTTAGCCTTGTCTTTTTGTAGTACTATTTTCTTTTCCTGGTTTAGAAGTTAGGAGTTTCCTTGCTAGGATTACAACACTAGCTCTCAAATGCAATTGGTGAGAACAAAAGCAGAATGGACTTGTTATCACTTGGAAATATCCTTGAACCAAAGGACTCAAAGGTGTCTGGATAACTTAGGGAAAATGCCAATGTCACCTCGGATAAACACACTCACTTTGAGTTAGTTCTTTTCTAACCTACAGAGGGAATCCTTAGGTTGATTTAGAGTGTCAAATGAGTGAAATCTTGGGGGTAAAGATAGCTCAAATCTGCTTTTTACTATTAAACTTAGAAATCTGCAACTAAATTGACAAATTAGCAAGCTTAAATTTGTCAAGTATTAAGGCTTCAATAATGTAATAAAGTCCAATTGTATAAGTGACTAGTCATTAGGAATTTAGTAGAGGGATCTGAATCAGTGACGTGGCTCAACTGAGATATCAAACTAGACCACCTTTGAAGCTTCTCAATAGGCTCCTTAATGAGATCAACTGAAGGCTCCTTGGCCTCCTCCCTCTGCTTATCTGAAAGAGATGACTCATGGACTGGGCTTTCTGAAGCTGGAGCTTCTTGCACTTCCATGTCTATATCATTGGGAAGCTCATGAAAGGTTACATTTCTACTATCCTCAGTATACCTTTGACCTATAAACACTTCTTTTGAAGTCTTCTTCCCCAAGAGAGCATAAGGACATATGTTTTGAACATAAATAGTTGTATTGGTAGTCTCTGCCCAAAGAGGGAGATCCTGGTCATACATCATGACCTTGGTTGCTTCATAGATTGATCTAGTTTCCTTTATTGCAATCCCATTCTGCTGGGGATTGAGGGGCACAGTTGGCTCCCTCTTGATCTCTGAATCCTGACATGGATCATCAAACTTCTGGGAGTCAATCTCTCGTCCATTAATTGTGACCATCTTCTTTAGATCGGGAAGATGTCCACCCCTTTTGTGCCACAGTTCGCAGGGGTTGACTGTTTCATGGACTAGAGCTTTAACTGCATGCCCTGAAACCTTATAAAGGTTGCCTTCACGAACCTCAATCACAATGGTTGTACTAATGTTTCTATCCTTAGGCCACATCAAGGCCTTTTCTCTTGAGAAGGCTAGTGTGAACCCCTTGTCTACTAGAACTGCCATTGAAAGAAGATTCTTCTTTAACCCAATAACATATAAAAGTTCCTCAATGTGTATAACTGTATTGTTAGAGTTTGCACTTTAATTCAATTATGTTAGATCTCTAAACTGAAATATAGACAAGCACATCAAAACACAAAAGACACAAGAAATTTCCTCAAGGAAACCATAAAGGAGAAAACCCCGTGACTTCCTCAGTAATAGATTCGTCACTAGTACAATATCAAACAAGATAGAAAACCCTAAGATAAGATGTCTTCTACAACTTCTCTCTTTCTCGTCCAGCGAACTTGTCTTCTCTCTCACTTGGTGCGAACTTGCTTGAGTGAGTGTGATGTCCAAATGAGAGAGTGAGCCTCTCTATTTATACTTTTGTGTGAGTGACCTAATTCCTCAATGGGGCCAACTTCCCTAACTGACTGGGCCAACTTGTCCTAGGGAGACTCAAAAATACATTTTACATTTATCTTTTGGGGAACTATTGCCCGGACTTACAATTGAGGTTTTACCTCGATATTCTTGCATGACCAAACACAATAATGACATCCCCGAACGGAGGAAAAACATCTTCGACGGAGGTACAATAAAAGTACAATAATAATATACAAAATAATATCTTTCGAAGTTACATTTACAACAACACGTACCTGAATCAAGTTGAAAGGAGGTTGAACCAATTCCTTTTATGGCATAGGTACTATCATCTCCCAGTTCCACCTTCACATTGAACTTCTTGTCCTTATAATCTGTGAGAGCCTTCCTGAATCCAGTCATATGCTTGGAGACTCCACTGTCTATCCACCAAGAATCTATTGAGTTAGAGATGGAACCTGAGAGTGTTGAAAACTTGAAACTAGGTAGCATTCTTTTCTTTGTTCTTGATCTTTGGTTTCAACTCTTGTTTTCTTTCGCCGTGGTTCTTCCTCTTCTGTAGCAGTTGAAGCATGGTACTTGCCTTTGTGCTCCTTACAATCTTTTGCAAAATGATTGAACCGGTTTCAATTATAGCACCTTATCTTTGATATGTCAAAATGCTTTCCTTGATATTTCTTGCCTTTGTCCTTGTGCTGAGGAAATCTCCTTCCTCGCTTTGTCTTGGTAGCAAGGGCATTGATCCTTTTCAGTGGGAGGCCCAATCCTGCTCCGGATCCTTCTTCTTCTAAGCAGTCATGCCACAACCTTTCAAAATTTGGCTGTATCTCTCTTCCATTTATTGCTGCCAGAAATGTCTCCCAAGTCGTAGGGAAACCATCAACAACAGTTTGAACAAGATCGCCATCATCTACAGTAACACCAATAGCTAGGAGTTAGTCCTTTACCTGAGAAATCTTTGAAAAGAATGAAGCCACACTTTCATCCTTTTCCATCTTCAAAGTACAGAGCTTGTTCTTCAAAACTCTTTTCTGGCTGGGAGCTTTCTTTTCATATAATTTGGTCAAGGTATCAAAACATTCTTTGGCAATCTTCAACGAGGTTATGACTGGCATCAAATTTTCTCTGACTGAATCATAGATGATTCTTCTTGCCTTGGCTTGCTTCTTCTTGAATGCTGCCCTCCCTGCAGCCGAGGTAGGTTCTTCTACAACATTGATGACTAGGTCATCAAGATCATTTTCCTCCAACGTTGCCAAAATCCTTGCCTTCCAGGAGTTGAAGTTAGATGACCCTTCAAGTCTGTCCTCTAGCCTGAAAGAGACTGAAGCCATTAGAGTAGTCTGTTGAAACAAGTCTGCAAAATTTTAACCTTCTCAGATCTGTACCAAGATCACGTAGGCAACAGTAACCTGCTCCAAAACTGTGCTCTTCACGTCCTCTGCTCTGAAACCATGTTAATTTTTTAACATAGATATGAGTTTAATAGCAGTAATAGTCTTTTTAACCTTTCAGCAGACTTTAAAACTTTAAGTCTGAGATTGTGTAACAACAGTAAAGAACAATAGCTAATCAACTGTAAAGAAAAGTCAACCATCCACCAGAGACACAAAAATTAACTTGGGGAAAACCTTTCAAGGTATAAAAACCCCAACAAGAATAATCTTCTTTAAATATGTGATGACTGAGAGTTACATGAGCAGATATAAAGAGCAGACTTTACATTACAAATGAAACTTGCCCCTAGGGCACTTCAACCAAGAGAAGATCCCTGTTGATGATGAGGCCAACCCTAAGCAAGATGACTGCCCCAACTTCTGCAATCCACTAAATAATGACTGAACTGTAGCTGCCTTTGACAAGCCTTGAGACTGCTTTGACTAAGAAGAATGCTTCTGTTGACTGCTGTTGACCGGATCTGATTCTGCAGCTCACTGTTAAGACCAACAGTGACTGTAATAAACCTTCAGATGCTTGAGATGACTTTCTGTTGACTGTTCTATGCCTTCGGTGGATTAAGATGAACCCCTAATAGGGCAGCCGAATTGCCATGGCCTGCTGATAAGCCATTGCAAGGGCTGCTGTGAACTAGCAGGACAACCGTGAGCTGGATAGGTGCCCTCACAGGGTTGGCAGTTGACCTGAAGGTGCCCTAACAGGGTTTGGATGACCTAGAAACAGCCCTGGCAGGGCTCGGGCAGCAGGAGAAAGGCCCTAGCAGGGCAGCCGTGAGCTGGAGAAGAAGCCCTAACAGGGCTGCCGGGCCTTGAACCAATCCTTAGGCAGAATTCGGGTGGGTTGAAGAAGGCCCTAACAGGGCTTTGATGGATGCAAATCAGACTTCAACTGCTGCGGCTGTCTTGAAGGAGAGAAATCAGATCTCATGAAGAAGAAAGGGAGAAGATACCAGCATAGAACCCCACAAAAAATGCCTTAGAGACCAGAGATAAAGATTGCACAAGTGTGTTCTTCAAATGGGAGAGCTTCTCTATTTATATTTTTCCTTGAGAATCATTTCCATAAACTTAGGAATAATAAAATTCCATTTAGTTAGGGTTTTATTATTTATTTTCACTTTTAACCATTCTCAAAATAATTTGACTTTTATATTGGTCCTTTGGTCCTTTACAAATGGGCTCTTGGTCCTTCAAAGGGGTTCTATAACCACAACTAGTCATCTTAAAACTTCCACTTGATCTTCATGGTCCACACGTGCCAACTCAAAGTATATCATCATAAATAAAGAAGATTATTCTTGTTCTCCTTGCTCACCAAGGTAACGTGTTAGGTACATCAACAAGGGGTGGCCAGTCCCTTGAAGAAACAACCTAGCTCAACCATCTCGAAGACCTAGGAGAGGAGACCATCACATATCATCATCTTGGTTAATTGACCAAGATCTACCCGGTTAACTGACTAGGTACCCTAGATATAAGCTAGGGGGACCCTAGATAACTATTAGGGGCTTATCTGACTTGATCCTAGACCAAGTTCCCGAAATAACTGCTAGGGTTATGCACTGCTTGGTCCCAAACCAAGAATCTCTCTAATGTTACTGACCAGGAGGCACTAGTGATCAGCTAGGGGATTTTGCAATGGCTTGTATTGCTTGGTCCCAGACCAAGATCCCTAGATAACTGCTAGGGGCCCTACATATCTGCTAGGGACTTAAACTGCATGTTTAACTGCTCAGGAACCCTAGTTAACTCACTAGGGTGCCATCCTCCCAGAGAATGGCTCTCGCAACTGCATTATCTTTAACAGACTTGTCCTTTTTTCTTCTTCAATATTTCTTGGGCTTCTTCAATGCTATTTGGGACTTCTTCAATGGTTGACTTGTCTTCTTGGTTATTTCTTCATCGTAGAAAAGTTGTCTTTGTTGATGATCATCTCCTCACATGCACGTCTATTCACCCATAGATCTTCAATGTTGATTTGACCAACATTAAGAAGTCCCAGACACTTCTTGGAGCCTATGTCAAATTCAACATTAGATTAGACTTGTATATTCCACAAGGGGATAAAATCCCCCATCAAATAAACAAGTCAAATCACTTTAATATAGAATAGATCACTCCGTCCTGGAGTAGGCAATGCAATGGCACCTTGGGGCCCCTCTCCACACCATATGACCTGGGAGAAGCACTGCCCTTGCCTGGGCCATTCACCTCTAGCCATATGACTCAGGCTCCGAGGGTGAATGTATCAATCTTCCTTGGTCAAATTAGCATGACCAATCTGGAAGAATGTCTGCCCAATGCTGCAACCTGGAGAAACATCAACAACTTACATGCCAAAGACAAACAAGCCACCAATGAACAAACATGCTACTAAAGGACAATATTGAATATACACTAAAATTAGGAAGCAACACACTAATACTTAATATTTATGATATACGTCTTTGACTAAAGTGTTTGAGAGTTCTTGAGGCTTCTATGTATATTTCTTAGGTCTTTTTAGTTAATGCTCAAATTTGATAAAAGTCCGTAGGACTAAATAATAAACACTCAAAAAATGTATTCCATGCAATAGCACATGGATCCATCGGGAGTAGGACTTTATGATATAACAAGGAACCAATAAATGCTGATCATATAGGTTAGTATGATCAATTCTATCATAAATCAATTTTGTAGTCTTTTAGGGTCTACTTTGTAACTAATAACACAACATCCTTTGTCCTATATTACGCCAATAGCTCATATTATTAGGATAGCACAAAGAATTATGATTATGTTTCATTTTATACTAATAGCAAGTTTGGAAGTATTTTTTCAAATTTTGTTTGGATAGTTTCCTGTCAGTTCTTTGTAATCAGAATATTAGGCAAATGAAATATTTCTTACAGCTTTCCAGTCTATTCTTTTTTATTGTGGCAGAAAAAATTGTTTAGTTGTGGTTAAAAGTAAGATAAATTTGGGTGAATTCGCAAGCAATAATTGGTAGGACATGTACTTTTGCTTTCATGAAATGGAAAATGTTGTTATCATATTGATTTGTATAATGGATTATTTGTGATGTGAATATGATGCTTTCAGTGCTTTTATTACATGCAGGAAGACCATGGTCTCTTGTAAAGAATAAGCTAAGGAAAGACTATCCCTCTGTGCAATTAAACGCATGGAAGGTAGACGTTTCAACTTTCTTATGGAACTTTGTGATGCAGCAAAAACAGCTCTTTTAATTAAAAAACAGAAAAATTAAAAGAACAAACATAAAATTGCTTTGCTTTTAATAGTGTTTTTGTCTATGAATTTCAGATTTGGCCAATTGTAGCTTGGGTGAACTACCAATATTTGCCTGTTCAGTTTCGTGTTTTATTTCACAGTTTCTTTGCAGCTTGCTGGTATGTAAATTCTATCCTATAGAAACTCTTCTCTCTCTCTCTTTTCATGTGCCCACACGTATTATAATATAAGTACTTTATACTAGTGTGTGTTTGTATATCCATGGGCTGATCTTTTATGCGAGTCTGCAAAGTCATGCCATGTAGGTTCTATGGGCTCATCGGGTCCCTTGAAGAGATTGATGTAGAAATAGATGTATTACATGTGGCCCCAACATTTTTTTACATGTAGTGTATGTATGTACATAGACACGGTGCACAAACACATACTCGTTAGGATACCATGTTTGTTTTTAGACATTTCACATTAGTCATTAAGATATTATTACAGTAGACATTATTATATTAGACATTAATGTAATATGGGGATTAAGTATGCGGCCACCCCAAGATGTTGTAACTCACTCACTCCACAATAAAAGACAATGATGTATTCAAACGTTTGACATGGAGATAGTTTTTTTTCGAGTGAAAAGGCCTACTGTTATTATTTGAAAAGAAAGTACATCTGCATTGAATATAGCCCTTTAATACAGATTCATAACACCAAAATCTGAGAAAATGTCAAAGCTGGCAAGTGCCAGATCGGATATTGTCAAAGAAAAGTCAGATAATCTAAGTTCTTTCTATGCTGTTCTATTGTCATAACAGAAACTCACGGGGCAGATCAGAGGATGGATCAATCTTGTGTATATGTTGCTAACCTCTCCAAAGGAGATTTCCAGGTGTAGATTGCCTGGAACCAGTTGGATTGTGGCCTTTACCAAATTGCCAGTCTCCATTTTCAGATTCTCTGAAAATATGCTTGAAGGAGATGTTGTTGAATCTTGTGCAGTTGTCTCTTGTGTTTTTCATGCTTGCCTAATGTAGAGTGTTGCTTTTGTTCAGAGTGCCTTGGAGCCATCCAATGATGATTTTGAAATCTTCTAGGCCCCTTTCCCATTGGCTGCCATGAGCTCTGCTTTGTTATTCGATTTGTTTCCATGACCCAGTTTGAAGGAGATCTTCTGGTTATTTGGGAGTATAAGCTGTCCTTGGACTCCATTATTCCCTGGATTGCCCATGGAGGCACCATCAAAGTATTCTTGAGTTCGGGATAGGTCTTTGGTTGGAAGATTGAGCACCCTTGGCATCTTTATATGCTTATTGAGTGTTGATGATTGTAGCTCGGACAGGCACTTCTACATAGGCCAGGTGTCAGGCATGCAAGAGTCGTTCAGATATCCTCATAGTTACTTGCTTTGTTGAGCAAATGACTTTTGTATCCTTTCCTAAGTCTAACTTGGGAAAAACAAATTATTAACTTAATGTTGGCTAATGACTAAAAGTGAACTTAAGATTTAGTCATAGCCATTGATCTTAAGTGAGGCTTGAGATCTAATCTCAGCCATCGATCACTTTGGAGATCTAGGGTTAGGGCTATGGTCATTGAGGTGTTATAAAAGGGAGCCTAAGGAGAGGAGGAGACACACAACAATCACACAGAGTGAGTGATATCGCATTGATTGGTTAGAGAAGGACTTTCAGCCAAGTGTGCAGGTGCAGGAACAGGTCAGAGGAAAGGTGCAAAGGGGCAATAAGGGAGATAGCATTCAACCAACAAGATTGAAGGACTGATCTTGAGGTTTGTAAGGCTTGGCTATTTACTGTTTTGTAATTCCTTAGTGGGCCATTTTCCTAGGACAGGAGACCAGGATTTTATCTTAATAAAATCACTGTTTGCTGGTTTTTTCCTAGTTGGGATTTTCCACGGTAAACGTGTGGCAAATGTGATGATTTCCTGTTTATTTTCCGTTGCGTAATTTGTTAACAACATCAGTGTATTTTGTTTATAATTAAGCAATTATTGAGAACAATAATCAGATTTGGGTTCTGAAAATTTAACATGGTATCAGAGCGATAAACTCTGAGAAGGAGGAAATCGTGATTTGGCACAGGGTTTACAGTGAGAAATGAACAAAAAAAAGAAGAGTTGTACAACCATTGTACAACCGTCATACAGTAGCTTATGGTCTCGTATGGCCGTGTCATGGGTTGTGCTACAGCCGCTGGCGGACTGAGGGTAGATCGCGCTGAGATTTGATTGCGTGGAGGTTACGGAGAAGTGGATTGGGCTTGGGCTGGAGCTGCAAGGAAGGAAAAAGGACAAACGTGCAACATGCCAGCAGGAGGAGGGACGACTAGTAGCCGCTAGGAGTTTGCAGCGGTTGAGGTGGTGGCATTGGGGTCTGAGCCGATAGAGAATAGTGACTCAGGATGTGACAAGCAACTATGTGGACGAGGATTGGGATACTGAAGAGCTGCTGGCAAGGATCTGAGTCGGACGCAAGTGAAGGCGCAGGGCATGATAGTAGGTAGAAGTGGCGGATTGAGCGGATGACACTTAGGGAGTTGCGAGCTATGGTGGGAGTGCTAGAGGGGCTCCTACATGGGCTAAACATAGGTAGGCGTTCAAGCAGAGAAACAAGTGTTAATGTATTTGTAACTTCGGAAGATATTCACTTGTATTTTATATTGTTTTCATATGTTGTAATTGTACTTCCGACGGAGAGGTTTTATTCCTCCGATCGGGAAAGTTATTATTGTATTTGAAAGGGTTATTAGACTCTCCTAGGAGAAGTCGGCCCAGTTAGGGTAAAAGTCAAGTGGAAGTAAAGTATAAATAGAGAGGGTGCTCCTCTCTATTTACACATTCACTCACTCACTCAATTTGCATTAGTGAGAGAGAGGAGGAGTTCGCACAAGTGAAGAAGAGAGAAGCTGCTGGAGACCACTTCTATCTTTTGGGGTTTTGTATTGTTGTTCATTCTATCTCTGAGGAAGTTGCAGGGTTTTCTCCTTTATGGTTTCCCCGATGAAACTCTTTGTGTCTCTTGTCTCTTGTGTTTGATTTGCTGTGCATGTTATTCTCTTAGATAAGATCCTAGATCATATTGAATTAAATAGTGAAAATCTAACATAGTATTAGAGCTAACCTGAGAAGAAGACACTATGCAGCTGCGGAAGCTAGGGCTTCTTAATTTTTGGGTTTCTCTCCACAGATTGTCAGCAAAAGGAGGCTAGGCTAACTCACCTAAGGAAGGCACATCTTTCGGTCGAAGCAGAATTGGATTTCGAGCATTTTCATTTTTCGGCCTGTCACTACTACGGGAAATTAGGGCTTTTGACAGAAGTGGAATTTTGGAGTGCTCTCAGCATAGGATTGTTCTCCTCTTCAAAATTGAAATTTAGAGACCACGATCGAAGTTTTTGGTTGGGTAGAACCTCGGGATAAGTCAAACCCTAGTTTGACTTTTGGACCAAAAAAACCAGAAAACCAGAAAGGACGAGAAACTGCAGGTCCAAAATTTGCAAGTCACTTTTGAAGGGTCAATTTTTGGAATTTTCAAAATCCAAGTGTACCAGCTTGCTCGCCTCGCATCTTTCTATCCAGACAAAAGTTTGAAATTCCAAGTTTGAATTTTTAGGGTTTCTCTGTTAAAACCCTAGCCAGCTCCAGATCCAGTTTCAGCAAATCAAGTGGTAAGACCTAAATATTTTCTATTTCCATTTGAAGTACTCATTAAAGATGTCTCACCACACCAAGTTTGAGGATAAGCTTGAAGGGGCTAATAACTTCCGAGCATGGAAGTATAGGATTGGGCTTGTCCTAGAAAAGAATGAATTGGACACCTATGTGAATGAAGAGGTTCCAGTTCCAGAGGGAGATGAGGCTAAGGCCTTACATAAGAAGAACTTGGTCAAGGCCAAGAGGATTATTGCAGATTCTATCAAGGACCATCTCATACCACGTGTCATCTCTGAAGACACCCAAGGAGATGTTTGATTCCTTGACCAAGCTATTTGAAGGAAAGAATATAAATCGGAAGATGACATTGCGAAACCAATTGAAGAATGTGAAGATACAAAATGCAGAAACCATCTAGTCTTACTTCACAAGGGTTTCTCAAATCAAGGAACAACTTGAAGCAGTGGAAGAAAATATAGAGAATGGAGAAAAAGTGATGACCACCTTGAATGGTGCCTAGGTCATGGGACTCCTTTATTCAAGGAATTTGTGCTAGGAAGAAGCTCGTCACATTCAGTAGGCTGTGGGAGGAATGCTCACAAGAAGAAGCTCGAGAAGAGAAGATGGGTAATGAAGACCAAGCTCTCACAACACACTCCAAGAGGAATGATAACAAGAGGGTGCACCACCACAGTAAGAAAGAAAAACACCACCACCAGAATCAGAGGGGTAACTTTAGATCCCGAAGAGATGTATCCACCATTCAATGCCATACATGTGTGTTGAAATATTGTAACTTCTAAGAATATTCTATTTGTACTTTATCTGGAGATGTTTCATTCCTCCGTCGAGACTTTATTTTATATCCGAAGATGTTTATTCCTCCGTCGGGATGTTGTAACTAGGGTTATTAGACTCCCCTAGTGGGGTCGGCCCTGAGTTAATTGTTTAGGGGTTATTAGACTCTCCTAGGAGAAGTCGGCCCAGTTAAAAAAAAAGTCAAGTGAGGTAAAGTATAAATAAAGGATGTGTGATCCTCATTTAACACACTCACTCACTCATTCACTCACTTGTGAATTGCGCATAGGAGAGAGAGATCTGCGAAGGAGGAGAAGGAGCACCTGTTTGGGGTTTACATCTTTGTTTTTGTTGGTCATCTATATTGAGGAAAGCTTTGCTGGGTTTTCTACCCCATGAGGGTTTCCCAGGATAAATCTGTGTCTATCTTGTGATTGTGTTTCTTTCAGTGATCCTTATTATGCTCTTGTTGTGAATTTTATGCTAAACTTAACAATGTGATGAGAAGGGACACTACTCCAAAGATTGTCCTAGAAATAAATGTGGCTCTCATAAGAAGAAGAACAACAAGAGAAGACACCATGCTCACACTGCAGAGGATGATGAACCTCCCAGGAAGAGAGCCAGAGAAGAAGTGAAGATTCTTCAAGTGATGAAGAGTATGTTTTGATCTCTGCCCTCACAGGAACTATTACACATGGAAGCAATGATTGGCTTATAGATAGTGGGGCTTCCAAGCATATGACAGGATGCAAGGAATCCTTTATGAACCTATCTGAATATGAGTCACCCCACAAAGTGAAACTTGGGGATGACTACTAGTATCCTATAAAAGGAAGTGGTGAAGCCTCTTATAAACTAGACTCTGGAAAGTCTATGAAGATGAAAGATGTTCTATTTGTACCAGGACTAAAGAAGAACCTTCTCTCCATATCTGCATTAGATGCAAAAGGTATGAGGGTTGCATTTGTAGATGGCCAAGTTCTTATGTGGCCAAAGGGAAAGACCATAGATGATGCAGTAGTGATTGGAGAGCAAGAGGGAGGGTTATACAAATTGAAGGGCCAACCAAAACAAGCCTTGGTCCATGAATCCATGGAGCCAAGTGAACTATGGCATAGAAGGCTTGCACATGTGCACTATAGAGCACTACCTCTTGCAAGCAAAGCTGTTGAAGGTCTTCCAGAAATCCAAGCAAAGCATGAAGGCGTTTGCAAAGGTTGTGCGAAGGGAAAGAATACAAAGAAGACATTTCCAAGTAGCAAGAGCAAGGCAAAAGGAATCTTGGAAATCATCCACTCCGATGTCATCCAGTTCATTGAGTGGGTATGTATATTATGTTTCTTTCATTGATGATTTTTCTAGGAAGACATGGATATATTTCTTGAAGAGAAAAGATGAAGTATTAAGTAAGTTCTAGGAATTCAAAGCCTTGACCGAGAACCACACAAAGAATAAAATCAAGAACTTTCAATCAGACAATGGCAGAGAGTTCACATCAGAAGACTTCAAGAAATTATGTAGAGATTCAGGGATTAAGAGGGAGTTGACCACTCCATATAATCCACAACAGAATGGAGTTGCAGAAAGGAAGAATAGAACAATCATGGAAGCAGCAAGAGCAATGCTTCATGACCAGGATCTTCCGATTCACCTATGGGCAAAAGTTTCAAGGACAACAGTGTATGTATAGAATCGTACTCCACATAGAGTACTTGACAACAAGACACCATAAGAAGCTTTCTCTGGCGAGAAACAAGAAGTCAGCCATCTCAGAATAGGACGAAGTTAGATCCTTCAGGAAAGAAGGGTATATTCGTGGGATATCGTGAAAGCTCGAAGGCTTACATAATATATTTCCCAGGGTTCAAGAAGATTGACATCAGCAGGGATATAACATTCGACGAAGACTCAGCATATCACAAATCCAGAAAGATACCTATTGAAGACATTGAAGAACCAGAAGCACCCAGGATCCAATATACAACAATGAATGAAGTAAATCTAGAAGATTATGGAGAATGTGAGGTGGAAGACCCACAAAAACCTGTAGATCCACCATGTGAGAAGAATCCTCACAAGAGGAAACCAACATGGGTACGAGAAGCAATTCAAGATGCAGAGAGATATGGTGCCCCAGAGGGAATGCATAGAGAAAGCAAGAGACCGAGACCATTCTCCAGTTATGTAGCCCTGCTGTGTGACATCATTGACAAAGAACCTTCCAACTATGAGGAAGCAACTGAGAAGAAAGAATGGAAGGATGCCATGATCGAGGAGTACCAGTCGATCATGAAGAATGATGTATGGGATGTGGTCTCGAGACCAGTAGGGAAGTCTGTTGTGACTTCCAAGTGGATCTACAAGATCAAGCATGCTACAGATGGCAGCATAGAGAAATACAAGGCGAGATTTGTAGCACGTGGCTTCTCCCAGAAGGAAGGGATAGATTATGAAGAGACATTTGCACCTGTAGCCAGATACACTTCCATCAGATCAGTACTTGCTTTGGCTGCAGTGATGAAGTGGAAGGTACACTAGATGGATGTCAAGATACACCAGATACACTAGAATGGTGTAGTAGAGGAGGGAGTGTATGTGGAGCAACCACTCGGATTTGAGACACATGACAGGGAGACTCATGTGTGCAAATTGAAGAAAGCCTTGTATGGATTGAAACAGGCACCCAGGACGTGGTACGACAGGATAGACAGCTTCCTGACTAGTTTGGGCTTTACCAAGAGTAAAGCGGATTCCAACCTTTACTACAAGGTTGAGGAAGGGAACCCAGTGATACTCCTACTGCATGTAGATGACCTGTTTGTGACAGGCGAGGATGGGTTGATTGCTGATACGAAGAGGAAGTTTGCTGCCGAGTTCGAGATGAAGGACTTGGGTATGATGCACTATTTTCTAGGCATGGAGGTGTGGCAGAATGCGGATGAAATCTTCCTTGGACAAGGGAAGTATGTAGTAGAGATCCTGAAGAGGTACGGGATGATGGACTGCAAGGCCATTGCCACACCTATGGCATCAAACCTGAAGCTATTCAGTGATGCTTCATCAGAGTCAGTTGATGCCACGATATATCGTTAGATGATTGGATCTTTGATGTACCTGACGAATACGAGACCAGATATCTGCTTTGCTGTGAACACATTGAGCCAGTTCCTGACGAATCCGAGACATGTTCACTTGATTGCTGCAAAGCATATTGTGAGGTACTTAAAGGGTACAACTGATTATGGGCTCAAGTATGATGCGAATCAGAAGATTAACCTGGAGGGTTATGTTGATTCGGATTGGGCAGGCAGTGCCATTGATAGGAAGAGCACTTCGGGGTGCTGCTTCAGTATGGGATTAGGTGTGATCTCTTGGTTTAGCAGTAAGCAGTCCTGCGTGGCACTGAGTACAGCCGAAGCAGAGTATGTCGCAGCTTGTTCGGCTAGTTGTGAGGTAGTATGGCTGAGGAAGCTACTGTCTGATTTATTTGATCTCCAGTTGGACGCGACTTGTATATATTGCGACAACCAGAGTTGTGTGAAGTTGTCTGAGAACCCAGTGTTCCATGACAAGTCGAAGCACATTGAGATCAAGTACCACTATATCAGGGATATGGTGCAGAGAGGAGCAGTAAAGCTCCAGTATGTTGCGACGGACGAGTAGATAGTTGATGTGTTGACCAAGCCGCTAGCTAGAGTGAAGTTCGAGTACTTCAGAGAGAAGCTTGGTGTATTGCAGGTCGAGGTTCCTTCCAAGGGGAAGTGATGAGTCCGGAAGATGCAGATGCACATGGGTCATTTTCGCATAGTGGTAGGAAAGTCCTCCTATGCTGGTAGACGTAAGGGCCGAGCCATTCTCACATAGTGGTAGGAAAGTCCTCCTATGGTGTAGATGTAAGGGCTGAGCCATTCTCACATGGTGGTAGGAAAGTCCTCCCATGGTGCAGATGTAAGGGTTGGGGCTAGTCCGGCATGGTGGTAGGAAAGTCCTCCCATGGCCGTTGACATAAGTGCCGAAGCCTTTCCTGAATGGTGGTAGGAAAGTCCTCCCATGTCGGTTGATGTAAGTGTTGTGTCTCACATGTTGGTAGGAAAGTCCTTGCATGTTGGTAGACTGGGTCTCGTATGGTGGTAGGAAAGTCCTCCCATACTGGAGACATTGTGATGTGCATCTGGGTTGTGCTCCGTCTGACGATGAGATGATCTGAAGATGATGCGGTGACAGTAGGGTACATAGGTTTTGCAAAGGCATATAATCAGTCCTGGGATGCTCATTTAGGTTTTGTAGTCGCATATAATCAGTCCTGGGAGATCTTGCAGGTTTTGCAGAGGCATATAATAAGTCCTGAGATGTACCTACTTGATGGCTTGTTCGCAGAGATGATGAAGACCTACATGTAGGCTAGGCCTACATCTAGCATGAAAAAGGGCCGGCTCTGTAGAACTTCCTATGACAAGTAGATTGGAGACTGATGGTCGAGATAGCAATAGTAGTGACGATGATGATCCAACTTTGAGGATGATCTAGCTTTGATGATGATCCAGCGACGGAGACTTGTGCTGATGACTATGTCAAGAGAATACCTTCCTAGTTAAGAGGGAGTGTTAATGTATTTGTAACTTCAGAAGATATTCACTTGTATTTTATATTGTATTCATATGTTGTAATTGTACTTCCGACAAAGAGGTTTTATTCCTCCGACCGGGAAAGTTATTATTGTATTTGAAAGGGTTATTAGAATCTCCTAGAGAGGTCGGCCCTGAGTTAAGTTGTAGGGGGTTATTAGACTCTCCTAGGAGAAGTCGGCCCAGTTAGGGTAAAAGTCAAGTTGAAGTAAAGTATAAATAGAGAGGGTGCTCCTCTCTATTTACACACTCACTCACTCACTCAATTCACATTAGTGAGAGAGAGGAGGAGTTCGCACAAGTGAAGAAGAGAGAAGCTGCTGGAGACCATTTCTATCTTTTGGGGTTTTGTATTGTTGCTCATTCTATCTCTGAGGAAGTTGTGGGGTTTTCTCCTTTATGGTTTCCCCGATGAAACTCTTTGTGTCTCTTGTCTCTTGTGTTTGATTTGCTGTGCATGTTATTCTCTCAGATAAGATCCTAGATCATATTGAATTAAATAGTGAAAATCTAGGGAGCTGCTGCTACAACAACAACCGTTCGGTTGACATATAGGTGGAAACCAATGGATGGGAGCTACAATAGTTGTTGGCAAAGGAAGTGGTGGTTGGAGGCAGAAGCAGGGCTCAGATGGAGGACACCGGCTGCAAATCGAGTTAGCAGGAGATCCGACGGACGAGAGGGAGGCCGACAGAGAGGGAAGTGGCGACGAGTTATAGCTGCTGGCATTGGCAGCAACTAGGATGCGGAGTGTAGTAGGCAGGAAGGTGTGAGCAGAAGCATGGTGGAGGAAGAATGATCTGCGAGAGAGGGAAGCCTGCGAAGAGGAGAAGCGGTTGGCTAGCAGGGCCGCCGACCAAGCCAGCACTCGGTAGACAACCGCTAGAGCAGTTGTGGGCAGGCCTAGAAAATTTGGGCAGCCCAGAAAAACGTCCAAAAAATTTATGGCAGCCCCGAAAAGGAGTCGGGTAGTGCCTAGAAAGGCTCCAGTAGCTTAGTAAGTGACCGGGTTGCAAGCATGAAGCTCGGGAAGCCTAGAAAAGGGTCCAGGTAGTGCCTAGAAGGACTTGTGTAGCCCAAAAAAAATCAAGAAGAATACAGGAGGTCTGGGTAGCCCCATATAGACCCTAGGTAGACCTTAGAAGGTTCGGGCAATGAGTCCGGGTAGTGGGAAACAGAGTTTGGGTAGCATAATTTTTTTGTGTTCGGTGGCTTGCTAAGCAATGGCAGAAGGTCGGGCAGCCAACAAGGAGATCTTGGGAAGGTGGAGAAGGATTTTCACCTAGCAATCTTGGCCACAAGAGAGCACATAGGAGCAAAGAAGAACTTTTGCACATATACCTGGGTCATCCACTTAGGAGCAAAGATGCACTTTTGCTCAAGTGCTTGAGCCATGAAGGGCTGTGACACAAGGGGATCTTGGATGGGTGAAGAAGGACTTTCATCTAGAGATCAGGGGATGACAGATCTATTGGAGTTAGTGACTCATAGATGGAGCAAAGGACTCTTTGTATAGGGACACTTGAGTTGTTCACCAGGTTGTAATAGATAGACTCAAATTTGCATGTGGAGCTTGGCACTCATGCCAAGTGTGTTGTGAAGGGAGTTGGTATTGTTGTAAATGTAACTTCGGAAGATATTCATTTGTATTTTATATTTATATTATTATTGTATTTTACTTGTACCTCCGACGGAGATGTTTTTCCTCCGTTCGGGGATGTCATTATTATGTTTGGTCATGCTAGGTCATTGAGGTAAAACCTCCATTGTAAGTCGGGGCAATAGCACCCTAAAGAATAAATGTAACAGGTATTATCGAGTCTCCCTAGGACAGGTCGGCCCAGTCAAGATAGTGAGGTCGGCCCCATTAGGTAAAAAGGTCACCCACACATAAAGTATAAATAGAGAGCTTGCTCTCTCATTTGGACACACCACTCACTCACTCAAGTTCGCATAAGCAGAGAGAGAAGACAAGTTCGCTGGAGGAGAAAGAGAGAGTTGTAGAAGACATCTTATTTTTGGGTTTTCCATTTTGTGATATTGTATTAGTGACGAATCTATCTTTGAGGAAGTTGCGGGGTTTTCTCCTTTATGGTTTCCCCGAGGAAAATTATTGTGTCTATTGTGTTTTGCTGTGCTGGTCTTTCTTTCAGTTAAAGATCCTAACTAAACTAATTTAAAGTGCAAACTCTAACATGGTATCAGAGCTAACCTGAAAAGAAGGCATTGTGCAGCAACGGGAAACTAGGGCTTCCTAGTTCAAGGTCTTCTCTCCACAGATCATCAGGAAAAGAGGGCTAGGCTAACTCGCCCTAGGAGGGCGCATCTTTTGGAGGAAGCATAATCAAGTTTGAAGAATTTTCATTTTTGACCCAGACACTAGTGACGGAAGAAAGCTAGGGCATCAAGTTTTTGGGGTTTTCCTCCATCAATTTGGAAAAAGAAGTACATTGGACAACTCGCCTTGAGGAGGCACATCTTCCTATCCAATCAGAAGTTCAAAACTCCAATTTTGGAAATTAGGGTTTCTCTAACAAACCTTAGGCCAGGCAGTTCCACAACCAGGTTGGGCATCTCAAATTGGTAAGACCTAAATCTCTGCTATTTCCATTTGAGGTTCTCATTTCAAAATGACTCACCACACCAAGCTTGAGGATAAGCTTGAGGGAGATGAAAACTTCCGAGCATGGAAGTATAGGATCTCTCTTATCCTTGAAGAAAATGATTTGGACAAATATGTTAGTGAGGAGGTTTCAGCACTAGAGGGAGATGAAGCAAAGGCTATCCACAAGAAGAACTTGGTCAAGGCCAAGAGAATTATTGCAGACTCCATTAAAGATCATCTCATCCCCCATGTGTCATCCTTGAAGACACCCAAGGAGATGTTCGATGCTTTGACGAAGTAATTCGAAGGGAAGAACATCAATCGGAAGATGACATTAGGAACCAGCTCAAGAATGTGAAGATCCTAAACTCAAAGACCATGCAATCCTACTTCACAAGGGTCTCTCAAATCAAGGAACAACTTGAAGTAGTTGAAGAAAAAGTAGAAGAAGGAGAGATTGTTATGACTACCTTGAATGGTCTCCCAAGATCATGGGACTCATTCATTCAAGGAATATGTGCCGTGAAGAAATTGATCCCTTTTAGCAGACTATGGGAAGAATGCACTCAAGAAGAAGCTTGGCTAGTAGCAAGAGAAGAGAAGATGGGAACAAATGATGATCAAGCTCTTACGGCTCACACCAGAAGAAATCACAACAAGAGGGAGGACCACCATCACAGAAGACACAAAACATCCCAGAAGATATCTATCCAGTGTTAGATGCTACACATGCGATGAGAAGGGACATTACTCAAGAAACTGTCCCAAAAACCAAGGGTCCTCCAAGAAGACTAACAAGAAGAGACATCATGCTCACACCGCTGAAGACGATGAACCAGCAAGGAAAAGAACTAGAGAAAGAGATGATTCTTCAAGTGATGAAGAGTATGTCTTAATCTTAGCACTCATGGGCACTGCCACACATGGGAGCAATGATTGGCTTGTAGATAGTGGAGCATCCAAGCACGTGACGGGATATAAAGAATCATTCGTCATTCTATCTGAGCATGAGTCACCTCACAAGGTGAAACTTGGGGATGATTATCAATACCCCATAAAAGTAAGTGGAGAAACTTCCTACAAACTAGATTCCGACAAATCCTTGAAGATGAAAGATGTTCTATATGGCCCAGGTTTAAAGAAGAATCTTCTCTCCATCTCAGCACTAGATGCTAAGGGAATGAGGGTTGCATTCGTTGATGGCCAAGTTCTAATGTGGCCAAAGGAAAGACAATAACTGATGCAACAATAATTGGAGAGCAAGAGGGAGGCTTGTACAAGTTGAAGGGACAACCTGAACAAGCGTTGCTTCATGACTCCATGGAACCAAGTAAACTATGGCATGGAAGGCTTGCACATGTGCACTATAGAGAACTACCTATTGCAAGAAAAGTAGTTTCAGGACTACCGGAAATCGAGACAAAACATGAAGGCATTTGCAAGGGATGTGCGCAAGGAAAGAATCTAAAGAAGGCGTTTCCCAGCAGTGAAAGCAAAACAAAAGGAATATTGGAGATAGCCCACTCAGATGTATGCGGTCCCATGTCATCCAGCTCACTAAGCGGGTATGTATATTATGTTTCTTTTATAGATGACTTTTCCTGTAAAACTTGGATTTATTTCTTGAAAAATAAAGATGAGGTCTTTAGCAAGAGAATAAACTATTGAGGCTGACCTATCAAGTGTAAAAGTCAAGTGAATGTAAAGTATAAATAGAGGAGGTGTGTTCCTCATTTGAACACACACTCACTCACTTGTGGATTGTGCATTAGGAGAGAGAGAGAGAGAGAGATCTGCAAAGGAGGAGAAGGAGCTCTTGTTCGGGGATTTCATCTTTGTACTTTTGATCATCTATATTGAGGAATTTTTGCTGGGTTTTCTACCCCATGAGGGTTTCCCAGGATAAATTGTGTCTCTTGTGTTGATGTTGTGCTTGTTGTTCCTTCAGTGATCCTGTATATGCTATTGTTGTGAAATTGAATTGAATACTGATGTTATCTATCTTAGCATATTGAATTCTAACAACCAGCATAGGATCATTATCCTTTATTTCCAAACTGAACAATTTTAACATTAATTGAATCACCTCCATTTCAGAATGTGAATCATACAAGGCTTTTAATGTCTTTAATGCTTCAAAACAAGATTTTGCAGGCAGTACATGTTGGCTCACCTCTTCACTGACAGTAGGTAGAGAAAGAGAGGTCGCAACTCTTTCACGCATAGATATATCTCACTCTTCCAACTTCACAACGCAACAAGCTTCATGAGCTTCCATAATACAAGAGAGAGAGTGTCTTAACCAGTCTTTATCCACGTTCTTGGTCTATCCACGCTTTATCCTGGTCGTTTCACAATACATGCTAGGAGTCTATCAAGTAGACTTCAAATCGCAGGTGAGTTTAAAGGGAAGACAACAGACCTCAAATCACAACAGTACTTCAACGGATGGATACACAGCAAAACAGATGAATACGCAGTAAATTAGGTTTTTATTTTTTTCAAGGGAAAACACTAGAAGAAAAATCTAGTAGATATTAACGCAGCATTAGTAAATAGTGAAAAGAAAATACATTTCAACGCAAAGATGAGGACACATTCAATGCAGCTCGAAATAATGATTCGATTATAGAGACAACAGGTTGTTCCACAAAATGCATGGCTGTGGTGAAAAAACGCCCTCAGGACTGATGCAGACTGGCAAGAATATGGCAGAGAACATTTAGTCTTGGTAGAGTCCAGGACTGAGGAGGGCGCAGAGAGCAAACAGACTGGCGGACATGCAGGCAGGAGTTATGTCAGCATCCAGGCTCTGATACCACTATAGAGTGGATAACTCCCGAATTCATGCTTCTTCATTAATCAAGATGTTTATTTATACAATGGCCAAGTGTCTCTTGGACTTCGGATTCCAAGAGATCCGTTGGAGTCCCTATGACTTTTCATCTTCCTTTTATTCAACTGACTACAATATTTACAATTTGGTTGAAATCATAATCCCGGAGGATTAGATTTCTAACAAAAAGGATTCAGTGTCTAATTGGAATTTGCGAAGCAACGTTCACACTAATAGATCTGACAACTAATTTAGAAGACAAAACCGACAACCCCTGGGTTTTAACATTAACAAGCTCCAAGGAACCACAATGCTTGACCAATATGCAGAATTCCAAGAATGAAGTGGTAAGTCACATCTATCCACTACCTTGCCCTAAAGAAAAATTCGAAGGAATCTCTCAAGCTTTACTAATTGGAACAACTGGGAAACCAACAAGAAGAGGTCTGAGTAGTCCACATGCTCTGCTGCAAGAGTAGGGAAAGGGAATATGAGCTTATCAGCTAAAGATATGTTTCTATTATTATATTAAATCACTTTGTCTCTTGTCTTCAATTTTAGCCAGCACCTGCTCCTATTTTTTTTAGTGGACACAATAATTCCAAAGTGTATCCTCAAATCTCACATTGTTACCATATGACATCTGTTTCTAGTTTGTATTGATCTATTCTGGAACATCTTCACTTCATTTTAACTCCTGAAGTAGCAGAGAAAATGTCTGAATAGCTGAAAGTACCTGCCACTAACTGTAAAGTTAGTTCTGGAGAGATATTGTTAGCAAAATGAATATTGAGCAACTCATCATAATTCAGGAGTGACACACGCCTGACATAATTATGAACTCTAGCTGCCTGAAGCAGATGACGTAGGGTATTTCCTACTTGCAAATAAAGTAGTTACTACGGAGGCTAGGGTGCATCTCTAATAGATGGATCTTTCAAGATGGATTAAAGAAGATAACGGTTTGCTAACTTGAACCTAACTTGAACCTTTACTGATGCCTTAGATAAAAAATGGTTCTCATGGCTGATCTGAATTTGGTTCCAAAGCCCAGCCAATAAAATATACTGATAATGAAATCCCACTCTATTCTATCATAGCCTACGTTAAAGTTACTCTTCAAGAAAAGCCTTTGCCCTGGTTTATTCCATTCAATGACCTCCCAAGAAGAAATGAGATTATACAGAATGAATCCTCCTCTAATAAAACTTGTATGCTAAGCTTGAACAGGTCGTGCAGCTACACCTTTTAGTATTCTCGTGAAAACCTTAGCTAGCTCCTTATAAGACACATTAATCAGAGTGATTAAGTGCCAACCAACTGTTATATCTCCATTGTAATCTTTACTTATGCGTTTGATGATTCCAACATTGGTTTGATCCCCAGGAGATCTGGAAGCCAGAGTCTCCTCAAACATCTATAAAAGGTCCAAGGCTGTCTAGTGTCCTACATCATCTTATAGGATTTGACAAGGAAACCATCCTCACATGTAGACTTGCCTTCATGAACCAATTGACATCTTGTACCTTCAATATAACAAACCATATAGCAATGTTTTAAAACTTGAACTTGGATTCGGAATCAGTCGAGGGTCAACTTAGACCCGGCCATGACTTGGACCAGTTTGAATTTAATGACTTGGTTTACTAAAAAAAACATAAAATATTAAAATTTTAATGGAAAAACATATTTTAAAGATTCCAAACCATTAGAGACAAAATATGCAAAGTCTGCTTATGTATATACCAAGTAAGGGTGAATATATTAAAATGGCACTAAGTGCAATACATATGCGAAGCAAAATACATAATCGACAAAGCTTTAAATGGCCTTTAGAATCCAAAATACAAAGTGCTACAAGGTACTAGCCTATTACATATCACTGATCAACATGATGAAACCCATCACCACTGTTAGAAATGGGATCCTCAACATGAGCTACAGGACCATCCTCTAGCATGTCTATTTTTTAACAAGTCTATATTTTGCAGGTGGTGTGCAGTCAGAGTAGGGTGACATTTGGCATCTTTTGATGGTTTAGTGGACTTGTCTTCAGTTCAGTGCAGTTCAGTTAACTGGAATTCTGAAAACTGCTAACTTTCTTGAATTTTGGATGGGATGTGAGATTCTATATTCATCGTATGAAGTCTGATGAGGTTGGAAACCCTCTCAAACACCCTGAAACAATTAATGATAATATAAAATATTTAAGTAAAGGGTAGAAAGGGAATTATCTTTCCAGGTTAGCTGGTGTCACTATCAAGCAAGTTGTGTTTTACCATAAATATTGCTACGATCTATAGGAATCCTACAAAGCAGGTTGACCCGTCAATGAAGAAGTTTTAGAGTCTTAGGGTTTAGGTTTTTAGGTCAATTTAAAAAAAGAAATGAATTTAAGTGTCATGCATGCAGCCTAACTGGTCTCACATTGAATTGGCCGAGTTGATCAGTTTGGTATCAAACCGACCGAATTAGACTAGATTAACTCGTATTGGACTTGGCCGAGTTGATCGAGTTGACCAGTGGTTGTATAATGTATTGACTCGGCCATTAAACTAGTTCGGGTGACCGGTTTGGTACCAAACTGACCGAGTCAATGTCCAAACTTGATCAACTCGGCCAAGTCCAAGTTGACTGATTCTTAAAACACTGCTAAATAGTAGTTTTGCTTCCAAAGAAAGAACAACAAGCCAATATGTCTCTCTAGTAGAAGTATTGTAGAACACCTATCATCACTTGTTAGAGAAGATGCCAAAATCCTCAGGGAATGCTCCTGAAAGGCATATCTGATCTCCTTTGAGAGGACATGCCCTAAGAACTTTTTTGGCTTTAATACTTGCTGTACACTTGAGTCTCATTGACTGATTTTGGTCAATTGCGGACACTAATATAATATGTTATTTCTTTGAGTCTTTTGTAAAGGAGCCATCCTTTAACTGAAGGCTAGTAATTCTCTGGTAGTGTGCTTTGTCTTAAGGTACTCAATGAAAAATTTGATGGTTCATCTCTTGCTTCTAACTCTTCTAATTTTGTATTCCATTTTGCACAAAGTGTGTTCTAATTCAACCGCTTCCTCCTGCAAGGATGAGTTGGAGTAACCTTCATCAACTGAAAACTCTTTTGAAACTGAACTAACATCTAAAATGTTGAGTCTGATCTGTCTTGCTATCAATGTCCTCCAGCCCCTAAAAAATTGCACTGTCTTATGAATGGTTGCCTACCATCACAAAATCCACCCATTCTTACCAAAGGGTTTTGGGACAAGCTTCCAAACTACAACTACAACCCCTCTTCAATTCTCTAATGCCGCTAAATCAGAGACATTCTGTTTGAAACTTTGAACAAGGTTTTGGATCTCCTTGTCTTTTGGAAGCTTGAGACAAGTCACAATGGGAAGCTGATATGTACCAATCACATCAGGGAGAATGTCAACTCTTCTGTTAGAACTCAGTGGAGCTAGAATACCGGCATTTGTATTTCTTCAATTAATGGAAACAAAGGAGTCTATCCTCATACTTGCTCCACAAATTTGTCTTCTAGAAGCTCAATAAAAATATTATGAATAATATAGAAAGAATATAAGTTGGCATTGATGCAGGTTTAAAACGATATAAAAAATTACCAATAAATTACCTGCCACTTTGTTGTACTAGTGGATCCAATAAAAAAGGGAAAGTTCTAGTGTAATAAAAACATGTAGTAAGATAAGCAGTTATATCCACTAGAGAAGGTAGTATTAGGTCTTTTACTTCAGCTTTCCACAAAGTAGTGAGTCGCAGTTTATTATTGGATATGTTTGGTACAATTTTATCAACCTGATGTCGAAGCTGAGGATTGCATTGGTATTATCTGAAGCTTTTTTTCTTTTAATTACTTGCTATAAATAATAATATTGAAATTTGAACTCTATTTTTGTATGTAACCCATCGAACTTACTGAAAGCAGATGGTTTTCCCATTTGGAAACACGTGGATTGTTGTTTAAAATAATGCTAACCACATTGACTGTCATCATGAGAGCTGTTTAAAGTGCCATAGTAAAATGATAATGTTGACAACAGTGATTCATGTCAATTGTGTCCGTATTTGAATTGCAGCAGATATATGTAGCAGTTTGAATTAAATGTTTTTTCTTCTTTATGAAATAAAGTTTTCCTACCCAAAATTTCTTCTCAAAATAAGATTTGGATTTGATGCAGGGGCATTTTCCTAAAAATGCAAGCTCGTTCTGTGGTCATTAAGAAGGCTTAGAGAAAAGTTTCTTTGTTGGGAAAAATGAGTTTTATTGTTCCGATGAGATATAAGGATCGACAAATTTGCTGTTTTGGAATCTTTTTTTCCTTATCTTAAGGATTTTTTCATTCAGTAATTTCAATGTTTTGAATCTTTTTCAAAATTTGTTTCTAAATTGTAAAAAATGCAAGGGGCAAGAATAATAATATTAATTGTGGAAGAAATTTAGTGTTTGGAGCTTAATCCTTTGTCTAGTCTTTCTAATATCCGAAGAAACTTTATCATTGTAATTGATATATGTGTCTTTGACAATCTTTATGGGGACAACCCAACATGGATAAAATACACATAATAAAAGAAAGCTAAATTTTAGAAAAAGAAAAGGCCGATCTAATGGAACATTGAACAGATCTAAACACACATAAAGCTCAAAATAAATTCAATACAGAAAATTCATTAAACAAAGGAGATTTAGGCAAAATGTATGTGGTCTGCGCAGCTTTAAAAAAAACAAAAATTAAGGGAACAAATTTCGTAAAACAAAATCATTTTAGGGAGAAGAATGCTAACAAATACGGATTTGGTTACAAAGTGAGACAGACAAGTTTAGGGTGTCTAAGTAACTTTTATCTGGATTACAACACACAAATGAGCTGTTTGCATCTATCCCAATCGATCAGCTGGAATAATACAACACTCAATTCTCAAACCAAAAAAGTGGAAATACTAGGGTAAAGACGAAAGAAGCAAGTTTTTTTTTAGGATAGAAACAAAATTCAGCATCTTAACTATCCCTAAAAGTGATGATAATTTATTTTTCTGCTTAAATGTTTTTTGGAACATGCACATTTCTTAGAACATCGCTTCCTTGCAGTTATTAGGGACGTGTAAGCAAACATGAAATAGAAATTAAGAAAATGGTTTTGGTGTCGATTTTAGATGAGCATTTAATTATAGTCACGAACGATATGTCTCCATGGCTTTATATGTGTTGTTGAATATTTGAAGGGTTGATAAATTGCATTTTTCTTTGCTATTATACTGCCTAAAATGGAAGATGGATACAATACAACACTTCAAGTCTTGTGTTATGGCAATAGTGATAAGCATTTCATGTAGGATTTATATGAACGGGATTTCTATAATCTAGGCCAACTATTATTGGAGGGTAGTGATTGAAATTAAGCCATGGTTAAAATTACATATTTGGATCTGCTACAATATATGTCTAACTACACCAACCAATGCTACAATTGATATTACTTGCAACTATGATTTATGTCATCATAGATCTTTTCTACTCACTAAGTGGCATTGCAAAGATGAATAATGACTTCCAAATTTGTAAAATCGTCACTAGTTGGCATTTAGCATAGGATTCTATATTCGTTCTTATTTTCATTGTTCGTTCAAAATATCATAGGTTGTATGACGCTTGATAAAAATGTTCCAATGGAACTTGTATATCTAAGATCATATATTTGCAAAATGTTCATGATGATGTTTTCTGGTGAACAAGGCCATTTTGAAAATCAATTGACTAAAGACACCAGTAACATAACAAGAAAATATTGGTAGAGAAGAATTACTCAAAAACCTATATATTGAGTTATTCAAAACTCATAAGCTCATATGTTATCTCCACATTCCTTAATAGCAAGGTAATGAATGATGAAAACATCTTAAGGCACTAAATGTTTCTAAAATCATAAATAATTTTTGATGATTTATCTTAGTGAAGACAAAATCATATTAATAGAAAGACCAATACAATTTGCAACTTTGGTTGCATACATGCCCATATAGATTTAAAAGCTAGGTAGGAGTCACAAGGTTGATACATTATCAAAGATCTATGCTTAAGCCATAAACCAAAATCTATTTTATTAGCAAAATACAAACCAGACTAATCCAAATTCATTTTAAGGCACCATACTAATTGTTGCTTTGTAATCACTATTTCGAATATATGTACTGGTACTTGACTTGCTATGTAATATCATCCATTGCTAGAGGAGTAACCACTTTGTAGAGATAAAAGTTTGTAAGTAACAACAAGGGCACTTCTTCCTTTGCAAGCATGCCTTGAACCTGTTGCATGACATCTATGAACCATAAAGAAACACTTCAAAATTGGAAAGGCTATTAAGCCTTTGCAATCAATTTACACCTTACTAGCAATAAGCAATTGACTATGTAACTCTCCTTGATCATGATCCTTTGCACACAATATTCAAATTCGTTGTGATGGAGTTCTCAATCTCACTCAAAAACCATTTGCAACAGGCACAATTTGCCATCTTAAAATGCTTTGTACTCCTCCTTTGTGTGATCATACTACGCTTATCAACATAGGGTTCTAGAACTCTCCCCTCAAGTGAAACTTACCTATGTTGACCTCAAATGCCTTCTTTTATATATTAGAGGTCCTTCATCATAAAACAGGCCCTCCCATAGCTTGATAAGACATAGGTTGGTGCATTCTCTGTGTGGCATGCTAAGGACATAGGGTGAGGGTATTGATTTATAGATACATCATTGTGTTCCCAAATTCCCCTAACTTCTTAGTGTAGTCACCTGCAAGTTAGATGGTCACATAGATGATGCTAACATAAACTAACAATCACATACACACTCAAAACTAGATATACAGTGTCAAAGGGAAGATATACTCTTATTGATATAATAGAACATAGTACACTACTCTCATCTCAAGGAGCTATCAACTCTCAAATTCTATGTTAATTGGTCCTACTAATTTGACTACCCTTCTAATATCTATTCTAACTATTTCTCTACTTGTATTTTCATCTCTCAATGATCTCACTGTTAGTGGGTCTTTTCGTCTTCCTATTTCTCTTTAGTTTTCACATGCATCAATTCATATCACTTCCATGTTGTTTCTTATGTGCCAATTCTCATGTTGTTTCCTAACTCTATTTGGCATGCTCTCGAGCTCTTCCTATCTTCCTCCAGGCTTGTTTCCCTTAGTTCAATTCTAAGTGTGTTATCTTCTTATTCATTTTCCTTTTGACTTTGTCTCGTCCTTGTCCCAATTGCACTATTCTTTGTTAGGTTCATGCCTTTGTGCATTATTGCACAAACATACTTTGGTGTGCCTATGTTGACCTATCCTGATTTAACTATGCCCTTTATTTTGACCCAATTGCAAATTGATCTCTTGATTTCTTATTCATTGTTTATTGGGATTTTCTTGCATTAGCCCCCCCTTGGAACAAAAACTTCTTATGTTCTTGCACTTACACTCCATCACTCATACAACTCTTCTCCTTGCTCAAATTGATCTCTTGATTTCTTATTCATTGTTTATTGGGATTTTCTTGCATTAGCTCCCCCTCGGAACAAAAACTTCTTATGTTCTTGCACTTACACTCCATCACCCATACAACTCTTCTCCTTGCTCAAATGTTGGTACTTTATCTATGAAATCCATGTACTATTTTGAAGTTGAACACTAACAAGAATCACGTAGTTAAGGATCAATGATGAAAATCATTGATGCATATGGGATAGTTTATCAATGAAGAAAATGGTAACCAAGGCCCCAGACTCTAAATCAAACCTTGAGAGAAAAGTTGTGGTTGATAGGTGCATATGCCTAGGAAAGGCCATTGGTGATTCTCTACAAACCAACACTAGGTACAACAAATACATGTAGCTATTGGATCTTGGACTTGACATAATGGGATGATGCCACGATGGATATGAGATGCAGGACCTCCCTTGAAAATAACATAATTGACTTTTTTACTTGGGCAACAACTATAAATCCTAAAAAATATAACTCAAATAGATGCTCATTAGAGAGATTTTGAGGTCAAAAAAGGGCCTCCTAAGAGATGTACTACAAAAATATGAGATATATTAAAATATTATGAATTGGGGGTTTTATGGGGTAGGTATATATGACAAGTCACCTCCCACACTATTTTCTATGCACAATATAAATAACCATGGTTGAGTTACTTTTCAAAATTCACTAGAAATAAAATTAATAAAATAAGTCTACATTGATGTGACTAAGATTCATTGTAAATTCCCAAAAATGTATTGTCCTTTAACATTTATTTGTCTTGAACTTGCAAATGAAATTAAATAATAAAAAACATTTTTAAGAGCTTTTTTTAAAATTTTATGTTGACTTTTTATATTTAGTACTTTTCTCATGAATTTAATAATGTAATTTAATTGAGAATTTATTTACATGTAAAATGTCAATAATATTATTATAATCCACATTGCATTATTATTATTATTATTATTATTTATTAAATCTATTATTATTCTTTATTAGTTGGACATTATGCTATTAAATAGAATGGAGTGAATATATAATTTAAAATTAAAAACATAAAAATGATAATATATTAATTTATAAAAAAATGTGAAAGGACTTTCTTTATGAATTAAGAGTACTTTACTTGAAAATGACAATAATATTATTTTATGTGAAAGTGTGAAACGACATTCATTATGAGTACTTTACTTGAAAATGACAATAATATTATTTTATGAAAAGACTATCATTATGAGTACTTTACTTTATGACTTAAAAATACTTACACCACTACCTTGGTTAACTATGTGTTTTCATCCACCATAGAAAATTTGACAAATAAGCATTCTTAACTCATGCAATGCCACCTCACCAAGGGGGATGATGTCATCTACTAGAATGTGATTGGTTGTATTTTATAGTACATTTTCTTTGTTTTGAGGCCCTTTTTTGACCTCAAAATTTCTCTAATGAGTATGGAGATTGGGAAGCAAAAAGAGTAGAGGGTGCGCTAAGATTAGTGAGATGATGCTAGATTGAAGGTATGAGTGTGACTCATTGGTGAGGGGGTGAATTGAAAATAATGGGTAGATATAGATTCAAGGGCTATGGCGACAAAGTGAGTAGGATGGTGAGACACTTTCTCAAGACCTAGCAAGCCTTGCAAATAGATGGGATGGGGTGTCACTGATTTGATCTCCAAACAAGTGTGACATTGACAACTCCCTCAACTATTGAAGAGATGTTGCATGATGCAACACATTGTGATAGTGCAAAAAAATCAAGTTCTTACCCTTTTTGTTTTCTTTTTGATGTTTTGGGAATTTTGTGGTTTTAAGCTTTTGTTTTTTAGAAAGAATAAAAAAATAATGTTACATTACAATGAGGAGACTTGTGCCATATGTGACTATATTTTTCTAAACGATGGGCAGGGAACATGATAACACATAGAAATAATAAGGGTGGGCACCTTATGTGGGTCTCCTTGAAAAGGGTGGGGAATGGAAATTTGAAAACAGATGGAGCCTCGACATATGGTTGGGGTAAAACAATAGGTTCATCAGTACATGTGAGAAGTAGGACATCAAACCAAAGTGGAACTTCTTGGAAGTTTATTAGATAGAGGCCAATGATTGATACAAGCAAGACATGGGGATCATCATGCAATTGGAGATTACAAGGAATTCCTATTCTATCGGGATGTGTGGCATGGGTGCCGAAAAGCAAAGTGCGCTAAATTAGGCAACCTATGTAAGGAATAGAGTATGGTCAGATGAGTGCAAGAAAATAGTTGAGAGTGGTGAGACAACTTGCTGAGAAAGGATGGAACCAATGGCAAATTTATAGGCATTAAAAGATAAAATGTAGTGTTTGCATAGGGTGAGCATATACTTAGATGCCAATGTAGAGAATACAATTGCAGCGGGGCCATTATAACATTAGACTCTCTTTATAAGGCACTTCTTTAAAAAAAAAAATTGTATGTTTTCCATAACATTTCATCTTGGCCTCTTATTTGAGCACTCCTTATACTATTAAAAAGATCTCCTTATACTATTAAAAAGATCTCGACAAGGGCTACAACTTTCATGTTATACTTTTTTTCTAATTCTCAATAAATTTGTACAATGTTTGAAGAGAATGAAAATTGAATCTTTTGACATTTAAAAACCTTTTTTTTCTTCGTATTTTGGCATAACTTTTCACCCTGACCTCGGAGTTGAGCGCTCATTATACCATTGGAAAGCTCTTAATGAGCGCTACAACTGTTATGCTATACATCTTTTTTCTAAATCCCAACAAATTATAAAATGTATATCATAATTGTGGTATCCCTCATCAAGAGCTTTCCAATGGCATAATGAGCGCTCAATTTTGAGGTTGGGGTGAAAAGTTATGCAAAAAATATGAACATATTTTTTTTCTTCCAAAAAGGCCCACATTTTATTTTGAAAATATTTTTTAAATTTATGTCAAATTAGAGAAAACCTCTAACAACAAAGTTATAGAGCTTTGAAAGACCTTTCCAATTGTCCAATGAGTGTCCAATTTTGAGTTCAGAGTAAAATGTTGTGATAAAATTACTAAAAGTGGCGTAAAAAATAAGTACTTGATGAAGGGGTGTAAGGTTGTGATCAAAGATGCATGAAAATAAATGACACCTTTGATGATAACCTACACACATACAATAGAACCCATGATGTGAAACCGCTTAAAGTACTAAACCCAAAAACCATATACTATCCTTCACTATGTGAAAAAGGATAAGAATATGATCTAAAAGGTCTTTCGTGATGTTGAGACAGATGGAATCTCACCAATGGAAGAAAGACATAAATTGAGCATGCAAGGTCGCAAATGGAAAGGGGGGGTGTTACTCAGGTGGTAAGCAACAAATGACGTCAAGATAGGTGGAGGCTCAAAAAAAGCAGCAAGATTAGCTTGCATGTGAGGATCAATATTGTGATATTATAGTGGGCGTTGTCATTGCATGGTGTCGTGCTAGTGGTGAACGGTCAAAAGTGTCATTCAATCATGAATATAAATAGAAAATACTCCACAAATGAGGCAAAATTGATTAGTTCGAATTGGAGGAGCGTGAGGCTTCATAAGGTGGGGTTGGCCTTGTTGGGGCGTGGTGGCACCTTTAACATGTGTGGGGGGTCTGATAGATTGAGGGGAAGCAATGAAATGGGGGGAATTGAAGCCAACGAAGATTTGGTAGTGTGGAACAATGGTGGGTGGAGTGACCCAACATGGCATAAAGTGCATAATGGGAGTTCAAGCTACTACATGGGATGATTTAGGCCAATACCAAGGATTTAGGTGTCCCCAACATTCCTATCATATCTCCACTATATATGATTCTTCCATGCACAAGTCTTAATATTCTATTTTGGCATCTTGGGGGGTCCTGGTTACTAGATGAATATTCATTAGGGGAAGAGACAAGGGAGAAAACCAAGCTATTGAGTGGTGTAGGAGAAGGCTAGAGAGATGGGGGGAAAGGTAGAAAAAATATATTATGATGGTTAGCAACGGAAGGTTAAGAGTGGCCATGACAGGGGACCCAACTAGTCCATGTGGTGGATAGAGAAAGGGAATATATTGTATTGGATTCTTTAGATGGATGGTCTCTAAAAGAGGGGACCCATTGGTGGATGACACGTCAACACTTAAGACGGCAATGATGAATCATAAGAAGAGGGAATGAAGGGTTCATTGGGTGGACCAAGAATGCCTTTAAAATATAGAGAGGGGATCTTAGATGGGAGGAATGCTACCTCCACGAAAGAGGAGATGATGTAAATGGGAGATGATCCCATATAGTTAACTTGGGGAGGGGAACCATGGTAGCTCCTTAGTAAAGACGAGTCCTTACTAATGTATAGGCCCATCTCAACAAAGAACGAATGGAGAAGAGTGCCACATATGGTGGATTTCATGTTCATTTGTTGGGAATAAGAGTATCCAACATGATGAATTGGAAGAAGAGGATGTAGGGGCATCCTGAGCATGGGCCACTAAATGTTGTTGGAGAATTTATTGGTTGAGACCATTGTTGTTGGAGGGGTAGGGTTCCATTGTGGGGTTTAAACATTATTGTGTGGGGAATTGTTATTTTAATTAGCGTGTAAGCATCATACCTATTGAATCTTAGGCATTTTAGGATAATGACGGGTGTAATGGCCACATGTCCTACAAATAGCACAAGGATGGTTGGTTCGTAACTTGTCGGTACGACCTTAACTTTGTTGGTATCGAGGGAGTTAGTTTTAATCTTGTGTGGGGTCCCCCCCAAACATAATGACGTTTATATAACTAGTTCTCCCTTACCCTTGGTACTGGTGGTCCTTCTTTGCATTACCTTTGTTCTAGTGGTTCTGATTGGTTTGGCCTTATAGATTCCATTGCAAAAAAGTTTGACGAGGGTGGGAGGAAAGGCTGGCCAAATTGATGTTTGATGATGGCAAGGGGGGATTGGTTCAATCTGTCTTTGTAAAGGACTTGGAAAGAGGGCATATGGACTTCGATGTGGAGGGCCACCATAAGAGGTCCATAAGATTTGGTGGAACAAGTACACGATGTTGATGTATTTGTAACTTCGGAAGATTTTCACTTGTATATTGTATGTGTTACATTTGTACTTTATTGTATCCCCAACAAAGATGTATTATTCCTCCGATTGGAAGTGTCGTCATTTTTATTTGCAAGTGTCGCAAGTGATATTGTGAGTGTCGTAACTTATATTTGATGGGTTATTAGACCACCTTAGAGGGGTCGGCCTAGTATGGGTTAAAGGGTTATTAGACCACCCTAGTGGGGTCAGCCCAGTGACATGTGGATGGGTTATTAGGCTTCCTTAGGAAGTCAACCCAGTTAGGGTTAAAGGCATGTCAAGTCAATGCATAAATAGAGAGTGCGTGTCTCTTATTCTATTCATTCATTCACTCACTCACTTCGCATTAGTGAGAAAGAGGAGGAATGTGCACAAGTGGAGGAGGAGTAGCTGCTACAGACATCTATCTTTTGGGTTTGATCTTTGTGATCTTTGTATTGGTGCTCATTCTATCTCTGAGGAAGTTGCGGGGTTTTTCACCTTATAGGTTTTCCCCAGTGAAATGCTTTGTGTCTCTTGTCTCTTATGTTTGATATGCTGTACATGTTGTTCTCTTAGTTAAGATCCTAGATCATATTGAATTAAATGCTGCAAAACTAACATGGTATCAGAGCTAGCCTGAGGAAGGCATTGTATGGCATTTATGACACTTGTTGCACTTGCGACAAATTGGAATCTAGGGATTGGTATAGTAAAAACCAGTCATCGTGGCACTTTTGCTATAAATCCATTTTGGAGAAGGTTCAGGATCTGAAACTTTTACAGGCCGAAGATGAAATGTTCATGTACCTTGTGTTCGAAGATCAACCTCATATTCGTTGTACTTTGTGATATATGATTCGTACAAGTTAGGGTTTTTGCCTCTTCCAGAATGCATCCCTAAATAGGTGACCTAGGCACAAAGGTCATATATCGGGATAGGAAGCTCCAAATGGAATTCTGTAAAAAGTGGAAGTTAGGGCACGGACTTTAGTTTCACAGGTCTGGGTTTCAAATGCCGAAGTTGAAATAGTGACATGTGGCACTCCGTACAAGTTCGCTATGCCGTTTCATCTCATAAACAGGTCATGCTGCGACACTTAGCATATCTCTATCATGGATAATCCATTAGAGCTTAGATCTATGAGGTTGGAAAGATGACAGGTCAGTCTACCACGGGACGAAGTTTCAGACCCTGAGGATACGAAATTTCAGAGATACATCAGAAACAATATGGCATATATTTCTGTCCAAACAGAATTGGATTCTAAGCACTTTCATTTTTGGATCGTCACTGCTGCAGGAAATTAGGGTTTCTGCGAAAGTTGGAATTTTTGGAATCTGAGATTACGGCTGGATGCTCCTCATCAAAATCAAAATTTAGAGACCAAGATCAAATTTTTTGGTTCGGTAGAACCCCGGGCTCTATCAAACCCTAGTTCGGGTTTTGGACCAGAAAACCAGAAAACCAGATTTTGACAGAAGTTGCAGATCCGAAAATTGCAGGTCAATTTTGGAGGGTCAATTTTTGAAGTTTTCAAAATCTGAGCACACTAGTTTGCTCGCCTCATTCAATTGCATCTCCCTGTCCAGACAGAGGTTTGAAATTCCAAGTTTGGATTTTTAGGGTTTCTCTGACAAACCCTAGCCAGCTCCAGATCCAGTGTCAATAATTCAAAGTGGATTGGGTTAATCCTAGAAGAGAATGATTTGGACACCTACATAAGTGAAGAAGTTCCAGTTCCAGAGGGAGATGAGGCGAAGGCCTTACAAAAGAAGACTACAAGCAATTATGACAGGTATGACTTGAGGAGATACGTGTATGTTTTGAAATATGTTCATGATTAAGTTTATGATTGAGTTTTCCTTCATATTATTGAGGTTAGTACAATCTTGATTAATTTTAAACTTGTCTTATCACCTTAGTAAAAGGTATGAATGCATGTGAATGATAGAAGACATTCATTGATTAGAGTTATGCATTTATGATTGCACTAATGCACTGTGGTGTTGTATGAGGATGATGTTGTCCGCCAACATAAAAGGTACAAATCAAGTTCTAGATCGAGAACATATGACCATGGTAACATGAAGACAAAGACTCATCCATAGCCATTGATCACATTGAATCTCTACTTACGAGGTATGTATAAATTGGTTCTACAATGCTTAACTTATGAGATATGCAGGTTACTAGCACAAGGTCTCTAAAGCATTGAAGACATTGTTTGGGTATGTTAGACATAACTTGCAAACATGATAATCCAGGTATGTTTTCCTTATATCAAGTTAGAATCCTACCTTGAGTTAGGGTCTCATATAAGTATGCTTTCGTATGATTGATAATGATTATTCATGAAGTTATAAGTTTGAGTAATCATGGGTTTATGCATATTATGCTTCTTAGTTTGATTAATGATATGACAAACTAGAAGAGTACTATGGTCAAATAAGAATATGCATGAGTAAAAGAAGTACTTCCTGAAACCTTGAATGCTAACGCTTGTGCTAAATTACCTATGTATGAAATGATCATGACCATACATATTTAGAATCATAATGTTTCGATGGTATTGAGATTATACTAATGCATGTATGATTATGTATGAGATATTGAGGGTGACACAATGATGACACTAGTGCACACTTAAGCATGCATAGTGGTCCAAGATGGATATAAGTTCAAAAAGAAAAGATCAAGAGGGAGCACACTCCAGTAGTTCCTGTAAGGAAGAAAATATTGAGAGGGAGTCCACCCAACAAACAAACAAAGATAAGTATTTGAATTTTCATTTCTTGTGTATATGCCATTACTTAAATGATGTTGTTCAGTCATGTATATACTTATGTTCCTAGATTTAGGATGTATATTATGCATTTTAGAAAATTTACATTAATGAACAAGATACTACTAATATACAAGTAATGGGTAAGTGGCCTATGGTACTGTACAACATTCCATTGCTACTTATCTACAATGAAACCTCTTTGCTGACATGTTGGGAGTTGTGCACACTCTTAACAATGTTCTAGTAGAGATGGAAGGCATCTAGAAAGTTATGGGATATGGATAAATGTTGTATTGAAGCATTGGCTAAGATAATTGCATGACTGTATGACATATGTCTTTATGTGTAAGAATTTGTTCTGAAATCTATGAGATGTTTCTAATCATGCACTTGAACTTGTCTTGTAGGAAAGACTGTGTACCATCACCTACAAGAGAGACTTGTTTTGAAGAACAAGCGATGAAGACTCAACATACAACAGATCCATGAAGATACCTATTGAAGACATTGAAGAATAAAAAAGTACCCAGAATACATGACACCACCATGAACGAAGTAATTCCAGAAGAGGATCATGAAATAGAAGATCCACAAGAACCTGTAGATCCACCCCGTGAGAAGAAATCTCACAAGAGGAAACCAGCATGGGCTAGAGAGCTCATCCAAGAAAATAAAGAATGGAGGGATGCCATGGTCGAGGAATACTAGTCGATCATGAAGAATGATGTTTGGGATGTGGTCCCAAGACCAGAGGGGAAGTCTGTTGTGACTTCCAAATGGATCTACAAGATCAAGCATGCTGCAGATGGCAACATTAAGAAATACAAGGCAAGGTTTGTGGCTCGTGGCTTCTCCCAGAAAGAAGGGATAGATTATGAAGAGACTTTTGCACCTGTATCCAGATACACTTCCATCATAACAGTACTTGCTCTGGCTGCAGTAATGAAATGGAAGATACACCAGATGGATGTCAAGACAGCCTTCTTGAATGGTGTAGTCGAATAGGAAGTGTATGTGGAGCAGCCACTCGGTTTTGAGACACATGACAAGGAGTCATATGTGTGTTGATTGAAGAAAGCCTTGTATGGCTTGAAGCAAGCACCCAGGACATGGTACGTCAGGATAGATAGCTTCCTGTCTAGTTTGGGCTTTACCAAGAGTAAAGCAGATTCCAACCTTTATTACAAGGTTGAGGAAGGAAATCCAGTGATACTCCTACTGTATGTGGATGACCTGTTTGTGACAGGTGAGATTGGGTTGATTGCTGATACGAAGAGGAAGATTGCTTCCGAGTTCAAGATGAAGGACTTGGGTATGATACATTACTCTCTAGGTATGGAGGTGTGGCAGAGTGCAGATGGAATCTTCCTTGGACAAGGGAAGTATGCAGTAGAGATCCTGAAGTGGTTCGGGATGATGGACTGCAAGGCCATGGCCACACCTATGGCCCGAACCTGAAGCTATTGAGTGATGCTTCATCAGATTCGGTTGATGCCACGATGTATCGTCAGATGATTGGGTCCTTGATGTACCTGACGAACACGAGACCAGACATTTGCTTTGCGGTGAACACCTTGAGCCAGTTCCTGACGGATCCTAGACATGTTCACCTGATTGCTGTAAAGCATATTCTAAGGTACCCGAAGGGTACAATTGATTATGGGCTCAAGTATAATGCGAATCAAAAGATTAACCTGGAGGGTTATGTTGATTCAGATTGGGTAGGCAGTGTTGCAGATAGGAAGAGCACTTCAGGGTGTTGCTTCAGTATGGGATCATGTGTGATCTCTTGGTTTAGCAGGAAGCAATCCTGCATAGCATTGAGTACATCCGAAGCAGAGTATGTCGCAGCTTGTTCGACCAATTGTGAGGCAGTATGGTTTAAGAAGTTACTGTCTTATTTATTTGATCTCCAGTTGGATGCTACTTGTATCTATTGTGACAACCAGAGTTGTGTGAAGTTGTCTGAGAACCCAATGTTCCATGACAAGTCGAAGCATATCGAGATCAAATATCACTATATCCGGGATATAGTGCAGAGAGGAGTAGTGAAGCTCCTATATGTTGCGATGGATGAGCAGATAGTAGATGTGTTGACCAAGCCACTAGCCAGAGTGAAGTTCGAGTACTTTAGAGAGAGGCTTGGTGTCTTACATATTCAGGATACTTCTAGGAGAAAGTGATGGGACACATTTGCAGGAGCCATTCCAAGCATGGTGGCAGGTGGCTCCTCCCATGGCTATGGATGTAAGTGCTGAGTGATGAGCATCCGAGTGATGCTCTGCATGATGAACATCCGGATGATGTTCCAGATGAGTGACGGGACACAGATGCTGAAGCCATTCCTAGCATGGTGGCAGGAAGGTCCTCCCATGGCTGAGGATATAAGGGCTACATAATACGATGTTGCATATGATGATCCATATGATCATGAGTAGCGGTGATCCGTATGATCATGACCATCCGGATGATGCTCTGTGGCCGTGTATATGGTGTAGGTTGTGTTGGTTGGACATGTAATGGATCCTGGGAGATCCCATAGGTTGTGCTGGGCACGTAAATAAGTCCTGGGATTCTCTTGTGAGGTATTTTCCATAGGCATGTAATCTGTCCTGGAGATCTCATAGGTTGTGCTGGGCACGTAATGAGTCCTGGAGATGCTCTTTAGAGATCTTGTTGGGCAAGATGCTCTTTTAAGGTTTTTCCTGTTCACATGTAATCCGTCCTGGAGATCCAATAGGTTGTGCTGGGCACGTAATGAGTCCTGGGATTCTCTTTAGAGATCTTGCTGGGAAAGATGCTCTTTTAAGTTTTTGTGAAGTTCACTTGTAATCAGTCCTGAAGATCCGATAGGTTGTGTTGGGCACGTAAAAGTTTTGGGATGCTCTTTAGAGATCTTGTCAGTCGTGCTAGGCACATAAATGTTCCTGGGATGCTCTTTTAAGGTTTTGTGAAGGTTGCATGTAATCATTCTTGGGATATTTTGCCGGTCGTGCTGAGTAAATAAAGGATCATGGGATGCTCTTGTCAGGTTGTGCAAAGATGCACATAATCAGTCCTGAGATTCCACCGGTTGCCACGCGTAGAGATGATGAAGACCTACTTGGAGGCTAGGCCTACATCCAACATGAAAAAGGGCTGGCTCTGTAGAACTTCCTATGACGAGAAGAATTGAGAGATAGCCCCAGTGATCGAGATGACGAGTACATCAACAGTGATGATGATGCTCCATGATCCAGCTCCAGTATTGAAGACTTGTGCCTATATGTATTGATGACTTGTGTAAAGAGAATACCTTCCTAGTTAAGATGGAATGTTGATGTATTTGTAACTTCGGAAGATATTCACTTGTATATTATATGTGTTACATTCGTACTTTATTGTATCCCCAACGGAGATGTATTATTCCTCCGATTGGAAGTGTCGTCATTTGTATTTGCAAGTGTCGCAAGTTATATTGTAAGTGTCGTAACTTATATTTGATGGGTTATTAGACCACCTTAGAGGGGTCGGCCCAATATAGGTTAAAGGGTTATTAGACCACCTTAGTGGGGTCGGCCCAGTGACATGTGGATGGGTTATTAGGCTTCCTTAGGAAGTCGTCCCAGTTAGGGTTAAAGGCAGGTCAAGTCATTGTATAAATGGAGATTGTGTGTCTCTTATTCTATTCATTCATTCACTCACTCACTTCGCATTAGTGAGAGAGAGGATGAATGCGCACAAGTGGAGGAGGAGTAGTTGCTATAGACATCTATCTTTTGGGTTTGATATTTGTGATCTTTGTATTGGTGCTCATTCTATCTCTGAGGAAGTTGCGGGGTTTTTCACCTTCTTGGTTTCCCCCAGTGAAATGATTTGTCTCTTGTCTCTTATGTTTGATATGTTGTACATGTTGTTCTCTCAATTAAGATCCTAGATCATATTGAATTAAATGCTGAAAAACTAACACAGGAGGTGTCACTGCCATAGGATGAACCATGTTTGTCATAAGAGATAATAGCCCTTCTATAAGGGGTATTAGGCCAACCATAATGGTGGCCTTAACTTTTTTTCCTAGGGTACATGGGCATGTTGCCAAACCACTGCATTGAGGAAAATCCCACTGACCCTCTAATAACGTCAATTACATGAAGTGCTCTTGATGTTGAAGGTGACTTGTCTGAAGGGTGTTGAGGGGCATTAAGGATGATTATATACAAGTATTGGGATTGTGCATAGATAAGGTCAAGTTGTTGGTATTTAAGATGGTCCCTTCTTGAGTTTGGAACATGGTAATGGCCATGTCTTTCGCAATAAGAAGGAATGATTTCTTAAACCAATCCATTAGGAGGGGGTCGTAAAGGTCAATCTTAGAAATGCTACACCATTGATGCCACTCATGGATATGGTTTGTGACGTGGGTGTTAGTGGTTTGGAGAAACATGGTAATGATTTCAAATCTTGTATTGTTATGGTGGGATGTATTTAAAAACGTGTCAAAAAGGTTGTGGCAATGTAAATGTGCCATAAGAACTTGAAGGAAGTTCAACATACTATTTGGTGACAATCTAGGTTCAGGTTCATTAAAACAACCTAAGCTAAATGATTTAAAAAAAAATTCTATTAAAGGAACATCATAGATGAAATGTTATCACGTGGTTGGATGGGTCCTCCCTAAATCGACCTTTGAACTTTGGGTATCTAAGAGAAAATTAATAGGCATGGCTGGCCAAGTGGTGTCATGGTGGATAAGGTCATTAATGAGATATGACAACTCTGGAAGGTTCAAAATGGCCATGAATGGCATGATTTTCGTTCTTTCCATAGTTGTGGAAGTGCTTAATCAAAGTTGTGTGTTGTATGATTGGGTCACCAAAGTGATGTCTCCAAAGGGAATGCCTGTGAAAAGAGTGGTTATAAGTGTGTTTCCAATAGTGACAAAATATATTTTTGGTGATATGATTTCTTTGTGAAATCAACAAACACACTCTTAAGACACACTATGTAAGCACAAGCAATTTGTAGTGAATCAAAGAGCCTTCCAAATGTATCAAATGACAGCAATGGAATCCATCAAGCAAGGAAAGTGGAGGTGTGAAAGAGGATGAAATCCAAGGGAGTTCTCACTATCTGTCTTAGGTGCCCATGCAATCCCATAAAATCCACTTGATGGTAAACCTATGATTAGCCACTAAGATACCTTTTTGCAAGTTGTGGACAAGGGGCTATAAGCTGTACTAGTCAAGCAACACACATGTTTCATCAAGTTGAGTGACTCACACAAATCTATCCATCCAACCTTAGTATTGACACCCAAGATGTGGAAGCTTCCTTGCGCTATCAAACAAACTTGTTAGAAAGGGTTTTCAATTTATTTAGGTAACATCTACATTTCAATGAGAAACAACTGTGGATTGTTATTTGGATGCCTAACTCCATGGTCCTAACTAAACTATAAATTGGTTTGGTCCTCTTGGGAGGATTTACTAGTCAAGCAACACACATATTTCATCAAGTTGAGAGACTCACACATATCTATCGATCCAACCTTAGTATTGGCACCCAAAATGTCGAAGCTTCCTTGTGCTATCAAACAGACTTGTTAGAAAGGATTTTCAATTTATTTAGGTAACATCTACATTTCAATGAGAAACAACTATGGATTGTTATTTGGATGCCTAACTCCATGGTCCTAACTAAACTATAAATTGGCTTGGTCCTCTTGGCAAGTTTTAATTGGTTATAATAGTTGGTTGATTTTAAAATTATTGGATTGGCGACATGAACTAATCCTTATGTATTTGAGGAGTGTTGAAGGAGGCATGTCACACTCTTAAACATTTGTGAATCACCTAAATGGGTGGATGTGCAAGGTGAAGATAATACCTCAATATGAAAGAGGATTTTTGTCCTTTGATATGTGCACATGTAGTGTGAAGTTGCTGAAATTGAAACCACGTCCAGCGTCCTATGATTATGGGAAAAATTACAACGCAAATCCTCCCCCACCCAACAATCAAATGCACTTTAATTTTTTTTTTCTAATCTATGGCACAAGTCTAAACTTATACATAGAGCACAATTGCATGGCTCTGCACATTTATGTGTCATACAATTCCCAAATTGCGTGATTGTGTGGATTAGAGCCCATGGAATTGTGGGCAAATAACTTTGATTGTTGCATAGTTTTACGTGAACAATGAAAACTTAAAATTTTTAAATCCCCACGTTGCAATGCTAAATGTAGGGGAAAAAATGTGATCTATAATATGTTCATGAGTGCTGTAAAGTAGTGAATATTGAAAGAGAACTCCTAAATACAACAAGAGGGAGAAGTTCAAGGTTTCTTTCACAATATCGTTTCCATTCTATTGTGTGAGATGTGGTGCAAGGAGTGAATGAATGCACCCAATCAATAGGTAGAACCTATTGAGCCAGATAGAAAATGAGAGTGTGAATTATGAGTGAGAAAAATAAACTATGCTACCTCCTCAAGCATGCAATAATCTAAATTCAAAAGAGAAGGGATAGGAAAACCTTGAGGGAAGCTTCTTGGAGATTTGGATTTGATACAAAGAAAGGTAAAGTGGATTTCAATGGAAATGCCTCTTCAAAGAATCTAGACATGATAACGAAAAAGAACCAAAACTACAACTCTCAAACAATATTAACAAATCAAATGATTGGTATACATTCCAAAATGAATGCGAACCACTGTAACAAGCTTTTGCGGAGGAAAGAGGTCGAATGCTTTATATTTCCATCAAATGTCAGAACAAAACAAAAAATTTAAAGATTTCACCTCAAGGGGCTGATCTAGATAGACCTTCAAGTTCTCTCTTTTGGGGAGGGTACTTTCCTCTTTAGGATTCTCTCACATATCTTGGAGAAAACTGAACAACTTTCCACTTATGCAATGGTCAACAGAGGGGAAATTTGTGCAACACAACCACTCATTAAGCACAATAACATGGATTGATGCAAGTGGGATGATGTAAATTACTTCAATTATGCAAGTAGATGAAGGGGTGCAATAAAAAATATATCTCAATGCTATCTTTATTTCATCTATGATGGATTCCCTCTCCTTATATAAATATAAGTTTCCAACATTGAAAATTGGTGAAATATCACACTACTTTCACGATTCAACTTCATGTGCATTATATCCAAACTTCTTCTGAATTCTACATAGTCTTATTTTCCTTAGGTTGTTTGTTGCATGTGCATGTAGTATAAAAATCCTTCCTAAATTACACCATCACTTGGTCTCCAACTTTAAATGTCTTAACATTTCATGGTATACATCACATTATTTTACTACAACTTCTCTTCGCCTGGTGTATATATTTGCTCCATCCACTGTATGAAATCCTCTTCATTGTTTCTCTTCATGTCAGCTAGAAAATAAAGCATATTTGTCAATCCTTTCTAATTCATTCCATGAACTTGAATGGAGAAATTCTTGTCAACCTTTTAACTTTATTGTTATATAAGATATTCCTTTGTGTTAATACTTGATACAAAGGCTTCAACTTATCTCCAACCAAACATCTTAATGGATTTTCCAAATTTCAATGTAGTTCTTTAGTCTAATCATCTGTCCGTGGATGATATATTGAACTCAACTAAAATATTGTTCCCATGTTTCTCTATAATAGAGGTGTAAACATTTTCTTAATATGTAAAAAATTTAAGATACTTTTTTTTCTTGATATGTAAATAATTTAAGATAATTTTTTTCTTAATGTGTAAAAAATTTAAGTTAATTTTTTTTCTTAATGTGTACAAAATTTAAGATAAAAAAATTTACACCTTAAGAAATTGGATCCTTCTCGGTGCTTAATCGATCTGGGTTTAAGATGGATCTATGATGGTTTAACAAATTCAAGTAGGCATATTTAACTTTTTTTTTTTAACGTTACATGCATAGAACTTGATTAATTTTTTTGTGTGCATTTAATGTCTTATTCTATTACTTTTCCTACCACAACCATCCCACTGTTTGATAGACCTAGTTTAGGTAAAATTTGAACATACATCTTGTTTGACATATTTAATGTGAAACATTATGAAGTTTTTCTTACTTGTGTGATTGGCAATTTAGTGTTTTCTATAGGGGCTAGTGGATGTGCTTTCGAAGATTTGGTTGTTTCTAGTCTGCTTAGCATACAAGATGAGATAATTTTTCCACCAAGTATTTTTAAGGAACACATTTTCTTGAAAAATTATATACATTTTAATACTTTCACATTTTACATCTTACAGGGTTTTCTGGTTACCCTCCTATTAAGCATCGTTAGAGGGGGGAAGGTCGTAGGGTCCAAGAGTTTTCCCACAATCCAAACTATGACCCTCTTTACCCTCATCCTAGAGATATTCTCAAGGAGATTCCTTTATAAGAAAATATCACATTGCTTACTATTGAAGGGATGAGGGAGCATTCCATGAGATTGTGGGGTGAGTTGGAAAGTAGTCATATCTCTATTAGTAGTCGACAAAAGTCTCTAGATTGTTTTCCACAATCTGGATAGTTGAAAGAGACTTATCGTGTGGTTGGATAGTCAACCCGTATTTTTTGGACATGATGCGTAGGAGGATATTGTTGGTGATTGGTCGCCACTCCTACAATGAAGTTAAAAGTAGGTTCATCAAAGAAATGACCTTGTCATTATTTGACTTGCGACCTAAAGATAAAAATGTCTAAAGGTTGCAAGATATAATGATCCTAATATCACACCTTATATTTATGAGAGGTTCCTATACGCATACGGGAAGTTCCCAAATAATGATGAGGTGCCTCAATATTTTGTTAGGATGTTACATACATATTTTAGATTGCACATGGACCTCAATTATATAGACACATGATCCAAATTCTATGGTGCTAGAAAAGGTCGTACATATGAACGACTCGACGCCATGCAATATGTTGGATTTAGGGTTCCAATGCCTTGCTTAGCAGTTTGACCACCTAGACTGGTTGCATTGCAAAGGGAATTGGACTCGACATCCCAAGTAGCGAATGAGATGAGGGATCAAAAAAATGAGCATGTTGGGGATGCTTTGGTAGGGTAGAAATCAACATAAAAAAATGTTGCATTCACCCAGTGTAGATGATACCCCATTTGTTGATTTACTAGTTGATGTTTTGAGAGAGTTGGATTGAATAAATCTCGAGCAATATGCATCATCTTGTAGGGATAGGTGTAAGCGATTCATTGCCCAAGAAAATAAGTCCACAGGTGAGGTACATAAGCATGCTATAAATAATATATAAAAAAAACATTTACAAAATCAAGTATAATGCATGTTACATATTATGTTATTGTATATATATTTCTTGTCCAAATTTCATGTCTATATATTTTTTCTCACTTATTGTTTTTATTTAAACTATTTCCCAAGTACATAAGCATGCTATAAATAATGTTGCAAAAAACATATTTACAAGATCAAGTATAATGCATGTTACCTATTATGTTATTGTATATATATTTAGTGTTCAAATCTCATGTCCATACATTTATTCAAGCTTATGAAGTATACACAATTATTAAATAATCAATGCTTTACCACTGGTGAATATTTTGTTGTTCACGAAGGTGTTAATGTACCGACGACACATGTATTACTAGTTGTATAGATTTTTACTTGAACTTACGAATGCCTAAGTCAAATAAATTTTATAGTTTTAGTCTCTTACATTTTAATGAATTTCCAAGTAAGTGGTACAAATCTAGAGATCATCGAGGAAGTTATGAAACACAACTTCCATTGTGACACATGTATCAATAATTCCTTTTGAAGAAGATTTTATTCAACTCGGTATATTTTATCCCAAACATATATATATTACCTTTGATTTTCACTTTAAAGGGCATAGAAAATGACGTGTTAACAGAAACTGAGGCCCAAGGAGATGGTGAAGGAAGTATGTCATAGACATAATAAGGCATTTTCACCAATCCTAGTACACATGCTATTGTTGGAAGTGTGAAACCCTAGGACATAGGATATTGTTGGAGTGTTTCATGAGTAGTTTTGAAATGTCCATATAGAATATAGTCTATTTATTACAATGTAGACCAATGATTACAAATGTTGATTGAATTTCCATGTGATTTTAGATAGAACAAGCTAGGCATACTAAGAGCATCAAAGGACCCTTTGTCTACATGTCATCGTCAATTGTGAAATATATTTGACATATAAGGTACTCCTGTGTTAAAGAGAATATGGAAAAGTTGGTGAGGGGCCTCCTTAAACCAGGAAAAGATTTAGTGGCTTTCAAAAGAGGACATTATTGGTAATTAAGACACTTGGAACTTTGTAACTAGAAAAGTATCTTTGGCCATATGGATATGTATGGGGGTAAGTGGTTGAGCAATAAGGGGATTAATTAGTGGAAGGAAATATGAACCTTTCAAAACCAAGAGTGGCCCAAATATAGCTAGAAGTAAAGCAATCCAAGTATGATAGGATTGTCCAAACCGTAATCATGTTTATCATTTCATAAACATAATTATATGAATGATATTCAACTCCCAATTTGAGCTTGCAACATGTCTAAGGACCAAACCAAATCTATCCCTATTTAAACTATATTCCTCCATCTTTCCCACATACATTTCCTGAGCCAAATTCTACAAGAAATCTCCAACCAAGTTTACCTCCTCTTTTTTATTTTTCGTCTAGCTTGGTTTAAGCCTTTAAGGTTATTCATAAGCAATATTGAACTAGCACAAGAGATCCCCACCCAAACATCCTTTGTACAGGGCCTGCAAATGAAATTCAGGGTCATCTCATGATCAAAATTTCATGTGTCTAGTGCAAACCTCCCAAGCCATGGTGTGGCCATGGTTGAGAACATAATAAGCACATAATTATGCATGCCAAGCTATGGTTGAGTGGTTGAGATGGGGAGTCACCATGCAATAGACCCAGGTTTCTAAAATGGTTGCTTTCTCCTTAAGGTTGCTGGCCTCAACTCTATGTTGGTTGTGGAATTTGCGCATAAGATACCTAAGATATCCACAAAAACAACAATTATTATTAGGATGGATCTTTCACACTGTTCTTCAACACATGCAGATTTACCTTCAATTTCAGTGATATGTATCTTTTACATGTTACCAAGGCTTATGACTGGAATTGATATACACACTTAATTTTAACATATGTTGTTATTCGGTAATGTTTATGTAATATATATTCTAGTTTTTCTTTGAAGCTCTTATAACTTGTTTTTCAATCCAATTTTACATAGTTGTATGTTTGTTCTTTTTAGAAGTAATAGTGACAAGTACAAATGTTTTAGACTGAAGTTTATTATTTCCTGACATTGATTTAGTACCTAGGACTGAATTATTCTATATGATATGAAATATTAATTAAATATTATGTATAGAGGTTGGGTGTTGTTGTGCTTTGGGAAAACTATTGTGGACCCATTGATGTTTTTTGTTTTTCAATATTTGCATTGTCCTATTATCATTCTATACTCTTTGGGTCCATCATTGTTCCAAGTTCACTCTTTTCCATTTATCTTTGCAGTATAGTGATTTCATGTATTTTCTTCTCCCTCTGTAAAATATGACAACTATCCTTCTTAGAATTGATGCTTAGTTTATTTGATTTTTCTAATTGTGTGACCCATCTCTTGAAACAAGGTTCTCCATTAACTATGTTACCTAGGATCTACTTAGGGCTCTAAAACCCTACATTTTGTCTTAATAATAAGCCCCCCTATCTAATTGGAAATTGGAATCTAAATATTGAAGCTTTAAATTTCAAGGTGCTCTCCTCCGACCGCAAAGGGGATGCCTTGTTTTTGGGCTCAAATTATTTCGTTCCCACTATGGAAAGTATTTTTTTATAGATGCGTTTTTCTTTTCAAGTACTCCTCTATTTCTACCTACATATTTCTTACCCAAATTGTTATGTTTAATTGCCAAGATTTCATTTGAGCCTTTAACTATGTGATATCTCATGGACAAAGAACAACGAAGAGCAATTATATTGAGTTTTAGAGAACTATTGGAAACTGTAAGTCTCATTGATATAGTGAGCCCATGAATTGTGCGTTTAGAATTTTAGATGTTAAATGGATTCTGCAATAGTGTTTTAATTTATATATTTTTAATCTTCCATAGTTGAGATTTGGTTTAGTTATGGGTGAATTTATTCAAGAGGATGAGAATGTTTGTTACTAAGTGTATGCAAGATGGGTTATAAGTAGGTATGATGTAAATTCACTTGGTTGTAGGTAGGCGTGATGTAAAGTTGATGAATAAGAGCTTGTTTAATTGTTAACATGTTTGTTTAGATTTACTCACAACTATTTTGTTTAATAACAATTCTCTTATAGAGTCAATTCTCGATAGCTCTTTTGGTTAAGGTGTGGGTCTCGTCAGCAGGGCGACCCAGGTTCAATTCCCCTTAGGGGTAAGCTAGTTGGGAGGAGGCACCCAAAATGAAACCAGTTGAGGGTTGGTGTGGCCCAGGCCAGGCTCGATCCCTGGGTGATTTTGACAGCTTAGATGCCCCTGGGTAATGGTTTCTTAGACCAAAGGCCACTCCCGCAAGTCAGGGAGATTCTAGCAAACAAAAAAAAGGCAATTTTCTTACAGAGCTTGAAATAATGAATTTGACCCTTAAGCCTTAATATTATACCCCCTAAATACTGAATTTGTCATATTTTGACCTTGAAATAGAATGTATACTGCTGAGAGATCTGAGGTAAACCTTGATTGAATGATTAAAGGTTTATGGCCCACTTTACAGTGTCGTTGACTTAGAGAAAGACAAGCACCTACTTGGTACACTTAGAGTTTTCTTTCTTGCTCTGTTCATCCCCATTAGACTAATATATCGCTCATATTTCTCTAGTATGAACATAGATGAAGAAACTCAAGTGCCAATTGATTCCAAGGATTCTCATTTCAAATAAAAAATATAATGTAAGAATCTTAACCAACTTGTCATGTCATAATACTTTTAATTTTTTTTAGCTTTATGTAGATATATATATGAATAGTGTTCAATGTGCAAATTTCAAAATATTCGGGGAAATGTTTACAATACATTGGTTGATGGTGGCAAGTCAATGCAAAGTCGTGTTTCCACAGTGCATTCTGAAACAGACAACATCATCAAATAGATCAATGTTGACATTCTATGCATCCTTTTTAGTTTATGTACTTTCCTTATATGAAAGTTATTCCATTTTAATTTCATACTTTTTTATTTGGGGACTAAAATAACAAATTCGCATGTGATAGGCTAGCTTGAACAATGGCATATGTCTAAGAAATTTCAGGATCTCCCCTAAGGTGAGCATACACTCAACCTCTTATATTTTTATTACGCATATAGATACATATAATGAAATTTACAATCTAAAACTCAAAAGAATATTTTTCAATTTTGTTTTCAGTCGTATAATATTTGTTGCTTTTTTGATATGCTGCTGCATAATTTATCAAAACATTGAGGAAAGAAGGTTTTTTCAAGATCAAGCGCATGAAAAACTATCGTGCAGGGGAGGTAATAGAGGTGTTTTCTCAACTAAAAAAACATCATTAATATTTATGACAATGAGATCATTTCTTGATGGCCATCAAAATTTTAGAAGAGAAACATGTTCTAAGACAAGGCCTCAATCAGGATCAACTTGTTCATTGTAGTCAAGAGTTAAATTATTGTATAATACTTAAACTTTGAGTCACTTGAGCTCTATCATGTGCTTCACTATAAAAATAAACTAACTAATGAGAAAGTCCACAGAGGCAGAAGGTTGGTTGAAGGTATGTTTGATATCAATGGGGTATTTTTCGTCTCTCCTCCTCCATGTCATGTTTAGTAATGCTGACAAGCCTCACTCACATTAACACCAAATCCCTCCACTTGTATATTAGATGAGATGGAGTGTTAGCATGCTAGTTTCATCCCCCTACCACCCGCCCCATTCTTCCATTATGGGAATTAATGAATCTTATGATGGTAGTACCCTAGGCTATGTGTGGGTTTAATATGCCGCTCTTTCACCCTTGGAAGAAATTCTCCACCATTTCTTGTAACACCCTTTTTTTAACCCCAAGATGTAAATACGATGTAATTATGCAAATGTTATATGCCAGACTTATATGGTTTAGAATAACATGGATATTGTAAATGATGTATATGCTTTTAATATATAAAAAAACCCTAACAAATGCAAGTGAATAAGGACGAAAAAAATATGAGGGGCTATGATTCTTCAAGCGGGGGAAGTGAGAAGGGATAAGGGTGATAAATCTAGCTAATGCCCTTAACCTTCATTAATCTTTTTAACCAAAATTCCTTAACCTTGTTGTGTCACTTAAGTTAATTATGGGATTAGTTATCCTAAGGGATATTAAAAATGGGGAAGTGGATACTTCTGGGGAAGCCACTTTCCTAGCCATAACCATGCATATATATATGTTTAGGAATTCATTCTGAAGGTTCTCATTATTCACTCATTTATTCATTCATTCTGGCATGGAGAGGGATGCGTGTTGCCACTGAGGAAGAAGGATAGTTGACCACTGAGTCTACCTTCACACCCAAGTAAGAACCCTGATAAATTGGCACATCTTACCATGATAAACTAGTGCATTTGGGCTTGGTACCCCTCTTAGAGAGGCTTGACCTATAGCTAGACTACATGGAACCTTGACATAGAGAGTTCTTGGCCATTTTGTGCTAGAGAAATGGAAGGGGGTGGAGATAACCTAAGGGATTATAAAGTAGAGAAGAGGGTTTCATCCCTTATGTTGTGTAGGTTGAAGGGGAATGAGTGCAGGGGTGGGAACAATTGTGGAGGGGTTTTTGGCACCTTTAGGTAGTGTGTGAATGCCTTTGGGTTGAGTTAGTGCCTTCGGGTTAGGTGTGATTATGTTGAAGAAAAGAAAGAATAATTCACCCCTTATGTAATGATATCCCCAGCTCAGGGGTGGCATCTTTCAAATAAAGAGGTGGCTTGCAAAAGTTCCTATAACTGGGAGGAATGTCCTTCGCTTGTAACTGGTTGGAGGGCTTTCATAAGATAACTGTCAATTGTGTATGAATGCCATGATTTTTAATTATGTTATATGATGCTTCAGTTATTGTTTTGGAATTAATTATGTGTATGGATTTACTAAGCATGGTTTAATGCATTCATGTTAGAAATGATTATATAATCACAATGTACAATTTTAGTTTAAAGAATTTATGTTATATATATCTTTCACTTCCGTTGTTATAGTAAGCCATTTGAAATTAAATTCATAATTTGAATCAAGAGTAGAATTGATACATAGAATTGGGTACCCCACGATCTCAATAGAGTAAAGAGGCTAGTGGGTATGTGACATTTCTACAATAGGAGGTTCTCTCTATGATCAAGGTTCAAGGGAGAATGCATGCATATAGATAATTTGTCCCTCTTTGTTGCATGCCCCAACTATGAAATTCCCAAGTGGGAATGGAGGATATGTTTGAACTTGGTTTTCATAGTTTATGGTATCCAATATTGGTTGAGCCATGGCATACCCATATAGGCCAAGTCAATTTCTATGTTTTGCATTCTATTGTGGAAGGCTTGGGTTGCACCCCCTCAACAACACATGGATTGGGGGGGGCTTGATGGCACACTGTCACTTTTGAAGTGGATGTTGTGTGTTGTGTGACTTGGAGGATGTGAGAAGAGGTTTAAAGTGATGTGATAAAGACACAATAGAGGTGCTTATTATTAAGAAAAAATGTAGGGTTTTAGAGATGGAGTTAGTGAATCACAATTTGACCAGGTCCTGAATATTGAATTATGGGCTATATATAAGGTTATTTCAACTTTTTTTCCAGGTTAATTCAATTTGTAATTGAAATTTCTCAAATGTGTCATATGGTTGGGTATGTGTTTTAACGTTCGTCAGTTTAAACTATAGATGGTTATTTGTTCCACCAAGAATGCAATCACATAGAGGCTAGTTATAAGCCTAAAGTCAAAATTATTATTGCATGGAAGAATAATCACACAAAGATATTCCCAAGTGGTGGTGGTTTAGGCAATGCACTGCTAGGCTAGTATTCTCTCTAAATTTTATAATTTGGATAGATACAACTATGTTAAAATCAATCACCATAGAGGTATCTAAACCACTACTATGAATCATTATTAGGAATTTATCCCACAGTTCAAAATCTCTAGGGATACATGTGAATACTTGATGCTCTCTTTTATATTTCCAAATAAAGCAATAAATTTTCCCTACTTTGGATGCAAGGACTATTGTAGATGCCCAGATTTGTCATCCTAGAAATTTTGATTTTTACTTGTGTCCTCAAGCTTTCCCAATAGTAAGTACTATGTTGTGGGTAAATTGTCATTATCAAGTGTTTTTCTAATTGTTTCTGAACCTTGGTGGGATGAAAGGTTTGGAAGTAATTTTTTTTTGACATTTTTCTTTTTGCATGAATGATTTTTGTTGTAGGGAACATCACAAGATACTCATTATCATATATTACTGGATGAGAATGAATTTAGTGTTGATGATTTACAAAATCTTGTCCATGATTTATATTATGTGTAAGAAACCATCCTTAATGTTTTCATTTTGATGTTTGAATGAATTTGTTGTGAATTAGCTACAGGTTGTTGTCCACTATTTATTTTGTGTAAGAAACTATCCTTAATGTTTTGTCATTTGATGTTTGATTGCAATTCTAATAATATTTCTTTCTTTGCAGGTATCAAATAAGTACAATGACAATATCTTTAGGTTAATATGCTAATCTTACAAAGGACCATGATTGTTGTATTTACATCTGAAATCTCTTCTATTAGATGTTCCTGATATGATCATTATGTGTTTTCTATGCAGTTGCACCAATAAACTATATGCATCTAGATGTAAGTCGGATGCAATAATTTCTCAAGGTAGAGGATCTTTAGGAAATAGCTTCATGATATGGAAAAGTGGAAGGGTTAGTGGCATCTGGAGGAAGAGGATACAACGTTCCCGTCCCTAAAACTCCCTATGATGCACTGAAATGTTTGTAAAACCATGTTTTTGTTATGCAACCAAGTACTAGATATAGCATAAAAATAACATAAATAGACCATAAGAAAGTAATCCATGCCTTAATAATAAAGAACTGATATGAATAACAATCCTCTTCGAGGGAGGAACCTCCTTACACAATGTACTAAGTACATAAGACAAGACAAGATACAATGATGGCTAAAATGAAAAGGTATCCTTCCTATATATAAGAGACAAAGGGGTACAATAACAACTAATAGATCCACTAATAGACCCAAGCTGTCATCAATAATATGTAATGCACCATAATAAAGGGGGTAATGTGCTACTACATAGGGGATAATGTGCCAATATTTAGGGCTTAACATGCCCCTCCCCTTCAAACAAGTGTTGTCCTCAATGCTTGATTAGTTGTGGATGATTCTGTATAAATGACTCATCTTCCCATGTCGAATATTCCATTGGCAAGTTCTTCCTTTTGATGAGGTACTCTGTAATAGCCTGATTTCGCAGTTGTCTAGTCCTTGTTTCAGTGATTTGTTCAGGTTCCAATATGACTCTTCCTTCTTCATCAATCTCAGGCAAGATTGTTTGAATTGGGATCTTGTCCCCTATTACCTTATTTATGCAAGAAACATGGAAAATTGGACGTACTCTTGAAGATGAAGGAAGCTCCAATTTGTAAGCCATACTACCAATCTTCTGCAACACTTTACAAGGACCATAATACTTGGCTGCTAATTTATTGTCCTTATTTAGTTTCTTGAGGGACATCTGTTTGTAAGGTTGTAGCCTCATAAATACCCAATCCCCTTCTTCGAAACTCCTTTCAATCTGATGTTGATCAACTTGTTGTTTCATCCTGTTTTGTGACATAGCTAGGTTGTCCTTAAGTATCTCGAGAACTTCTTCTCGGTGCTCTATGTGATCTTCCATGGCTTGAAATTTATACTTTCCTTTAAGGGAGATGTGATAGATGGAGGCTGGTACCCATAAAGTGCCATAAATAGAGACATTTTTGATGATGTATGGAGTGAAGTATTGTACCACCATTCTACCAAAGATAACCATTTCACCCAATGTGTTTGTTTATTAGATGCAAAGCAACAAAGATATCCTTCCAAACATTTGTTCACTATCTCATCTTTCCCATCAAATTGAGGATGATAAGATGAACTGTGAGCCAATTGGATACCCAAACAAAAAAATAATTCTGTCCAAAATTTTCCAGTGAAAATTGGATCTCTATCACTTACAATAATCTTCGTATTTCCATGTAACTTCTGAACTATTTCCAGAAAAGATGCGGCTACTGTACTTGCATTAAAAGGGTGAGAGAGTGCACAAAAATGTGCATACTTTGTGAGTCTATCAACAACCACCATAATAACATTCTTTCCTTCTGACTTGGGTATACTTGTGATAAAATCCATTGAGAATTCTTCCCAGCACTGGTAAGGTATGTTTAATGGTTGTAGAAGTCCTGGGGTCTTAACTGTTTCCACCTTAATCTGTTGGAAAACCAAGCATTTGGCCACAAACCTTTGAACATAAGATTTAAGACCTTCCCAAAAAAATTCCTTCTTGACCCTGTGGTAAGTTTTCAGGAATCCAAAGTGCCCTCCTATAGGAGAGGTGTGTAATTCCAAGAGGACCTTTTGTTTGATTTGGGAGTCTTTGCATAAATATAAGCGATCCTTATACCATAATGAATCATTTTTCCACACAAAAGTATCTGATACACTGGGATCGTCCTGTATATTTGGAATGAGCATCCACACAGATAGGTCATTTTTCCATTCTTCTCTTGCTGCTACTACCCAATTGGGTTGTCGAATGGAAATTGCACAGAGTAATGCCCCGACATCTTCATCTTTTCTGTAAAGCGCATCTGCCACCACATTATGTTTCCCTTTTCTATAGATGATTTCAAAGTCATATCCCAACATATTGGTTACCCATTTTTGTTTCTCTTCCAAATATAATCTCTGTTCCAAGAAGTATTTAATACTATCATGATCTATTTTGACCTTGAAGTGTTTACCTATTAGTTAAGGATGCCATTTCTTAAGAGCATGTAGAATTCTCAACATTTCCTTCTCATAAATGGGCTTCTGTAAGTGCTTTCCCTTGATTGGATGACCTGTGAAAGCAAGTGGGTTTCCTTCTTGCATTAGAACAAAACCAATCCCATTTCCTGAAGCATCACATTCCACAATACATGTTTTTTGTGAAGTCTGGTGTGGCCAAAACATGAGCTTTGCACATTGCCTCCTTAATCTTTCAAAATATTGAGTTGCCTATGGAGTCTAAGAAAATGCATCTTGATTCAATAATGTTGTTAAAGGTGCTGCTATTCTTCCATAGTTCCGAACAAACTTGTGGTAGTACACTGTCATACCTAAGAATCCTCGAAGATTCTTCAATTTTTTGGGAATTGGCTAGTCCATCATGGCTTTAATTTTTTTGGGGTCTACCTTGACACCTTCCTGAAATACAATATGACCCAAATATTCTACCTCCTTTACCCCAAAGAAACATTTGGAAGGTTTTGCATATAGTTTTTTCTCCTTTAGTAGTTGTAGTACCCTGTCAACATGTTGAACATGTTCTTCCCAAGACTTGCTATAGATTAGTATATCATCAAAGAATACAAGCAAAATTTTTCTAAGGAAAGGTTTGAAAATGGAATTCATCAAACCTTGAAATGTGGAAGGCGCATTCGTGAGACCAAATGGCATGACCCAAAATTCATAATGACCTTCATGAGTTTTGAATGCTGTTTTTGGAATGTCTTCCTCCTTCATTCTAATATGATGATATCCGGAATAGAGATCCAACTTTGTGAAGAAAACCACTCCATGTAATTCATCTAACAATTCATCGATGACAGGAGTGGGAAATTTATCTTTAATGGTGATCTTGTTGAGCTCTCTATAATCTGGACACATATGCCATGATCCATCTTGCTTGTGTACCATTACCAATGGTGCAGAGTAAGAACTTTGGCTAGGCCTAATTATGTCGGCCTCTAACATTTCGTCAACCATACGTTCAATTTCACCCTTATGTCCAGAGGGGTGTCTGTAAGGTCTGATGTTAGGAGGAACACTTCTTGGAATTAAGTGAATAACATTATCAAAATCTAGAATAGCTGGAAGACCTTTTGGAATATCTTCAAATACCTTGGAATGCTCATCAATCACCTTTTGAAGATCTGGGGAAATAGGAGACTTAGATGTTTGAACATCTAATGAGCATAATTGTGCAATTACACCTTGATGTCCCTTTCTTTATCAAATTTTTCATACCATTAGATCTTATCACCTTACTTGGTTTCCCTATGATACCATTTAACTCATATTCCTTTCCTCCCCATAAAAATTTCATGAAAATCTTATGAAAATTAAAAGACATTGTTCCCAATGACTGTAACTATTGTACTCCTAAGACAACATCAGCACCCCCCATTGGAATTGCAATCATTGGACTATTCAATACATATTCCCCCATAGTGAGATTGATATTATGGCATTTTCCTGAGCAATTGATAGTTCCTCCATCTGCAATCATTAATTGAAACTCTAGTGCTGGATATAGAAAGCAATTGAGAACTTTGGCTAATTTACAGTGAATGAAATTATGAGTACTACCAAAATCAATCAACACTGTTACCTTTTTCTTTTTGATATATCCTTCGATCTTGAGAGTTTGAGGAGGGATAATTCCAACCAATGCATGACAAGATATGGTGGGAGTAATCTCTTCGGAAGTGGTATCTTCTATTTCTTCATCTTGAGATGGTTCTTGTTCTTTTTGTGCTTCTTTTTCATTTTCTTCCTATGCTTCACAATCTATGTAAAATAGTTTATTCTCAATGCAATTATGGAACTTATTGTATTTGCTATCACAACTGTAACAAATCCATTTTGCTCTTTTTTCCTCTAGTTGTTGTGGTGTCAACCTTGTAGGTTGTGGATGATCGGAGGCCACACTTCCTTCTTTATAGTTGTAAGTGGTAGACTTCCTTGTTGCCATAATTTTTTTTCAACTTTTCTTGCCACCCTAAATGCATGCTCCAAGGACTTAGGTTCCCAAAGGAGAACCTCATGTTGGATGTGATTCTTCAAAGTTCCAATAAAGAGATCCAACATATTATCTTCTGAAATATTCTTCACTTTGATACTTAGCTTCTGAAACTGCTTGATGTGCTCACTAACTAGGCCTTTTTGCTTGAGATTTTCCAACTGGATAAAGAAGGTGTTGCTATTTATATCCCCATAATGTGCAATCAATTCTTCTGTGAATATAGACCAAGATATAATAGAGTCCTTTTTACGGTCACAAATCCATTGGTACCATACAAATTGATCAGGCTCTAAATATAAGGATGAAATAGTTACCTTTTGCAAAGTTGGAACCTGGTGTAGATCAAAGAACCCCTCCATGTGGAATATCCATGTTATTGGATCATTGCCATCAAACTTTCTCATGTCAATCTTGGGAAGTTGGGTACCCCTTGGTGACCATCCTTGATTATTTCCATTATCAGAATCATTTCCTCTTGGAATATTCTTATTCATGGAATGTTTTTCAACATGTACCTTATCTTTATCCTCCTGAGTATCATGGAACACATCATCACCTGGAGAAGGAGTATCCTTTGAATTTTGTATGAGATTAGCAATATTTTCCATTTTTTCCATCAACCCTTTCATATTTTCTTCCATCTTATTATCCATATGTTTCATCAACTTCCCCTTTAAATTAACTAAATCAATTGCTTTCATAGATCCTTTAATCATCTCTTCCAACCGGGACACTCGAAAATATAGGTCTTCCCTTTCATCGTATGTTGGGGATGACTCCTCAGGTGGTTTGAGTGGAGTGCGAGTTTTTACACTTCATTTTGGTGGAATTATGAACAATACAAATAGATATCACACCCTATGTTTCACTACAATTAGATCCTTCTACTCAAAGCCATTCAAATTTAAAATGGCGTACCTTTTTTCAAACCCTGATTGGAAGACTATTTTAGGGACGACTTGAAACTGAGGTAAAATTAAAATTTCGACTCCTCTAGGTCTGAAACTTCAGCCCGTTGTATCCTTAGGTGTCCTCTTTCTGATGTCGTAGTTATGACCTAATTTTGATATGCTAATAGAAATTTATTGCGAATCTCCCAATACTTCTTATTTTTGGTCCTTTCAGAAGATCGAACTTGTACGGACTTACACGTGTCCAATATTTTGGATCCAAGTCTGAAAATTATATCACATATACTGTTGTTTGTAATAATTCTGATTCAATTGGTCTCACTCAATTTGGACCTCACATTCCTTAGATATGACCTTTTTCCCTAGAACACCTGTTTTGGACTAGTCATAGGCCCTAGATTCCAAGGCCAATATCCACGAACCTGCGATGTCTCAAGACCTGAATTTTGTACCACAAATGGTTCGGTCTGTTATAGAAGTGGGTTTTTAATATTGCTGTCTGAATCCTTGTATAAAAACATTTATAGTGAAAATTACAAGATGAATCATTTTGAAGAACCCAATCCCGAGGAAAGAGCTCTGATACCAAATGTTATGCAACCAAGTACCATATATAGCATAAAAATAGCAGAAATAGACCATAAGAAAGTAATCCACTCCTTAATAATAAATAATTGATATGAATAACAATCATATTCGAGGGAGGAACCTCCTTACACAATGTACTAAGTACATAAGACAAGACAAGATACAATGATGACTCAAATTAAAAGGTCTCATTCCTATATATAGGAGACAAAGGGGTACAATAACAACTAATCGACCCACTAATAGACCCAAGCTGAAATCAATAATATGTAATGCACCATAATAAAGGGGGTAATGGTCCACCACATAGGGGGTAATGTGCCAATATTTAGGGCTTAACAATTTTTTCTATTGAATCCTAAATGAGATTATTGTTCATTTTGTAGTTTGATTGGTACCAACATCTTTTTCTTTTTTATGGTTGTTATGACATCAATTATAAAAACACATTGGAGTCTTATTTTTTATGAGATTAGTTTTTTCCATGGCATGCCAAACTATGTTGTGATGTTACTTATAAATCCTAGTTGGAATTTCTCTCTTTTTGAAAAGCAAAGAGACATGTTGAATGAAATAGTTATAAAGGTCATTTTGTTTAGCATTAATTATCTTGTTCACTATTGAATGTGATTATTTAGTTTTGCTTGGGGCCTAGGGTATCTTTAATAGGTTTCCTCTTTTGTTTTGAAAGAAGATGGTGCAGGTTTTAGATGTAGCCTAATTATGAAATGCTAGGATGGGTTTCCCTTCCCATTTCAAGTTGATTACTAATCTTTCTTCCATTGGCTGGTTTTATAGCCAATCGTTCCTATTAGTGTAGTTTAATACTTCTTGGGAACATAAATCTTATAAGATAGTCTCCACTTAATCCTAATAATATTTTAGTTTTTCTTATGGTCCTATCCAATAGTCTAATGTTTCATGATCCTAAGAGTTTTTGAAAATTGAATTTCTATAGATTCTCTTATTTTCCCATCAAAGGGGCTCTAGTTTTCTTTCATTAGCTTCATGAAGTGCTCATCGTTAATATATGTGTATAAGTAGAATGGTGACACTTTACGATATTTTTTGTTGACAATTGTGACCTCTTATAAATTTAATGTGCTAATGTTATGTCAATTGAAAATATTCAACGTTTGTGGCTTCTAGCATATCCATGTGAATTCACACTATTTGGAACTTAAAGGATGTGCTAGTGTAACATTCCGTTTTTCTATTAGTTTACATCTTGATTACTAAAATCCATTTTACTAATTCTGTATCAATATTGAAACTAGAAACGTTTAGGTCTTCATATTTAGTTGTTGCATTAAGACAGATTTATGTGGTAGTCACTAGCCTAGTAGTTTGAGTGAAGTCAAATCAATCTTGTCAATTGGGGGTGATAAATCCCACCCATTGGTCCATAATGTACACCTATGTACACTTAATTTTTTTAATATATATGTACATTTAATTTTATTATTATATATGAGTACAAAATTGTATAAGAGTGATTAGAGTAAACCAAGTCTCAGTTATTGCTCGATGAGGATATCAATATCTTCTAATTGTTGTTTTGTGAGTAACATCTTGGAATCCTGATTGAACTAAAGAACTCTACATTCATTGATAGAATGATCAAACCTTGTATGATATGTATAATATTTCCCTTTAGTAGCAAATGACGAGGGACAATTCAAACCCTTAGACTTCACTAGGGTTGGACAAATCCTTCAAGGTGGAAGGTGAGGGAAAAACACTAGTATTGGTTCAATTCCCTTTCACAAACTTAGATCCAATCTTTGTTTTAAAATCAATGACAATTTTGTTTGATTTGGGAAAAAAATATATTTCAAACATAACCAATTCATTGCTAAAACTAGGAAGTAAGCTAGAATCAAACTTGATTGTGAATGCTTCTTTTGAATTTGAAATTCCTAGTTTGATTTGAAGCTTGTTGAACAACTAATGTATGGATACATTAATTGGATTTTAATTTTACCATGTTCAAGCCATTGTTCCAATAGGTTATCTAGATACCGAAGAGGGAAAAACCTTGTCTACATAGAAAATTTGAAATCATTCTAGTAAGTGATCTACCTTTCTTCAATAAACAATAAATTCTAGTGATTTTTCCACCAATCTAGCATAGTTCTTGTCATATGGAGCTCAAAAATTTGTATCTTCACTAGATAAGTCATCTCATGCTAAGTCTTGAAGTATTATTGTAGATTGTACAACCAAGAGTCAAGTTTCTCACCTTTGAAATTGCCTTAAAACTTAGGGATCTAGACCTTATCTTCCAACTAGAAAGCACTTGATTGTATTGGGTTTGCTTGAGAACAGTTTTGTAAGAGAGCCTTTTGGAAGGATCTCGCCAACTTTTGTATCACTTTGGGCACGTGCTCCATGGAAATATTATCAAATGAGTTTTGTTTATTCTTCTCATCCACGACCTCTGAGAGCCATTTTGTAATGGTTTTGAGAGAAACCAATGCATTGTATGCAATTTGTCTATTTTGTTGCACTTTCAAAAGGAAACCTAGTAAGTGGTTTTGGTGCTAAGTTGGTGATAAATACCAAGAGTGAAGCGATCCTTGTACTGAAGGGAGCAAGTGCATTGATTGCTCCAATTTTTTAACTCCAACAAGATATATTTTTAAGAAAGTAGATCTAGTAGAGGGTAGTAGGTACACGCCCTTGAGAAAACTAGATCTTGTGCTTTTATCATTTTGAGCCAAATGTTATGATATCTAGTAAGGGTAAAATATATACACCCTTACAAACAATAATGGCATGAGATCTAGTAAGGGTAAAAAATGAAACCCTTAAGAAGATAAATAGTGTGGGATCTAGTAAGTTTAAGGTATGGAAACCCTTAAAGTGATTATATCTAAATACAATGATTGAGAGGCTTAGATACTAATTGATATGATCACTACTAGCAATAGGAATGAACTCACACACAAGTAAAGGAGGAAAGACAAGTATGCAAGTGTGATTGTCATAATGTGCACATATATGTACATCCAATTGCATTACTATATAGAAGCACAAAACCGTGGAAGAGTGATTGCATTTAACCAAGTCTCCATTAAAGTATTATAAATAAATATTTTAATAGAATAAAGAAGTACAAGGAATCTTATGAGAAAGTGCATAGAGACATGTCCTAAAACATGATAATATACAAGAAAATATAGTAGTCCATGGGACTATGTCCTAGAACATGACTCAAAGAGTGACTTGGCAAGGATGGAGAGTAAGAATTGATTTGAGAAAACTTGAGAGTTGACTTGGAAACAAAAAACCTACATATTAAATTTAAGAAACCTAAATGATCGAGCTTTCATTAATATGAAAGTTTCAATGTCCAATTAATGCAATTTTTGAATACTAACTCAGTTTGAAATACATATAAGATTCTAAATAAAACAAAGCACCATAGATTTTGGATGGTTGATAAGTTTGGAAATTCTTTGTTATAAAACTAGGTCTAGACAAGATAGCAAATGGGGGTGCTTTTTCATTTTTGTCTTTTAATCATAGAGCATCGAGTCTTACTTCTTTGTTATGAAACTAGGTCTAGACAAAATAGCAAATGAGGGTGTTTTTTCATTTTTGTCTTTTATTCATAGAGCATTGAGTCTTACTCGTCATGTAATCTAACTCACATTGGACTTGCAAGTTGAAGCGATATCGATGAGTCAAAATTGCAAGTATGATTCATGTTAAGTTAAAATTTGGTGAATTGAATTATATTAGTTTAGTCAACCCAAAGTTGAACCCAAAAATAGACTTAGACTCTAAGGTTATAGTGAGAATGATTTGAGGTAAATTATGATGGCTCGTATTAGTTATATGGTTTCTTGTCAACAATGAACCTATCTATCTAAGAACTAAAGCTTGTCATGATTCCCTTTGGATGATGATTCAAATGTTTGGTAAACATTTGTATGAAATATGACAAAATACATTTCAACAATGTCTAAGAATGTCTCTATATGCATGTTTATTATTGGAGGTATGGGACAATAGATCCTATTCAAATGTTAGGTAGTAGAACTTTTTTGAAAAATAATTTTGGTGAAAATAATTCCATTATAAAAAAATATTTAAATAATGAATTGAGAAATATTATGCACATAGATTAAAAAATTTAGGGATTCACTCTCACAAAAGATAAAATGCAATGCAAACCAAAAAACAATCAATTTCACTATGTTTATTGAATGCAAAGTCTAAGAGCCTATATCTTGAAATAGTGTTCATTGCACAATATACTATATTTTTGGATTTGCATGTAAGACTTTAATAGCTTATATGCACAAGATGCTAAAAAGAACATCTTTTAGGATTCTAATTAACAACACATTTACTTCATGACTATATGTAACTTCCTTTCAAATTGGAAGCAACAAATTTGATCTTAAAATAAATACACATGATATATAGCCTGAAAAAAGTGCATAGGAAATAAAGTTGAAATCTCAATGGATACTTCTCACCATTTTTTTTTAATGTAGGCTAATATATTTTACAAAGTCTTATTATAATTGTAATGGGAAACATAAACATGCAATTACCTTGTTTAAAAAAAATAACATTTTTTTTTAATTTAAATATTTTGATTTCTTTGAGCAATGTTCGATATTCTTGTTATATGAACCAATATTGTCAAGCATTTATGGTAGTACCATTGCTAAGAATTCATAACACTATCACAATGTTGAATTATGAAGATACTATATGGTGTGTATGCATAAATCCGAAACACACAACCAACAATGGAGATTAATGTTTATGTTGTGTCGGTAACCAAAATTTCAGACTTATTCTACAAAATATAGGAAGCTCATGCAAATATTGCAAAATTTCAAGCATATATTGCATAGATGCAATTCATGATTTAAAATATTTTTGATATAAAATTGGTGTAGGTAAGAATGACCCCTTGCAAATTAGAATTGCACAACAAAAGGACAACAACCCATTAAATTCAGCACAAAATCAAGAGATAATAAACATGGAACATACCTAAAAATTACATCAAATTTATTAAGATTATTGGCTAATGGTCCCAAGTCTCATTACATTTTCAGAAACTATGTAGAAGTCTCTAGATCAAACATCTTCACCAACATCTACACAGGACCAAAACAAATAAGATACAAAGGCCCCAATCACATCAAGGCTTCACATATTTAAGCTATGATTAAGTGACTATTCAACTCCCAAGACTTTTCATTTTATGGTTATCTCTTGAATAATTACATAATTTAAACCATACAAACTAATAATTTCCTCTTGACAAGTGAAAATAATTATTTGTGCTAACACTTAGTCATACCACAGGACATGACCCTACGAGCCCACATGATAGGAGTCCTTGTGAACTTGTAGGCCGGTTTTGCATGGCATGACCCTTGCCCATAATACACCTTAATTGATCCAAGGATAGACAAACAACATTAGACGCATAATGAATTACACACATGGAGTATTATGTCATGTTGGTTATTTTACGTGTCAAAATCTTGATACAATAGATAATATAATAGTTCATTCATGTAAGTCATTCTATTATTGAGGTTTATTGTTTGGTTTTTGTGATAACAGTTGGTTTGGGCCCTAAGAGGTCACTACAAGAGATCTTCTTGTTCGTCTTAATAAATAGAAATTATTTTTTGCCCTAAGATACTTCGCATAAAAGTAGGTACATGGCATTCTCCCCTTCTTGAATTATTGATTTCCTTAGTATTCTTGATCTTCTCTACATCAAAATTCAATATGAGATCAAACATCGTTATTTTTTACATCAAAATTCAATATGAGATCAAACATCGTTATTTTTTACTTTTAAAATTAGATAGTTTTTAGAAATAAAATTTTCAAATTTTCAATCTTTTCAAAATGTCAAGCCAATTTTTTTTATAATTATCATAAAAGTTGAGATAACAACAAATATCATTAAATTAATATATGATCTAACAAATTCCTACTATAACATCATGTTAAGAGGTTATCTTATATTCCAAAAATAAATATTGTCATATTAGTGACTAGATGACTCCAGTATTAGCAAGTTTAGTGTCTCCAACACACACTATTCTAGTAAAATTTCCTTTATGAGTATTAATTATATGAATTAAAAATATTAGTAAATGAACATTTATAAAAACCTCATATTATAACTTATCACAATATAAAACTTATGAATAGATGTATTTAGTTCATATCACACATTATGCATTATCATTTTTTTTGTAAAGTTGCAGCTATATATTTATAAAAGAGGTCCAAAGATTACATGTATGAGTACAAGCTTAGGCGGTATGAGGTGGTGAAACCACCATCCCAGGTGCTAAAAAATACTAAAAAATCTATTATCATTACAAAAAAAACCGGTGCGAGGGGACGAGATCATGTTGGAGTCTTGACATAACAACCTGTGGAACAAACGAGACTAGAAAAACAGACTATGAAGCCAATATAAACAAAATATTGAAAATCACAACAAGAACTGGGAACCACTAAATCCAACCTATGAGCTTGCTTTTGCATGAGGAGAACCCGGTTTCTCTTCCAGAATTGGGCAGCTGCCAAAGAAGTTGTCGTCCCAGCCATGGAGAGGGAGCTTAGGAGACAGTGGCTTTGCTTTGCGACTGGGGAGATGCTTTTGTCATCAGTATTTTGGATGCACTTGAAATGCAAGGGCCCGATGGTAGATGACATGGGGAAGGTGGATAAGTGTGAAGGGTCATCCGGATTAGCCGTGGCCTCCAACAGTTTCCCTTTGGTGACCACATTGTCTTTGGTAGAAGGTTCTGCACCCATGGTGACCGAGACAACACCGAACCCTGTAACCCTTCCAGCTGTCGAGGCTTCCTCATTTTTCGCAGGATCAACATTCCCGGAGCCTGCTCGTAAGACTGTACAATGCTCCATATAATATTTACCGCCAACAAAGATGGAATCCAAGCTTACCAACTTTTCGTCCAGATGCACCAGGTTGGCTCTGATGTCCAGGATGGAAGCTTTGGCAGTATTCTAGTTGGAAATCATCTCCTCAACCAGAGTACCCATAATATTTTTTACCAGCCAGTAGAAGTTGATCTGGTTTCCATGGCTTCTAGAAGCATGAATTTCCATGACTCTGTTGGATTCCCAATTGTCAATCAGGAAGTGGATAGGTCCAGAGACGTTATCGGCATATCCGCTGATGACTGTTTGTTTTTGTCTGATTTGTCAGCTCCACCCCCTGCGCCATGGCCAACGCCCCTTCTGGAGGTACAACATGGTCTCGACATTCTATAATTGTTAATCACTCGAACTAGAAATTGTTGAGCAGAGCGAGCAGCCTCGCTTTCCCTGTTGAAAATGAAAATGAGGATGGTGTCAAACCTGTTCACCATAACACTTCGTTTGGAGAAGGAGCCAGGAGGTGCCACATGAGGGAGCGTCAAAGCCAGGTCTACGGGTTTAATGCGAAGGGACATTCCCATCCTGCTTCGAGCTTTCCCACCCTGGTGCATTAACTGTGGCGTCATCTCCCACTGCACCAACTTCCACCGCAATAACTGCGCCATGAGTGCTCGAGCCGACACCCTAAATTAGGTCCTCGTGCTAAATGTTGTTTCCAGGTGTGCGCTCAACGCATCCACCTGTGAGAGGGGTTTGGGTGACACCCACATTCGGGGCACACATTATGCATTATCACAAATCTACAAAAATATAATAAAAAAATCACTTCACCCCTTGCCATAATATGATATTAACCCTATCACATTACCATTTGGTATAGAATGACCATATTATAATATTATAACATGTGCCTAGACCCATATCCATTAAGGATCAAGACATAACCACAACATATATGTTTGTGATTTGGACTCAAACATTAGTAAAGAAACTCATTTTAAATGCCAACTTCATTTGTATTCCATATTACTATATTATAATCTCATGCAATCAACCAATACATCATGCATTTTATTACCCAACACCGCAACACTAAAATACCAAATGATATGAAGTAACCATTTTTTTATCTCCAATACCTCCATTACTTAATCCAATTTAGACACCTCCCTCTCAACCACTCTATGGCTTAGGCAAAGGAAAACCCTTATATTATTATGCTCCCTTGGAAATCATTTTTTATTCATGGAAACATTTTTTTTAGACATGATATAACTAGCATTCTATTGGGTAGGGGCACAACTATTGGGATTATCTCAACTAACGATATCCATTGGTAAGTCCAACAAGGTGTGCCTCTCTTATACTACAACTCAATTATAATTTCTTATGGCAATGACCTTTCACATGGCATCATAATCATATTAATATCACAACCATGTATAAGGTATCACCTCTCATGGTTGCATAATCTCATCATAATCCTCATTGGTTATCGTGACCTTCACATAACCTTCCAACATATTACTCTGCATAGCTAAGTGTTGTTACATTTCTTAGAAACATAATAATCAAACAAATGTGTGAATTGAACAAAATATCAAAAACATCATTTCAAAATATGAACTTGTAAGGAAATTAAAATCCATCCTCATACTAAATTTTTTTCCACCGTCAACTGTATCGATTCACATCTAGATCGATAAAGTCCATATACTATATTTAATTCAATATATCCATAAAATATAAATTCCAATATATAACAATTCTATGTTCTGACCGTAGAATAGTTATACATTTTCAAGAATGGAATCATGATCTTCTATCGACATTTTCCATTGTCATTTCTTGGACAATTTCCTATTCTTCACTTCCTTCAACTGCAACTCAGTTGCAATGATCAAATGACTATATGGGCACATATAACATCTGGATGGTAGTCTTGAAAAACAATATGGCCATTACATTTTTTGAATTCTTCAAAGAAATGTCCCATTAAAACCATTGAACCAACTATGTATGTATAATTTGAGGGTTTTTAAAATTCACGCATCAATGTGCTTTTCGACCTAGTGCATTGTAATAAGTAATAATGCACTTTTTTCTAAATTATTTTATGGTGCAATGACAACAAAGTAATCCGGATTTTGAAAGGAACGAAATGAACAATAAGAAAGTAAATGTGGAAAAATAAATAGAATAATTTAGCAAGTAAATCAACTATTTATTGAGCCAAGAGGTGCATTTCTACAGCCTGGGTAGGGGGGATGTGTCTGTCTGTCCGAAATGTTATTAAAATATTATAGCTGACATAAAAAGTAAAAAATAAATAAATAATAAAAATAAGAATTAAGAAAAAAAAGTTATGGCCACTATAAAAAAATAAAAAATATAAATACAGTATGTCCGAAATATTATTAAAATATTATAGCCGGCATGAAAAGTAAAAAAAATAATAAAAATAAGAATTAAAAAAACAAGTTATGGCCAACATAATACAAATTAAGAATCAAAATGTCACGTTGGTTGATAAGATTGATATATAAACCAATAATGAGATTGATAAGAGAAATCAATAATTATGGTTCTCTAAGAGAAATTGGGTATGAGGAATTTTGGGTTTCCGTGATTTAGAAAAAAAATGAAATTTCTGAAATAACAAAAAGCAGATTGTGGAATAACAAAGGTATGCTTCTCACATCTTTGAACATTGTATGCATTTGTAATCGTCAATATTCACTTATCTACAATATAGGGATTTAAATATAGTGAATGAATTAAAAAAAATGATTAAATATTTAAATATAGTGATTTAAATTCAACAACCATATTAAAAATGCAACCATAATCAAACATATTTTAATGTGATTAACCATAATTGTTATTTCAACAAAGATGCAGCTGTAGTAAAAATGCAACCCTAACAGTTATTTCAACAAAAATGCAGTTGTAGTAAAAATGTTAAAACACAACCGTAATAATATTCTTTGAAACAAGAGTATAAATTTGTTAAGTTGTTATTTGTTTAACATATCTTTTTAAGAATTTTTTATTTCAAAAAAAATGTTCTTGAGTAAAAAAGTGAAGGAAAGGTTTGCACCTCAAGGGATTTGATCCCTCTCGACGCTGGTGAAAGAGTTGGGTGGTCACTCCATTTATTATTAGCTTTTTTCACTAAATACCATGGGTGTATACCATGGTTTTTCCAAAACCATGGGCTCCATGGGTGATTCAGTGAAAGAGGTGGGTGGTCACCGAATTTCACTTGGATCACAGAGACATCACCTTCTCTAATGATATTAGAAACATGATCATAATCCTTGTTAATCATAACCATTTCATTGTTGAACTTTGTATCACTCAAATTTCCAAATGGGGGCAATGGTGCCAGTTCTTCGTGTATCCATGGTTTGAATTTTTTTTTAGTTTGGTTTTGATACTCATTGGTGGACTTTACATCATCAATACATGCAAGATAGAAGCAAGGGTAATTTATTTTATCAATTGAGAGTATATTTGTCATTTTCTCACTCCTAATGGAGTGTAAAACCCTTGTTCCAAGATTGTAACACAATTATATGGCATCGATCTATTAGCCTCGCCCATCGCAATATCCCAAAAGAACCTGGTCGAGAAAAAACGTAGCACTCGTGCAAATCAAATTTCACATATAAATAAATATATTTTTCAATATATATCTAAAGACAAACATGTAGATCTAAACACACAAAGTAAATAACTTTATTTAAAAACATTAAGGGTTGTTTAAAAAAGATTACCTTGTCACATGAACCATCCTTTCGTTGAATTCGTGGCTTAAATTTTGTTTGCACCAGTTAACAACATTGGTTGAATTTACAAGTCCAAAAGGAGAGTGAATCAATTGATATCTCCTCGGTGCACATTTTATGCAAGCCCTGGCACCATCATGTTCTCCTTTTCCATGTCATGTTTAAAAAAATCCATGTGTGGTGAATATTCATTTTCTTATGAATGCGAGACAACCATAAGAATGATCGTGTTGATTGAAACTAACCAGCCCAACCATCTGACCATTGTTGAAGAATGTAACTTTAGAAGATATTCTTATAGTATTTTTATTGTACTTCCTTCGAGAAATATTCATATTGTATTTGACTATGTAAAAACCATAAAAGAAATAGTGTAAAATAAACAAGTCGGCTTAGTGGGTAAACTGCCTCAAACAATGGGAAAAAATTCCCTAGTCAGGTCGGCCCAGTTAGGGAAAGTCAGGTCGGCCTAGTTAGGTAAAAAGGCCATTTTTGTGACTAGTATAAATAGAGTGGCGCCTAGCTCATTTGGTGCATCATCTCACTCAAGCAAGTTCGCATGAGTAGAAGCAGAAGGACAAGTTCACTTGGGAGAAAGAGTAGTTGCATTGAGGACATCGTTTTTGGGGGTTTATATTTTATCTTATTCTTGGGTTATTGTACGAGATTGGCATTGTACTTTCTAACTAATCTATATTAAATAATTTTTGTTGGTTTTTTCTCGTGAGAGGATTTTCCCAGGGTAAATCTGTGTCTCTTTTGTATGTTGTGCTTGTCTATCTTTCAATGATCCTATTATATATGGTTATTGTAATATAATGCAAATTGATTGAAGATCTAACATAACCATCCTGTAAGTATCAAAATTCTAACAACCACACCCAATGTTCTTTAAAAGTGACCCTTCGTCTTGATAATTCTTCATAGAGCATATTAAAACAATGTTGAACAAAACATGTATCATTGTACTATCATCATTGATGTAGAAATGATACTCCTTAATCACTTCATTATTATTTTCATTGTTATCAGATCCATTGACATTGAGCTCTACATGTTTGTACAAAATATGCACAAGTATAGACCCGGTTTGAATGATAATACTCACTTTATATCTCCTTCTATGGAGTGAAAGTGTAATTATCAGTGAAATCAACCACCAATATTATTGTTCCTTTTGGAAGTAATTTCCTCAATTGTAAGTCCCACCATTGTGCTATATGAGAGTGCTTGATATATCAATATATTTTCTCCCTAAACTTCTCCATAAAAGATGTCACTGAAACATAGTCTTCAAGTAAATCAATCTTTTTCGATGTCGTCGTTGAATCTACGACAAGAGTGTAATTAAAATATTCATATCTCTTCCACTTCAAAGTGAGATTTGACAATTGAGGATCATTTGGATCAATGAGTACTTAGCATCAAAAAGTGTCAAATGAGAACATTATTTGCATTTTCTACCACCAACACATTCTTTCTTATAAAATAATTGATCATTCTCTCATGCACATAATATCCTAGATACAAATTCACGAACTCTCGAAGGAGGGGTTTCATTTGACCATTATTGTATGCCAACATTTATAAATGTTTCATAGTATAATTGGAATTCTACATGGTACCGACAACAACATGTGTCATGAATAGTCATAAGCTTGGCATGCCATGGTTTAAGCTTCATAAATGTGCTAAGGGAAGTCTTCACATCGTCATTGCTCTCCATACAATTTCAGAACACTTCTACTTGAGTGACCTTTGTTATATGTTTGGAAAGAGTTTCATAAATCCCTTTATATATATGACGCCGCATGACGTCCTTTTCATTTGGTAACACACAATAATTTAAATGCCAAAACTCTTTCACCCTATCCCTCACATTATCCAGAATTCATCTTGATAGGGTCACCTACAGATAGTAATCCAACATGCAAGTTCATCATCTCCATCTAATTGAATCCTAAATTTTTTATTCCTCCATAAAAAATTTCTTGATTTTTTTTAATGCTCTTGCTGTCATTGACATCAAATGACCCAATGTAGTGTTTTTTGTGACAACACTTGTTAACAATGCTCTATGAGCATCCTTTCACTTTTTTGCAAGTGTGGGAAGGGCCGAGGTCACATTTTTTATACTATCTCATTTTCTTTAGCCTCTTTGCTACTTTTAATGCCCAATAATTGAACTGCATTTCTTAGACCTTTTTACTTTAAGAATGTATGTAACAATTGAACTTGTGTTATGACAGATTTTCCTTCAAATTTATTTTTTAACATCACTTTTGCTTTAGATCTAGTTGTGTGATTGTGCAACGGTGGTCCCAATTCTTTGATTAAGTTAGTTGAATCTACATTCTCCATAAAATTGTCATCAATGACGATATTGTTGCACCTTCCAATAGCTATCTTTAAAAAACATGGTGGTTCATTAAGTCACTCATTATCCTTACATGAAATTTTAAAGTATATAAAGTTGGTAAACACTAAATTTATCCCATTATATGTTCATAATTTTCTTTCTTTTTTTAAAATACGAGTAAAGAGCTAAGAAAATTATCTAGAAATTGTGTTTTTACTTTGAAGTGAAATTCTCAAGGAAAATATGGGTTTAGAGAGGATGAAGTTGAAAAAACATAATTTTTTGCAGTTTTCTTTGTAAAAAAACAAGCAAAAGTGTTTCCCAACTTCATGTTTTCACTCTTAAATCTCAATGGGGGGTGTTCTTATTGATCCTTCAAAGATTCAATCCATTTAAGTGTGTTTAGTTCCTATGAAACTCAATAAGCCTTGATCATTTTTTGGCTTAGTAGGCTTTTACTATAGATTTGTCCATAATTTCTATATTATAGTTGGTCCTCTAACTTAACAAAAAACGATGTATTTGATTTGTATATTGAGGTATAATATGATTTTGAGTTCTCAAAGGAAGCCCTTGCTTCAACAACAATGACACTTCCCTTGAATTTTCCCAATGCTTCACCATTAAGTGTGATTTAGGCTTGAGTTTGAACTTGGCCCTATTTCTCTTACAAGTTGATAGTCCCATTGCCTTTGAAATTTGAAGTTGAATGGGAGAGAAGAATTCATATCCACATATACCAATCATCCTTCATGTAGTCTCCAAACGACATCAATTATCATAAGTATTAATTTTTTTATTAAAACCATTCACATCAACCTAAAGTAATTAATGGTGAAAGGTACACTAATAGAGGAGAAACATAATTAGATTGACCACCTCTAAGCCTATGGATTTGAAATAATCTATAAAAAGGATATGGAGAATATTATTGCAAGTGATTATCTTAGTGGCATGAACCACCAACCTTCAAATCCATCTCAATTTGACAACGTGCTTGGGTACAAGATCTCCTTATAGACTACATAGTGTCTTCAAAAGTACATTATTGATGATAAGAAGATCCAACCTTCGATTCCCATGAATGTTGTCATGCTCTTTAAAAAACATGGTTGTTTGCAACGTTTCTCTCTTCTTATCAAACATGCTTTGCAGCATGTGCATGCATACTCTTTGATGTTCTCGTGGGTTTCCATGAAACCTATAAGAAATCATCCTCCTACTTTTATTAGCCAATGAAATATGATATTGAACAATTTATGGAATAATGTGACATTCACAAGTGAAATAATATGAAGACATTTTTGTATCATTATCTTCTCTATCAGAGTACTATTGTAAGGAATTTTACCTAACAATTAGGGCTTGGATGCCAATAGAGCGATGGAAATATATCTGCTACAAATCCCCTAGGGTATTGGTAAACAATAATAATGAAGTAAAGGAGATGAATGAACCTGTAGTATGATGAGTGCCCTCACTTCTTCTTCTCCTTCAACGCTTTCATGTAGCTTTCCTTGTGCTTGACGTGTATGTTAGGCATGCTTTCTGTTGAAAGGAGGGATTTCGACCAACAAATGAGCAAAAGATAATAAAACACACACAATGAACTATCAAGAAGAGTAAAACATGGACGGAGTTCTCAGTCGGATTGTATTCATGTTGATAATTTATTTATACATAGCAGGAGTGGTTGGAGTGGTTACACCCACTCCAACGGATCTCCATTTATTTTAACATACTTTAACACATTACATTAATTAATATGACATCCATGAGGGCATGGTGGGTCCCTCTAACATATAAACCATCCTAAAACTCGTCTTCTTCCCAAAGAGAACAAGAGTGTGCATTAACATCCCGGGCCTTTGCTTCTACCGAAGTAGTCCTCGCTATGCATCAACCATGCATACAAGACTGCATAGGTAACTCAACTGCAACAACCTACATCTGGATAGGAAGGCACCTGTATAGAAGGTTCTACCATGACTCGTTACTCTTCAACCTCCATTTTCAATCTGGTAGCAATCAGTTGGAGTCTCACCCTCTCACTAAGGTGATCAACTACCCTCGCCCCAAAGAGGTATTTTGGTTTAAAGCCTCACCCTTTCTCATCTGGCCGACCTTTTTTCAACTTAGACATAGATCTTTTGTCTCTTCAACTTTTAGTACCATATTTATGCCTTTCTATTTTCCAAGGTCACAACCCAGAACTGCTCTGCAATTCTGCACCGAGGGGGCTTAGTCAATGCAAGTGTTATTAAGCTCTGATCTGTGCGATTATTTGATGTCTTCTGCTTGAATGCAGTCTTTGCTCGTTATGAAGATTTAGAATTCCTGCAATTTTGATTATGATTCCTGCTCAAATATTGTTGTAATTAATGCTAGCGGACACATCTGCCTATGCTTTTTTGTCGAGCTGCTCTTGGTCGAGTATATGGTCGAACTTTGTCTTTTTTCTTTATACTTTACTTCATCATGTAGATGCTAGATGTCCTCATTTTTATCCCATAATTTGGAGTGCCAATGGAAATACATGAAAGATATGACGAACTTAACATGACTCCACACATGACGAACTTGAACATGACTTTAAGAATCAACTTCCACAAATTTACTTGAACATGAATCCAAGAATCAACTTACACAAATTTATGTTGACTTGAACATCGACTTAGGTCAACAAGACGTCGACCGACTTATTTGAAAGATATAGTCAAATAAAATTATGTCAGCAAGACGTCAATCGCCTTATACATGTACAAGTGATCAACACCTCTTCATAATCATGCTTTTCTTTTTTGGATGAATGGACAGTTTGATCGGCCCGCATAGATCATCGATCGTTTCCAGCACCTACTCTTTGTAAGACTTTGAACACCGTGACTCTTCGATATCATTGCTAGTCAAAAAGAGCACTTTGAACACTTCCAGAAATGTAGTATTGGCCGTCGAGTTCGAAACTTTAACCAGTGAAAATTAGTAGTCCCTGGTCTGCGTGTCTCCACTGCCATAAGTGTGATAATGAAACGTTGTTAAAGAATAAACAATAGACTAGCACAACTACTTAACTTGTGGTCAGTGAATGATAGGTCACAAGAACAAGTTATATGTTACTTGTTTTACATACTTAGTTCTAATAATATGTTGTCTATGCCTCAGCTACATGTTACCTTATTTAGTTAAACAGGTTGTCACTACCTGTTATCCATGCATGCGATACTTAGCTACTAAGAAAAAAACTTAAGGAAAACACTTCTATATTGAAAAACAATATCTTTGTAAACTGCAAACCAACCTAGAAGTATTTTTACAATGGTGAGAGGGAATATTTTGTTTTGAAAAATGTAGCACTGAAGTAAATTATTTTACAATAATTTGATATTAAATATTATGGGTGTTTTAAAAATGTATGTTGATCTAAGTTAGTAACAATGTTTCTTGATGTTTGACATTGTATAAAAGGTTATGTGTTACAATGTAATTTTTGTTGTAAAGGAATGAACATGTTTGGACCATTGAATTTGGATTGAAAGCTACTAATAATAATTTAATGAATACTTATTACCTCTAATTGAAAAATTGTTTTTTATTTTTATAGATTATTTTAGGCAATATTGTTTTAATCACTTAATTCAAAGGAGAACGAACTTAGATAAAGGAACCAAACCTAAATAAATGAATAAAGTAACATTTTTTGTATATTTATATTGAAATGATATATCAACCTCATTAGTGTTAGAAACACAAAAATAAATATTAAATTTCAACAAGTTTACCCTTCACATTGTATAGTAATTTGTGTGATGTGAAGATAACGTTGTTATCAACACTACTTTGTAATAAAGATTAAATTTTAACATTTTTCATACAATGCAACACTTTTTTTTCAAAGCGTACCATTGATATTCAAGAGTTGAATCAAACAGTACAACGATAGTTCAAGTCATATACTGACTATATGTGTAATCTCCACCTTTTTAGGCCATATACAAAACTAAGCTTTCTGTCTTTTCAAAACCAACAAAAAAAAAATATTACATCTCATACAATATATCTGGGACCAAAAAATAAACATGTTACTCCAGAAAATTCAGAGAACCATATTCTTGGACAGTGTTGTGAAAATATTCTTCCCAGTTCAAATAGCCATCTTCACCTTCAAATGCCTGTTTTGACATCTTGTCTGCCAAGGAATTATGCTCCCGATATATGTGTTCGAGTATAATACTGCTGAATTGTTTAAGTTCAAATCTGATTCTATTGCACCAATGTGATAAAGATGCCACATTCAATTTATACTCACCATTTTCCCATTTTATGGTAACTTGAGAATCACCAAATTTTTGTATCCTTGTCAGCCCCCAAAAATTGGCCACTCGAACAGTACACCATAATGCGAATAGTTCTGCCTTCATGTTTGTGCCTCTGCCACATCTAAGAGGAAAGGTAAAGTAATGATTCTGATTCAATATTATCGCCCCCCAACTGCACAATGTCCATGGCAACACTTTTTAAATACTACATGGCAACATTACTTTAAAAATGTAAGTCTATTTAATTTTATATATTCATATTGAAAAGGTATAACACCTTCAACACATTCTAAACACTAAACATTTTCTAAACATTGCATGGTAACATTAATAAAAATGTAAGTATACTTGATTTGATTTTGAAGTCTAGTTAGAAGTAGAGTATATTTGATTTTATTTAAAAAGTAATTTGATTTTGAATTCCCCAATATTAAAGTGTTATTCTACCTAGATCATAAGTACCTATGACCATTCTTGCCTACCTTTCACTCCAAAATGTAGAGGAGGAATGCACATGTTTTGACCATTGAACTCTAATTGAGAGCTATTAATAATAATTTAATTAATAGTTATTACCTCTAAATTGTGTATCTAAAATCTACTACCACTAAAAATATATGAATATCTTGTACTTAAAGTCATAAATATTGTAATAGATATCTAGGCTAATTTTAGTAGATCTTTTTCTCTTAGCTCAATGCTTTCTCATCTACTCGATACCTTTTAATATGCTTAATACTAAAAAAACTCAATTTATCTTACTAAATTTATGTATCATTATATAGATGTTTCATAAGTTTGTTTGGTATTATAAAAATATAGTTTCTTTCATTTTCAATGGATTTACTAAAAATTAACTGTTTTATTTTGTATTTTATATGTGTTTTTTCTGTCTATTCTTTAATTTACTCAATATTGTTTTACTTTATAATAAAATAAATAAATAAAATGTTAAAAAAATAAAAACTTAATTAAATATTTGTAAACATTTTAAATAAAAAAACACATTACAAATAATTTCAAAACTTTATAAATAAAGAAACGCATTCATTACCACATAACATTATTACTTAAAATTTATTTATTATAAATATATCTTTTCTCATAATATAACAACATCAACAACGTGTTACATGTTACAAAGGTTTAAAAATAGTGTAGTAATATTTTTATAGATTTATGTTTAGATATTCATTTGAATATGAATTTAAATTTAAAATAAAACATTATTATAAATTATAAATTAATTTTTAAAAATGAATATAATATTAATTTGTAAGATTTAATCTATTTTTAAAGTTGGAATTGATAATGTTCTTAAAATAATATATATTTTTATTTTATTAAAATTTAAATATTTTAAATAAAAAACAAATTATTTAATAATTTATATAAACATTTATAAATTCATATTATTAAAAAATATTTAGTTTCTATAAATCTTTAATTAAAATAATATATATATATATATATATATATATATCAAAAGCCCAATAACATATATAAGGTTTGTACATTCCCGCAGCTGTCCAAATGTTCCAAGTAATCAACATCTATTCTCCTCTCTTTTTATTTTTATTTGACATGAATTCTGCGAATGATTGTGCAGAAAATCGTGATGAGTTGAATTAAATTGTGACAAATGCATACGGAGGGCCATGAAAACCCTTGCAGGGATTGAAGGCAAAATTTTCGATTTATTTATTTTGCAAGGTTCGAATGGGTATGGGTAAGGTTCGAAGTATGTGGATCCATTGTAGGCGTTTTCTCTGTCCTAGAATAGATGCACAAGTGATAAACTGTTCCACAACTGACTTGTTTCCAGAATAAATAGTTAAAGAACATGTTCCTCCCTGCAATGAGGATTCTCACACTTTTCTACCAACTCCAATGCTACAACCAATTGATTTGTCTACTCATCATCTGTTGGAAAGTAGGGTTCAAGATTTGGCTATTAACCAGCAAGTTACAAGTGTTGTAAATATCTTGAAGAGTTACAACATATACATACAATAGTATGTAAAAATTAATAGAATGGTGGAGGTTACACACTTTGCCTTTATGTTGAAGGGAAAACAAATAACAAGTAAGGAAATTTGAGATATTGCATGGAGGAATTGATTATTTCAATGGTGAGAATGCCTCAATTTTTCATAATCTCAATGAGACCACCAAAAATAGCTGAAGAAATTTCAGCTCTCATAATTTCAACAAGGCACCAAAATATTTGAAGAAGTCTCGACAAAAACTATGCAGAGTGATAACAAAGTCTTGCACTTAGAGTGGATAACTTGAAGAATGTCTCGGTTGTAGCAAGAGGCTATAACTCCTTTGTGAGTTGCAACTCCTTTCTGACTGTGGTGAAAGACTTCCATTGAATTTTATATGGATACAACTAATTTTAAAATTGAATGCCAAAAGGTGCAGAAGAATGCATAATTTTTTTGCATGAATGCCTGTGGATTATTTTTTGTTAATTTTTGTTTGTATGTGATACATTTGAAATTTTGAATCCTATGCGGTTTCAGAATAATTATGCTATTTTTGTTTGTTTGAGATCAATTTGCATGTATGCTATTTTGATGACACGTGTGTAGATTTTGCTGAAAATCAAAGCATAATTTTCACATAAAAAATAAGAAAGGCTAAGAAAAGAACACAAGGCAAGGAAAATAAGTGCAACTGCAAGTTGAGAAGCTGAATTATGAAGTAGTCCCCTTACTATGTAGTGTGGACCGCTAAATCTTAATTATTGTCTACCAAGAGAAAACAATCTATGTTACGAGCATTGAATGATGCTTACATTTTGGTCTTTTATTTTATGCATAAAGCCAAGTTCAAAACTCAAATGTAACTCCATGCTTATCAGGAACCCACATTCTTACCATGTATTGAGAGGTATAATCTAGTTCTAAATTCAAGTTTCATCACTGAAAACTAACGTAGGTTTGAATCTTCAAAGTAGTGCAAACAAGGCATAATTGGAAAGTTGATGAAATCCAAGCATTCCTCAGAAGGACTCAGTTAGATTTCAAGATGGAGTCTCTTCCACCAACAAATCTCTAGTAGTTCACAAACAAAGAATGAACAATGTAGAAGACATAAATGTAGAGAGAAGTTCTTTTTTGGAGCACATTTGCAATGGCCAATGACATCCAATCAGATTTCAGGGTGCTCAGAAAATTTCCACTGGCATCATGCACAATATAATAGAGGATCATCATAATCCATCAGGTCCAGGCACCGATGCTCAGAAAATCAATACACATATCAGACACAATACAGTAGAGGAACATCATAATCAATTAAGTCAAGTATTGATGCTTGTCCCTTGGCTTATGAATGTTGTAGAGGAGCAACACATAAGTCATATGGTGGGGAGTCTTCTTGGAGCCCTTCAGAGCTAGGAGAGTACAAAGTTTACAAGGTATAATATATAGCTTCTACAATGGATCAGTGAGAATTCGGCAATAAAGAAATAAGAAAGAAGATCCAGGTGCACCAAAGGAGTCTCTCCTGAAGAAGAAGAAGAAGAAGAAGAAGAAGAAGAAGAAGAAGAAGCATGTAACTTGAATTCATCACAATCAAAGGAGAATGAGCATGAAGAATAAAATCCCACAGTGTTAGTGGAGGTGAGGTATCCCCTCCACCTTCTTCAAACACTTCTCCAAAAAGTCCAAATTCTTAAAAGAAATCCAACAAAAAGAAAACAATTTAATATGTCAATCTATTGAAGAAGAGACCTATTTTATGCCCACAAAAACTAGAGGCTTCAGTGTTTTCATACAATTGATATCTTGTGGTTCAATTGTTGTCAAGGATCACAATTTTGTTATGGATTTTCACTCTAAGTCTTAGTTTTCTTGTGATGAAACTCAATCATCCCAATTGACGGTTGTTTCCTCTAGGATAGCTATGGCCAAGGGGGTTACAATTGAGGATGAGCTAGGATGCATGCCTGATAATCCTCTCTTTGCACATGTTCTACTCGAAGATAAAGATTATTTTAGTGGTAGCATCAAATTGAGTCTAAAACTGAAAAAGAAGTTGAAGGAGTAGATCCCACTTTAAATAAATGTGCTTCCTACAGTGAAAATATGTATCATGTGTTACTCCATTAATTGATTCTAAATGCCATGGGATTTGAATATGATTCAAATGAAAAGAAAAACCACATGTATTGATCTAATCTTTTTTTTAGATATTTATAACAAACATAACACGGTCTATTGAGATATGTGTATAATATTTTAATATTCATAGACATTCAATAATAGAGTCATCATAACGAACAACTAACATGGAGTGGTTTGCTAAATCACATGATTCAACAACATGCATCCATTAACGGAGAGGTTCAGGCGGATAATTTAATCCTTTTTCTTACGGTGAGGGTACGCAAGGACGAGTGCAGTTGTCACATCCGATCGACTAGCGACAACATACCTCACTCCAAATTCTCCATTATATCTTGACTTCTGAGCAAACTGTATCTTAGTAGGTGTACTCGATAACCAATTGACAATCCAAGACCTCTGATGAAAGGGAGGGATGAACAAACAAAGTTACCAATGTATGCATCTTTCACCACTGAGAGACAGTCCATAAATAGTTAGAACATGAATTAATGTTAAGTGGTACAATTCATGAATTGATGAAAAAATGATTCAATGCATAATAATCAAACTATTTGTTTAGTTAGATGTAAGATGATGTGAAGATTAAAATTCTAAATCTATATTACTTTGTTATCATTTTAATGTTTATATAAATACATCGCATTTATTTTATCAATGTTCTTTTAATTTGAAAAACATAAATGCTAAGGTTAGCACAAATTGCATTACACAATGCTAAGAGACCATGGCAAAAATAAAAATAAAAATTAGAAATAATGTGCCCAACATGTAATATATATAGACAAATAGAATTTGGTGAAGAGAACATGCACGTTCCCAATTGCTACCGGGAAAGGTATCGCATCAATTATTATGGAATTGTTTTGGGGGCGAACTATTTGTTTGGAAGTAACAATATTTATGCTTGGGACTCTTACACACTTCTACAATTTTGTTTAAAATAAAAATAATATATTATTAAAATAGATAAAAAAAAATATATATAACTAATTGTAAAATAGTAATATTTATTATATATAATTATTATAGAGGAGTAGATTTAAAATATTTAGGTTTATTAACTCATTTTTATAAAAAAATATAGATAAAAAATAATATATTTATGTTTATAGACGTTTAGATATTATGTGAGATTAATCCGAGTGTACAACCGGGATTCATTTCATGGTCATTGTGTCTTGTTATGTTTAAATGTAGCTTGATTAAGATTTAAACCAACATAGATCCATCTTAAAGGGATCTACCAAGCGCCGAGAGGGATCAAATCTATCGAGGTGCAAACCCCTTTTTAGAGTGCAAATGCTCAGAAAATTTTTTAATTTATATAATTTGTGTAGTTTTATATATATGCCGTTGTAAATGTTTTAAATAGCCGACATATTATTTCTTATAATATTTTATTATTCTCTTTAAAGGACATGCGTCAATTCTAGGATGAGCACGAAAGGAGTTACACATCTCTCCCTACTGGGCTATAGAATGCGCCTCTTCGACGCAATAAGCTTCAGTTAAGCGGTGGTTAAAGAAATCGGTAACAATATAATTCACTAAACTCAAGAAAGTCGATAAATAACATGTAGTTTGGGCATATACAATGGGCGATTAGAACTATGCATGGAGAACAATGGAGAACAACTAAGATATAACTTCTTTGTGGCATTTAACTTGTTTCCTATCGACATTCACCGGCCACAAATTAAGTGGTTGTGCTAATAATAAAATAAATTCAAAATATATTATGATCCAAAATTATTGATCATGATGATGGTAGTTTTTATTTTTTATGAAACCAATTTTAAAGACAATTGTGGTGGTGGTGGTTATTAACTTTTATGAGACCAATTATGGTGTTTTAAAATCTTTAAGAGAATCATTGTAACAAATATTTTGAAATTGTGATTTAATATTTTGGAATTGTCAAGTAACATGTTTTAGAGTTTTCTCTTATTTTAACAATGTTAATATTTTTCTTTATGCTAGTTAAAATAGAGATATATTTTTTATATTTTAGATTAGGGTTGATCACCTCCTTAAAATATCTCATTTTCCATTATTCTCTAATTTTTTTCATTATAATTTTTACTTTTCAATTTAAATGTTAAAATAATTTTAATATATAATCTCTTCCTTATTCTCCAATTAAATCTAACATTAATGATATTAAATAAATAAAATTTTAATGATTAAAAAAAATGAACACCACCAAAACTTTTTTAAACTTACAAATGAATTAGTTTTTTCATAATAAAAAAGTTTTAATTTTTTTTTTAACAAGAACGGTTATAGAGATTGTATTAAAAAGAGTCTTAAAAAAAATACAAACATAGAGATTCTGGTTTTCCTCTATGAGGGACCAGCATTCAAGTTTTCCTTTCCTGTTTTGGTAATTCTTCTCCTAGCTCTAATAGGTCTGAAGCTAGTGCTATAGAACTTAACAAATTGTCCCAAAATGAGCTTACAAAAGCAATACCTTACAAAAACTGGGTGTAGAATCCATTAAAGCTGAGAATACCCATTAAAACTAAACCAGAGTTTTTCCTAGATTATAGCAGGAAGATAAAGTATAACCCACAAAAATGGAGAACCAACAAGCTGAGTCATTTCTGACGTGGACGAGGAGGTTCTGGGCTTTCCATGGAGTCGTTCGGGTTGGAGCTGGAGCCTGTAGTGTCCTGGAACCCTGGAATGCAGCGGGCCAAATCTTCTCTGAGCCTGTCCACCTTTCCTTCAACGTCTAAGATATTCCTGTAGTTATTGTCCACCTTGGAATCCACATTTGATATACTGTTTGCTGTGTAGTCCACCGCTTCCGACATGGAGGAAATTTAGTCGTTCATTAGGTCGTTGTTATGCCTAATCTCGGTGGTGAGAGAATGCAGGAGGGTAAAAATTCTCGTCATGTTCTTCTTTATGTCTGTCACCTCAATTCTTATCCTACTCACCTGCGCTTCCATGGTTTCAACCACTGAGCCTTGAAGGGTCGAAGGGGAGGAGGAATCAAGGGCTGCTAGCTCATCTTCGCACAGACTGAGGGACGAGAGGTCCACGAGCAGAGTGCGTAAAGGCTCTAGGAGCTTTGCTTCAGGAAGAGAAGTGCCGAGGGAGGAGAGCAGGGGCTTGTCACAGAGCGAGCAGGAGAGCAAAGGAGGAGAAAAGGCAGAGTTGGCGCTCAGGCAAGGAGAAATGCAAGCAGAGGAGCGAGCGTCCATTCTCAGGGCAGTGGTTAACAAAGAATGGTTATGGAAGCATCTGAATGAAGAGGTAGTCGGAGCGTGCGAAGGAGTGGAGGTAGGTGAGGAGAGGCCATGTGAAGGCATCAAATGCCTCCCTCGGCCCTCGAACAATGTGACATGTGTTTGCATGCATAAACAAGGGTGGTCGCTATCAAAGGTGGCGAGGAGTGGGAAAGAAGGAGGCCGGGGTGGAAAGGGAGCACCCCAAGGGAGAGTGTGGTTAGGGAATCCAACAAGGAGTAGGGTCATCACCATCGTAGGATAGAAAACCAAAACATTGGAGCACCCCTTTATTAGCCATTTCATCGGCATGGTGGTTATTTGAGTGTAGAACATGGAGGAATTTAAGAGTGTTGAAATCTCTTCTGACAAATTTGAGGATGTGGTGATACTTATTTGATGGGGTGGAGCATTTCCTGGTGAGATTGCGGGCTTCTCGGATTATAAGAAGAGAATCCCCAATGGCTATCAGATCTTTTATCCCGACCTTGATGGCGATTTCCAGACCTTTAAGTAAGGCAAGCCATTCAACGTCGTTATTGGTCTTTATTCCAATTCCCCAGGCATAGCTTTTCATTTTGCTTCCCCCGGAGTAAAAAATGACCCCTCCTACACCTGCCAACCCAAGGATAAAAAAAGTTTTAATTTACATAATAATTTTTTCATAATAAATTTTAATTTACATTAAAAAAAATTATAATAAAAAAGTTTTAATTTACGTAAAAATATATATATTTTTATCATAATCGAAATGTTTTAATTTAATTATATCTCTCATAATTGTTTTTATAATAATAATTTTAGCTATAAGATTTAATTAATTTGCAATCTTTTGTATATATATGTTTTTTGTTTTCATAATAATAATTTTAGTTATATATATATGCATATGCGTTTATATCTGATATTTTGGGAGATGGATTTGGAAGAACGGATCATCAAAATCGAGCAGAAGGTTACACCTATGCGACGGAGATTACTTCAATGGTCGTCCTATTGTGTTAGTGGTTAATTATTAGTTTAGCTGGCGTGAAGATTCACGATCGTTACGCTCAACACCCCTCAGGTGGTTATGCAGTAATCAACTATTTTGAATTTTACTTAAGTTGGATCAAGCGTTTCTGATTAGAAGAATGGATGAAAAATAGTTGAAAGAATGGTTTTGTATTTTGGTGTGCTGTGACAACAATAGCCTATTATCTATAAAAGTTAATAAAAAAATTAATTCATGGAAAAATGCCTATGATAGAATGACTCTTAATGAGATATTTTTATTTCACTACTCCTGTTGTTTAAATATGGCCACACAAACTCAAACTAAAAGTTCAGTAAATTGCAAAATATCCAATTATTAGACACAAATAAACTTCATTAACATAAAATTCATAAACACAAATTAAGGCATCTCAATCTATCACACAAATCAAAGCTTGTCAATCCCATCACATAAGGCGATATGGATCTCTGCTTCAGGCTGTAAACTGTCAAATATCAAATTATTAGTCCCTCTTACTAATAGTTATTATCTAAGATCATTTTTCCGTGCGCGTGCTAGGTTAGTGGAGAACAAGAGAAGTGGCAGGTTGTAGCTATTATTTTTACATTTATATTGGTACGTAAAAACATTATTTTGAAAAAATAGTGTTTAAATTTGAATCTTTAAAATCAAGACTTCAAAAATATTTAAAAATAATTATATAATATAGGTTTATGTCCTTTATATTGGAAATATCGATATAGTAATAATAATTATTAACTTATAAAAAATGAGAAATATACTTTAGCTGCAATCAAATTGTCATTTAAATTTTATTAATTAAAAAATAAAAAATAAAAATTGTAAATTTTTTAAATTATTTTTATATTGGTTGCAAATTTAAATTATTAATACAATTTGAAAATAATATATGGTCAAATATAATTGATATTCAAAAAGTAAAACACTTATCAATAGTGTATATAATTGATATTCAAAAAGTAAAACATTATTAATAGTAAAATTTAAATTACATAATAATTTAATTTTTTTATATAATTTTTAATTTATGAAATAAATAATATAATTGGTAAAATAAATAATATAAATGATATAAAATAAATTATTTCCTATAATGACAATAATTTTATTATTTTAAACATGAAGAACGTTATAAGATAATATATATTTATATAATTTAATTTCTTTATATAATTTTTAATTTATGGAATAATTAATATAATTTGTGAAATAAATAATGAAAATGATATAAAATAAATTATTTCCACTTTAATATATAATGACAATAATTTTAATTTTTTTTTTATATATATGGAGTATTTATTATTTTGTATAATCCACCATAATATAATCTAATTATTTTAAATTGTTTTCAAATTATTATATTGTAATATTTATATTATTTTACATATTTTGTGTTAATTATTTTAAATTGTTTTCAAATTTTTATATTATAATATTTATATTATTTTATATATTTTGTGTTTTATATGTTATGCAAATCTTATTATGGTATAGTTTAATTATTTTAAATTGTTTTTTAATTTTTATATTATGATATTAAATTGTTATTTAAATTTAAATTTTAAATTAGATTAATAAATTATTTTGAAATAGTTCACTAACTTATATAAATAAATATGAATTATTAAATTATAAAACTTACAAGTTTCTAAAAATTAGAAAATATAGTAATTTGAATTGTATTTTAAACATGGAATATTTATTATTAATTTTTTTTAACTTAATTTTAATTTTATTATTAATTGTTTTTTAACTTAATTTTATTTTTTTTAAACTTAATTTTAATTGTATCATTAATTTTTTTTTAACTATTTCTATAATAATGTTTATATAGACGTTAAAGATTGATATGTGTTTAATATATAGTTAAATTTATATTTATATATATATAATGAATTAGATATGAAACTTTATAAATGTTTTTAAAAAATTAAAATGCATAGTTTTTTTGGTCATTTTGTGAAATTTGTTTTTAATAATATTGAGATTTGAATGTAGTTTAATTTTAATAGTGTTATTATATGTAAATATTAAATTTAGTTTAATTTTAATAGTTTTGGGCATATGCAAGTTAATGAGGGTCACTTTTGGCACGGTAGATGCAATCAAAAACTGAAAAATCAGGCATCCATCAACTTATTTGGTTTTTTTGAGATACTTACATAAGATATCTTGCATCGAGTAAAAAATATGAAACGTAGGAAATTGAGTCACGTTTTCGAATATATAAGTTTTAAGTAATGAAAATTTACATAACTATGTCAAATTTCGTTTTTTCTAACAGTCACTTTTTATTTTTTTGGCAAATGATAAGGTATATGTTTTTGTGGGTGCAGCCTTTCACTGCCTAAATGATGGTTTCGGGCTACAAAATATGGTATACATGTATAGAACCTGTAGCAATAGTGCAGCACTATTTTTCCAAAATTAAATGTTTAATTTTTTATTTATTTTTAATTATGTAAGTGATTAAACCTCGAGAACGGTACGTCAAATGTGGGTGCAGCCTTTGAAGGTCTTGATGTAGTCATTTCAACTTGGATTTTTTATAGCATGTAGAGGTCGGTGTCTACTAGTGCAACATACAAATTTTTTTAAAAATGGTTGTGAAAAGAAAAAGTTACGGAATAAACACTAACAGTATGTTTTTTGACTTAAGGAGTGATGACACAAGAAATTAGGAAATAAATAGAGAATCTCAATATTTTAAAAAAAAAATACATATTTGGAATCTGCATAAAAAATTCTATCAATGCCTAAAATTTCGTCAATAATGGTCATGTATGTCATGCGGTAGAGAGCGGTGAAAAACAGGCTTACTGAGAAAAATAGTGGAAATGTCTAATTAGCTATGGTTTATTAAATTCCACAGCACATGTTTGGTAAATCCGAACCAACCACATAGGATTGTAGCTGACACGTGGGCACGGGAGGAGTGGGTGATTAGGAGATTAGGAATGTGCGCGCGTTATGTTTAAATTCAAATAACGCGCACAGCGTTATAGTTAAATTCAATTTTTTTTGTTTTTGCACCTAATGTTATACTAAATGCAAGCGCATTTTGTATATACAGAATGCGCTCGCATTATAAATATACATATCGTGCGCGCGTTATTATCTTCACAAATTTATATTTTCAAGTGTTTGATGGAGATGAAGGGGCGAGAGAAAGATGACTATGATGAAGATTAGCTTGCAACTATTGCACTAAATAACTTCATTTAGTGATGGGTCTAATTTGACTGCCATAGAATTAGATAGCTTCATTTAGCCACGGGCCTGATTTGACTGCCATAGAGTAACCATCAATGACCGCATTAGATAGCCTCACTGACTCCATTAAAATTCAATTGGACCAAGTCCTAAAAAGACCGAAATACTCCACTCAACCCGCTTAAATGAATTTGAGAAATAATACCCCTGTGACTCTATCGGGTTAGTTTCGACGGTTAAAAATTTCAGGTGGGTAGGCCATAAAAGGTTGATTGATATCTCGTCCACCTATAAATTTGAATCAGATGGTTCGAAACTAGAATTAGAATACGCACCGATTCTAAAACCAAAGTAAGCAGTTTAAGTATAACTCTTACCTGCAGCAGATTGTCTAGTGACCATAATTCCTGTCAAACTAAGTGGCAAGTGCAGACTAGACTGAGAGAAACTAACATAAACTCCAAGAGAAAAAGGTGAAGAGGAGGAACTTGATCGTATTTGCATAGTTGGGCATTTTTCTTTGATATTAGTTATTGTTTTTTTTTTAAGTTTTGAAGAGTAGCTTGAGTTCCTAGTAATGTTTATATCATTTTGTTTTCAAACAGAAACCACCCATGGAGAGTGGAGATGCTACACTGGCTGAATGTCGTATTTGTCAGGAAGAGGACAACAAAGGAAATATGGAGAATCCATGTGGTTGTTTTGGCACCTCGAAGGTAGGGGTTTACGATATAGGCGATAGATAAGAATGAAAGGTTTACCTTTATTGA